>OX578138.1:9090459-11490459 GCA_951213105.1 Amaurobius ferox | reverse complement strand
ACGTTCAATACATGCTGGTCCAAACTGACCACATCTGCATCCGTTTCGACTATTCACCGTCGTCAAACGATATTCCGCAGTGCTTCTGTCAAAAAAACATTTCTGTCTGCCTGCATCAGACCATCAGTGTCTATCTCGTCTGACTTCTTCAGACGTCTGATCTCGATCGACTCCGACCTTCTCATTTGCTTCAAGAAACCTCTGCCCTATATATCCGAGAATGGACAGTTCCGGAAACGCCCCCGGATATGCAAATCAGATGCGTACGCATTGAGAACTGATTTGCATGAAACCTCATGTTGAAAAACGTCACGGTTCACGCCGGTGAACGGGAAGAGTCGTTCATATTAAATTTGCATAAACGCCCGTTCACAGGAACGTGAATCGCGATGTATTGATTATTTCCAACACATCCAAAGAGACCGTACCCTCCTTCCCCTACCACAAACCTCTCGGAAGGACTTGCAGTTCCACACGTTTAACGTGATCGTACTCCGCGTGAACACGGCTGCAGTTTTGGCAATGGCGGGAATCGAACCCGGGCCTACCGAGTGAAATTCCCGCGCGCTAACCACTGGGCTACCGTGCCATCCGCGACAATCTCCATAACTTTATTTTTATTCGGCAATTTTGGGAATCGAACCCGGGCCTACCAAGTGCAAATCCCGCGCACTAACCACTGGGGTACTTCACCCTCCGCGATATTCTTCATAACTTTCTTTTTATTCACCCAATTTAGACCGGAACCAAGTGGGAGAAGCATCCACAGGGACCGTACCCTTCTTCCCCTACCACCAACCTCTCGGAAGGACTTACAGACCCACATGTTTAACGTGATCGTACTCCGCGTAAACACGGCGGCAATTTTGGGAATCGAACCCGGGCCTACCGAGTGCAATTTCCGCGCGCTAACCATTGGGCTACTTTTGTTGGAAAATTTAAAATTTGAAGATAGCAATGCACGCACTGTCAGAGTCAATAAGTGTTGGCTGGGTCATGAAAGTACACAAGTCCAGTTTTAAAGAAAAACTTCGTTCACTTTATTTGGTGAAAAACACAACTCGGCATATTACACGTACCTGGTAATTTTCCATGCCGTAAAACATCAAAAATATACTATGTACAAAAAATTTTTTAGTTGTAAATGACTAGACAGAGATTTCTTGAAGCATTTGGTAGTAAGTTACTATACTACCTCTATCACTTGCGTGTATTTCAGCCACCATCACTTGGCAAAGGGAAACCAAAGGATAGAACATCAGGAAAATCTTTAAAGCGGCTTCCGAACGTTTGTAAGTAAATTTAACGTTCAATACATGCTGGTCCAAACTGACCACATCTGCATCCGTTTCGACTATTCACCGTCGTCAAACGATATTCCGCAGTGCTTCTGTCAAAAAAACATTTCTGTCTGCCTGCATCTGACCATCAGTGTCTATCTCGTCTGACTTCTTCAGACGTCTGATCTCGATCGACTCTCTCGACCTTCTCATTTGCTTCAAGAAACCTCTGCCCTATATATCCGAGAATGGACAGTTCCGGAAACGCCCCCGGATATGCAAATCAGATGCGTACGCATTGAGAACTGATTTGCATGAAACCTCATGTTGAAAAACGTCACGGTTCACGCCGGTGAACGGGAAGAGTCGTTCATATTAAATTTGCATAAACGCCCGTTCACAGGAACGTGAATCGCGATGTATTGATTATTTCCAACAATCGGCCCCCTCATGCAAATCCTTAAGTCTCAGTGCATATGCAAAAGAAAACTTACTCTGAGAAACCAAGGTATATCAATAAACACCAAGGCCCCCAGTATCCTATCAAACATATAATGAAGGAAAAAATTTAAAGTATTATATCATTATTAAATTTAAAATAAAATGCATAAGTACTTATAGCATCTGAAAAATAGTTAAGTATTGTCGACAATATTGTAACAACAACATTTCACATCAAGTAGAAATTTATATACAACACAACTTCAATGCTTAAGTATCAGCATTCAAAAATTGAAATTTTAGTTTAAATTTAATTATAAGTATCCAAAATTTAAGTATAAGCACATTATCATATTAAACAAGTTAACTTTAAAAGATTAAGATTTTGTATAAGCATAGAATTTAAGTTTACTTTAAATTTGAGTATAAACACTATAATTCAAAAAGCTTAAAAAAAAATTTAGTCTATTAACACAATATAAGTATACATAATTAATACTATTAGACTGCATTGATATACCAAATATTTAAAAATACATGATGCAAGTAATTAGATAATAAAATTCCTTTATCAAAACTTTCAACACATACTTTTTACCAAGTTGAAAAATACAAAATTTTATACACATAAGCCATTATTTAGCATCATGCGGGTCATGGAAAATGGATGTATATACAAAGGTGTAAAGTGAAAAAGATTCAATATCACAAAAATTTATACTCAAGATATACTATCTTATATCAATGAGGTTTAAGATAAACAATAATGTATATATATGACATCTTAAAAAAAATTCCCAAGTTGTAAATTCAATTTAGTATTTAAAATTTTCTTTAGACTAAACATTTAATCTCAAAAAGTTTTGATTTAGTTTTTAAAAATTTTACTACAAAATTTAAGTATTATTTCCTTAGTCATTGGTTTAGTAAAGTGATCTGCTAAGTTATCTTTACTATTTACAAATTTAACATTAAAAGATTCATTGACTATTAAATTTCTTAGGAAATGATATCTAACATCAATATGCTTAGTTCTATTGTTTTCAATTGGAGAGTTAGAAAAATTAATGGCTGCTTGGTTGTCGCTAAAAATAACACTGTTACTTTTATTAAAGTTTAACCCAAGTAAATGACATTCTTCAATTATGTTTTGTACCCATACCATTTCCTTAGCGGCTTCAGTTAGTGATACGTATTCAGCTTCCATGGTTGATAAGCTGACACACTTATGTTTAAAGGTACGCCAAGAAATAGGTACATTGTCAATAAAGAGTATCATGCCTCCAAGTGAAACACGGTCATCTCGGTTTGCAGCAAAGTCAGAATCTGAATAACCATTCAATTTTAACTCCTGAATGTTAGATAAATTCAACATATAGTTTTTAGTCTTTTCAACATATCCTAAAAGTCTTAACAATGCATCCCTATGCTTAATTCCAGGGTTTTCTTGAAATTGAGATAATATATTGATGGCGTAACAAATATCAGGTCTAGTCCGACTAGATATAAAAGCCAAACACCCAATTAAGCTCCTGTAAGGAAAACTTTGCATTTGCTTTATTTCTTCACTTGTCTTTGGACAATCTATTTTACTTAGAATATTCCCTTTAGAAATGGGAAGTGAAGTAACTGGATATTTATACTGTTGAAACATTTGACATACTTTATCTATATACTGACTTTGATGTATAAAAAATTTATTGTCACACTCTTTAAATTCCACGCCTAAAAGTTTTCTAATTTTTCCTAATACCTTGATATCAAATTCTATGCTAAGTAATGAAACAATGTGGTCTATGTCCCTTTGATACTTTGAGAAGAGAATTATGTCATCCACATAGACTAGCATAAGAACTTTGCTATTGTAAATATATGCACAATTACACCATTGAAGTTTTAAAAAATTTAATTCTTTTAATTTGGTGTCAAGTTCATTAAACCATTCTCTTCCACTTTGATGAAGACCGTAAATGGCTTTCTTCAACAAACAAACATAATCAGGCTGTTCCTGATTGACATAACCTTGAGACTGTTTCATATATACCTTTTGACTCAATTTAGCATAGAGATAGGCAGATTTGATATCTAATTGGAAATGCATCCAGCCAAGCATGCATACGAAAATTGAGAAGAATGCTCTAATTAAGTTGAAGTTAACAACAGGGCTAAAAACTTCATCGTATGATTCTCCCTTTTTCTGACCATACCCCTGGGCTACCAAACGAGCTTTAAACCTCTTGATTTTCCCATTCTCGTCTTTCTTAATGGTGTAGACCCATCTACTGCCTATATGCTTTTGTGAGGTGGATGCAGGAACTAGTTCCCAGACACCCCTCTCTTGCATTACGGCCATTTCTTCATCCATAGCATTACACCATTTTTCGGACTGGGAAGATTTAATAGCAGCGTTGTACCCTTTTGGTATATTTATTTCAATATTGCTTGCTTCTGGTCTGCCTCTGACCCTTTTAAGACCTTTATTTTCCCGAAAATTAAACAGTTGCTGATCAAATTGTATATTCCTTTTATCACAATATTTCTTAACATCATTGTGCGACCTCAGCCTTTTATTATCTCCTTGAGCGTAATAATACACATCGGTTCTACTCCCATCGGGTCTTGGAACCGTCTTTCGCTGCCAAGCAATATCCGAGCAAGGAGTCATACTGGAGTCAGCAGGAGAGTCCGTTTCCTCACTGGATTCAGACGGATCGTCACCAGTGTCTTCACTCTCTCCTGCCCCCCCATCAGACTGCTCTCTCGGATATTCCCCGTCGGAGTATTCTGAAAGGTTATCTCTTGATATCCCTGAGGAGATATTTCTGGGACAAATTGGGTCCAGGATGCCTTCCACTACATCACCCTCATCAAACCTCACATTGCAGGTCTCAATTGTTCGTTTCTCTCCTGACAAAAATATCCTATAGCCCTTAGTTTTAGTAGCATAGCCTACCATCACCCCTTCTGTAGCTTTCATGTCTAACTTCTTTCTGAGCTGACTGGGTTTGCCTACATATGCTCTACAACCAAAGGTTCTAAGATGTTTGACTGAAGGTTTTCTACCACTGTAGAGTTCATGTGGTGTTTTAGTCTTAAATTTGTGACATATTCGATTTTTAGTGTATGCAAAACACAATATTGCTTCCGCCCAGAATCTGTCATGTAATTTGCTGTCGTTCAACATGGCTCTAACACAGTCAAATGCGGTTAAGTTGAATCGCTCTGATACTCCATTTTGCTGTGGGGTATATGTGTTAGTCCTCTCAGCCTTAATACCGATATCCTTCAGGTAATTTTTGAACTTATCATGGCAGAATTCCATCCCATTATCCGTCCGGATACATAGAATTTTAGTACCTAACTGCCTTTCTTCTCTGGCCTGAAACTCTTTAAAATGTGAAAATACTTCTGACTTCTGTTTCATGAGGTAAACAAAAACTTTTCTACTATAATCATCTGTTATAGTTAAGACATACTTGTTCCCACCATATGAGGCTGTGGGTAAGGGACCACACACATCCATGTGTAACAATTGCAATGGTTTAGTGGACCTTATCCTACCGGTGGGTTTATATGATACTCTCCTAGACTTAGCCAATTTACACGATTTACAATTTAACTTATTGTATTTAAGCCTAGGAAGTCCGTTTACAGCAGAAACTTTGCTGGTTTGGAGAAGATATTCAGCGTTTATGTGGCAATATCGTTTATGCCAAAGACAGTTTGTACTATTAAATTCAGTTACTGAACTGCTAGGCTTAGATATTGAACTATTCACATTTCTATTCTGCTTAGTTTTTGTTTTGTCAGATTTAAATTTAGTTTCTTTAAGATTAGGTGCTATTTTTACTTTGTCTATTTTTCTGGAAGCACTAGGATATCTATCCTTGGATTTCTTATCCTTTTTGTGTTTCTTGTCTCCATGTTGATCCCTATCTTTAGATTGACGGTTTTCTACGTTATGTTGTTCCTGGGTACTATACTTAGGTTTTAAAAAATACAACCCATCCTTTCTTTTTGCATAAAAGAATTTCTCCCCTTTAGGTGTAAAAAACCATAGAACCCCATTAGCTCCATTAAAACTAAAATTTTGTTCCTCAAGAACAGATGCAGCTAATAAATTTCTCCTAAGTTTAGGAGAATACATAACATTTTCCAATTTGATAATACTTTGCTTATCCTTAAATTGGACATACATTTCCACCGTCCCGATAGCCTCAACTGGACTTTCGACATCCCCTACTGCTAGCGACATTGAAGTGCCTTTGCACTCATTAAATTTTGAAAATAACTTAATGTTATTACAGAAATGTCGCGTAGCAGCAGTGTCTACTACCCAGCTGAGTCTATCGCTAGGATCGATTACAGTATTAGCCTCAATCTGTGGAGACCCAAGAAATTCCACAATACTAGATCCATTATTTCTACTGCAATTAGATTTAGTATGACCTAGTTTGTTACACTTAAAACACTTAATTTTACTTTTAGAAATATTTACATTATGACTAGAAGTATTTACATTAGACACATTATGAGATACATTTGGAAATTTAAGTTTAGACACATTTACTCTATTTACAAATTTCTTAGAAGTAAAATATGCAGAATTTGAACTCACAGTTTTGGAAAAGTCACTTGCTTGCTGCCTCAGCCGGCTCTCCTCCGCTGCTAGCTCTGCTTGTATTTTGCTGAGCTTGAAGTCCGAGTCATTCCATCGATATATAATTTGAACGATACCTCGGAATTCTTCCGGAAGGTACCGAATCGACTGGAATGCTACATATAGGTCTTCAATGGGGTGTTTCGCGTCTTTAAGCCTCGTCACGGCCTTCCGCAGTCTTGAGCAAAAAATATCAACAGGCTCGTCTGGCTCCGGCCGAACGTCGAAGAACTCATCTAGTAATCTAACCAGGTTGGCTCTGGAAGGCGCTTGAAAATGTTCTTTCAAGGTATTCCATACTTGACTAGGTTCGTCGGTGACGTTTATCAACTCCTTGTATTCCGAGGATAAACTTTGATAAATGATGGCTAATGCTCGGTCTTTCCGGCGATAAAAATCATCATAGTCGCGGCGACTTGCATCTTCCTCGATAGGCTTAGCACTTCCATCTACGTGTCCGAAACATCCTTCTCCCTTGAGGACGAATGAGATGTCGGTACGCCAGGTGACGTAGTTGTCCCGCGTCAGCAACTCCGTTCTACTTGCCTCCATGGCCACTCGTAGTTTTGAAGAAGCAGAAGAAAAAGTTCTTGTACACTGTTTACGTTTACACTGTTGCGTTTCGTTGTTCACACGAACTTCAAAATGGTGCCATGTGCGGCCCCCATCTGAACACTGGAACGATTTCTTTAAAGATACTTGCACTTATGACTCTATTGGGCGTTGAACTGGCCCCGTAACCGTTTCTGTTGGAAAATTTAAAATTTGAAGATAGCAAAGCACGCACTGTCAGAGTCAATAAGTGTTGGCTGGGTCATGAAAGTACACAAGTCCAGTTTTAAAGAAAAACTTCGTTCACTTTATTTGGTGAAAAACACAACTCGGCATATTACACGTACCTGGTAATTTTCCATGCCGTAAAACATCAAAAATATACTATGTACAAAAAATTTTTTAGTTGTAAATGACTAGACAGAGATTTCTTGAAGCATTTGGTAGTAAGTTACTATACTACCTCTATCACTTGCGTGTATTTCAGCCACCATCACTTGGCAAAGGGAAACCAAAGGATAGAACATCAGGAAAATCTTTAAAGCGGCTTCCGAACGTTTGTAAGTAAATTTAACGTTCAATACATGCTGGTCCAAACTGACCACATCTGCATCCGTTTCGACTATTCACCGTCGTCAAACGATATTCCGCAGTGCTTCTGTCAAAAAAACATTTCTGTCTGCCTGCATCTGACCATCAGTGTCTATCTCGTCTGACTTCTTCAGACGTCTGATCTCGATCGACTCTCTCGACCTTCTCATTTGCTTCAAGAAACCTCTGCCCTATATATCCGAGAATGGACAGTTCCGGAAACGCCCCCGGATATGCAAATCAGATGCGTACGCATTGAGAACTGATTTGCATGAAACCTCATGTTGAAAAACGTCACGGTTCACGCCGGTGAACGGGAAGAGTCGTTCATATTAAATTTGCATAAACGCCCGTTCACAGGAACGTGAATCGCGATGTATTGATTATTTCCAACAACTTTGCCCTACGCGACAATCTCCATAACTTTCTTTTTATTCATCCAATTTAGACCGTACCCTCCTTCCCCTACCACCAACTTCTCGGAAGGACTCACGGACCCACATGTTTAACGTGATCGTACTCCGCGTAAACACGGCGGCAATTTTGGGAATCGAACCCGGCCCTACTGAGTGCAATTCCCGCACGCTAACCACTGGGCTTCTTCGCCCCCAGCGACTATCTCCATAACATTCTTTTTATTTACCCAATTTAGAACGGAACCCAGTGGGAGAGGCATCCACAGGGACCGTACCCTCCTTCCCCTACCACCAACCTCTCGGAAGGACTTCCGGACCCACATGTTTATCGTGATCGTACTCCGCGTGAACACGGCGGCAGTTTTGGAAGTGGCGGGAATCGAACCCGGGCCTACCGAGTGCAATTCCTGAGCGCTAACCACTGGGCTGCCTCGCCCTCCGCAACTTTCTTTATATTCACCCAATTTAGACGGGAACCCTGTGAGGGAGGCATCCACAGGGACCGTACCCTCCTTCCTCTACCACCAACCTCTCGGAAGGACTTCCGGACCCACATGTTTATCGTGATCGTACTCCGCATGAACACGGCGGCAGTTTTGGAAGTGGCGGGAATCGAACCCGGGCCTACCGAGTGCAATTCCTGAGCGGTAACCACTGGGCTGCCTCGCCCTCCGCAACTTTCTTTATATTCACCCAATTTAGACGGGAACCCTGTGAGGGAGGCATCCACAGGGACCGTACCCTCCTTCCCCTACCACCAACCTCTCGGAAGGACTTCCGGACCCACATGTTTATCGTGATCGTACTCCGCGTGAACACGGCGGCAGTTTTGGAAGTGGCGGGAATCGAACCCGGGCCTACCGAGTGCAATTCCTGAGCGCTAACCACTGGGCTGCCTCGCCCTCCGCAACTTTCTTTATATTCACCCAATTTAGACGGGAACCCTGTGAAGGAGGCATCCACAGGGACCGTACCCTCCTTCCCCTACCACCAACCTCTCGGAAAGACTTACGGGCCCACATGTTTAACGTGATCGTATTCCGCGTGAACACTTCGGCAGTTTTGGCAGTGGCGGGAATCGTACCCGGGCCTACCGCTAACTTCCCGTGCGCTAATTTACAATTTAAAATGACCATATGCTCTCTAAGGTCTTAATTCCATCATCCTCATTCCATTGTTCCATCATTTAAAATATCCATAAAATTTAAATATCCATCGTTCCATCATTTAAAATATCCATAAAATTAAAATATCCATCGTTCCATCATTTAAAATATCCATAAAATTAAAATATCCATTTAAAAAATCCATATCGTTCCATCATTTAAAATATAAATATAATAATTTCTACAATGCATATGTTAAGCTCTTATTTCATTTAAAATCGGAAGCGCGGGAAACGGAAAGTAAAAATTAATTCGGTTTCTTATTGTCCCACCCATCACTATGCATATACAGAACCGTGACGTCACCTCCACCTTGACGTCCCCACCCACCACCTTCCCTGCTTCAGCGGACGAGAAACGAAGCGGCACGCCGAGAAATTTAAAATCATGACGTCTTTAAAATTGCGATCCTGAAGGCAATTTTCATTATTTCTGGACCAGATTAGACTTGTAAGAATGCCAGATATTTCAGCTTTCTAAAAATGTAAATTATTAGTCGAAATTATGAGTACTTTTTACTATGCGAGAATTTAAAAACCAAAAATCGTTTTTTTGAGCCAAAAGTGACTTTTGTTTTAAAATCTTTAAAAAATATTAGAAATCGAAATGGAGATTTGAAATTGATATATTTTTACTCGCAATTGTCTGCTCTTTCCGATGGTGTGAGTTGTTTTTTTCTACGACGTCTGGATCGTGGAGAAAAAAGGGCAAAAAGGGCAAAAAAAGGTCGAAATCGCATAAAACATTAAATAAATAAAAAAATAATTAGAATTTTGAAAATCGGTTTTCACGTGTCCCCTTCCCTCCCCCCTGTTGGAAATAATCAATACATCGCGATTCACGTTCCTGTGAACGGGCGTTTATGCAAATTTAATATGAACGACTCTTCCCGTTCACCGGCGTGAACCGTGACGTTTTTCAACATGAGGTTTCATGCAAATCAGTTCTCAATGCGTACGCATCTGATTTGCATATCCGGGGGCGTTTCCGGAACTGTCCATTCTCGGATATATAGGGCAGAGGTTTCTTGAAGCAAATGAGAAGGTCGGAGTCGATCGAGATCAGACGTCTGAAGAAGTCAGGCGAGATAGACACTGATGGTCTGATGCAGGCAGACAGAAATGTTTTTTTGACAGAAGCACTGCGGAATATCGTTTGACGACGGTGAATAGTCGAAACGGATGCAGATGTGGTCAGTTTGGACCAGCATGTATTGAACGTTAAATTTACTTACAAACGTTCGGAAGCCGCTTTAAAGATTTTCCTGATGTTCTATCCTTTGGTTTCCCTTTGCCAAGTGATGGTGGCTGAAATACACGCAAGTGATAGAGGTAGTATAGTAACTTACTACCAAATGCTTCAAGAAATCTCTGTCTAGTCATTTACAACTAAAAATCTTTTGTACATAGTATATTTTTGATGTTTTACGGCATGGAAAATTACCAGGTACGTGTAATATGCCGAGTTGTGTTTTTCACCAAATAAAGTGAACGAAGTTTTTCTTTAAAGCTGGACTTGTGTACTTTCATAACCCAGCCAACACTTATTGACTCTGACAGTGCGTGCTTTGCTATCTTCAAATTTTAAATTTTCCAACAGAAACGGTTATGGGCCAGTTCAACGCCCAATAGAGTCATAAGTGCAAGTATCTTTAAAGAAATCGTTCCAGTGTTCAGATGGGGGCCGCACACGGCACCATTTTGAAGTTCGTGTGAACAACGAAACGCAACAATGTAAACGTAAACAGTGTACAAGAACTTTTGCTTCTGCTTCTTCAAAACTACGAGTGGCCATGGAGGCAAGTAGAACGGAGTTGCTGACGCGGGACAACTACGTCACCTGGTGTACCGACATCTCATTCGTCCTCAAGGGAGAAGGATGTTTCGGACACGTAGATGGAAGTGCTAAGCCTATCGAGGAAGATGCAAGTCGCCGCGACTATGATGATTTTTATCGCCGGAAAGACCGAGCATTAGCCATCATTTATCAAAGTTTATCCTCGGAATACAAGGAGTTGATAAACGTCACCGACGAACCTAGTCAAGTATGGAATACCTTGAAAGAACATTTTCAAGCGCCTTCCAGAGCCAACCTGGTTAGATTACTAGATGAGTTCTTCGACGTTCGGCCGGAGCCAGACGAGCCTGTTGATATTTTTTGCTCAAGACTGCGGAAGGCCGTGACGAGGCTTAAAGGCGCGAAACACCCCATTGAAGACCTATATGTAGCATTCCAGTCGATACGGTACCTTCCGGAAGAATTCCGAGGTATCGTTCAAATTATATATCGATGGAATGACTCGGACTTCAAGCTCAGCAAAATACAAGCAGAGCTAGCAGCGGAGGAGAGCCGGCTGAGGCAGCAAGCAAGTGACTTTTCCAAAACTGTGAGTTCAAATTCTGCATATTTTACTTCTAAGAAATTTGTAAATAGAGTAAAAGTGTCTAAACTTCCAAATGTATCTCATAATGTGTCTAATGTAAATACTTCTAGTCATAATGTAAATATTTCTAAAAGTAAAATTAAGTGTTTTAAGTGTAACAAACTAGGTCATACTAAATCTAATTGCAGTAGAAATAATGGATCTAGTATTGTGGAATTTCTTGGGTCTCCACAGATTGAGGCTAATACTGTAATCGATCCTAGCGATAGACTCAGCTGGGTAGTAGACACTGCTGCTACGCGACATTTCTGTAATAACATTAAGTTATTTTCAAAATTTAATGAGTGCAAAGGCACTTCAATGTCGCTAGCAGTAGGGGATGTCGAAAGTCCAGTTGAGGCTATCGGGACGGTGGAAATGTATGTCCAATTTAAGGATAAGCAAAGTATTATCAAATTGGAAAATGTTATGTATTCTCCTAAACTTAGGAGAAATTTATTAGCTGCATCTGTTCTTGAGGAACAAAATTTTAGTTTTAATGGAGCTAATGGGGTTCTATGGTTTTTTACACCTAAAGGGGAGAAATTCTTTTATGCAAAAAGAAAGGATGGGTTATATTTTTTAAAACCTAAGTATAGTACCCAGGAACAACATAACGTAGAAAACCGTCAATCTAAAGATAGGGATCGAGATGGAGACAAGAAACACAAAAAGGATAAGAAATCCAAGGATAGGGATCCTAGTGCTTCCAGAAAAATAGACAAAGTAAAAATAGCACCTAATCTTAAAGAAACTAAATTTAAATCTGACAAAACAAAAACTAAGCAGAATAGAAATGTGGATAGTTCAATATCTAAGCCTAGCAGTTCAGTAACTGAACTTAATAGTACAAACTGTCTTTGGCATAAACGATATTGCCACATAAACGCTGAATATCTTCTCCAAACCAGCAAAGTTTCTGCCGTAAACGGACTTCCTAGGCTTAAATACAAAAAGTTAAATTGTAAATCGTGTAAATTGGCTAAGTCTAGGAGAGTATCGTATAAACCCACCGGTAGGATAAGGTCCACTAAACCATTGCAATTGTTACACATGGATGTGTGTGGTCCCTTACCCACAGCCTCATATGGTGGGAACAAGTATGTCTTAACTATAACAGATGATTATAGTAGAAAAGTTTTTGTTTACCTCATGAAACAGAAGTCAGAAGTATTTTCACATTTTAAAGAGTTTCAGGCCAGAAAAGAAAGGCAGTTAGGTACTAAAATTCTATGTATCCGGACGGATAATGGGATGGAATTCTGCCATGATAAGTTCAAAAATTACCTGAGGGATATAGGTATTAAGGCTGAGAGGACTAACACATATACCCCACAGCAAAATGGAGTATCAGAGCGATTCAACTTAACCGCATTTGACTGTGTTAGAGCCATGTTGAACGACTGCAAATTGCATGACAGATTCTGGGCGGAAGCAATATTGTGTTTTACATACACTAAAAATCGAATATGTCACAAATTTAAGACAAAAACTCCACATGAACTCTACAGTGGTAGAAAACCTTCAGTCAAACATCTTAGAACCTTTGGTTGTAGAGCATATGTAGGCAAACCCAGTCAGCTCAGAAAGAAGTTAGACATGAAAGCTACAGAAGGGGTGATGGTAGGCTATGCTACTAAAACTAAGGGCTATAGGATATTTTTGTCAGGGGAGAAACGAACAATTGAGACATGCAATGTGAGGTTTGATGAGGGTGATGTAGTGGAAGGCATCCTGGACCCAATTTGTCCCAGAAATATCTCCTCAGGGATATCAAGAGATAACCTTTCAGAATACTCTGACGGGGAATATCCGAGAGGGCAGTCTGATGGGGGGGCAGGAGAGAGTGAAGACACTGGTGACGATCCGTCTGAATCCAGTGAGGAAACGGACTCTCCTGCTGACTCCAGTATGACTCCTTGCTCGGATATTGCTTGGCAGCGAAAGACGGTTCCAAGACCCGATGGGAGTAGAACCGATGTGTATTATTACGCTCAAGGAGATAATAAAAGGCTGAGGTCGCACAATGATGTTAAGAAATATTGTGATAAAAGGAATATACAATTTGATCAGCAACTGTTTAATTTTCGGGAAAATAAAGGTCTTAAAAGGGTCAGAGGCAGACCAGAAGCAAGCAATATTGAAATAAATATACCAAAAGGGTACAACGCTGCTATTAAATCTTCCCAGTCCGAAAAATGGTGTAATGCTATGGATGAAGAAATGGCCGTAATGCAAGAGAGGGGTGTCTGGGAACTAGTTCCTGCATCCACCTCACAAAAGCATATAGGCAATAGATGGGTCTACACTATTAAGAAAGACGAGAAAGGGAAAATCAAGAGATTTAAAGCTCGTTTGGTAGCCCAGGGGTATGGTCAGAAAAAGGGAGAATCATACGATGAAGTTTTTAGCCCTGTTGTTAACTTCAACTTAATTAGAGCATTCTTCTCAATTTTCGTATGCATGCTTGGCTGGATGCATTTCCAATTAGATATCAAATCTGCCTATCTCTATGCTAAATTGAGTCAAAAGGTATATATGAAACAGCCTCAAGGTTATGTCAATCAGGAACAGCCTGATTATGTTTGTTTGTTGAAGAAAGCCATTTACGGTCTTCATCAAAGTGGAAGAGAATGGTTTAATGAACTTGACACCAAATTAAAAGAATTAAATTTTTTAAAACTTCAATGGTGTAATTGTGCATATATTTACAATAGCAAAGTTCTTATGCTAGTCTATGTGGATGACATAATTCTCTTCTCAAAATATCAAAGGGACATAGACCACATTGTTTCATTACTTAGCATAGAATTTGATATCAAGGTATTAGGAAAAATTAGAAAACTTTTAGGCGTGGAATTTAAAGAGTGTGACAATAAATTTTTTATACATCAAAGTCAGTATATAGATAAAATATGTCAAATGTTTCAACAGTATAAATATCCAGTTACTTCACTTCCCATTTCTAAAGGGAATATTCTAAGTAAAATAGATTGTCCAAAGACAAGTGAAGAAATAAAGCAAATGCAAAGTTTTCCTTACAGGAGCTTAATTGGGTGTTTGGCTTTTATATCTAGTAGGACTAGACCTGATATTTGTTACGCCATCAATATATTATCTCAATTTCAAGAAAACCCTGGAATTAAGCATTGGGATGCATTGTTAAGACTTTTAGGATATGTTGAAAAGACTAAAAACTATATGTTGAATTTATCTAACATTCAGGGGTTAAAATTAAATTGTTACTCAGATTCTGACTTTGCTGCAAACAGAGATGACCGTGTTTCACTTGGAGGCATGATACTCTTTATTGACAATGTACCTATTTCTTGGCGTACCTTTAAACATAAGTGTGTCAGCTTATCAACCATGGAAGCTGAATACGTATCACTAACTGAAGCCGCTAAGGAAATGGTATGGGTACAAAACATAATAGAAGAATGTCATTTACTTGGGTTAAACTTTAATAAAAGTAACAGTGTTATTTTTAGCGACAACCAAGCAGCCATTAATTTTTCTAACTCTCCAATTGAAAACAATAGAACTAAGCATATTGATGTTAGATATCATTTCCTAAGAAATTTAATAGTCAATGAATCTTTTAATGTTAAATTTGTAAATAGTAAAGATAACTTAGCAGATCACTTTACTAAACCAATGACTAAGGAAATAATACTTAAATTTTGTAATAAAATTTTTAAAAACTAAATCAAAACTTTTTGAGATTAAATGTTTAGTCTAAAGAAAATTTTTAAATACTAAATTGAATTTACAACTTGGGAATTTTTTTAAAAAAAGATGTCATATATATACATTATTGTTTATCTTAAACCTCATTGATATAAGATAGTATATCTTGAGTATAAATTTTTGTGATATTGAATCTTTTTCACTTTACACCTTTGTATATACATCCATTTTCCATGACCCGCAGGATGCTAAATAATAGCTTATGTGTATAAAATTTTGTATTTTTCAACTTGGTAAAAAGTATGTGTTGAAAGTTTTGATAAAGGAATTTTATTATCTAATTACTTGCATCATGTATTTTTAAATATTTGGTATATCAATGCAGTCTAATAGTATTAATTATGTATACTTATGTTGTGTTAATAGACTAAATTTTTTTAAGCTTTTTGAATTATAGTGTTTATACTCAAATTTAAAGTAAACTTAAATTCTATGCTTATACAAAATCTTAATCTTTTAAAGTTAACTTGTTTAATATGATAATATGCTTATACTTAAATTTTGGATACTTATAATTTAACTTAAACTAAAATTTCAATTTTTGAATGCTGATACTTAAGCATTGAAGTTGTGTTGTATATAAATTTCTACTTGATGTGAAATGTTGTTGTTACAATATTGTCGACAATACTTAACTTTTTTTCAGATGCTATAAGTACTTATGCATTTTATTTTAAATTTAATAATGATATAATACTTTAAATTTTTTCCTTCATTATATGTTTGATAGGATACTGGGGGCCTTGGTGTTTATTGATATACCTTGGTTTCTCAGAGTAAGTTTTCTTTTGCATATGCATTGAGACTTAAGGATTTGCATGAGGGGGCCGATTGTTGGAAATAATCAATACATCGCGATTCACGTTCCTGTGAACGGGCGTTTATGCAAATTTAATATGAACGACTCTTCCCGTTCACCGGCGTGAACCGTGACGTTTTTCAACATGAGGTTTCATGCAAATCAGTTCTCAATGCGTACGCATCTGATTTGCATATCCGGGGGCGTTTCCGGAACTGTCCATTCTCGGATATATAGGGCAGAGGTTTCTTGAAGCAAATGAGAAGGTCGGAGTCGATCGAGATCAGACGTCTGAAGAAGTCAGGCGAGATAGACACTGATGGTCTGATGCAGGCAGACAGAAATGTTTTTTTGACAGAAGCACTGCGGAATATCGTTTGACGACGGTGAATAGTCGAAACGGATGCAGATGTGGTCAGTTTGGACCAGCATGTATTGAACGTTAAATTTACTTACAAACGTTCGGAAGCCGCTTTAAAGATTTTCCTGATGTTCTATCCTTTGGTTTCCCTTTGCCAAGTGATGGTGGCTGAAATACACGCAAGTGATAGAGGTAGTATAGTAACTTACTACCAAATGCTTCAAGAAATCTCTGTCTAGTCATTTACAACTAAAAATCTTTTGTACATAGTATATTTTTGATGTTTTACGGCATGGAAAATTACCAGGTACGTGTAATATGCCGAGTTGTGTTTTTCACCAAATAAAGTGAACGAAGTTTTTCTTTAAAGCTGGACTTGTGTACTTTCATAACCCAGCCAACACTTATTGACTCTGACAGTGCGTGCTTTGCTATCTTCAAATTTTAAATTTTCCAACACCCCCCAGGTCTCCGATTGCCAAATTTCGTAGCTCTCCGACGCGCGGTCGCGAAACGTATAGTGTATAAGACAGACACACACACACACACACACACACACACACAGACATTGCCTTTTATTATTTAAGATTAGCAAAACAATTCTTAGATGATGTCTTTAGCAAAATTCCAAATAGTGCATACTGCTATTTTAACTTAAGTTTCATATTTTTTAATTACAAAAGAGAGTACAAGCTCAGCTGTTAAAATTGTTTTGAACTACAGAATATTTCAACCAGGGCGCAGTAAATTTTCTGCTTATGTAATTACACAATAAAGTAAATGCAACTATGCAAAAATATGTACAAGAGAATAGAAGAATAGTGCAGATTATGTTTTAAAACATGCTTTTTATTAGTTCATTAGTTTCGCTACTGATTTCAGTGATCAAGTCTTCAACTTCTGTTCCTATTCCAAACTTAACTTAGTGCATCTAATTATATCCAAACACTATATTCTTTGTTATTGCTTCTTTCTCCAAAACATCATCAGCAGATTTACAATAATGTTTTTCAATGCTTTTATTGCAACATTAAAAAAAAAAAATTCTGTTAGCCGTTGGAGCCATTCATTGACAACTGAATAATTTTATTGAATTTAACAGTTTTCAATACATGGCTTGAATGTAGAATAGATATCATGAGCTGTTTAATTTGAAGATAAGGGGGTGGCTAATGAAATGTTATCCTCCACTTTTTAATGAGAATAACTATGTACTAAAAGCAATACAAACAACATGTTTACGATTCAAAGGAATGGCATTTGCAAATGGGAGTTGGCGTTTCTTCAATCCCCTTTAGAATGGGATGCTTTACCTAAAATGGTACAAATGAAAATGTTACAGGCTGTCCCTTGTAACTGCTCTACACCCTTTGGGTGAGCTGGTTAAAAAAAATATTAACTGTGCAATCCAATACAAACGTAGTACAAACAAATGGCATCGGCACACTTTTGAAATTCCGAAATGGAGGCTGCTGTTTCATCCATCCCCCTCCCTTCAAAATGGGAATGATGCTGTACTAGAAGTGGTACAAATGAAAATTTTTATGGTACAATATGCAACATAATACAAATGAATGACAACAGCCAAGTCTTAAAATTCTAAGGTGGAAAGCTGCTGTTTTTTCAGCCTGCACCCTCCCTTTGAAATAGGAACACTGTACCATAAGTGGTGCAAATGAAAAATTTTATGATACAATCCAGTACCAATGCAGTACAAACAAATAACATTGGCAAAATTTTAAAATTCTGAGGTAGCACTCCAGTCCCCCTGAAATTGGAATAATGTTATTCCAGAAGCGGTAAAAGTGAAAATTGTGATGCAATATTCAGTGATGTGATTACTGCGCCAATTGTGCCAAACTGCGCATTTCAAAGTATGCTGCGCCATTCTGATACAAAAAGCAAAATGTAACTGTTTTTGCGCCAACGCTGCGCCATTTCATAAAAATACCTCGGTACGCGATTCTTGTTTTGCCAAACAGAAAGGAACGATTGATTGTGTCGGCTGCTATTGCTGTGTTAGCTGAGCGACTAGACTAGAAAATTTGAAAGTCATTTGCAGATTTAGCAGTGTTTTGGCCATATCCATATCTGAAGTGCTGGTAGAAAAATTTTTGTAGCAGATGATACGCAGTAGTGATGTGTTTTCTCAAGAAAGCAAGCTCGTTAAACACAAACACAATTTATTTGTTGTGAGATCCATTGCATCAGATAAAGTTACAAAATAAATCACTGTAACATTCGTTGCAAAGCAAAACTATATACAATGAGCTAGCAAGCTCATGAAAAAGGTTTTAAACAGACTATGACTAGGCACACACTCTCAGTTACTATAACATCGGTAAGTAAAAAAACAGCTACTGTACCACTCATGCCGTGCACGTTAATGAAGCCACCATCATCAGGTCACACGTCATAGCTTTAGAAGTTAGACTACTCTCTACTGATCAAGGTCTGCCTTCCATACAAGGTCTTTCACCGTCGATCACCGTCTGATCGATCTGACTAAGTCTATCAAGTCTGAGTCTGAATCTGACTAGTCAATCCTCTGACTAAGTCTATCCGGTCTCTACTACATGGTCAGTCAAGGTCTGAATAACTGAGAATGTGTCCTATCATATATACACTGTGATGGGTACGCTCCGGAACACAACCGTTGACGGCAGCGCCCTCACTATATGCAAATCAGGATGCGCGCGCGGCGAGATGGCGATTTGCATGAATGGCATGTTCTGTTCCCGTCACGAGTCGTTCACGAGAACGGTAGAACCATTCTAAAAATGTAAACACGTTCTCGCGATAACGAGAATCGCGACGAAAACAGAACCAAGTTTCCAACAATCGGCCCCCTCATGCAAAACCCCAAATCTCGACGCACGTGCTATCAAACAATGAAGTTACTCTAAAAAACATAACAGCAAAAATGTCAAGTTCTTTAGTATCCAGCAAAAACATAAAGTATATATATTACTTTTCATGTTGAGCAAAAAAAATTTTATCATTGAAAGAAAATTTTAGATATCATTGAAACACTAAGTTCCAAAAATTGAATTTAAGTCAAAAATTTAAGTTTCAAGAAATTTAAGTATAACCATTTAAATTTAACATTTAAGATTAAAAAATTTTACTATAAATATCAAATTCAAGTTGTGTAGAAAATTTTATGTATAATTATTAAATTTAACATTTAAGATTAAAAAAATTTCACTATAAATATCAAATTCAATTTGTGTAGAAAATTTCATGTATAACTATTAAATTTAACATTTAAGATTAAAAAATTCACTATAAATATCAAATTCAATTTGTGTAGAAAATTTCATGTATAACTATTAAATTTAACATTTAAGATTAAAAAATTTACTATAAATATCAAATTCAATTATGTAGAAAATTTTATGTATAA
This sequence comes from Amaurobius ferox, assembly GCA_951213105.1. Classification (NCBI taxonomy): domain Eukaryota; kingdom Metazoa; phylum Arthropoda; class Arachnida; order Araneae; family Amaurobiidae; genus Amaurobius; species Amaurobius ferox. The sequence goes on along the minus strand of OX578138.1, from coordinate 11,470,615 downwards.
TTATTAAATTTAACATTTAAGATTAAAAAATTTCACTATAAATATCAAATTCAATTTGTGTAGAAAATTTTATGTATAATTATTAAATTTAACATTTAAGATTAAAAATTTTACTATAAATATCAAATTCAATTATGTAGAAAATTTTATGTCTAATTATTAAATTTAACATTTAAGATTAAAAATTTCACTATAAATATTAAATTCAAGTATAGCTGTTCATTATCTCTGTCCAAGACCAGTATACATAATTAATACTAATAGCAGTGACACAGATAATGAAAAGATTTTTCTTTCTGTATTGTATTCAAATTTAAATAAGTGGTTTGTCATCAATGAATCATAGCCAAGTGTATGATAACAAGGAGTAAACACACAAAATAATACACATAAGCATAACTGTCTTATGCGGGAATTGAAAACATGGATATATATATACATTCAGTGTAATGTGAAAAATTTTAAAAAGTTCATTGTCAACAATACACATATATATACTCTAGATACAAGTATCTGCATCACAGAGGGAGGAGTAAATTATACGATTTCCTAACCATATTTGTACAAGAAAGAAAAAAATTTAGAAGTTACAAATTTAATCATTTTTGTTTTTGAAAATTTGATTACAAAAATTTAATGCTAAAAATTCCTCAAACATTTGGCAAATCTTATTAATGTACTGCCTATGATGTATAAAAATTTTGTTATTGATTTCAGCAAATTCCACACCTAACAGTTTTTGGACCTTCCCTAGAGATTTGATATCAAATTCTCCCTTTAGCAAAGAAACTACATGATCAATATCACCTATTATTTCTATGTTGCTTGCCTCTGGCCTGGATTTGATATCTCTCTTTTCTCTAAAGTTAAACAAATTTTGGTCATAATGTATGTTAGCCTTAGCACAGAATTTTTTAACATCATTATGACTTCTCAGTCTCTGTTTATCACCCCTCACTGAGTAGTAAACATCAGTTCGAGTTCCATCAGGCCTGGGTACGATCTTCCTTTCCCAATCGATGTTTGAACAGGGGGTCAGACCGGAATCAGCAGGAGAGTCCTCTTCCTCACTAGTATGACTAGTGTCATGGCTCTCACCTGCTTCTTCCTCTGACTCACTATCCAAACATCCCGATCCTGAATCTGATGTTCGAGTAAAACCCGATTTCCTTTGGGTGAAGTTTCTAGGTCGAATAGGGTCCAGGACGCCTTCCGCTGCTTCCATCTCCTCAAAACGGACATTGCTTATTTCTAATATTTTTCCTTCTTTCACAAGAAGAATTCTATAGCCCCTGGTATTTTCCGCATATCCTACCATAACTCCCAGTTGAGCTCTTAGGTCTAGCTTCTTACTAAGCTGTTTTGCTATACCAGCATAAGCCTTACATCCAAAAACTCTGAGATGGGATACAGCAGGCTTCTTCCCATAGTACAATTCGTGTCGAGTTTTAACTTTAAATTTATGGCAAATCCTGTTCTTTGTATAAGTAAAACATAGGATTGCCTCTGCCCACATTTTGTCACCAACTTTACTTTGATTAAGCATTGCCTTGACACAATCTAACGCTGTCAGGTTGAATCTTTCAGATACCCCGTTTTGTTCGGGTGTATAAGTGTTAGATCGTTCATGCTTAATCCCTAACTTTTTCAAAAAAGCTTTAAATTGACCGTGACAAAATTCCATGCCGTTATCAGTACGGATGCACAAAATCTTTTTGCCTAATTGTCTCTCCTGACAAGCTTGAAAATCCTGAAAAACTTTGAACACATCTGATTTTTGTTTTAAAATAAAAACAAACACCTTGCGGCTAAAATCGTCTGTAATAGTCAAGAAGTATTTGTTTCCCCCCAATGAAGCTACAGGCATTGGACCACAAACGTCCATGTGCAGTAATTGCAAAGGTTCTGTAGATCTAATCCTGCCTATTGGTTTGTACGAAACTCTTTTAGATTTTGCAAGTTTGCAATGAATGCAATTTACTTTTGCATATTTTAATTTTGGGAGTCCGTTTGCCGCGGAAACTTTACTTGTTTGGTGCAAGTAGTCTGAGTTAATATGGCCATATCTTCTATGCCATAATTCAGTTTTGTTCAGAATTTCAACTGTTGAACCACTAATTTTATTTGACTTTGATTTTAAATCAGATTTGTTTTTCCTTTTATTCAAGTTAGGCCTAATTTTGTTTTGACTTTGACTATTTGTTGTAGGGGATTTTCTAACCTGTTTAGAATTTTTGTCCCTATCCTGATTTCCTTTACGGCCCTCAACACTACTATTTAAACCTTTAGTTGAGTACTGTGGTTTTAAGAAATACAATCCTTCTTTACGTTTAGCGTAAAAGAAATTTTCTCCCTCAGGAGTCTTAAACCATAGAACACCTTTGGCTGCACTAAAAGAATAGCCCTGCTCTTCTAATACAGATGCGGCCAACAAGTTACACCGTAATTTTGGTGAATACATAACATTTTGTAGCACAATATTATTTGTATGATCTTTAAATTTAACATACATGTTCACCGTTCCAATAGCCTCAACTGGGCTTTCCATATCACCCACTGCTAGCGACATAGATGTATCCTTACATTTATCAAATTTTGAAAACATTTTAACATCATTACAAAAGTGTCGCATAGCAGCGGTGTCAATCACCCAGCTGAGCCTATTGTCAGGATTATCAACAACATTAGCTTCTACATTTATATTTGAAAATACTTCAATAATACTAGAGCTAGTCATCTTTTTCAATTTTGGGCATTGTGCCTTTACATGACCAGTTTTATTACACATAAAGCATGGTCCTATGACCTTAATAGACTTTTTAACTTTGGTAACATTTTTGCATTTAGCGTTAACATTTGAAAAATATACAGATGAATTGGAACTTACATTATTATTGTCATGATCCTTCCTCAACTGTCTAATCCTGCCCTCTTCTAGAGAAAGTTCTTTCTGAATCTTATCCAGTTTAAAATCCGTATCGCTCCAGCGATAAATGATTTGGATGATACTCTGGTACTGGTCTGGGAGATACCGGATGGCTTGGAATGCCACGTACACATCCTCCACGGGGTGGTTCACGTTCTTGAGCTTGGTGACAGCTTTCCTAATCCTCGTACAGAATATGTCGATGGGCTCCTCGATTTCCGGGCGTAGACTGAAAAACTCGTCCAACAGATGAACTAAATTAGCGCGCGTTGGGGCCTCAAAAAGCGCCTCCAACTTCTCCCACGCATCCGCCGGGCTGTCAACGATGTCGAGCAGTTCTCTGTACTCCGCCGAGATATTTCGAAACAGGATGGAAAGTGCGCGGTCGCTGCTGCGCATATACTCCTCTCGCTCGCGGCGTGACGTAGATTCGTCGACTGGTAATGCAGTACGGTTGATGTGGCCGTAACATCCTTCTCCTTTCAGGATAAACGAAATTTCATTCCGCCAGGTGACGTAATTGTCCCTGTTTAACGCTTCTATGCCGTTGTTCACCTCCATAGTCTTTAACTGTGACTAGAGTGCGTTGTTTACCTTTCTGCTTGATGCAAATGGCGCCGGTCGCGGCCCCGTCGATGGAATTCACAACTCTTCACTGCTGCTTTATCACGGATAAAAGTTATGGCCTTGACATACTACGGCCCATAACCAAATGTCGGCTGCTATTGCTGTGTTAGCTGAGCGACTAGACTAGAAAATTTGAAAGTCATTTGCAGATTTAGCAGTGTTTTGGCCATATCCATATCTGAAGTGCTGGTAGAAAAATTTTTGTAGCAGATGATACGCAGTAGTGATGTGTTTTCTCAAGAAAGCAAGCTCGTTAAACACAAACACAATTTATTTGTTGTGAGATCCATTGCATCAGATAAAGTTACAAAATAAATCACTGTAACATTCGTTGCAAAGCAAAACTATATACAATGAGCTAGCAAGCTCATGAAAAAGGTTTTAAACAGTCTATGACTAGGCACACACTCTCAGTTACTATAACATCGGTAAGTAAAAAAACAGCTACTGTACCACTCATGCCGTGCACGTTAATGAAGCCACCATCATCAGGTCACACGTCATAGCTTTAGAAGTTAGACTACTCTCTACCGATCAAGGTCTGCCTTCCATACAAGGTCTTTCACCGTCGATCACCGTCTGATCGATCTGACTAAGTCTATCAAGTCTGAGTCTGAATCTGACTAGTCAATCCTCTGACTAAGTCTATCTGGTCTCTACTACATGGTCAGTCAAGGTCTGAATAACTGAGAATGTGTCCTATCATATATACACTGTGATGGGTACGCTCCGGAACACAACTGTTGACGGCAGCGCCCTCACTATATGCAAATCAGGATGCGCGCGCGGCGAGATGGCGATTTGCATGAATGGCATGTTCTGTTCCCGTCACGAGTCGTTCACGAGAACGGTAGAACCATTCTAAAAATGTAAACACGTTCTCGCGATAACGAGAATCGCGACGAAAACAGAACCAAGTTTCCAACAGATTGACGGGCAAGAATGCTGATGCGAAGTGCTTCTGTAAAACCCGCCACACACCGGGAGTATTGTTACCAGACAGCGGAATTTATCAAAGGACGAGCTTTAAGTTTCTCAGTATGTGGTGGTGAACGCAGGGAAACATTTTCCGTCGTTTTGCTTGATATTTGGATGGTCTGCGGGGGGCCTTGCGGTTGAAGGGTTGTATGTTTAAAGACCGTTTGGCACAGACTTATTTTTCTTTGGCGTATTTTCTTCTTTCAGAATCCTTTGGCGTCTTTTTTAGTCGGGGTTAAAAAAATACTCATTTAGCTAAAATATTTTTGCTTCTGTAAACAGCAGCGAAAATATGTACAGTTCTTAAGTAATTCTAGTAGAGTGAAACTTTGCACAGGTATTGTGGACATAACCGAATTGAACACTCCTCTCTCTCTCTCTCTCTCTCCCCCCCCCCCCCCCCCCCCCCCCATTTTCCGAATGAAATTTTGAAAAAATATTACTTATAATTTTATGAGCTATTGGTTAAGATGAAAAATAAATTGAAAAGGAATGAATATCATTTCAATCCGACCTTATTTAATTTCTATACAGTTATTTTCGGCATTATTTTTTACTCAACTTTTTCGAAAAATCATACATTAACCATCGAATTTTGAAAATCCACTTTTTCAAGTCGCTCCTTAAAAACTGCATTTTTACACAGAAAAGGAAGGGAGGGGGTTATTAGGTGTTTCACTCTCTCTCATTATGGAAAAATTACATTAGTTATCCAAAGGAGTCCATATTAACAAACCCTTTTTACCAGATGATAGGTGTGTGTGTGTCCGTGAGTCTGTGGAGACGATATCTCACAAACGAATGGTGCGATTTCAACGAAATTTGATACAAAAACTACAATCAGTGATTACTATAAGTCTCTTGATTTTAAAAACGTAATCAAATGTTAGGAGGACTTCCCCCCCCCCCCCCCCCCCCAATTTTCGAATGAAAAAAATTATCAAAAAATCGGAACCTTCAATAGTATTTATTACATGAATAATCATTTCTTATGTCATTTTTAATTAGAAAACGATTGACACAAACTTTAAAATGCTAGCACAAACCTGTCTTGAATTACTGTGCTTTTTCTTAACTAAAGATATTAAAAAATCACATTAAAAAATAAAGTATTAAATATTACGAAATACGTTCACTTTTCATATGTAATATCATGCAATAAATTTGTGAACATCATATATATATATTATACAAATGTTATGCAATTTAGTATACTACTAAATAAAGAATAGTATATTTTGTTATACTGTGTACTGCTATTTGTTATACTACTAAATAAAGAATAGCGCTAAGCTGCCGACTTCAATCAAATCAAATACAAACATAGCTAACGCAACGTAGCCACGAGTCTCTCATGTGGAGATATCGCTTGCCGTCATGCGGAGATATCGCTTGCCGTAACTTTAATGTTCGGTAAATTTGTGGCACTTTTATATGCTTTTATGAGACATCTGAATTCTTCGTTTCCTTTCTCGCAGATTTGCTTCCAGATAATATTTCTCCATCTAATGCTGGAAAACATGACAAATCCTCCTTGTAAACGTCTGCGCTCTTTATAATATCTTTGATGGAAGATTCCGAAAAATATTGCGGAATTAACTGCTGCAAATTAGTAATGACCTCAAAACTGGCCTTCGGAAACCTATCTGTAATTTCGCTTATAAGATTATCCAAAAATGACAACCACAATGTCACGCGAAAATGTTCCTCAATTACTTCAGTAGGAGCATTTGAAGCCGAAGAGAGGATATATAATTTTGAAAAATATAAAAATATAATTTTAAAAAATATAATTTTGAAAAATATAAATATATAATTTTAAAAAATATAATTTTGAAAATAATTATAAAAAATCTAATTTTGAAATATATCGACCTTTCCTAGTCTTTACTTAGCTCGTCTGGGGGGGGGGGGGGGCACATGCCCCGTGCCACCCTCTGGATCCGCCCTTGCTTGCCATAATACTGTATTGTTTTTTACAATTAAAGGTGTGACAGCAGACAACAGTTCTTTATATGTGTCCACATCCATTCTGACAAAATTTAAAAAATCAGTGGGGAAATTCTCCAATTCTCTCATCAAGTTGATATGAGAAAAGTTTTCTCTTTTTAATAACAAACCCTTCACCCATTTTGTTCTTTTACGAGGCGGATCGTCTTCAGTGCAACAGCAATGGCAAGGGCAATTTCGACATTTTGCAAATAAATGACAGTCACATATGAGTGCGATCGAAACTCACCACAAAAAGCAACAACCAAAGTTATTATTTATCACTCTTTGGCGATAACCCGCCAAATCAGCACACTTCCACTCTGTCACTTTCTCGGACCTTTCAAGATTGATGACTTCAGGAGTCTACGGAGGGCGACAGACCCCATGTAGTTCCCGTATCGTCTGGAAATAAAACTCGTCTCTTTATTCTCCAATGTATTGGGGGTTTAAGGAGAAAAGGGTGAGTCACAAATTCATCCAGAAGAGTGGGAACATAGGGGAAAGAAAGGGGGAGGCGATTCCGGCGAGACTCGGTGGTTTATGGGAGATCTTTGGAACAGGTTCTTTGATCGTGAGCTGGTTTGGAGCACAGAATACTATATTAGTCTCTGGGTTGGAGGAAGTTCTTACCTCGTGGTTCAATATCATCTTTGCTGTGTCTGGAGAAGAGAGAAAAGATCTTATATAAAGCAATTAAAAAAGTAAGTGGAAATTAATTTACTCATATTACCTCCTTTTTTGTTTTTAACAGTAGTAATCATCGTCAATTTCATTTACCGTGAATCCATTAAAATTAATTTTTATGCGTTCATCAGTTGTGTACTAAATATACTGATTTTGAAGTTAAAGAAAAAAAAAAAGCCCTTGATATGTGATATAAAAATTTCAAAAGATTTTTGAAATTCATTTGCTTTTGCATAACGGCCTGTTAATTAACACTGGGCAGTAACCAAGCCTTTTAAGTAAGACAAAATCTAATGTTGAAAAGAATCTTAAACATCGGTAAAAATATTCTTATTATGAATTTATTTATAGAATTTTCGTAAAATAGTTTTTAATGTAATTTAATTGCTATTTAATTAGCTTTTGCTTGATTTTTATTAACTTTTAAATTTTCCGCCTATGTTTAATGAGTTTTTTAAAATTTTGCTCATTTTTTTTTTTTTCACATCGCGCAATATTTATTTTTAAGATTATATATATATATATATTTTTACTATTTTTTATTTTAGCGCAATATAAACAGGCCTGCTACTTTTTCGTGGAATCCCGGATTTTCGCTTATGGAATCGCGGATTTTAGTTTTTCTTTCGAATTCGCTATTTTCGTAAGTTTAGGAGAATAGCCCCCCCCCCCCCCCCCCCTTCCCTCTCCGGCGTGAAGCAAACAGATTGGCGATGAAAATGGAATAGAAATGGGTTACAATTCTATTCCATTTTCATCGCCAATCTGGTAGCCTACGATATTCTGACATCCAATTAACACGCGGCTTTTTCGGATTCTGCATTTGAATAGGAAATAGGTATCTTTTTCAATCGGATTTGTTGAGTATTTTCGCTTCGCATCTATCATGCATTTTCATTAAACATTTCGCACGTAATTTACCGTAAGTATTTTTGATCTCCCCCACCCCCTCTTCAATTTCCACCATTTTGCATCATTTCAAGAAATTTCCGATCATTTTCTTTCAAAATACGATTTCTTTCTGTTTCTATTCTAAACTAGAATTCTTTATTTAAAAGCTGCAGTCAATCGGATGCGAGTTCGGTCCGTCCCGGTATTTTCGGATTAAATTTATCTACTTCCCGAAATTCGGCACGAAACAGTGTTTAAAAATTCAAGCCCATGCCTGAGCCCATATGCCAGGCCCTAGCCCATACAGATTTCTAATACAAATATCCTTTTCCATCCGTCGCCATCTTCAAATTATTGCACATTAGATTGACTAAACTAGCTTATTTTCATATTTTGATTAACTATTGGGTTTAATTTTTTAATTATTTTCACTTAAATAGTGTGATTGTGCAATTCAGTTTGTACTCTCCTACATTGCTAAGAGTCTACTAATATTTTTCCATTCATCTCCATCTTTAGTATCTTTTTCGAAAAATATTGCAAATTTTAAATGCTTTACATTTTTATAAAATTATTTATTGCATTCTTTCTTTCTTATTTCTTTTTTTTTTTTTAGATTCCTTCAAAAATTATTTTGTGAGTCTTTGCCAACATTATTTATTACAAATTTTTAGATTAAAAAAAATATATGTTTTAAATTTTATCTTTTTAAAATTATTTAATACAATTCTTTATTTTTATATCTTTTCAAAAATTATCTGTTGCAATTTTAAAATGTTTTATAGGTTGTTTGTAAACTTTAGTTCTTTTTATATGTGTATTGAATTTTTTTAAATTTTTACATTTTTATTAAAATTTTATATTATTTCAGGTATGTCCTGCAAACGGAAAAGTAAATTTAATTCGGAAGTTTTGAAGGAGACTGATGGAAATGGGGATAATATAGGTGCATGGTGCTCTCCTGGATTTAAACCAGAAGAAGCACTTTGTATTATTTGCGACAGTGTCATCAACTGTTCTCAGCATGGTGTAGCAGCAGTAAAAAGGCATGCAAATTTAAAGAAACACATTGAAAAATGTGCAAAATTTAGAGACTTTTCCGGTGAACTGAAAAAGAAAAAAGATCAAAGGGTCATCAATAGCTTTCAAAGTTCAGGTGTTTCGTTGCCTTCTCCAAGCATCATGTCTCATAATGATAAAGTAATATCTGCTGAAGCAAAATTTGCTATTGCAATTGCTGTTCATGATATACCATATAGCTCAGGACATGCATTGTCAAATATTTTTGTAGATATATTTAGTGATTCAAGAATTGCTCGTGACTTTTCATGTGGCCGGAACAAGTTATCCTATTTGATATCTGATGGTTTGGGTCCTTATTTTAAGGAACAAATTGTAAATGAGATCTTTAAAACACAAGCTTTCTTTTCACTACAAATTGATGAAACTCCATTGCCTGAAAAAAGAGTTCAGCAATTTGACATTTTAATACGGTATTACTCGGAATCAAAAAAGCTTGTTGTTTGTGAACATTTTCAAACTTACCATTTAGGTTCAGCAACATCGGAGATACTGCTTAATCATATCAGTAATGCTCTGTCAAGTCTACCACAGGATAAATTTTTGAGTATTTTTTCAGATGGCCCAAATGTGATGAAATCATTGCATACAAAACTTCAACAACTTCATAAATATCTTCTGAATATGGGCACTTGTTCACTCCACAAAGTCCATAATGCTTTTGCTTTTGGATTGGATACATTTGCAGATATTGAAATATTATGCATTGATATTTATTATTTCTTCAAGCAATCTGCCACAAGAAGTGAAGAGTTTAGAGAAAAGCAATTAAGCTTGTGCTTGCCAGATCATATATTTTTACGCCATGTGTCAAACAGATGGTTAACTTTGCAATTGGCATTAGACAGGATAATTGAACAGTATGAGCCAATTAGAGAATACTTTCTTAATTCTGCTAAAAGAAATATGAGAGGGGGAAATGATAGACATCAAAGAATCTGCAAAATGTTAAAATGCAAATTTACCTATTCTAAATTGTTGTTTTTGAAAAATGCTGCAGAACTTTTTACACTTTTTTTAAAGCTTTTTCAGCAAAAAGGACCACTCTTACACATATTGTATGACGAGATATGCCTTTTGATAAAAAAGGTCTTGGGGCGGTTTACTGTGCCAGACTTTCTTCTTAGTCTCAGTAACTCGGATTTAAAAAAGGTTGATACAGAAAAAAATTGGCTTAAGAAAGCTGAAGTAGGGCTGGACACAGAAAGAGCTCTTAGTGGACTGTCGGATACAGAGAAGAAGGAATTTTTTATGTTAGCGAGACAGTTTTATAAGAAATGTGCATCGAAATTAATAAAAACAATGCCACTAGATAATAAAGTTCTCAGATGTCTAAAATGTCTCCATCCATTAGCACGAACAGAGGCTTTCTCAATTTCTAATATAAGATTTTTGGCATCACAGATGCCAAATGTTATAGAATCATCATCAATAGTAAAATTAACAGATGAGTGGATTTCTCTACAGTCGGAGAGTATAGATTCAATTATATTTCTGAAACAGCAACTTCCAGAATCTATTGTTGAATCAAATGATGAGGGTAGTAATTATTTAGAATCTAATTTTGCACGACTTGATACTTACTGGACATACATATTTCAAATTAAAAATAATCTAGGAATGGCCAAGTACCCTTTGATAAAGAAAGCAGTTAAAGCTTTGCTTTGTTTGCCACATGGTAATGCAGAAGTGGAAAGGGGATTCAGCGAAAACAAAAGAATGCTGAGTTTTCGGAACCAGTTAAGCTTGCATAGTATTAATGGATTACGTCACACAAAATCATATATGAAGCGATATGAAAATGTGTGCCAAAATTTACCTGTGACACACGAATTGTTAAAATACATGAAGGAGTCATCGAAAATATATAGAGCACAGATAGAATCAGAAAGGACTGAAAAAAGCAATAAAAGATGTGATGTTACAGATGAAAATATCTTTAAAAAAGAAGAAAGAATTAAGCATCAATTGGAAGCTTCGCAGAAAATGCTAGATAGTGCCGAGGAGCTGATTTCAAATGGAATATCATTAAAGGATTTTTCAAAAATAGAAAGTGGACAAGCTGTTCTGCAAGACAGTAAGAAAGAAATAGAACTATATTTAAACGAACTAAAAGTAGTACAAAAGGAAATTGAAACAGTGAAAGGTGTAAAAAGAAGAAAAATATGAATTTGTTAATTAATGATATGTTCAGATAAGTTTGCTATTTTTTAAAATTTAAATTCAATAAATATTTTGCAGATATAAGCATTTTTTAGATTTTGTATATTATTTTTAGTTCATTAATAATTCTAGTTCTAAGAGTTATAAATTTTTATTTTTTATACTTAAATTTTATTAATTAGATTTTTAAAACTTGATTGTCTTCAATATCTGTTGTATATACGACAGACTGCTAAAATTAAAAAAAGCCTCGAAAAATTACTTGCTATAATATAAAAAAAAACTGTTTACTATGAATGGCTACAATTTTAAAAAAATGCCTGCTACAAACTGCTCCAATTGTGAAAATTTGCCTGATACAAGCTGCTCCAATTTTGAAAATTTGCCTGATACAAGCTGCACCAATTTTGAAAATTTGCCTGATACAAGCTGCACCAATTTTGAAAATTTGCCTGATACAAGCTGCTCCAATTTTGAAAATTTGCTGCTCCAAAAATTGCTCCAAAATAGTTTTTTGTAATCACATCACTGGATATTGTATAAATGTATGGCATTGACAAAATTTTAGAATTCAGAGGTGGTGGTCTGCTTTTTTCACCCCCTCACTTTGAAACAGAATAAAGCTGCACTGGAAATGGCACACGAAAAAAATATTTTTATGGTACAAACGAATAGCATTGACATAATTTTTAAACTCTGAGCTATGGACTGTTGTTTTTTCAGCCCCCCCCCCCCCCCACACACACACACACACATTGAAATGAAAATAACTGTACCGGAAGTGGTACAAAAAATTTTTATGATACAATCCAGTACAAATGAGCGGCATCATTTAAATTTGGAGGGAGGCTAACAAAATGGAGCTGCGGATTCTGCCATTTGCCCAACATCGGATGTTTTTTATGTACATCTAGCTTTTATACACATTTTGCATCTGGATTTTTATGAAAAATTCGATGGAGACAGCCATCCAACACAATACTTCTTAATCAAAGAATATAAATGTATGCCATAATTCCAAACATAGCAATAATGCAGCAAGTGAAATAAACCTTTCAAAATTGAATTTTTTTGGAGGGAGGAGACACAGATTTTCCATGACATTCTAGTCCACTAATTCCCAGTTTCCAGAGTGCACACAAACAAACTTTTATATCAAGCTAAATAATAGCTTGTGTACAAGCACACACATTTTCCCTCTTTGTTTTAGTGACTCAAATGTACTTGGTGAATGTTACAAATTTCTTTTATGTTGGGACGAATGTGGAACATGTTTCTTATTCAGCATTTTTAAACTGACACATTTCACTGTTTTAATATTGGTCATCATAGAAAATCCTGCTTTGCAAAAATATATATTCAAAAGTTGCAACAAAACCACAAGAGCCTGCTTAGCCAGATGCAGAAAGTCTTTTTGTAGTGAAATCGCAAAATTTGTCCTATTATTTTTCTTGGTGTTTTAACTTCAAGCTGCTATCATTTTTAACACTTTCCAACGTAGTTGAAATGTGTTTATGACATAGGCGTGCGCACAGGGTGTGCTACAGCACACTCGGATTTTTTTTTTTTTTTTTTTTTTTTTTTTTTTTTTTTTTTTTTTTTTTTTTTTTGACTCCCCAATGGAAGAGATAGACTTCCCAATGAAAAAAAAAATTCGCCAACAAGCGTTCTAAAAAATAGAAAAAAAAATGCCTAATTTTTTGTTGTATCTAAAACATTTGCCTGTTTTTAAATCCTATTCGAATAAACGGCGACACTACTGAGCTGACGATTCTTTATTTCACATATTAGTGAAATAAAGTAATGGTGCTTAGGCAGTCAAGAAACGAAAGAAATAAGAATAAAGAAATAATCGTCGGACTCTCTTTAAGAAACTAAGTATCACAGGAGGACCCCAGAAGTTCGGACATCCCTGCTGCAGAGCTGCAACAGAATAATGGTTTTCCTGTTCATTATATTGATAACAAAATTAAAAGACTTTATAATTCAAAATAACATTTAAATTTCCACTTAATAGAATTTAATAAGTAAAGTTCACATTGCTTCCTATTCCTACATGTAGATGGCGTTAATTACACACTTCCTTCCGGTAGCCATAACAAAAAATTCAGTTTGATTTTAAAAACACACAAAGCAGTCATACATAATTTGATTTTAAAAACACACAAAGCAGTCATACATAATGTTTTAGTGCTCTTGTTTTTTTCTGCGCAATATGGATACAAAATTACTTGATGGGGTTGAGTGAGTTATGCTTTACTTATTTTTTATAATGTGATGTATTTTAACTTGAGTATTTAACCAAATTGTTGTAAATTCTAAAAAATTTTATAACTAACTGTATGTATTGTTGCTTACTAATTAGGGTGTTATTAACATGATTTTACTATATCTTTTTTATGCATCAGTGTAATTTTATTTATAATCTTGACTTATAATTTTGACTTTTAATTACATAATTAAAACTAAATTTGAAACATAAAAAATAAAAAAAACTAAATTAATATCTTTAGCTAAATAATTGTCACATTTTTGGGATAATATCACATTTTTGGGGTCCCCTTCGTAGTATGAATCCAAAAACTGGGCGTATTTTATATGAAATATTTGCATTTGGGGGCCTCTAATTCACTGAGAGCCTGGGCCTGTGTCCTGCACGCCGTTGCCATAATCTAGCTCTGGTCACGGACCAGATTTTTTACAGTTTTTGAGTTTTTTTAATGTATTTACACAAATTCTGTCAATATTAAACAATAATTGATTATATATATACATACTAATAAATATTGGATACTAGCCGCCTTTGGCGACCAGCCTGTTCACAACACTTGAAAATGCTGATCGTGGCAAACTCGTTGGCGCGACCTACCAGAAAGGTGTAAGGTAACTGGTTGGACGGCCAGGATGTGCCACCCAATTTAGACCGGAACCCAGTGGGGGAGGCATCCACAGGGAACGTACCCTCCTTCCCCTACCATCAATCTCTCGGAAAAACATACGGACCCATATGTTTAACGTGATCGTACTCCGTGTCAGTGGCGGAAATCGCACCCGGGCCTACCGAGTGCAATTCTCGCGCGCTAATTTAAATTTTATAATGACCATATGATAAGCGCTTAATTCCATCATCCTCGTTCCATCGTTCCATTATTTAAAATATCTATAAAATTAAAATATCCATTTAAAATATCTATAAATTAAAATATCCATTTAAAATATCCATACCAGAAAGGTGTAAGGTAACTGTTTGGATGGCCAGGAAATGCCACCCAATTCAGACAGGAACTCAGTGGGGGAGGCATCCACAGAGACCGTACCCTCCTTCCCCTACCACCAACCTCTCTGAAGGACTTACAGACCCACATGTTTATTCCGCGTGATCGTACTCCGCGTGAACACGGCGGCAATTTTGGAAATCGAACCCGGGCCTACCGCGTGAAATTCCCGCGCGCTAACTACTGGGGTACTTCGCCCTCCGCGACATTTTCCCTAACTTTCTTTTTATTCACCGAATTTAGACCGGAACCCAGTGGGAGAGGCACCCACGGGGACCGTACCCTCCTTCCCCAACCACCAACCTCTCGAAAGGACTTACAGACCCACATGTTTATTCCGCGTGAACACGGCGGCAATTTTGGAAATCGAACCCGGGCCTACCGCGTGCAATTCCCGCGCGCTAACCACTGGGCTACTTCGCCCTCCGCGACAATCTCCATAACTTTCTTTTTATTCACCCAATTTAGACCGTACCCTCCTTCCCCTACCACCAACCTCTCGGAAGGACTCACGAACCCACATGTTTAACGTGATCGTACTCTGCGTGAACGTGACGTAAGTTTTGGCAGTGGCTGGAATCGAACCCGGGCCTACTGAGTGCAATTCCCGCGCGCTAACCACTGGGCTGCCGCGCCCTCCGCGACAATCTCCATAACTTTCTATATATTCACCCAATTTAGACGGGAACCCAGTGGGGGAGGCATCCACAGGGGCCGTATCCTCCTTCCCCTACCACCAACCTCTCGGAAGAACTTACGGACCCACATATTTAACGTGATCGTATTCCACGTAAACACGGCGGCAGTTTTGGCAGTGGCGGGAAACGAACCCGGGCCTACCGCTAACTTCCCACGCGCTAATTTGCAATTTAAAATGACCATATGCTTAATTCCATCATCCTCATTCCATTGTTTCATCATTTAAAATATCCATAAAATTAAAATATCCATGTAAAATATCCAAAAGTTAAAATATACATTTAAAAAATCCATATCGTTCCATCATTTAAAATATAAATATAATAATTTATATGGAGTAAAGGAGCTCCATTCAGAACTGTGACGTCACCTCCACCTTGACGTCCCCACCCACCACCTTCCCTCCTTCTGCGGGGGAGAAACGCCGGTTAAGAAGCGGAACGCCGAGAAATTGAAATTCGGAAACTTTTAAAATCCCGATCCTGTGGGCAATACAGAATATTTCCTGACCAGATTGGACTTGTAAGAATGCCAGATGTTTGACCTTTCTAAAAATGTAAATTATTAGTCGAAATTATGAGTACTTTTTACTATGCGAGAATTTAAAAACCAAAAATCGTTTTCTGGAGCAAAAAGTGACTTTTGTTTTAAAATCTTTAAAAAATATTAGAAATCGAAATTCAGATTTGAAATTGATATATTTTTACTCGCAATTGTCTGCTCTTTCCGATGGTGTGATTTGTTTCTTTCTACGACATCTGAATCGTGGAGAAAAAAGGGCAAAAAACGGTCGAAATCGCATAAAACATTAAATAAATAAAAAAAAAATTAAAATTTTAAAAATCGGTTTTCACGTGTCCCCTTCCCTCCCCCCCAGGTCCCCGATTGCCAAATTTCGTAGCTCTCCGACGCGCGGTCGCGAAACGTATAGTGTATAAGACAGACACACAGACATTGCCTTTTATTATATAGATTAATTACAAATTTGTAACAGTATTTAATTTTTTTTGTTTGAAAGATAAGGAGTTGGTTGGACCACACTGGCTTGAATTATTATTTTTACATCATTCTGTATTATTTAATAAATCAATACAAAATTTAAAATTCCTCATAATTAATTTAAAACTCACATTTCAGATATTTTCTGCATTGATAATTGGTATCAACTATTTAGAAAACAACATAAAATCATGGATAGGTTCATTATTAGAACGCAGAAAGAAACAGGCAAGCTTCCTAATAATGAACACTTTGAAATGGAAAAGGCGTCACAGTCCTCGTTAGTTAAAAACTTACGTGATTCTTTTGGTACATCAGCCATGACATCAACTACTAGTTTCAATGAATGCAATATTGAACAGTGCGAGAATGAACAATTACAGCCTAATTTAGTTCAGGATGTTTTGATTTCAAAATCAGCAACTACTTTCCCTGATGACCCAGCACTCCCTATTCCTAAAAACAGATTAGATTGTCAATCACAATTGTCTACAGATCCCTACCAGCCGGCATTAAGAATGTTTCCAAGAACTAAAATAGGAAACCAACAGAGAAGTTTTCAAACCTATTGGTATGAAAAGTACAAGTGGCTAGAATATAGTCCATCAGAAGACGCAGCTTTTTGTTTCTACTGTAGGTTTTTTGACAGTAAAGTCTCTACCAAAGGCCACTCAGATTCTGTGTTTATTGAGAGAAGGGATTTAAAAATTGGCACAGAGCTATTGAATGTTTTAACACCCATCAGTTATCAATATCCCATGGGCGGAACCTTACTTCGTGGACACGTTTTAAAGAAGATAAACCCATTGATGTATTGTTAGATAAAGGAAAACAGGCATATCTATCAAAACAAGAACAACAACAGCTTCATAATCGATGTATAATGGAGCGATTAATTGACATTGTTTTGTGCTTGGCAAAAGGTGGCAGACCATTCAGGGTTCACAATGAAAAAGCTGACAGTTCTGAACAAGGCTTATTTTTAGATCTTGTTAAAATGCTGCAAAGGTATGATCCTGTAATGGCAAAGCATATGCAAGAATCTCCTCGAAATGCTACGTATGTAAGTAATCGAATTCAAAATGATATAATTACTTCATTGCACAATGTTGTTCAACTAAACATTGTTTCTTCGTTAAATGGAAAGTTAATCTCAGTAAGCGCTGACGATACTACTGACTGCGGGCACCATGAACAGATGTCCATTATAGTGTGGTATTTCGACGATGGGGAAAAGAGTCCAGTAGAACATTTCTTATCCATTCAAAGACTTATAAAAGTTGATGCACAGTCTGTTTTTGATAAGTTAAACGACGTTCTTATCACTCTTAAACTTGATTGGTCCTCAGTGTTATCTGTAGTTTTGATGGAGCAGCCACCATGTCTGGATGCACTTCTGGTGTTCAAATGAAGTGTAAAGAAAAAAACAGTGCAATACACTATGTAAATTGTTACGCGCATTGTTTAAACCTGGTTCTGGTTGATGCATGTGCTTCAAGCAAAGACAATAGAAGTGTTTTTGATTTTTTTGGTGTCATTCAAGTCTGCGTTTATGGAGTGAAGTGCTACACGACATGCAGTATTGAAAAATATATCACACGAAGTGGGATTCCAATTGAAGACATTAAAGTCCCTTTCAAACATGAGATGGGCCTGCAGAGCAGAAGCAGTCTCAGCAGTGAAACATAACTACTCTGCAATTTTACAAGCTTTGCAGGAAATAATTGAAACAACTCGCCTTTCCGACATCAAGATTAAAGCAAGGGGTCTTGTCCATGAGCTAAATTCGTTCAAGTTTATTTTTTCCTTAAACATGTTGC
The DNA here is from genome assembly GCA_951213105.1 of Amaurobius ferox. Lineage (NCBI taxonomy): Eukaryota > Metazoa > Arthropoda > Arachnida > Araneae > Amaurobiidae > Amaurobius > Amaurobius ferox. Next base: position 11,452,481 of record OX578138.1, on the reverse strand, counting down.
ACCCTATTTTGCACATGTTACTGAAAGTTAGTAAATCTCTGCAAAAACTGCGTCTGAACTTACTTACTGCATTCACTGGAGTTAAAAATTTACGAAATTCTTTACCTGCAATGAGAGAGAATCCAAACGATTTTAAACTCATTTTCGATGAAACTATGTGAAGAGAAGGGAATACTAATCCCTCCTCTGAAGAAGAGAAAACCGTCCACACGTATTGATGACAACATCCAAACCCAGCATCATTTCAGTACGCGAGAAGATTATGAGAGAATAACTTCTTTCTACCCAGTCCTTGATTCAATGATCTGCGGAATCGATCAGCGTTTTGAACAGGAGACGTGTCAACTTGTCATAGCAATGGAAGAATTGTTGAATTTAAATGTTGATAGAAACAACTTGAAATTAATTTCCGACCAATTTAAAATATCTTTCAATGAGTTAGAAGCGGAAATAAGATTGCTGCGAAGTAATAATTGTCCTTTTCTAAAAGGAAGTACAACAAACATCATCCGAGAGTGGTTGGATTGGTTTAAACTATCAGAACGTTTGTCAGAGTATGGTTCAGTTTACAACTCTATCAAGTGCTTTGCCACCTTGCCAGTTACCAGTTGTTCCTGTGAGAGAGCATTCTCAAAATTGTCTCAGGTGAAGAGTAAATTAAGAAGTACAATGTCACAACAACGGTTAGATTCCCTAATGATTTTGTACATTGAACAGGAGTTGGCTTCATCAGTTAGTTATTCCGAAGTAATTGAAGAATTCAAATCTAGTATACCAGGTGAACGGCGTCTTATTTTATAACATATACTAAGAGACAAAACTATATTAAAAGAATTTATCCAGCAGTATGTATTGTTTCTTTTTCATTTCTCAAATTGTCTATGATTTTAGTCATTTTAAAATCCCTATCTGAACCTGGAGCAGTAGTCACCACATTAATTTTTATATTTTCTGGAAAATCTATGCCCGTCAATATATCCTTCGGGTAACAAGAAAAGATTGTACTATGTTGAGCTGCTAAAATTCCAGGCCATTAATTCAAATACCTTCTTTTCAAATAGCGGATCCACACATGGACTGCCATTAGCTTTTAAAGTTACTTCGCCTGCACAACCTATAAGTACTTAAAATAGCTGCTGAATAAACTATTAAGTTCTTGAATCACAGCTTCAAGAGGTGAAAGCCAAAATGTTTTTTTTATTTTTTTCTTAATTCATATTGATCTTGTTATCACTCGAATTTTGAAATTATACTTCATAATTCTTATTTGTGGTCGGAAATTTTTTTATTGCGACAATCTTTGACATTCTCTTTAATTTTTGCAGTTAGTCGCTGAAATTTTACGGTTATTTCATCTTGTAATCTGCGATTTTCAGTACCAAGATGTTTTAATTCATTGTGGTAGATAAATAAATCCAGATTGATTATTATGAATAATGTGCTCGCTTTCACTATTATATTATCTTTGGTTGTGAATAGGGTCAATCCATCTCAAGTGGTCCAATTACAAAATTTCTTTTTCGGTGACAAAATTTCAGTTGGCGGCTCGACCATTTAATAAAAAAAAATAATTTGCCTGTTGTTACTCCTATGCACCAATAGTTCAAAACCACTAATTTTTTTTTTTACTTGCTTTCTTTTAAAAATTGCAGCCGTCTTTAAATTAATGTTTTTCTATAATTTATTCTATATTTATTTTCTATAATTATATATATATATATATATATAATTTTTTTTAATTAACTATCAAACAACTTCGGTTAGCTTGTAAGGGAACGTCCATATATTACGTCATCATTTTGGGGGGAGGGGGGTGGAATGATGACGGTCTGATGACTGAGCGGGAGGAGGGGGTTCTGTTAATGATGACGTAATCAAGGGTAATGTACACAATTACAAAAAAAATATTAATTAAGGTCCGATGACGGGAGGGGGAGGAATTAGGCCAATGATGACGGTTGATGACACAGAGGGAGGGGGGGTCGATAAATCTTTGAAAACTGATGACGTAATATATGGACGTTCCCTAATATACGCATACATATTTTTTTTATGTGCAGCACACCCTTATAAAAATGTCTGCACACGCCTATGGTTTATGACTTTGTTCATTATGTCTGTCTGTCCGTTCGCACGATTACTGCCGTAAAAATGACTTTATCAAAATGAAATTTTAATATGTTGTTGAGACAGTCTGTGGGACATGGAATAAATGAATAATATGATCCAATTAGTTTTGGATTGAACTCAGGTAGAAAAAGTGAAATACATTAAACCTTATGGGACTTAATTTTTCAAACATTTTTTAAGCAAAGTTAAAATTCACAAATTGCTTTTAAAAAAATTTTAGGAAATATTCAAATTATCCCATAAAATATATAAAAAAAATTTCAGCAAAATACATTCGGTTGTTTTTTAAATGAAAATGAAAATAATAATTATACCCATATTATATGAAGAGATTACGTGACCTATTCAAAATAAAATAGGGCATCCATCATTTTTCCCTGTGTAAAAGTAAATTGTGATTTTTAAAGTTCTTTTACATTTATATTTAATGTTGCATCCTTTCTAAAACCGCCTTATTTTTGCTTATATTCTGTGCCAACGCAATTACAATATTTTTTAGTTTAAATGATAATCAAACTTTATTATTTCTACAACAAAGCTCAATTTTAATGGATGCAGAATCTAAACAAGTGATTGTAAGATGAGTTGTATAAGAATTGCTGAATTTTTTTTCACATAAAATTATTTCCAGTCACTCAAACAGCTGCTGTAAGCCCTAGGGCCAGTTGAGTGGTCTGGGACTTCAACACAAAATTATTTAGCTCTGAAGTGTGTAATAAACGTGATATAAATAAAATATTCATTACTTTTACATAGAAAGCCAGATGATTTATATTTCAATGACGTCATTTGAATAAAGTTCATTTTTCTTTTCGATGAAATTATTTATTTATTTATTTTTTATTTATTATTTTTTTTTTTTTGCACTACAGTGTTTTTTGCACTGAAATCTAAAGTTTTCTTTTGTGTTTGAGTCTAGTTACCTTCTTACTGTGGTTATGTAACACCCATCCCAAAAAAATTGTCATGGATTTGCATCAATCCCAGGAATGGTAAAAATCATAAGTTTCAAAATACCAAAAAATCTGAAATTAGTATTTCTGCTGAAGTAAACCATGTCTGTTATTTCATTACTTTTGTTATTTTTCAGGCTAGTGGAAGAGAGATTGAAGGAGGACCTTTGTGCATGAAATGTGGAAGCAACCCATACATGAGACCTGATGTTCATATAAATAATATCATTATGTATTTGGACCCAACTAAGGACAATTCACACCGCGTTATGTCCAGCATCACTGGGCCTCTGCGTACTGACCCACCAATTATTCATGACAATTTTGCTCAGTTTGAAAATGCCGATAGGGTGTTTGTTATCAATTTGAATATTCATTAATCTTTCAGACAATGCCACTGTGCTTTTCACTCGAGTCATGTTCTAATATTGAGAAATCTGGTCAGTGTATTATATTGGTTGATGTTTATGGTTAATATTATTAATTTTCTTGATTCTTCATACTTCTATTTTTTCACTTGAAAAAGTATATTTTCTATTTGCTAAGGTTTTCAGTGTTTTCATGAAAATCCATTGGAGGCAGTTATGTATTGTCCAAAGGCGCGCTTTTTGGTTTCATGTTAAAATAAAATTAAATGTTTTTATATATTTTGTTGAAAATTTTTATTATCTTAAATACTATTATGAGTACACTGAAACCTCTCTTATTCATCCTGTATTCTAACAAACATGGTCATTTAAAAAATCATAATAAGAAATGATATATATTACAGTTAAGCAGTGTTGTGCATATTTCATACTAGTAGAGCCCAAAATAGGGTAATATTATCTTTACTAGGGTGAACTGCATTTTATGTGAAAGATCTGGGTAAAGATTGAATAGAACAAAGTTCTTGGCTTCATTAATATGTGGTCTATCCAACTACACTTATATAGAAATGTATTTGGCAAAAATGAGGAATTTCTATATGTGTAATCTGAAATCTAACCTACCCCACTAGAAAAAACATACATTTCACAGAAATAGGAAGCATTAAATCAATAAGTAAAAATTCTTTATACAATTTATGCACACTTTAAGAAAAACTTAAAACAAGATAATTAAGTACAAATTATAAACAATGCAACATACAGCTATTTCAAGAATGTGTCAGATATCCTTCAATGCAAGACAGACCAACAAAGCTAGAGTCAAAAAGACAAATTGGGCACTAATGGGCATGTGTGTATATATATATATATATATATATATATACTCAAGTCCTGGGTTCAGAGTCCACCTAAAAGAACCATTTAGGAGAAAGCTACACAAAATTGGAGTACCTCAAAGCGTAACAGAAATAAATATTCATAACAAGACTAGATTAGTTTGAACAAGAAAAACGAGTTTCATTAAAATGAAAACAAGTAAAAAAAAATCTGATGTGGGCAGCGCATAACTTTCCTTATATAATGCAATGAATTTACTGTTTTTACAGTAAAATAAAAATAAGTTATTCTTATAGTAGATACTTATATTCTTTCCAAGATATTGAATTTTCGTCATTTAGTCATCATTTTCATTGATTTAACATCATTTTTATCCATTTGGCGAAATTTTCATTAATTTGGCAACATTTAAAAAAGACACCAAGTTGCTGATATTCCGCCAAAATCTTGCCAAGTGTTATGGGTGGAGAAATAAGTTATTCCTATAGCAGATAAGTGACTATTGGTATTCAAATACAAGAGTCTTACTCAAAGGATCTTCTCTCATAAATGGAACAAGCTAGATCCACGAGAATGATGTCACCAAATTTATTGCATGATATTACATATGAAAAGTGAACATGTTTCTCAACAGTTAATAGTTTTTTTAATTTATGGGAGTTTTTGGTAAATTTATTTGAAAAATGTTCAATATCTTGAGAACAGGTTAATGCTAGTGTTCTAAAGTTTATGTCAATTGTTTTCTAAGGGACAATTACATAAAAAATGTCTATTTGCATAACTTTATTAAAAGTTTTGATTTTTTGATGATTTTTTCAAAATTTCACTTGAAAATTTAGGGGGGTTGTGTTTTAGAACAATAGGCTTCCAGTATTCACAAATTGTAATTTTTGTACCAAATTTCATTCAAATTGTTCCATTTGTTTGTGAGATATCGTCGCCACAGACTCACTGACACACACACAGACATCACCTCAAAAATGTTCGATTTGTGATCAGCGATGCTTGAAATGTGCTCTCCTGTCAAAAACTTAAATTCAAATTTTCGACTCCGTCACAATACTTTCCTTATATATTATATTATGTATATAAGGAAAGTAACAACTCACGAGAGTCCCAAAGGCTAAGAAATAAGCAAAAAGGGAACAAATGGAATAAATAATAAAATTACAGGGCATCCATCCAAACCATGGGGGGGGGGGGGGTTACAGAACATGTCATTAAATAAATTCATAGTGCTTGTGGTCCTTAGAAGTTCCTAAAAACAATTTCTTATTTTGATTTATAAAGACCTTAAAACTACTTTAATTTGTACAAAAGTGCTTAAATTTCTTACAACTACCACAGTTCAAAAATTGCAATAAAAGTAGGAAAAATATTCTATCCAAGAGTGGAGATCAGATTGTAAACTACAGAAATTTTCCCATCACCATATGGATAAGGGGTTTCATATTTTCTAGTTCCTGTTTCTTCTATTCTCCCATTAAAAACTATAGGCGCTATTACACAGAGCAATTCCTACTAGCTGTCTTTCGACAACACCATACATTTCCATGAAAAATAAACTTGCCACCGAATTGCCACAGTTTTTTTTTGTTACAGCAAGAGAAGTTGATCAATTCCTGAGCACAATCTAATCAGAGAACAGTAAAATTTGACGTCTGGCAATACATAAAGATCTACAGTGAACAGCGAATATAGAATAACAATTACATGAATTTTTATCAAATTACACTATTATGCAGTACATTAAAGATTGCAATTATGCTATAAAAAGATTTCAAAATGCTTTGTGGAATGAAATTCTAGTTTAATTCCTGATGCTAAACATGCTAATTACAAATAAGTGACAAAGTACTGGCAACCATACAATCAACTGTTTGAGAGGAAGGTCCTAAAGCAGGATTGACAGGTGATATTGCTTAAGTTCTGGGAATAAAAATTGCTCTGTGTTATAGCACCTTAACCCTGTTAATAATAGATTACTGCAACACAAATAATCAGGGTATACCTAAAAAATTGCAGGACCTTTTTGTGTAACATTTATGTGCAAATTCCTATAGTATTCTAAATGACATTGTTATTCAAAACATTCTATTAAAATATTTAATATATTTTTCCTAAAAAGAATGATAAGAATCTCTGCTCTCACTGTACAAAATTATCTTCACAGACAGATCTAAAGAATAAAACATTCTGGTCCTGTTTGTAAACAAAAATTATGAAATTGGATCAACATATCTCCAAATGAAAGACCTAAAATGGTATTAGAAAATATAGACCAGACCCTTTTTCTCTTGATCGTTACTGTCATTTATTAACAAGCACATTTAATGTTGTGTGTTTTCCGGATAGCAAGCAATTTTTATATTATTTAAGTAGCGGGCGCTCTGCTTATGTAGGATGTATTATTTAAGTAGTGGTTACTTATTCATAACCCGAGCAGTGCAGGGTTATATATATTGATATTAGCTTTAAAAGATTGGAATGTGTCTAAAGACTAATGATACATAAATGATAAATACTCAATGCGAACACATATTAAAATTTAAATAAATGTTAAAATCATGTTTGAAATATAAAATCCTATTTCAAAACATTGTTGAAAATATAACAGTTAGGCAAAGTTAACAAATCGGAAAATATTTCGAATACAGAAATCCTCCTATTGAGCTGGTCTATAGTACATAAATGATCTAATATTATCCGGCCTCTTCATAGAAGTACAGCAGTCAGTGTCACCATCTGTTAGGTTACCTCTGTAACAGAGAGAGACATGTGGATCATTTTCTCTAAACAGACTTTTTCACCTTTCTTGTTACAATATATTTTTTTTCTATTTTTCAACCTGTTTTCTGCATTATATTTTAACATGGGTGGTTTAAACTAAAAAAACAAACAATAGCAGCGATCATTTTGAGGAAATTAAATAGGAAACGTAAATTTTATTTTCAAGACAAGCAAATGACAGCATGACAGGTAAATGACACTTAATATAGGCAAATGTTTTCTTAGTATGTATGCAGGGTGTCCACTGCTATTGGTGCCCAATGGCTATTTCCTCAACTGTTAGTCACAGAGATACACTTCCAATTGCAAAAATGTTTTAAATGTTAAAATCTATTATCTTAGAAGCAGTTTAAATCAATAAATGCATTTCTGAAAGAAATACGAAATATAAATTTTTATACAGTCCCCCGGTCCTACCAATTATATTTAGGAAAATCATCCTCATACAATTTTATACAAAATAAAAAAAAAACATCCTTTTACGGCTAAAATTGATCGACTTATAGCTATTTAAAGTTAGAGCACTTTTTGTGCTGAAAAATGGTCAATATGGTCACTAATTGGTTTGTTGCCTGAAATGGGGCATTCTTATGCGTGGAAAACCGACTTAAGTCATAAAGTTTAATGCTTCATTACTTGGTGAATTTTGGTCATAAAAGGAAGATTTTTTTTTTTTTATTTTGCATGAAATTGTATGAGGATGATTTTCCTAAATGTAATTGGTAGGACCGGGGGATCGTATAAAAATTTATATTTCGTATTTCTTTCAGAAATGTATTTATTGTTTTAAACTGTTTCTAAGATAATAGATTTTAAAATTTTAAACATTTTTCAATTGGAAGTATATCTCTGTGACTAACGGTTGAGGAAATAGCCATTGGGCATCGATAGCACTGGACACCCTGTATATATCATTAAAAAAACAAAAAATTATTTTGCTTTAATTGCAATCTTATATTTAGAACTAACTTCTTATTTTTTTTTAATAAGAAAATCTAGTTTAAATGCAATTCACATGTTCTAATGCCATTCCCTTGTCTACCAAGAAGACAGGTAAATGATGTTAAAATTTAAAGACAGGTGAATGACAAAAAAGCTAGGGGACAGTTGTAAAAAATTAATTCAAAATATTGCTCTAATGCTTAGTGAAGTTTTTATTACTGTTCGTATTTTAAATTATCTAATTTAATATAAAACACCAAATTAAAAGAAAACTAGAAAATGAAGGCTTGTAAATGAAGTTGTGATTTTATTATTTGGTTGTTGGGACACGGAGGAATGACATTCAATTAAAAAAACTAAATTTTTAAATATTAAAAGTATAAATTGTTATTTTAGCTAATGGGTGACAAATATGAACTACAATATAGTAAAACTGAACCGGTGTCCAAAATCAGTCCCGAGTCATGCAAACTTTTATTAAAATACCTGGGACATGTAAAACTTACAGAAAATGACCCATGTACCTGATCTTCATTGTATTAAGAAAGGGATAAAATATTTGATTCATGAAACAAAATTTTTTAACATTTATTTTCATTTTATCAATACATGGATAAATGGCAACATAATGTTTTATTTTGTAAAAATTTCAGCCAAGTGTTTAACATTCAAAAGTTTGAGTTAATTTCACATTCAATTGAATATTTGTGCTGTAAACAAGGATTTTACTATATAATTTTTTACATAAAAATTGATGGGTTGCTTCTCTTCCTGAGCCTTGATAGAAGACGGAGCTGTGATTGAGGTATAGGTCCATCATGCCAAATGCCATATTCTTGTCCTATATCTGGAAGAAAATATTTAGAAATCTGAAATATTCTTGTAAATTAATATTGTGTTTCTAAATAAATTAAAAGAAGATTCGTTATGCATCTATTAAGTTGTAGCAATAGTGTAGCAAATTGAAAGAAACTTCTGGGCTTCTGAATAAAAGGGGTGGGAGGCACTTTATATAATTTCTGTCAGTCCATGTATAATTATATATATATATGTTATCTCTTATTTCAAAGCCTCTACTTAGCCTAGAACCACATGTTTTTTTTCTAATGTGAAATATCTTAAGGTGTTGGGTAAAGTAAATCTTGAAAAAAATGTGACTTAGATAAAAATGGAAGTGGAAGTACATAATGGAAGTGACATCATATTACAACAATACATAACAGAAAATACATACAAATACATAACAGAAAATACATACAAATACATAACAGAAAATCATAGTTGTAATTTGAAAGTCCAGGTCACTTGCCATTGGTGGTAAATTTGGTGGAAAATCGCCAACTTGGTGAGTTCTGGAAACTTCTTGAATTTTGTTGATTGGTTAATAATCTCATGAATTATGTGCTTTTTTTAGAACTTTCCACAGAGGGCATATAAGCTTATCATCGTTCACTTGGATTCTTGACCTCATTACAGAATCTAGTATCTATTGTATATTCTGATTTTATATACCTTTTAAGCTGTATTATAAAACAATTTTGGTAGAAAAGTGTAAAAAAAAATTAAATTTTTTATTAAAAATATTGAAACTCTTCTGTAGGTAGTTTCATGGGCAATTAGAACTGGATTTTTTACTTTAATACTGCAAGTTGTGTACATAGATGTCTTTCCGGTTTTGCAACAGTGGATCAAAGAAGACACATGTTACTGCGCAGAGGCTCAGGATGCTCCAAACAGATAACTGCTTGAGGGAATCACGCAGACAGGAAAGAATTCGTAGCCACACCAATAGTGTTTCTATCAGCCATTTAAAGACCATTGCCATCATCCATGCATCTTGTACATGGAAGATGGATAGCAAAGGCCTTAGTTAGTACTGATGACTATTGCATGCATGTGTGGAGAAGTGCTGGCCAGCATTCCGATCCTGCATTTGTTGTCGAGTGGCACACTGTCAGCACATATGGTGTGACAGTCTGGGGAGCCATCTCATTGGGCAGCCGAACTCCTCTAGTTGTACTGCAAGTCACTCTGAGGGCTTGCTTGTATGTTGTTTATGTTCTGCAGCTGATTGTTCTAACTATGCTGTCAAGCCGCCCAGGTTCCATTTACCAACAAGATAACACTTGACCACATATTGTGCAACTTTCTCAACAACGTCTTCCAGGATTTAATACTCTAGCCATCCTGGTCCTCAGACCTATCATCAATAGAACAAACACCTCTATGACTTTTTGAGATGGCAATTGCAGCCTTCTCAGAAAACCAAAGAATTACCTGACATGTTACAACATTTGTGGCAGCAGAATCTTCCACAGAGGGACATAAGTAATTTGATTTTATGCCACACTGAATATCGGCTTGTATACCTAGCTGCCAGAGGAGAATTTACCACTTACTAAAATATTATCTTGTTGCCTCCATTTCTTAATAAAACTTTTTTCTGCTTCCAAATTCTAATCATTTTCATATCTCCTCAAATGATACATACATCCGAGTTTTGCAGCTATAGCTAAATTTCTTATGGGTGTATATGTGTTTTTGCAACAGTGTATATTCCCATTTACCTTTGTTAACAGAATTATAAACTCATCACTGTTTTTTTATGCTTAAATCTGAAAAAGTTTTTGATATTAAGAAAAGTTAACTTTTACAAAGTGTGTAGGTGCCCCATTTAATAACCACTAGCCATTTCCAACGTGTGGAGTGCAGATGGAAATGACTGTATTTGCAGAAAAAACCTAAAGGCCACAGAAGAACTGTATGCCTCCGATAACAAATATAACTGAATTTACTTAACATTATAAACAGTTTAAGATCTAGATATTTTGTGTAAATCCAATTATTTTAATTTGAACCAACCAATTTCTAAAACTATATTTTAAAAAAAAATTGTAATTGAAAAAAATTCAAATTCCAACGATAAAAAATTTTGCAAATGATTTATAAAATATTACTTTATATAATTATATTCTGCTAATCTACATTAGAAAACAACATTCTATAAAATTATTTGTTTATATTGATAAATTTCTTTTAAATAATTAAATATTTTTTCTCATAAGTACTTTTCTTTAGTGCAGATAAAATTTGGGCAGAGATGGTTAAAATATGATTTCTGACCAAGAAAGCCTCTATTCTACTATGGCCATCATATATCGTATTCGTATTTTTCTCCATTGTGATTTTTAAAATTTTCTTTCTATATTTGGGGATAAATGGTTTAATCTATCAGTCATAAGCATATAATTTCCCCAAATATGTATAAGAACGAATAAACCTGGATGAAAAGGCTTCCGTAAGCAGCACAATATATTCAAGTTAGGTTTGGCATAAGTTTAGTTAATAATATTGATGAAGAAAGATGCATGATCTGCATCTATCTGGAGATATTAGGCTTGGAAGCACTGCTAACAAGCCGATGGAAGGGAATCTTTTAACATAGCAAAGATATAATTATTTATAATTAACTCACCACTACTCAGTTGATGACTTAAGCATTTGCCGTCAATGCATATTAAGATCTTCGTACCACCGCAGGCACATTGCTTGTCCATTGTGCAGTCTGTATTTATTAAGATATCACATGCTACCTGAAAACGCACATAAAATATTTAGATGTGCAATTTACGTATGTTAGCAATTATTAATTACAGAATTGATCATTAGTCCTATATCCTTTTATGTAGGAGTATTTACTGACCAATAATAACCATAAAACTATAGTAGAGCACATGTATAAGGATCCAGCATTTAATTAGATTCCGGATTTAACAAGGAAATTATGAAATTTCAATTGATGATGCAACATTAAATTCAGCCTGATTTGCCTTACTTTAACGGGCAATGTCTTTAATTTCTTTGGAAACATAGCGTTTTAAAGGTAATTTTTTTAATTTTTCAAAATTTTACAAATTTAAAGAATATATGTCTTTTTTTTTTTTTTTTTCCTATAATGTGTCTACAACAAGATCTATACAACAAGGTAACTTTCTAACAGGCAGTAAAAGTTCTATATGAACTGCCCAGAAATCACTGACAAAATTAGCCAGGACATCATCTTGTTATATGAGATGAGGAATTTTAGATCCATTACAATCCAATAGATTCCTTCTTATTTGGTGTTCATAGTAATGAGACTGCCGACTCCTTGCCAATGAGACATCTGAATTCACCTTCGAACAATTTTCTCATTCCTTCTGAAATTACAGACCTTAATTAGAAAAAGGAAATGCCATAACACTCCTCCATGTCATCACTTGTACTCTGCTAAAAGCCTTGGATTATCGCTCCAATATAATGGCCCTAAATCGTTACCTCCGAGATAACTTCTCTCGATGGCAATACCTAGATCCATTTAGACAGCATTGGAAGTGACCATACTAAGGATATGAGGTTTGAACAAGGTGACAGAGTTTTAACCTCCATGTACCTTTTCCTCCTCGGCTACACCCTCTTATCTTCTCAACTGCATGGATGCCTCTTTAAATCTTCTAGCAGAGGACCAGGAGAGGGTAGTCTCATTGTTTTATATGCAGCATGATCTTTTGGACTTAACCTATCAATTTCTAGGTCAAGAGACTTAACAACAACAAGGTAACTTGTAAATAACAAGACTAATTTTTTATCTGTATTGTGATTAAAAAAATATATATTTTGTAACTATCCTTCTTAAGCAGAGCTGGCTTAATCCTATCCCACATATATTTTGCTAAACTAGCGTGCATAGATTTGAGTGCTAGCTTGTTCGTGATGCTTTTGCTACTGAATTTGAATTAATTTTAATAATGACTATTTTTTTTATTTTCAAATTAATGTTTAAGCAATGTGAAAGACAGGGAAGCTAACATTTTCTTAAATATATTAGACTAGCAGCTATTTACCTGCGTTGCTCGGGATTTACCATGCAAAACTGTGATAAAAGTTACACCAGAACATATAGGGCCTTGAATCTTATGCATGGTTTTTTCACTGTGAAAGAAGTAAATTTATTGCATTATGTCAGAAAAAAAATCATTGCATTATATAAGTCATAGCTGCATGAGTAAGAATCTTCCTCATAAAATGCTGATAATTAAATAACCATTTTTAACACTTTACAACATAGTTGGAAAGTGTTTATGACTTTGTTCATTCTGTCTGTCTGTCCGTTAGCACGATAACTGCCGTAAAATGACTTTATCAAAATGAAATTTTAGTATGTTGTTCAGACGGTCTGTGGGACCTACGGGAATGTAAATGAATATCGCCCAATTTGTTGGAGCCCGGGTTGAAAAAGTGAAATACATTGAACCCCATGGGACCTCATTTTTCAAACATTTCTAAGCCAATTTAAAATTCACAAATGGCTTCGAAAGTTTTGAGAAATATTCAAATTATCCCATAAAATATATAAAAAAATGTTCAGTAAAATATATTTAGTAATTTTTTTAAATAACAATTAAACCCTTTATATGAAGAGATCACGCGACGCACTTCAAAATAAAATATGGCATCCATCTTATGTCAAAATCGTGATTTTTAAAGTTATTTTTAATTTAAATTTAGTGTTATATCCGTCCTAAAACCGCTTTATTTTTGTTTAATTTCTGTGCATCTGTATTCTGAAGCAACACAATTACAATATATTTGAGTTTAAATGATCATCCAACTTTGATTATTTCTACAACGAAACTTAATTTTTACTTATATGGAGAATGTAAACTGATTAGGCTGTAAGATGAGTTGTATACGAATTGCCGAATTTCTTTAACGCAAAATTATTTTGCTCAAGGAATCTGCAATATAGATAATATGAATGAAACATTAATTGATTTTACATAAAGAAGCAGACGATTTAATGGCAGACTTCTTCGATGAAGTTTTATGCTTAGAGTTAAATTACTTTGGCCTCCATGATTTTAAGTTTTTAAGTAAAATAAACTATTGTAATACTGTGATGAATGAAATAAAAATGTATGAATGAGATATTTATTGCTTTTACACAGAGAGCCAGACGATTTATATTTCGATGACGTCATTTGAATCAAGTTCGTTTTTATCGATGAAGTTTTAAATTTTCAAATATAAATTATTACAGTATTGTGATATATTTTCACGTTTGAAACCAACTATTTCCAATCCTTTTCTTTGGGAATCATGAAGTTAGAGAGTAGAACTCCTAGGGAAAAGTTTCGTTTTCCATCAATATCTCGACAACCCCAGGTTTTAGAAACTCAAAACTTTGACTAAATTTATGGCGGGCTATATCAAAGCTACCCACGAAATTTCATTAAATTCGGTTCAACCTTTCTCCCGTGATGATGAGACAAACGAAAGTGCCGTTTTTCACTAATATCTCGAGAACCACTGGTCGTAGAAACTCAAAACATGGTCTATGTTTTAAGTGGGGCGATTTTAAGAATACCCACCAAATTTCATCAAATTCGGTTCAGCCGTTCTCCAGTTATGGTGGATCAGACATACATACTTTTCTTCTTTATATACATATAGATTACAACTTTTCAAATCAATTTCCAAAATCACAGAACCCGCCTGTTAGGGGCGTTCCAAAAAATTTGGAAGATACTTAATTCAGACAACAACATCCATTACCTTACACCTTTCTGGTAGGTCGGACGGTCTGGGTCTCAACAACAACAACAACATCCCTGGACTGGTTTTGCGCCTACAATGTACCCGCCAGCTGAAACGTGCCGTTCCTTATCTGTAATGCAGTAAGATGAAACGTACTTTTATGGGAATAGACAATTTGGTTCGCTTTGTCCAGTAGTGGATACTATAAGTATGAAAAAAAAATCAGCCTTTGAGGATAAATGGAAAATCCAGCAACCTTAGCTTCTGTCTCGTGGTCGATACTATAAATGTGCAAAAATTTTTCTCTGCACCAAGAAGCTTCTGAAGGGTCTGCAAAAAAAAACTTAAGTAATAATTATTTGCCCCGCAAAATGTTTACTAAATGAAAAACTAACACATGATTCTTATAATCCACAATGATTTGTGCTTTACTTTAGAACAAAGTTGAGTCTACTTCAGCGATAATATATTTTCAAGAGTATGTTTTATACTATCTTTCAAAGTATGCTGTTTTGTTTAGCCCAGCTTCCTTATTTATAATCTTTAAATATGATATATCAATGAATACAGCTGAAGTTTTTAACCTCCTTTGCCTGCTTTTATAATCTCCTTGTAGAGTACTCGCATGACGTTTTCTTCTGTTTCTAAATTTTTAATTAACCATAATAAAACTATTATATAGAAATTAGGTATTTATAGCTTGGAATAAAATTTCGCGAATAGATAAATGAATTAAGCACTAACACAAAGAAGTGGTTGTTAAAAGATTACCTCGGATATTGATCGAAATATTCTTTTATGTGAACTGACGTATTCTGAAGTTTCAACAGAATATATTCTTTGTTTATGTGTTGGGTTTTGTTTTTATTTTTATCAGGTGCAAAAAAAAAATGATCAGTCATTTTTACTTCTTTCCTTATATACATAATGTATAAGGAAAGTAGTGTGACGGGGTCGAAAATTCGAATTCGAGTTTTCGACGGGAGAGCACGTTTCAAGCATCCCTGATCACGAATCAAACATTTTTGAAGTGATGTGTGTGTGTGTCAGTGAGTCTGTGGAGACGATAACTGACGAACGAATGGACCGATTCGAACGAAATTTGGTACAAAAATCACAATCCGTAAACACTGGAAGTCTATTGTTTTTATGCGCAATCGAATGTTCAGAATCCCCCTAAATTTTCGAGTGAAATTTTGAAAAAATCGTCAAAAAATTAAAACCGCTAATAAAGTTACGCAAATAGACATTTCTTATGTAATTTTTCATTAGAAAACGATTGACATAAATTTTAGAACGCTAACATGAACCGTTCTCGAGATATTGCACATTTTTCAAAAATATTATCAAAAAGTCATATTAAATAAAAAAAAAAATAGCTACTTCCTATTGAGAAACATGTTCACTTTTCATATGTAATACCATGCGATAAATTTGGTGATATCATTCTCATGGACCTAGCTCGTTCCATTCATAAAAAAAGATACTTTGAGTAATACTTTTGTATTTGAACGCCAATAGTCTGTACGAATAACTTATTTCTTCGTCCATAACGCTTGACCAGATTTTGGCGATGAATTTGGTGGAATGTCGCCAACTTGGCGATTTTTTGAAATGTTGCCAAATTAACGAAAAACTCGCCAAATGGATAAAAATGACGCTAAATCAATAACGACTCATTGATGATGACAACATGGAAAATGACGAAAATTCAATATCTTGGAAAGAATATAAATAACTACTAAAAATAATCTATTTTTTTACTGTAAAAGTAGTAAATTCATTGCATTATAGAAGGAAAGTCATGTGCTGCCCACATCAGATTTTTTTTTATTATGACAAGGATAACTTAAATGCATTGTGTACTATAAATTGCTAATTACTCAATTTTGTTTTCGCGCCTATATTTTGTTAAGGCATATCCTCTGGAATTGTGTGTGTACTCTCAGGAAACAAGAATGAGTCCAATTATGCTATCAGCAACACTACTCCGGCCTTTTAAGAAAAGACTCAAATTGCATTGTATAATATGTTAAGCAGCAGCATTAAAATGTATTTTAGTCATCAGTAACATTTTACTTTTTAATTTCGAAGTACATTTTTATTTATAACATAGTAGATACATATAAAAATGTTTTTATTCTACTTTATGTTAAGAAATTTTATAATTTAAATGTTTTTCTAGGATCTGACAAATCCAATCGATTGCAATATTTTAAAAGCAGACAACTCATTCATTCATGATCTGAAAATTAATATACTTCGATAGTTGATAAGTGCAGCCTCCTTCTCCAAGACAAAAAGTCACACAAGGCAAAGTAAGAGAGGCTTCGGTTCAAGTTTTAATAAAGTCCAGTACATGAGTAAAAATCTGATGTGGGCAACACATGACTTTCCTTATATAATGTAATGAATTTACTACTTTTACAGTAAAAAATAGGTTTTTCTTATAGTAGATACTAATATTCTTTCCAAGACATTGAATTTTCGACAATTAGTCGTCATTTTCATTGATTTAGCGTCATTTTTAACCATTTGGCGAGATTTTCGTTAATTTGGCCACATTTCAAAAAGTCGCCAAGTTGGCGACATTCCACCAAATTCGTCGCCAAAATCTCGCCAAGCGTTATGCACTAAGAAATAAGTTATTCTCACAGCAGATAAATGACTATTGGCGTTCAAATACAAAAGTATTACTCAAAGTATCCTTCTTCATGAATAGAACGAGCTAGATTCACGAGAATGATGTCACCAAACTTATCGCATGGTATTACATATGAAAAGTGAACATGTTTATCAATAGGAAATATTTTTTTTTTTATTTTATATGACTTTTTGATATATATATTTTTAAATGTACAATATCTCGAGAACGGCTCATGTTAGCGTTCTAAAATTTATGTCAATCGTTTTCTAATGAAACATTACATAAGAAATGTCTATTTGCGTAACTTTATTAGTGGTTTTGATTTTTTGACGATTTTTTCAAAATTTCATTCGAAAATTTAGGGGGGTTCTGAGCATTCGATTGCGTATAAAAACAATAGGCTTCCAGTGTTTACACACTCACATCACTTCAAAAATGTTTGATTCGTGATAAGGGATGCTTGAAACGTACTCTCCCGTCGAAAACTCGAAATCGAATTTTCGACCCCGTCACAATACTTTCCTTATACATTATGTATATAAGGAAAGTAAAAAGACGACAGGAGCCTCTATTCTAATGGCTGGGGTGGTTGCGCCGCCATTTTCTCTTGCAGAAGGAGAATATTTTTTATCTCCGAAAGTGACTAATACTATTAATCGCCTGTCGTTGTAACTGAAGATGTATTTTAATTTTGAGATTATTTGAACGAATGAATAATTACAATCCATTCACAATTCTGAACTGAATGCTGACCGATTTATTATTTTCGTTTATAAAACAAACATATTCGTCTTTTAAAATGAACAAGAAAGATCAATCATGCTTAAAGCTTTGATTATGAAACACTTTCCAACTTCAATGCAATCTTATTTAAACATCTCTGAAATGCAATACATTCCTCGGTAATAGTTTAAAACTTATCACAATACTACATTAATTTATTATATTTGAAAACTTAAACCTTCATCGAAGAAAAATGAACTTCATTCAAATGACGGCATTGAAATATAAATTGCCTGGTTTAAACATCTCTAAAATGCGATACATCCCTCGGTAATATTTTTAAAATTATCATAATACTACGATAATTTGAAAACTTCATCGAAAACAACTGAAATTCATTCCAATGACGTCATAGAAAAAATAACACGCATGGCTCTCTCTATAAAAGCAGCATTTCATTCATAACATTTTCCCATTCATTTCATTCATTACAATACTATAATGATTTATTTTATTTAAAAATTAAGACTATGGAGCTACAAGTAATTAAACTCTATGCTTAAAACTTCATCGAAAAAAATCGTCCTCTGTAAAATCAATGAATATTTCATTCATATCGGCTATGCAGACTCCATGATCTAAATAATTTTGTGTTAAAGAAATACAGCAATTCTTATACAACTCAGTCTACATTTTACATAAGTGAACATTTTACATTTCTGTTTACATTTTACATAAGTGAAAAATAGGCTTTGTTGTAGAAATAATCAAATTTGGATGATCATTTAAACTCAAATATATTGTAATTGCGTTGTTTCAGTATGTAGATGCACAGAATTTAAGCAAAAATAAAGCGGTTTTAAGACGGATACAACACTCAATATGAATTAAAAACAATTTTAAAAATCACGATTTTGAGACAAGATGGATGCCATATTTCATTTTGAAGTGGGTCACGTGATTTTTTCATATCATGGTCACGTGATCGCTTCATATAAGAGGTGTAATTATTATTTTAATTTTTATTTAAAAAACTACTGAATATATTTTACTGAATTCTTTTATATATTTTATGGAACAATTTGAATATTACCTAAAATTTTCGAAGCAATTTGTGAATTTTAAATCCGCTTAAAAAATGTTTGAAAAATTATGTCCCATAGGATTCAATGTATTTCATTTTTTCAACGCGGGTTCAATCCACAACTAATTGGGTGGTATTATTCATTTATGTTCCCATAGGTCCTACAGACCGTTTGAACAACATACTAAAATTTCATTTTGATTAAGTCATTTTTACGGCAGTTATTTTATCTAACGGACAGACAGACAGACAATGAATGAATGAACAAAGTCATAAACACTTTTCAACTTTGTTGTAAAGTGTTAAAAACGCAGTCGTTTTTTGAAAAGCAGGATTCTCTGAAAATTCTTAATAGTATTTATTTGATGATTTTTAATATCTATTTAATTTTACGTAATTTTTTAATATATTTATTTGTAAAATGTTTTACATCTCTGTGTTTGCTCCAGCAATCTTAAATGAATGTCATTTTAAACATTTTACAACATAGTTGAAAGTGTTTATGACTTTGTTCATTCTGTCTGTCTGTTTGTCCGTTAGCACGATAACTGCCTTAAAAATGACTTTATCAAAATGACATTTTAGTATGTTGTTGAGACGGTCTGTGGGGCCTATGGGAATGTAAATGAATAATATCACCTAATTAGTTTTGAATTAAACCCGGGTTGAAAAAAATGAAATACTTTAAACTCTATGGAACCTAATTTTTCAAACATTTTAAGCAAAGTTAAAATTCACAAATTGCTTCAAAAATTTTAGGAAATATTCAAATTATCCCATAAAATATACAAAAAATTTCAGCAGAATATGTTCATTAGTTTTTTAAATAAAAATTAAAATAATAATTACACCCATATAATATGAAGAGATCACATGACCCACTTCAAAATAAAATATGGCATCCATCTTTTTTCTAAGAGTAAAAATCGTGATTTTTAAAGTTCTTTTAAATTTATATTCAGTGTTGCATCCGTCCTAAAACCGCTTTATTTTTGCGTTTTTTCTCTGCATCTATATTCTGCACCAACGCGGTTACAGTATTTTTGAGTTTAAATGATCATCTAGCGAGCCAGACGATTTATATTTCGGTGACGTCATTTGATTAAAGTTTGAATGAAGTTTTAAGCATGGAATTAGAAAGTACTTTTACCTCCATGATTTTAATTTTCCAAGTAAAATAAATTATTGTAGTTCTATGATAATTAAAAAATTATCGCCGCTAAATGTATCGTATTTTAGAGATGTTTAAATAAAATTACAGTTGGAAAGTGTTTTATAATCAGTGCTTTATGCATGATTGATCTTTCTTGCATTTATATTAATATTTCTTATTTTAAAATAAATATAAGAAACTTTGATTGTTTCTACGATGAAGCCTAATTTTAACGTATGCAAAATGTAAATAAAGCAAGCGATTGTAAGATGAGATATATAAGAATTACTGATTTTTTTTTAACGCAAAATTATTTAGCTCGAGTCTGGAATATAAGTAATATGAATGGAATATTCATTGATTTTACTTAGATAGAGAGACAGGCGATTTTATAGTATTGCCGTTTTTGATAAGTTTTAAGTTTCCAAGTAAAATAAATTATTGTACTATGAAAATTTAAAAAATATCACCGCTGAATAAATCGCATTTTAAAGATGTTTAAATAAAATTGCATTTCAGTAGGAAAGTATTTCATAATCAATGCTTTATGCATGATTAATCTTTCTTGTTTAATGATAAATTAAGTATGAAAAAAAAATTAAACCTGATTCTTTGTTCTTATTTTGTATAATTTTTAAAACGTTATTATTTTTTTTCGGGGGGGGGGGGTGATAATGGACGTTGGACCTCATTTGTAATTACAGGATTCACAGATTATGAAATATGCCAAATTTCATTTCACTTACTCACTTAATTTTGAGATATTGACGCACGGACATATTAAAACGCGCGCTCACGCATCAAAAACGTTTGATTCTCGTTCAGGTATGTTCAAAACATATAAAGCTAACTAATATTCGATATTGAATTTTCGATCCCATCACACTCCTTTCCCCATATAGTATTATATTATGTACGAAAGTAAAAAGTTTTAAAGTACAAAAGTAGGGTAAATCCCATTGTCTTGTCCGCTTAAATCGGTTTAACACATTTAAAAAGCTTCTCCATACAGCAAAGTTCTCCTTTATTTCAAGTTGTCCGCTATTTAAGATTAGAAAGGTTTTATTGTTATTCTTTAATAATACTTTCATAGTTGTAATATTTAATTATTCTGGAATATATATATATTTTAAGTATTTATATTAACTATTCGCTTTTATATTATTAGAAATGATTAACTGAAACATTGGTTCTGTAAATACAATAAATGAACTTTATCCGTTAATTGAAGTACAAATAATATTAAAATTATGAATTAAAAAAATGTCAACTCTCCAGAGAGTTGTCTTGCAGTCGCCTGTGGCGTGCGGAAATCGCCAATTGATGGCAGATATACCGGCACTGCCATAGACCTTATATACCGAGTTGTTTAGACGATCCTATACCGGTAGTCATCAAACATCACCAGTGTTTTGGAACCTTCTCCACTGTTTGGAGATTACACGTTGTGGCACATTCGGTGCTCTGGAAACGTCTATCTGTGTTTGTCCTAATTCAATCATTCCAATGATTCTACACTTGGAGTTTTTGTGCCCTAATCGGCTCCTGCTTAACAATGACAACACCAGTTTTTGCAGGGATTGCAAGAAAGTGAAATAAGTCAGGTCCGATAGGGTCAGTTGGATTTTTGGAGTGGAGATATACGCTTTTATTTTTTTGCACATATACCATCATAAACATTTTATTTGCTCATATACCGTCAACTGATAAAATGTGCATGTACACAGAGATTGGTTTAGGTTAGTGGATAACCTACATACAAATTTATGCTGTCCTGTTTGCATACTTTGCATGTTTTTATGAATTATGCTTAACTCTTGTCGGTGTGTGTGTATATCTTGGTCTATAGTTACTTATTTGTAACAGATATGATAAAGATTGGGTTTTTTTGTACTTACCGTAGTTTATGCATAGTTTTCGATTAAAACTTTCAATTTATATATATATATATATATATATATATATATATATATATATATATATATATATATATATATATAAATACCGTAGCAAACTTAAAAAATTAAGGATACTTTGCAAATATGCAAATGTAAAAAAAGAGTAAATAGGAATGACAATGCAAATTCATTTAATTTATTGCGCAAATGCAGCTAATAAATAAAATGATTTCAATAATAAAAAGGTTTGAAGGTCCAATGAAGGAAAGGGAGAAGCTCTAACTCGAAAAACCTAACTTTCTAACAAGCTTACAAAATAAAAGTATAAATCAGTAAATCTTCAAGCAAATGGGGAAAAAATGCAAATTTCGAATCATCAAGTCAATGAAAAGTATCAAAAAACAATGGTATGGAATCGAAAAAGAAAAACAGACAAAATCCAAGCACAAACGCTATACACGTGGACAAGGTCTAAGCCTAAATCATGATTTGTTCACTTCTTCAAAACTCTTTTCCAAGTCCAAGTGTCTTGTAGAAGCAAACACAAAAATGTATGTTTCTGAAGAAATAGATAGATTATATCTATAAACTATTTCTACTTGGACATAAAGAAGAAAATGTATGTTTCTGAAGAAATAGATAGATTATATCTATAAACTATTTCTACTTGGACATAAAGAAGAAAAAATAAAAGGAAAAAAGGATACCTGGAATCTAACTCAAAAAATACACAAACCTATGATCTCGGGAACCCAGAATGAAGAGACCAGTGTTGCCATTCACAAAGGAAAAAGATATGATCTACCGTTGCGATTCTTAAGAATTAAATAACAGAACGATCGACCATTCCAGACCTATGAAATCGTGGGTGTGCACGCAGAATACAAGAATGAGTCCAAGTTTCTGGATAATTAACACATTTATTTACAAGCACAACGTAAATAAGAACAATATACAGTCAAACAGCCCTTAAATGCTCCACTAATTTCATAAAATAACTGATATTAAGCTCAAAACATTGACAAAAATCATTGTCCAATGTAGCTCGTTTCACGTCAACTGCAGTTCCATTGAGTGGTGACATCTTTTTATAGGCTCTCTCTGTAGTAACTTCTGGAATTATCTAATATCTCGCATACTATCGGTTATTTTGAGGTGCTTCTCGAAGATTCGAGAAATTGCGAATTGTCCCAAATTGGTGATAAATCGTCAAATCTGGTAATCCTTCTTTGTACTCAGAATTTTGCAACCCTAGAATAACGTCATGAGAAATAATACCCTCACTGGAGTCTTTTCTTTTAAGAACCAAAAGGGGAAAGCACTACGGATTCGTCTGGTCTGCGAAAGAGACAAAAGACACCAGAAGGATGAGAATATTACAGGTTCGCAACACACACACACACACATATATATATATATATATATATATATATATATATATATATATATATATATATATATATATATATCCACCGCAAGCGGCTATGCAGGATTGAATACGATGAGGCATCCCATTATTGAGATGGTCAATGGTGTGCTGAGGGATGGCATTCCACACAGCATGCAATTGGGTTTGTAACTGAACATGGTTTGCTGGAATTGGGAGTTCTCTTAATCGACGACCCATGATGTCCCAGATATGCTCAATTGGCGACAAATCCGGAGAATATGCCGGCCAAGGCAGGATATCAAAACCTTGTAGACTATTCATAGTTACCCGTGCAGTATGTGGCCTGGCATTATCCTGCAGAAAAAGCAGTCCAGGCCTGGTTGACAAATATGGCTGTACCACAGGTTTCACAATGTCAGAAGCGTATCGTTATGCCGTGATACTGCCAGAAACGTAGACCAAAGGTGTTTGTCCACGCGTCCACCAAATGTTATACCACCCCAAACCATGGTACCACTTCGGGGTGCTGTGTGTCGACTGATAGAAAAAGCATCCTGGTGGCGTTGTTGAAAGCGCCGCCATACACGAGTACGACCATCTGGCATGCCAAAACAGAATCATGATTCATCCGTGAACAGAATGTTTCGCCATTCTGTCGACCCATTGCATCTCATTTGACACCACTGGAGACGACGTAAACGGTGAAGACGTTGAAATGGTAGATGTCGAAAAGGTCGTTTACCTTAGAGTCCTACGTCATGCAAACGGTTTCGAATTGTTTGCGTCGAAACCGCGTTACCTGTAGTGTGGGATAAATGTCGTTGTAACACGGTTGCTGTGGTAAACGGCTGCCACGCAACGCTTCTCAGAAGCATACGATTTTCACGTGGTGTGGTACGCCTGGAAGCTCCACTACCTGATCTTCGTGTTGTTTCGTTGTCTCTCACGAACCGTAACACACACCGTTGAACTGTGCTCACATCACCACCCAATAGTTCAGCGATCCTTCGAAGGGTCATTCCACCCTCACGTAAAACAATGATTTGGTGCAGTTCCGTTGGCGACAACTGAACGTATGCGGTACGTCGACGTACTCTTGGCATACTGTGATGATTTTTAGAACCTGAAACCAATGACGCTACAATTTAGCTGTAATATCGCTCTTCCTTGACCTGACGCTTTTATGCTGCTCGGCAAGGTGCCACTATGCATAACGAAACTGTGATCATTTGCATATCTCGCCTTGCTGTTTCCATTACCTGATTTTCATAAAGCTACACTTGCAACTTTATGGTGTTTCAGTTGTAAGCAGTGTATATATATGTGTGCGTGTGTGTTTACAGAGATACGTGTTTGAAGCTAATTATTTCATTACTGAAGATACTGTTTAAAAATATATCTATTTAATAGGCTATAATTTACGGATTTAGTTTCATTAACAATTAACGGTGGTAATCCGTACCTCATCTTAGATCCGTTGCAAAGAAAAAGTTATTTTGCCCTTTACCACTGTAATTCGCGTCGCACATTTATTCTATATGTTCTAAAATCGAACATCCCCACCCAAGAGATTAATTTACGGAACCAATTTGATCTTTGTAAATGATAACGAGGCAAAAATGAACTTGCATTACGTATAATCAAAGTGTGGTACTAATTATGGGATTAAAGGTTTGAGCAATTTAGAGAGAGAACCCAAATAATACCACTTAATTCTATTTCTGATCATTTGATCTTTTTTTTTTTTTTTGACATGATACTTGCTGGTTTTGTGAGGCAGTCGAAATTAAAATCGTTGTAACAAAAAAAATCACAAATATTTTTATTAAAATGTATAAATAAAATTTTCATTCAAAGAAAAAGATCAAAACGTTGTTTACTTCAAATCCTATTTATTACTTTCCTTATATACATAATGTATAAGGAAAGTATTGTGACGGGGTCGAAAATTCGAATTCGAGTTTTCGACGGGAGAGCACGTTTCAAGCATCCCTGATCACGAATCAAACATTTTTGAAGTGATATCTGTGTGTGTGTGTATGTCAGTGAGTCTGTGGAGACGATAACTGACGAACGAATGGACCGATTCGAACCAAATGTGGTACAAAAATCACAATCCGTAAACACTGGAAGCCTATTGTTTTTATACGCAATCGAATGTTCAGACCCCCCCCCCCCTAAATTTTCGAATGAAATTTTGAAAAAATCGTCAAAAAATAAAAACCACTAATAAAGTTACGCAAATAGACATTTCTTATGTCATTTTTCATTAGAAAACGATTGACATAAATTTTAGAACGCTAACATGAACCGTTCTCGAGATATTGCACATTTTTCAAAAAAAATATTAAAAACTCATATAAAAAAAAAATTCCTATTGAGAAACATGTTCACTTTTCCATGCGATAAATTGGATGACATCATTCTCGTGGATCTAGCTCGTTTCATTCATGAAAAAAGATACTTTGAGTAATACTTTTGTATTTGAACGCCAATAGTCATTTATCTGCTGTAAGAATAACTTATTTCTTTGTCCATAACGCTTGGCGAGATTTTGGCGGAATGTCGCCAACTTAGCAACTTTTTGAAATGTTGCCAAATTAACGAAAATCTCGCCAAATGGATAAAAATGACGCTGAATCAATGAAAATGACGACTCATTGTGGAAAATTCAATATCTTGGAAATATAATATTAGTATCTACTATAAGAAAAACCTATTTTTTGTTACTGTAAAAGTAGTAAATTCATTACATTATATAAGGAAAGTCATGTGTTGCCCACATCAGATTTTTTTATTTAGTAAGAGGTAATATCATCTTTCGAAAACTTTATTATTAGACACTGATAGAGGTAAATTGACTGTTTCTTTAAATACATTTGAGAAGTTCTCTGGAAACGATCAAAAAGTTTTACACAGTCCGATAATGCACCAATCTGATAGGGGATAATGTAACTCGGGAACATTGGATGGAAGCAAACCAATTTACGAGTTTTATACGTGTTCCTGACAATCCGGCATGTTTCAAGGCCGCGATCTCTGCAACAAATATTTCAAGGTGATTGTTCTTCATTCTACGCACTTTCAAAAATCTTGATATTAATATGTATATAGAATCCATTACAGGAAAAATTTATATTTCAAATTATCAGTAGAGCTTTTTGAATACAATGGGCAAATTATAATCATTAATATAAATTTATTTTTAACTTTTCACTTTAAGTGAATACTACTGAATGTATTCACTTAAAAAAAAATTATTTTTCAAAGCTTTTTTTTGTATTTGGATGATCGCAAATGAAATTAACATTTTCCAGTGTAGAATTATTTTTATTTTATATTTAAAAAAAACTGTAAATTTTAATATTTTAAAGTCCCACAAACACTTCCGATTTCACATACGCAGATAAATAAGAAACGTAAAGTGCATTTTACTGCAATACACCCTTCCACAATTTTCATTGCGAAATAATAAAATAGTTTATTACTTTCGTCCTCGATAAAGCCTGCATACGTTTATCTTACAACGAGAAACGCGGAGATTCTTGAATTATACAATATGAATATTCCCACTTTTTGGAAGTATTTCAAGATCCCAATTTTTACAAAATTCCCATCCCCAAAATCCCGTTTTATTCCGGGTTTTGCGGCTTTACTTCTCACTGAAGTTCAAATAACGCAACCACTAATCCAGTGGCTTTTAAATAAATTGCATTGGAAACTGAAAACCAATATCACTTTAAACATAAAGCTTGAAACTATTCATTGGCTCCATGCAAAACATATACTTGAACCCCTAGAGACCGTGTTTAGGGGAGAGACAGCCCAGTGGTTAAGGCACGGGGATTGCACTCTGAGGTCCCAAGTTCTCACGTGGAGTACGGGCACGTTAAATATGTGGGTCTGAAAGTCCTTCCGAATGGTTGGTTGTAGGGGGAAGGAGGGTACTGTTCCTGTGGATATCACCCTCACAGGGTTCCGGTCTAAATTGGGTGGCACTGTCTCGGCTATCTAAACAGATGCTTTAAATTTTCGGGTAGGTCGGACGGTCTGGGTCGAAAGAAAAGAAAAGAGGGCCCGAGTTCGATTTCCGGCTCTGCCCGAACTGTACCCGTGTTCACGCAGAGTATGGGCACGTTAAACATGTGGATCTGTAAGACCTTTCGAGATTTTGGTGGTAGGGGATAGAGGGTACCGTCCCTGTGGATGCTTCCCTCCACTGGGTTCCAGTCTAAATTGGGTAATATTGTCCCGGCCGTTCAAACTGATACCTTACACTTCCGGGTAGGTCGAAAGAGACCGTGTTTGACCGCTGGAATCGCCAATAAGAACTTTGCTGCAATGAAGTTCCGCTCACCTGAGAAGATTGTTGATTTGTGGCACCCATCGATATGCCTGGCCATACTTTAGCTGCGTTTTTGGGCGTCCTCGTTATTGCGAAGTGTAGGGGCGCAATGTCGTAATCCACGAAACTGCCGAATGAATCCACATCGTCAAGGGATCCCCAATTCGGCGAATAGAACTCACTCTCGTCATTTTTCTTTGCACTCAAAGGCATTGCTGGGGAGGACCCAAATCCGAGCACTCCTGATTCTGTTCGATGCTGATTCGGTATCAGCAATTTTTCTGCCGATTGCTCGTGGAATGTGCCAAACATCCCGCTTTGATCTTGATCTGAAGACGCCTGTGGCTGTGCGGGGAGAAGTAGCGGTTCTGGTATGAACGGTTGTTGCAATTTCCAGGGGTTTCTGGAGGAAGAATGTGAGCTGTCAAGGTGGTTCGAAATTGCATCCTAAAACGAACAAATAGTACAATATTTTATTTGTAAAAACTGTTTTATAGAGTAATTTTCAAGAAATGCAGCATATTTTGAATGAATGCATCATACGCATGTTTACTAAATATTTCATGTAGCAGAAATATATAAAGTTCTGTGAGTTCTATATTAGTACGACAAAGATTGAAGTAAGGAAGGCATGCATGGCGTATAACTTGATGGTGCCTTAAAAATACAATTTTAGTATAAGCAGTTCCATGAAAAAGGGGTGTGCGGGGAAAATGTTCATAATGGGGAAAAGTGAATAAGTAATTTGAAGACGTAACAAGTCTATTCGTTCGCCGACGTATTCCCTACTTTTAAATACTTTAATATTGTCTATGATAATTTAGTATAACTATACAAGAGTTGTTGGTTATAATGGGGTTAATAAGATCATGCGGCAAATTAATTATTCCACTCCTGTTATGACTAATCGAAGCCTTTGTTGAAAATTTATTTCTTTACACTCAAAGGCGTTGCTGATGAATACCCAAATCCGAACACTTCTGATTCAGTTCTATGCTGATTCGGCATCAGTAATGTTTTTGCTGATTATTCGTAGAATTTGTCAAATATTTCGCTTTCACCTTGATCTGAAGACGTCTGTGGTTGTACGTAGAGAAGAAGCGGTTCTGGTATAAGCGACAACTTGCAATATATCTCTCCAATGCATCGCACGCATGTTCTATTAGATTTAAGTCTAGAAGAAATGTTGGGCAAGACTTGCGCCGGATATTCGCACTTTTCAAAAAATTATATTATTAGCCTGATGAAGAAGCGTTATTAATTCATATTTATAGATTAATGTTCATAGGAGAGAGGGGGTGAAAGGGATACTAGCATTTATTTCTTAAATCAAACCATTATATTATTTACTTAGATATCGTTAAGTCTTTCTATCATTATCTCAGCCACGGCTATCTATTAAGCTCTGGGTGAATAACATAATGGTTTCATTTTAATTAGCATCCCTTTCATCAGCTCTTTCTCCTAAACATGAATTCTATGCCAAACAAAAAGCCAAAATGAGGTTCCAAGATGTCAGCTCTTTATCAACATCTAATTGCATATCATCGAAAAAATGTACAGCGCGACATTCGTCTTGCCATAACCATTCCATACCAATATACTCTTCCTTCAAAACTATGCATTTCTTAAATGAGAAACAGATTATAACACATTCTAAATTTTAACCAAATGACAATACATTGAGTGTCATTCTTACTCCATGTGTTTTGAGTTCAGACTTTAAACCACAAGAACCTGATCGACAAGAAGAAATTAGCGGGTGGGTCGTATTGAGAAGAGTCTTTGTTAACGAAGTCCTTTGCATATGATTTGTCACGAAATTCTTGGTCCACCAGTCCACAGATAATTTATACTTCAAAACACTCGTTGGCAGCGTTCGAATACGCCACGCCAGCAACACAGCATTCGATGCTGCTGTAACGAATATATACGATTTTCTATATATTCTCTAAGACCTTTTCTTACCAATATACCTTTGCCATAGTCTTGACACTGCGATCAGCATCAGTAGGGCAACCAAGATTAAGCTCTGGAGGGGGGGGGGGAGAAGTGGCTTGGCGCACACACGAATTGAATACATTAGAATGTTATTATAATACACAAGAAAAACTAAAAAATTAGAATACACAAGAAATTAGGCACCTATGTGTGGGGGTGTGGGGAGACGGATCCCTTTGGTCCAACCCCTTCATTACTCCTGATCAGCATAAGCAGACAGGTTTCGCGCTTTGCCAGCGTTTTTTAGCTCCAGAAAGCAAATAATTTGCAATATATAACTACCTAACAGAAAAAGAAACTTATGTACCGCAACATTTTGTACATCTTTGAGTGACGAAGTGAGTCATACAATTCAACCATCTTCAAATTAAAAAAAAAATTGTCAGAGTACATCAAACTGTACGAAACTGCAGTGGCTAGATCCAGCAAATTCGAAATGCGAGCATAAATTGAAATTCAATAAAGTTCAAATTGTGGTACAAATTCGAATTCAATTATAACGTTTAAATTTCTATACATAGCGAGTTTCTTTTTGCTGCCAGTGTGAAGTATGAAGGCTTGCTGTCAGTGTGTATTTTGCAAAAGGCGAAAGTAAACGCCGCCGCTTTCAACAGTGAACAAGAAACAGCTGCCAAAGAGCCGAAGCTTGTGAAAAGATTTGCGGGATGCATGGATAAGTGTTACAGAAATTTGAACACCACATTTCTCATTTACATTCGACTGCTGTTATTTGCTACTTTGTCATTTTTTTTTCTGTATTTGCTACTTTGTCATTTTAATTGCATTTTATGCTTTGCCCATTTTATTTGTATTTGTTACTTTGTCGTTACCTGATTCACTTTATGCTACAACATTTTGTGGCAGCCCAATACTGGACAATCTCCCTTTAAAGGAAGCATTCTTGTCTTGGTCTTTCAAACAGCATTTACAGTACAATACATTAAATTCAGATCTACTGACCATTGCATTTTTCGAGATTTTTATGTGATGCTCTTTTCTTCCGGATCCCGTTGTGAGGTAGTCGTGGGAATTGTACATCTGCAAGGGCAGCACTGGTATCTCGTTTGTAATTTGTCCCATTTTTGCCGCCCGGCTCATGATTTCCCAGAAGGCCAGTAACTGTTCACAGGAAGGTGCTTCTGAGGACTGGGGCCAGTTCGTAGACTGCCTGGGACCCGAGAAGGCTTGTGCTAGGGTGAATAAGAAGGATAGGAAGAGCCGCAGAGTAAACATGGCCAGAAAAAGATCGTAGGCACCTGAAAGACATAGCATTCATTTACATTT
Source organism: Amaurobius ferox (assembly GCA_951213105.1). Taxonomy (NCBI): domain Eukaryota; kingdom Metazoa; phylum Arthropoda; class Arachnida; order Araneae; family Amaurobiidae; genus Amaurobius; species Amaurobius ferox. The sequence goes on along the minus strand of OX578138.1, from coordinate 11,421,357 downwards.
CTATATATTGTCAATTGAAAAAATACCTTGGCTTATCTCAACCACTGATAGAACAGATTTCGGCAACAAATAACTTTGTGACTTAGGATCAGATACACATTCTCTCATTTTCTGATTTTCGAAGATATTTCGTGATAAGTACTACAAAACAAATTTAAGGCAAAATGTAATACACTTGACTATTATTTAAGACTGTCAATGACAGGGAAACTAACACTCTTAAAACATTAAGCTGCAACTGTTTTCAATAAGTATGATTTTTTTAACAATGTAGGGTACTTAACGTGGAAAATGGTTATCTTAATTGAAAATTAGTCCAGTTAATTTTCTGCCTCTTGGTCGAGTTTCAGCCTTTTACATCCTCGGAAGCAGCTTTCAGAAGCTTTTAAAAGACTCCCCCTATTTTATCTCCGTGCCGAAGAAAAGTAAAAAAAATCCGGCTCTGCAGTTTAGTAGTCGATGCTATAAGTGTTCATAGATTCAGCCTTTTAGATCATCAGGGGTGAGGGAATTCTGGAGGGTTTTGCTAGATTTTTCGAAAACCTTATTTTCTCCGTAGCTGGGGGATTAATCAAAAATCCGGATACAGTAGGTTCTGTTGCGTAATCGATACTATAAGTGTGCAAAGATTCAACCTCTAAGACATAGGGGGCTTCTGGAGGGCCTGGAAAGACAAACACTTTAACTACGTTAGACAATAGCTGTTAGATCGTTCCCAAACTCAAGATCAATTACAAATAACAGCATCCATAGGTCGGTTTCTTGTTTATTATGCCTTCGTCAGCATAGAATAGTCAATACTTGCAATGCTCAAACTGTCCCCGTATTCGCAAGCAGAGTATGGGCACGTCAAATATGTGGGTCCGTAAATACTTCCGAAAGGTTGGTGGTAGGGGAAGAAAGGTATGTGTCCTGTAGATGTTGCCACCACGGGATTCCGGTCTAAATTGGGTGGTACTTTTCGGTCGTCCAAACAGATACTTTACACCTTCGGGTTAGGTCGGACGGTCTTAAATAAACTAGAAGTTGTCCATTATAAAGTCATAAAAGATTCACTCCCATCCCTGCGTCTGCAGTACTTCTCTCCTAATATCCTTGGATAGATGAGCCAAACACCTCTTCCAATCAATATTAATAATTCAATATTAATTCCCAATCAATATTAATCCCTGTCGAAACTTAATTATGATATAACCCCCTTCAAAACGCAATTAATTGACAACACTCCAGATCCCTTAAAGAAAACGTACTTGTCCACAAACAGTGAAATTAATATATATTTTAAATTAAGAATATTAATTCCCCCGAAGCGAAAGGAAAAATCTGATGTGGGCAGCACATGACTTTCCTTATATAATGCAATGAATTTACTACTTTTACAGTAAAAAAAAAATAGATTTTTTTATAGTATTTATTTATATTCTTTCCAAGATATTGAATTTTAGTCAATGAGTCATCATTTTCCATGTCGTCATCATCAATGAGTCGTCATTGATTTAGCGTCATTTTTATCCATTTGGCGAGTTTTTCGTTAATTTAGCAAGATTTTAAAAAGTCGCCAAGTTGGCGACATTCCACCAAATTTGTCGCCAAAATCTTGCCAAGTTTTATGGACGAAGAAATAAATTATTCTTACAGCAGATAAATGACTATTGGCGTTCAAATACAAAAGTATTACTCAAAGTATCTTTTTTCATGACTGGAACCAGCTAGATCCACGAGAATGATGTTACCAAATATGTCGCATGGTATTACATATGAAAAGTGAACATGCTTCTCAATAGGAAATATTTTTTTTTTATTTTATATGACTTTTTGATAATTTTTTTGAAAAATCTGCAACATCTCGAGAACGGTTCATGTTAGCGTTCTAAAATTTATGTCAATCGTTTTCTAATGAAAAATTACATAAGAAATGTCTATTTGCGTAACTTTATTAGCCGTTTTGATTTTTTGACGATTTTTTCAAAATTTCAGTCGAAAATTTAGGTGGGTTTTGAACATTTGATTGCGTATAAAAACAATAAGCTTCCAGTGTTTACGGATTGTGATTTTTGTACCAAATTTCGTTCAAATCGGTCCATTCGTTCGTCAATTATTGTCTCCACAGACTCACTGACACACACACACACACACACACGCACGCACACGCAGACATCACTTCAAAAATGTTTGATTCATGATCAGGGATGCTTGAAACTTGCTCTCCCGTCGAAAACTCGAATTTGAATTTTCGACCCCGACACAATACTTTCCTTATACATTATGTATATAAGGAAAGTAATAATCAAAGAAATTGGACGTCATTTTCCAAGATATTACATTTTTATCTGTTTGGCGTCATTTTCGTTAATTAAGCGTCATTTTTGATAATTTGTCCACATTTTTGTCAATTTGGTGACATTTGTAAGAAGTCTCCAAGTTGACGTTGTTTCGCCCAAATTAGCAGCCAAGGTCAATCTATTTAACAACACTTACTACTTTTTTAATTTTATGTAACTTTTCTGATATATTTATCTGAAAACGTGCTATATCTCAATAACAGTTCGTGCCAGCGTTCTATAAGGGGGTTGCCATTCGGTTTCTAATGATAAAGTACTTAATAAAATGATTATCTGTTTAACACTGATTTTTAAATTATTTCTTCAAAAATTCATTCGAACATTGTGTGTGTGTGGGGGGGGGGGGGGGGGGGGGCGATTGCGTTTTGGTTTTCACTGATTGTAATAATCGTACCAAATGACATTTGAAACGCTCTATTCGTTCATGAGATGTAGACTCGCGGGGATGTACATACACATACACATCATCTGAAAAATTCGAGTTCAGGGGTGTCTGAAACCTAATTTTCCGTCGAAAACTCGCATTAGAATTTTTGACACCGTCACAAAGCTTTACCTATACGTTATACTATGTATATAAGGAAAGTAAAAATGAATTTTAAATAATTGCATGAGCACAAATGATAAATAATATTTATAAATAGAATTTTACTCATAATGTGTTAGCAATGAACAAGTTGATTTCTTCCTAAATATCACTATATTTACAAAAAAAATTCGCAAAAATTAATTTTATATATTTTGCACACGTTTGTAAAAAAAAAAAATCGTCATATGTTCTTAAGAATATCATAAAATGAAGAAAAATGACATTTATAGTATCTACAACGGTTTATATCCTTGCGTAATGGGTGGACCATGAGTTTCAGCGTTCTAAATTAATTCTTATCTGGCATCTGTGATTTTAAGAAATATTTTCTATAATTCGTAAAGAAAAGAGTTGAAAGTTATTTAAAAAATATAGACAGTTTTAAAGAGAATATATATATATATATAAAAAAAAAACGTTAAGCCCGCACAAATTAAGTCCTTATCTTCAATAAATCAAAATTTAATTCATGGAGGTAAACGTACGTAGTTAAAACTTTATATTAAAATAACACCAATATCGTTTGAGACAATAATTCAGGTGGCGCTGGGATAAGATATGTAGTTCTGCATTGTATGCTTTTCTATGGCGAAAGGCCTAAAATATTAATTTAAACTGCTAATTTTGTAAAAATAAATTATTAGCGCAATGCAAAGCAGAATTGAAACAATAAAGAATATTCCTGCGTATCCAAAGTTATTTTATCTTTCAATTTATTTTTATCTCCATATATTCTATATTATATCGTATAACTATGAAAAATTACTGGTTAATTATACTCATAATAAGGGAACCATTAATTTAAAAATAATCAAAAACACATACACTAAGTACTACACCTTTCTGTTGTGTCAACTAGCAATAACAGCTACTTTACTAACACTAGTCACACCACCTAGATATAATTCTCAAAACATTATGGCATTTTCAAACGTTTCACCCATAGGAGTTTTATCTCCTTCTTCCTAACTCCATGATTTAATTTAAAACTAATTATAACAACACAGTTTGTGGCAACATGGTAAAAGTTCTATTAAGCAAATAAATTCAAATGAGAATCGTCTGCACAGACGTACATGCGTTTAGTTTAAAAAGAACGCAATTCGTGGCATGATATTGGATTGAAGAGGATCCATGAAGGTCTCTGTCAACCACATCGCTTCGTCTATCATCGCTCGGTAGTATGGTTGACTGTTAGATTAAAGGAAACAATATTCGTAAGTATAAATATCGGTTTTAGTCTAACTTTAGCTTTTAAGAGAACTTGTGTTTTAAATTGAATGAACATTGTGTTTATATGCTTGCAAGGTTCCGTGAGTGTTTCTTCATCTGAATTGCTGGGTAACTTGCTTAGCTCCTGATTTGATGTCCAAAGAATTACCGGTTTTGCTCAAGTATAAATGTCTATTTAAATTTGTAATGAATTTATTGCTTTAGGCCGAACATCAGGTATTTGTCTTTTATAGTAATTTCTTGACTTGCGAAGTTCGATATCTGTGTTATACGGTGAGGCAAGGTTTTAAAAACTCTGTGAATGAAACTTGTCTTGGTAATAATGCTGATGGACATCTGAACATGCTCGCCATTTTCATTATAATGCTCAAATGTCGGGTGAATGCGCAGCTTTGCAGATCTGCAAAAATACTAAATATTTGTAAATAAAAGCCCAAATATGTGAAAGAATTTTTAAATATTTTTCCATTAAACAAATATCTAAAAAATGTGCGTATTTAAGGGTTGATGGAATGCTATTTCCTGTACGAGTAACCAACCTGCTTAATAAATGCGATTTTGATATGCACAACAATCGTTTAGCGCGATATTTGATTTCGTAATGGAATCTCGTAGAATTCTTATGAAAAATTAATAGGTTAATGACGTTCTGTAGATATCTGCATTAGCAAACATGAAATGAATACAAAATGTAATTGCTCAAAATCGTTATGCAACAATATTGTAAATAAAATTGTATTGTCATTTTGAATGTGTTAAGATTTCGGAAACAACCTTTTTATATAGATTTTGTTGAAGGTTCGGGATTCTTCCTAAGAATTAATTAGATCCATAAAAGTTTTCGGTAGTAATAGATTACATCTGTCTGAAAAATGTTAAAAGAAACGGAAGGCTGGAATTTTTGCTGAAACTGATGGTTTTATCTTCACTAAGATGCCCATAAAGATGAGCTTATACAGATGAATTTTCTCTCGAGATATTTTAAAGAACTAAAATTTGCGTTTTCAGGAAACTTAACATTTGTTTTAATCTACCAAGATTAATTTTCATGGAATTTTATCAAAAGATTGAAATTCAGGTTGGTTAGAACTGTCGGGTTAGTATATGAATATTAATACCGAACAAATTATCATTTTGTTTGATAAAAACTTGAAATACCAGATCCTATGATTGCGAATTATTAGTCTTGCTTTTACTTAATTCAGTACTAGTGAATTAAGTAAAAGCAAGCCATGTAAGATTTCGGAGTGGGTGGGTTAGAGTGCATGCAGCCGTTGTGGATCACCACTGGTAGATCAAAATTGGTTATACTAGCAAGTCCAGTAGGTGAGGATCGCAATGAAATAATTTAACAATTTGAATTATTGAAGTTTCATGAAACTAACGGCTTGGTTAATTTAAAAGCTATATTGTCATAGCTATTAGTCGAGAAGCAACTTTGAAGTAGACTTTACATAGCAAAAATATAGTAATCGTAATTCATAATGCAATCTCTTAATGTGCAGATTTTGATTACTCTTAAGCCATTCTAAGCTCGACTTAGTTATAACTCTAGTTTATGTATGGGCATATGATGATGGTCGGACTTGTTCGGGCAATATCTAGGTCCGCCGGAGTTGGAATGCATGAAACAAATGTATGGAGCACTAAATTGAGAAAGTTAAAAACTCTCTGCAACGTGTTGCGTTCTAAATTTGTAGTGCACAGAGAGAAAATAATTTTGGGATGAAAATTTCTTTTAAAGGATTCTACCTGTAGTGCTGATGACTATCTAAATATATCCTGAATTTATTACAAATGGAGTTAATAGATTAAATTGGATGTCGAAAAAACTAGATTTTCATTGTTAAATGATCAAATTTCTATGTTTACAACGAGTAAATATAACTGTTTTAAATTACGGATAGATTGCAATTCCTGTATACGTCTTGCCAATCCTGAAATATTAGGCTGAAAAATCTTTTATGCTATACGAAAGATTAGTACTATTCAATCAAAATTGAAATAAAGAATTTGCAATTTCTTGCATGGGTAGCCAAAGCTATTCTCTTGTAAAATAAATTCACTCTATATTGGGTTAAATGGCGACTCTTCGAATTTGCATAATCGCTTTATGCCGGTTAATGAGATTCTGTCTATTTTAGGTGCAATACTTAAAACTGCTGGCAAATATAATTGCGTAACGTTATGCAATAATGTTGTACAATTATATTGTAATGTTAAAGGGGTTTTATTCCAGAAACTAGTAACTTTAGATTCCGAAGACTCTGAATACTAGAAATGGAATCAAGTGAGAAGTTCGGAATAGAATTGTACTGAAGTTGCTCCCGAAATAGATTTTTTTTTTTTAGTGAGGGATGCAGTAACCATTGTATTGTAGTGTTATATTACAACTGATGCATTACCATTTTTGTGTATTCTCAATTAACTTCTCAGAAGTTGCAACTCTTTTGGTTGCAAATAGGCTCACTTTCTAGTTTTTACTTTCAATCCTACATATGAAAATTGCATTGCATATTTCATTTTCAATGAAATTCTTCAATGTAGCGCTCAGTTTGCGATAATTGCTGATTTTTGTCGACAGCGTATAAAGTGTCTATCAATGTTATGAAATATTTGACAAATTGCAACTATATTAACATGACGTAAAGCTAATATGTTAGTTTATTTACGAAGCCATTGTATAAAAATTTTAACGCAAAGCGGCATTGTATGCTTGGCTATAAATTTTGTTCTGCGGATATTTTAACTTGGCGGGGTGAACTTGTACCCAAGCATATACTTCTCAGTTGCAAGGTTAATATTTTTAAAAGTGAATGTTTGATTAATCATTTTCGTTCTAAACTCCAAATATTCTTATGTCCAGTCAGTTGATTAACTGATCACTTACCCCAAAATCGGCTAGACTAGGAATTATTTTTCCGTCACATGACTGTCTCAGCGGAGTGTGGGGAGAGAGCAGAATACTAGACGCAACATCCATGCTCGCAGGTGGGAACTCTCAACCTGGCAATTCGGACAGCGCGAGGACTCTTGCCGGGAGTTCTCGGCTACCGAGCCGGGACTTAAATGTTAATTGAAACATAAATACGCTGAAATTCATTTCTGCTAGGATGTAAAATGGATCCCACCTAATAAAAATAAAGCACCAATACGGAAGAGTTAAAACTTTGACTCTTCAGTGTCGTTCACTGAAACGGAGCAGCTTTTATGACGAGAATTCAGTTTATTAAAATCGCTCCGACAAAAAATTTATCTGGCGCAATAAAGTTACTTCAGAAAAACTATTGGTATCGTAAGCTTTTAAAATGTCAATACTATAATATCGGCTAGAATAAGGAACAAATGCAGCATTTTAACATTCATCTTGTAAATGAAACTCATTGTTTCATACAAAATATTTAAAATTAATCTGAATACATGCTGTTAAGCATTGAACTATGCTACAATTTCACGTTTATACTACAACTTTGCATAGTGACCTATGACAAATGTAATCTATACCCTTGACTAAATAAAATTGAATCAAACCACTAACGCAGTGATGGTTTCAACTACTAACAAAGGCAGACTATGTAGTAAAATAAAGAGGAAATGGATGAAGGTATTCGGCAACATAAACGGAATAAAATGAGGTGGGTGAATGAAAGTGCTGGATATAATTCTAGAATTGTTTGTATATATTCATTTTAAATGAATAATTGTAAACTTCCTCTTGGATCAGTTTTCTCAATGTTGTGACTCCTCACTTTGTATTTTGTTAAATGTAATGTTTAAACTATTTCTAACTGCAATTTTGTGTGTATTATGTTGTGTATTTTCACTACTCTATGTATTGCATACAGAAAGTGTCCATGCATCAGCAATTATTGTTAATGCATATATACTAGCTACTTATTGTGTTCCATTTGTATTGTACTTGCACTATTACTATTTAGTTATCTTGATTTGTCTGCAATTTTATATTTTATGTAGACATTTGTTTTGGGTTTTTGCTTTCATTCATCCCACTCTCCTCACGCTTGATGAAATGACTGTCGCGACGACTGGTCATTTGCAAATGACAGTCCAGTCTGTCTATTGTAGTAAAGTATGATGGGTGGGAGCACGTATACCTTCAACCGCTTTCCTCGGTTCACTTGGTTGTACTACTGATTATTTGTATTTATGAATACATTTATCATACTTTATTGGTCAAACTATCGACAAATAACTTTTCGTCCAAGACTCAAATCATTGCGCACGGTATCTAACGCTTGAATTTTTAGTTTATGCCATCTTTCCCAATACTTTTAAAGTAACTAAATGGGAAGACTGCATTAAAATGGTTGCGAAAGGTGTTCGTAATGATATTTATATATTTGGAGTTCCTAGTGAACAATGTATTGCAAGCTTTACCGCATGTCTCGTAATCTGTCGAATTATTAAAAATTTACTTTAATTACCTGCAAGGTATACTTAACGCATCTAAACATTGAATGACAATGAGTGTATGCTATGACACACGAGCGTTGTCTCTCGTCCGTTTTAGGGACGCTGAGGGGCTAAAAACAATGCCTGGAACTTGTCGCAAGCGGACGTTCTCGTGTGACACGCTCCAGGCATTTTACTCCCAGCACATAGCATTTCCAAAACTGACCGGAGACTACACTCGTGCGTCATAGCCTTCGAAGTTTAACTCATTTCAAGCCGTCCTTTTCTCTTAAGCAAATGAATAAATATTGCTTCCGTTTTAAATTTTGACTTTACAACTTTATTCTTGCTCAACGAAATCCTATATGCTATAGACCAAACTTAAGAATGACATGGTGTTTTGTCTGTTGCTCAACCGGTATCAAAAGCAAAAGACTACCTTCAGAATAAGTCTTTCCAAAAGCTGTTCTGGTCCGATGTTCAATAGTTGCCTTGAAGGATATTTATTGCCTTTTGAAATCTGTTATGTTCCTTAACGTAAGAAATTATGTTATATGAAGCTTTCTATAAACTTTGAATTTGGAGCAGCCGTTTTGAGCATATATTGATATTTGTTTGTACCATTACTCTTTTGCGCTGCGATCAACTATACCATTCCTGAAGTACGATAGAATGTCCCACTTGCTAGCAACTTAATCCGGTACAAATAAAACATGCTAAATATTATTTCTGAATTGGGTTTAGCGATGTTGGATTATACTGTACTTTTGCATTATTTAATGTTGTCTAAAAATTCTTGATGTAATAAAACTAATAAATTCTTGATGTAACTGAATCTAATAAATTAACGCCATGACCAATAATTGGTAAACCTTGAAGTAAGGTCCAATGGTCATGGGGTGTATATTAATTATATGCGTATATTCCGGAACAGAGCAGTTTGCTCGGCCGTTTATTATAGACTCCGATATCTGCTTGAAAGTATAGTTCATTTGGGATAAAGATACCAAATATCTCTTTAACATGCCCGTTCACTTACCTGAGGGCATGCAATCGAATATTGGACGAAACGACTTGAGTGGGGATGGACCTTTAAAAGGATATTAATGTGGAGTGTAAGGGTTTTAAGTGACTTCTCATGGATGATGTTTTAATTTTAATTTATGATCCTAGATTTAAAGGGGAAGTTTGTATATTCTGGAGGTGTAAAGATGTTTAATTTTTCTATAGAATATAAATTACCCACAAATACACTAGATATAACATGGCGGATTAAGATGGCAAATGCTATCTATTCACTTGCCCGACATGCAATCGAATATTGATTGAGAGACTCTCTGGGAATGGACCTTCGATATTCTGAGGGTTCAAATGACTGCTCATGGACGCGGCTTTAATGTTGAATTTTTGATAAACTTATGGTCCTATATTTAAAGGGGCAGTTTGTTTATTCAAGATATATAAAGTATTTTCTATGGTAGAATATAAATGCCCACCACATACCCAATACACGAGTATAAACCACAAATACACTAGGTATATCAATAAGTAGAATACACCTTGTGAGAATAAGGGGAAAACCTGAAGCAACATACAAGCACAAACTAGATGCAACACGTTTTTCTGGTGCCACCCAAATGCATTTTAAATGATTTCACAAGAATTAAGAGTTTATACATTTTTTCAAAGCTGTTATAAATGTGTTTTCAGGTTAAGTTCGTTCGGACAATTCCAATTGGTAAAAAGGTAAGCGTTTTTCACTTTTTTGAATGGTTCTCTCCTGCTGCTAACGGCTTATCAACCCTACAATGGCAACGCTATTTTTTTTTTAGCTAGAATCGGCCCAATTGCAAAGTGAGTAAATCTTGCAGCGTTGCCGTTCTAGGGTTAAGCTGTTGGAATCAATGATTGGCTCAAAAGTGATAAGTAATCTATTAAAGAACGCTTGTGGATAAATCTTGGTTAACAATATCTAAAGATTCCATTCTTTTTAATAGTTTTGAGTGAATGTCTTTGAATGTGATGCTGGTTTTTGATCAAACTAAATGACCTATAGTAACATGTTTGTTGATGGCAATGTTAGATCTTAATATCTGAACATTCTTGGACTTAACGTGTGAATTATTTAGCATCGGAAAATATTATTTTTGAAATGAACTTTGAAGGCTTCTATTTATAACTTAACGGTTTCTTTAATATTTTTCATTTCATTGCATTTTATTGACCTCGTTAGTTTCTCTTCATAAAATTTGGTTCCTTCCGTTAAGTTTCATTCATGCCCCCCCCCCTCCCCCATGTCTTTATTTTTAATGTCGTTAATTTTATTCCTTCTGTGCTTCTTTATTTTTCTGGTTAACAGCCTTCTTTCTTGTCTTTCACGCGTACTGTGATTCAGAAGGTTCTTCTGAAACGACGTCTTGCGTATTCTACTTGCTAAGATTTTATCCACAATGCATAAATTAAATTGACCAGCATCTAATTGTAGACTCAAAATTAAACTAGGCAAGCGCATTTGGATTGGCTCAAAATTTTATAAGCTGGTCAAAATGAATTGGTTCTAAATTCGCAAATATTGAATTTGCACGGAATGGGAAAATAGGCCTACTGGGGAATCCCGCCAAGCTTTTTATAGCTAAAAAGGGATAACGCGCCTTGCATTGTACGTCTTGCGTGGTGTGGAAAGCGATGCATTAAACATTTAAATCTCTCTGTACCTTAACCTGTCTGTTTTATTTGGAACCGAGGGAAAATGGGCAGAATCTAGCTTAAAAGGAAAGCCAGAGCTTTAGACGTGTACTTGAAATCTATTTTAATATGGTATGAAATGAAGCATGGCAAATTTTGAAAGTTTTTTTAATATTTGCCGATTAAAATTGCTGTACGTGCTATGACTTAATAGTTTTGTAGTGGTTCAGAAACTTGGAGGGGAGAGATTTATAATAGTCGGTTCACTTCAAAATATTTGTAGATGCAGTTTCACTCTTGCGAATGTCTAAAACATGGCTTGGACCTATACAAATATTTGTACCCTTTCAGTTTTCTACAGTTTTACACTGTAAAACATTCTGCAACCGTTGCTCATAATTTCGGCAAACTATCTGAAAAACCGCAATTGCAGGCGTTCATGAAAATTCCAGCTTCATTTCTGAAACATTCAGAAAATTAGTCTGCCGAAGAGTTATTTTTATAAGTTATCCATGGAACCTTACTCCCCATTACGGACAACAGATTCCCCTGAAACTTAAGTAACACGCTTGCGAATGTTTTAAGTGTAGATGTGGCCATGCTGACAAGGAATGTAATTCGTGGAGAACATTTTAAGGAAACTGTTGTTGAATTACAAAGAATATTCAAGGCACGGAGAGTAAATGGGATTGAGTTCCTGGAACAAATATAAAGTTCGGCAATTTCCTGCACCTATATTTCATCTCAAGGATTCATATAATGGCACTCTCCGCAATTATTAAAGCTCTTAAATTTGTTTAAATCTTTGTTACCAGCATGATCAAAAGCTTGATTAATTTTTAACTTCACATTCCAACTAGACCTGCCAATTGGACTTCAGCACATGTTTTAAATTCGAAACTCGTCGATAACCAGATTTTCAAAATTTGCAAGCGCGTACCAGTAGATTTTTTCCTTTTGCATTTACATGCACAGGTAATGTATGAAGAAAGTATTGCGACTGTGCCGAAAATTCGAATTTTCGACTGAAGAACGTTTTAAACATCCCTAAATTCCAATCTAATGTTTTAGGTGACGTTTGTGTTCCCGCTATGGATGGAAATTAATTTGGCACGATTGCTACATTAGGAGGATACTGGAATCCTAACATTGATTTTTTAAACGCAATCTTAGGACGGACCCCACCCACCACACACAATTTTTTTAATTTGAACCTTCATTCATTGCGTAATTTTTATTAAACAACCCTATCTTTAGGTTAGCATAAGCAGTTTTCTAAATGCACGTTTTTCAAAATTGGATGACATTTTGCTTACTTTGAATTAATACACCGTTATTTTAAAACTTTTTATCAAATTATAATTTGATCTTTAACTGAATTTTTTATAAACTTTTTGTCTTAAATGCATCTAAAGGCAGTTGACCATAGAAAAGGACTAAAAGTGAATATAAAATTTTGAGTTAAAGATCAAATTACAATTGAAATTTAAAGTTAATGCACGTTTATTTTAAAACCTTTGTAAATTTTAATTAAAAATGTCATTCACCATGACAATTATGCGACAGATCTATTAACATTTTCGTGGGTATAGTTCATGCCGTTCACGTACTAGGTTTTACCTTAGCGACCCATAATTTTGAGGATGTTGGTTAAGTATGTATTAATTGCCTTTTGACGTGGATTTTGCACGAGAATAAGTTATTCTATGTTTGGATCTTGCATCGCACTATTTCTATGCATTTTGGATTCATTCGCAAACGGTAATATTAAAATTGCAATGCGATACTGCTTGGCGCGAGCCCTGCTCCTTCCTCAAGTAAGATGATTGGAATTTATTTTCAATGTCTGAGTTGTATGTTTAACGGACTATTCAAATTGTGCATTTCAATTTTAACTATTATACGCATGTGTACCGAATTTTCCCCATAAAGAGTCAAGATTAAAAATTTTCTGATTTTTAAAAATTCGGAAGTCTTTAATTTCTTTGTTGCTAAAAACTTATAGCCACGAAACTTCTATATACATCAAACCTTTTTTGAACTTGCTACTAATTTTAATTCCAAAGTGGATGAATAAAAGTTAAATGGAATTTATTCTAGTATTGTGATCTATTTAAGGAAATGGAATATTAATATAAGCTCATTAGATATTTGTAGAGAATATGAAAATATTAAGTTTCGAAAAACTGCCATTAAAATGAGTCAAACACCATCCGATTCTAGTTACTTCCTCTATTGAAGTATTGTGCCGAGGTCTAAAATTCGAATTTGGTTTAGTGTGTTATGAATCTCAACTCAATCTGTAATGCCAAAATTATCGAGCACTTCCTCTCCAAAATCTTGGTTTTGATGTCATGGGATTCGTCTCGGCTTAGACAAATGTAAAGGAATAATTGAAGTTCAAAAAATACTTTACAAAATGATCGAATATTTCCATTTAAGCCAGAATTTCTATTTTGGTCTCATTCGATCAGACTTTGATCTGAAAACAATGAAAAATATGGAAATTTGGATTAGGAGCGACTGCACAAAGTGGTTAAAAAAAAACTTTTACACATCCCACAAAATAAATTTACAGTTTGATAACTAGTTTCAGTTGCTAGCAGCAAAAGGATATCAACCACTTAAGTGCGTAGGTGCCTTATTCAACGACCACTAGCCATTAAGAACGCGGATCAAAGGGCTAGTCTTTATATGATCATTCACCACTCTGAGAATATCTGTAGTACATCATATCGCAACACATAGATCCCTATATACATGTAATATATACTGCAAGGATCATCATTTTAAGATATGTTTAATGTCTGTATTCGCTTTATTTGGCTTCATGGCAATGTTTTGAAATAGCAGGCTCCCTCGAACTACACTCAGTCTAATTGAAACCCTTGCTAAATGGCTTGATCTCGTTTACAAGATGACCCATTTGCATAGTGTTCATCTACTAGGAGCAATTCCATTTATTAGCATGCAAGATGTCTCTACCTATATTATGGAAATCCTTCAAACCATAATAAAGCCATGGATAGAAATGCAGCGCCATAACGCATTGATGACTTGACGTAACATAATAAGACCAGTCTTTAGAAAATCGTGTCCACTATATAATGGTCGGTAAAATTATATCTAAATTTCAAGATTAAACCAAATAACTGAACCGCGTTGCGATAATAGAGAAATTTATTAAACTACATTTTTGACGTTATGAAAAACGCAAACACTTTATGCGCTTATCTCTAAAGTTAATGGATAAACTCATTTTCTCGGACATAAGGTACCATGAGTTTAAAAAATTTCAATATTTTAACATTTCCTAATATTTTGTTCGTAAATTTTATTAAAAAGAGTTTTCGCTTACTTTCACTGGCGTCTTTTAAACTAAGATGGATATATACAATTAGCTCAGCTATTCAATAGGAAATTGTTTTTAGAGACTTCTGCAGTTTGAACAATTGTCAAATCGAAAATTTTGAGTTTGTAATGCTCGTATCTCGACACAGACCGTCCTGGGGACCACCATGTGAGTATAGTCGTGTTGAGGTACTAATTAGTTGGTTTAGAGCAATAACTTGAGAACCGGGGCAACTAGTAAGTCTAAATTTGGTATGCCAGTCTTTCATACATTTAAGATATATTTAAAAAATGTTTCATGCATTTAAATTATATACAAATAAGAGGGTATATTAAAGATTTTACTTGTTCGAGATTTTTATTTTACAAGACTTTATATTCACTCGAAACCATTTCGGCTCCGCTGGCCTGGGACCACCTCATTTTTTATTTTATTTTTTTTGTTTATGAAGACTAAAAAAAAAAAAATCTGAATACTACTCATTCAATCTCCTAGGGTCGTACAGTAAAACCAAAAGTATCGTTAGACTCGGAATGTCTGCTATAAATAATTATGAATCTTATTTGCATAAGGGGGCGTCTTCCTGTTTAGTTGTCCATTATTTCCGAAAATTCAAATGGCAACACTATTTGGTATAAGTTTTATGTCAGCAATATGCTAATTTCAGAGATTCAGACCATAAATAAGGTACAGGAGGGGAAAAACCCATTCAGGGTTAGTCTCCATATGCAAGGTAGTAAAATGAAGGTCCATTATACTCTGAGGTTATATACGTACTTTTCTATTTAGTTATATGGCACCTTTATATAAATGGGCTTGTGAGGTCTCGAACTCATGAATTTTAGGGGGGTAGCATTTTTAACCATCCATATATTAACATTACATAAGGTTTGAAGCCTCAAAATGCTGTGTCCTTGGGACCTCCAATACATTTTCCTCACGAAGTTAGCTGAAAATCATTGGCATTGCATTCGAATTATCCAAATATTTGTTTTCAATTCATAGCCACCGGATTTTAACGACTAACTCCTGGAATCCATTTCCGCTTTGCTTTAATGAAATTTTGCAGTGATTTGATTGCAGCAAAAGCAAGCTATTTTAAAGTCTAATGCGGTATTTTAGTTCCTTATTAGTTCGACCAAACACATCTAGATTCTAAAATGCAATTCCTAAAACCAGGTGTTTCACTTTCTAGATTGGTCTTATTGCACAAATCTAGTGAGTCACGGCGGCCATTGTCCTCTTTGGATCTTGTGCCAAAAATCCTTAACCAACCACGGCGGCCATTGACTGTTTCGTCATTTTCTTGTAAAACATCTTTTATATCTGAGCCAACGCTTTAGTAGCATCTGCCAGACACGGCTCTGTGGTTAAAGAGGACCCGAGATAGATTTCCGGGCCTGTACAAACTGTTCACGCAGAGTGCAGGTCCGTTAAATATGTGGGTGTAAAAGTTGAGAGGTTGGTGGTAGGGAAAAGGAAGGTACGGTCCCTGTGAATGTCTCCCAAGCTGGGTTCCTATCTAAATTATGTGGCAACCTTGGTCTGGTAGGTCGGACGGTCTAGGTCGAAAGCTGCTATCTACTCCTTAGTGCTAGTAGGCGTAAGGCTGTGTTTTTGCTCGGCTCAACAGAGGTGCCAGCTCGACCTCCCCTTTAATCCAGACCTGGCTTTTAAGAAACTTCCCTCGGAAATTTTTAAATCTAAATAAATTAATCGGTATATTTGAAGAACATTTTCACTTAATGTAACTTGGCTTTCACAAAATTATCTGAATTTCAACATATCTTATAGCATATTTTGAAACGAGACAACATGAAAATATTTGTTCCTTTTTATAAACGTATTATATATTCTAAGAAATTCAATACAAATTGAGGTTTCAGAATTATCTTGCACGCATTGGTAAACTCCCATTCTGGGTTAAACAACTTTCAATTATCTTTTGAACTTTTATATTTAGACATTTTGGCTATAACTCAATAAATATTTCATTTGAATTGTCTTTAAATGTCGATAAGTTTTTCCATATATATTTTTTGAAGAAAAGTTACAGTTCAGATTCCTTTAAAACATGTGTATCTTTTCTTAAAGAGCACGAAGAGATCGCGGGTAATTTCATTAATAAAGAAAACTGCTTCCTAGTGAAAGTTGTATGCTGGTCGTATTGAATTTTTATTTCTACAGTTAAGTATAAAAAAAAAATAAACTTAATGAATGAAAACCATGCAAATGTAGTATCAATAAATATGCAAGCCAATTCCATTCATTACTTGAACAACAAAATCGAAATTTTGCAGAAAAGTCTCCAACATTCAGGAGTTCACGAATGTACGCAAGTTTTTCTTTTGTATCAATTTGGAAAATTCTACAGCGATAAAAATAGAATCTCCTTGGGGTTTCCGAAAACTGTATTAACGCACACTGGTTAATGACATTTTCGAAGATTGAAGTTCGTATTTTTTTTTTTATATTTGTTGATTTTGAAAAGTTCTAAATTGACGAACATGCCTGAAAGATACAAGCAGTCAATACTTTTATAAAAAGTTCAGTTAGTTTGATCGCAATTCATTAAAGTTTAATTCTTCAAATGACAGCTACAAAGAAATGCCACTTTTGTGGATCTGGTAATTCTCTTTCTAAGATCTCTAATCTTTCAAAGATCTTTATTGTAAATGAGGCAACACATTATCGTAAAAGTCGTTTAAGTCAATAAATGCATTTCTGTAAAAATTACGAAATTTAAATTTGTATACGGTAATAGACCAGTTGCAGCGTACCTGCAAACGAAAATAAAAAAATCTGATGTGGGCAGCACATGACTTTCCCTGCCGACTTATATCCATGTTCTCTTTATTTTAATTAAATTTATTTCACTTTTAATTCAATTTTCGTTCTCATTCGGTAACCGGACTTATTTTCAAAGGTGGCGTAGAGAAAATAAGAAACTAAAATATCTCGAACGGCTAGTCCTACTGTAATGGGGTTGGTCTTATTCTTTTCTTCGCTAAAAATTACGTATTAAACAAGCATTTAATGGATATATTTGAGCATACGTAGTTCTCTAGTTTAGATTTGGACGATTTTTGCGAGCCATTCTGCAAAAAAAAGGCAGGTT
Organism: Amaurobius ferox; assembly: GCA_951213105.1. Lineage (NCBI taxonomy): Eukaryota > Metazoa > Arthropoda > Arachnida > Araneae > Amaurobiidae > Amaurobius > Amaurobius ferox. Next base: position 11,403,625 of record OX578138.1, on the reverse strand, counting down.
ATTTTTTTCTGAATCGTACCAAAATCTAATCAGCACCAGGGTGACCTATACGTGATTCATCTACCGAATTTTGTGAAATTCGGTCCATTAGTTTTTCAGCTACAGTGGATACAAGATTTTGCGGGCCATTTCACAAAAAAAGGCGGGTTCTTTTATTCCGAATCGTACCCAAAACTAATCAGCACCAGCCCCGCCCACAAGTGACTTACCTACAGAATTTTGTGAAATTCGGTCCATTAGTTTTTTAGTTAGAGTGGATACAAAATCTGCACAGACAGACACACAGACGTCACGCTAAAAATGGTTTTTTTCGTATTCTAGAGGTCTTGAAACGTATAGATCCGTCGAAAACTCGAGTTGTGATTTTCGGCATGATTCCAATACTTTCCCTATACATTACCTTGTATTGCAGGGAAAGTAAAAATTACTCTAGGCGTTATATGCCTTTATTTTAGATTAAAGAATAAGTTGAAATGAAGTATCATGTCTGTGATAAAATGCTCAGCAGACTATAAATATTTAACATTTAATTTTCCTTCTAAAACGGCAACAGACGTTAAACATTAAATTTTATACTTTGCCAGAGTTGAAAATCTTTTGTTAAACACTTTTCAACTTTGTTGTAAAGTGTTATGGCTTTGTTCATTCTGTCTGTCCGTTAACACGATAACTGCCGTAAAAATGACTTAATCAAAATGAAATTTTAGTATGTTGTTCAGACGGTCTGTAGGACCTATGGGAATATAAATGAATAATATCGCCCAATTAGTTTTGGATTGAACCCGCGTTGAAAAAATGAAATACATTGAGTCCTATGGGAACTAATTATTCAAACATTTTTTAAGCGGATTTAAAATCACAAATTGCTTCGAAAATTTTAAGTAATATTCAAATTGTTCCATAAAATATATAAAAAAAAAATTAAGCGAAATATATTCAGTAGTTTTTAAATAAAAATTAAAATAATAACCTCTTATATGAAGTGACCATGAAATGAAAAGATCACATGACCCACTTCAAAATGATATATGGCATCCACATCTTGTCTCAAAATTGTGATTTTTAAAATTCTTTTTAATTCATATCGAGTGTTGTATCCGTCCTAAAACTACTTTATTTTTGCTTAAATTCTATGCATCTACATACTGAAACAAGGCAATTGCAATATATTTGAGTTTAAATGCTCATCCAAATTTGATTATTTCTACAACGAAGCCTATTTTTCACCTGTGTAAAATGTAAACGGCAAAATATGTAGAATGAGTTGTATTAGAATTGCTGTATTTCTTTAACACAAAATCATTTAGTTCATGGAGTCTGCGTAGCCGATATGAATGAAATATTCATAGATTTTATAAGGACGATTTTTTTCGATGAAAGTTTTAAGCATAGAGTTTAATTACTTGTAGCTCCATGGTCTTAATTTTTAAATAAAATAAATTATTATAGTATTGTGATGAATGGGAAATTATTTATGAATGAAATGCTGCTTTTATAGAGAGCCAGACGTGTTATTTTTTCTATGACGTCATTTGAATGAATTTCAGTTGTTTTCGATGAAGTTTTCAAATATAATAAATTACCGTAGTATTATGATAGTTTTAAAAATATTACCGAGGAATGTATCTCATTTTAGAGATGTTTAAACCAGGCAATTAATATTTCACTGCCGTCATTTGAATGAAGTTAATTTTTTTCGATGAAGATTTAAGTTTTCAAATATAATAAATTAATGTAGTATTGTGATAAGTTTTAAAATATTACTTAGAAATGTATTGCATTTTAGAGATGTTTAAATAAAATTGCATTGGAGTTGGAAAGTGTTTCATAATCAATGGTTTAAGCATGATTGAACTTTCTTGTTTATTTTGTTCCTGTTCTGAAGTTTTTGATGCCGTGTTTGCTCGTAGCAAATGTGAAGTGATAAACTAAAAATGTTTAACAATCGGTACGCTGAAATGGAATTGAATAAGCGTCATGCTGCAAGGCATTTCATTTGAATAAGCGAGATGCTGCAAGGCAGGATGCTATGAAATTCCCGAATGAAAATCGTCAATCTGCTAGTACTATTTTAAAAGTTGTAAAGCGCTTTAGAAAAATTGGTAGCAATCGAAATCTTCCTAGATCAAGAATTATGGACTCAACAATGCGCATACCTGCGGATGATGTTCTCGGATATGCTCTCGCTCATCCAGTGTTAGTGTAGGAAGCCTTAGCGAAGTATGTGGATATTCTAAATCTCAAGTGTGGAACATTTTAAACGCATATGGTGCATATCCGTATCGCCCAATACTGGGACAAGAATTATGTCGGGAGACAAAGAGCGTCGCTTTGACTTCTGCAATTGTATTTTAAACAAACAAGACGATAATCCATAGTTTGTTAGTGACATTCTGTGGACTGAAGAGTGCAGTTTACGAGACAGGGTATTGTAAATGCTCAAAAGAGTCACTATTGGTCTCTGCAAAACCCACATATCATTATACCGAACTGACATAAAATGCGTTGGTCTGTAAATGCTTGGTGTGGTATATGGAAGACTTTAATTGGACCATTCATTTTCGATGGCGCTTTAACATTGAAAAAATATGCAGATTTTACAGGGTCCAGTAACTCTCTTCATGGACGAATGTTTCCTTACGAGATTTATCACAGATGTGGTATCAGTCTGGCCAGCGCATAAATCGCTTAAATCGCGTACCGTTCTAGAAGCAACATTTGGAAATATTATTGGGTACGGAGGTCTTGTTGAGTGGTCCCCCCGACCTCTAGACTTGGATTAATTTCTCTGGGGTTTCTTGGAGAATGGTCTATGAAAAAGAATCAGAGTCCGGCAGATTTGCTAAATCGTATTTTCGTAGCATGCACATGTGTAACAGACTATGCTGCGCAAAGTACAGGAAGAATTTTCTTCCCCGTTGGGTTTTTGCATTGCAGCTCGAAAAAAGTCACTTCGAGCAAATATTACGATAACGTGGTTTGGAATATGATTTTCAGTTTCTGAAATGCGTATATTCGCCTTTTAAAATGTTTTTATTTTCTAATTCAACAAGGCTGTTCTTTTCCTTATGTCATTTAACACAAGATATATATATATATATATATATACACTACTGTCGGTACAAGCTATATTTTTGTTACAAATAATAACTTTAAATATTGTTTAATGTAATGTATATTGCTGCAAAAAATAAAATATTGTCTCCAATTATTTTGTGTATACCCCCCCCCCCAATTTCTCAATACAAAAAGTGCTCCAACTTTAAGTCTGTGAATTTGTCGTAAAAGGATGAATTTTTTTCATTTTGCATGAAATTGTATGTAGAGGATTTTCCTAAATATAACTGGGACTGTATAAAAATTTATATTTTGCATTTCCTTCAGAAATGTATTTATTGATTTAAACTGTTTCTAAGATAATGGATTTAAAACATTTTTGCAATTTGAAGTATATCTGTGACTAACGGTTGAGGAAATAGCCATTGGCCACAGATAGCACTGGACCCCCCACCCCCCTGTATATACGCGCACTAGTATGACCTCAAATGTTAGATTCGAGTTTAGGGATGCTTTTTCGTCGAATTTGCAACGCTCGTCACAATACTTCCCCATGCATTAGATACGTATGCAAGATCCCATTTCTATAGTATAGATCGAAAGATTTTGTCAAATCCTTTAAAGTGAAGGATAACACGCTATAATTGTAATTATTTGGATCCATGATTCTGATTTTTCAAACTTGTATCTTTGAAAATAGAAATAAATGCTACCAAGAAATGGATTTTGGCATGAGTAAAGCCCATATTACACGAAAACTTCCCCATTTGTGGTTTGGAGTGACGTCACTTTCATTCAGTGCTGCGTGGAGGGATGTCGCACAAACGTAACGAAGCTGGTTTGTTGTCCCAAATTACTGTGTGCCGCGTAATAGGGCTCTTAACATCCAAAAAGGTTCCGTTTGGATTGATTAAGTTCAATAAGATCAGCTTCCATTTTTGCATTCCGAAACAGTATCGTCCATCTTGGTCACCATTAAAGCAAGAAATTAAATAACTCGAAAGCACGTGACCTGTAACGCAGTGCCGGCCTAGGCCATTTGGCGCCCTGGTGCAAAAAAAAAAATTTGCCTCCCTGACTAAGAACTTATTTTTCTCTGGAACAAAGGAATTAAACACTCCTTCAGTTTATCGGAAACAAATTAAAAAATATCGTTTTCTGTAATAAAAAATAATTAAAAATAAGAGAAAGAAATGTTTGAAATGTTTAACAAAATTTTATCTTTCTTGCTTTTACACTGGCAAAATTTTCTAGTACTTTTTATATCCAAATTATCACGCATTTCATGCTCAATTGATATTAAAGTTAAATCAGAAAGCCTTTCTTGCCCCATTGTTGATCTTAAATGGGTTTTTTTTTTTTATCAGTCTTAGTTTTGAAAAAGACCTTTCTCCAGTAGCAACTGATGTAGGAAACGTTAATAAGATTCTTAATGCTACTGAAATGTTGGGAAAAGTCCCTGTCAATCTATGCTTATAAATGTATTGTAGGACATCTTTTGGCGAAGTTTCTGTTTTCAAAAATCTGGTAATTATACTATGTTCGTCTGCAAGTTACGTACTATTTGTCTTTAGGGCAGTTTATATCGGTTTTATCACTTAGTTTAGATTCAAGATGCAAAGTCAGTTTCAAAAACTCAGATTTGTTAAAGTTCGACATCGTTTCACAATTGAACAAAAAACCAAATGCTGCATTATGATTTTGAAGTAAGTCAAATCTCTTTTCCATGGAATTTAAAGCTGTATCAATTATAACATAAAATAAATTTATTTAGAAATTATCTTTAGGATCATTTTCATCTTCGTGTTCATGGTCAACTCTTTTTTTCTCCTGTTCCGAAACTGTTCAGAAGGAAAAACAGCTTCTATATCACAAGACATGTCAACTTCAGATACGACGCTTGCAATCTCTTCAAAGTTCTCTCGGTAGCCTATGAGAAATTTTTAAGACAATCTACGTGCTCAGTGCAGGTTGATATATCTGTGTTCGGATTTTGCATAATTTGGGAGACAACGTCAACCTGCGATAACACAACATAGAAAATATAACAATAGAAAATACAAAAGTGAAAAATTATAATTTTTCTAATAAACAGTGAGCCACATGCTTTGTAGGTAGCTCAAATGTACCATCATAGAGTATTTGTGTAAACTATCACACACACTTCCGATATTTCCGGCAGCCCAAATGGATGCTCGGTCTTCGGATGAGTCGGACGGTCTGGGTCTTCAACACACGTTTCTGATAAAGTTGCTAAAGTCCTCGGACGAGTCGGACGGTCTAGGTCTTCAACACTTTCGATAAACCGAAGCGTAAAGGTTTTATTGCCTGAATCCGACTTCCCCATCTAGTATCTGAAATCGCTTTTAAGGTAAATCTTGGGAAAATTTAACTCTCAATATATCATCTTTTAGTCGAAGAGGAGAAATGGGTAAATCAACTGCCTGATAAATCACTTTTGCAGCGTCGTTTATCACCAAATTAAGTGAATGAGTGGAACATAAAAAGCTTTTCTGTGAAATCTCGGTTTGTTTTTCCCTCTCATGTTCGCACCATTGTCGTAACTCTGTCCTCTAATATTTTCCATTTTGAGATCATTTTCCACCAAATGATCGGTGATGAAAGAAGTCAGACCAGTACCCGTTACATCTACAACTTTGCAAAAGCCAAGAAAATGCTCTTTTATTTCAATTTCGTTTTCACATTGTTGAACATAACAAATCTAATGACTACGGTTATCTGCTCTTGACGACTAGAAGCCGGAGTGCAATCTAAAATTAAGGAATAATACTTGTCTTTTATAAGTTTTACGATGGTAGATTTTATATATTTCAGAAGATAAATACATGTATTTGATTTTGGATTCCATGTTCCAGGTAGTGGGTAGAATGTTTTTCATTTCTTTAAACACGCTGGACATGTTCAGCTATATCAAATTTTGCTAACATTTCAATTAGTGTTAAAAAATTGCCATTGTGTTCATGAAAAAGTTTTCCACTGCTACTTCTTGAAACCAAATTTTGTTCAGTTACAAATTAAATACTTTGCACTATTCTGAAAAGAACCTCCTGCTAACGTACCTTTCCTTGGTTAATCAATTTTTCCATATCGGAATCAACAGTCTGCTCTTGCTCAAACGCCTTTTGAAGTTTACGAACTTAGTAATGCACTGAATATGATGGATACTTTTTCATGTTGACTTAAATGTATGGATAAATGTTGCCAGTCAGAAAAGCCTTCTTGCGCTAAAGGAGAGTTAATGTTTGCAAAAATCTTGCAAAGAAAACAAACACAATTCTTAGAAGCTGAATATACAAGCCAGTCTCTATTGATCATTTCTCCATTCGAAATCTTTCTTTGGTAATATGCGGTTGAAAATCTCCTACCAGAATAGTCTTTAGGATTTTCTCGAAAGAAATATTTTCAGATAAAATTGTATTGTGGGCAATTACGGTTCTATTGCGTATGCCTTATATTTGTTTTCTCCCTCCTTCGAAGTGCCGCCCCTTCAGGTGTGCCGCCCTGGTGCGGAAGACCCCTTCTCACCAATGGTAGGGTCGCCCCTGCTGTGACGTTTCGAATTTACGCACTTCTGATTGGTAGATTTTCGCACTGCCGTTCCCTTAACATTTCTGGTTAAAATTAAAATGTTGTGGCTAAATTTGCTGTCTGAGTTGTTTTGCGAACAGTTTGTTGTCCCAAATTACAGTCAGTGTAATAGGGGCTTAAGAGTTATGCGACATTCCAGTTATCGTATGAGAAGACTCTTTGTACTTTTATCTGTAAAGGACGATAAATCCTGTTTTGATGTCGCAGAGAGACGTTGGTGAGATATTGGAAAATTTTCCTACCTTGCAGAAAGATTACTATAAGAATAAAGAGATTTCTATGAAATTTGAAATGTGTACTTTAATCGTTAACCACAACAATAAACAAATTGAATTTTCTGCTGAAAGCTTCTGCTAAAGTTTTCTGTTGGGCTGTTTGGGAAAAAATTCTATAACACATCGCGCCGAGCTTTAAAAAGAATAAACGTCCTTGGGGTTTTCAAAATTGAATTAACTCATCACTGGCTAATACGTAATGCTTTCGAAGATTGAATTTTTTACTTTTTGCTCGTTTCGAGCTTTTCAAAAATAAGTACCGGAAAAATTACAAAAAAGTAAATCCTTTTCAAAAATAGCCTTAGCAATTGTATGCATCTCATCTTATTTCGTTTAAAATACAAATATTTCTGAGTAAAAAGTGGCCCAATCTTGTCATTCGGTTAATTGTTTTGTTTATATACATTGGCAATCCCCGACCGCCCAAGTGTACTGCATGAGTAAAAGCCCTCTGAAAAATTAGAGGTAGTTGGAAAATCGTTCTTTACAGAATATTTTAATGACCTTGCAATTGAATTCCCAACAATTTTCTGACGTTGCCGGAAAAAGTAACCTTTTTTACGATAGTTATATCTAATAAGACTTAAAATGCATTCTAAATAGAAAAATTCTGATGTGGACACAACACATGACTTTCCCTATATAATGAAATTAATTTACTTTCACAGTGAAAAAATGTACGATAACCACAGCACAATATATTTAATGTTGAATTGTACGTCGAGCGCTTTTCCGAATGACAACATAAAAACATTTCGAAGTACCCAATTCACTTATATTTCGCAAACACCAAATTGACAATTATCAATGATAGCATGTGCAATAAGCAATGGTCCATATATTAAAATATTTTAACAGTTCGTCAATTTGGCGTCATTTCCATTAATTTAGCGTCATATTTTCCATTTTGACTATTTTCGTCAATCTGGAGCGACAGATCGCCAAATTGGCGATATCGCGCTAAATGAATCTCCAAATTTATTGCAAAGCATTACACGCAGATAGATGATTTATTTCATATACTGATGGCTATTGACTAACTAGAAGGTATGACAATCATATGACAGAATTAAAAATTTTGAATGAATTTCCTTCTATTGAGCGACATTTTTGTCAATCTGACAATATTGAAAAAAAATCTTGGTTTGCTATATCCCGTCAAATTTTTTGCAAAACATTGCGGAGAAATGGGTTATTCAGTATATTTCAGATAATCGTCATGTTCTTTTCACGATATTGAATTTCCATAAATTGGTAATTTTCATTGATTTAGCGTCAATGTTATAAATTTTGCAACATTTTTGTCATTTTTGCAGAATGTAGATTCGCAAAGTTGGTAACATGCCGCCAAAATTCGTCGCCAGAATATAGTAAAGCGTTACAAACTGAGAAATAGATTATTCTTACAGTAGATTCTTGCAGTCTTTCCAAGATATTGAATGTTTATCAGTCGACATTTTCACGAACTTGGCAACATTTAAAACTCGCCAAGTTGGCGATATTCCGCAAAATTTCACCAAGTGTTACCCAGAGATAAACGGATAAATCAAGGTTTTTATATTAATTGTTGGTCTTTTGTATTTTTAAAGTATTACACAAGTATCTTCTCTCGTGAATGGATTGAACTAGATCCATGAAATTAAATTTGTCTCATACTGCATGAAAAGTAAACGTATTTTTACAATGGCTAATACTTAATTTTATATTTTTGGTAAATTTATTAAAAAAACGTACAATATCTCGAGCGGTTCATAATAGCGTTCTAAAGTGTGTCATCAATTTTTCAATGAAAAATTACATAAGAAATGATCATTTATGTAATAAAGGTTCACTTTTTTTTTCTCAATTTCATTCGGAAATTTTGGAGAGTTCCTGACATTCGATTGCGTTTAAAATCCATACGTTTCCAGTATTCAGATTCGAACGAAATTTGGTACAAATATTACAAACTCTTCATTCGCTCCCGAGATATATTTCTTCTACATATTCGTACTGACGACAGTGATGCCCAAGGGCGGATCTAGGGGGAGGGCGCAAGGGGCGCGCGCCCTCCCCGAGAATAGGATTTCAAGGCAGAAAAAAATAAAAATGTAAAATTATTAGAAAATGAAAATATAGGAAATAAATAAAAATAAATACAGGAATGTTTAAATTATGCTTAAAAAATCCGACAACACAATCTAAAGTAGAAAATATAAGCTGAATTCAAGGAAGTATCTATAAATTAAAAAAGAAAGAGGAGGTCGTGACTTGGTCACAGCACAGTAGGTGTTATTTATTTTCACAAATGAAATACATTTGGTCGAATAATGTAAATAAATTCAGAAACATTTTATGATAGCCTAACGATGTGTTCACACAGAGCCCAATGGGTTCACACAGAGCCCAACGATGTGTTTACACAGGAGACAGGCATTGCCCCCTTGCGACATTTTATGTTAACCTAGTTTCTATTTATGTGACACAGATCTTCGATATATGCATACTGGACAAATAGAAAACTCCCCCCCCCCCCATAAAATTTCATTCTCCCCCCACCCCCATAAAATTTCATTCTCCCCCCCACCCCGGCCAAAAATCCTGAAAGAAATACTCTACAAGACTTTCCTCACATTTTCTAAGATAGTATGGTAGGTGTGCTTTCAGAGCGGTAATAGCTAATCGAGTTGATCAAGCTTATGAAAAAGTAAAATTTTATTGAATTATGCCTTATTTTTCAATATTTTGTAACTGGAACGAACTTTGTGAAAAAGTTAAATATAGTAGGAAAATAAGAGGATTTCGGAGTTTAATGAATGAAAAGGAAATTACCGTGAACAGGAAACTGAAAGTCATAGACTATAGTACTGACACCAGCGTACTTTGCAGATTCTAATCTTTCCAGTGCGATAAGAATTTCTATCTTATAATGTTTGTAATCGTGCAAATTCGACCTTTTTAATTGGAAAGAGGCCTTTTTAATTGGTCGTTGATACCAAGCAGTTGTGATTCTAGGAATGCCTTTATCAATAATTCCTCAAACGTGTGTACTCGAGACATCGCAGCATAAGTAAAGCCAAGGGAAAATTGGGGTTCGTCAATATCTACAACGCACTGATGACGGATCTTGAGTTATATCTTGACTTCGGAGAGTTGCATATGTGAGATTGCATATGATATAATACACTGTTTTAGAGTTATGCCTAGACTTAGGTGGGCGTTGATTGCATATGCGAGAATATGCAATAGAATGTGAGAATATGCAATGCACATCGTACGGAAATAATGGAAAACTATGGAACAGACACAATTTTTAACCAAAATCAGAAATAGAAGCATCAAATTAGAGAGAATTTTAAGGGGAACTAGTTTAATGATTTGTCTCTGTGACTGCAGCGGAGACAATGAGACCTGGTTGAAGGGAGTAGAAGCAAAATTGTTACTTGAAAGTGACTAATATGGTTTCATTTGTATTTATACGAACTAACTTCAAAGAAAATTTCATCACAATCGTTAAAGTCGTTTTTCAGGAAAATTTTTTCGTTTTTCATACTTTTCACACTATTTTCTATTTTTTTATACTATTTTTGATTTCTACAGCTAAAAACCTAGTCCGCGTTAGTTGTGATCCCTGTGCAAAATTTCAGTTGTGACCACTGTGCAATTATTTTAAGCTTTTTAAAGCCAGACGTTCTTAAGGAAAACGGTGACAAAAATGGCATTTGGCCGGATCCTAAAGAGCTTTGTTATACTCAGAACTGTTTGGATTTTCATACTTTTTTAAAGAGTCGCAATTAACGGTGTATTCTTAAAGCTATATGTTCAGCAGATATAATTTTGAATATCTTCCCCGTAATTAAAGTGCTTTTAGCTATTAATGCTGCTTTGACTTCATGTCGTTTGAAACTCTGAAAGGTATGTAAATCACTATTTAGTATGGATTAATTTTGTTTACCTTTTGTATGTACTGTTTGTGCGTGCACATGTGCTTCTTCTCAAATAAGTAATTCAAACAACAATGGTTTCATTTTTTTACATTTGCCAGTATATGCATACGGAACAACAGTTTGGCAAGTGAGCTGATAAAATAGGAACTGCTTAAATATCATTGGAATGATGATTCGGCTTACAAGTATCCTTCATTTATTAACCAAAACGTGGTCGGGAAGAACAAAGGAAAGTTCAAGCAGTGCGTTTCGAAAAATAACATTGACTTGTGTGTTTGCCTTTAAAACAACAATATTTCTGCATGTTTGTGGGCACAAGTGCTATAAGCCGGCCTTTGCATGCTGTCTTGAAAGCATGGGCTTCGCTAAGATTACAATGAACGAGAGCTACCCACCTGATTTCAGTTTTTAGAAATCTCAGGTGCGGTGCTTCGAAAATTGTAAGGTAACAATTATAAAGGTGCTCCCTGGAATTTTGGCGCACAATCTAGGTTGAGTTACGTGTCGGAAATGTCGCTAGAAACGTTTTGAACATAGGGGGATTTATCTCTGCTCCATTGAACTATAGTTTCTACAGAAGAAGAATTGCTTGGATGCACACGAAGCCACTATAAAAATCCAGCAAACGGTCAAAATGCTAAGGGAGAAGCATACCTACCCTAAGAAGTTCTATACTAAATTAGCGATGGAGAAGAAAAGCGGGAGTTCGGAGTCGAACTAACTATCCCAAGACCAGTTGGTAGACAGCAGCACCAAGTTAAAAATTTAGTTGAAGGAGACTCCTCATCAACAGCGCACTGGAAGTGGACTGTTTGCTTTCTTTGCTCAAATATATCCTATGATTTTGAGAAAATTTTCGCTCGCCAATGGATTTCAAATCATTTAACAAATTAAAGTCTACGGATGTTAAATCATACTTCAGAAGGATCATCAAAGCACCATGCCATCTCATGGCACTAAACGATTCAGATCAAGACATCCTACAACAAATTGTTGCAGAAGTAAAACTCCTTTGTCAGAGGCCAAACTTCAGTAAGTCTTTTTCGCTCGGCGTATTGGAAAAATTGAGGGAAGATGGCGATATTTACCCGCACCTTATTAAAGTGTACAAGACCGCACTTCGGATGTCAATTGTCACAGCAGAGCGAGGTTTATTTACTTTGCGAGGACTTAAAACTTGGTTGAGATCTCAAATGGCCGAAGACCGGTTGACAGGACTCGTTTTGGTGAATGATCATCCCCATATTTGAGTTGATGTAGAGGCCGTAATAAATTAATTTGCCACAAAGGAAATTATATTTTATAAATACTCATGGCTGAGATATGAAAAAATAAAGATATTAAAAGTTGTATGAGATATAAAATGATGGAAATAAAATTATATTAAGATATGAAAAATGATGATTAAAATATATATCTATGAATGTGTTTGGGTTTTTCTTTGATTTCTGAATGTTTTGCGAGTTCATTCAAGGGCATTCTAAATCACGACCACAAATTTAACAAAATAAGTGTGAATTAGCTTTCTAGCTACTGTCCTACCGCCACGAGAAAGTCCCCAGACAGCAGACGTTGTGGTGGCGGTCGCTATGGAAACAGGTTATTCCACTGCATTTTAGGTGTGATGGAAAGCGCTTCTTTCCGATTTGGCGCAGATAGAACCGACGAAAGTCGCATTTCGCTTTGCACTGGGGTCAATGCTAAGTGCTCGCATTCTGAGATTTTTAAAGCTGTGAAGTAACTTGTACTGTGTTGCACACTTTGTGGATTTTGTCTAGTTGTAAAATGACTATATTTAAAAGTGATTCGCAAGCATGTGAAATAGTCCACAATGTTACGGCATTTTTTGAAGAGGAAAAACCGCAAATTCTCTAAAAATACCAATTTCAAATGCAATGAAGAGAACTGAGGAAGCGACAGGGGTTTCAGCGTCATCAGTTAAAAAGGTAAAACGTGAGGGGAAATCGCTTAATGACACTGAGATTAGTATTTTATCTATTTGAATAATTTACAAATATTGCTTAAAGAAGCTATTTTAAAAGTAACACAAAATGAATGGAAAAAACACTGTGAACACATTGAAAAACTAGAGAATATTTATTGGAAGAAAGATGGATTGATAGAAGATATTGTGGATAAAATAGTGATAAATCTGTCGGATAGCGATTCAGACTCTTCTTCAAGAAAAACATTTCAAGTGATTCGGACATAGTAGATAATAGTTATTCCAATGAATCTGAATGAATATTTTATAATTGATTGAAAAATATGAAAAGAATGAATATTTTAAAGTCATAATTTTGCGTATTTATCATTTATTTTTCCCTTTTTGCTGACTAATAATTGTGTAGCTTGCTGATTGAAAACTGTAATGATTTTCATTTTATTCGAAATTTAGTTTTGAACAAAATGATATAAATTTTAGTTTTAAATTGTAAGCTTTTCTCTCCCAAAATCGTCCGAATCTAAAAGAAAATATTTAAAACTAATTTGTTCTAATAGACTGAAGGCTTCTCGTAGCCGCTGACGCTTATAATAACAAATTATTTTCTGAGTTTAAATGACGAGAAATTTTTAAGTTAATCTATAATTAAATGTCATTTAATACGAAAATTTTGTTTAACTGTCGGATAAAAAACATCTACTATTTTCTTTTAGTACATCATGATAGACGAAACGGATTCTTCGCTTAACGAATTGCGCTTGATTTGCCAAATGTTGCAGTCGATTTTAAACCTTTCTCCCTCCTTTCTTCGACTCGTCTACTTGCGGCAACCCTGTTCAGAGACTTTCTCGTGGCGGTAGGACAGTATGCGCCCCACCCGACAAAAATTTCTGGATCCGCCCCTGTGCCACACGCATGCAGACATAGCCTCAAAAACGTTCGATTCGAATTCAAAGATACTTGTCTGTCGAAGACCTGAGTTTTCGGCCCCGTCACGATAATTTCCCTTTAAATTATATTGGTTATATAGGGAAAGTAATTATTCCAAACTTTTTCATCTTTTCATAATTATTTTCGTAATTAACCTAATAAGCAAATGAACAAAATATTTCAAATTGGAGATTATTTTCCATAAGAGTGCGCATGATTTTGAGCAACCTAAATAAGACTTAAAACTTTAATCTTGCTCATTAGTCGAATATTTGCAAACATGAGTGGATTCAACAGGTTTGGAAGCTTTACACAAAAAATGCAGTATTTTTCTATTTTATTACTTTTTAAAGCATTTACGCACTCCTATAATCTGGATACTCTTTCTTTTAAATTTTCTCTTGGTGAGGGGGAGAAGTTCTAAAAATAATCTGATGTGGGCAGCACCTAACTTTATATAATGCCATGAATTTACTTTTTCACAATTAAAAAGTAATGAAAAGATCCACGGTACAGTGTTTGTACCGTTAAATTTTATATTTGGCTCTTTTCCTGATGACATGTAAATATATTTCGTACCCAATTAACTTGCATTTCACGCAACTCTAAATTAACAATTATCAATATTGATAGAATTCTCAATAAGCAACATAGTCCGTATATAAAAATAGTTGATTAAAAATGACTCCTAATTCATGAATGTTTTAACTTGGAATCATTTTTTCAATTTTGACCATTTCCGTCAATTTGGGTATAAACTATAAAAAATCTGATGTGGGTAACACACGACTTTTCTTATATAATGCAATAAATTTACTACTTTTACAGTTAAAAAAATTTTTATTCTTATAGTAGATACTTATATTCTTTCCAAGATATTGAATTTTCTTCAATAAGTCGTCATTTTCATTGATTTTTGCGTCATTTTTATCAATTTGGCGAGATTTTTGTTAATTTGGCAACAATTAAAAATGTCGCCAAGTTGGCGACATTCCGCCAAAATCTCGCCAAGCGGTATGGACTGAGAAATAAGTTATTCTTACAACAGATAAATGACTATTGGCGTTCAAATACAAAAGTATTACTCAAAGTACCTTTTTTCATGAATGGTAAGAGCTAGATCCACGAGAATGTTACCAAATTTATCGCATGGTATTGCATATGAAAAGTGAACATGTTTCTCAATAGGAATTTTTTTATTTTGTATAACTTTTAGATAATTTTTTTGAAAAATGTGCAATATCTCGAACGGTTGATGTTGGCGTTCTAAAATTTATGTCAATCGTTTTCTAATGAAAAACTACATAAGAAATGTCTATTTGCGTAACTTTAGCGGTTTTGATTTTTTGACAATTTTTTCAGAATTTTACTCGAAAATTTAGGGGGGGTTCTGAACATTCGATTGCGTATAAAAACAATAGGCTTCCAGTCACACACACATACATACATCACCTCAAAAATGTTTGATTCGTGATCAGGGATGCTTGAAAAGTGCTCTCCCTTCGAAAACTCAAATTCAAATTTTCCGACCCTGTCACAATACTTTCCTTATACATTATGTATATAAGGAAAGTAAAAACTATATTTCGCTGGATTACTTCAAAGTTTGCTATATATATAGTCAAGTGTTACAATCAGTGAAAAGAGAAGCGCGTTTCTTATAAACTAGAAGGTATGCCCGTCATATGACTGAATTAAAAATTTTGAAGTCATTTCCTCTTATTTAGTCATTTATATCAATTTGGTGACGTTTTTATCAATTTGGAAATATTTAAAAAGTCGTCAAATTTGCGACATTCCCCTCTCCCCTTCAAAATTTTTGCCACTCATCACGGACGGAGAAATGGATTATTCTTAGTTTGTTCTTTCAGATATTGAATTTTCATCAGTCTTCATTGATTTAGCTTCGTTTCTATCAATTTGGCGACATTTTTGTTATTTTGGTAAAAAGAAAAACCTCGCCAAGTTGGCGATATTCCGCTAAATTTGGCGCCAAAATTTCATTAAGCGTTATGGACGGAGAAGTGGATTATTCTTATACTAAACGACAAATGACGACTAAATACAAAACTATTTCCCAAAGAATCTTCTCTTATTAGTTTCTTATATTCTTTCCAAGATATTAATGAAAATTTAATTAGTCGTCATTTTCATTGATTTAGCGTCTTTTCTATCAATTTGGCGATATTCGTCAATTTGACAACATTTGATAAACCCCGCCGGCGATATTTCGCAAAATTCGTCGCCAAGCGTTATGGCCTGAGAAATAGGTTATTCTTATAGTACATAAAGACTAATGGCTTCAAAATACAAAATTGTTACCCATAGTATCTTTTCTCGTGAATGGACTGAGCTGGCTCCACGAGAATGGTTATAAAAAAATTTTATTGCATAATGTGAAAAGTGAGCATATTTCACAATAGTAAGAATTTTTTAATTTTATGAGATTTTCTGACAAATTTATTTGAAAAATGTGCAATATCTCGAATGGTTCATACTAGCGTTTAAAATTTTATGCCAATCGTTTTTTAATAAAAAAAAAATTACATAAATGACTATTTACGTAACTTTATTGAAGGTTTTGATTCTTTCAAAATTTAGGGTGGTTCTGAACATTCGATTGCGTTAAAAACAATAGACATCCAGTATTTACTGATTGTAATTTTTGTACCAAATATCGTTCGAATTCCTTCATTCATTCGGGAGATATCGTCTCCACACACATTTATACAGGTACACAGACATCACCCCAAAAACATTTAATTCGTGTTCAGGGATGCTTGAGACATGCTCCCCCGTCGAAAATTCTTAATTCGAATTTTCGACATCGTCACAATATTTTCTTATACATTATAATATGTATATAAGGGAAGTAATAAAGGATATAAGAACACCAGAAAATCTGGCCATAAAGATGCAAGTGATGGAATAAATGTTTAACATTTTTGGGTGACTCGGTGTATGCATATAACGTAAAACTTTAGGAATTGTTAGTACATACTAGAGGCTAGCTGCAGTAAATGGCGACCGGAGTTAAACCCCGCCCCATATAAGTGCATTTAGAAAATCAAATTTGAAAAAAATATGCATCATAACTATGACTTTCCCTGGACTCCAATTCATTTTCTTTCTTTCCTTCATAATTCATTAAATTGAGTTTAATTGCAGGAAATGGCAATTATTTAAAATGACTCTGAATTTGCAGTTTTAATGAAATTTTCGTTTGAAGACTACAATTTTCAAAGGTGACGCGACAAACTGAGAGAAAACCAATGTCTCGAACGCCGTCACAAAAATGCGGGAAAACCAATATCTCGAGAATGGTTAGTACTAGTTTGGGGGGGGGGGGGGGGTTGTCATTACCATCCCTATATACAACGTATAATGTATGGAGAAAGTGTTGCGACGGGGTCGAAAATTCGAATTCCAGTTTTCGACGGAAGAGCACTCTTCAAGCATACATGAACTCCAACTTATCGCCCTTGAAGTGATGCCTGTGTGTCCGTGAGTCTGAAGACATCTCGCAAACGAACGAACTAGTTTAGCGGAATATCGTCAATATGACTATATTTTGCACCAAATTGAAGAAAAGATCGTTAACATTTAAAAATGACTCTAAATTAATGAAAATGACGCAAAGTTGAACAAGAAAGATCAATCATGCATAAGCATTGATTATGAAACACTTTCCAACTGAAATGCAATTCCATTTAAAAATTTCTAAAATGTGATACATTCAGTGGTGATATCTTTTACATTATCACAGTGCTACAGTAATTTATACGTAAATATTTAAAACTGTATCGAAATACAAATCATCTGATTCTCTATGCAAAATCAATTAATATTTCATTCATATAACTTTTATTCCAGACTCCAGAGCTAAATAATTTTGTGTGAAAAAAATTCAGCAATTCTTATGCAACTCACCTTACAATCGCTTGAGTTATTTGCATTCTGCATAAGTTAAAATTAGGCTTCGTTGAAGAAAAAATAAAAGTTTAGGAATCATTTAAAATCACAACTATTGTAATTGCATAGGCACGGAATTTAGATACTCAGATAATACACAGATAATATGTGTGTGTGTGTGTGTGTATTCAAAGTATTGGAATCGTGCCGAAGAACGGAACTCGAATTTTCGAAGAATCTACACGTTTTGGGACTTCTAGAACACGAAAAAACTATTTTTAGGAAAACGTCTGTGTGCGTAAGGGTGTACCTGTGTTTGTTTCTGTGTGTCTGTGAGGATATTACATCCACTCTATTGAAAAACTAATAGACAGAATTTCATAAAATTTGGTAGGTATGTTTTTGTGGGAAATCCTGATGTTCATTAGATTATAGTACGATTATTAATAAAAGAATCTGCCTTCTTTGCGAAATGGCCGGCAGAAATTGCCTTTATCCACTCTAGCTAAAAACTAATGGACCAAATTTAACAAAATTTGGTATACAAATCATTTGTAAGTTATTCTAGGTCGATTCAGGAAAAAGGAACTGGCTATTTTTGCGAAATGGCCCGCAAAAATCGTTAAATATAAAAATAAAAGACTACGTGTGCTCAATTATATCAATTAAATTCCTATTTTATACGTGATTTTTGACAACAAAAAGAATAAGACTAACCCCATTACTCTAGGACTAGCCGTTCTTGAGATTCTAGTTTTTTCGCGTTTTCGCTACGCCACCTTTGATATTAAGTCCAGCTATCAAATGAGAACCAAATTTAAGTTTAACGTGCAAATTCAATGTCATTTAAAATACTTATGACTGTTATTTTGTGCAGATAAACTCAAATTATTATTGAAGAAATAAAGAGAACGTGAATATGAGTCTGCAGGGAAAGACATGTGCTGCCCACATCAGAATTTTTAACAATATTACAACAATGATTTATAGAAGTGAACGGGGATTATTTGCAGGCCATTTCGAAAAAAATGTATGATCTATATTTAAAGATCCACCAAATTTTGTAAAATAAAATGTTCAACAAATTTAAGCTGTATACCAAATTTTAACTCTCTAGGGCGTAGGGAAGTGCATTAAAATGCCATCAAATAAGTATATCATGAAGAGTTATATAAAATTAAAAAAAATTTGAAAAATTATCTACCAAATTTATTTTAAAATGTGTAGCCTCTCTCATATACAAAATGATTAAACTCTTGGAAAGATAATTATATAATATATCTTTTTTCTTTCTGGCGGATATCCCAAAAGTCAGAATTTAATTGAATTTGTTTTTTTCCCTATATTAAATAATTTTTAATTAAACTACTTAATATATTTTACTGAAATTTTTTTATATATTTTATGGGATAATGTGAATATTTCCTAAAAATTTCGAAGCAATTTGTGAATTTTAAATTTGCTTAAAAAATGTTTGAATCCCATGGGACCTAATTTTTCAATGTATTTCATTTTTTCAACCCGGGTTCAATAAAAAACTAATTGGGTGATATTATTTATTTATATTCCCATAGGTCCCACAGACCGTCTGAACAACATACTAAAATTTCATTTTGATAGTCATTTTTACGGCAGTTATCGTGCTGACGGACAGACAGACAGAATGAACAAAGTCATAAACACTTTTCAACTTTGTTGTAAAGTGTTAATAAAAATATTTTAATATCTAGATTCAGCTGTCGAGTGTGAGTGTTATCAATATTAATAATTGTCTGTTTAAAGTTGCGCGAAATATAAGTTATGTTTTACATGTTATCCGATAACAATTCAATGAGAAATATTGCGCAGTAGATTTTATACATTTTTTACTTTCCTTATATACATAGTATAATGTATAAGGAAGGTATTGTGATGGGGTAGATAATTTGAGTTTTCGACGGGAGAGCACGTTTCAAGCATCCCTAAACACGAATCAAACGTTTTTCAGGTGGTGTGTATCTGTGAGTCTGTGGAGACTGTCTCACGAACGAATGGAGCGATTCGAATGAAATTTGGTACAAAAATTACAATCTGTGAATACTGAAAGCTTATTGTATTTTTATACACAGTTGAATGTTCAGTCTTCCCTAAATTTTCGAGTGAAGTTTAGAAAAAATCATTAAAAATTCGAAACCTTTAATAAAGTTACGTAAATGGTCATTTCTTATGTAATTTTTCATTTGAAAACGACTGACATAAATTTTAGAATGCTAGCATGAACCGTTCTCGAGATATTGGTAATCGTTTTAAAAAATTATCAAAAAAATATTAACTATTATGAAATATGTTCACTTTCCATAAGTAATATCATGAGATAAGTTTGGTGGCATCATTCTCGCGGATCTAGCTTGTGCCATTCATGAGAAATGATACTTCGGGTGGTACTTTTGTAGTTGGACTCTAATAATCATTTATCTGCTATAAGAACAACTTATTTCTCCGTCCATAACGATTGGCGAGATTTTGACGGGATGTCACCAATTTGGCAACTTTTAAATGTTGCCAAATTAACGAAAATGTCGCCAATTTGATAAAAATTTCGTTAAATCAATGAAAATGACTGCTAATTGAAAGTTCAATATCTTGGAAAAGGAAGGAAAGAACATAAGATACTATAAGAATAACCTATTTCTCCGTCTGTAACGCTTGGTGTGAAATTTTTGACGTTGCCAACTAGGCGAATATTTTGAATGTTGCCAAAGTGACAAAAGTCTCGAAATTGATAAAAATGACTTCAAATGTGAAGTAAAACTTTGCAAATTCTGATTTCCGTTATATGACAGGCATACCTTAAAGAAATGTTCTTATCTCCGTTTGTTTGTAACACTTGGTGATGAATTTGGCGAACTTGAAATATTTCGCCGCAGATTGACAAAAACATCGTCAAAATTGCAAAAATTGCGCGTAATTGATTAATTACTAAAATATTTTAATATATGGACTATACCGCTTATTGAGGATGCTAACAATATTGATAATTGTTTATTTAGAGTTGCGCGAAATTTAAATTGGGTATTTTGAAATAGTTTTACATGTTGTCATCCGAAAAATTACCAACTGTACAATTCAATGATGAAAGCGTAGTATCGTGGATCTTGTACATTATTTTTTTACTGTAAATGAAGTAAAAAAATCTGTGGGCAACGCATGACTTTCCTTATATAATGTAATGAATTTACTACTTTTACAGTAAAAAAATAGGTTTTTCTTATAGTTGATACTATTCTTTCCAAGACATTGAATTTTCGACAATTAGTCGCCATTTTCATTGATTTAGCGTCATTTTTATCCATTTGGCGAGATTTTCGTTAATTTGGCAACATTTCAAAAAGTCGCCAAGTTGGCGACATTCCGCCAAATTCGTCGCCAAAATCTCGCCAAGCGTTATGCACTAAGAAATAAGTTATTCTTACAGCAGATAAATGACTATTGGCGTCCAAATACAAAAGTGTTACTCGGAGTATCTTTTTTCATGAATGGAACGAGCTAGATCCACGAGAATGATGTCACCCAATTTATCGCATGGTATTACATATGAAAAGTGAACATGTTTATCAATAGGAAATTTTATTTCATGACTTTTTGATATTTTTTTTGAAAAATGTACAATATCTCAAAAACGGCTCGTGTTAGCGTTCTAAAATTTATGTCAATCGTTTTCTAATGAAAAATTACATAAGAAATGTCTATTTGCGTAACTTTATTAGTGGTTTTGATTTTTTGACGATTTTTTCAAAATTTCATTCGAAAATTTAGGGGGGGGGGGGTTCTGAGCATTCGATTGCGTATAAAAACAATAGGCTTCCAGTGTTTACGGATTGTGATTTTTGTACCAAATTTGGTTCAAATCGGTCCATTCGTTCGTCAGTTATCGTCTCCACAGACCCACTGACACACACACACACACCCACACTTACATAGTTTCACACACACACACACACATCACTTCAAAAATGTTTGATTCGTGATCAGGGATGCTTGAAACGTGCTCTCCCGTCGAAAACTGGAATTCGAATATTCGACCCCGTCACAATACTTTCCTTATACATTATGTATATAAGGAAAGTAATAATTGCATTACATTACGAATGAAAGTCATGTGCTGCCCACATCAGAATTTGTTTTACTGCGAAAGTAGATTCAATGTGTTATATAGGAAAAGTAATGTGCTGACCATATCGTATATAATTAAACAAGATAATTAAGCAAATTCCCCCCCCCCCCCAACGTAGACTTTTGAGCTTTCAGAATAGGTATTTAAGTGGTTTTTAGTTTAAGATTAAAATGGACTTGAATTCAACAAACATGAACTGCAAAATCGCCATTTTCATGTGTCAGACCAGGAATTAGTAATTTTTCCTTCAAACTAGAGTAAGACGGCTTTTAAATCTTATCAAGAAAAAAAAAATTTTAAAACTTTATTTAACACTAAACTTTCAGAAAAATAAAGGTCAAATATCTTGAAAGGGGACCTGACAGATTTGAAATTTGTGTTAACTACTCTGTTGATACCATATATGTGGTATGAATTTCATTTTGTGGTTGTGTAGTTTTAGAATTATGAGTTAAAGTGTGTTAGAAAAGGACTGTAAGATAAACAAAGTTATGCATTTAGGACATTATTGCGGGCAAATGTAACTTTATATACCATTAAATCAATTGGATATATATTTTGAACTGTTACATATTCAACATATTGCATGCAAATCATAATGCATTCAAAATTTCACCCCCCACCTGCCTTAAAAGGAAGGAATAAACGTTTTCTGTTTTCCAGCCTTTAATCAAATTATATTTGTACATGTTTGCTCTTTCTATTTAATAATCGGATTTATTTGCTTTACATTATTAGAAACTTCTCACGGAATATATAAAGAAACATAAAATTTACAGTTATGTGCATATTCCTATAGTATTTTAAATGGCATTGTTATTCAAAACATTTTATTGAAATATTTAATTTTCCTAAGACGAAGTATAAGAATCTCTGTTCTTGCTATACAGAATTATCTTCACAGGTAGATTTGATGAATAAAACATCCTGAACCTGTTTATAAACAAATTTACAAAAAATATGAAATTTGATGCATATATGCCAAAATAATATCTATGTGAAATTTGATCAACATATGCCAAAATGAAAGCATTAAAATAGCATTAGAAGATATACCCGTACCACTTTTATTCTTTTTCAAAATTTGATTAAACATGAGTTTGTTCGACCCAGACCGTCCGATCTGCCAGAAGGTGTAAGGTATCGGTTTGGACGGTTGGGACAATGCCATCCAATTTAGACCGGAAGCCAGTGGGGGGCGGCATCTACAGGGACCCAAGGTATTTAGAAAGAAGGTAGGTCAAACAGCGCAGGAGAATACCATTCGTTCCCGCTCCGTGACGTCATATCGGGACTGAAGTGAATTTCTTCATGTAGTTTCTATGTATTTTTGAGTTCTGGTGCGCTTTTCAAATAATTTCAAATTTCAATTATTATTGAACTTTTAGAAAATGATTTTATATTATAACAGATTTATGAATAATTTTAGCCTATGTTTTAATGAATTATCATAAACATGCATGTTTAAGATAACGCGATTTTTCTATTTGGAAAGGATAGAACAAAAATAATTAATAATTAATTCAAAAGAAACTTGAATAGAAATCCCTTCTCCGTAATTGAAATTGATTGAACAATAATTGTAAAATAGAGGAAAACGGTATTTCTTATTTTCAGTGAAGTACAGAGTTTAATACTAAAATAATGTATTTAATATATAAATTGCTGCTGTCACTTTTTGAATTTACAGGGTTCACATCCTATTAGGACAAAACAATATCATCCCACTAGCTTAATGAAAAGCACTCTATACGGCTATCGACTCATTTTAACTTTTGTTATACGGCTAATTTTAACTTTCGTCTAATATTAATTTTGTAACTAATCTGTCATACGAATCACTGGTGAGGCTTGAGTATTTTTATAAATTACACCTAATATGAGAACAAAATTTTCCAGCATTCGATTTAATAGCAAGAAAATTTGTGATTAATTAGTAAAATGAATCCCATCATATATTGCATTACAATAAAAGTTTTATTACTTTCCTTATATACATAGTATAATGTATAAGGAAAGTATTGTGATGGTGCCGAAAATTCGAATTCGAGTTTTCGACGGGAGAGCACGTTTCAAGCATCCCTGATCACGAATTGAACATTTTTGAGGTGATGTCTGTGTGTGTGTGTGTGTGTGTGTGTGTGTGTGTGTGTCAGTGAGTCTGTGGAGACGATATCTCACGAACAAATTAAGCGATTCGAATGAAATTTGGTATAGAAATTGCAATCCATGAATACTGGAAGCATATTGCTTTTAAACACAATTGAATGTTCAGCTCCCTCTAAATTTTCGAGTGAAATTTTGAAAAAATCATCAAAAAATCGAAACCTTAAGAAATGTTTATTTGCGAAACTTTATTTAAGTGATTTTTCCTTAGAAAACGATTGATATAAACTTTAGAACCCTAGCATTTACCGTTCTCGAGATATTGTACATTTTTCAAATAAATTTATCACCCCCCCCCCCCCAAAAAAAAAATTTAACTCTTGAGAAACAATTAATTCATTATTCCTTTTTGGTATTTATGTTCTGTTTTGTAAAATAAAATATATTCAACTATTATTACTGTAACTTTTAAAGACAACTTTTTAAGAGAGTTATGTGTTACACGAGCGTATACTAAAATGAAAATTGTTTCGCTGGGAAAATATTTAGATATTGCTACTGTTTATGTAGATTCCAAAGCGAACTGCAATAAATTTGTATCCGATAAATTTGTATTATTCCCGTATATCATTGATTTGTGGGTGCTTTAACGTTCTGCAGAACCAATAGTGGAATTCTTTGAGACTGAAGATCCCAGTAACTATTTAAATCAAAAAGTATGATGTGGCAGCACACAACTAACACTACATAATGAAATTAATTTAACTTTTTTACAGTGAAAAAATGATGTATAAGATCCACGACACTGGTTTTTTTAATAAAGGATAGTACATTTGACGTTTTTCCGGATCACAACTATTTCGCAATACCCAATTCACTTATATGTCACACAACTCTAAATTGGCAATTATCAATATTGATGGCATCAGCAATAAGCAATGGACTCTATATATTTTAATATTTTAAGAATTAATTCTCTCTCTCTCCATTAATTTGGCGTAATTTTTGCAATTTTTACGACAATGGTGATATTTCGCCAAATTGGGACCAAGTTCGCCAAATTTATCACCAAGTGTCAAAAACAGACTAAGTGAACAGTATTTCTTGCATATAAATGACTACTGTTTAATTGTTATACGTCAAAATACATAACTATTACTCAAAGTATTTTCTCTCGCGAATGGAACGAACTAGATTCCCGAGAATGATGTTAACAAATTTATCGCATATTATTACATATGTAAATTGAATAATTTCACAATAATTTATACTTTTTAATTTTATTGAATTTTCTTGATAAATTTATTTGAAACATTTACGATATCTTGAGAACGATTCCTGCTAGAGTTTTAAAGTTTATGTCATTCGTTTTGTAATGAAAAATTACATAGGAAATGATCCTTTGTGTAACATTATTAAAAGTTCTAATTTTTAAATGATTCTTTCAAAATTTCATTCGAAAATTTGTAGGTGTTCTAAGCATACAATTGCGTTTAAAATCAATAAGGTTCCAGTATTCGCTAATTTTAATATTTGCACCAAATTTCTTTCGAAACGCTCCGTTCTTTCGGGAGATATCGCACAGACTCACACATGCAAACATCACTTCATAATTTCAACCCCGAATTTTCAACCCCGTCACAATATTTCCCAATGCATGATACTATGTATATAGGTAAAGTGATGACTACATCACCGTTTTTTTTCCTACCAAAATTTCATTTTTGAAAGCTGAATTAATCATGGAATGGAAAATGCCTTGAGCATATTGTAGTACGATTAAAAGTAATTTTTCCTTTCAACTTTTAATTAGCCATTCATTTTGCAACTTTGGAGCTCTAAAAACTTATTCAAACTTACATCCACTACTTTGTTTTAATTCGTATAGCTATAACAGTAGTACCGCATAATTCATCATTTGCTCCATCAATATTGTAACTGTTATAAAAACTAATCAATTACTTGAAAATAATTGCAGCTGAATTAATTTTTCCAAGATATTAATATAGATTATTGCTGTATATTCGATAAAAGCTCTTAGACTAAGGCAATACTAAAAAAAGAACAGAATTATTTGATAAAATAAAGCTTACAATTTCCATATAATCCTCATATATTTCTCTCTGCTTGTCCCGTTGTGACGTCAAAAAAGTCAAGACTCCTCCCACCCCTAAAAGCGGCTTTCGTGCGTTTGATGTTTGACCACCCCTTACAGGGACCGTACTCCTTCCCCTGCCACCAACTTCTCTGAAGGGCTTACTAACCCACATATTTAACATGTCCGTACTCCACGGGGACAGCTTGATCAGATCCGTAAATTGCACTTTGACTATATCCAAGTTCAATCTCCGTTCTTTAACCACTGAACTGGTCCATACATGAGTTAAAAAAATATTTGTCAAACAGGTGACTGATAAAACAGATGGCATAAGAAATTGGAAAATATCAATATGGGAATTATTGGTACGTTTAGCCAATTTTTTAAACATAATAAAAATGGTATGGGCATATCTTCTATATTATTTTTAGCGTTTTCATTTTGGCATATGTTGTGCAATTTTCATAGTTTATGCAATTTGATCAATATATGCTATAATATTTTTTTGATTTTGTTTACAAATGAGAACAGTTTTTATTCTTCAAATCTGCCAGTGAAGATAATTTTGTATAGCTAGAACAAATTCTTGTACTTCTTTGTAGGAGAATTAAATAATTTAATAGAATGTTCTGAATGTCCTTTAGAATACTATGCGAATTTGCATATAATTGTAAATTTTAAGTTTTTACATGTATTCCGTACGAAGGACGGGGTATACTGCTAGTAAATAAAATTCATAATGTAGGGCAAATAAATTTGTTTATTAAATAGAGTACACATGCTTTCTAGCCTTTAATCAAATTATATTTAATGTACATCAGAAATTAAGTTTGTTTCCTTTTTAAAGCAGATGGTGAAATTTTGTATGCATTATGATTTGCTTTGCATGCAGTATGTTATATACTCTGAATCGTTATATATTCATCTAATAGTTTTTAATGGCATATAAAATGACCTTTGCCCATATTAACCTAAATGCATAACTCTTTGTTTATCTTGAGTGATTTTTTTTTCTACCACACCCAGAGTCCTCATAATTCTAAAACCATACTGAACCGCAAAATGAATTTCGTACCACCAATAGAGTAGTTAAAATAATGTTTATCAGGTTCCCCCTTTCAGGATATTTGATCTTGTAGAATACAGTTTTGGGCAAACTTAGTATTAAAAAAAGGGTAGATAGGGTGTTTTTTAAATAGATATATTTTTCTTGATAAACTTAAGTCGTCTTCCTATAGCTTGTGAGAAAAAAGTATTAATTTCTGGTGTTTAACCCTTCTGTAGTTATAGCCACTTGAAAATGGCGATTTTGCAATCCATATTTGCTAAATTTAAGTTCATTTTATTCATTATGTAGTTATCTTGGATATAGTTATTGTCGCGAACCCCAGAAAACCCGAAATTTGGCCCAGAAAGTAAAAAATAGGTCCACATCAAAAATGATGGCAAATAATAATAAAAAAAAAAGTTTTGGTATACACACAAATGGTACCAACTATGATAGGAATATAACAAAAAATAAGGATCGAGCAACCCGCTGTGCTCATTTCGGAATGATTCATCTTCGTCTGTGTTCCAAAAAATACTGCATTGTGTTAGTCTATTGAAACTGTATATTTTCCAAATACATAAAATATTTATAAAAAAAATTTAAAACTTTCCTTGCGTACCTCATACCATCATCACACACATCAACCTTTTCACATGCTAAATGAGCGATGTTTAACATCAATTTATAACGAGTAACGGAGTTACTCACTATTTTTTTTTTTAATTTTTATAACTCTTCACAGCTGTAACTACAAATAAGTTTGAGAATCTTCATAATTAGGGGGCATAAAAGTGAATAAATAGTTCTAACATACTTACCCGTGTCAAGTGAATGTATATAGGCCTCGAAACTGTTTTTACCCGCCAAAACGCGAAGTCCGGAACTTATTCCGTAGTGTGCGTAAAATTGGCCCGCTCTATTGTCGAAAACTTCGGACCATTTTGTGGGAGCGCCCCTTCCTTGAGCGCATCCCGATTCGTGCGCGGCCAATCACTGTATCGACCGGGGAATAAAGAGATTGAATGCGAATTCATTTTTATAATGCTGCGGTTCTAATCGTCGCCATCTCCATCAATGTTTATGGCTGGTTTCGGGTAATAACCGTGAATATCCATCCACTAAAACTGGATAGGGAGACACCTCGAAAAGAGTCCCCCCCCCCCCCCGAAAAAAAATACTGTACCGTTGGTCCAAATGATCACAATTATAACATCACTTTAAAGGGATTAAAAAAATCTTTTGTTTGATACTATACTTGAATATGCTCTCCGGGGGAGGGGGGTAACTTGCTCCCTCCTCGGAGGGGGCTACTGACGTCACAAACGCATTGTATCGAGGCTTGTTTTCACAGTGATTGAAATTATTATGTCTCGTGTTCAATGAGCCATAAATAGCCCATTTTATGCATGATTGTCAAATTTCGTCCTATGATGCCATGTTAAAAAGAAAAATAATATAAAATTTCGAATAAACTTCAAAGTTTTCGCTCGAATTTAAAAACAAGAAAGATCAATCATACGTAAAGCAGTGATTATGAAACG
Source organism: Amaurobius ferox (assembly GCA_951213105.1). Classification (NCBI taxonomy): domain Eukaryota; kingdom Metazoa; phylum Arthropoda; class Arachnida; order Araneae; family Amaurobiidae; genus Amaurobius; species Amaurobius ferox. The sequence continues at coordinate 11,375,022 of OX578138.1, read as the reverse complement.
CTTTCCAACTTCAATGCAATTTCATTTAAACATCTCGAAAATGCGATACATTCCTCGGTAATATTTTTTAAAAATTATCACAATACTACATTAATTTATTATATTTGAAAACTTAAAAGTTCATCGAAGAAATGAACTTTATTCAAATGACGTCAATTAAATATAAATCGCCTGGCTCCTCGGTAATGTTTTTAACATTATCATAGTACTACAATAATTTATTATATTTGAAAACTTCATCGAAAACAAATGAACTTTATTCAAATGACTCCATCGAAATATAACTCTCTCTATAAAAGCAGCATTTCATTCATAAACATTTTCCCATTCATTTCATTCATCACAATACTATAATAATTTATTTTATTTAAACTTAAGACCATGGAGGTACAAGTAATTAAACTCTATGCTAAAACTTCACCGAAAAAAAAAATCGTCCTCCCCTCTGTAAAACCAATGAATATTTCATTCATATCAGGGATGCAAACTCGATGAGCTAAATAATTTTGCGTTAAAGAAATGCAGCAATTCTTATACAATTCATTCTACATATTTTGCTGTTTATTTCTACAACGAAGTCTATTTTTCAACGAAGCCTATATTCTCGCCACACTCTCCGCCTGCCGTCGGTACAAAACAAGGTGTAGCGTAATTCGTCCGACCCCATAGCCGCCTTCTTTCAATCATCGGATGTCCAGTGACTCGGTTCCCGGCACCACTGTAAACGCATTTTCAGGTTCTTCGCTGAAATGAGAGGCTTTCGCACCAGCATGCGACAGGTTACACTAATTCGCAGACATTTCCTGAGCATTGTTCGGGTCGAGATCGGTTGAGATGAGCCTTCATTGACGTCTGCCGTCAGTTGCTGCGCATTGAATCTCCTTTTCTGCTGTACAAACCGTCTGAGACGCGGCCGATTACGTGCTTGATGGATGGGTTTCTATCCAGTTTCGCCTTTTAGACAACGCCTGGGAATTCTGCTTCTAACTGTTATACACTTTGGACATCTCATCTTTCGAGTAGCCAACGAGTTATTTTGTTCTAGCAATCGTGACTCCTACCAAACGAGCACCCACCTTTTTCAAACAGAAAGCTATCATTTTCCCCGTTTGCTTCACTTCTCTCGGAACACCGCATTCTTACAGCGGTGTTGCGATCACGTGTACCCCCACGATCAAAGTAATTTGCATACATCCGCTTTTGACTTATTTTTGTATACATGTTCCCAGGTTTCTAATTCACTGGCCGGTGTGTATATATAAATGACTGTTGGCGAATTGTTATCGCCAACAGTCAAAATACTATTGCACACAGTATCATCTCTCGTGAATAGAACAAACTAGATTCAAGAGAATGATGTTAACAAATTTATTGCACAATATTACATATGAAAAGTGAACAGATTTAGTAATATTTAATACATTTTTTATCACTTTACAACATAATTGAAAAGTGTTTATGACCTTGTTCATTCTGTCTATCTGTCCGTTCGCACGATAACTGCCTTAAAAATGGCTTTATTAAAATGAAATTTTAGTATGTTATTGAGACGGTCTGTGAGATATATGTGAATGTAAATGTATAACATCACCAAATTACTTTTGGATTTAACGCGGGTTAAAAAAATCAAATGCATTGAACCCTATGGGACCTCATGTTTCAAACATTTTTTAAGCGAATTTAAAATTCACAAATAGCTTCGAAAGTTTTAGGAAATATTCAAATTATTCCATAAAATATATAAAAATAATTCTGCAAAGTATGTTCGGTAGTTTTTTTAAATAAAAATTAAAATAATTGCACCCTTATTATATGAAGAGATTACGTGACTTACTTCAAAATAAAATATGGCATTCATCTTGTTGTTGAGACCCAGACCGTCCGACCTACCAGAAAGGTGTAAGGTAACTGTTTGGACGGCCGGGAAGTGCCACCCAATTTAGACAGGAACCCAGTGGGGGAGGCATCCACAGGGACCGTACCCTCCTTTCCCCTACCACCAACCTCTCGGAAGGACTTATGGACCCACATGTTTAACGTGATCGTACTCCGCATGAACACGGCGGCAGTTGTGGCAGCGTGCAAATCCAGCGCGCAAACCACCGGGCTACCGCGCCCGAAATGTGCCAACAGCACGCGGTGTTCCCAGGTGGTCGCCCACCCAAGTACTAACCGCGCCCGATGCTGCTTGACTTCCGTGATCTAACGAGAACCGGTGTTTTCAGCACGATAGGACCGTTGTCTCTGGCATCCATCTTGTGTCAAAATCGTGATTTTTAAAGTTCTTTTTAATTTATATGAAGTGTTGTATCCGTCCTAAACTCCGCTTTATTTATTGGGTGGTTTTTTTCTGTGCATCTATACATTGCGCCAAGGTAATTACAATATTTTGAGTTTAAATGATCATCCAACTTTGATTATTTCTTCAACGAAGCCTAACTTTCACGTATGGAGAATGTAAACGCATCAAGCTGTAAGATGAGTTGTATAAGAATTGCTGACTTTCTTTAACTCAAAATTATTTAGCTCTGGAGTATGGAATATAAGTGATATGAATGAAATATTCATTGATTTTACATAGAGAAGCAGACGATTCTATATAGTATTGCCTTTTTCTATGAAGTTTTAAGCATGGAGTTAGAAAGTACTTTTACCTCCATGGTTTTAAATTTTTAAGTAAAATAATTATTGTAGTATTATAATTTTAAAAATATCGTCGCTAAATAAAATTAATGGAAAAGAGTTTATGAATGAAATATTCGCTGCTTTTATATAGAGAGCCAGGTGATTTATATTTCGATGACGTCATTTGAATAAAGTTTATTTTTTTCGATGAAGTTTTAAATCTCCAAATATAATAAATTATTGTGGTATTGTGATAATTTTAAAAATATCACAGCTGAATATATCGCGTTTTAGATATGTTTAAATAAAATTGCATTTCAGTTGGAAAGTGTTTCATAATCAATACTTTATGCATGATTGATCTTTCTTGTTTAATTTTGAGACTCACTTTACTTGAAAACATTCAATATCTGGAGAACGGTTTATGATAAGGTTCTAAAATTCGTGTCAATCGTTTTCTGAAGAAAAAAATTCATAAGTAAAGATTATTTACTTAACATTATTGAAGGTTTTAATTTTCTGATAAATTTTTCAAATTTTGCATTCAGAAATTTTAGAGTTTCGAACATTCGATTGCGTTTAAAATAAGGCTTCCAGTATTCAGTGATAATTTTCGTATTCCAAATCCCCCATTCGTTCTTGAGATAGTCTTCATAGGCTCATGGACACACACATGCTTGCACTCGCACATACACACAAACATCACCTCAAAAACGTTCGATTCGAGTTCAGAAATACTTGTGAGGTGCTTGCTCTTCTGTGGAAAATTCGTATTTTCACAATACTTTCCTATAAATTATGCATATAGGGAAAGTAAAAATGTGTTTGTTGAGAATACCATGTGCTGATTACATTAGATTATTTTTATATTGTTTCCTTTAAAATTCGAAATTAATTTATGGGAAAAGTCACGTATTGGGCATATCAGAAAATTTAATATGGATTCAAACTTTAGGTGGATTTGAACTTCATTTCTTAGATTTTTATGGCTCCAATATTTGTGAAAGAAGATTGCTTCGCTGCAAAATTTCTTGCCCTTGGCATTTTTCAATAAATTATCCCCGTCTTATCATCCACAGCCAAAAAATATCAAACGCTTCTTAGCTTATCAATATCATTTTAAAGTCATCCGATATAAATATGCACATACCATTCTCGTTCATTAATTTTAATTTATTATTTTACACAGCTCAATCTGGTTGCTCTGTAAGTCGCAGATTCGGGATGAAATTTCAAAATTTCCCATTTCTTAGAACAGAAAAATGTATTTTTTCCCATTAATTCCTCTACGTAAAATTTCATTTCATAAAGTGCATCCCCCCTTATTCCACAATCCTAAAAAGATTACATCGTGAGATTAAATCGGCGTTGCTGAAATAACATCTAAAGCTTTCGGAGATGTTCCAAATCTGGCGTCCATTAAAATGTTAACATTAATGAAGTTACACACGTTCGTGTTAGACGATATTTAAAATTAAATCCCAAAGAATTAGTTTGTTCATCTTGTGTAAAAAAGAAAAATAAGTCTGTCGCTTGATCCGATGGCTTTAAATTTTTTAATGAACTTTCTGAAAAGGGAAAAGGCGGAAACATTTTGTGTTCCGCAATTACAATTTCAATTTTTTACAGTTAATTTGATTTTAGTGTAAATAAATAAATTAAAAATAATGTAAATAAATAAAAAAAGTGAAAAGGCGAGAAACGTTTTGTGTTCAGTTATTAGAATTTCATTCTTTACATTTGTTTACATTAAAATCAAATTAACTGCAAAGGGAAAAAACATTCAACTAATTTTTATTTTATTTAATTTTGTGTTGTTTTGAATAAATAAGTAAATGATTTAAGTGAATTTGCAATGAAATCTATGTATTGTTCAATGAGACAAATTAATTCCTAAAATTGTATTAACACCGAACACACGCAGAGCATCTGGTGACTTTTAATGCTCAATATCCGTTCGTTAACTTACCACCCAACCTCTGGAGCATGGTCTCCATTTGACTTTTTCAAACATTAATATTCCACGGTATTAGGTTCTGTATGTCTCACAATCATTGTAATAATGTAAGTATAGTTCTTGCGAATATCCACAGACGCATGCGGATTCTTTATTATAAGAACCTCTAATCTAACACAAACCATATACTTACAGTGGCTCCCAAAAGTGTTCGTACACTTTAAAAATTTGTAGAAAAGCACTGTCGCCTGGCATTGCATTCGAATATAAAGTTCAATATTTTTTCATACTATCTCCATGTGATTCTAAATAAAGCTTAAAAATTTTTTTTAATATTGAGGCAGAGAAAGAACACGTCACAAAAGTGATCATACACCAAAACATTAAGGATAAATTCATAAATAAAATTGTCTGTCCCTTTTTACTTTCCTTATATACATAATGTATAAGGAAAGTATTGTGACGGGGTCGAAAATTCGAATTCGAGTTTTCGACGGGAGAGCACGTTTCAAGCATCCCTGATCACGAATCAAACATTTTTGGAGTGATGTCTGTGTGTGTGTGTGTGTGTGTGTGTGTGTGAAAGTATGTGTGTATGTGTGTGTGTCAGTGAGTCTGTGGAGACGATAACTGACGAACGAATGGACCGATTCGAACCAAATTTGGTACAAAAATCACAATCCGTAAACACTGGAAGCCTATTGTTTTTATACGTAATCGAATGTTCAGAACCTCCCTAAATTTTCGAATGAAATTTTGAAAAAATCGTCAAAAAATCAAAACCGCTAATAAAGTTACGCAAATAGACATTTCTTATGTAATTTTTCATTAGAAAACGATTGGCATAAATTTTAGAAGGCTAACATGAACCGTTCTCGAGATATTGTACATTTTTCAAAAAAATTATGAAAAAGTCACATAAAAAAAAATTCTTATTGAGAAACATGTTCACTTTTCATATGTAATACCATGCGATAAATTGAGTGACATCATTCTCGTGGATCTAGCTCGTTCCATTCATGAAAAAATATACTTTGAATAATACTTTTGTATTTGAACGCCAATAGTCATTTATCTGCTGTAAGAATAACTTTTTTCTTAGTGCATAACTCTTGGCGAGATTTTGGCGACGAATTTGGCGAAAAGTCGCCAACTTGGCGACTTTTTGAAATGTTGCCAAATTAACGTAAATCTCGTGAAAATGACAACTAATTGTCGAAAATTCAATATCTTGGAAAGAATATTAGTATCTACTATAAGAAAAACCTATTTTTTTACTGTAAAAGTAGTAAATTCATTACATTATATAAGGAAAGTCATGTGTTGCCCACATCAGATTTTTTTTATTTTTGCATTGTGGTGACATTTAAAAAATCGATTGACTTTAACCTTTGCTTGTCTACTTCGTAATATTTATAGTATTGTTTAAAAATGGCTCATGGTCGTAAGGAAACAACGAACAGCATTCGAAAATTGATTACTTTTCATCATTGGTAAATCAGTTCGTAATATCGCTAAATTAGTAAATTTATCCCGGTGTGAAACGCTTTAAAGAAGAAAGCGGATCGAAAACAAAGTAAGAAAAGGTCGTCCGGCAAAATTAACTCAACGTGATCAGAGATTTGTAGTTAGAAAATTTGTGAAAAATCCACGTTTGAGTGTTGTAAAAATTTCTACAGAATTTACTGAAAAATTTTCTACTTCAATTTCATCTGAAACAGTTTGACGAGTGCTTAGATTACATGTGCTGGATTACATGGACGTTCTGCCCGAAGAAAATTTTTTGTAAGTGCCAAAAATAGAAAGATTGGGCTTTCCTTCGTGAAATCAATGATAAATAAGCCCGAAACGTATTGGAATCATATCTTATTTGCAGATGAAAGCAAATTTAACATTTTTGGTTCCGATGGGCGTATAATTATATGGAGAAGAAAAAATGAGGAACTTAATCCCAAGATCTTAGTTGGAGCAGTAAAGCATGGCGGTGGAGGTCCTTGTGTGGGGGTGCATGTCAGCATCAGGACTAGGTAATTTGATATTTATTGATGGCATAATGAATCATGCTCTTAATTTTAAATTGTGTTTTAAAATATTTAAATAATCAACTCAAAATTTGGGCATTGGAAACAACTTTGTTTTTTATCAAGATAACGATCCTAAGCACACGGCTCTCAATGTTCGCTTCTGGTGTCTCCATAATTGTCCACAAATTCTGAAAACACCACCTCAGTCGCCGGATTTAAACCCAATAGAACACATTTGGAGAGAACTGGAGGTTAGAGTACGAAGACACGACATTAAAATGAAAAGCGAACTAAAAACAGTAATGATCGAAGAATGGAGGAACATTGATTTCTGAAATATTAATTTTTATTAATGGATAGAGCAGTAAATAAAATCAAGGACAAAGCGTCTTTAAAACGAAAGGTCTTTTATTTAAAACATCCTAAAAGACATACAAACATGTATTAAAAACTGCCAGAGCGCTTTCGGACGTATATACGCCCTTCATCAGTGGCTACATGAAGCTACATGTGGATAGAGCAGTATTTCATTAAAATTCGTAAGTGTACGACGAACACTTTTGAGAGCCACTGCAAGTAGTACGGGTCCTATACAATTTTAACGCTTTTATTTTGTATATATTGAATCAATTTCATATTTTTTGTTAATTTCCTTACAAACGGGGCCAGGATGTTTTATTCTTCAGATCTGCCAGTGAAGATAATTTTGTATATTGAGAACAGAGATTCTTAAATTTCTTTTTAGGAGCATTAAATTAATTATTTTAACAGAATATTTTGATTAATAATGCCATTTAGTATGCTATAGGAATTTGCATATGATTGTGAATTTTAAGTTTCTTTATATTATATACTCCGTACGAAGAACGCATATGCTGCTAGTCTTAGAATAAAAATTTATTTTATTACATTTCTATCCTGCTTTTGTAAATTTATTTCTTTAAGACAACTATAGTTAAATATTTACAAAACTTCAGGCAAAATATTGAATTATTAAAGAAATGTGAAGGCTTTAGTGCTTATAATGCGTTTTTAAACTTTCACTTCATATTGTATGATTTTATGTTGAACTTGGTAATTAGTAAGAACTGTGCTCATTGAAAGAGAAAATGCACACATTTTCCATTATTAAAGGGAGGGGGGGGGGGGGGGGGGTTGCTCCTTCTCTCGAAATCCTAATTTAAAAAATGATTTTTTTTTATTATATGACATCTTTTATACATACAAACTGTGGTGTTTAGCTTTAACAGTTTGTGTGACTCCACTCCCTCGAATTTGGTAGATAAAAATTTGGTAGATAAGTCACTTGTGGGTTACCCTGGTGCTGATTAATTTTGGTACGATTCGAAAATAAAGAAACTGCCTTTTTTTACGACATAGTATTAGCAAAAGTCGTTAATATCTACAATAAGGCTACGTATGCATAAATGAATCACTTACATACTTGTTTTAAACGTAAATTTTGACGATGAAAAGAATAAAATGAATCCCATTAGTCTAGGACAAACCGTTCTCGAGATATTCTTGTTTTCTCGCATTTCGGCTACGCCACGCCACCTTTGAAATATGCCCACTTACCAAATAGAAACGAAAATTGAATTAAAAGTGCAGATTCGGTATTATATTTAGTTCAATTAAACTCAATGTAATGAACTCAAGCAATAAAGATAATATGAATTTGAAGCTGAAGGGAAATTCATGTGCTGCTCACATCAGATTTTTTTTTATAGATTCACATTTTTGTGATGTAATTAAGAACATTTTTTAACTTGTTTGGTATTTTTCTATTTTTTCCCTCCAAAATTTTTATCTGACAACACTATGTTGGGTTGCTTTAGAATTCGTGATTTGGGGATTTGTAATTCACTTTTACTTATTTTTTCCCTGGCTCAATATTGTCAATTTGGTAATATTTAAGTATTACGTATTTGTTTTTCATTTATTCATTAATTAGAATTTTTTTTAAACCTTCTAAATTTTCTTTATATTAGAAATGTCCCATTTCCTAAATTAATATTACTTTTGATATGTAAATTTAAGAAAAAACAAGAAAGATCAATCATGCTTAAAGCATTGATTATGAAACATTTTCCAACTTTAATGCAATTTTATTTAAACATCTCTAAAATGCAATACATTCCTCGGTAATATTTTAAAACTTATCACAATACTATATTAATTTATTATATTTGAAAACTTAATCCTTCATCGAAAAAAATGAATTTCATTCAAATAACGGCATTGAAATATAAATTGCCTGATTTAAACATCTCTAAAATGCAATGCATTCCTCGGTAATACTTTTAAAATTATCATAATACTACGATAATTTATTATATTTGAAAACATCATCGAAAACAACTGAAATTCATGTAAATGACATAGAAAAAATAACACGCCTGGCTCTCTCTATAAAAGCAGCATTTTATTCACAACATTTTCTCATTCATTTCATTCATCACAATACTATAATAATTTATTTTATTTAAAAATTAAAACCATGGAGCTACAAGTAATTAAATTCTATACTTAAAACTTCATCGAAAAAAATCGTCCTTCTCTCTGTAAAATCAATGAATATTTCATTCATATCAGCTATGCAAACTCCATGACCTAAATAATTTTGCGTTAAAGAAATACAGCAATTCTTATACAACTCATTTTACATATTTTGTTGTTTACATTTTACATAAGTGAAAAATAGGCTTCGTTGCTGAAATAATCAAATTTGGATGATCATTTAAACTCAAATATATTGTAATTCCATTGTTTCAGTATGTAGATGCACAGAATGTAAGCAAAAATAAAGCGGTTTTAGGAGGGATACAACTCAATATAATTTAAAAAGAACTTTCAAAATCACGATTTTGGGACAAGATGGATGCCACATTTCATTTTGAAGTGGGTCACATGATATGAGTCTGCAGGGAAAGACATGTGCTGCCCACATCAGAATTTTTAACAATATTATAACAATGATTTATATAGAAGTACGCTACCTTTGACAATAAGTCCAGCTATCAAATGAGATCCAAATTTAAGTTTAACGTGCAAATTCAATGTCATTTAAAATACTTATGGCTGTTATTTTGTGCAGATAAACTCAAATTATTATTGAAGAAATAAAGAGAACGTGAATATGAGTCTGCAGGGAAAGACACGTGCTGCCCACATCAGAATTTTTAACAATATTACAACAATGATTTATAGAAGTGAACGGGGATTATTTGCAGGCCATTTCGAAAAAAATGTATGATCTATATTTAAAGATCCACCAAATTTTTGTAAAATAAAATGTTCAACAAATTTAAGCTGTGTACCAAATTTTAACTCTCTAGGACTTTAGGAAAGTGCATTAAAAATACCATCAAATAAATATATCACGAAGAGTTATATAAAATTAAAAAAAATTTTGAAAAATTGTTATCTACCATATTTATTTTAAAATGTGAAGCCTCTCTCATATACAAATAGATTAAACTCTTGGAAAGATATTTATTATATAATATATCTCTTTTTTGCTTTCTGGAAGATATCCCAAAAGTCAGAATTTAATTGAATTTGTTTTTTTCCCTATATTAAATAATTTTTAATTAAAAAACTACTTATCATATTTTACTGAAATTTTTTATATATATTTTATGGGATAATGTGAATATTTCCTAAAAATTTCGAAGCAATTTGTGAATTTTAAATTTGCTTAAAAAATGTTTGAAAAATTAGGTCCCATAGGGTTCAATGTATTTTATTTTTTCAACCCGGGTTAAAAAAAAAACTAATTGGGTGCTATTATTTATTTATATTCCCATAGGTCCCACAGACCGTCTGAACAACATACTAAAATTTCATTTTGATAAAGTCATTTTTACGGCAGTTATCGTACTGAGACAAGCAGAATGAACAAAGTCATAAACACTTTTCAACTTTGTTGTAAAGTGTTAAAAAATGATTATTTTATTCCCCTTAAAATTCCCTTTAATTTGATGCCTCATTTTTCCATTTTGGTTAGAGATTGTGCTTGTTCGATAGTTTATAGTTATTTTAGTTCTAACCATTTTGAAATTCTTGGCATAGCGCATTTTTCGACGTGATTGATGCGACGCCTGCGTTTTTCCAAATCGTCTGCTTTAGAAGTTTTGAGCTTTAATTTTGGCAACTCTAATTTCTGTAAGCTGATTTTAATTGCTGCCGTTTTTCTAAACTTCTCTCGATTTCCGCTAGTATACATATGCTAGCGGAATTTTTCAGTTTTGCTGTTGAGGTTTCTGCTTGTTTGCGCAATAAACGCGCTGTTCACTTTTCAAAGGAATTCGTGTTCCACACGATCCTTTCTTTGGAACTTTTCACTCCACGTGAAGTGTTTTCTTTTTATAAAGCTTAATTTAGTTGTTAAATGATATTTTTTTTGGTCTTTTGTTCTTTTTAAATAACACACGATCATTGCGGTAATTCGTCTTTGAAGTTTACAGCTTGCTATGCGGAAAGAAGCATTTGACGTTGTCGACTTCGGGAATTTTCCTCCGACTGTCAACTACGAAGATCAGAGCATTCCGGATGTGGCTGTTGGGTCTCAATTCCTGATTTTTTCATCTTTTTAAATGAAATATGCTGCATCTATCCTATCTCCATGGAATCTACGAACATTTCTGATCATCTTCCTGGCTTATTCATCGTTCCTGACGAACTTAAAATGACCCGGTTGGGTGAATATAGCAAGTGAATTTTAATTTTTGAACTTTTAATTTCTTTGCTAAATTGTATTTTTATTCTATATCTGAAATGCTTGATTTTAATTTAATTCTCTGAATTTAAAATTCTAAAGCTTCGTTACTGAGAGAGCAATTTTCTAATTCATTAGAGTATGGGAAAATTCTTTATTTTAAAATTTAATATTCTATTGTTGATATTTTATGATAGGATCTAAATAAGTTTTATCTAGGGCAAAATTTTTATACCGATTCTTTAATTTAACAAAGTTGTTAATTTTAAAATTATAAGCATGTCTGTGATTAAATTTAAACTTGTTAATTCTTACTGATTTGTCTGCCTGTGAGGAGACTTTTGTAATTTGTTCTTCGAACTAATTTGAAGTATTAATTTAATAAACACATTTTCTTTAAAGCCAATTATTATATATTTTTTAAATTTTATACACAACAGGGTTTTAATGCAAAACTCAACACCTATGAGCAGTTAATGGGAGTTCTAGCAATGTTCATCAATGCTAACTGAATTTCTCGCCAATACATTCTCCGTTTCAACAAAATTTCGCTTCCCATGTAATATTCTCTCTGGTTAAGGGGACTGTGGACGTTAAATTTTTTTATTTATTTATTGACTTAGAAATATGAAAATTTGTATAAATATTCTTCTTAACATTACTATATAAAATACCACTCAATTTTGTTATAATTTTGTATTTTTTTAAATTTAATTTTTTTAACGAAAATTTGAAAATGCTCCTTGTGTGCCATTTGTTCACATTTTTGATTCATTTTACATTATAATCACTCAAAAACATATGAACAAATTTGGGTATTCATTTTTAAATCTCTTAGAAAGTTAATTTTTTAAAAATATTTTTCTACTGCATTGCATCTGCATTTTCTGCTGCATTGCACCTGCATTTCTAAGCATTGCACCTGCTGCCAACAGGTTCAATGCTTCTGCCGGCGATTTCCATGGATGCCAATGTCTGCAAAGGGGGGTAAACTGTTTGAGATAGGGTATGTCAAATACCTGTCTTTTTGGGAGGTTCTTCGTTTGGGATGGACGCTGTCCCACCCGTAAGCAAAAGGTTACATGTTGAAGGCCCAGACCACACGACCAACCCAGGGGGTTTAAAAAGGTTACATGTGTAAAACAATGTTATATATTGAAAAAAAAAAAACTTTTAGTCGATTTTTGCTCATTTCAACGTCCACCGTCCCCTTAAAGTAAAAAATATCGTTAGTTATCACGGCATCATCTAAGTTAAATTTCAAAATGTTTCATTATTTTATTAATAGATTAAATTTTTAAAAATATGTTAATATAATTAAATTAATTATTATACTAAAATGTTAATATAATTTTTTTTTACTCAATAACAAAAAGGTGGCATATTGTACATTTCTCATAAGCTTTTGAAAGTTCTCGCAGAATCCTAGACGGGGACTCACTGGTCCAGCCGTTCTCGAGTTACAGCTGAAAGAAAGTTACAACAAAAAAATTCCGCGATTACTAAATTTGTCGAGCAAAATTCAAAGAATTTAGATTTTCCCCATTATTTAGAAGTCAAAGTCCCAGCAATTTTTCAAATTTCTACCTACAGTAGTTTTGGTTGTGGACATGCCCCTCAGTCAGTCAGTCTCACTCAGCTGTACGTGTATAAGATAAAATCGAGTGGGACCTCGGAGATTCTCTGCACACGAACTTTTCACTTATCTACCCATGCACATATCAGCACTATCAACAGATATCTTGTCTATTGATGCATGGGCCCTAAAAATAGCCCATTCTTTCTCCCGATAACACAATTTTTATATTCTGGCTTACTTTGGAGAAGATGCGTATAAGAAAGGAAAAGAGTGCGTGCCGTTTTTATGAAATATCTCTGGAAATAGACCGCCCTCCCTTTCGGAAATTGAGAATGCAAGCCCATGAAAGAGGCTCAAGATTGGGATGGGGGATTTTTCAGGGTGGCATTTGAGTACTCTGTCTTATCAAAGATGCAGCCATGCGATATTCAGAAAGACCTGATGTGGGAAGCGCATGACTTTCTCTGCAGAATGCAATGAATTTACGTCTTACACGGTGAAATTATGATGTACAAGATCACCCAACTTTAATAAAGGAAAATGTCTGTCTTTCCATTTGTGTCCTCTGGCCATGAAAATTAGTACGTACTTCAGGTTTGAAAAAAATACGCCTTGGAGAAATTTTTAAAACCGTCAAATTAGTTTTAGTTATTTTATGTTTTATCACATTACATCCTAAACGGGCATCAAAACATCCATGTCTACCGGTGGGATTCGAACCCACAACCTGGTAGTCGAGAGAGGGCAGTAAAACGCTTGTCTTATACCTCTCGGCTACCAGGCCTGCTATTTCAAACATAATATTGTTCTCACACTCGTCAACGCGCATACATCGCCTCAAAAACATTCGATTTGTGTTCAGGCCTGCCCGAAACATGCTTAAATCCCAAAATCCTAAATAATACCTTTTGACCGCATCAAAACATACTTTCTACACATATATTATGTGTGTAAGGAAAAATGCTCCTGAAAATACCTTCCAAGTAACAATTTTACAAGAAAAGACTTCCAAGCAACAGTCAAAGATCCTGCAATAATTTTACCAACCCATCGAGTACAAAAGATTTGAGTATTGCATGTGGTAGAACTTCGCGGTGTCAACGGAGATCCGTGAGTCGGGCCGTCCCCTCAGGTGGCCTTCGCCCTGGGCGTATTTTTGAAATGGGCTAAAATTGACATCTACTGAACCCATAGAGTACATGGATGAAATGGGTGTTAAATGATAGGTTTTAACGTCCTATTAAAGAATTCATGAGTCGGGCAGTCGTCATGGGTGGAAAGCTGCATGCCAGACGCCTCAAATGTTGAAATTTTAAACATCCATACTTCAAAAACTTACGGGTTTTAGAGATTTTAAAATATATGTATTAAGATTACGCAAAAAAATTAGTATGTTATAATTCACTTTTTCTTCAACCAAAATTATTTTAAATTTAAAAAAAATTGAAAATATTAAAAATAATTAAGAATTTTAATTAAGAATTCTCTTTTGGGTTATCCTACCACGTATTTAAAAGTAAAAGCTATATCAATAAATGCATATTTTAGGAGATATATCTGAAAATATCTTGCTACAAATTAACATGGAAAAGTCCACACTTATGTTGCCAACTGTTAGAAAAGTTTCCATCGGGAAAAAAAAAAAACTTTTTTTCAGTATGTTACTTAATATAACAAATTGATTAGTCTGCAAAATATATTTTTCACTCAATTTCAATTAATTTTGTATTTTGTGTCCCAACTTACCCCATCGGCCCACAGAGTACATACAAGAAACATGTCGTTCGTTAGCTTTTTGCAAGATAGACGCGAATTTAGTAGTTTTACTTGTCAAGTTGGAAAAATTGATTTTTCCAACGCGCTTTCGCATAGCAGCACGCATTTACAGTATGCATAGAAGTTTTTGCCATCGAACACTCCAGCATGGTTTCAAGCTGCTAGAATACAACATTTTAGTCGCTTTAGGTATTGCTTGGTGTTTGTTTTTGGCTTTTATTCCAAATTGAACACCAGGAGTCAAGATTTATCAACATCATGACAGCCATTGACGCCATATTATCAACATACACTATACCCGACACAGAAAATGCAACACCATGAAGCTTTGGCCGTATAATTATGCAAATTGTGAGACAGACGTAACTGGCCGATGTATGCAAATGATCTGAAATACAAGTAGATCACGTGATTAAAGCGCGGGATAAAAGGGGTGGAAACGACAGATGAGTCAACAGTTGTTACTGTCTGTCGCCTACGGAAATCTGCTTTCCGGGCTGTTTTTCGTTTCAGAAGACTCGCCCGAGTTGGGCGGCCTGGACATTCCCCTCAACTTATTTGTATTTTTTTGTCCCAACTTACCCCGTCGACTCACTTGGTACATGGACGAAACTATGTCATTTGTTAACTTTTTACAAGAGAAATGCGAATTTACAAGCCTTGCATCCATCCGAAGTGGCAAAAAAGTTGAGTGAAAGTAATATTTTTTGTACACCAATCAATTTGTTACATTAAATAACACTCAAGAAAAAAAAAATCATTTTTTTTTTGCGATGAAAACTTTTCTAACAGTTGGCAACAGAAGTTTGAACATTTCCATGTTAATTTGTAGCAAGAGATTTTCAGCTGTATATTACTAAAATATGTATTTATTGATAGAGCTTTTACTTATAAATATGTAGTAGGATAACTCAAACGAAAATTCTTAATTAAAAGTTTTATATTTTGATATTTTAATTTTTTTTTTTAACTTAATATTTTGGTCGGGGGAAAAAAGTGAATTGTAGCATACTAATTTTTGTTTACATAATTTTAATGTACATGTGTTTTAAAACCTTTAAATATAAAATTTTATTGAATTCTACCCGTAAGTTTTTGAAGTGTAGATTTTCAAAATTTCAACTTTTGAGGCGTTTGGCATGCAACTTGCCCCCTGAAATGAATGCCAGACTCGTAAATTCGTTAATGGGACGTTAAGACCTATCATTCGACGCCCGTTTCATCCGTGTTCTCGATGAGTTAAGTAGATGCCAATTTTAGCTTATTTCAAAAACTTATTTTATTTTTACTTGTTACTTTCTTTATACAGCACATAGTATAATGTATAAGGAAAGTATTGTGACGGGGTCGAAAATTCGAATTTGAGTTTTCGACGGGAGAGCACGTTTCAAGCGATCACGAATCGAACATTTTTGAGGTGATCTCTCTCTCTGTGTGTACGTGTATGTGTGTGAAAGTGTGTGTGTGTCAGTGAGTCTGGAGACGAAGTCTCACGAACGAATGAAGCGATTCGAATGAAATATGGTACAAAAATTACAATTCGTGAATACTGGAAGCCTATTGTTTATAAACACAATCTTATGTTGAGAACCAACCCCCTAAGTTTTTGAGTGAAATTTTGAAAAAATCATCAAAAAATCAAAACCTTTAATAAAGTTACACAAATACACATTTCTCATGTAATTTTTCCCTTAGAAATCGATCGACATAAACTTTAGAACGCTAGCATGAACCCTTCTCGAGATATTGTACATTTTTCAAATAAATTTATCGAAAAAGCCCATAAATTAAAAATATTAACTGTTGAGAAACGTGTTCACTTTTCATATGTAATATCGTGCGATAAATTGGGTGACATTATTTTCGTGGATCTAGCACGTTCCATTCATGAGAAAAAATACTTTGAGTAATACTTTATTTGAACGCCAATAGTCATTTATATGCTATAAAAATAATTTATTTCTTCGTCCACAACGCTTGGCGAGATTTTGGCGACGAATTTGGAGGAATGTCGCCAACTTGGCAACTTTTTTAAATGTTACCAAATTAACAAAAATTTAGCCAAATGGATAAAAATGACGCCAAATCAATGAAAATGACAACTAGTTGACGAAAATTTAATATCTCGGAAGGAAGGAATATAAGTATCTACTATAAGAATAACAAAAAATTTTTTTACTGTAAAAGTAGTAAATTCATTGCATTATAAAGTCATGTGCTGCTCGCATCAGATTTTTATTATTAAATTTACGGAACTTGCACAATTAAATGGTTTTAAGTACAAATAGTTTAGTAATTCGACATTGCAAATAAAGATTAATAGACAAAAGTGAAACGCACCAAAAATACATCTTATATTTCTCCCATTATAAAATATTTGAGCCGAATTGAAATTATAAGCATTCGTCATTATATGGTTAGAAACTGGAAGTGCGAGAATCTTCTCTAAACCATCAATCATCACTCAACTAGGCAGAATGGAAGACAAAAATCCCGTATACATAACTAAACTTGTATTTCGCCTCGTTCCTCTCAGAGTTCTCAACAGTAAGGATTGACGATGGTTTATTATAAAAAAAAAAAAATTAGAGTTGAATATAATTTTTTTTTATATGGATAGCATTTAGAGAGCTTGTGCAGGTAATTTGACCATTTATGGGAAAAAGTAAATTCACGATTTCCAATATTAAGTAAACACTTTTCATTATATTACGTAAACACAATAAAAAATAACATTTCCGAAATATCTTTAAAATGTTGTTGAGAGGGCGCTCAAAAGTCCTCTCACTGACCTCTGAAGAGCACTGAATCGCGGCTCTCGAGCACTCTGGTGCTCACTGGTAACCGATTGCAAATTTATGATCTATTAACTTATCTATAGCAGATTCTGAGAAATGGATATTTCAAAGAAAATGTAAATTTTTGACTCGAAAGCAGCATATCCAAAACTAGAAGTGGAAATCCTTAGTGAACCCCTTAATTCCCCCCCCCAGGCTTCCAGTATTTGCTGGTTGTAAATTGTGTACCAAATTTCATTCAAAACACTCAATTTGTTCTTGAGATATCGCTTCCACAGGCTCACGGACACACACACGCACACAGAGAAATTTCCTCAAAAACGTTCTATTCAAGTTTAGGGATGCTTGAAGTGGTGTATTTCGTCGACAACTCGAATTCGAATTTTCGATCCCGTCGCAATACTTTCCCTATATATACATTATACAATGTATGTAGGGAAAGTGAGTAATAATTAGAAAATCGTGAACCGAAATCTCACATTGCCATTCTTAATGCTTCTGTAACACAACAGGATCGCCATAAATCTCAGAAGCAATCTTAACATTACTTATGCTAAAAGCGGGGTGTGATAAATTTCATCACACCCACACCGCAAAATGCATTTCCATATATAGATGGCATTTATGACTGAGCTGAGAAATAACCACGGCAATGAGACGCCGGGGAGAAATCGCCACTGTCGAAGATCATTCGGATGGCATCCATTATGGCATATGGACTATCGCAAAATTAGGTTCTGTTATCACCCATGCATACTGCAGTGAATTAATTGTGGTTCTGCAGTTTTCTCTTTGCTTGTATTATCCGTTGAATCAATAAAGTTGCGAGTTCTTTAATTCAAAATAATTACTTTGCATGCCGTCGCCAAGAGCAAGTGGCCTTCTTTGTAATTCATAATGGTCATAAAATTTAACTGCGAGGATACTTGCGGCAAAATGTATAGTTACTAAAACTATCATGTACAGAAATTTTCAAGTTGGACTTCTCATTGGCTTATTCTTTATAGATCAGGATGGCTGGATATATGTCTTCTCTTTGTGCTCGAGAAAGTTATTCAGAACTCGAAAGATCAGGTGGTAAATGTGAACTCTAGTTGGTGATAACTTGCCGGAAAGTCGCTAAAATTTGGCTTTCAAGCTTTATTTTCGTACAAGAGTAATGTGCTCTGTTCAAAGGACAAGGTCTTCTTACAAGGTAACCACTTACCTGGAAAACCGGGAAAACCTGGAATCATCAGGGAATTTTATGCTTCTGGGAATATCGGGGGAAAATCGGAGAATTCCGTTGAAAGTCTAAGAAAACTGCGAATTTCTGCGATTTTTTTTCATTTTCCGACCTTATAGTTTTCTTTTAGCTGAATAAATAAAGCTTGTTCATTACATGATGTCACATTTTTCATCTCGCGTCACACGACCCATCACTCATCTCCTTTAAATTATACTTCTGAACAAAAATCTGGAGAGTTTTCATCAACAAGCACCGTGACCTCGATTAAAATACTTCGAGGAGGAACGCTTCAGGGAGTTATCGGGGAACATTCAGGAAAGTATCGGGGAATTTCAAGATGAATTTCTTGTGACCACTTTCTTAAGAATGCATTAGTGTTTCCGTGATAAGATCCCTTTCGGTGTCGAATCTTAATGCAGTCTTTCTGAAGGCACTGAATCTATCTTGCGACCTGCACTTCCGAGTTCTTAAAACTCAGGCGCCAGTTCAAACAGCATGATCCGTCCGCAGTAGGGATTCACTTCCATAGAGGTAATTGTGGAATAAATCTACAGATTTAGCATTTGCCAACGAATCTTTCCTTGTTACGCAATAATTCTTCCTACTTTGACTAGCACTTGCTAAAATATGCGATGATAATATGACTCTAAAATATACGATGACGCTAAAACATGCGATGCTCCTGCTGGGTCATTCCATATGGGGACACCCGATGAGTGTTGCTCTATAATCACGGATTTTTTTTTAATTTTTACCATGGATACACATGGTAATAAACCCCCCCCCCCCCAAATCTGAATTTGTAATGTATATATCCCAATAATGGCCCAGATACAGGCATTTGAAAAATGGTCATTTTTGCAAAATGGCGGCCATCTTGGATTATGCACTAATGTTTAAAAATGCATCAGCTTGAGAACTAATGGCTCAAAGTAAATAATTCTGCTACCAATTTAAAGCGATTTATATCAGGAATATAGGTGCCATATCAAAACAGTGAAAAATATATTTTAATATTGTTATTACATGAAAATTGCAAAAATCACCTTCGGATTGATAGGCAACTTTAATGGGCTATGAAAAAAAATGGCCCCTAATATTTTTTTCTGAAACTTGGTACAAATACTAACTAATATGTGTGCTTTATGTACAAAAAAAATTAGAAAGGTAATATTTCTTATTACCGAGAAAATTTGCTTTTAAAATATATACATTTAGTTAACATTTGACATGCAGTACTTTAATCATTTAAAAAAAAAAAATTTAAACAAATAATGAGCAAAAACAAAACACAGAAATTTTTTACACACTAACTAGTATGTGTGCTTTAAGTAAAAAAAAATAGGATGGTAATATTTAGTTTAATAACTAAAAATACGATGTTATATGTATAGGAAATCAGTGTAAAAGTCTCTGGAATGATAAAAAATTCTAATAAAAATCTTCCTAAAAACCATACAGTTATCACTCTTATTTTTATTTTTTTTAGTTTTAATTATACATTGGGTATTTTCTGTATTCAGTAAAGCTGTAGATATCCATTTTTTTTTCTAGTGGCCCCTGGCACCGAAACCAAATTCGTCTAAGAGGCAGTACAATAATCTTTGGCCTCTTTGTTATAAATGACAACTATCGCATAAAGCTGAAGCTTTTCAGCGTATATATAGTTAATTCCATAAAAGATAATTTGTAATTAGATCATATAATACTCATTTTCATGAACAGCACTAAAATTTAAAAAAACATTTAAACACAGAACTACAGCATGTCGATCACCAAAAAATATTTTTCAAAATATCACCCTGCCAGCTCCAACGGAAACACTGGGTGATATCCCCTATCCAGTTGAAATAAGTACCTAAACATAAACAAACAAGCTATTGCAGAAGGAAATGATCCTATAGCACCAATATTTCTTCTGGAACATTTAAAAACGCCTGTTTCTGGTCTTTATGTATATGAGACATCAGCTGCCTATAGCCTCAGAATTTTCAATTCTAATACTCGTACTGTTATATAAGTAATAGCAATTAACATATATTAGTTGTCAGAGTTCCTTAAATAATTACTTGTACTGCATCATCTGTTTTCTCTTAGGTTGAATTTAAAGTAAGATACAATATTACATTTCTGGGTGACTTATTCCTTTCAGAGCTCATTTTTGCTCAAGTGTTCAGAGCTGAGTATGTTCAACAAATAAATCAGTGAATTGTGCTTCTATGATTATTTCTTTTATTTATGTTCCATGATTAGTTCTTGTCTTATGCTATAAAAATTGAATGTTTTGTATGCAAGAAAATCAATGTGTTATTAAGTACTGAGTTTATTCATGTACTTGTGTCCTGAGTGGTAGTGTAGTATCTGCAAGATTCACAAGGATGATATCTGAAATGGTACAGTTTAAGACAGAAAACTTTTGATCTATTTAATAAACACCTCACCAAAATCAGAGCTGCACTTAATACAAATTTCTCTCAGACTGTCAATGATAAATCAAGAATTACTCATTCCAGGAAAAAAAACTCTGCACTTCTTGTTATTCTTCCTTGGATTCATCAATTAGTGAGTCAAAGGTTCCTACTGATGACATGGAGATGACCAATGATGCAGATTATAGTGAAGTCACAATAGTAATGGAACAATTGAATAAAAGCTGTAAACTTTTGGATTTATCACCAATAAAGGACAATAGATTTAGCTCTAAGAGGAAACTTAGTTATATGCAAGTTAAGAAATTAAGTAGCCATGTTGCTACTAAAACTGCTACAGTATTGGGTATTGAAAGTATTAATAAGTCACAAAATTCAAAAGACATTATTTGCTCAAACTGCAAGTCTATGATGGAAAAATTATTGAATAAGTTTTCTTTAGATGCATTATTTAAAGAAAAGTTGCAAATTTTAAAATTAGTCCAAGATTCATGATTAGTCAAACAAGCAAAGGCTTGTTATATTACTACAGAGAATTTAGTAAAAGAAAAAGCAAGAAAAATAAATGAAACAGAAGAGATGTTACCAATGGTTAGTGAGATATGTATTAAATTAAATTCTGATACTATAAAAAAATACTAGTTTTTATTAAAACAGTCGTTTGAGTCCAGGAAAAAAAGATTGCATATCTTATACCAAGTAAAAATGGGAAAATATTAAAGCAAAAGAGACTACTTTTGCATAATTTAAAGGAATTATATGCTGCATTTAAAGAAAATCATAATGAAGTAAAAATACTATCTAAATTTTGTACACTACATCCAACGGAATATGTAATTGTTGGAAGCAAAGTTATTCATTCTGTATGTGTTTGTATATATCATACGAATATTAAACTCATGCTTCATGCCATCCATATGAGTGACTATACTACATCATTATTAAAAGAAACAAGTTTATTGCACTGAATCAGAAAAGTATGGTACACAGGTGTGAAAACTGTCCATTCCCAGAAATTCTTAAAGGAGTGCCAATGCATCTCAATGAATTAGAAATTAGTAATGTGTTTTGTTTGTATATGTTATGTTTATGCATTCTCATGGCCCAAGTGCATCATATATATGGCCAAAACCTCTAGATATATGCCAAAGATTATGATACTGGCTATTAGATGAAATTGGTTTAGGAACCAGTGGCCACTAGGAAAAAATGGGTATCTTTAGCTCTACTGAAATACCTTTTTATAATTTGAAATAAGAAAATAAAATATAAGAGAGATAACTGTATGGTTTTTAAGATTTTTATTAGAATGTTTCAGTACGCCAGAAATTTTTACACCGATTTCCCATATATATAACGGTATTTTTTTAGTTATTAAATTAAATATTACCTTCCTAATTTCTTTTTGTACTTAAAGTACACATACTAGTTAGTGTGTAAAAATTTCCTGTGTTTTGTTTTTGCTCATTATTTGTTTTTTAAAAATATATATATTTTTAAATGTTTAAAAGCATTGCATGTCAAATGTTAACTAAATGTATATATTTTAAAAGCTATTTTTCTCTGTAATAAGAAATATTACCTTTCTAATATTTTTTGTACTTAAAGCACACATATTAGTTAGTATTTGTACCAAGTTTCAGAAAAAAATATTGGGGGGCCATTTTTTTTATAGCCCATTAAAATTGCCTATCAGTCCGAAGGTGACTTTTGCAATTTTCATGTAATAACAATATTGAAATATATCTTTTTTACTGTTTTGATATGGCACGTATATTTCTGATATATAAATAGCTTTAAATTGGTAGCAGAATTATTTAATTTGAGCCATTAGTTCTCAAGCTATTACATTTTTAAACATTGGTGCAAAATCCAAGATGGCCGCCATTTTGCAAAAATGACCATTTTTCAAATGCCTGTATCTGGCCATTATTGGGATATATACATTACAAATTCAGATTTGGGAGTTTTATTATCATATGTATCCATGGTAAAAATTAAAAAAAAAATCCATGACTGTGGAGCAACAAGTTTTTCTTAAAATGGGTGTTTTCACGTGGAATGACTCTTCTTTCTTATTTTTCATGAGAGAATTGTACCCATCTCGTGCATCGTTATCTAGTATTTATTATCCAGGTCAACCACCTCACCCAAAGGGTGTAGAGCAGTTATAACGGTATCTAATATAAAGCTCTCTGTAGGTTAAGAATATGCAAAGAATGGGTGCCGAAACTAGTATTTCCTTAAGCCGATTGAAGGCGTCTCCACACTTCGCCTACTCTTCTCGTCAACTATGTAAAGACATGATAATGTTTGGATGATTCTCCACATATCGACGGTAATGGGTACACATGCCGAAGAAACGCCACAGTTGATAAACATCCTGTGGTCTATGCCATTTATTGACAGCATTGATTACCAAAATTCTAAGTAAAAGGATTTACCTTTGATGCCTTCACCTAGGGTGGAGTATGGAATTCTCCAGTGGCCCTCGAGTGAGAGAGAATGAGATGAGACAAAATCCAACAAATGTTTAAATTTAAATTGGTCAAATCTTTATTTAACGTGCTTTGATTAAAAATTAAATTGGAATCATTATCATTAACTTAGAGATACATATATATAACAAAACAATTAACATTATATCTGTTCTACGCTCTTTGTTTGAGCTGGGTTGTCTGGGTAATAATAACTAACATTACGTAAACACATTTATAATTTTTAATTTCAGAAAAGCAACTGATCTTTACCCAGGTTTGAGTGCTTACTCTGTTAATAATTATCAGTACTTAAATTTTGTAATTCCCTCCGTGATCGATATGAACATAGAATAAATAAAGAGTTACCCCTGTTTGCATAGGATGAAATCATCAGATACAGTTGCGAATGAGTATGGTACGCTATGATGCACACAGATAAATTTCTGTGGGAATACTACTTTTGTAAGTAGCAGATATAGATGCTCAAGATATTGTGAGGCCACTTAACATACACTCGGCAAACAATTTTCTGTCACTCAGCAGTTATGCCGAATGTGCACACTTGCTAATTACCGATAAGTTAATTGATTATTTAAATTCAATTATTGCTGGCACATTTTCGTTTAAGTACGACAGGGTACTGTATGCTGGCCAACCATCGAATCTCTGACGACTCGTATCACAAACTTTCCCTCTGTGGGAACACACTCGTTCATTCCCCCTGTAATGTCACACCATCTTTTCTGATTTGCTCTTGGTGATGGAGGGGATAGTAAATATTTATTTATGTTACGTTCACATTGGCTCGTCGGAATGCACTACTTGGTTACTCATTGCATTTAAAGTGCCGCCTTATCTTGATTGACACTTGTAGCCAAAATGTCTACATGTCGTGCGACAGTCAGGATCTGTCCTTGCATCCTTCGTAAAGATATGTTCTACATAAGCGACTTCTTTCTGAATTATTTTGCATTTTGAAGGATTTAACTCTAAATTAGAGCTTTTTTTTAATTTTTCAAACATCCGCCTAAGAGTTTGGAGATGTTCGTCAAATGACCGTTTAACAATAATTATATCGTCCAAATAGACGAGGCAGGATTCACAGGATAGTCCTTTCAGCATGATCTTCATTAGACGTTCAAATGCTGTGGGTGCATTACAAAGTCCAATAGGCATCATTTTAAACTGTCACGAGCTCTTGTCTGGTGGTAAACGCTGTCTGTTCTCCATCACCAGGATGGATAACCGATTGGCAAGTTTCCAGAAATTCCACTTCTGAAACCAATTTGTTACGGCGTGTTTGCTCAAATCCTGGATTGACTCCCAGGATACAAAAATGAGTTTAAATTTCTGGATAACTAACACAGCGTAAACAGGAACAATATACAGTAAATAGCTAGATCACCATCTTGCAAAATCACTAAACAACTGTGAGATGCAGTAAAACAGCAAATAAATGCTCAGCTAGTTCATAAAATAGGCGATACTATTCTCAAAACACTGACGCATCTTACAATTCAATTTAGCTTGTATCGCGCCAACTGCTCTCCAACTGAGCGATGGCTAACAGACGTAAACGGAACAATATGCAGCGAATAGCTCGATAACTATTTTATAAGATCACTGAATAATTATCAGATACAATAAAACAGCAATTAAATTCTCAGCACATTCACAAAATTACCGATACTGTTCTCTAAGCACTGTCACTAAGGATTTTCACTTCTGATTCTTTTCCCGGTTCAAAAAAATTCTATAAAACATCTATTTCTCAACATTGCCTATAGACAGAACTTAGATGATGACTGACATGAATTCAGTATTAAATTTCGGAAGAGGTTCACTAAAGATTTCCACTTCTGGTTTTTTTTTCTCTCTTCTGGTTCAAAATATTTCTCTTTAATATCCATTTCTGGGGACTGGCTATAGACACAGCTTAAATGATGACTGATATGGATTCAGCATCGAATTCTGGAGCGGGTTGGGAGATTCACTAAAGATTTCAGTTTCTGGTGCTTCCAAGATGTCACTTCCGGTTTTTCTGAAAATTCGTATTAACTGTACGAAATATGTATGTAAAAGAGAATTAAAATACTAGTTCAGTTAAAACAAAAGTGTCCAGATCATTAACTTCCATGTGAAGGTATTTTCATGAATTTCTTGTTTTATTTGTAATTTGTTATTCAAGGGCACAAGTTTTACAACTGGGGCGCATAAAAACCAATAATGTCGCCAAATTAATAAAAATGACGCTAAATAAAAAAAATGACGACTAATTGATGAAAATTCAATATCTTGAAAGTATATAAGAATCTATTATAAAAGTAACTTATTTCTCCGTCTGTAATGCTTGGTGAAATTCTGGCGACGAATTTTGGAAGACGCTTAATCAAAGAAAATGACTACTAATTAATGAAAATTTAATATCTTGGAAAGACCATAAGAATCGAATATAAGAATAACCCATTTCTCCATTCGCCTGTAATGCTTGGCGAAAAATTGGGCGGATGTCGCCAACTTGACGACTTTTTAAATGTTGTCAAATTGAGAAAAATGTCGCCAAATTGATAGAAACGTCACCAAATCGATAAAAATGACGCTAAATGGAAGTCAATGTTTTTCAAATTTTTAATTCTGTCATATGACGGGCATACTTTCTAGTATGAAAAATGCACCTAATAATATTTAGCTCAAGATTGGCGAAAAAATCGTCAAAATTGCAAAAAATGACGCCAAGTTAATAAATATGACGTCTAATTGATGATTTCATTATTAAAATATTTTAATATATGGACTATATTACTTCTTGAGGATACTATCAATATGGAAGAAGAATTTATTTAGAATTGCGTGAAATATAAGTTAATTGGGTACGAAATAATTTTACATGTTGTTCATCCGAAAAAGCGGCCAATGTATAAATTCAACGTTACAAACACGTGGATCTTTTCATCCTTTTTTGCCTGTGAAAGTAGTAAATTAATTGCATTGCATTACATAAGGAAAATCATGTGCTGCCCACATCAGATTTTTATGTATACCAAACTGATTCTCCAATTTCTTTGCAGAAATTTTGAACAGGCTATATGAAGTAGAACATTACGCTACTCGAGACTGACAGAATTGTTTCTGAAATATTACCGAGAGATTCGGTTCCCTCAATTCACGATTTCGTAATACGTTTGCGTTTCTATTTCGCCTGTGTATTTCTTCCATTTTGAATAGAACAGGATATCAGTTGCGCTGAAACTGGAAAAGAATAGTGGCATTGGAGAAATTTAAAATCAGTCTATGATAGGTTTTATGTGTAACCTACATTTATTTAAAACAAGTCAACCGATAGCTGTTAATTTTTTTTTATGTAATTTTTCCAAAGCTGCTTGCCCTAGAATTCGTTCATCCGTCCTCCCCGGGAAAGTGTCCCCCCCCCCCCAACAGCCAATGTTAACCTATAACCCAGACTTTGTATAATTTCCCCTAATATAAACTGCTGCTCGTCACAATAACACTTGATGAGTACTTTCTTAAAGAGAGTATGCATATGCAAACTACTTGACAACAATGGTTTCGAGGACGTTTTGATTCCTCTTCATCAAGTCAAAACAGTCTCTTTACTTAACAAACGCTGAACAAGAACTGAATTCTTATATATGTTTGCAGCAAGAACTGAATTCTTATATATGTCCTGTCAGCGTGTTTTCATCAGAATTTTGCTATTTTTAGCACAATACTCATAACGATAATATAATACATAAAAAATAATACCAAATTAAGAAAAACGCGTAGGACGAAATCTTTTAAATTCTCAAATTTAGAAAATCGATACATTAAATCCATTTTGAAACAGCTGTTTCTCTGCCTCCACAAAATGTCTGCCAATTTATCAAATCAACTGATTTATTTATTTTTTTCCCCCACATTTAGAAATCGTCTGCTGCAATAAATGTGGATTTGAAAACGAAGTTTCGACAGATTATCTGTTTTAATATTCATAATTTTTAAAGTAATTCGAATCTTTAAAAAAATCTCGCCGATCTGTATATTGTCTGGGTACCTGAAGTACCTCTGGACCAAATTTCACCGCTGTTCGAAGCTTCGATTTTCCGCTACAGACAACACACACACACACACACACACATGCACAGACAGGAAAAAAAAGTCTCTTATTATGCAAAATATAGTCTTTAATTATGTAAGCAGATGGAACATAAAATTTTATAACGATGCATGCATTTGTTCTTGTATCCACACCTCAGACAGATTGCCCCAAAAGTTGTTCTGTATGTCTTGAAATGAGCTTTTCTGTTAATATAGCGTATTTGAAAATTTTTAGAAAAACAATTTTTATCTGCAATAATATGGGGGAAATTAAATACCCTTTCTTTTGGAAAAATTAGACTTTTCGACTTATCGGGAAATAACAATTTCTCTCTGTCTCTAAACGATTCATGCGAGTATTCAAGTGAAAACTTACAACACACGTGATATATAACAACACGTTCTGCTATAGACAATAAATTTTGCTGGTAAAATTCGTGTTCGAATAAACTGTTGTATAAAAGAATACAAAACTTTTCTTGAGTTTTTAAATCTTCTTACATATTTTGCATTCATTGATTCTCGTGTAGAATGAAATAAGTCTGACACGCTTCAAAGATTTATAAAAACAATTATGAAATAAAAGAACGAACTTATTCTAGATGTCTTATTTTCGGCAACATAATCGTATTTTTAAACTTTCAAATGGATACCCATAAGAACATTTCTGTATCTTTCGTATATAAGTCGCAGATGAATGCGTATCTCTTTAGCGAAATAAGGACTTAAATATTTATTTTAGGTGGAATATTTCTATGAAACAAATATCCATTTTTTCGTCCTCTTAAAAGTCACAACGTCAAATATAAATTTTTTGAAAGGTTAACCTTTTGCTTACGCGTGGGACAGCGTCCATCCCAAATGAAGATCCTCCCAAAAAGACAGGTATTGGACATGAGTATTCAGTAGCCGTAATTGAAACATACTTATTCAAAGTGAACCAGTGGGCCATAATTTGTATTAAACGCTAGTAGGAGAAGCCCAAGGCGGTGATGGGGGCCCAGAGCGAGCTGAAGTATCAGACCAAAACAAATGCCTCATCAAAAATGTTTAATGAAAAATAAAAGTATTTTATTGTTATAACTGATAGTGAGATCCCACGGACATTCTGCCCTATAAGTAATTTAAAAATACGGTTTATTCATGGGATAAAACCCGTATAATCGTTACAATAGAGTTGAATGTTGTTTTCAGAAAGCGATGAACAGATGCTTAATTTCAACCTGATTTATATCGATTTCGATCTTCTGTTTATAAAAAATTAAACTGACTGAGGTGTGGCTCACCTCGATTTTCTCACACGGGAATTCACATTTAAATAGCTTGTTATTCGTTTATTTATTTTTTTTTCAAGAAAAATTTTGAAAAATCTGTATTGTCGGTCTATATGATCACACTTACAGCATGCCACCCTTTATTTTAATGGATTTAAAAAGTCTTTCGATTGATCCAAGATTGACTATTTACCCTCTAGGTAAGTACAACCCCCTCCCGAAGGGCTTAATGACGTCACGAATACAATTGTATCGCGACTATTTTTCACTACAAAACTGTTAAGTTTCGTGATCATTGAGTCCCTTTTATACAGACTTATGTCAAATTTTGTCCTCTGCTGCTATGTTAAGAAAATATGAAATTTCGAAGTTCGCGCTCGAATTAAAAAAAAAAAAAATCTATCTAGTTCTAGATTTATTGTTAACAAAGCCGGATATAAAGTTTCGTGAATATCCATTAATATTTGTGGCAGCTATTGTGTATACAAGAAATCGACCACACACAGACGTTACTCTAAAATTAGTCAAAACGTGTTCAGCAGGTCCTAAAACGTATATTAACATCAAAATCTTGAAATAAAAATTTTTCGTAAAAACAGTACTTTCTCTATACTATATTCTGTAGTACGACAAAGTAATAACAAACGTTAGAATTCGTGACGACATCTCTTAATAATAAGTTAAATAAAATTATCTTAAATAAAATTATCCCGTGCAATAAATTTGTTGCATAAAAGATCAATCCATGGAGGTAAGCATAAAATGTATCCGCCCCGCCCGAAAGCAAACGGCATGGTGATGATTCATCGCGATAATAAGACAGGCACTTGGCCCACAGCAAGATTCAACGGCGCAGCGGCGACAACGTCAACCACGTAGGAGCAACCGCGCCCCCAGGCCAGAACCTCCTCCAGCCGCCACAGCGACAACACACACCAAAACCACCGGGGAACAAACCATGGAGGTAGATATTCTACCTCCATGAGTCAATCGATTTTAAATGACAATTGGTTCTTATTTATGAAAAGTAAAAAGTAACATTTAAATGTTAGAATCCGCGTCAATGTATTTTATAACGAGATACTGATTGGCACGTGCACTTTTAAAACTCCACGCTTCAATACATGCTCATTGACGTCTCATGCGAGCGAGCTCCATTTAAAAAAAGTTGAGCTTTTTCGTGAGTTATAGGCGCCACAAAATAATTTTTCATTAGCGCCAATAGGACGAACAAAATGGCCGCGGTCGATTTTTTTTTTTTCTGAATCTAAGAATATTTGCCCATACAATTGAATCTGTTTCCGTATTCGTGATTTCCGGGGATATGCTCGAATAACTGCGATTTGTGGTTCTAAGTAATTTGTGAATGGCAAATTAAATTGATTTTTATAATAAATGTGAAAACAACTTAAACAAAATATCCATTAACCGTTCGCAAATGACTGAAAAAAATAATATATATATATAAAAAAAAGACTTAAGTTACACGGTTTTAGTAAAATGTAGTAAAAGGTAAAAAATAATTTTTAGATATCACAACAGTTTTGGTCATATGTAACTAAAAATAAAATTACGAGGAGTCCATGAAAGAATTGTATTTGGACATTAACAGAGATCTAAGGAACAATAGAGGTGATATCATAGAGATGGCAATATACATGGGCATATTTAGGAGTAGGAGAAGGGGGGGGGGGATCAGAGGATGCCAAGGCACCCCTCCTGGAAAATTGTTAATTTAATTATGATGGTATTAAAATGTTCTGTTATGAATGATTGTAAGAAATGATTAAGGTTTAAACACAATTTCGACAAAATCAAAAAATTTTAGCAATGTTAAAATAATATGATCACATAAAATCTGATATAAATGACAACATGAGACAAAAAAAAAAAAAAAAAAAATACAAAAAAAATTTGGAATTAGAACATTCAGCCACAGTTCTGTGTTTTCTCTCACGTGTATATTAATAGAAACAATTTAAACTTATATTTAACTGGAAAATATAGAAGTATTATTGCATTTGATATGTTTATGAATGTCCAATTCGTTAGTTTAGTTATTCCGTCTCCAGGAGCGCAGGATGTTATCAAAAGGGGAGGGGAGATTTTAAAGGTATAGTGCAAAATAATTTTTAAAAATTTATACATACTAATTTTTAAAAGTGCTATACACGATAATTACTTTACTTATATACATAATGTATAAGGAATGTATTGTGATGTGGTCGAAAATTCGAATTCGAGTTTTTGACGGGAGAGCACGTTTCAAGCATCCCTGATCACGAAGCAAACATTTTTGAAGTGATGTCTGTGTGTGTGTGTGTGTGTGTGTGTGTCAGCGAGTTTGTGGAGACGATAACTGACGAACGAAATTTGGTACAAAAATCACAATCCGTAAACACTGGAAGCCTATTGTTTTTATACGCAATCGCATGTTCAGAATTTTCGAGTGAAATTTTGGAAAAATCATCAAAAAATCAAAACCGCTAATAAAGTTACGCAAACAGACATTTCTTATGTAATTTTTTATTAGAAAACGATTGACATAACTTTTATAACGCTAACATGAACCGTTCTCGAGATATTGCACATTTTCCAAAAAAATTATCAAAAAATCCCATAAATTAAAAAAAATATATTAACTGTTGAGAAACCTGTTCACTTTTCATATGTAATACCATGCGATAAATTTTGTGACACCATTCTCATGGATCTAGCTCGTTCCATTCACGAAAAAAGATACTTTGAGTAATACTTTTGTATTTGAACGCCAATAGTCATTATTTGCTGTAAGAATAACTTATTTCTTCGTCCATAACGCTTGACAAGATTTTGGCGACGAATTTGGAATGTCGCCAACTTGGCGATTTTTTTAAATGTTGCTAAATTAACGAAAAACTCGCCAAATGGATAAGAATGACGCTAAATCAATGACGACTCATTTATGATGACG
Source organism: Amaurobius ferox (assembly GCA_951213105.1). Lineage (NCBI taxonomy): Eukaryota > Metazoa > Arthropoda > Arachnida > Araneae > Amaurobiidae > Amaurobius > Amaurobius ferox. Next base: position 11,343,081 of record OX578138.1, on the reverse strand, counting down.
ACATGGAAAATGATGACTCATTGACGAAAATTTAATATCTTGGAAAGAATATAAATAACTACTATAAAAATAATCTATTCTGTTTTTACTGTGAAAGTAGTAAATTCATTGCATTATATAAGGAAAGCAACGTGCTGCCCACATCATATTTTTTAAAATGTGATGCTCATACCATCTATTCATATTTTCTTTCATAGATTTTCTGTCATGTAACTTTAAAAAGTCTCAATTTTGAATTAACTTTTGTTTTCTATTTAAATTAATCAGTTGTCTAATTTTTATTTTTCAATCACTTGTTTTACTGTCAAATTTAATTAATTTAGTAATCAAATCACTGTAACTTTTTCATAATTATAATCAAAATCTCCAGATAAAATATATTAGAAGTGCACCAACTTGCACCTCGCTGCCAGCCCAGTTTGTCTTTTTATCCTGCAGAAGGTTCGTTTCGTCTCTAAGATTAAAAGAAATAACTCAATTTGCACTTGCAATTTGTCTTGCATTTTTACCGATAAAGGTTTAATCGACAGTAAATTTTTGTACTTTTGTAGTTTTTAAATGTTTGTAGTTTTAGTACTTTTGTAATTTCAATTGCAGTTTTAGTAAATAATTATAATAAATGGCTTATGATTTGTGTTCGTTCATAAAACATTATCCTAGAAGATGCTGGGCAATTTTTTACCACAAGAAAATTAGGCAAATGTTGGAGCCCAGCGATTTTTAATGTGGGCCTCCGCAGAAACATAGGAAACTTATACTTTCACAAAAATGATTCCATTATTCCGAACATACATAGGGGCCCTACCTAAAGCACACATATTAAAAGTGGCAAAGACTCTGTGGTCAAATTATTGCTAAAACAGAGCTCCGCGGCACAAAACGTGTGGAACACGGGAATGGGACAGTCCAGTTGTTAGAACACGGGGATTGCGCACGGACGACCCGAATTCGACTCCCGGCGCTGCCCAAACTATCCCCGTGTTCACGCGGAGTACGGGCGCGTTAAATACGAGTCCGAAAGTCCTTCCAAGAAGTTGGTGGCAGGGAGGGGGGGGGGGGGGTACACTCCCTATGGATGCCGCCCCCACTGGGAATTATTTTCACTGGGTTCTATTTGCAGAAGCGGCATTGTTTAGAAACAGTTTAAAACACGAAATCTGAGCGTTACAAAAATTTAAAAACTTTGGACGGGAAGAGCAACACTAACAGGTTTATACCAAATAGGTAGAGTAGATATAGAATGCTTTGCGGATTAGAAATAGTTTAAAAAATCTGATGTGGGCAGCACATGACTTTCCCTGCAAACTTATATCCACGTTCTATTTATTTGAATTAAATGTAATTCACTTTTAATTCAATTTTCGTTCTCATTCGGTAACCGGGCTTATTTTCAAAGGTGGCGTAGGGAAAGTAGGAAAAACTAAAATATCTCGAGAACGGCTAGTCCTAGTGTAATGGGGTTGGTCTTATTCTTTTCGTCGTTAAACATTACGTATTAAACGGGCATTTATTGGATATATCTAATTATACCAAGTTCTTTAGTTTAGATTTTGAAGATTTTTGCGGGCCGTTTTGCAAAAAAAGGCAGGTTATTTTTTTCCGAATCGTACCAAAATCTAATCAGCACCAGAGTGACCTATACGTGACTCATCTACCGAATTTTGTGAAATTCGGTTCATTAGTTTTTCAGCTAGAGTGGATACAAGCTTTTGCGGGCCATTTCGCAAAAAAAGGCGGGTTCTTTTATTCCGAATCGTACCCAAAACTAATCAGCACTAGCCCCGCCCACAAGTGACTTACCTACCAAATTTTGTGAAATTCGGTCCATTAGTTTTTTAGTTACAGTGGATACAAAATCTGCACAGACAGACAGACACACAGACAGACACACGCACAGACGTCACGCTAAAAATGGTTTTTTCGTATTCTAGAGGTCTCGAAACGTGTAGATCCGTCGAAAACTCGAGTTGTGATTTTCGGCATGATTCCAATACTTTCCCTATACATTACCATGTATTGCAGGGAAAGTAAAAATCAATTATTTCCCCCAATCTGTGTGAAAGAAAACTTTTAAAAACTGTGTGTATACACGTTTACCACACTGCGTTCTTATTTCCCGATTTAGGACAGTGTACAGCTAACGATTTAGGACTCAGTGTACAGCTAAACGCCGCAAAGTGTACAAGTACCTGACCTGCAAATAAAATACTAAAACTTATCCTACTTGAAGATGTAAATGATAGATTTGCTTCTAAGAGAAACAGTTCGCAGATTGTGCAATAGATGGGGCTGTCTATAAACATGTTCATGGAATGACTGCGCCATCTATTGCTCATCCCACGAACTATTTCTCTTTGTAACAAATCTATCATTTACAAGTCTTTTTCGAGTAGAAGTTTTAGTATTTTAGTTGCAGATAGAAAATATCACGTTTCAACACAAATTGCGTTAAAATTATGTCAGATTCAACATTCTTATTATTAACGAACAATATATTGTTCTGTGTCGCTAAAAAGTAAAGCTTGTACGTATAACAACTCGTATTTTATTCAGTTGTCAAAATTTTTTTTGCCACCCTTTACAATCCACTCAGCTGGTATATATTTGAAACAAAAGTCGGTAGTTCCGTTCACCATGTGCACAATCGTTTAGCTCATAAAATTTATGTCATCACGTAGGGAATGATTAGGCAAATTATTTTCGAAACGGCAATGTTTGAAACCGCTTCAGTATTGTTTCAGATGCGTTAGTTCAGTTTTAATGACTAAACTATTGAAACAAATCGTACTTTGTCTAAAATGATTCCTATTTTTTAAAACATATTTTAATTCTCATATTTCCATCCCCTTACATTTTTAACCCCCTCCCCTCGTTTCCTAATCAACCATAAATGTCTGTTATTATTCCTATATTTTGATTCGGATACCTCCTGAAAAAATTTTCTGATGTGTCTGTCTGTTTATCACTTTTCATACAACTAAGGGGGGAAAAAACGAAAATTTGGACTTTTACTTCTCAAAAAATTAGAAATGTGATAATTTTCTTTCAGTCACGATGTGTCCGATTTTTTTATACCCCGCTCGAATATTTTTGTACTTTATTTCTTCCCACCCCCATTTTATCTCTCTCTCTCTTTTTAATTAACCTGAAGTGTCTGTAATATTTTTCTGTAATATTCTGTATATTTGTCTCTAAATAAATTTTCCGATTTCTTTTCGCCCATTACTTTCCAAAATAAAGAAAAAAAATATTTCCTTCCTCCACCATGTTTCCCCAGTGACTGAGAAAGAAAAAAAAAAATATGTTGTTTTCTCTAGTCTCGATGTCTGATTTTTTGATACCCCACTCGATTCGATTCAATACTTTTCATTGTTTCTTTTATTTTTAAACCCTTACATTCTTTTTTTTTATCGACTTCTGTTTTTAATTGACCTGAAGCGTACCTTTTTATTTTTCATATTTAGGTTGGGATTCTAAAAAGCTGTTTCAGAATATTTCATTCATTCTTCCAAAACTAAAAAGACAAAAATGTTATATTTTTGCAGCCGCACCCTCCACCCCCGTTTAGTAAAAAAAAAAAAGAAAGAAAAACTCTGCATTTTCTTTTATATTTTCATATGCTCTTTATTTAAAATATTATTTCGTACTATATTTGGTTATGTGTTTTATATTTTGACCGATTTTTACCCCCCACCCCCCACACCAAAGTTAGTTTCGAATTTTTATTAGCATACCGATTTTCAAGGTTGTTAAATGATGAACAGGTTATATTTAAAAGGTGGGGGGAGGGGATTACAGATTAATACAGGAATCTGTAAACAGGTTAACTGTTTTTTTAATTTCCATTAAAAATCCATCATTTTGATATGTTATTTCTATATTATCACTTCTATTGTTTCTTAAATTTCTGTTAATGCTCTAATACAATTATCTTATGGGCATCTCATGATTTTATTTTAATCAATGTAATTTCACTTTTGGTATTCATATAACCAAAAATGTTGCGATAGCTAATAATTATTTACTATTTTTTACTTTTTAGTGCATTTTACCGAAATATGTACTAATACAGAATACTTTAAAATTTTATGCAAAACAATCTTTTAGCATTATCATTTCTGGTGAATAGCAATAACCACAATGCCCATCAAAGGCTGGTGATGAGTTGCGGTTTTAGTTCTTTTCATACTCAAATGGCCATTTTAGGCCAAAAGTGTTTATTATCTTTTATTTCTAAAAACATTTTGTGTTTTTAAATATGTGTCTTTTCAACTAGGACTAAAGAACGTTCAAAATGATATTGCACCTACAAAATTCCAGACCTATTGAATATATTGTGTTTTTACTCTAGGGTTGTCAAATTCTTTACGTCTTTAAGGATGAGCATAAATAATTGATAAATATGGTGGTAAAATTTCTAATAGTTAGAATTCTTTGCATATTGTAACATCCATTTTGATAATCTGGAATTCTGAAAATTTCCAAGCAATAAGTATTTCTTTGTACTGTACATGTTTCATCTACTTCTGTTAATAAATAATAAAAAAGACTAAGGGATTTAATGATTATTGTCAAGTTATTTTTCCCCAATTAAATAAAATATTTGTTATATGTATGTTTGTGATGTGCATCTAATCATGTGTATGTAAGTGTATATCAGTGTGTATGGTTTGCAGACCTGTGGTTCAAAAAAGTTGAAGACCAAAAAGTCTAACAGTTTTTAACAAACTAAACCAGTGATAAGTTTCTCAAAATATTTTAACACATTTGAAAGTAATTTTCATTCAATTACCTGACAAAATTTTAAGTAAAAGTAGTGGAGCTTTAAAAGAAAAGAAATTAAGGAAAATACAAAGAAATTTCAAAATTTTGATTTGTGAAAATGGCTCCCAAAATCAAATCCTATTTTTAATTCAAAATTAAAATTTTCACCCCCCCCCCCCCCCCACAAAAGAAAAACATTTTTAAATGCTATTAATTATGAGGGACAAAATAAAAATGTTCCCCTCCCCCCTTTAATTTTCGTCTAGAAAACTAACATTTTGGGGAGCCCTTTTATTTACATATTTTGCTTAAGGGACTAAAATTCTTAGTTATGCCACCAATGGCAGAAAATATGTAAAACTTTGATACCAATGCTATCCAAATCATGGGCAAGTTTATTTATTTTTATTTTTTTTTTTTAATTGATGCGGGAAGCTCATGACTGTCCCTATACAGACTCCAATTATTTTCTTTCATTATTTATATTGACATTTAACTGTTTTCTAGCATACAATAAAGCAAGAATGATAAATTTATAAAGGGTTCTAGGAAAGTTTTGAGAAGTTACCCCACAATAACTCTAAAGAAAGGTCCATGAGTACACACATTAGGTCTATCTATAGTAAAGTGACCATACTCCATCGAATAAGTGATTGCAGTGTCTCTAGTGGAGAATTTAAAAAGCTAAGATAGTGAACAACAAAGTGATGTACATAAGAGCAAATTAGAAAGCTGTAGAGCATTGTTTAATGAGTAGGGAATCGATACCAGGAACAAAAGATGAGTGTATATGGACGGTCATTCTTAATCGGTTGTTAGATGTGCAGCCGCATTACAATACTGTTACAGGGTGGCTACAGAACCTGGGAAACATTAGGGAATATCAACATTCTGGAAAAATTGGGGAATTCCTAAAAAAATAACTGTAAAATCAGGAAAAATTGAATTTTTAAGACTGTCTTTCGACTCACGACAATACGCATGTTGAAATCCAGGCCGCCCCACTCACCCTAGTGTTTGAGCGGCCAGGACAATACGCATGTGTAGAATTTCTTATTCACATTTCATGTGACGAAGACAGACAGCCTATTGGACACCTCAATAAAGAGAAGAGTTTAAAATTTCAAAGTAGTGATTCCTCTCATTTTAATTATTTTGAAAATTGCCAAGATATGTCATACGACAGGAAATGCAGATTTAAAAAATACTGTTATTTAACTATATAAAATCTTGACTGGGTTTTACAGAATACTGCTGTTTATAGCTTAATGCTTGAAAGATTAATATTCTTGTAATAATACTGTTCTTATATGACTCTTGTATAAATACTACACTTTGATTATTATACTTTTCAATGCTGAAAGTAATTAATTTTAATTATTTATTCCTAATTATCACTTTCCATTTTATTAATTGACTTTTTATGCTTGTTAAACTGATATTCGGTAAAAGTAGATAGTAATACATATCAAGGAATTTTCGAAGATATTATCTGGAAATCAGGAAAATAACAAGGAATTTATCAGAAATCCTGTAATATAACCCTGTGTTAAATGTTACCAAATGCACAAGCCTATGCCATTAATATCAGTGATGTAGTGCCATCTGTGAGATAAAAAGCAAGTGCTCCACTAGATACAGTTTACTCGTTAATATAAAGTATTTTAAAACTAAAACAACTTTAGTTAAAAGTAGCACACAACACAAATTAATAATGTCGATTGGTTTTGAAAGCAAGAAACAGCCTTTTTCGACAGGACACACAAGAAGTGTAGCCTTTACTAATGAGAGCTAGATCGGCAACTGATGTTGGAACATGAATTGTGGCTAAAGCAAAGAAAGGGGTGATGCCAATGAAGAGAGGAGAAAAAAGAGAAGTACCCCCATCCCCACCCACACACAATGATGAAGAAACAAGATACACTATGAATTATTGATAAAATGCCAAACAGGAAAGTCAACATTCAACAAAAGGTTCAGGATATTCACTGAACATGTGCTTTTCAAATCCTTTATTGGACCTTTATGGTCTTTTACCGTTCATTCATTATGTCCTACCTCTTATTCCTTCTCTATGGTTTATGCCTCTATTTTCTCCTCTTCCTTGCTTCAGTAACATTTACTGTTCTAACATATGTTGCTGATCTTGCTCCGATGACTGAAGGTTACACTTTGTGCTTGTCCTGACAAAGAAAGCTTTCTGGTCTTCAAAACCGGTTGACACTATTAATTTTGTGTTGTATATTGTTTTAAATGAAGTTTTTATTGTTTTATTACATTAGTAGCAGTTTAAGCTGTATGTTTAAGAACCCTTAAAAGGGAAAAACATATATTAAGGACCTTTTAAAGACTGTGGGTATAATTATTACAAAATAAATAAAGTGAAACATAAGCAACACAGAATGTCAGATAAAATATTTATTTGAAATTTCATGTACACATAATATATTTTGAAAATACAATAAAATAGAAAGATTTTGTATAGAAAAGCAGACTCCAAAATAGTTTATATTTTCACTAAACTGTTAATGTACAAAGAACAGGAATGTAGATGTAGATAAATGCAACATTTATGTAAAGAGCATACAAGAAAATATAATTTTGGAAAAAGTAAGAAAGTACACATCACTGCAAAATGTAGACATAGCATTATAATATGCACAAGGAGTCTTTCATGAAAAAAAAAATATTACAAAATAGTTTTCTGAAATATTACTTCCTACACGAGCTGAACATTTTTTATATCACAAATCTATACAAATTAAATAGTTCGGCTGCACAGAATACTCGTTGCATATGTTTTGAAATAAAGGAATTTTTTTTTCTTATAATATTACTACATTTTAAAATCATGCAAGAAATTACAATACCAAGCAGGGGTGGCCTGATGCAATAAGCACGGTAAGCACTACATGCGGATATTTCATCAGCATCTCCCCCTCCCCCCATATACACAGTGATTTCAATTCATGAAGGCTGTTTAAATTTGAGATTGATTTTTGAAATAAAGAGCAAAACAGTAACTTTTTTGGCGGAATATGAATTCAAAGGATAGTTGTATGCAGCAATCTTTTGAATTTCCTGCAGAGATACTAAATATTAATACAATCAACCTCAAAATAACTTTATTTAATAAAAAAATATACCATTTTGTTGAAAATAAAATTATTTAGAACAAATTAATTTATACATACTAATTTAGTTAATAAATATTAAATAATTTGCAGGGAAAATTGTTTGCCACCAAATTTATGTTGACTGTTTGCTAGCAAGCTTTTTTCCCCCCCTTTTGTACAATATTGCAGAGGTGCCAACCCTCAAATTATTTTTATTCCACTAACAAGTTACTGTTTTGCTTTTTCTGTCAAAAATCAACCTAGAGTTTAAACATATGCAAGTATTAAAGTATTAATACATTGATTTTTGTTGTCAATGTGATGTACTAATTCTTATCTGTAATGAAAATTTTTTTTATTATATTTTGCAATTTATTGCCTTTTTGTGGGAGATGAGCACAACCTTTTGATATTTGCACTGAGGAGCCCCATGTGGCATTCCTGATAACAATGTCTTGAATTGAATTAGGTAAAAATAAAAGTTATTTTTCAATACAGAACCCTTATTAACTTGGAAGGTTTATAGGAAAAATAGAAATTTAAGTTAATCAATGGTAAATGCTAAATATTTGTATTCAAGATTGCCCCTTTCAACACCCTCCAAATGTGTCACTGCCTAGTATACTTCCTTACACAAATGGCGATACTGACAATAACAATACATGAAACCATCAGTTAGTTTTATATTCAACATTATATATATGTGCCAAATATAATTTTATATCATGCAATTATATAATATAGTTTTCAAATAGAAACTTCAACTATATGGCAAATTCTAAACTCTATTTCATTCAAAGCACCAATAAGAACAACATTTTACAAGAATCAGAATACAAATGTATTATAAAAATACTATATTATGGAAATAATTAATTGAAACTGAAGTACCTTTAGAAACTTCAGATAATAGATGACAATAGGATAAAACGGCTAAAATATGGCTAAATTAATATTATGTAAATAATTAATTAAACTGAAGTAACTTCAGAAAATTAAAAATTTCAGATAAAAGGCAATTGGATAAGATAGTCAATAAAGTATAGCTAAACATGTAGGGCTCTCAATAGTCTCTACAATTATAAAGTAGATTTAAACTGTTACAAATATCTACAGAGTAAAGATGAAATTAAATACAGTAAACCTGTCAAAAATGGAATTTTAATGGATCAAAAATATTTTTCTTCTGTTACTTGTTTTTGACCGGATCATTTTTTTTCTTTCTCTCATTTGAAGCAATATGCTGTCATACAGAGATTGTTTTCAGCAGGTTTTACTGTTTAATCATAATCAACATAATTTCAAAGCTACCAAAGTATGAAATATCTCATACTATGAAACATGAGGAAGGGGGGTTTAAATTTAAAATAATCTCAAATTAAATGGCAGCATAATTACAACCCTTGCATGTTAAAGACATCATTTACCAGAATTACTAATTATATATAGAAATTTAGTATCTAGTGTAGACAAGAGCCAGAGCTGTAGAATGTACACATACCAAATTTTATCTAATTTTTGCAATATATTTTATTTTAGATAAAACATATGAATCAAGCTCTCTTATTGCTGCATATACATGCTTATTTTGTTATATTTAACTTTATAATGCACACAAAATTTTTAGCCATTTTTCTGTTAATTATTTTTATTCTATTCATATTCAATCAAAAGTTTGCAGCAAATTATGTTTCAACATTTATGTATGTAGATACTTTTCATTTTTATTATCATGCACCAAGAGCTAAATTGACGGACATCTGCAGTTTAAAATGCTGCAAATGCCTACATATATACAAGGTTATATTTAATTTCAAAACTACATAAAATATAGCTTGTAGCATCAGTTGTAAAGAACTGATTTAAATTTATAATCGGCTGTAAATGGCAAAGTGCTCAGTTATAACAGAGCCTTAGTGGAAGTGTCCATAAAAATGAAGAAAGATTTAAATGCAGTTTTATACTTATAAATTAGTTTAAAAAAAAAATAGGACTGCCAGGCGGACATTATAAAACACTTTAACAGATCACAGCAATTCGACCCGATATTTAAATAAGTTGATCCTTGTAATGCCACACTTGGCCAGAGATAAGTGATATATATGACAGGGCAATATTGTTGTAAAATGGGTCAAAATTCTTAAATTCTGCCATTTTTTAAAGTTTTGAAACTATAAATGTTACCCTGACTTCTAAATTTTTAAACTCCATCACATTTTCCCCTATTGTACTAGTAATGTGGCAACTTTGAAAAATGTCTCAAAATATGTACTCCAAATCCCTTAGATTATAATTATGAAACTAAAAAATATCACAACAAAAATTATTGTAAAAATGAACCATTCACAGAAAACAGTGAATGTATAATAAATCCATGGGTAAAAATGTAGAATATATATCAAAAGTATTGGAATTTTTATAGAAATGCATGCATATTCATATTGATAAGACAACTCAAATATTTATAGGATAATGAACATACCATATATTCAGAAATTTATAGAAGCAAATTGAATGTTTATATCAAGATAACACACAAAATACGATGAATCAGAGAGAAGCTGTAAGACTAAATATGTCAGTAAAAATCAAAATTATGCAGCTGACTATATATGTACTAACATCAAAACAAAGCAGGCATGTTCTCAACAATCATCTTCATATAGAAATATATTACAGGTATAATACAGAATGATAAACATACACTCGCAAAATAAAGATAAATAAATATACAACTTATACTAATGAATAAAGATAATAGATTATTATTTAGTTTTGTAAAAACTATTTTTTATTCTAAAAAAATTTTCACACAAAATTAAATATTTATTTCATGTCGTAAAAAAATCTGAATATTTTATTGCATTTACGCGATTCACAAATAAGCATTTAGCAATCCATTTTATCCCCCCAAAAAGTTCTCATTTGGTGAACTAACAAATATTTTTATGCTAATACTCAGAATCACACCTTTGATTATCCTGAATAAATAAACAAACTCTAGAACAAAAGCAAATAAATATTATACCAAGAAAACTGTGCCTTATCGAATTTTTAGTCCTGATTTGCTCCCAGATAATTTAATATTAATATGTGCTACAGATAACCCTGGAAGAAATAGATATTTAGTCATAATTTAAAATTCTGGAGTTACAAGAGACAACTTTTATAGTAATCAAAAACACTTTGTGGATAAAAATAATAATAAGCAACATAATTATGCTCAAGTTATGAATTGACTTGTGTGTTAGTTATGTTTTGGATTGGCCTGCTTGTTCTTTATTTTGCTTTTTGAGTAGCTCTTTGATGTACATTCTGAATCCTCCCTTGGCTTGTTTTTCAAATTTGTGGGGTTCTCACTGTCTTGGGCATCTATACCTCTCTGGCCCTTTCATTTGTGTCCACTGTCTTTTGACATCATATTTGCTAGTCTATTTAGCTCTAGAAAAGGGGAATCTAAGTAACCTCAAGAAAGCTGTATGTTATGCTGGCAATTTCTACATATTACATTGCATAATTTTTATAGTACTTTTTGAGTTGCCTGTCATAGATAACTCTAAATAATCTGTATAATAAAGTTATGTTTTTTTTACAAAAAAAAAAAAATAAATAAATACATAAATAAAATCAAATATTTAAAAATTTTCTACTAAATGCAATGAAAAATATAAAATTTGATATTTTTAAAATTTAAATTAAGGCAAGTGGTTTAAGGTGTTAATATCCAATTAAATATTAGAGATGGGCAAATACCATCCACAAATACTGGAAAGTAGTTGAAATTTCGAATATAACATCACTAGAAGAAGTTCCAATACCTTGAATACTGCACCATGATTAACATCAGGTTCAGGAATAAATGGTCAGGATACTCTAGAAGAAGAAATTCGAAAGTGCTTAAAAGAAAGTTTGCTTTTACCAAATGAATACTGGAAAAAAAAAGTCTGCACCCTTGCATTTTGGAATTGGTATTTAATCATACTCCAGTTAACAGTTCTTCAGAGCAATTTTTGAACACCTCTGTTTTAATTTGTTACAATAAGAATAAGAAAAAGGATTAGATCTTGAACGTGTTTTCTTAAATAAAAAGCATCAGTAGGCATTTACAATTATTCAATTATTATATTTAAGAGTACCTAAAATAAAAAGTTTCATTTCTAAAACAATGGGGTTTTATCACTTTTAATTTTACTTTATCGATTTATTTACTAATAATTAAGAAATACTTATGCTAAATTTTTAATAAATAATATTTATATTTACTATTCAGGATATTCAAATATTAGAGTTCTAGTTAATATTCGAATTCGAGAAAAGTGCTGTTCGTCCATCTCTAATCAATAATTTAGTTATAAAGTATCTTGTTTCATTGAACTCAGTGAAATATGATGAAAAATCCCCCCCCCCCACACACACACTTTGGTTGGTTTAGTTATTTGGAAGAAATGTTACAAGATGGGGAGATAACTACCTGCTATATAATCAATAAAATGAGAAAACTGCATGACATTCAATTATACAATTGAACATTTTTACTATTTAAAACAATATTATCAGACAGCAGAGTTTTAAATTTGAAAATCATGTTGTGATGCATAAATAGGAATTGGTTATATGACGTTTAAATAATGACGTTGCATTTCAAACATCATAAATCTTGATGCTGGACTCATAAACAGAAATTTTAACTGATTAAAATGTTTAACATCCTCTACAGTACAAGAGTTAATACTACCAACAATATTTCTGTAGATTTCGTATGTATGTTAGACATTTAATGCCCATTTTTTAGATTTTAGCATCTATTTTAATCATTTTTAAGGCTTTTTTGGCTGATTATTTTGTTCATCTTTAGTGCTTAAACTTCCGGGCTCTAGTGATATATGCTGAATTCTATATAGCCTCATTCTCATTGTTTTATATAACCTTGTTAACATGATACAGAATAAAATCTGCCACTCTGAAATGAACCATTGTAGAAGGGGCTTATGATCCTTAACAAATGTACATATCACTAGAGGATGATAAAATCCTTTTAAAATCACCTGCAAACTTTCAAAAATTAAAAGAATCTAAAAATTAAATTTAAAATAACTAAATATAAACCCTGAAAATATTGACATATTGTAGCTTAACAGTATATTAAAAGAAGTGAAATAATTATATTGAATAAATAGAGAATTGGTTACTTTTTGAATCAGCGACAGTTTAAATAAATAGCTCTCTCTCTAATACAATTTAAAAAAGTCTTATCGAATACACTCAGACCAAGTTCTGAAACTAGAAATTAGAAAGATCTACTCATTTTAATACTTCTCATAAAGAAATTTTAAAATCCATTATGATAAGCAAATATAGAACATCAATTTAAACTTACACAATATTAAGGTCATTACAATAAAGAATCTCAGAAGTCAGAACTTGGGTTATTATACATAATATTAACGAAATTCCACATACTCGAAGAAATATACAATTATTCTTATTTCACAAATATATCCATAGAAACCATCTTACACAGCTTGCAAATTTAAAAGCATTTAATTCTATGAAAATATCATATACCTAGTAGAAACACAATCTAGCAAAAAAAGAAAAGTTGAACTGACAGGTCAAAATAGTATCAAGTCACCAAATATAAAAGGTACTTGAAAAAATTATATTACCGAAACATTTATATATAAGAATATAATGAATTTAGTTTATAAAGTAACCTTTTTGGCACAGGAAGCTGAAATTTGAAGTAAAAAAGGCACAGGCTTAGAAGGAAGACCATTAAATGTGTGATGAATTGGCACAGTCTTTAATTTCTTGGAGGAAAAAAATCAAATGAAACACCAAAAGGAATGTACAGTTCTCATTTAAATCTGAACATCCCTTTATTCAGAAAAGAAAATCCAGCTTTTCAAGCTGTCAAACTCATCTAGTCAGCAAAATCTTTCAGGGCCACCTGTGAAAAAAAAAGTGATTTGAATGTAATGCATGTGGTGAGGTGAATTTTACACATATAAATACAAAAATAGAACACATAAATAGACTACTGTTACTCACCAAATAGTTCCACCCAGCTCAACCGCGTTATGTATAGTGGGGTCCGATTGGACCTAAGTACATTGAATTTGCTAAAATAAAGAATCACTCCCTTTTATTTTGTGGCCATTGAACAATTTATTTACAGAACACATAAAATCTCAATTAAACATTAATAACAATATACACAATTACAATGAATTCCCAATTTACCGAAGGTTGACTTCGGGGTGCACAGTTAATTTTGCATTAATTTGTATATTTTTTTATTATCCTTTTTTTTTTTAAAGCAAACAAAATATAAATTTCATTTTGGCAAATATTCCATTAAACATAAAGTTGCCCTTAACACTATAGATCACATCAAAATAAGTTTAGACATTCATATAAAAACATTTTAAAATCAATATATAATTTTCATACCTTCATTACATAAGAATGACTCTGAATGAGTGCTGGTATCTATCTCTCTGCACATTGGAATGGGTGGCAAGATTAAATTGAAGGTTAGTTCATTATCTGGACGGTTCATGAAAAACACTGCCAGTCTGAGCAGCTCGGTTGAGGATCAGCAGGTGACGAAACATTTAGCCAAGTATTATTCCGGAGATAGGCACACTGTCCACTTTCCTTCTCCTCCTCTTAACGTCGGCTTACGCCCAGCGGATCGTGAGAGCTGCGTACAGGCTTTACCAAAGAGTTAAGATCAGATACGTTTCCGTATAGATTGTCTGCTGCTTAGGAGCCAGGGATAGGTGCCCCTACAAGAACTCCGTCCACGTACCTTCGTAGTGAAGATTAGGCTGAAATAGTCGAAACTGTTCTAATTTAGCTGTGACTAAGCACTGCCACAGCTGCCGCAAAAGAAAGCTGTTTCTGGAAAAATATGCGCTGACCTAGAGTCTGTTACCCCTGGTTAGGTAAAATGCGCCGGTTCAGTGAAACTTGCAGGTACTACCGCACGACAAGTGCCATCAAGTGCCGCCTACTTCGTTGCACGGATGCGTTCCTCACAGAAGTGCTCAAAGGAACCCAGGAGACCTTTTTCCATGAAAATCAGATTGCGTCTCTGAACTTTTTTTACATCTTCTAAAACTTTTAGAATTTTAAAAACAAGGGTAACGACAAAAAATACAGGGAGAAAGTCCCCAAATTCCCATTCGCTGTTTCCCAAGTGCAATAAAAAAGGCGGTCCAAAAATGCTTCACACCATTGGTTTTCGAAGCGACGCTCATTTTTTATGCGCTCCACTAAAACACAAGAGCCAGAGGGCTTTCTACAAACCGGGTGGTCCAAGGACCGGACCCCGACGCGAGCCACACCTGACAGGGCTATAAATTTTCAGAGATTTGTAGCTCAACTTTGACATTTTGCTGCAACTAATTCTCTGAATATTTACAATCCATGTCAGTGCGCATACAACCCAACGGCGCCAAAAAATCCCAATTCCGTCTGTGCAAAGGCCTCTAGCTATATACATACTACAAAACCATTGTATACATTTCAATTACATTCACTGCCCTTTTTTTTTCAGGGTTACGTATAAAAATATGGGATCGCAGTATCACATATTCACCCCCCTGAACAGAGAAGAAGTCAAGCTAGGTTTACAAAACTTTATACAGTACACTTTGCATCATCATTATTTGTTTACAGATTAATTCCATCATTTCTACAGTTAACATGTTCGACATTTGTCATCTCTCAACAGTTCAATTATTTAAATCTTACAGTTCGAATTATATACATTTACACACAATAAGTACCATTTGATTTAACATTTGTATAATTTCACAATTTTATACTCTGCACATTGTAATTTAAGCGCCATACAAACCAAAACAAAACAACTGCAAGTCCAGGCGTTTCACCCCACTCTGTTTATCTCAACATATGGTTGAAGCCATAGCGACCCACAAAACTTGTTTTCTCCGAAGTGCGAGGAGAACCGGAAGTCCAGTCGCCCACCTTTTCCTTCTTCGCACACTGCATTCGAGAAAAAAGTGCTGGTCATTTGAGCGCCCTTTCTATCATCTTTTTCAGCCCTTTTTGCAAAGGACAAGAAGCAGGTAAGTAATTTAACATGGTTTTTTTTTCTTTAACATGTTCTCTAGTTTTAACACTTACGTGAGTCATTGATGTGGAAATGAATTATGGCTGTCTAATTTACAAGTCAATTCATTCTCTTTGTCATCTGACTTGCATGCTACATGGTGAGAAATCCAATTCGTTTCACTGACACTGTGTTAAAAATCAGCCTCGATCTCTCTCTGTCTGTAATTATTACTTATTTTTAACCTTAATTTACGTATATTTTCCATGCGTTTTAATTTTTATTTTATTTTGGCGCATTTGCATGTATTCATGAGTTAACCAAGCTTTTAGAATAAAATCTATAGATTTACCTAGGACACCTTTTAAATTTAATGTTTTAGTATTTAAATAATATACGACCCACGTATAAAATACCCGCTATTTGGTTCACTATCATGAAATCATGCGTCTAACGCAGCTATATATTTTATTTATTTATTTATATTTTTATTCTTAATTTATCTTTTGTCATTCACTTTATTATATTAAAATCTGTATATTGTTATTCCTCTGTGATTCTCTATTCTTGTATCTAATTATTTCTTTATTTACTATGAGTTCTTACAATGAGTTCTTCTCTTTAAATGCATTTCTTTCCATGCCTAACTGTGAAAAGTACCCGTATGTTAAGCTTCCTCCGCGTTAAAGAGAATGACCTTGAATCTTTGGCTTGCATACTCTTCCCAAACGAGTTTTCTCTCACCGAAAGAGTCCGACCTTCTTGAAGTCTGAAATGTTGGCTTTCAGACCATTTTCCCGCCCGCTGTCAGCTTTTTTTTTGTAAGCGGAGCTGTCATTTTTAAAGCTTTGTTTACATATTCTCTCTATTTTTATTTTATTTATTTATTTATATTGTATATCTCTACCTTTGAAATGTAATCCTTCCACAATTTAATGCACTGGTTGTCATAATCAAAAATATTTTGCAACGATATCAACGATCTGGACACCCTAATTCAATGCCTGTCATCAAGGCCGCCCGGTTTGTATATGGTGGAGCATTTACTTTTGATGTTATTGTGCTATATATATTTATCTTTGTCTTTTACTTCATTTACTTATTTTGCAATTTTTGATTACTGATTATTTTTATTTGTTATTTAAATTTACTTGCGAGCTAGTCCCCCCCCTTTTTTTTTGTAGATGCAACTGGCCGAATGCCATTCACTACTCTTATGTATATCATTATATCTGTATATATCTGTTTTGAACATATTTTATCCTATCCATATAAATTTTTCAGCGATACTTTCTGCCAGATGGACACGACTGTAACCTTGACGATTCTGCCATATTGGACTTGCGAAACTGGTCGTATTTTTTTTATTTTTTTTTATTTTGTTATTGTTACCATTATCTTATGATTTACTTATTTATTATTTTATTTATTGTTAATTCTAACGTATATTTGATTTCTTTTTTTTTTTCTGTTTTCCTGACTCCTGCCTGCCTGCCTTATACGCGAACTTCGTCTAAGCAGGTCATTCCACTTGTTCGAGGGGTTTAGTGTTTTTGTAGAGGCTACGGTTTTTTTTTCCATGTTTTCTTCCAGTGTAGGCGTTGCTAACTTCGCCTTATCTAGCTCGCTACGATCAGTTTCGTTTTCCCGGAGGTGCGCTTTTCTTATTTGCTTCGTAAAAATTTTATTCATGTGTAATATAAGTAAAAGTTGAGCAACAAATCTCTGAAAATTTATAGCCCTGTCAGGTGTGGCTCGCGTCGGGTTCCGTTCCTTGGACCACCCGGTTTGTAGAAAGCCCTCTGGCTCTTGTGTTTTAGTGGAGCGCATAAAAAATGAGCATCGCTTCGAAAACCAATGGTGTGAAGCATTTTTGGGCCGCCTTTTTTATTGCGCTTGGGAAACAGCGAATGAGAATTGGGGGACTTCCTCCCTGTATTTTTTGTCATTACCCTTGTTTTTAAAATTCTAAAAGTTTTAGAAGATGTAAAAAAAGTTCAGAGACGCAATCTGATTTTCATGGAAAAAGGTCTTCTGGGTTCCTTTGAGCACTTCTGTGAGGAACACATCCGTGCAACGAAGTAGGCAGCACTTGATGGCACTTGTCGTGCTGCTGTACCTGCAAGTTTCACTGAACCGGCGCATTTTACCTAACCAGGGGTAACAGACTCTAGATCAGCGCATATTTTTCCAGAAACAGCTTTCTTTTGCGGCAGTTGTGGCAGTGCTTAGTCACAGCTAAATTAGAACGGCTTCGACTATTTCAGCCTAATCTTCACTACGAAGGTACGTGGACGGAGTCTTGTAGGGGCACCTATCCCTGGCTCCTAAGCAGCAGACAATCTATACGGAAACGTATCTGATCTCAACTTTTTGGTAAAGCCTGTACGCAGCTCTCACGATCCGCGGGGCGCAAGCCGACGTTAAGAGGAGGAGAAGAAAAGTGGACAGTGTGCCCATCTCCGGAATAATACTTGGCTAAATGTTTTGTCACCTACTGATCCTCAACCGAGCTGCTCAGACTGGCAGTGTTTTTCATGAACCGTCCAGATAATGAACTAACCTTCAATTTAATCTTGCCACCCATTCCAATGTGCAGAGGGATAGCTACCAGCACTCATTCAGAGTCATTCTTATGTAATGAAGGTATGAAAACTATATATTGATTTTAAAATGTTTTATATGAATGTCTAAACTTATTTTGATGTGATCTACAGTGTTAAGGGCAACTTTATGCTTAATGGGATATTTGCCAGAATGAAATTTATATTTTGTTTGCCTTAAAAAAAAAAAAGGATATTAAAAAAATATACAAATTAATGCAAAATTAACTGTGCACCCTGAGGTCAAGCTTCAGTAAATTGGGAATTCATTGTAATTGTGTATATTGTTATTAATATTTAATTGAGATTTTATGTGTTCTGTAAATAAATTGTTCAATGGCCACTAAAAAAAGGGGAGTGATTCTTTATTTTAGCAAATGCAATGTACTTAGGTCCAATCGGACCCCACTATACATAACGTGGTTGAGCTGGCTGGAACTATTTGGTGAGTAACAGTAGTCTATTTATGTGTTCTATTTTTGTATTTATTGAATGTAATGCATAGAATAAGACAAACAAAATTAAGAATATTCATACCTTACAATTAAATTTAACGAACATTATGATGATTTCTTTAAAATATATAGAAGATTATTTATTATATACAAGGTGTCACGGAAAGTCATAGGCCAGGTCAATAACTTGATGTATTAGAGTTTACATATATATTTTTTGGCAGGTGTATAGGAAATCCCAATGGCACTATCAGATGAGACAACTTCAGAAGGGCTGACCCCATATTTTTTTTTTTGTAGTTGGGCGGGGGGTATTGAGGCTATCTCATTTCTGGTTAGAAATGGGAGAGAAAATCGTTTAAAGTTACAGTGTTGCAAAAGCAGTATTAATCATATTTACACTAGTGTTTGCATTATAATCATATAGCACCAGTGTTTGCACAAGTGTAAAAATGCATAAAATACTTTATGGCGCATTGCTTCTCCGCAAGAAGAAAACGCTTGCAGGCAACTATTGTTATTATAAGAAGGTATGGGCTGCTTGATATTGTTAACATTTTTTTCTAGCCTTAGTGAAATACTACCAATTTGGCGACATTTGGAAAGCACTGGAATTTAAGCTTTACACCCAGGGAATCTGGGTTGGATTTCTACCAGCACAATGGAAAAAAAACAAAGTGCAAAATATGAAACATCTTCACATCCTTTTCCATATAGTGATAGAAAAAAATTCGTAATTTACAATCTGATTGTCACTCCTGCACAGGAAACAATTTTTCCTGCTTTTATTGTAATTTCCATAATGACTGTAAGAAAATGAAGCCACTTTACAAATTTAAGCAGTTTTAAGGTTCTTAAAATGGCTAATTCCTAATTTTGATTTTTAAGGACTTTTAAGGCCTGCAAGGGCCCTGCATGTCAAACTGGGAAAAAATATCTCTGAAATATTGCAAAACTAAACTGTAAAAGTATAAAAAAAAATTTCTTCAGACAGAGTGTGGCCATCATTTGATGTATGATCCTAATAAAATGCCTATGCATTTTAATAAACTGCAGGGAATAAACAGGAATTGTCACAATATGGTTAAAAGGTGAAATATTTGGCACATAATGTGAATGGGAAAAACTTTATCTGCAATGATAGACCCAGATCTACTTTTAGTAGAGTAGCAGTTATTTAAAAATATGATGTTCAAACATAAGAATTTGTTACTTATAAACTTTTGGTGCCTTACTATAAATAAAAATATAGTTATAATTCAACACATAAAAATATTAACATAGCAAGAATTTGTCTAACATGTCATATGACAACAACCGATGTTGAAAGATGATTTAGTAAACAGAACATTGTTATTCTGTAAAGCAGTTTTTATAAAGTAAAAGAATCTCAACAACATGATTTTTATACATGAAAGACCAGGTATAAAATATTTTAATTTTGAAGCAGCTTTTGCAAATTGGTATATTAATAAAAACAGACTCTTACCTGGACAATAGTATTGGCTGACAATTGAAAAATTTAGCTAATTTTACAACTTGACTAATTTACTGGTTAACAGTATGAAATTCTTAGGGCAGGCAACAATTAGTTCAGATGTAGGATTACTGTCAACTCATAGCTGCTAATATTAGAAAAAGAAAACCAAAGAGATAGGGAACTCAGTTCCTATGAATGTGAACACCTGAGTGCTAACAATTCACCCCCCCCCCCCAATAATAAAAAAAGAAAACCTTTCCCCCCAATTTCAGAATAAATAAAAATATATTTACATAAAGAATCAGCTAGAATAATCCACAATCCTTCAAATTATTTTTAATGATGACATCTGTCACTGCATCAAATACAAACTGGATGTTGTTGGTGTCTGTGGCGCAGGTGAAATGAGTGTAGATTTCTTTGGTCTCCTTTCGCTTGTTTTGATTTTCAAATTTCTTTTTGATATACTGGGAAGCATCCTCGTAGGTGTTAGGACCTATGAATTAGAAATAAAATAAGATACACCATAAACATTTTGAGTTGTAGGTATGTAAAAGTAACACAGTTACATATAATGGTTACTTTTCATGTCATGGAAGTTGGTACTCATAATAAAAAAAGCAGTCACTGGCTCATAACTTTTTCTGGTTAACAGTTGAAACAGCAACTCTCATGAAGTCCTTATTTTTTTTCCCCAGTTAAACCAAGGAAAATGATTATGAAGATAATCTTCTGCTCAGCGAGTTACTGAAAAATCTTCAAGTTTCAGAACCGATTACAGCAAAGACATTCAATATTGAATGAATGAAGATCAGCAACCAGAGATGACTGATGATATAATTATAAATTTAGTGAATATTATGGGAAAACAAGAGAGAAGAAGAGGATGATATGTGTCCAGGAGAAGGCTTCAGAATTTCACACATGGAAGTTTTAAATGTGATTAAGATTACACTGCAATACATAGAACAGTAGGCAGAGAGTATGTACTAAGCAAATAAACACATAATTATATAAGTATTTATTGTATAAACTGTTTTTCTTACCATACATAATTTTCTTAATGGCAGGAATGGGGGAAACCCTAGAGAGGAGGGGAACACTGTTACAAATGTCAGAATTAAATTATACAGCGCAGTATACGAAGCTTTTTAACACTTTACAACAAAGTTGAAAAGTGTTTATGACTTTGTTCATTCTGTCTGTCTGTCTGTCCGTTAGCACAACTGCCGTAAAAATGACTTAATCAAAATGAAATTTTAGTATGTTGTTCAGATGGTCTGTAGGACCTATGGGGAATATAAATGAATAATATCACCCAATTAGTTTTGGATTGAACCCGGGCTGAAAAAATGAAATATATTGACCCCTATGGGACCTAATTTTTCAAACGGATTTAAAATTCACAAATTGCTTCGAAACTTTTAGGTAATATTAAAATTGTTCTATAAAATATATATATATAAAAAAAAAATTCAGCGAAATACATTCAGTAGTTTTTTAAATAAAAATTAAAATAATAATAACACCTCTTATATGAAGTGATCACATGACCATGATATGAAAAGATCACGTGACCCACTTCAAAATGATATATGGCATCCATCGTGTCTCAAAATCGTGTTTTTAAAGTTCTTTTTAATTCATATTGAGTGTTGTATCCGTCCTAAAACCACTTAATTTTTGCTTAAATTCTGTACATCTACATAGTGAAACAACGCAATTACAATATATTTGAGTTTAAATGCTCATCCAAATTTGATTATTTCTACAACGAAGCCAACTTTTCACCTATGTAAAATGTAAACAGCAAAATATGTAGAATGAGTTGTATTAGAATTGCTGTATTTCTTTAACACAAAATCATTTAGTTCATGGAGTCTGCATAGCTGATATGAATGAAATATTCATTGATTTTACAAAGAGAAGGACGATTTTTTTCGATGAAGTTTTACGCATAGAGTTTAATTATTTGTAGCTCCATGGTCTTAATTTTTAAATAAAATAAATTATTATAGTATTGTGATGAATGACATGAATGGGAAATTATTTATGAATGAAATGCTGCTTTTATAGAGAGAGCCAGGCATGTTATTTTTTCTATGACGTCATTTGAATGAATTTCAGTTGTTTTCGATGAAGTTTTCAAATATAATAAGTTATCGTAGTATTATGATAATTTTAAAAACATTACAGAGGAATGTATCGCATTTTAGAGATGTTTAAACCAGGCAATTTATATTTCAATGCCGTCATTTGAATGAAGTTCATTTTTTTCGATGAAGGTTTAAGTTTTCAAATATAATAAATTAATGTAGTATTGTGATAAGTTTTAAAATATTACCGAGGAATGTATTGCATTTTAGACATGTTTAAATAAAATTGCATTGAAGTTGGAAAGTGTTTCATAATCAATGCTTTAAGCATGATTGATCTTTCTTGTTTTATGTTAAATTTACATATCAAAAGTAATATTAATTTAGGAAATGGAACATTTCTAATATAAAGAAAATTTAGTTTGACTACATCTAAGTTGTTCTCTATCCACATCAGTTCAGATAATCAGGACTCTACTGAATGCAAAAAGTACTTGTTACTTTCAGTACTTATTACATACCTCAAATCAATAGTTTTCTTTAAATCATGTCTTTAATTTTTTATGTACCCAATTTTATTTGAATTTAAATTTTGATGTTTTGTTTAATATCTACCCATTTCTGCCATTCTTTAAATGATTCAATAGGAATGGGAATACTGTTTAATTAATTTCAAATGTAGTTGATTCACACTTTTAAATAACACAATTACAACTTATTTGAAGTCCTCATATGGATTATTCCAGACAGAACAATTTTATATTGCTACGGGGTAAAACAAATAAATGGTTTAAAGTAAAATAATCATTCGCCAAAATGAAGAAATGTTTTCCTAAATCTTTAAACAGGTCAAATTGGCTTCAGGTCATAGTTTGCGCATTCTTGATATATAATAGATATAAATACTTTAAATATCAGTATTCTATTATTTCATTTAATAGATGACAGTGGGGAACCATAAAACACTTTTCAATTATTGATTTTTAAACATATTTTTTTTTTATAATTCTATCTTAACCAAACACTTACCTCATATACATTAAGCACTTCCAAAGCAAAAAAAAAATATATATATAATCCACTGAAATGTCTTACACATAATCAATAAATAATTTCATTTTTCACAACTGCCTAATTTAAATAACTAACACAACAGACTCTGTATTTAAACAGAAACATTTTATGCAATACACATGTATTGAACTTAAAGTGAAATAAACTGGGGTGGGGGAATCTAACAATTTACCAGATGAACAATTTAGAGGCTTCTTCTTAATTGAATGCCTACAGCAGTCACTGCAAAAACTATTTCCATCAGGTTTCTCAAAGTGCCCCCACTATTATGCGTCTTAAGGTACTCCAAATATCCATATTCTTTATGAATGCTCCCATGCTTTTAGATTTAACTCTATAATGATCCTTTTCCATTTAATTTTACAATAAACATGCCGTATTCTTTTTTTTAACACTTTACAACATAGTTGAAAAGTTTTTATAACTTTGTTCATTCTGTCTGTCCGTCCGTTAGCATGATAACTGCTGTAAAAATGACTTTATCAAAATGAAATCTTAGTATGTTGTTCAGATGGTCTGTAGGACCTATGGGAATATAAATAAATAATAACATCCAATTAGTTTTGGACTGAACCTAAAATTGAAAAAATGAAATACATTGAACCCTATTGGACCTAATTTTTCAAACATTTTTTAAGCGAATTTAAAATTCACAAATTGCTTCAAAAGTTTTAAGAAATATTCAAATTATCCCATAAAAAATATGAAAAAAATTTCAGCAAGATATATTTGATATTTTATATAAATATTAAACCTTTTATATGAAGAGATCACGAGACCCACTTCAAAATAAAATAGGGCATCCCTCTTGTGTCAAAATCGTGATTTTTAAAGTTCTTTTTAATTCATATTTAGTGTTGCATTAGTCCTAAAACCCCTTTATTTTTGCTTAAATTCTGTGCATCTACATTCTGAAACGATGCAATTACAATATATTTGAGTTTAAATGCTCATCAAACTCTGATTATTTCTACAACAAAGCCTAATTTTCACTTATGGAGAATGTAAACACCAAAAGATGTAGTATGAGTTGCATAAGAATTGTTGCATTTCTTTAATGCAAAATTATTTAGCTCAAGAGTCTGCAATATAGCTGATGTGAATGAAACATTCATTGATTTTACATAGAGAAGCAGACGATTTTTTTTTCAATGAAGTTTTAAGCATAGAGTTAAATTACTTGTACCTCCATGGTTTTAAGTTTTTAAATAAAATACATTATTGTAGTATTGTGATGAATGAAAGGAATGGAAAAGTTTATGAATGAAATGCTGCTTTTATATAGGGAGCAAGGCGATTTATATTTCAATGACATCATTTGAATAAAGTTCATTTGTTTTCGATGAAGTTTTTAAATATAATAAATTATTGTAGTATTGTGATAATTTTAAAAATATTACTGTTGAATGTATCGTATTTTAGATATGTTTAAACCAGGCAATTCATCATATTTTAATGACGTCATTTGAATAAAGTTCATTTTTTTTATGAAGTTTTAAATTTTGAAATATAATAAATTAATATAGTATTGTGATAATTTTTAAAATATAACCGAGGAATGTATCGCATTTTAGAGATGTTTAAATAAAATTCATTTCAGTTGGAAAGTGTTTCATAATAAATGCTTTATGCATGATTGATCTTTCTTGTTATATATGTAGTCTTATTTAAATAAATTAAATTCTTATTGCATTATTACTGTCTAATTTTTAGACAGTAACAAGATGCTTGTGGACTCTCAGTAATGCATCACAATACAAAATGAATTGCACATTCACACCATTTATGCAGAAACTTATTTCACATAAATGGTAGTTCTTAATCTTATTTAGTAATATATTTATTCATTTATACTGGTACACTATAATAAAAATAACCTTATAACATTTAAAATGAATCACTTTAAAAATATTGGGATAATTTAGGCATATAGTGCATATAAGCAGGAGCCCTAAAAGACAAAAAAAATTACGTTTAGAGAGAAAGTCAGGAGCTGCCCACATCAAATTTCTTTATGAAACAAATACTTATCTTTAAAGTTATACTTATTTTTTAATCCATTTTATATTGTTTCTGACATGCTTATAGAGAAATTGAAATGGATGAAAAGAGATAGCGATATCAGGTAAATGTTTAAGTTTAAAAATAAACATTATTCGAAAGAGCAACGTATATTGGGTAGAAAGGGGCATGTACTACACTAATCAACAGGGCTTGAAAAACCTAGGAAATTTTACCCGTTCGCGAGGACGGCTTATCTAAAAATGTACCTGTCCTCCTTTGAAAATAAGCCGTCAGGCTCTTATTAATGCTATAATTATGTATAACTCTCACTATATATGTATAATTATATATGGATAGATAATAAATACATTTCTGCTTTCACAGCAATTGAATTAAATTTTAATATTAGAAATAAATCCAAACAATGTAATTTGATTATTCCAGAAACAGCTGAAAATGGTATTTGGTATCTGAGAGTTGCCACCCAATTAAATCAAAAACTGCAATTTACAATATAATATACTGAAATGATTTGTATTCAAATATGTTAAAAACAAATTTGTGAAAATTTTGTACGGAGAATTGAGCTTATTTTCTTAAACATTTATCTTTAGATAGCTGAAATAAACGGAATACGTTCATGTATTCAATTTAAATCCATTGAAAAAAAAAAAACTTAACCCGGCCCAAAACAGTAGAAAACTCAAGCCCAGCCTGGGCCTAAGCCCAAACCCATGCAAAGCTCTGTCCCCTTTTAATTCTTAATAAAATTCCCATTTGCTGTAATAGGCGGGAGTACATAACAAGTTTGAATTTTTGGAATGGCTTCTTCTATTTTCAGCCAGAAGTATTTTCTTTTCTTCCCCATTTTAGTTTCAACTTTAAAATAATACGTTTACAATTCATCCATGGCATTTGTTCCAGCTGTCTGACAACTAAAGTTAAGGCATGAAACATCTATCTATTCAGTTCAAATAGTGTCAATGAGGTTTAAACTGTTTAGGGACAAGAGGATTTATATGATTATTTTGTGGCGACTGTGCGTCGCCGTGGTCCCGAACCAGGGACCTGATGCATTGCAGACCGACATTATAATCACTGAGCAAAAGCTAGCTCCTCCTCTGTTCTTATAATTCGGGTACTGGCTCATGTGGCATCTTTGATAGATGTCTTTGCTGCCGCACACTCCCCTCGCTGATGAGGAAGTTGCCGAGAGGCGTGTCGCCTCGGCGTGACGGTCAGGGCCGGGAGGCGTGTTGCCTTGGCGTGACGGGCAGTCGTGGTCAACCAGGAAGGGAGTGTCAAGGCTTCTGACTCCGTGTGGTGCTGCCATCTCGTGCTGAGAGGCGAAGTCGTTGGAAAGGAAGGTTGCGTTTTTCAAACGTCCAGTCATCATTGTGGTGATTGTGCGTCGCCGTGGTCCCGAACCAGGGACCTGATGCTTCGTAGACCGACATTATAATCACTGAGCAAAAGCTAGCTCCTCCTCTGTTCTTATAATTCGGGTACTGGCTCATGTGGCATCTTTGATAGATGTCTTTGCTGCCGCACACTCCCCTAGCTCAGGTTGAGAATGCGTTCCAAATTGCGCATATCACGCCATTCCAGTTTACGAACCTGACATTCCTAAAACGGCAATAACGACGCCATTTGGCCTATACGAGTTTCCCTATCTTAATTTTGGATTATGTAACGCAGCTCAAACTTTCCAACGTTTCATAGATGAAATTCTAGGGGATCTAAATTTCTGTTTTGCTTATTTAGATGACATTTTGGTTTTTTCTGAGAGTGAAGAAGAGCACGAGCTCCATCTAAAACATATATTCCAACGTCTAGATAACTACGGAATTAACCTTAACATTTCTAAATGCGTTCTGGGAGTATCCGAGGTATCATTTTTAGGCCATCTCATAAATTCTAAAGGCACTAAACCCTTGCCCGATAAAGTACAAGCGATATTGAATGTCAAGCAACCTGAAACAATTAAGGATTTACGCGCATTTCTCGGCATGATGAATTTTTATCAGAGACACCTACCACATGCAGCGCATACGCAAAAGCCCCTCAATGAGTATCTAAAGGGGGCACGAAAGAACGATAAGAGAAAAGTTAATTGGACTAATGAGGCTACGGACGCATTTTTAGCATGTAAAAATCAATTAGCTAAGGCAACGCTACTCGCGCACCCTGCTAAAGATGCAAATTTAATTTTATTCGTCGATGCATCAAATTTTGCGATAGGTGGTTCTTTGAATCACGTTCTTGATACGGGTATCGAACCCCTGGCCTTCTTCTCGCGGAAATTATCCCCGGCAGAGACAAGATACAGTACTTAAGACAGAGAACTTTTAGCTGCGTATTCGGCTATCAAGTACTTTAGGCATATGCTGGAAGCGCGAAATTTTACCCTGTTTACCGACCACAAGCCGCTAACGTTCGCATTTCAACAAAAATTGGACAAATGCTCGCCTCGCCAAAATCGGCAACTCGCATTTATTTCGGAATTCACTACGGATATACGTCATAGCGAAGGTACTAATAACATCCCTGCCGACGTAATGTCTCGCATAAATATGATTACGGTACCTGGTCCAATTGATTATGAAGAACTCGCAGATTTACAAAGCAACGATTCGGAGCTTCAAGATATTTTAAAAGGAACATCCTCGATCGACTTAAAGCAAATCGCTATTCCAAATGCTTCAGCCAAATTATTTTGCGACGTATCCACGGGTACGGCGCGTCCTTATGTACCGCAGCTTATGAGATTCAACGTTTTTTCAAATTTACATAATTTATCTCATCCAAGTATAAGAAAAACTTCGAAGTTAGTCCGCGATCGTTTTGTCTGGCCAAATATGAATAAAGATATTAATGATTGGGCGAGAAAATGCATCCCTTGTCAAAAGAGTAAAATTCAACGACACACTGTCCCACCCATTGGTTTTTTCCCCAAAACTTCTCAGAGGTTCGAACACATACATATCGACCTCGTGGGCCCCTTGCCCCCCTCTGAAGGAATGACCTATGTACTGTCTATGATTGACCGGTTCACAAGATGGCCGGAGGCAATCCCAATCACGTCCTGTGCGGCAGCAAAGACATCTATCAAAGATGCCACACAAGCCAGTAACCGAATTATAAGAACAGAGGAGGAGCTAGCTTTTGCTCAGTGATTATAATGTCGGTCTACAATGCATCAGGTCCCTGGTACGGGACCACGGCGACGCACAATCGCCACAATGATGACTGGACGTTTGAAAAACGCAACCTTCCTTTCCAACGACTTCGCCTCTCAGCACGAGATGGCAGCACCACACGGAGTCAGAAGCCTTGACACTCCCTTCCTGGTTGACCACAACTGTCCGTCACGCCGAGGCAACACGCCTCCCGGCCCTGACCGTCACGCCGAGGCGACACGCCTCTCGGCAACTTCCTCATCAGCGAGGGGAGTGTGCGGCAGCAAAAACATCTATCAAAGATGCCACACAAGCCAGTAACCGAATTATAAGAACAGAGGAGGAGCTAGCTTTTGCTCAGTGATTATAATGTCGGTCTACAATGCATCAGGTCCCTGGTTCGGGACCACGGCGACGCACAATCGCCACAATTTATTTACCATTCCTTCAAATTACCAAACATTGGAAAGAGAGGAGATTCCTTACATCTGTTGCCCCTCTGCACCCACCCATAGATCGGAATTCCGACGGGTTCGGTCCTTTATCTGACTCTACGTTGGCGAGTTTGATGGCGGCAGTTGGTTAAGAGCTGTGGGGGTGATGTATGAATATGCAGTTACCGCACTTCATCGTGAGGCAGTTGCTTTTAATTTATTATTGTTGTGCAATGTATTTGAGCACACATGTTAAAGAATATAATGTGAAAAAAAAATTCTTAGGAGAACGGGTAAGTATCAATAGCCGTCCTCGAGGAAGGGCTAGATTTTACAGATTTCCCTAGGGAGTCAGAACAGTCGGATGTCCTGCGGGAGGGAGGGAAGAAAAGGGGGTGACAAAATTACAAACACGGAAGCAGTATTGTTTACTTTCCCCAAACTGTTGAATATCGTCTTTGTTTACATAAGTGCTGAGGGGGAAAAGGGGAAAATTTAATTTATGAGAGGGAAATGAGAATAAAAGGTTACTAGTCCGACGGCCCAATATAATTTATATTCTGCTGGTCCGTTGAGTGTTTTTGTGGTCTCGGACCAAAGGACCACCATTAATTTCGGGCCCTGTCGTGTTCCGAGAAATTAATCATCGTCATTTGTAGTTTCCACCTTTTTATTACTTTGTTCCCACTAACAAAGAAAAATTAAAATTTTGCTGCCGTATCATCTCTTCACTCGAAATCCAAAATTTTCAAATCAATTGCTAATGATAGAAAATAATACACGTGCGAGGACATTATAATCATGAACACCATGAAATATGCCGAGAATGGTAGTGCACGTGGTCGCGGAGATGATATTCCAGCGAACACCACATGCTCGAGAGGTCAAGGTTAGGTTGTCGGAGAATCTAGCAACTGTTGTTTGACTTTCTGCAGTATTAACTAATGGAACAAGACAAGGGATGCCCTTGGTGGGGATCGGGATTGACGGGTGAGAAAGAAAAAGAAGAAACCTTATAGAAGTCGCACTTTTCCGTACCTGTTTGGACAAACGAGAGAAGAAAAAAAGCGTAATATATGAAAATATATCGATCGGAATCACAAAGCATATGTGCGGGGGAAAAAGTGACCCGTCCGCAATGAATTTTTGACTGCCGAGGACAGGCGGACGGGTGATTTTTCGAGCCCTGCTAATCAACCATCTTCCAGTCTTTTTCTACTTTATCTTTTTTTCTTTTCAGAAGAGGTGAAAGGGGGTGTTTTGCTTCTTTTTTTCTACTTTTGATCCCGCTAACGAAGTTCTAATTTTGAGGCAAAATAAACTAAAATGAAAACAAAAGTAATCTCTAATATTTTGATAACATTCCTCACAGTGCCAATTTTGAACTGTCAGTCGCTTGTACGGTTTCGTGTTACATTTTGAAATTGGAATGACAAACAATTTAGTAAAATTTTGGCAAAAATAAAGAGTTTTAAGGGCTCTTAAAAACAAAATGTGAATCTAAGGAGTTCTTGAGGAGTTTTTAATGACTGTGCACACCCTGTAGACCAGAATAACTAAATGAGCAGAGACTAAGCTGGACAAAGAGAAAATAGTTAAAAAGTCAGAATAATCCAATATAGTGATGTAACATGCGTATGCTTTTGTATCTTAATTTGCACTGTATTTTACATTGTGATCCAGTTTACTACTAATTGTGCACAATTTAGTACACATTTTTCGTGAACAATTTTTTTGTACACATTTTTTACTTATTATCAAACATGCCTGAAAAGTGTGAACTTCAGAAAGTAATGAATAATTTAAGTGAATGCGAAATAGATGTAGAATAGCAATGGATACAAAATATAATGTAGAATAAGGGCAAAATGAGGAAAATCTAGTAATTTACTTGAATAATAATTGCAAACTAAAACACAGAAAAGTGTTGGTACAGAATGCATCTTAAGAAACATTCACACAGGATGGAATTCATCAGATGTCAGTGTGGTCAGAAATTAAAATGGTAAGCAAATTATCGAAATGCGAAGGATATGTTCAGATAAATGCACTTTAAGCTTAATCACAACAAAGCCAACAACTATTTTAAAACTTTTCATTACCATTATGTATGTCCTTGTTATTTAATCTGATTACATGCAAAATGGAATTAAAAATGAGAGCATTACTAAAGAAAACATTTACTATAATATAATTTGTTTATGTGTATAATAGGGATAACCACTGCTCCATGTTGTATTTCTGCAATAAAAACTAAAATTTCAATAAATATTTTAATATCCCGTTTGTTTTCTTATAATATACATTTTAATTGATTGTTATAAAAATACAAAGCATTTTTTAAAAGAAATTTTAAAAAATTGAGGAGAGTTAAAATTAAACAGAAAATTTTGGTAATATGATACATTTAAGCAAGCAAGCTGTACAACAGGGTGGAGTAAAATAGGGAAGAAAACTTTTTTTGTTAAAAACTAATGGAATACGGTTAGTTGCTGTATATATCCCTCAACGTAAGTTTAAAATTTGGACGCATTCAAAGTATATCTTCCGCCCTCTACTGGGCGATGTTGCAAAATATGTATATATCACTCATTTAACATTAGAAGTAAAATTGGAAAATGATTTATTTAGTACTAAGAAACCATAAAGTGAAGAGACGAACATTATGTATGAGCTGTTAATACACAGGCACACAGTAACTAATATAAGTAACAATATTTCACTAGATAAGAAACCTTAATAGTCATTAGTCAATTATAGCTATAAGGAATAGCCACCATTCCATCATTAAACCACTAGGAAATCTTTTTTCGATTCGAACGGTGACATGATGCTTCAAGAGTTAATTTTTGCCTGTATGATGCCATCCCTAGCCGATTGGTCAATTACGGACAAAGAAGCCGCGGTCACCAACTTAACACAGCGTTCCACAGCCTGAGTATGACAGAGGAACTGAATGAATTCTAAATCCGCTTTGGTACTTTTGATCGATTGTTGGTGACTTTCATTCGATACACCAGCTTGAACGGGGGGGGGGGGGATTACAGTTACTTCACAAGCATGCCAGTTGATAACATCAATGTAGTCTGAGGCACTGAAGTTCAGCTTTGGAATACGGAATTCTCTTACTTCTGCGGGAACAGAGGCCACTTCTCTAGCCTTTAAAATTCTCCGTAAAGCGAGTTCTTTGATGTGCCTTCGTTCATCAGTTAGCATTGCTAACAGAATGTTTTCTGGGTGGCAAAAATATGCATTCTGTTGAATGACAGGATCAATATTTTTTTGAGATCGTCACTTAGATAACGAGATAATGTTATTGCCTATACGTGCCTTGCTCCATTCGAGCAAGAGGGTTGTTTCTTTACCTGGAATCAAACTGGAGCATAAACGTTTACTACGTACTCGGCCAGAATTTTCAAATTTGAAGATGGACTCTCACTTGCAATGCAAAGACTCAGCATTCTGTTTGCGGCTGTAATCCATCTTGTGCGACAAAATAAGTGACGCAGAGGCAGCTCGTTCGCATGCAGTTGGCAGATTAACCATTGCAAAGGACATCCCACTTTATTCTGTAAGACCGCAATAGCACAGTTCTTTCTTCCAGTATTCATGGCCGCGCTGTTACAACCAACAGCAAAAAGTTCATCGAGGCTTAACCCATTTTCAATGCAAAAATCACATATTACTGTCGCTATTTGTTTCCCCGTTCCAGAAGCCGGCGTCACATGCCCCAAATAAAGATAATTTGGTTCTTGTATCATAGATACATGTTCTTCGCTAATAGTTCTTCTATGGTATCTGTCTCCAATCATTTCCTGTGACACAGTTTTGTCTTTTCTGCTATCAAAAAACATAGTTTTCAAGCCTCCTCCACTTCCAGTTTGCAGGTTTTGAAGTGAAGCATGTGTTTTCTCTCACTCTCTTCAAATCTTACTCCTATCAACGTGCCTTCGTTCATCAGTTAGCATTGCTAACAGAATGTTTTCTGGGTGGCAAAAATATGCATTCTGTTGAATGACAGGATCAATATTTTTTTTGAGATCGTCACTTAGATAACGAGATAATGTTATTGCCTATACGTGCCTTGCTCCATTCGAGCAAGAGGGTTGTTTCTTTACCTGGAATCAAACTGGAGCATAAACGTTTACTACGTACTCGGCCAGAATTTTCAAATTTGAAGATGGACTCTCACTTGCAATGCAAAGACTCAGCATTCTGTTTGCGGCTGTAATCCATCTTGTGCGACAAAATAAGTGACGCAGAGGCAGCTCGTTCGCATGCAGTTGGCAGATTAACCATTGCAACGGACATCCCACTTTATTCTGTAAGACCGCAATAGCACAGTTCTTTCTTCCAGTATTCATGGCCGCGCTGTTACAACCAACAGCAAAAAGTTCATCGAGGCTTAACCCATTTTCAATGCAAAAATCACATATTACTGTCGCTATTTGTTTCCCCGTTCCAGAAGCCGGCGTCACATGCCCCAAATAAAGATAATTTGGTTCTTGTATCATAGATACATGTTCTTCGCTAATAGTTCTTCTATGGTATCTGTCTCCAATCATTTCCTGTGACACAGTTTTGTCTTTTCTGCTATCAAAAAACATAGTTTTCAAGCCTCCTCCACTTCCAGTTTGCAGGTTTTGAAGTGAAGCATGTGTTTTCTCTCACTCTCTTCAAATCTTACTCCTATCAACGACTTTAGAGCAATCTGCCTTTGCCACAATACAGACGTCCTCTAACGTTGCTGAAGTAATTGCTGCAGCGCATCTGTCAGAAATACCGTACTGGTCACACACTCGTGAGAGAGTTGGAAGTGAAAACTTCATTTGTCCCGCTTTTGATGTTGATGGCTCAGTTGCAGAGAACGTATCAGTTGCACCTTTTTCAAGATCTAGAATTGCAATGATGTTATGTTGACCCTCATGAAGATTATCATTTTCAATGCTTTTAATACATTTGCATTCTTGCCATTGAAGATGAAGGCGTTCCCGTTCCATTTCTGCTTTTATCCTTTCAAACTTCCTTAATTTATTACTTTCTATTATATCAATCGTTCCAATAACCATTCGTCTGAATCTCTGATCCAGAAGGAAAGGCTGTTCTTCAGTTGGAACCTTATGCGACTTATGGCAAGAGCAGAAAGTGAATATTTGGCATTTACAAGCTGCGATATCAAACAGCTTCGTTGATTCATTTTTAAAAGTTTCCACTCTTACGTTGTAGTTTTCATTTCTTTTGATTTTGGGATATCAGATGAGGCTGAGATATATATTATAATGCTTACAAATCATTTGAAGGATGCATTTCTGTGAGACTGTGGGAATTGAATCTTGTTGCCAAATTTCTTTTATTTGCTGTCCGACCTTTTTGGATATTTCCGAAATGCTTGGTTCTTGGCCGGATCTTTCACGTTTTAATTCATGCCTAACATACAAATAACCTTTTATAGTGTCTTCAATACTTGGCAAAACTGTATTTTTAAGTTCTGATGGGGGGCACTGAAAATGGGACATTCAATTGTACTTCTGGTAACAGATCGTCTACTCCCATTGCCACCGCCAGCCATTATTGCAAACAATGTAAACAAATATTCAACTAATTTTACGAAACAAATAATTTAAAAAATTAATACCTGTTGCTATCACGAATACTCGACTCTACTATATCAGGGTTGCCACTCTCCAGAGAATATGAAATTCCCTGACTTTTCCAGGTTTTCCAGATAAATTCCAGGTTTATAAAAAACAGCGCGATAAACTATTCAGTTAATCTAGGCTTACACATATACCTTTTCTCTGTGTTTTAACATAGAGAATATAATATTATAATTGGGAATATATTAATTGGAGTGTAAATATTAAAATATTTACACTTCAATTAAAAATTTGTTACAAATTGGGACAAATAAATAATATTTGACATACATATACAAATAAAAAAAATCAATTGCTTTGGTAAATTAGACAAATCATGTACACTTGTTATAATAAATGTGGTAAAATAAATTAACACCAAAAATGTTAATATACAAGTTATGTGATAGTGAGTGAATATAGTATGTAGAAAAAATATTATTTTTGGAGATTTCTTATTTTGTCTTCAATTAGTGCAGCCTCTTTTTGAGCATCCACCATTATTTTGCTTTTCTTCCATTCTAAACTTTTCAGTTCTAAAGCAACACATTTTCGACTGTCTTCCAATTGTTTTTTATTACTTTCTGCTTCTTTCTTTCTTTGCATAGTATCAATGTACCTGGAATGTGTATATTTTACTGACTGAATCATGGCCTTTGTTATATCAATTGCTTCAACTCCCCCAGCATTGTTTATTGCCCCATAAACTTGTCTTAATGCTTTTAAGGCTTTCTTCTGTTTGGTTATCAATAATGCATTCTGCATTAATGGAAAATCCCCTTTCAAGAAATGAATTACCATGTGATAAAATGGAAAGCAATTTTATAAAAAAGGTCAAATCATTAGAAACTTGTTTTAGATGCAGTATACTAATCCAATGATCGTCAAGCCTAGTATCACTTCTTTTGTAAGATTTCATCATGTTTACTACTGAAGGCTCATTGAATAATTTTTGGAACTCTTGATGAATGTTGTCAGCTTTTAATCCAGATATCCATATTTTAGAAACCAATATTTCTAGACATGCTGACAAACGCTCAATCGCCAAATCAGTTTGAAGAAAAACTGCAGGATTAAGAAACGATATTGCTTTAGTCAATGGAAATCGTACAGGTGAACGCTCAAAAAGTTTATGCACAAATCTTTGATATGCTTTAAGACATGAATTGTCGCATTTTCAAAATGTCTATATTGTTTTTATTCTTTATCTTTCTCAATTCATCTTTTAAAGGAAAACTAAGCGTCACTTCAGAGGCTGGGATCAAGTTATCTTTTTCAAGACCATCAATTTTGTAAAGACATGAAGCATTTTTGTCTAAAACATAAGGCTTTACAAATCTCTGCAAAATTGACTGTGCTATAGTTGTCACAGATTCATAAAGAAATGGTGCAAGTGGTTCATCAAATTTCAGGACAATAAATTATAAAACAAAAAATATATAAAGGTTTTATCCCATGAAAATCACTTTACAATGAAAACAAATATTTATGTTTGGTAAAACACAGGTTTTCACTAAAGAAAGTAATAAATATTGATCTTTAATAAATATATATATATATATATATATATATAGAATTATATTCCTGCTAAAATGGTTTCCTTTTTATTTGCCTAAATTATTGCTTTAATACCACTTTTTGGGAAATATCCCTTCAGAGAGTGAGTTCATGCTACCCATTTTTCAAAATAGAAAAATTTGTATTATGCAAATATAAATAAAAAACTAACCTTAATAATTAGCCATAATAAGAAAATAAACTAGTTTAGTCGATCTAATATGCAACATTTAAATGATGGAGATGGATGGAAAAAGATACTAACGTACTCTCGGCAATTCACGCGATGTAACTGAATTGCGCAATCGCACTGTTTATCCGAAAATAATTAAGAAATTAACCATAATAATTAATCAGAATATGAAAATAAGCTAGTTAAGTTAATCAAAAATGCAATATTTAGAAGATTGAGATGGATGGGAAAAGATACTAACAACGTACTCTCGGCAATTCACGCGAAGCAACTGAATTGCGCAATCGCTCTGTTTATGCGAAAATAATTAAGAAATCTACCATAATAATTAATCTGAATAAGAAAATAAGCTAGTTTAGTCAATCAAAAATGCAATATTTAGAAGATTGAAACGGATGGAAAAAGATATCATTGTACTCTCGCCGATTCATGACAACAAACTGAATTGCGCAATCGCAGTGTTTATGAGAAATTAATGAACAAAATAACATGTTAGCGATTTATGCTGAATTAGACAACCTTTGAAGAAGTATATTTATTACTTTCATAAAATAAGCGACCGAGATTTTTTTATCGAGATTTACATTACACGCGGCCGTAAATCTCCGTTAATTTGATTGGCTTTACCCTGCATTTTATTATGGATTTACTACGATCCCGGGAATGGTAGAAATCAATGCTAAAAAAGTGGAAAATCGGTGTTTCCGAGGAATTATAGTATGTCTGGTTAATTGATAAATTTCAAACAAAAAAAGCCGGAGAATTTCGTTAGTAATCCGGAGGCCGGAGAAGTAATGAAAAATCCGGAGTCTCCGGCCCCGGAGAGTTGGCACGTCTACAATACTCTGAAGCTAGCAAAATGCACGGTACTACGCAGCGCCGGCGCCGCGCCGTCAAAAGTTGGATGGTTGGTTTATTGGGATGAAATACCCGTTACGCGTAGCCTAGACGGCGGCGGGCGGCCAGAAATGTTTGCGTTCGTCGAGCTAATAACTGGTTTTTCCGATCCTTGATCTTTCGAACAATCGTTCTTAGTATACATCGTGAATTTTATTTGCATTATTTAAATTTTTAAAAAAATTCCAGGTTTCCCGCGAAATTCCCTGACTTTTCCCGGTTTTCCCTGACTGTTTTCAAATTCCCTGACATTTCCCGGTTTCCAGGTTGAGTGGCAACCCTGTATATTCTTCAAATGTACTTCTTCACCATAATCATCAAAACATATGTGAAATAGTAGCTCTTCGTCATGCAAAAAACAGACACCAAATAACGACCTCTCGAATAACGAATAATAAAACCATGTGATAACTGAACTCTGCGCTGATAACGGATCATTAGTGCCATCTACTGTTTGGAAAAGAAATCAATCGTAACCTATGTATTAAATGCTACATTGCATGCTAATATTTTAATTTTTAAATAATGAATACAATGAATACAAATTAATTAATGAATAATTAAAATATTAGCATGCAATGATAATAAAAATTATTAGCATGCAATGAAATAATGAATAAATTATTAATTTTGTGTTTGATTCAAAAAGTACAATAAAGTTACAATTTTTGGAGAAAAAACAAGCCTCGGTAGAGGGCCCAAGGAGTTGTTCAAACTTGATAATATTTTACATGTGTATTGTACTTACAAATACACAACTTTTGGAAGGTATTCCAAAACAAGATTTCAACTTTCATTTTTTTGCTCCACCCTACTGTACAATGTATATAATTTGATTATATATATATATATATATATATATAAAATTACCTGTATATTCAGGAAAGCAGATTGTGAGGGGTGACTTCGAAATTTTTTCTTCAAATAAATCTTTCTTGTTCAAAAATAGGATAATGGAAGTCTCCACAAACCATTTGTTGTTACATATGGAATCAAATAATTTCATACTTTCTGTCATTCGATTCTGAAACATAAAGAAGAAAACTTTATTCAAACTCATTGAAAAATAACACAATACAATAATCACAAAACCCAACCAATGGAACTATCATTTATGTCATATAATATTAGTTTTTAAACTCCTTATTTTTCCATGGTACTTTCAATATATACATATTCTTTTCTTAATTTTAATATAGAAAATGAGTATATTCTTGGCTCGTAGTCATGGAATTTATATATATATATATATATATATATATATGGAAGTTCAAAATTTATAAAAATGGATTCCATTTCTCAAAATTAGATATAATTAATACCTGCGTTCTTTTATAGTACATTTGTATAATGAAATGTAAATATTATATACAGAAAAGACACAAACAGAATTTAAGTATCATTGCATTACAATAGTTGTAATTATCTATCCAAGGAAAATTCAATATTTTTATAACATTTATCTTTTAGCCACATATTAATAAATAATTATGCTAATAATTAATGGAAGTTTAGAAAATTTTCATAATTTGGAACATAAATAAAGGATTAAAATTTACTTTATTGATTTGAAAAGTTCTGTTTATGTAGAATTGGTGCATCAATACCAAAGGGGGTACTACCTCTTGATCAGTAACCCCCCCCCCTCCCGAAACAAGCATAAATGATATAATTTTTCTTATTTTACACATATATCTACTTTCATTGAGACTGCTAATTCTGGAGAAAAGTTGCTATTAATATACAGGTTCAGAAGAATGTGAGATATATGTTTAGTAATCTACAACTTTGAAACAAAAACCCTCAAGCATAGTTGTCACACTGATCATATAGGCGTAACAAAGGTATCTCAGTTGATATTTTGTTAATAGCGTGGTAAACCCAGCATTCATGTCTAAAACATAGGTCAGTGATAAATTACCAGCTATCCATATAATCCAAAATACTTGTAGAATTTTCAGTATTTAAAGAAGTTATTCAAGTGAAGCGAGTCCCAAACATAACTTCCTTAACACAGACTCAAATCTGATTGCACACGAAAGTTTTACTGATATAGTAAAACTCAGCTGATAAAATTTTTTACATAGCTTGAGCTATGCAAAAAGAATTTTTTTTACATAGCTTGAACACCGGCCGTCTAAACAGCTGCTCTAGCCCTTGGGTGAGTCGGACGGTTTGAGTCTGCAACATAGCTTGAACTAATTATGTTTAAGTCATGACAAAGCCTGAATTTTAAATTTCAATCTACATATGTACTAAAAATATCTGAGGTCAAAGATCAGATAATATTAAGTCTATAGAGAAAAATTGATTAAAAAAAAAAAAATTGCATGCGTGACAGCATTTTCTATTTGTTTGGTATAACTTATACAATTGTGCAAGTTACTATTTAATGGTTAAAGTTTTTTACTACTTTCATGAAATAAATGCCTTAGTTATTAAACATGCAGGTAGACTTCACTTCTGAGTCGCAAGAGACAGACTAGTTCATTTTGTTCATAATATAGAATTTACTAAAAGGTTAAAAAGCATTGTATAAAATGGCATAAAACAATAATGAGGATGCCAAAGGATCTGTTTCAGGGCAAAACAGTGTGACCAACGCTCACAAGAGTGAAATTTGTTGTGCAGTTGTGCCATCTTGTACTTTAAAAAGGTGTCCCAAATCAATCAACACCCTTATTAATGTGTTATGTGCTGTTTTATATGAAGTTGTTAAAACATATTTGCGTTTTAAGCAGCAGTTTTAGAGATCTGAACAGAATTTACTATTTAAATGTTATCAGAAACATTTTACTACAAAGGTGTTTCCCAAAGAGTGTCTGAAAGGAATATAAAATCAATGGCTGGTTGTAAAAGTAAAGTGAAATATGAAAAATAATCAGTTAAACAGAGGAGAAATTAACTATGATAGTTTAACTCTCATCCTTAAAACTATAATTTCATAAAAATGAAAAAAAAAATTTTTTTTTTTTTATATGCCCCTCTGCCCCAAGAAAGAAAAATGAAGATTGGTAAAATTTTTGCTGTACTTAATTAGGATGAAAGACATTTACCAGGTACTTTTTGGTGAAAAATTCCCCGAGATACTGATAACTGAAAATCCTTGACTTATTCCATTTTACCTGAATTGAATGTGAATAGTTAGTTCACTTCCTATGAAAGTAAATATGGGGGACATCAACAAATCTATTTAAAACAGAAAAACTGCCTATTGAAATTTGCTATTTTATTTGTTGCTGATTGGTCCCTTTCAATCAAACGGGAAATGCTTAATAATAATAATTGGAATATATTAACAAATTTTTCATCAAAAGGTACCAGATAAATGTTTTTGTACTAATTAAGCATAGCAAACATTTTACTGACATTCTTTTGTTGGGGAAGTCATATAAAATAATTAAATTTTGAATTGTTATGAAATTATAATTTCCAGTGGGTGCAATTGTCATAGCTAAATTTTCCTCTATTTGCAAATTATTTTTCATATTTCACTTAACTTCTACGACCAACTGTTGATTTTATATTTCTTTCGGACATTCTTAGTGAAACATCCTGTATATTCACTTAAAGGAATTCAATGCCTGTGCTATACAATTCAAAACTGACAATGCTGATTACATACATTAAATGCCGCTCTATTTTTGAGGAGTGTACCTTAAATTTTCCCAAACATTTCCCCTCAATTAACATTAAATTCATTACTTAATTGAATGTATCATATATTTGAATCAAAAATATAAAACTAAACATAAAATACTGATTTTTAATTTAAAATTGTTACAAAATTGAATCAGTTCACTGGTTATTTGAATAACATAATTTCTTCAAATGTGCTTTTCTATTTTGGTTCACAGAAAATGGAATGTTATATCATTATTTCATCAATTTAAATATCAGATATAGTCTCTTTCTAAA
Source organism: Amaurobius ferox (assembly GCA_951213105.1). Classification (NCBI taxonomy): domain Eukaryota; kingdom Metazoa; phylum Arthropoda; class Arachnida; order Araneae; family Amaurobiidae; genus Amaurobius; species Amaurobius ferox. The sequence goes on along the minus strand of OX578138.1, from coordinate 11,301,592 downwards.
AGAAGTAGCTTTAGCTGCTGAAACATGTTGTTTTCTTTATTTTTTTGTTATGCTACTGAATTTTGTAGTTTAGCGATTCAATTATTTTTAAATAGAGTTTAAGCAAATGTTTTGTATTTTCTTACTGTTCATTCAGTCTTCTGTTTCATTTTGCTTTGGTTTGTTAATTTTATTCCTCTAACTTCCAGTTAGCAATTTTTTTCAAAGCAGTGAAAAGAAACAAAATTTGTTTCATAGACGAACTGGTAATATGTGAACGTAAGACTGTTATTCTTACAATGCATTTTTCTACATTCTTTTTGCTAAATACTTTGAAGGTATATTTCTTAACAAATTTAGAAAATTTATTCTTCATTTTTTGAATTTCAATATAACCAGTTTGACTAAATTTAAAATTTAGCAATTGTCTATTAGCAAAAACAAAAAATTCAGCACTATAACAATATTCCAAATATATAATATTCAGCTGTTCTATTACCATTTCTTCATCTTCCGCTAACACAAGATCATAGCCGCTTAAAGCAACACAAAATATAATAGCTGTAACACCTTCAAAGCAGTGAATCCACTTTTTCCTTTCAGATCTCTGACCACCCACATCAAACATTCTGAAAATTCAAATATTTACATAAATTTACCATTACAAATACAATTAAAATGTATTATTATTATAGTAAGAAATTTCTTACTCTCATTAAAATAACCCTATTGTTTCATTGAAGGTAATAAACTAAGGAAATGGGAAGTAAATTTTCTGAAAAGGCATTTTTAAAATTTCTTATAAAGTACAGTACAAACCCCTCTGAAATTCGTTGTCAGGACATAGGCAATTGCAATTATTTTAAATACTTTTAGAACTGTAATATTATGTTCCCATTCAGAGCTTTGCTTTTTCTAGAGCTTGTCATTGATGAAAATTTTTAATATTTGACAAAAATGTTTATGACTACTTACAACTTGTATAACAGGTTCATGAATAGATTTTGTAATATTTTTTAAATTAATAATTACAGTGAAACCTGGCTAACCCTTTGCCAACGGTTGACATGCCAGCACATCAATTACGAACTTGCATTCAAGGACAGTCGTCACACATTCGCGTCACAGAAAATTTTATTCTAAAGGACGGTGTTCATTGATGAGCATTTTCATATGGAACGTTTTAATTTGAATTTATTTGTCTACTAGATGGCATTAAATGTCCACGTGAACAACTCCAATGTATTTTGCAGATACTTGACCTTGGCATAGGGGAGATCTAATGAATCATTTCTCCATCAGAGCACTTCTCACAGCCTCTGCTATTTTATAATTGAGTTCTGGTTCTCGTTTTGATTTTAGCTTAATAATTTTGTTGGTGAATCATAGGAATATAAGAGAGTACTCTTTTTAAGTTTGGGTTTTAGAGGAATGTGCGACAGAGAAATCATTAGGTTATTTCAGATAAAAGAATGGAAGCAACTAACGAGAATTTTGCTTTGATTATATGTATGAAAAATATACATCAAATAGAAAACAAGTATTTCTTTTATTCCTGAAAAAAGTAGATTGCTCTGTTGAATAAGTGATTTTTAGTGAATTTTTTTTTTAGAGTTAGGCTTAGCGCAAAAAATTAGCTGTCCTTTGGGAACAGTTTGGAAGCGAAGCACTCCTTCTTTTGGGTCATGGCAGTTCTGGAATGCAGCAGTCCACAAAGGTTAAAGTGACCACCCTTGGAACTGTGAAAACTTATCACTTTATGAAAATGGCAGTGGCTACTATACGAAAATGGTATGGTCACTTTAAGAAAAGTGGTCACTTTAGTCAGGTGGTCAATATACCAAGATGGTCACTTTACCAGGTTTCACTATATAAATAAATTCTTAAAATGAGCTTGAGCTTGAGAACGTTACAAAAATTCGTTAACAATGTGTGAACAATGAAAAATGCTTTATCAGTTATTCAAAAGTGGATGAAAAGTACTGTGATCTGATGTCTGAAACGATTTGCACTGAAACAGGAACTCACCCCTTTCTGTCAGACAAAAACATCAATAAATATTTCTGGACCCCTTTGACTACGATAATGATGACTAGCTAATGTGGATAAGATTTTGCAACAGTGTTTATGCTATAATGCAAGAATCTTGCATATTAAAAAAATCTTGATAGATGAAATAAATATACAGTATCACAGTCTCCGGCCATCCAAATAGCTGCTCTAAGTTCTCGGACGAGTCGGGTGGTCTGGGCTTTTGACAGTATCACAGTCTTTATAGAAGGCACACACACACACACAACTGGTTAAAATTCTAGTAATAAATTTAAGATCATCTAATGTCAGTTTTTAATTGACTTGCGTCAGTGTCAACGATATATCATTACAATGTAATAGTAACTCATTGTCTGCAAAGACTACCCTTCATTTGTTGTTTATTAGGATAATGAGAAATAAATGGTAATCTATTGCAAAGTGTAAATTTCTGATTTCATTATAATTAGATAAAACAAGATTTTTTTTATATAATTTAAATATTTTTAGATTGCAAACAAATTTCCAAGGATCATGCAAATATGACATTATAAGTGAAGCATGGATATTGAGTTTGAGTTTGGTGCAAGGAAAAAAATAAAATTATAACCCAATTAATGAATGGGTTGCCACATATGGCCAGGTATTACATGTGAAATTAAAAAGTAACTTTTTAGCAATAAATTTGGAAGCACTCAAATCGAAAGTGTGTCAAAATAGAATTCAGCTTTGTACAGGGGAATATTTTGCCATGCTAGAGGTGGTGAGAGACATAATTTTGTAAAAAAGTAAAAATGGCTATAATTCTTACTAAACAGACAGACCCCCTGCTACAAGACATAATAAAACACTTTTATAAAATATAAGAATTTTAATAAAAGTAGTATCTAGTTACTTGAAATGCAATCCCTTGAAGCTAAATTGTGTTTCTACAATTCCAGTTGTTTTGACTCTAGTTCGTAGGACATCTTGCTGGGAAGGAATATAGTTAGATTGACTGATTCTGTCAAGTGCATTCAAGTAGCTGCAAAATACAAAATCAAGCGTATTTAGGAAGATTACAGAAAAAAATGATTTTTTTTTAGATAAAATAGCACTAAAAGGCAAAAATTAATTGTGACCATGCTACAAATGATGGGATAACTTTTACAAAGAACAAAATGCCTTAATTTTTTCTTCTTTGAAATCTTCAGTTATTGAATAATATTGACATTAATTTCATAGGAAATGAATTTTAGATTTAATTTGTATTTGGGTTAAAGGTTTACTTGAGATTGAGCCTGGTCACACTTTTATTTTTTTTAATTTCAGGATGACCCAAGTAAGGCAAAAATAAAAGATGTCCCTTTTCGCATAATTCTAAACATGCAAATGGACTGCATTTTTTATTATACATATTTTTAAAAATAAATGATTCAATTTCCACCGAGACTCAATCAAAGATATTTCAGGCCAGATCAGCAGCAGTCAGACATAGTCTGGTAAAATTTTCAAAATTTTACCTCATGCACACCTCTTTAGCATTGAAACCCAAACAGTATAAATAAATTACATGACTTTTCCCAGGTTGTCTAGATGTGTTTTTGAAAATGTCCAGGTTAAAAAACTAATTGAATCTAGCTTAATCATTTACATGTAGCAGATTAATACAATACACTTGTGATACTATACTTGCCCGAAGATAAATAAAATTTACAATACATCCAAGAAACTGCAGAAATTAATAAATGCTAGCTAAAATTTTAAAATCCTTTGACTTTTCAAGTTTTTAAACTGTTTAAAAGATTTTTTAATGACATTTTAACCAATTTTTTTTTTTTAAATTCCTTGACAATTGAAAAATCTCCCTTTATTTCCCCATAGAATAGTATCCCTGTGCATTTACTTGACACACGTTGCACAAGAACATTAAAATCTATTTAAATTTTACATAATTGTACATTAATGATTCTCTTCTTCAGAGGAGAGGTTAGAATTTTTTGCACTTCTGGACTGCATTTGTTTGATTGAGTATTTAAAAAAAAAAAGGAAACTGCCATCAGAGCATAACATTTCTTACAGGCTCAAATTAATTTCTTCATTTGTTTTCTGTATTCATTAATTTAACTTTTATTGCACAAAATAATACATTAAATATATACTTAGTTAAAATTATATTGAATTTATAGAATAATAATTTCCTTTACATTTGGTGACTTGGCACATTCTAAAATAACGCAAAGTCAAAAATAAGTTAAGGAAACTGAAATATCATGTGTTTGAAGATTATGAAACATGACTGATACACCAAATTCAATCTTGAATGGAAAAACAGTTAAATCTTATATAAATCTAGTGAGAATAAAATGTTTATTGATTTTGAAATTTAGATGCATACACATCAAAAATGACAGTTGGTGAACATTACAAATATCAGTAGAACACCTTAGCATTTGTATTATGATTGTAGTTAATCATAGATTATCATTTTAACAGTTTAATTGATAAGAGTTTAAACAATTATTTTTAAATGAGTTGCCAAATTAAAATAATTTTACACAATTTTAAAAAACATAAATCAATGTCAATCAGACCAAGAATACATTATTAAAATAATAAAAATCTAGATTATTTAAGTGCAAGGTATTTGATATTTCAAGTGCACCATAAGAGTCATATATGTAAGTTCATTTAAGACCATGCAACATGCTTCATAGTAATCCAATTCAGTCATGATTGGTGAAACTGACAAACCTAGTGTGAATAGAAATATTTATTGTGTGTTGAAATTTTGATATGTACACTTCAGAAACAGGGTTCATGAGCACAACAAACAATACCTCTAAAAATTAAAAAAGAAGCATGAAGTTTGAGAAAATTTGAAATGTGTTGGAGTTTTGTGTGCATTCAATATCAATAAATTTCTGTATTTTCACAGATTCACAATAATTGTACTACCAAAAATTGACAGTTACACCATACAATTATAAGAAAGCATGGTATAGATGAAGAATAATCCCTTTTTCATTCATTGCGGTTTTAGGTGAGATTCTGGCAATCCCTGCTATGATTTGAAGAACATTCGATTCCGGTAACCCATTCCGCATCTTTTGTCGACAAGGTAAAAATCGCAATATTCCATTTCGGCAACCTTGCCCATGTCTTTTGTCATCTTTTGTCGCCGTTTTGCAGTCCATTGTCACCCTTTTATCACATATGGTAAAAATTAAAAAAATTTCTAATTTTCCTGTTATGCTCTATGAACCATGGAACACCTGTTGCTACATGCGACCTCCGACAGCCAGTGGTACAGGATTCTGTGATTTTTTTTAGTAGGCAAGCATAGCGAGTTAAACCCGTGAAGCTGGCATAGGATTATGTTTGCATTGCTGCAGATTAACTGTTGTAGAAACGGCAATAAAAGGGCAACGGAAGATGACAAAAGGGTAACAAAAGATGCAGAAAGGGTTGCTAGAATGGAATGTTGCAATTTCTACACTGGCAACAAAAGATGCATGGTACAGATGTAGTTCTCTTTTTTATTCTTGGCGATTTTAGGTGATATTCCGGCAATCCCTGTTATGATTTGGAGAACATTCAATTCTGGTGAACCTTTCCACATCTTTTGTCACCCTTTTGTCACCAAGGTAAAAATTAAAAAAAATTCTGATTTTTATGTTATGCTCTATAAGCCATGGAACACCTGTTGCTATGTGCGACCTCCGATAGCCAGCGATACTGGATTCTGTGATTTTTTTTAGCGGGCGAGCATAGTGAGTTAAGCCAGCAAAGCGGGCGTAAGTTCATGTTTGAATTGCTGCAGATTAACTGCTGCACAAACAGCAATAAAAGGGCGAAGAAAGACAACAAAAGGGCAACAAAAGATGCAGAAAGGGTTGCTAGAATGGAATGCTGCAATTTTTACATTGGTGATAATAGACAAAGAAAGAGTTGTCAGAATGGAATGTTCTTCAAATCATAGCCCGAATTGCCAGAATCTCACCTAAAATCGCAAAAATAAAAAAGGGATTATACTACATCTTGTTCTGAAAGCATGAGCATCACCTCAGAAATGCTTGATTAAATAGGAGGAATCCTTAAAATATGCAAATTTGTTAAAACAGAATTTATAGTTCTATAACTATGAACTCCTTACACATTATACCATATATATAGAGAAAGTAAAATTTTAGGAAAAAGCAAAACATTGAAAGAGCATTCTCAAATGCTAAATCACATCACATTATACTTACTATGCAGCGGAATCATTCAACAAATATTCCCTGGAACGTGAAAAACAGAGCTGCAAGCCTCTGTCTTGCCAAACACGTTTCATTATTGCAGCAAGCTCTGGACTTATCTCACTATCTTGTGAAGCACCAACAATTGTAAACAATTGCCTAGCATCATCCTAAAACATAGAAGAAGAAAAAAAAGACTATATGAATAAGTAGAATTCAATATATGTACAGTATTTTCTTGATATGTCTACTTTGCTTTCTTATCATACAAACTTTCCAACAATGTTATATGATTTTAAAAAGGCTTTACTTAATTAAAAAAAATAAAATAAAATACTGATGTAAGCAGTAAATGACTTTTCTGTCAAGAGGTTTTTTGCTTGTTTTTTTATGGAGGGGGGGGGGGGGGGGGTTATTCATAAAAGTTAGTTTTATTGAACAATCGGTCAAATGAATATTTAGGGAAGAGTACCTTTAGTCACAGTCCAACTTGAGCACCTTAAATGCTAAAATCAGATTTAAGATTAAAATCTTTTAATTAAATTTTACTACTAGATGGCTCTTGTGTGCATCTGCTACTGTGTTTTGAAAACTCTACTGTAATTTGAAAACTCTACGGCTATTATCATATATTTTATGTGAATAACATCTATGTTTGGGGTTTCTGTGGAAAAAATCGGAGCGTTATGAAAAATGTAAACACTTTGGACTCTTAAACCGCCAAACCTGATACATAAAAATATAAATATTTTTTCTTGTTTCATCAGAAATAAAGTTCAGATATATAAAAATAATTTTAATATTTTAAACTGTTCTTTTCGAAAAAACTTAAAAATAGTTCTCACAGTGAGTGCTTCCTCATTTTTTTTTACTTTCACTCAAAATATCTTTGAAACTATAAAAGATAAAATAGTAAATGACAAAAATATGCATTAGCAAATTTAGTTTCTAAATCTATATTTATTTATTTTTTAAAAAAGCTCTTCTTGTTTTGTTTTTTTACTTTCACTCAAAATATCTTCGGAACTATAAAAGAAAAATAAATAGTAAATGACTTAATTGATATTTAATCTTTCTTAATCCATATTTATTCTTTTAAAAAAGTTCTTGTAGTAATTGTCTTGTCAAGTTGAAGAAGATTGAAAATTTTTTGTTTTTCAAGTTTGTAATGCGTATGTCTCAAAAACTAAAAGTGCTAGCTATGAACAAAAAACAAGAATTTGTAGCTCCTTTACAGTCCCATAAATGTATGTAATTGGATTTTGGATTGAACGCTTTGTTTTCGAAGTATAGTAGTTATAATTTCGTTATTTAGTATTTTAACCTGTGTTTTCCAATGGGTGAGAAAGCTGTAATACTTAAAATGTCACAATTGTTGCAGATCAATCTGTATACTGATTCCTTGGTGAAATATTAGTGCATAAGCATGAGATATTTTATTTTGTTTAAAAAAATTGGGAGTTTAAATAAACTTAGACGTTTCTTCAAACAAAGTTTAATGATGAATGAGGTTTGAAAATAATAGACGAAAATACACATATTCAGGTATGTATTTATGTGCCCCACTAGGCAAGTTTATAGATTAACTTGATTGTGAAATCTTGTCAGATATATTATTTAAGTTTAATTTATATACTGCCAAGCAAATCAGTAAAATATTTTGATATTTTGAAGACTATGGTCATTGGTCAGAGTATCCAGATGAAAGCTGGTTGAAGACTAGAATACTTGTTGGCTAATTGGCTATTGAGAATTAGGGAGTAACTTATAGTACTTTGAAAGCCAGTAAACCAAATAAATGAGACTGAAAAAATCTAATAGACTTAGATTTTTTTTTTTTTTTTTTTAGGTTTTGTAATAGTCAAAAATTTTGTATATAAATTTTGCAGACAGCAACAGTGCCATTATAATTTAATTTATTTAAATAAAACTACATATGAAAGAAACAAGGTTTATTGTGAAATTAGATATAAAATGGTCACTGTAGAGTTAAGCCCAAAAGCATGGGAGCCTTCAGGAAGAATCTAACCAGTTGGGGAATCTTGAGACAAACTTACTGAAGGAACAGTCTTTTTAAAACATTACTTTCTTTTTTATTCAGAATGTGAGTCAAATGTCAATTGTATCCCCACCCCCTAGTTTCACCCATCTTTTTCCCCTCTTTTCCAGAAAAAATAAAGCATTATCATCCCCTTCCCCTTAAAAATAGAAAAATAGATGATCAAAGACTTCTTGAAAAGTTAACTGTTTTTCTAAAAGCAATGTGGAAAGTGTATTACACTCTATTTTCAAATAAATTGCAAAGGGAAAAAGAAAAAAAAAAAAACACAAAATTTTCTGATAAAATACAACTGAAAACCTTTCTTTTTCAGAAGCATTTTAGATCCACATCTCCAAATAGTATTTTAGGAGTGATATAGACTTTTGACTCTTATTAAGATCCTTCAATCTTGAAAAAGAGCAAACATTGTCAAGCAAAAAATAGCTTACTCTAATGCAACCCCATAGCAACATATACAAATTGATAAAAATTATAAATAAAAACATTACAACATTAACAGCTGAGCAAAATGGTAAAAACAGATGGCCATTTTGAAAAAAATTGTTTTCCTTCTTCAGTGCAAATAAACTAAGAGATTGGCACCAAATAAGTACCACGAACTAGCAAAAATGCTAAGCTACAGCAGTGGTTCACCACCTAGTGTAAAACAGAGAAATAAAATAGAAACAACAAAATACCATAAAATATGAACAAGAAATAATATATAAAAAAATAATAAAAGAAAAACAAATTTAACATGGTCATACCATACTTTAGAAAAGTTGTCAGATAAATAAACCATATTATTGGAATTTTTGTTGATATGAAAAGCAACAAAGAAATCCAAAATCAAAAAATTGACAAGTGTTTTTGAATGAAGAAGCAAAATTAAATAAATGGTTAGTCATTCTGAAATGATTCATAACAAATATATGTATTTCTTGGTTTTCGACAAAATTTTGATGTTCTCTCAAATGATCTTTTAAAACAAGCATTGGCAACCTTTTTCTTCTTGCAAGCGAGGTGTAATGTCTATGAGCCAGTAGTGGGCCCCATTTATCTATTGAATTATTTTATAACTAATAAATGAATGTTATAATAAAAAAACAGAACAGTGAATTATGCTTATTTGTTATTAGGTTATTGTTATTATGTTACTGTTTTAAGGCATGTTTAGTTTAAAAGTTTTTAGCAATTTTCGTTAGCACATTTGGTATTACACTCTTTGTTAGTCGAACTGAAGAAGGAAAAGCCAAGCTTTTCTGAAGCAGTTGTCTGTTTTTTACCATGTAAGTTATTAGCTTTTTATTTAATTGATATTGTGCAAGACATGTTTTCATACCAGTCAACTTTCAAATGTATTACAATATTTTACCACCACACAACATAACATGTGTACAATCTACACACAGCATCTACAAATGATCCTGTAATATATTACTGCACCCCCTGAAACTATGTCCGATTGTGTTTATGGAATTAGAAGGAAAAGAAGCATGGTTATGTTCAGAGTGACATAATGATTAAGTAACATTCTGTTAATACAAATTATTACTTTCTTTTTCTTTTGACAATAAATTGATTGCCTAATTGTATCTTTTTTAAAAAATAGCAAGTTTTCTAAATACATACATATTTAAAGCTACTTGTACAATCGTAAAATGCTGACTTAATTCAACATTCCTTATAAGATCTTTCATACAAGTTGGCAGATATGTGTTCTGTATTTAAAATTTATAATTGTTCCAAATAATTTCCATTCATAAAATACATTAAATTATACAGACAAAACTGGTCGACACAATAAAATACTAAAACTTACATTTCTGGAAAGATCAGCAAATTCAATTTTTAGCTGACCCATGGCTTTAATGATGGCCAATAAACTTTGAATAGTATTATTGTGCACAACATGGCGATACTGTAAGCATTCATCTTTTGAATAACCAGCTTCATGGATAATTCTATATTATGAAACAAAGTACATTTAAAAATGTCAACTCAGAAATATAAAAACTTTCAGTATACAAAAAAGTTTCATCAAACTGGCTTTAAAAAAATTGAACAAAATAAAGAAAGTGAAATCTTATGTAGGGATACCATTGTCGATAGCATTTTTCATAATTTGTATAAAAATGTTATTTATCGATTGGTGATTATGATTTCTAATGAATGGAAAATCACAACTCAAAGTTCTGAATAGAGGCACCTTAAGTGGGGCATCCTGGGACACAGCCCACTTTGGAACACCTTAAATTAATATTGATTTTTACCCCTCTAGCCAAGAATTAATCCCTAATGAGCCTAGAGTTAATTAAAATGAATTATAATATAGATTTAAATTTAAGACTGGATACCCACCATAACAATATTATTATCAATTTATACGATAAAGAGATTCTTATAACTTTATCATTAAGCTGCTTTCCTTTTGTTCTTGTAATCCTCTTCAGTCATTTAGAAATATCATTTTAAACTAGCTCTTTACAATACATAGACTCTCTGATCCTAAGTATCATTATCTACACATTAATAACTTTAAGTGCATTTGTAAAATTTACCACTATTCTGATTATTTTGTAAACAATATTATTAATAATTTCAAGTATTTATCATAGTAATATTGCAATTGAATACTTTATCCTTAGTTGGCAATATACTATTTTTATGGATATCACCTTACCTTTCTTTTCTCCATGTATCTGCTCATATCCTGAATCATATACTTAAAAGTCAAATTTAAAAGTAAGTTTAAAGTGAAATCTTTTCCATTCGTTCTCAATTCATTCCGGTGAGCGTGAGTATTGCTGTTTGGAATAATACATTTTATCTCTGACTCTACGCTCTTGGTTTTCAGTTTCCCTCATGGTATCATATCAAGTTAAGTATCCATTTTATTTTAATTTCATTTTTATAATTCCTGCATATCCTTTTGGCCTATTGAGTGTGCCAATAGGGTTTATAGTGATATACAGGGTGGCCATAATTAAAGTAGAGGTGTTTAGAGCCCGACAGTGAGAAAATTGTTGGACCAAACTCAACTAAATTTGCAGTAAATACTATTTAGACCATGAGGTTTTGATTTTTAAAAAGAAAGAAAAAAAATAGTTCGCATTTTTGCCACCGCGGGCCAAAGTGGTGATGTACGGTCCATTTTTGGAGTAAAATAGGCATAGGAAGTACAGAAAGTTCCATCAATGCTGAGGAGTATCGAACAATGCTGCTGAGCTTTGTTATTCTGCAACTTCAACAGCGTGGATATCTTAAATCTAAGCTATTTATGCAGGATGGAGCACCCCCTCATATTGGATTGCACATACAGGAAGTCCTATGACAGCATTTTACCACCAACCGAATAATTAGTCGAGCATTTCCAATGAAGTGGCCAGTCCGTTCTGACCCCTTGTGACTTTTGATTGTGGAGTCATGTAAAGCGTTCGGTATACCAAGGGAATGTGGATAATTTAGCCACTTTAAAGGACCAAATACCATTGCACGTCAAGCAAATCAATAGAGATTAGCTGCATTCTGCAGTAGAGAATGCTGTTCAGAGAATACACTTTTTGAAACATACGCAAGAAAAACATATTGAATCACACATATAAATGATGCCAATATAAAAATTAATGTCATACGTATGTAAATGTAAAATGCTAATGTAAATATAAAATGTAATAAATACGTATAAAATGTAAATGTGATATCCTTTTTAAAATGTATGTAAAATGTTAACTTTCTGTACTTCCCATGCCTATTTTACTTCAAAAATGGACTGTACAGCACCACTTTGGTCTGCGGTGGCAAAAATCCGACATTTTTTTTTCTTTTAAAAATCAAAAACCTATGGTCTAAATAGTATTTACTGCAAATTTGGTTGAGTTTGGCCCAATAATTTTCTCACTATCAGGCTCTAAACACCTCTACTTTAATTATGGCCACCCTGTACTATCGCCATTGTTAGAACCAGACTTTTGTTTCGGTTTAAAATGTACACACTATCCCGATTCCAGCCGCTCATACCCTCGGGTGAGTCGAGCGGCCTGGGTCTCCTACACTGTCCTGATGATGAGTACATTTCCAAATTCACTTCCATTTTTTTAAGCTATATCCTTTTCTCATCTTTTAGCTTATCACCTTTTGGTTTTAACTGTAAGAACTAGCTATGTTTTAATATTTTTATCATGCGCTTATTATTACCCTTTCAATTTGATTTCTATTATATTTACATCTGATCAGATTAGGTGATGTTAAGCTTAGTTTGTTTCGTTTTGAAAGTTTTACTGCAATCTTTTTTTTTTTTTTTAAATATTTTTTGGTATGTGTTTTTTTAAATTCACATTTTTAATGCTAGACTATCCTTATTCAGGGGTGATTGTGAGTCTAAGTCCAATTTCCTGAACATACAAAGAAATTTCCTGAAAAGTTACGCAATAATTTTGCAATTCACTCTCAGTATTTTTGCAATTTACGCAATATTGTGCAATTCTTGGTCACTTTTGAACATAAAAGAATAGTAAAAAATTAATAGTGCATCCCACAAAAAAAACTATCTGATCGATAGCAGATAAAACATACAGCCACCTATGTGAAGGTCGCGATAGGGGAGCTAGTTGATCTATTTCTAAGACAGCACATATTTCCAAAAACAAGTGTTGTTTATCTGCACTTTTCAAATCAAAATGCATGCTATCGCATAAAGATTCCATGTGTATAATAAATGGCTTGATAAACCGTTTAACTCTATTGTTTACAGTGTGTTTAAATGCATCCCCATCTATGTCCAAAAGATGTGGAGCCTTTTTAGTCCTTATCAAAGTTTCAACTCCTTTCTTAGTTCCTTGCATAGTGTTGCAAGAATCCATAAGCACGCTGACCAAGTTTACCCAAGATATCTCATTTGCTTCTATGAACTCTACCAACTGGTTGTAAATGGTGGCAGCAGTACCAACATTAAAAGAAAAAGAAACTAAATGTTGAATAACTACATTATTTTGTTCAGGACAAAAATATTGAACAAGCACAGTAAGTATACTTTTGAATGATCTACTTGTACTTTCATCCAAATTCAAAGAGAATTTTACTTTCTTCAATGTCTCAACAATCCTGTTTTGAAGAGTGTTTGCCAAACCATATTTCATCTTATATGCAACTACATTGGAAAAATGATTTAATTCTATTATATTTAGAAAATGCAAATTTGGCAATTGCGTTTAAGAACAGGGTTGTTTAAATACATGGGCAAATTTAATTTTAACGCATTCCTTCATATTAATTCTAAACTATGCTTTTGTTATCTATAGTAACTCATGCTTTTATTTGCAAGTTTTGCTGAAATTAAATCATTACAACAATAGTCAGGAGTTACGAACTTAATTTCACAAAAAACAAATTTTTTTACAATTGGCAAGATACAAATTTTTTGTTCTTAAAGTGCAGTATATTTTTAAACACATTTATAAAATTATCATGTATTATTAAAATGTGCATTGTCTAGTGTCTACACATAAATAAAATTTGGTGGCAGTATCTTATGTGTGTTTTAATGAAAATGTTTATTTTGTTCAAAAAAAAATTTCATAAAAATGTGGCAGAAAAGGCTTTAGATATTTTAATAAGTTTATTTCAAAGAATATTAAAATATACTTCCACTGGGACAGATGCCAACCTCTGAAAGGAGTCATCAGTAGAAAAATCAGAAGTTTTCAGTAGTATTCAGTAAAACCGCATCGTTTAAGTATATTGAAAATATATATTTTAAAATCTTAGAATAAATTCAAAATGTAGTTTTGCTAACTTAACTAAGTTAATTAAAACTGAATGGCACTATCTATGTGAAAATAATTAAGATTACCTTTATAATTAACCAAAATATTTAAAATAAGCTAGTTTAGTCAAGTTAATGTGCAACAATAGGGAGATGGATGGAAAAGGATAATTACGTACTCTCGGCAACGCCCGCGAAAAAAAAAATTGAATTTCATGATCGTACTATTTATGTGAAAATAATTAAAAAAATTAGCCTTTATAATGAACCAAAATATGAAAATAAGATAGTTTAGTCAAGTTAATGTGCAACAATAGGACGATGGAGATCGATGGAAAAGGATAATTGAGTACTCTCGGCAACGACCTCAAAGAAAAAAAAACTGAATTTCACGATTGTACTATTTATATGAAAATATTTAAAAAATTAACTTTTATAATCAACAAAAATATGAAAATAAACTAGTTTAGTCAAGTTAATGTACAATAGGGAGATGGAGATCGATGGAAAAGGATAATTAAGTACTCTCGGCAACGGTCGCAAAGAAACAAAAAAAACTGAATTTCACGATCGTACTATTTATATGAAAATAATTAAAAAACTAACTTTTATAATCAACAAAAATATGAAAATAAGTTAGTTTAGTCAAGTTAATGTGCAACAATAGGGAGATGGGGACCGATGGAAAAGGATAATAGCGTTGTTCTCTTGGCAACGACAGCAAAAAAAAAAAAAAAAAAAAAAAAAAAAAAAAAAAAAAAAAAAAATCACGATAAATATAAAAATTTAAATATTTATATAAAAATAATTAAAAAGGTAAACTTTATAGTCAACCAAAATATGCAAATAAGTTATTTTAGTAAAGTTAATGTGCAATAATAAGGGGATGGAGATGGATGGAAAAGGGCAATTGTGTACTCTCAGCAAAGCCCGAAAATAAAGACTGAATTGCGCAATCTTATAATTTAAGAGAAATATAATTTGTTTAGTAAAATATTTCTTTATTTTACTCGCACTATACAAATAAATTAGGTCTATTGTTCTGATATGAAATCATTAGAAGACGAAGAATTAGATGCAAACTGATAATTTTGGACTCTCAACAAAGCAGGGAATATGAATTGAATGGTGGGATACATGGATTTCTTGGGATTTTCCGTAGTCTTGGGAGTACTGTCCGTAAAACCGTAAGATGAAGTAAAAATCGGTACAAACTGTGTACTGAAAATCCGTAAAAGTTGGCATCTCTGTAATAGTCGTATCTATAAAAATTATATACTGATATGAAAGGGGTCAATGTAAAAAAAAGATTTTCAAGTGCTGCGCGAAGATTTTTTCTCTATTTCCCCTTTGAGTCCAATGACAACATATATATTAATGACATATATGATGACATACATCACGGTGATTATGGAGACTAAAAATTTACGACTTGTTTTTGATTCCCCTTCTGTGGGGGACTTTACGCCTCCACTTCCGGGTTAGAAAGGCGGCCTTTGCTTGCAGTCCGTTTTTTGGACGCTGCGTGCTGGGAGTACCAGAATAAATACAACTTGTCACACAAGAACGTCTGCGTTCTCGTGTGACAAGCTACATTTATTCTTTCACCCCCCCCCCCCCCCCCCCCCCCCCCCCCGCACACAGCGTCTATAAAACGGAGGCGGACAACGCTCATCAGTCGTAGGCCGAAACTCAATTATGATAATAGCTCTGGTTGAAACCTCTCTGCGATTTTCTTTGAAAAGCGGAACTTTGAGGAAAAAAATTGAATTTTTCAGAAAAAGCGGATTTTTTGGGATAAAAGCAAAACAAAAAAACGGAAATTTTTGTGGAAAAGCAAAGAAGCGGAATTCCGCCGAAAAGCGGAAGAATCTCATACCTGGATTTTAGAAAAAAAAAAAAATTAAATGTCAATTTCATAAAAAAAATCCCGGAAGTGGCAAGTTAAATTTCCGGAACACAATCACCCCTGCTTATTCTATAGTTAACTAATAGACTACATGCTTTGTTTCTTCATATAGATAAGTTGCTAGCTAATATTTTCCATGTTTATATATTGTATATATCTATAGTTACCTATAGATAGTTACCTTTATCTATAGTGTTAAAAAATTATCTAACCATCTATGCTAGAGTTGGGTTATTAGTCATTTTGGTAGTTAATACATAGTTTTCCTTTAATATACAGTTGTTCATAAATTAACGGTCTATTTCCATCTATTATCTCCATTACTATTTAAGCATCTACACTTATTTTGATATATTTTCTTATTTAAGAACACAATATATATATATATATATATATATATATATGTGTGTGTGTAAAGGATCAAAGAGTTTTGAGTCTCATCTGGTAATAAATTGAATTATTTTCTGTGTCATGAATGCTTTACTATATCTCTTCATATTCTACTTTAATTCATACATTATTCATATATATATATATATATATATACACATATATATGTGTGTGTGACAACCTTGATCAGTAAGAATATTTTATACATCAAAAGTAAAGGCTTGATTTTTGAAATAAGTAATTTTGTAAAAGGAGCCAGATTTCTTTTGGACAGGTGCACAAGTCGGATCCCTAAATATAAGAATAGATAAATTTGTACAAATGTGCAAAGAGAATAAGATAACATTTACTTCATCTGCTTTGCTATTGTACTCTTCCCAGATTCACCAGCACCTGTGAAATAAATGGAATTTTTTAGAAATATGAAGTTGTCAATACAAATTTTAAAACTTACTTGAATGTTTTGAAAATAAAATAGCATTTAAACAGAAATTAGTTATGGTTATTAAGTGCACAATATCATAAAAATATTTTAAAATATAAGTAGTATAAACTAGTAACTTCCCCAAAGTTGTAGAATACATAGATGTACAATTCTTAATTATAAAAACGACTTCAAAACTAATCCCATGTGCTACCATTTTAAAGAAAATTTAAAATAAATTCTAATAAATATAGAATGTGATTACTTGGAACAAAAACTTATTACATTTTTTAGAAACTTTACTGCATTTCAACTAAACAATACAGTAGTCCATGAAATTTGCTCCAAGAGCTATTATAGCAATAATTTAAAAACTTTCTCATCCTTATTATATACAGAATTGCTTTCCCAAAAGTTTTCCAAATTTAATATTTTGATGGAAAAACGTATTTTGAACATTTTGGGAATAATGTCCATCTGTGTATGTGAGTCATGGGCATAATATCCCAATAATTATTGCTGTTAAATTTGATATGTGGATACATCATGTAAAACTGTAGATAGAATTTTTGTAATTTTCACTTTTACAACACACATTAGAGTTTGGAGATTTTCACAGCATTATTTCCTATAGGAAACTGATAGTTCCTTACTTCATAAAAGAGAATGTCTGCATGTGCTGTCTATAACGGGAAATCTAAGTGTCGTTTAGCCATGAAATTTGGTACACAGGTACTTCAAGACTCGAGATGGTGTACATCGGCATTATATTTTTAAAATTCGAATTAGTTTTTTTTGTTTTGTTATTTTATGTGTTAGTTCAATGTACAATGATTTAGGGCAATATTCACACAAATCGGTTCCCTAGCGAATAAAAATATTTTCAGAGTTTCCATATTGACACCATCGGGAAGATCGAAAAATTCTCTTTCAAACAAATTTTAAATGGAATCCATATGATTAATAGACGAATTTTTGTGAATTTTAAAATAGATACTTTTTGTGTGTTCTAAACCTCAACTTTTTAAATTGCAATATAAAAAATTGACAGCCAATCTAATGCTTATAATTTAACATCAATTACACACTGCTACAAAACAAAAAGTAATTTCTTTAACTCATCTGTATACCGTATAGTACTGGTAGATGAAAGAAAATGATAGTTAAACAAAGCTGTGGTGTGGATGCAAATGGTAATAAAATTGTATAATTAAAACAAATCAGTCAAATGCATCCAATTTGTGTTTAAACATACATATTGAAATTATAAAAAATAAAAGTGTCTAATTCATGCAGTCATGTATTTTAATTTACTGGTGTACCCTTAAATTGACTGAAGTATTACCCTTAAAACTGATGTGCTAATTTAAGCACTTATTCAAATATGCCAAAAGTTTCGAGATACTAATATGCATTTAACCCAAATTTATAATTAGTACGTTATATTATATTTTTAGAATCAGTTTTCATAAATATACATGAATGTTAATAAAAATATATTTTCATCTTTCATTTAAAATAAAGTATATGCAAATTGCCGTGAGGTTTCTATGTGCTAATTTTTAAAAAAACCTTCCTTGAGGGGTGATGCTCCCAGGCATCTTTTCTCTGCAAGGGCACTGTTCTACTTTGCACTTTAAAAAATCTGGCAAGTTCACATATTCAGCCATTCTAAAAACAAATGATAATATAAAAATATCATAATTCCTTTTTAACACTTTACAACATAGTTGAAAAGTGTTTATGACTTCGTTCATTCTGTCTGTCTGTCTGTCCGTGCGCACGATAACTGCCATAAAAATGGCTTCATCAAAATGAAATTTTAGTATGTTGTTCAGATGGTCTGTAGGACCTATGGAAATATAAATGAATAGTATCACCCAATTAGTTTTGAATTGAACCCGGGTTGAAAAAATGAAATACATTGAACCCTATAGGACCTAATGTTTGAAACATTTTCTAAGCGGATTTAAAATTCATAAATTGCTTCGAAAGTTTTAGGAAATATTCAAATTATCTCAAACAAACCCAAAAAATATATAAAAAAAATTTCAGCAAAATATATTCAATAGTTTTTTAAATAAAAATCAAAATAATAATTAACCTTTTATATGAAGAGATCACTTGACCATTAAATGAAGAGATCGCGTGACCCACTTCAAAATAAAATATGGCATCCATCTTGTGTCAAAATCGTGATTTTTAAAATTCTTTTTAATTCATATTTAGTGTTGTATCCATCCTAAAACCGCTTTATTTTTGCTTAAATTCTGTGCATCTACATACTGAAACAACGCAATTACAATATAGTTGAGTTTAAATGATCAGCCAACTTTGATTATTTCTACAACGAAGCCTAATTTTCACTTATGGAGAATGTAAATACCAAAAGATGTAGAATGAATTGTATAAGAATTGCTGCATGTCTTTAACGCAAAATTATTTAACTCATGCAGTCTGCAATATAGCTGATATGAATGAAATATTCATTGATTTTACACAGAGAAGTAGACGATTTTTTTGATGAAGTTTTAAGCTTAATTGCTTAAAACTTCATCGAAGTTTTGAAGTTTTAAGCGATGGAGTTTAATTACTTGTACCTCCATGGCCTTAAGTTTTTAAATAAAATAAATTATTATAGTATTGTGATGAATGAAATGAATGGAAAAATGTTTATGCATGAAATGCTGCTTTTATAGAGAGAGCCAGGCGTGTTATATTTAGATGACGTCATTTGAATAAATTTCATTTGTTTTCGATGAAGTTTTCAAATATAATAAATTATTGTAGTAGTATGATAATTTTTTAAATATTACCGAGGAATGAAACGCATTTTAGAGATGTTTAAACCAGGCAATTTATATTTCAGTGCCGTCACTTGAATGAAGCTCTTTTTTTTTCGATGAAGATTTAAGTTTTCAAATATAATAAATTAATGTAGTATTGTGATAATTTTAAATATATAACTGAGGAATGTATCGCATTTTAGAGATGTTTAAATAAAATTGCATTGAAGTTAGAATGTGTTTCATAATCAATGCTTTATGCATGAGTGATCTTTCTTGTTATTACAAATAGTCTAATTTTTCTATTTTAATAAAGATTAACTGGAGTGTAGCTCTACTCGACTTTCTCATACCAAAATTCGTTTTATTTTTTTTGCAAATTTTTCAAGAAAAGATTTCAAAAATTTATATCGTTTGTTCAAAATATCACAATTATAGCATATTACCCTTCCATTTAAAGGGCTTGAAAAAATCTTTTGACTGGTTCCAAGTTTGAAAATTTTCAATCTTCTTTAACTTCACAAGACAATTACTCAAAAACTATGAGAGTTATTTTTAAAAAATAAATAAATATGGATTTAGAAACTAAATTTTTTATCCATATTTTTGTCGTTTACTATTTTTATCTATCTTTTATAGTTTCAGAGATATATCGAGTGGGAAAAAAAAAAAAAAAAACTCGCTCGGATAGAAACTTTTGGAGGTTTTTTCAAAACTAAAATTTAAAATATTAAAATTAATTTTATATTCATAATCTGGACTCTATTTCCGACAAAACAAGAAAAATTATTGACATTTTTATCTATTAAGCTCGGAGGTGCGTCCAAAGTGTTTACAATTTTCGCAATGCTCCAATTTCCGCAATAGAAATCCCAAGAATAAATGTTATTCACATCAAAAATCTTTCAAAAAATCATGGCAATATTAGCACACTATGAGGAAATCCCTATCCAATCCTCCACTTCATCTAATTCTATTAACTTTTCTCCAGAATTACTTAAAAGAAAAAGGTGCGAAAAAAAAACAATTCAAAAATCATAACAAAATGCAAGCAGCGAAAATACGATACAGATTGACCCTGTCAACCGGGGGGGGGGGGGGGGGGGGAGGCAAGAATATCCCCCCCATCACCAAGCGAATCTGATGATGGGGGAGAAAAAAGGGGCTACAAAAAAGAAAACGTTGTCAAGCTTGCCAATCGCGGCAATTTTGTGTCTTTTTTAACGACAGCTATAAACCTCCATGAGCTTTTAGGTAGATGAAGGTTTCGGATGACAGTTCTTTTTAAGGATATCTTTTAATGACTTCGACTAACAAACGACTATTGTGTTGGACGACCGAAGTAAAAACGAGAAACAAGTTCCTGGAGATGCGAAAACAAGCAATAAAACATTTAAAGTAGCATTAGATATGCCAAGGAAACAACTAAGATGACAATATTATGATTAGTACAGTAATTAGTACAGTATTTAGTACAGTAATTAGTATAATTTCATATGAATTTTTAATTTTCAGGCATCAACGGGATGGTCAAAGGCGTAATTACTAAAGCCCGGATATTGCACTTATTTTTCTTTATATCCGTTTTCGGTTTTAAGGGGTTCACTATCGAAATCTTAGTCCCTTCCCTATAAATGCCTATTTTAAGGGTTAGCACCAATAAATGTCTATTAAACCTACATATTTTTCATTTATTTTCTCTGTTTCTATTGGGGTAAAAATTTTAAACTACAAATGTTTTTAATAAAAAAAATTTTGCAGCATCTATTTGTCAGAATATTCTGCTATAGATAATGAATGGATCAAAAAGTTCGGAGACTGTGCTGATATCTCCAACCCTGATTGGAGGAGAGGGGAACTATTTTACTGTGGCGTAGAGGCACATGTGACGAGAGATGTGAAAAGGAAGAAGCAGGTCCGCAGTGCAGGGTTTTTCCAGACAATGCGTGTCAGTGAACTGTAGTCGTTCGCGTTCGCCGAAAACGGAAATGGAGTTTGAAGAACAACGTGCGAATATCAAATTCTGCCAGCGTTTGGGGAAATCGTCGACAGAAACATTGTACCTACTGCAGCAGGTGCACTGTTTCTGTCGGCGAGGTGTTTGATATTCGCACGTTGTTTTTCAAACGCCATTTCCATTTTCGACGAACGCGAACGACTACAGTTCACTGACACGCATTGTCTGGAAAAACACCTGCTTCTTTCTTTTCGCATCTCGCGTCACGTGCCTCTACGTCACGGTAAAATAGTTCCCCTCTCCTCCAATCAACGTTGGAGATATCAGTACAGTCTCCGAACTTTTTGATCCTACCTTGTAGATGGAGTATCAAATTCCAAAGGAAGAAGGAGGGTTCACTAAGGATTTCCCGTTCCAGTTCAAAATTTTCATTTTGCTTGAAACGTCTATTTTCCTAGTTTGGTTGCAGATACAGTTTAGATGATAACCGATATGGATTTAGCATCAAATTCTGGAGGGGATTGAGGGCTTCACTAAGGATTTCCACTTCTAATTCTAGAAATGTCACTTCCGATTGAAATATTTGCATTTTCTTCGCAACATTTATTTATATAGATTGGCTATTATAGGTCTAAGTTGAAGACTGGTATGGATTCTGCATCGAATTAGGGGTCACTAAGGATTTCGATTTCCGGTTCTGGACATGTCACTTCCTTTTTTCCGAAAATTCGTATGATACGAAAGAGGTGTGCAAAAGAGTATAAAAATGCTTAATAGTTTCATCAAAATTAAAGTGTACACAGCACTTGCCACGCTATGAAAGCTGCTTCATAAATTTCTTGTTTATCACTTCGTTAATTTTATTTTTCATTGCGTTTCTCCATTATTTCTTACGGCCTTTGAAGTTATACACCAGCAAACATTCGAAATGCATTTGGTAGTAAATTGACATCAATAAATAAATGGGAATAGTGAATGAAAATGTGTCAAGTGTTGGATATGTATTTTTTCAGGTTTATAAATTGCAGTAAAAGTTGCTTGTGTGTTAATGTAAAGATTTGTAGGTAAGCTGTTTTGTTGTCTTCTTTAACAAAACGATACATGGATATGACTTGATAACAATTTTTAACCTGAGATTGGACTATTTCAGTGCCTTTTTTATTTTATCGGTTCTGTTTTATCTTCTTCAGCGCCTATTTTGAGATTTTTTTTTCTTTTTCCCTATAAATCCGAGCTCTAGGAATTAGTATTTTATGGGGTGGGGTGAGGAAACCGCATAACGATGGCACAAAGACAGTTTTTAAGTGATTACAATTACCCTGCTCGGCAAGAGGAAACAAGTGATTATACGGTTCGGTGTTATTACATTGACTTCCCTCGCATTTTAATGTCTAATTGGGCAAAAATTGAATTTTAAAGACATAGTTTGGGCCTTTTGGTTACACCAAGTCAAACTTCGTTATTGAATAAATACTTCACACCAAATTGTCTCAGTAATCTTAATTAGGTGTGAATCTGGGGGAGGTAGGGGGGCGGAAGAGGTGTAAAAGTATATCGACTTGCTCTAAGTATATGGTACTGGACAAAAGAATGTGCTCCTTACAGAGGATTTTTGGAATTTTCACGGTCTACATCCTACATATCTGTTAAAATGCTCCAGTAAAATGTGTAAATCCTGTAAAGATGTAAATCCAGTAAAATCAAGTGATGTATCAAAATTATCGAGCACTCCCACAAAAGCTAGAATTTTGGTTTTGTGTCATTCGATCCATCTCAGCTTCAAGAAGAAAGGAAACATTTTAAATTAAAAAAAAAAAAATCCCAATTAGGGGTGACAATAAAAAGGAATAAATAAAAAAAAAAATTAAAAATCACTTTTCAAAAGGATGGAGCAGTTCTACTCAAGTTAGAATCTAGGTTTCGGTCTTATTTGATCCGTCGCAGCTTCCAGAACAAAGAAACAAAATCGAAATTTCGAATTAGGAGGGATGATACAAAGGGATTTAAAAAAAAACTTCCATTGCCTCTGAATAACAATAAATACACAATTTGATATCCTTTTGCTGCCAACAATTAAAACTGATTATCAACAACTTTGATTAAGTGCTTAAGTGTCACATAGACTATTGGGTAAGAGCAAAACGCAGGTTAAATGTCAGTTACAAGTAAATTTGCTTTTCATTTATTATGTTTTTGAAAAAAAAAAAAAAAATTCAAGAGCCTTCTTTTGGGTCGATAAAATAAACAGGACACGTACATTTGCCGATCGAAATAATAGCCCCTTATTTCCATTTAAATAGCTCAATTGGTTCACAAGCTGTGCCCACCGGCCGTCCAAATAGGTGCTCTTAGTCCTCTGGACGAGTCGGACGGTCTGGGTCTTCAACAAGCTGTGCCCACTAACTTAGAGACATCGTTGGTTGAAAAAACAGTTGATTCGTATTTATGGACGTCGCAAAAGCGTAAATCCGTCAAAATCCGAGAGTCAGATTTTTGAGTCCATCATACGTTCAATTACCATATACTATTTATTGTAAGTAAAATTAAAATGAATGTTTTTTAATAATCTCACCATGGCATGGGTTCAAAAAATATCTGGGTAACCTAAATTTAACCGGATATATTTCGAAGGCTGCTCAATCAACAAAAGATCAATTGAGATTGTAACCAGGAAGAATTATTGCAGACGAGATTTGCGTCATAACAGCGAAATGTTACACTTAAATAAACTTACAAAAGTAAACTCGACACTGATAATTGAATTATCACTTTTGTACGACTACATTTGTACGACTCATTTTTGCTCGACTACATTCAGATTTCAGATTTTAAATTCACGTATTATCAGAATACAAAATAAATGGAATGCAAGTCCCTACCATGGGTACATGCATTGTTTTTTTATTTATTTATTTATTATTTTTTTTTTCAGGACTTTTTGGCCGGGGGGGGGGAAGTTTTCTATTTGCCCTATATAAATATATCTAAATATTGTTACACAAATAGAAACTAGGTTCACAGAAAATGTCTCTGGGGGGGTCTTCACCCCCCCCCCTCCCCAGAGGTATGCCAGAAAGAAACACTGGGCGCCCGCAGGGGGGTGGGGTGGGGACAAGAGCATTTACCCCCTCCTAGACATTCAAGGTCACAAAGGCAGGCATTACGCTAGCTGATATTGTACGGCTTATCCTTGCCCATCCGTGGAAAAAGTTCTGTGGGCGACTATGGTTCCTAATCGACTGACTTTCACATTATTCATAATCAGGATACAACATAAAGAATTGAATCTTTTTAGAGGATTTTGTACGTAACTTATTTTTAAAACAAAAACATGTAAAAATTCTTTTCAAAAACGTCCTGTTGACGACAGGTCCATCACACAGATGATCAGCAGATGGTTTTCATCTACGTCACAATCTTTAAACATATTGTAGATCCTTCAATTTCACTAGATGTGACAAAAAATATGACACAACGGGTCGTTTAAAATTTTTTTTAAATAATTATATTTTTAAGTTGGCAACAGTTATGTTGCGCCAATGAATTGAATTCATTCGGTTAACTTGTACCCGGGGTTCCCCGGAAAGTACTTGGGCATTTCAATAAATTTGTAAGGAAAGATTCATGAGTGCACACGTTAGGTCTACATTAAAGTGAATATTCTGGATCGAATAAAAGGGATTGCAACGCCACTAACGAACACATTAAAAAGTTAGGATAACCAACTCGGCAACAAAGCTAGATAGGCAAAGAAGAAAAAAAAGTCAATTACAAAATTGTAGAAGATTATCTAATTAGTAGGAAATGACATCATAAGCACGCGAAACGCATATATGGAAGAGAAGAATGTTTGATGAGTGGAAATAGATAATAAAATTGTTACAGAAGAGGGGGGGGGGCATTTATTTAACGGTTATTGGCGAATGGCAGTCTTATTTAAGAATGAACAATGGTACAATAAACAGCACATACATGAACAGAAATCTGGAACAATAAACAGCACATACATGAACAGAAATCTAGTACAATAAACAGCATATACATGAACAGAAATCTAGTGTAGATCCTGTTTGAAAATGGTTTTGCAGATGTCACCCGTTAGAGGCCTTGATGATACAACTTTTTGACATTTATTGCCGAGTTTCGTTCATTCCTGGAGTCGATTCCATATACCAATCATTCTTAAACAGGGGGTCGAAAAACTTCTTCATTTGGAGGGAGGGGGGGGGGGGCGGTCGCAGAAAATTTGAATAAATACATATTTTGCTAGTTGCTTCTTTTGTAAATTTTAAATTTTAACTTACTGCGATATTTTTTTTGTGTGTATCTAAGATACACCAAAGGTAGGTTCTTAATTTTTATTCTATTTATACTAAAAATAAATCTGTTAGTAATCAATAAGTATTTAATTTAATTTAAATATTATATTAATTAGTACTGTTTTCCAGGAAATGAGAACTTTTTCTAGGGTGGCTGAAACGGATGAGCCCCATCAGTTATAGCCCCTGGTATGTTGTGTTCCCGTTATTTTGTGTGTGAAAGGGGGTCCTGAGATCAAAAAGTTCAAGAACCACTGCCTTAGCCTCGGTAATTATTATTTTTTCGTCTATCTGGCTTTGTTGTCGAGTTGCGTTCGTGATTATAACATTTTATATTATCTGCTAGGGAAGTTTAAATCTATTTTGTTTGATCGGCCATGGTCACTTTACTATAGACTGACCTAACCTAACATGTACACTCATGGACCTCTCTGTCCCATGGTAAACTCATGCTCCAATATTTTGCTTTTACGATCAGGCGTATAGTATATAGCGTTATAGTATTTTGTGGTTCATAATGTACACACGGCTTTGTTATTTTCGTGCTCTTAGGACCGGGCGTGTCCTAAAAGAGGTAGATACCTCAGGACACTCTCCTTATAGAATTATTGGGATGCTCAAGGACTTTCCTAGGAATCTAAATTAACTTTAGTTCATCTTTTTTCAACGACACCGTGAAGCACTGTACCAAAACTCGTCTTATCAGATGTTACAATCTAAGAAGTAAAGAGGAGAAAGTGAAGTTTACGCATCGTTTAAGCGTGCCTAACGCTGATTTCACGGCTGACGACCAGCCTACCACACATGACGGGTATGCTTCGTGAACTTATCAGACGAAGTGACCAAGGAGACCAAGATCCCGCTCAAGGATAAATCTGGGAAAGAGAACAATGGCAATGCACAGAGTTGAATTGGACAACTTGTGACAAGAGTCGTTCATGGAGCTTTTACTTTCCCAACATGAATAGTATGAGTTACTATAACTGTCAAAATGGTATTCTTATAATGCGAAAATATAAATTTAATATTTTTATCCTTTACTGTAAACACATCATGGACAAACAAAAGAAATTGAGAATTGCATTAGTAAGTGTCTATATTATACAACTCTAAAACTAGCAGTATATCCATTCTTCGTACGGACTATATAGTAAAAAGAAACTTAAAATTCACAATAACGTGCAAATTATTATAGTTTTCTAAGTGATATAATTATTCAAAACATTCTATTAAAATATTTAGTTTATTTCTTCTAAAAAGAAGTATAAGAATCTATGTTCTCGCTATACAAAATTATCTTCACGTGCAGATCTGAAGAATAAAACATCCTGGTCCCATTTGTAAAAAAATTGATAAAAAAATATGAAATTGAATCAATATATGCCAAAATGAGAGCGCTAAATGGATATTAAAAGATAGAGCACACTCGTGATACGTGTACTTTTCATTCCATTTTAACAATTGGCGAAACACAATATATGACTTAATTGGCTAAACACAATATGAGTTAATTGGCTAAATATAACGAGTTAATTAGCTAATCACAATGAGTTAATTGGCTAAACACAATATGAGTTAACTGGCTAAACACGATATGTGAATTTGAAAAATCTTTGCCAAAATAAAAGATGACGTAAGAAACTGAAAATATCCATAATCTCGTGTAAATTTTAAATACGAAGGACACAATTGATTTAAGATATAATCCAATCAAACATGCAATACCGTTCAGTTATATTCCGATAAAATTAATTTTTATATACATTTCTTTATTGAAAGGTTTGTCTTTTATCAATATCTCGACAACCCCTGATCCCAGAAATATGGACTGATTTTTAAGTGGGGCTATTTCACGGCTACCCACGAAATGTTATGAAATTCGGTGATGATCAGACAAACACACACACACAAACAGATTTTCAGATTTAATTATATAGATAAACAATAGAGGACCTTGTCTATTTTAGAATTCTATTATATAATGCAATGTAAACACAAGCACAAATATTGCACACATAAGGGCACACAATTTTGATACCCCCCTCCCCCCCCCCCAGCAAACCATGGAGTGGCTAAAAAAGATTAATAGTTAAAATGAAAATAAATAAATAAAAGGAAAAATATGGGACCTCAGCAATCCCTTGCTGCAAGTAATAATGCTACAAGAGCCTGGATTATCAGCAGTCAAGAGCATATTTTAGACCATGGGGGGAAGGGGGGGGGGAGAACCTTTCATGTTTGAAAGCCATATTAAAGCAAACTGCCTTCCAATAAGGCCGCATACAGAAAATTCATTACATATACATGCAAAATTCAAATCTTTAGTCGAAAAACTAATTAGTATATACAACTTATAAAGAAAGGTTCTTAAACAACTTAAAAAGAAAGACATACTTGATGCCCAGAAGGCCGCATTTTCCCAACCCCTGCTCAAGATCCTCAGAAGTGTTTTATAGAAACTCGACAGTAAAATAAAATTACAATCAAAAATGGGTTTAAGAAAATGAAATTAAAATAATAAGAATACAAAATTAAGGGGACAAAGTGACTTTTAGTTGTATATATATATATATATATATTTTTTTTTTTTTGGGGGGGGGGGGGGTAGTTTTGGTGACTTGGTCAAAAATGTTACTTTTAGTTGAAAAAGGGATTTGTTACGAGCCCTATTGTTGCTGTTGCTGCTCGGTTAAAGGTGGGCGACGACTGTGGCGGAACTTCAAACCTCCCCCTCTTCGAGATTTTGGCCTAGGCCCCGTATCAATTGTAACATTCGAAATTTCACAATTACCTCTTGAGCCCCTCTATAGATCTAAGAATTTCCCAGTTTTGCGGCATGATAGTTCCGATGAAAAAGTTTGAGAATCACTGGTTTCAGCGTACGAATTGCTCCACTACATTGTTCAAAAGGCCCAGTGATATACGAACGATAATACCATATTGCCAAGTTTCTAAACCACTGTTCATTAATTGTGATCTACTAATACATCCAATTTATCGCTAAAGCTATTTAGTTGCAAACCTTCCAACATAATTGCCCGCAGAACAATGCACTTGTATAACGAGAGATCAGCATGAGAAGGGCAAATGCCGTCTTGCACGAATGAAAATTCGACGGGGGAAAAGTTATCATTACATAATTATTTATTTTTTAATAAAATCAGCCAGGCATAAACAAGTATAGTAATTCGAGATTATTTTTCAATATCATCAACCTTGTGGAAAGTCAGCGAACCCCAAATATTTTATTATTCATCTTCTTTTGTTCTTCGTAATGCTTAATTATATTTAATGGTGTTAAACTAGTAAATGTCATTACGATTATTTGGCTACCTTAAAATATGCTTTATAAATAGGACTAAGATTATCATGACTTGAAGTAAACACTCAATGAAAATGTCTTTATAACCCCCAAAACTATAAAAATACCATATTAAACAAAAATGTCCAAAACCTACAATACACCTATAATCATTAAATTTGTTATTACTTTCTCCTCAATTGTATAAACTAGCCGCATTCGGCGATCATACTGATCGCTTTTAAAAAAAATGTAGTTTTTCGACAATCTCTGAGAAGCTTTCAGAAGGCCGTGTAAGCTCACTACACGGGCAGGTCACGGCTAACGATACACATCAAGTTTGCTCAATTCAGAAAGATAGAAACAAAACAGGGCGCACAAGCTACTGACAATGGCGGAGATATTGATCCGCAGCTCTTGCGAAAGGGGGGGGGGGGGGGCAATGTTAATAAATGATAACATGAGGGCTAGGTGGAAGGGAGGTATAGAGGGTACAATGTTTTAAGCTGCAGTGGACTCAACCAAACCACGTTCCACCACTGACTACTGAGCCCCATCATTACTCACACTAGCAGACAGCGCATATGACAGTTGTCCCTTAAAAACCTTCAAGCGCCACTGCCCCCTCCCTTAGCACCCCTTATAATAACCCACGTCTATAATAAATTCACTTGGACTAAATTTAAAAATTATTTCGTTAACTAAAGAGGAATGACGTCACGAAATCGCCTATAAATAATTTCAATCACCCATTAATGGAAAGAAAAACGTACTTAAAATATGTTACCAACGATATGTCGCGCACATGCGCAAAAGATGACAAAGTCAAATAAAGTACTTTCTCATACTATAGAATAGTATAGAGAAAGTATTGTTTTCGCGAAAATTTTCGATTTCGAGATTTTAATGCTCATATGTGTTTCAGGACCTCCTGATGAACACGTTTTGATTATTTTTAGAATGATGTCCGACTATCTGTCGTCGGATTTCTTATGTGTACACAATAGCTACCCCAAATATTAATGGATTTTCACAAAACTTTATATCCGACTTTGTTAACGAAAAATCTAGAACTAGATAGAACTTTTTTTAATTCGAGTTTAAACTTTGAAATTGATTCGAAATTTTATATTTTCTTTATATAGCAACATAGGACACTATTTGACATAATTGTGCTTAAAATGGGTTATTTACGGCTCAAAGGTCACTAAATTTCACAGTTTCAATCAGTGTTGTGAAAAATAGCCGCAATACAATTTTTGTGTTTGGGACGTCATTAGTCCTCTCGGGGGGTGGGAGTTATCCTCCTCCCGAGGAGGTACACTATCAAACTTGGTATCAAATCAAAAGATTTTTTTCAAGCCCTATAAAATGAAGGGTAACATAAAAAATTATGATCATTTGGACCAACGATACAGATTTTTCAAATTTTTTCTTGCAAAATTTTAATTAGAAAAAAAAAAAATTATAAGCTACTTAAAAGTGGATTCTAGTATGAGAAGGTCGAATCGAGGATTTGATTAATACATTTTTTAAATTCAAATTTTACAACTTTCATCCTAGGCATCATACAACTCTAGCTTTGGACAGGAAAAGCACATTTTAAAAGCCTTCTGAACACCTTTCGAATATTTTTTAGAAATATGCCTGTTTATATCAATGAGATGCGAACACTATAACTTAAGAACGAATGCATGTATCGTTACATATTGTGGCGACACATTCCATAAAAGACTCGACATGGATAGAACATTTTGTAATGTGCATGGTTTAGAACAAGAATTATTCGAAATTCCTGATTTTCATAATCCTAAGACTACCAAACATAGTCTCTCAAAGACCGAAAATCGCTCCTGAAAGAAAAGTGTCCAACCCAAAAAAGATTAAGTACCCCTACATTGTAACATAAGCAATGTTTCAGGAAGTTTTATTGGGTTGAAAAGTCGCTCTCTCAAATAGCGTATCAGAAACATCACAAAGGGGCCGAAATGCAGAAACGCAAAATGCACATTTTAATCAACGGCATCCGGTAACATAAAACTAATATTTCGTCTCGAGATAAAGAGAAACAACGTTATCAGGTTTAAGTTAAAAGCTTGCCATAGCTCTAATTTGCTCCGTAAAAGCAAGAATAGAATTACAGTGTCGCCTCTGAAATGGGTAGGGCTCCGATCTAGTTGACAAAGAGCAGACGAAAATTTAGAGACAAGAGTTGAGGGAAAATATTTCTAAAACTACTCAAATTTCGTCGGCTTAGGCATTCTAAGCTTAAAAAATAAAGTTCACTGATGAAAACGTGTCCAATTCCATAAATGCCATACTTCGAAATGAGCCGTTGAATTTAATTCCGTTTTAAGCACAATATAGCAATATGCACAATATAGAAATAATATATGCATAGTATATAGGGTGTCCCAGAAAGATTGAAACGTGCTTTAATTCTTTACCTGTTGGAGATAAGTGGGCAATGTAAATTGCAAAAATATTGAAAGTAAGGTAGAAAATAAGACTACGTTAATGAAATAGTCCTCCCATTCATTTTCAAAAAGTTACTTTTTAAATTTTTATACGACCCCTTTAGACAAATTGGGTCAATCAGAAAATTTTTATTTTTAATGTAACAAGATCATTAAAAAAAACCCACATATCTGTATCTTTAAAATGGAGCGAGTTATATTTAATTGAAAATTGAACATTGTGAATGGGGACCCTATATTAAATTAGAAATGTAAATTTGTGACATATCACAAAAAAGATAAAACTGGATGATAATACACATGATACCCAACCGCGTAGTGAGTACCGCTGCTTTATATGATCTCTGTCTGTGTAATGCTTTATTTAGATGCATTTGTGATAAAAAATTTTGACACATATTAACGTATTTTTGATCTAAACAATTTCCATCGTCAATTTGTTTAGGATCCCTATTTTCACTGATGAAACAGCCTTACACGTGGTACGGAAAAGTGGCATAAGTCAGATTTTTTTTCCTTTACCATAATGCAGTTGATTTTAAAGATACAAATATGCGATTTTTTTTAATGATCTTGTTGCATTAAAAATAAAAATTTTCTGATTGACCCAATTTGCCTAAGGGGGTCGTATAAAAATTTAAAAAGTGTAACTTTTTGAAAATAAATGGGAGGACTATTTCATTAACGTAGTCTTATTTCCCACCTTACTTTCAACATTTTTGCAATTTACATTGCCCACTCATCTCCAACAGGTAAAAAATTAAAGCGTGTTTCAATCTTTTTGGGACACCCTGTATAGAGTCATTTAAAAAATACAAATACTTCGTTGAGTTTTGCATAAACAGTTGATTAAAATTGGTATCAACCGGTTTCTAAGGCAAAATATTTGATGTGATCACGACTTCAGCTATACAGACTCAAATTCTTTTTTCCTTTCTTTCATAATTCATTCAGTTGAATTCAATTGGACAAAAAAAGACGGATTAATTTCCATTGGCAGGGACGACCTGGAGATTTACTCCTGTGATCTGCCAGGAAAAAAAAATTATAAGACACGGATAATTATTTAAAATTACCCTGGATTTGCTTAATGGCTTAACTTAAATTTTCGTTTTTATTTGGCAATGGACGTAAAGGCAAACATGCTAAACAACTTAAATACCTCGAGAGGGGTTAGTCTTAGAGTAATGGGGTTGACCTTCTTTTCGTCGTCAAAAATTACGTATATAACAAGCATTTAATGGATATATGTGAGCATATGTAGTCTTTTATTTCAGATTTTGACTATTTTTAAGGCCATTTCGCAAAAACAAAAGGCAAGTTTTATTTTTCCGAAGTGTACCGAAATCTAATCAGTATCAGGTTAACCCACAAGAGACTTCCCTGCCGAATTTTGTAGAGTATATTTTGAGTTAAAGTATACATGCATTGCATAGACAGACATCACACACACGTTACGCCAAAAATTGTTTTTCATGTTCTAGAGTGCCTGAAATGTGGAGATTCGTCGAAAATTCGAGTTACGATTTTCGACACGATTCCAATACTTCCCTATACATTACCATGTATTATGGGGGAAATGAAAAAAGTCTACATCGTCATACTAATCGAGACAGTCACTACAGCAAATGCAGAGAAATTTGTCAACATAAAATTGCTTACGTGGCTTAGAAATAGTAATTAAAATATAAGTCATACAAGGCTCCTAGGAAGTCATTAAGCATCCCGATAAGAAAAGTTCCATGAATGTACACGGTAGATTTTTAATCAATTGACCATGCTCCATCGAACAAAGTGATTGCAGTGCCCCTAGCATGGAATTTAAAAAGTTATAACGAGACAAATTATAACAAAGCGAGATATTTAAACTGACTAATTTCTCCCAAAAAACTCTGGATATGTTGAGCGAACATCAACTAACGAATCAGTGAGTGTATATATATAATAACAAGAATGATCAATCATGCATAAAGCATTGATTATGAAACACTTTCCAACTACAATGCAATTTTATTTAAACATATCTAAAATGCGATGCATTCAGCGGTAATATTTTTAAAATTATCACAATACTACAATAATTTATTATATTTGAAAACTTTATCGAAAAAAATGAACTTGATTCAAATGACGTCATTGAAATATAAATTGCCTGGCTCTATGAAAAAACAGTAAAAATTTCATTCATAAACATTTATTCTATTCCTTTCATTCATCA
This sequence comes from Amaurobius ferox, assembly GCA_951213105.1. NCBI lineage: Eukaryota > Metazoa > Arthropoda > Arachnida > Araneae > Amaurobiidae > Amaurobius > Amaurobius ferox. The sequence goes on along the minus strand of OX578138.1, from coordinate 11,267,776 downwards.
CAATACTACAATAATTTATTTTACTTAAAAACTTAAAGCCATGTAAAAAGTAATTTAACTCTGTGTTTAAAACTTCACCGAAAAAGTCTGCTGTAAAATCGTTTGTTCTCTATATAAAATCAATGACTGTTTCATTCATATCAACTATATTGCGAACTCCAGAGCTAAATAATTTTGAGTTAAAGAAATTCGGGAATTCTATACAATTCATCTTACAGCATGATGTGTTTACAATCTCCACAATTGAAAATTACGCTTCCTTTGTAGAAATAATCAAAGTTGAATGATCATTTAAACTCAAATATATTATAATTGCGTTATTTCAGAGCATTGATGCATAGAAATTAAGCAAAAATAAAGCGGTTTTAGGACGGATACAACACCAAATATAAATTATAAGCAACTTTAGGTCCCACAGACCGTCTGAACAACATACTAAAATTTCATTTTGATAAAATCATTTTTTAAGGCAGTTATCGTGCTAACGGACAGACAGACAGACAAAATGAACAAAATCATAAACACTTTTCAACTATGTTGTAAAGTGTTAAAATAGGGGTCTTAAGTGGGCAACACATAAATTTTCCTTCATGTCCCAATTTATTCTTTTTCATATACAACATTTTACATTACGTGAATTTGTACGCTGAGATTTCTCAAAATCAAACCCAGCGCAAATCGAGAAATCTCTGAATCTTCAAAATTTTATGAAACATAATTTCTAGCCTTTTTAAACTGAGCGCTGTCCTATAACATCTGCTGTTTAGAGTCTTTTCAAACAGATGGAAACATCTGCACCTTTGTGTGAATTGTATACTGATCGCGGGACTAACGGCTGCTTTCTCTGCTCTTGTTATCGGTACCCTGAAGAGAGAGACCAAGGGTAAATTTAGACGTTTATCCGACTAGACTCTTAACAGAGCCCAACAACATTTTGCAATTTAAAGTCCAGATTGGCCACAAAATCTTTGAGCTTCAAACCAGTACAAATTGCTCCCCCCCTCCAAAAAAAAAAATATATATATACATATATATATAATATAATATATATATATATATATATATATATATATATATATATATATATATATATATATATATATATATACATGTCTACAATTAGAAATCGAAGAAAATTTTATATAAGTCCTTCTCTCCGTCCGCGACATTTTAATATCGCCAAATTGATAAAAATTCAATACGTCGGAAAATTAAGACTGATTTCTTTGATAATCCCTATCACTTGGTGGAAATCATTTAATTTATTTAGTTTATTTACTAATTACTTATCAAAAAGTAAATTTAATATTAATAAAATAAGAAATTTATTCGACTTTGTTGAGGAATATGAAAGTAACTTTTGCTCCATAATTTATGTTTTAATAGTAAATTCATTTATTAAACATATAAATTCTATTGAAAATTGTTATTAATTAATTATGGACGAGTGTTCGTTCTATATTCCTAACGAAGCGAAATCAACATTTTCTGAATGTTGTTATCTATCCCTTTTACTCCGAAAACTACAATGCATAGGAAAGTGAAATTTTGCATACGTACGTGAAATTGAACGCAGAGTTGCAGAATCACAATTTCAATTATTAAAACGAACTGTAATAGGGCGAAACGCCCATTTTTAAACTTCGCATGCTCCCGCTTCCTACAAATAGCGTGCAAAATAAAAGATAGGCACTTCGGATATGAATAACCATTATTGTACAAAAGTTAAATAAAAAAAGAGTCCAATATTAAGCTCCACTAATTTTTTGCAAAAATTTTACATAATCAAGTGCAAGTGTCCCATCACTTTTGTGATTCAATGATTTAACTAGTGTTTCACTATTTTCTTCTTCAATTCCTTTACTACCAGCAAATTGAAGTTCTTTTCTACAATTTTTAGATAGCATCAAATTTTTTGGTATCTAAACAATAATTTAACATGGAAAGCACTTTCTGCTGCATTCAGATTTATTTTGAACCATGCTTGCTGTCTTCATTTGGAATGTTTCTGTTTCACTTATCGTTTTGCTTTCATGAGCATGTACTACTCTTCTTCCAAAAGAAGTCGGTGACCTGCATCGTCTGCGCTAGTGAACTATTATTACTTTATCTACGTATAAAATATGCGTATTTACAGAACAGCGTTTGCCGCACACACTGTGTTTAATAAAACGCATTGCGTAAGGTGCGAATAGTTGTTCCACGATAAAATCAAAACTAAATTAAATTAATAAAATAATGGATTTTCTTACAATTTAATTTCTCTATATAATATAGTATTCCTAGAAAAGTCCTTAAACTTAAACATCTCAATAACTTAAGAAAGGTCCATGGGTGTACATGTTATGTCTATCAAAAGTATAAAAGTGGTCATGCCCGATTGAATAAAGGGGTTGCAGCACCTTTAGTGGAGAATTTAAAAAAAAAAAATGGAATAACGAATTGGGCAACAAAGTAAGACAGACGAAAACGTCTATTACAAAATTGAGTACCATTGTCAAAGGAGTAGAAATCGGCGATAAAACTCTTACAGAAGGCATTTATCTCAGACAACAGTGTTATTGGCGAATGGCTGTCCTATTCAGGAATACTAAAATAAACAAGATTTGCATGTACAGGAATCTAATGCAGTACAGTCTGTTCAAATGCCCTCTGTCAGCAAAAATGTATTACTTTCCTTATATACATAATGTATAAGGAAAGTATTGTGACGGGGTCGAAAATTCGAAATCGAGTTTTCGACGGGAGAGCACGTTTCAAGCATCCTTGATCACGAATCAAATATTTTTGAAGTGATGTCTGTGTGTGTGTGTGTGTGACAGTGAGTCTGTGGAGACGATAACTGACGAACGAATGGACCGATTCGAACCAAATTTGGTACAAAAATCACAATCCGTAAACACTGGAAACCTATTGTTTTTATACGTAATCGAATGTTCAGAACCCCCCCCCCCCTAAATTTTCGAATAAAATTTTGAAAAAATCGTTAAAAAATTAAAACCACTAATAAAGTTACGCAAATAGACATTTCTTATGTAATTTTTCATTAGAAAACGATTGACATAAATTTTAGAACGCTAACATGAACCGTTCTCGAGATATTGCACATTTTTCAAAAAAATTATTAAAAAGTCATTTAAAATGAAAAAAAAAATTTCCTATTGAGAAACATGTTCACTTTTCATATGTAATACCATGCGATAAATTGGGTGACATCATTCTCGTGGATCTAGCTCGTTCCATTCATGAAAAAAGATACTTTTGAGTAATACTTTTGTATTTGAACGCCAATAGTCATTTATCTGCTGTAAGAACAACTTATTTCTTCGTCCATAACGCTTGGCGAGATTTTGGCGACGAATTTGGCGGAATGTCGCCAACTTGGCGACTTTTTGAAATGTTGCCAAATTAACGAAAATCTCGCCAAATGCATAAAAATGACGCTAAATGAATGAAAATGACGACTAATTGCCGAAAATTCAATATCTTGGAAAGAATATTAGTATCTACTATAAGAAAAACCTATTTTTTTACTGTAAAAGTAGTAAATTCATTACATTATATAAGGAAAGTCATGTGTTGCCCACATCAGATTTTTTTTTAATTGTAGAAAGAAGTTTACCACGTACTATAGTATTAGTTCAAAGAGAACCAAAAAGTAAAGAGAAAAGATCTTAAAACTGCCATCAAGACACAGAGTCAGAACGTCAATGACTGACCCACTAATTTATCAGCCCAACAGGCTAAGCGTCCAGGCACGCGCTTATCGAACAAATGCCAGCAAAAATTAAGACGTTTTCTTTCTTTAATTGTCACTAATTCGTTACGATAATACTGGATTCACAGAATTCGCAATCCTTAGTCATTAACACTTATTACTGTTTGTTATTCGCTGCGAGAGACGGCGTTGATACCACGGAAATATAAGTACTAACATCCGCAATTCGCGTTAACGGGAAGTACGGCGTACGGCTGGTGGTTTCGACTCCAAAGCTCTGTCTACGACAGCGACAGCGTCTGTAAAGTCTAATTTAACTTTTTAATTTCCATTTCCGGACGTGTAAAGTGAGCTACTGAAATAAAATAAGATGGGGGTTGTTACGAAGTGTTAATATGATAGGTCCAATCCGTGCAGATATCAAACTCAGATACAACAAAAATACAAATTAGAACTTTAAAACTCAACTAGAAAGAATTACCAGGCGATACCCGGGTCTTATAAGCGCCCGCTACGTAAATAATACAGATACAGATAATTACTTTTAAATTCTATCCTTTACACAGTTATTTTAATGATATTGATATTTTTAACATGCTAAATAAAAACATCAAGTGTATATGTCAGAATGTACAACTGAGGGAGGAAAAAAAAGCCCCATCTCTTGTCATTCGTTCCTCGTTTATCGTAGAGCAAATTTAGAGATACCATTCGATTTGGAATAACATCCTTTACAAATTCTTGTGCATAAAATTTACATACGGGGTCGTCTTCATACTAAAACGAGCTTAAACTTTAAAATGTCCAATGGTAACACTCAAGTTTGACAAAATATTTCAAATCTAAAGCAAATTTTGGCCTCCAATACCAAATTTCAAGTCATTTGGATGAAACGTTTCGAGCGTCTAATGCTAAATCAGTTTCATAAATTTTTATTCATACCTTATATAACAATTATCCTCTCACGCTGATGTTTTGTATTGAGTTACTGTTAAACAACCCAAACACAATTAAGTGATTTTTACTTTTTTTAAATACTTTTTTGTATGAAATATGAAATTAATATTCGAAAAATATATGATTAGAAACCTAAATCTACGAGTATTTTGACGGAAATCCGATTCATAAAGACTTTTTATAGGGGTATGCAAAATTTCAGCTGTTTCCTCTTGGTAGTTCTTTCGATAGGTTTGATTTATCATATGATTTTAGGGGTTGAAAAAGTTTTAATAATTTTAATTTAATCTTTATTTAATATAATGGACATTTATTTTTACCCAATTATAATAAAACTTTGTATAAAAAGTGTAGTAAAGATGTAACCTAATAAACTTCATTCTGCAACTGTATCGAAAGATTACAGTATCTTTAGTGGATGGTCGAAACTTGCATTGTTATAATTTGGACTATATAAGCCATCAAAAATAATACTCCTGAAATTATATGATATATTTTCTTTTATAATTATTGTATTAACAATATAATAGAAATTAAAATATAAATTATACTAGTATTGATATATTACTTACCTGCCAACCTGGGAAAATTGGAATGTGTAAAATTTTGCGTGAATGACATTTACAATGATTTTTTTTAAACTACACGCGCAAACGACACTTCTAATGAATTTAACTATATACAAGTACCTGCATTAAATATCAGGCATAGTACTGGTAGAATATGAAAATTCAAGACACCAATTTTATAAAATTGCAAGACAATAAATTATAAAACAAAAAATATATAGTTTTATCCGGTGAAAGTTACTTTATAATGAAAACAAATATTTATGTTTGGTAAAACACATGTTTTTACTAGAGAGTAACAAATATTGATCTTTAAATATATATATATATATATATATATATATATATATATATATATATATATATATTTATTTGAAATGTAATAATAAGAATTATGTAATAAAAAAATAAAAATAAAAATACAATTCAAGTAATATTAACATCACCATAGAAGCAAATTCACGGCCATAATGCTGATAAGAGAAAAGAACAGAACCTTCCCAAATTCGATGATTAATCAGAATTAAATTCATCTTCAGGTCTGAGTATTTAATTCTAATTAACCCAAACAAATGCCTGTTTCAGATTAAGCAATAGTACATTACTATAAATGCTTAAACTCAGACTACAGGCATCAAAAAATGAAAAAAGGATACATTAAGAAAATTGTATTACCATGCGGCATGAACCCTTCTTCTTCTACCACGTGTATACACGATCAACCTCAACAGCTTAATCTAGAAGCACCGGAATGAACAAGTCGAAATTCTACCAGGGAGGCAGTACGAACATTCACGGAAATACTCCCAAACCCGTCCAGTGAGTCTAAGCTGGAGACTGGACAAGCAATTCAGAATACAACTTCCCAAACATGCAGAACTGAATATGAATCAAAGATGAAAATTCCTACTAAACAAGTAATTCATAGAAAAACTGGATAATCGAGAATGCCACTATACACCATTATAAGGGCGCTCAAAACGTAGTTTCAATACTGACAAAAGTTACATTTTTTTGCGAAAATAAAATTCAAAACATTAATGTTAATGCATCTTATTTTCCGATTTTTTGATTTTTCTAATGTTTTTGACTTAGTTTATTATTTTTCATTTTTATTTATTTATATAATTAATAAATAATTATATATAATATACACACATATATATATATATATATATATATTTTTTCTCTCTCTCTCTCCTGTATGTTAGTCACTATAATTGGGAATGTTTTCTAGGATCTTATCGAGTGAAATTTGATACACTGAGTTGATAATTTTAATAACAAAATTGGGGGGATATGCATTATTAGTCGCTGTACTCAATAATTCCATAAAGTGCGCTAATTTATAATATTCATCACAAATTTTATTGATTCTAAGAGCCTGGTTTATTATAATATTTCTAAATACAGATATATGCAGACAAGAGTCAAAATGTTGAATTTTTGATGTAATAAATTTAAAATCCTGTCTTTTATCATACAAGTTTATAACCATATTACAATTTTGTAAATTTAAATTTAAATCTAAAAAGTTTGCAACATTTGTGTCATTATTACTTGCATTTAATTGTAAATTTTTTGGATAAAAGTTTAATACTATAGGGATATTATTTGGGGATACACATAAAATGTCATCTAAATATCTAAACATGTGCATATTATGCAAGCTTGGATTAATGTTTTTTTCATAGAAGAATAAATACAGATTAGCTAACAATGATGAGGCACACCCCCCTTGTGGGATACCAACCTGTTGTTTAAAAATAGTACCACCATGTTGAATATAATTCTCATAAAGAGTGAAGTTAAGTAATTTTTTAAAAAGAAAATTTGAATATTTTAGGTTGATATTATACTTTTCAAAAATTCCTAAAATAATTCTATACAGATCATCTATATTAATATTATTAAACAAATCTTTGAAATCAAAGGTATAAATACTACGAATATTTGTAAGAGTTTTCAATTTCTTAACTACTTCAAAACTGTTTTTTACAATATGACAATTATTTGAGATTTCATCTGACGAGGATACTTCATGTAATATCTTTAATAATAATTTTCCAGCATTAGTAATGTAAGAATTATGCCCACTGGTAATGGTTCGAAAAGCAACAGGGGATTTATGAAACTTGGGTACTAAAACAATATATGGAATGTTATTACAACTATTTTTTAGATGGATTTGCTTATATTTGGCTGATATTCTATTGTATAAGATTTTAAGGTTAGTTTTATGTAAATTATAGATATGATTATTAAGTAAGTGTGACTGAAGGGTATTTTTATAATAATATTTACATATAATTGAGTAGTTTCCACTTGCCTTATCGACATATGTAATGACAAAATCATTTTGTATTTCTTTAATATCATTTTTAATTGAATTAAGTTTATATGAATTATTAATTTTCTGATTATATATATAATGATTTAAGTATTGCTCTATTAAGACTCTCCAAAGTTTAAAGGCTTCTACAGGGATTTTATATTTATAACTGATTTTATAGATAAATTTATTTAAGTCAAGAAATAAACCTTTACATATTAATTTATGTTTAAATTTAGTAGGTATACGGTACTTAGTACCCAGTAACATCAGTGATCTTAGTGCATCATAATTAATAATATTTAGATTTCCCGTTATAACATGCCCATGGTGTTTATATATATATATATATATTTTTTTTTTCTCTCTCTCTCTCCTGTATGTTAGTCACTATAATTGGGAATGTTTTCTAGGATCTTATAGAGTGAAATTTGATACACTGAGTTGACAATTTTAATAACAAAATTGGGGGGATATGCATTATTAGTCGCTGTACTCAATAATTCCATAAAGTGCGCTAATTTATAATATTCATCACAAATTTTATTGATTCTAAGAGCCTGGTTTATTATAATATTTCTAAATACAGATATATGCAGACAAGAGTCAAAATGTTGAATTTTTGATGTAATAAATTTAAAATCCTGTCTTTTATCATACAAGTTTATAACCATATTACAATTTTGTAAATTTAAATTTAAATCTAAAAAGTTTGCAACATTTGTGTCATTATTACTTGCATTTAATTGTAAATTTTTTGGATAAAAGTTTAATACTATAGGGATATTATTTGGGGATACACATAAAATGTCATCTAAATATCTAAACATGTGCATATTATGCAAGCTTGGATTAATGTTTTTTTCATAGAAGAATAAATACAGATTAGCTAACAATGATGAGGCACACACCCCTTGTGGGATACCAACCTGTTGTTTAAAAATAGTACCACCATGTTGAATATAATTCTCATAAAGAGTGAAGTTAAGTAATTTTTTAAAAAGAAAATTTGAATATTTTAGGTTGATATTATACTTTTCAAAAATTCCTAAAATAATTCTATACAGATCATCTATATTAATATTATTAAACAAATCTTTGAAATCAAAGGTATAAATACTACGAATATTTGTAAGAGTTTTCAATTTCTTAACTACTTCAAAACTGTTTTTTACAATATGACAATTATTTGAGATTTCATCTGACGAGGATACTTCATGTAATATCTTTAATAATAATTTTCCAGCATTAGTAATGTAAGAATTATGCCCACTGGTAATGGTTCGAAAAGCAACAGGGGATTTATGAAACTTGGGTACTAAAACAATATATGGAATGTTATTACAACTATTTTTTAGATGGATTTGCTTATATTTGGCTGATATTCTATTGTATAAGATTTTAAGGTTAGTTTTATGTAAATTATAGATATGATTATTAAGTAAGTGTGACTGAAGGGTATTTTTATAATAATATTTACATATAATTGAGTAGTTTCCACTTGCCTTATCGACATATGTAATGACAAAATCATTTTGTATTTCTTTAATATCATTTTTAATTGAATTAAGTTTATATGAATTATTAATTTTCTGATTATATATATAATGATTTAAGTATTGCTCTATTAAGACTCTCCAAAGTTTAAAGGCTTCTACAGGGATTTTATATTTATAACTGATTTTATAGATAAATTTATTTAAGTCAAGAAATAAACCTTTACATATTAATTTATGTTTAAATTTAGTAGGTATACGGTACTTAGTACCCAGTAACATCAGTGATCTTAGTGCATCATAATTAATAATATTTAGATTTCCCGTTATAACATGCCCATGGTGTTTATCTACGAAGTCTTTGTATTTTTCTAAATGACAGTGGCAATATGACTCTTTATCCAATTCATAGTTTTGATTAATATCTACTGATTTGGCAATTTGATTATAGTTGAAAATATAACGTCCTAGCGGTTTATCATATTTATAAGCAATTTTAGGATTTACATGTTTGACTAAGTTTATATGAATTATTAATTTTCTGATTATATATATAATGATTTAAGTATTGCTCTATTAAGACTCTCCAAAGTTTAAAGGCTTCTACAGGGATTTTATATTTATAACTGATTTTATAGATAAATTTATTTAAGTCAAGAAATAAACCTTTACATATTAATTTATGTTTAAATTTAGTAGGTATACGGTACTTAGTACCCAGTAACATCAGTGATCTTAGTGCATCATAATTAATAATATTTAGATTTCCCGTTATAACATGCCCATGGTGTTTATCTACGAAGTCTTTGTATTTTTCTAAATGACAGTGGCAATATGACTCTTTATCCAATTCATAGTTTTGATTAATATCTACTGATTTGGCAATTTGATTATAGTTGAAAATATAACGTCCTAGCGGTTTATCATATTTATAAGCAATTTTAGGATTTACATGTTTGACTGGAAAGTAATTGGAAACCGATTTTAAAAAATTATTTATCTTCAGATTATTTAATACAGAATTAGTAAAATTCAAGGTACAATATTCATTTATTTTAGTATTTTGTTTTGATTCGTCATTAAAGTTTAAGTCTGTGACATATAAATAACTATTAAGATTTTTACTTCTGGTAATGAGCAAATCATAGAATAAATGTTTAAAATGAACGTTATCAAATGCAGTACTTAGAAAAAGGTTATATACCATATTTAATTGCGAAAATCCAGTTTTTACATTGTTTCCAATCAAAAGTAATTTTAAAATTTGCATGTTGCTGAAGGATGGCATTTTTTAGTTCAGATAATGATGGCAATTTTTTATTATATTTACTTGCTCTTTTAGTTCTTTTTGATTTACTTTTATGATTGTTGAAGGAATTATAAATATTATGGTCTTCATTAGGAGAATTAAAGGACTTTTTAACTATATTATGATGATTAAATATTTGATTGAGTCCATATGGAGAAATGGTTTTGTGTGCACAAATGAATTCATTTTCAAGAAACAATCTGTCATAGTAATTTTTTTGAATACACAGAATACTAATTTCAATGTTGTCGAACCCATGTTTAGAAAAATGTTCGTATTCAAATTTTGATTCATTAAAGGTAGTTGCATTATTTGAAAAAAATTTTATGTGATTCCTGTGTACGTTAATTCGGAGATGCAGAGGGTTGCTGGTTTGACCTATATATGACATATTACATTTTTTACATTCAATTTGGTAGATACAATTATATGTTTTACAGAAGACAAGATTATTGTTACAATTGATCTGATTACTATTAGCAAACGGACAAGTTTTACATCTATTAGAATTACAAGATTTAAATTTAAATGTGTTATTTAGTGATGCATGGCTGTACGATTGAAAGTTATATGAAGTGAACAAAGAATACTGGCTGGATGTACCGAATGAAGATGGAATAGTCATAGAGGATAAAGGATATTGTTGGTAGCTGGATAACGATATATATATATATATATCACTGAATTATATTTTTGCTAAAATGGTTTCCTTTTTATTTGCCTAAATCATTGCTTTAATACCACTTTTTGGTAAATATCCTTTCACAGAGTTCATACCCATTTTTCAAAATAAAAAAAATTTGTATTATGCAAAAAAAATTAAGAAATTAACCGTAATAATTAATCAGAATATGAAATAAGCTAGTTTAGTCGATCTAATATGCAACATTTAAATGATGGAGATGATGGGAAAAGATACTAATGTACTCTCGGCAATTCACGCGAAGTAACTTAATTGCGCAATCGCACTGTTTATGCGAAAATAATTAAGAAATCAACCGTAATAATTAATTAGAATATGAAAATAAGCTAGTTTAGTCGATCTAATATGCAACATTTAAATGATGGAGATGGATGGGAAAAGATACTAACGTACTCTCGGTAATTCATGCGAAGTAACTGCATTGCATAATCGTACTGCTTATGCGAAAATAATTAAGAAATTAAGCATAATAATTAATTAGAATATGAAAATAAGCTAGTTTAGTCAATCAAAAATGCAATATTTAGAAGATTGAGATGGATGGAAAAAGATACTTTTGTACTCTCGGCTATTCATAAGAACAAACTGAATTGCGCAATCGCAGTGCTTATGCGAAATTAATGAACAAAATAACATTTTAGCGCTTCATGCTGAATTAGACAACCTTTGAAGTAGTATATTTATTACTTTCATAAAATAAGCGATAGAGATCTCCATTTACATTACACGCGGCCGAAAATCTCAGTTAATTTGATTGGTATTACCCTGCATTTCATTATGGATTTGCTACGATCCCGGGAATGGTAGAAATAAGTGCTAAAAAAGCGGAAAATCGGTATTTCCGAGAAATTATACCATGTCTGGTTAATTGATAAATTTTAAACAAAAAAAGCTGGAGAATTTGACCGGAGATTGATTTCCTAGTAATGTTAAAAAATTCAAATAAATGCGGAAATGCGTAAAATATAGCAATATATGCGTAAAAGCGTAAAGCGCAGTTAAAATGCGTAAAAGTTGGCAGGTATGATTATTATTACATACTAGCAGCATACCCGTTCTTCGTACTTAGTATATAATATAAAGAAACTTAAAATTAGCAATCATATGCAAATCCCTATAGCATACTAAATAACATTTTTAATCATAATATTCTGTTAAAATATTTAAGTTAATACTCCTAAAAAGAAGTTTAAGAATCTCTGTTCTCGCTACACAAAATTATCTTCACTGGCAGTAAATTTACAAAACATATGGAATTGAATCAATATATGCAAAATAAAAGCGTTAAAATTGTATGGGACCCGTACTACTTATATACGCGAATATTAGAAGATATAACCTGTATTAGTAGATTACATGTATATAAATTAAAAATATCAATAAACCCGTAATCTTTAAACCTGAGGGCAGTAATTGATTCCGATATATGCCAAAATGAAAGTGCTAAAATTATATGGGAAGATATACCCGTGCTACTTATAATGTCGTAGATTAGAAGATATGCCCGACGTGATAAATTGAAAATATCAATAATCCCTGTAATTTTCACACCAGAAGGCCGTACTTGATTCTAATATATGAAAATATATGTCAAAATATATGCCAATATACCAATACTACTTAGATTCTCGAACATTAGGAGGTATACCCATGCATTTGTAGAAGATTACTCGTACAACGTACAATATATGAGTTTCAACAATTTTTGCCCCAATAAAATAATGGCATAATAACTTGAAAATATGAATAATCTCTGAATCAATAATTCCCGAAATTATCAATAATAATAATGTTTAAACCTGAAGACCGTAATTGATATTATCCAGTCAAAAATGCACTGGCAATGACACAAGGGACACTTTACTATAGATAGACCTAACTGGGCCTTTGCTTACAAATTTATTAGGGTGCGGAAGAGTCCGGGTCTAACGAACAAATTGGTGATCGGTTCGTTATAACTGGCTCCTCATGTAGGTAGGAAAAGTGAACGGAAATCGAATCAGTAAGACAGGAACTTCATTTCTTGTATGCCCATGAGATAAGTATACCGCAAATAAATATTTCCCGTGTCAAATGTCAAACCGAATTAATTACAATGCTAGGCATGTCTGTAGAGGATATTAACTGGAAGTTTAAGAAGTGAAGGAGAACACTCGTATGCATCCTCTTGGTAGAGGATCATTTAATGTGGTTCCCAACCTATGGGTCCTTATAAGAACAGCATTGTTTACCGAAATTTTTCGAATTCGAGATTTTGATGGTTAAGCACGTTTTAAGACCGTCTGATAGAGGGCTACACGGACCCAACCCGTGGGCCTTGATTTGTCCAAAACGGTGTCAGGCCGGCAAACACCGGCAGCCACAAACAGCGATAGACACAAAATATATAGATATACACAATAGGACAAAAAAAATTTACGCATATAAGCACAAATAGCAACAATAATGTAGCATACAGCTGTTTCGGGGATACGCTGGATCCCCTTCGTCAGTGCAAGAGAACCAACATACCCGAAGTTCAAAAGAGGATAGAAGAAACAGAGGGGGTTATATACCCAGGATCTGGGTTAAGAACTCACTTGAGAGAGTCAATTTGAAAGCAGAATGAAGAACAGTTCAGCCAATCCGAAACGAGAGGTAGCACATAAGATTGGCGTGCGCCAAAACACAACAGGATATCCCGACAGGACGAATCAAAATAATCAAATCTGAACAAAAATAAATGAGACCTAACAAGACGAAAAATAGGTTAAAACGACACATAAAAAGGTTAAGAAATGGAACGAAGAAAATGGGAAGTTTTGCTAAGTACTTCGCCAGACCACGGACAAAAATGGAATGCTGGACAAGCCATTAACTAAATTACTAAACTTTTTCCGGATATTGAAGGCTTCAAAGAAGTCATGATCATAGATCGACGTGCATTTTTGTATGATCCTTGCTGAAGAAAACTCAAAACGGTGGTCAAATTGATATAAATGTTGAGCAATTAAAGATTTATTCAATTCCTGTTCTTGACAGTTTTCATGTTCCTTAATACGAAATTTTAAAGCACGTTTAGTTTGACTCATATAAGAAAGACCACACTGGCAAGAAATGCTGTAAATGTCCCAATTATTAAAAATTCCTAAACAAAATTAAAAAATCTGATGTGGGCAACACATGACTTTCCTTATATAATGTAATGAATTTACTACTTTTACAGTAAAAAATTAGGTTTTTCTTATAGTAGATACTAATATTCTTTCCAAGATATTGAATTTTCGACAATTATTCGTCATTTTCATTGATTTAGCATCATTTTTATCCATTTGGCGAGATTTTCATTAATTTGGCAACATTTCAAAAAAGTCGCCAAGTTGGCGACATTCCGCCAAATTCGTCGCCAAAATCTCGCCAAGCGTTATGCACTAAGAAAAATATTATTCTTACAGCTGATAAATGACTATTGGCGTTCAAATACAAAAGTATTATTCAAAGTATATTTTTTCATGAATGGAACGAGCTAGATCCACGAGAATGATGTCACTCAATTTATCGCATGGTATTACATATGAAAAGTGAACATGTTTCTCAATAGGAATTTTTTTTTTATGTGACTTTTTCATAATTTTTTTGAAAAATGTACAATATCTCGAGAACGGTTCATGTTAGCGTTCTAAAATTTATGCCAATCGTTTTCTAATGAAAAATTACATAAGAGATGTCTAATTGCGTAACTTTATTAGCGGTTTTGATTTTTTGACGATTTTTTCAAAATTTCATTCGAAAATTTAGGGGGGTTCTGAACATTCGATTACGTATAAAAACAATAGGCTTCCAGTGTTTACGGATTGTGATTTTTGTACCAAATTTGGTTCGAATCGGTCCATTCGTTCGTCAGTTATCGTCTCCACAGGCTCACTGACACACACACACACACACACAGACATCACTTCAAAAATGTTTGATTCGTGATCAGGGATGCTTGAAACGTGCTCTCCCGTCGAAAACTCGAATTCGAATTTTCGACCCCGTCACAATACTTTCCTTATACATTATGTATATAAGGAAAGTAAAAATATGAGTTTATTAGAAGGTTTAAACGATTGAATGTGCATTTTTTAAGGATTTCAACAATCTGCTTGCTAACTGATTTATGGGGGGGAAAATGGTGTTATTGAAATCTTTTTCAGAAGTTTAGCAGAAGGTTTAGAAAAAAATGTAATTGCACGACCAACAATGATGTGAGAGAAACCACGATCGACTGCAACAGCTTTTAAATAATTGATTTCAGAATTGAGCAAATCCATAGTAGGACAAACGTTCAAATAACGATGGTCAAACGTATTGAAAGCAACAATTTTCTGGCTAGGCGGATGGCAGGAATTTTTATGTGGAGCTAATACCGGAAAAGGTTTATGAAAGACCGTAGTGAGAAATTCATCATTATTGTGAATGACCAAGACATCCGAAAACGCAAGGCGATTGTTCTTTTCCATTTCATAGATAAACTGAATGCAAGGATCAATTGTATTCAAAATAACCGAAATATCGTCGTATGATCCAGAAGAGCAAAATTGTCATCAATACGAGTATAAAAAACAAACTGGATAATTTCAAAATGCTTAATTTCAAAAAAATGTATATAGGTGTCACTGAGAATAGGAATGAGTGGATTATCTACAGCCAAGTCATCAGACATACTGTAGAATTTATTATGAAAGACAAAAGACGATTGCAATAAACAAGTGCTGGTAAGAGAAACAAACTCATCAATTTCAAATTCAAAGAAATGCAATTCATATATTTCCTGGGACAAGACAATGACCCTTAACAGGGACAGTGGTAAACAACGACTTAACGTCATAGGTAACGATTAGTCAAACCACAAGTTTAAATTAAGAAATTTTCTTCGCAAATTGGTCAGAATTTGGCAGGTATGAATATTATTACTAAGTAGAGGAGAGAACCTAGAAACTACATATCTGTCTAATTTATAGGAAGCAGTACCAATATCAGACACAAAGGGTCTAAAAGGAGCACCTGCTTTATGAATAGTACCTGCGTACAATCTAGCACAATTGGCCACAGAAGGAATCAGGGACTTTTTTTAATTTTTAAGAATTACACGTGAAGATTTAATCTTCTTCTTCAGTGGCCTGACAGCCCAGGATGGGCCCTTGCCTTCCGCAGTATAGAACTCCAGGCTCCCCTATCCCTGGCCAAAGACCTCTAGTTCAAAACTTTTAAAAAACTTGTCCTTTTAAAGTCCTTTTCCACACAGTCGAGCCATCTGAGTTTAGGTCTTCCTCTTTTACGGGTGCCGAACGGTCTGGCCGAGAAGATCTTTTTTGTTGTACGGCTTTCGGCCATCCTGCACAGGTGACCCACCCATTTAATTCTCTGAATCGTGATGTAATTGACTATATCTGGTTCTTTAAAAGACTTATAAAGTTCAGAGTTAGTTCTTCTCCAGATGTTGTTACAATTTAGGCCACCAAAAATACCTCTCAAGATTTTTCTCTCAAAAACAGAAATGATATCTTTAACTTTTTCTGTCATTGCCCAAGTCTCAGCCGAGTAGGTAAGAATGGGTCTGATTAAACTTTTGTAGATTATAATCTTCGTTTTTCTGCTGATGAAGTCAGACTTTAAGTACCTTTTAAGGCCGAAAAAACATCGGTTAGCAGCTGTAACTCTACCACGAATTTCGGGCATAATGTCATTGAGAGTATTAACTTCAGATCCTAAATATCTGAAGTTGCTTACAGTTTCAAACTTGTAAACCCCAATTTCGAAATAAGGACAGTCATAATTACCACAGGGCATATACTTAGTTTTATTTTGATTGATAGTTAGATGCATTTTACTGGCTGCGGCCTCTTAAAGATGTGAAGGCTTCCTTAAGTAACTCGGGAGTGCGTGCTACAATGTCAATGTCGTCAGCAAACGCAAAAATCTGGACAGACTTGTTAAAGATTGTTCCACGGGTATTAATGTTAGAGTCTTTCACAATTTTTTGGAGTGCAATATTGAAAAACAAGCAGGCCAGTGCATCGCCTTGTCTGAGCCCATTTGAAACAGTAATAGGCTCTGAGAGATTATTCTGAATTCTTACCCTAAGCTTTGTTTCGGTAAGAGTAATATTAGCCAAATTTATAAGTTTATCGGGTATTAGAAATTCTCTCATAGCTTCAATTAATAGTTTTCTGTTTACTGAATCATAGGCAGTCTTGAAATCAGAAGATTTAATGACTTGTCTAATTTTGTTGAAATCAAAATTACTAAGATCTTTGCGGATAGCACGATACGGACCTTCGTTGATTGCATCTTCAACTTCAACGTACATATTTTTATCCAAAATAACAATCTGTCCACTCTAGTCAGCCTTAGTGATAATTAAATCATGAGTGTTACGTAATGCATTGTAGTTCTCTTTTTTAGATTTGTTAATATTTGAATTAGAAATGTTATCATTTAATCTGACAGTGTTGATAATTGGATGCCTAACAGTGTCTTTTTGGGTGGTAGATAAAACGCTGAATTTGAAAGCTTTTTCAACAGGGGCGATAAGACTAGGGACAGGCAAGTTAGGAGTAACAGCGAAATTGTTATTTAGTTTTAAGACATTAATTTCAGTTTTGTTAAGGGGAATCTTAGATAAATTTACTACAGAATTTTTATTAACAACCGGAAGAGCATTGATAGAAAGAGGATCTAAATACTGACGAAGTGCCAAAAATTTTTATCCGCAGAAGCATTAGCCACCCTATGCCAAGAAATATGCTCAAAGGCAGAGAAATTTGGGTGAGAAATAGAAATTTCCAAATGAGGTCTAAGCAACTTTTTTCGATAATTCATACGCTAACGACAACAATTTATACGCTTAAAGTGTCTTGAATAACTGTCCTAAGAAGGGGACAAGCGAAAATTAGACATATATTTACGAACTTTATGTCTAATTATAAAGGGACTCTTAATAGCAACACTACCAACCCCAAAAGAAACAGCGGGCTCTATCTCGGCAGAATACGTCTTTCACACACGAAAAGTATATAGGTATATTTGTTTTAATTCAAGAAAATTCGTCTATTAATAATATGGATTCCGTTCAAAGTTTGTTGAAAGATAATTTTTTAGTTCTTCCGATGATGTTAAGATAGACTCTGTGATAATATTTTCGGCCACTAAGGAACCGGTTTGCGTGAAAATCGCTCAAATCGAGCTAAAACATAAAATAAATCTCGCTGAGGCGCATCGTCGTGCACGCAAGTAGCTGTGTACCAAATTTCATGGCCGTACGACAATTTGATTTTTCTCTAATGACGACACAGACAAACAGGTATATTCATTTAATATTATAGATTGGGGCGATAATGGTCCGTTTTTTAAATAATTAAGAATCTATTATTACTTTTTTAATCGAACGTTTTGGGCTCATGCACGTTGGGCACTTTTTACGTTGAAAAATTACGTTTTCATAATGTAGAAAAGTGTATTAAATAGAGGCAGCAATATGCAGACGATATTTTTTCTGCAATATATATATATCATGTTGCTAAGAAACGGAATTAAACCCAATGAGTTTATACCGTAAATTTATTTGGAAAAAAAAAAAAAAAAAAAAAAAAAAAAAAAAAATGCATCATGTTGCTACGCAACAGAATATTAAACCCAACAAGCCTATACAGCGGACGAATTTTATTAAAATCTTTTCCGATTTAAATAATTAAGAAAAGTAAATAGAATTAATTTTATTGGAATTAAGTTTTTGACTGGATTATATCCATTACGGCTTTTGGGTTGAAAGGTTATGGAGATTATTGATATTTTAAATTTTTCAAGTCATCTGTTTTATTTTGGCAAATATTTTTCAAACTCATATATTGAGTTTAGCCAACTGTTTAAATAGAATAAAAATGGCACAGATTATATATTATTCTAATATCATTTGAGCTCTTTCATTTTGGTATATGTTGATTCAATTTCATTGCAATTTATTTTCGTAAATATTGGCCCAATTTCACATTTTTTGAAAATGTATTTACAAACGGGACTTGGACGTTTTACTCTTCATATCTGCAGTTGAAGATAATTTTGTATAACGAGAACAGAGATTCTTATACTTCTTTTTATGAGAATTAAAATAAATATTTTGAATAGCATGTCATTTAGAATACTATAGGAATTTGCACATAATTTTGAATTTTATGTTTCTTTATATTAATAAATATTCCGCACGATAAACGGGTATACTGCCCTAGTACATACACATATACCAATTCGGCAGGAAGCATTTTAATAAATGGTGTAGTTGCATGTGCCCATGTTTTCACTAAAGCGTATGAACGAACCCTATTAAATCAACAAAAAATTATTGTTACACAAATTAAAATTTTTCAAAATTATTATTCACAGAATACAAATTTCAGAACACAAGCAATACTAAACATGAACTTGTGCTCCTATTGCAGATAACAGTATTCATGCAGTGGCATGGCAGCGAGAAAACTTGCTACATGCCACAATTTTGCGAACCTCTATAGAGACCGACGAATTTCCTACCACGCAGCCGGCCTCAAATGCCTTGACATTGAGCTCTATTTACGAGACTGCAGCGACCAAGTTGTTACTCACAGAACCCGCATTCAACATGTTAGAATCGTGCTCTCATTGCAGATAACAGCATACCTGGATCTGTTTCGAGTTGGTCAGTATAGGATATTTAGCCCACTGATACAATCCTAAATTTGGAAAAGTCTCCTTTACGCGGATTTTATGAGTACTAGTGAAAAACTTCCTATTCGTGTTAGTTTTGCTATACTCAAAACGTTTGACTTTATAATTCATATAACAAACGCTAAAATGTTCAACTACTACACTTTTGCCAGTAAATGTTACAAGAGAAAGTCCTCTTTCTAAATAATGTTGATTCATGATTATTTCCCCCATATATTTTCGGCGATTTCTATCAATTCCATGAAGAACTCGCATAAAATTAAGAATAACACATCTGACACTTTACAAATCATTCCAGTCTTCATAAAAATTTCCGCCTAATAGAAACGGAAAGGGAAGGGAGAGGCTCATATTTACATTTCCTCAATAAGCCTAGCCTTCGAGTGATGTAAAGTATAAATACGTCATAAAGCATAGGAAGGGTATCATATTACGTCAATGATTTGATTGTCAATACTGAATTTCCAATTACTTAGCGTCGCATTAAAAAAAAAAAAACCTACATAATGCAATGCTTTTTTCATACTGCAAAAATTATGTAAAAAGATCCACGGCATACTATCTTTAACGTTGAATTGTGCATTTGGCGCTTATCTGGATGACAACATGCAAAACTGTTTCAATATACACCCGATTAATTTATATTTCGCGCAACTTTAATTTGACTATCAATATTAAATAGCAATAGCAATATTATAAATATGATGTATATATATTATGTATATACACACACATATATATATATATATATATATGTGTATAATATAATAAATGTATATAATAATGTATATAATAAGTATATATATATATATATATATAAAATGTGTATAATAAGCAATAAAAATCTTGCCCCTTATGTCAACTCCTCTCATGGACACATTATTACTGGGGATCTCAGTATAGTTCAGGATGATTACTTAGGGATATTATGAATAAAGGGTCTAAATTTCGCATTCCATTCTGCCATCACCCTAAACAACTTCTTCAGTCTATATCATTTGATTTTGATAAATTCATATATCAACTTGCTTGTTCACATTCCATTCCTATTGAAGCATTCCATCTATGGAAGTATACTACCTTACATCTACTTAAAAACGTCATTCTAAACATTAAATATTAACGAAGCCTAGGTATCCTTATAAACAACTCCTATCTGCTATTAAAGAACTACAACAACATTTTGTCATAACTTATGTAGATAAAGCTTCTAATAATTATGCCATCACTTGTAAAAAATATTATGTTTCTCTATTACAGAATTACTTAAAAAATAATCAAATTTTTAAACCCATTAATAATCAGTCTATCAAAATCAAAACTAAAATGCTAAATTATATACACAATTAAATATTAATTGTAAGTTTTTTAAATTTCCTTATGTTACTTTGGTTCCTAAATTCCATAAATCACCTCTCAGTTTTAGAACAGTCACTTGTGGACATAATACCTTTACCACTACAGCTAGTAAATACTTGCTTAACTGTTTAAATAGAATTAATGAATCTCCTAAATTTAGGAATTCAGGATATTTCATTTTGAACAATAGTTTTAATTCAGTAAATCACCTTAGCAAGCTTCCACAAATTCTTGGTTTCCATACCTTAGATTTTAAAGACCTATTTAATAATATTGTCATTAAAGATTTATATAAAGTTATTATCTCTCTTTATCAAGACTATCTATCTGCCAATAATGTTGCATTTAATGTCAAAAACTTTCCTATGCTCTTACACTTTGTGTTGTACAACAATTATATTATCCAAGGTGATAACATTTATATACAAACATCTGGTGTACCACAAGGTGACTGTAGTAGTAGTATACTCGCTAACTTATATCTTTATTATTATGAATGTCATTTTAACTCTAATTCATATATTATATATAGATATGTTGACGACTTAATTTGTATTATCATTGATGATTCCTATCCAATTAATATTGATTTTTACCCATCTAACCTAGAATTAATTCCTAATGAGCCTAGCGTTAGTCAAACTAAATTTTTTAGACCTAAATTTCGATACCCTCAATAATCATGTAATCACCAATTTATATGACAAAAAAGATTCTTACAACTTCACTATCATAAAGCTGCTATCATATCAATCTTGTAATTCTATTCAATTGTTTAGAAATATCATTTTAAACCAGCTATTTCGAATACATCGACTTTCTGATCCTCGGTTTCACTTTCTCCACATCAATAATCTTAAACGCATTTGTCAAAATTACCAATATCCGGAAGTATTTGTAAATAATATTATTAATAATTTCAAATATACCACATAATCATTTTACACATGCATTATTTATCTTTGATTGGATAACTCAATTTTGAGAATTCACCCATTCTTATCACCTAACTTACCACTTGGCCAGAGTCTAATATTGTTTACTATTTTCGAATGACTGTTTTCCACTTTTCCTGAGTCCTATACTGATTACTATTTTTGAAAGTCTCCATACATATTATGTATCGTTCAAATGTATTCATTCCGGTGCCCACTCGCATTGACGAAGTGAGGTGAAATGCTCAATCGCTTGTTCAACTTTCAAGTGGTGGCAATGCTTGTGAGTTCATATTTCTGTTCGAGGAAGTATTATTTTTCTGATTTGTAATTCAATTGATTTATTTTTCTCCTTCCACTAGCCAGTAGACAGTTCCAATGGTGTCTATAGTTAAATACTATCGCCATTGTCAGAAACTGGCTATTCTATCGGTTTTAATTCGAATTGTATGGCTGTCCTGATGAGAATGCAATTTCGAACTAACCGCCATTTTTGTGTAGTTTCAATTGATTGTTCTCTATGTCTTAATCTTTTATCTTGAGCTAATTATTATTGCCTTTTCTCCTTTTTGCCGTGTTTTATTTTATTTCTATTTATATTTATATACTTTTACTTGTGAATTTTATATCCTAATATTCTTCTCATCCCCCTTTACCATTGTAGTGATATGTTACCTTCTATCTTTATCCTTAGTCTTGGTCTATAGTTACTCATTTGTAACAGATATGCTAGTGATGGGTTTTTTTGTGCATACAGTAGTTTATGCGTAATTTTTGCTTAAAATCTTTCAATTTATATATATATATATATACATGTTTAGTATTTACTGATAACTATGTCATAGATATAGATTTCTATCCGGATAATTTGGAATTAATTCCTAATGAAGCCGCCGTTACTAATAATATTAATTTTTTGGATTTAAATCTAATTATTGAACCTACTATTGGGATAGTTACTAATTTATATGATAAAAGACTATTTTAAATTTAACATTAATAAAATAGTACAATTTAATTCCTGCAACTCAATTCAATTGTTTAGAAATATTATACTTAATCAACTTTTTAGAATTTATAGATTATCAGATAAAAAATTTTATGCTATGCACATTAATATCCCAAAAATTACAGTAAATTATATAAATACTCAGCATATTTAGTAAATGGTATAATTAAAAAGTTTGGATTAGCTGAATATTCTTAAATTTTCCTCCTTAGTATCTAATATTAGCCAAACATCAACATTCTCTTGAATAAACATTACAATGTATTTATCTCCCCTTATATTTTAGCTATGTTTTCAATTATATTACATGCCTCTTTATTTTGTAGCTTTTATTGTAGAATATATCACATTCTATTGTCTTTTAGCAATAATGTTATTTATTTCTCATGATTGGCAATAGTAGATCTCTACGTTTATCTTTTGCGATTGGCAACATTTATCTCTTCACTTATTGCACGAATGGATTGGGCGTTTGCAGTGTATTTCAGGTATTCTTGTTTCCTATATAATTTTTCAATTTTTATGCTTGTAGTCCAAGTATTGAGAGTTTATAGATATAATCTATATCTCAATTCAGAAACAAGCATATTTTGTATTCAATTTGATTAAATACTTGGACTTTACAATTTTTTTTTTCGTAAATGAACAATTTTTTTAGGCCTAGTGCTTATCCGCATGTATAGCTTTCATGCTAGGATATTTTTCATTTTTCTATTTTCGAATCCACACCACTGAATTTTGTTGATTATCTTTAGCTTGATGACTAGAAATATGCATTTTATTTTCCTAATTATTAATGATTCTCTATTTAATACATCTATTTAATTTCTAGGCATATTCTAAGTTAGGGTTATTAGAGTTGCAAACTCTCTCTGTTCTATCATTAGATTTTCATATTATATTTTTATTATATATATATAATTAAAAGATTCATAGAAACTAATGCAGATTCAATGTAATAATAATACTTACTTAGTATGAAAAGTTAGAAAAACTAAATAATAACACCAACTGTTGCTACATTCTTAACTGTTTAATTTTTGGCTTTATCTAGGTGATGCAATTTATCTCTATTATTTCTTTGGATTATTATAAACTATTTTTATTATATATATATATATATGTATATATATATGTGTGTGTGTGCTGGTGAGATAAAGTGTTTAAATCTCAAGTCGAAGGCGTTGCCACAACATGGTGCAATTGAACGGTGGTGAGATTTTAATGCCTGAAGAAATTAAAAGGAAAGCTGTATTCAGCTCATGGAGTTCGGGATGAGACCATCCCATTACCTCCATGATTCAGCTGAATACGAAAATTAATATTGAGAGAAGTCATCCCAATTCAAAAAGTCAGAATTTGAATATTTAAACCATGGATTTAGAGAGACTTGTTTCCTCCTTTATCTTCAAATTCATGTTTTAATTTTAAACAATGAAATTAATACAAAATTGATTTATAGGCAGATTAGTTTGAGAGCTAAATTGTATGACCCATGTAGTTAGAGAGTATTAATCATTTTTACCTACATGGTATGGTCAGTAATTGAAAACTTGAAATAAAAAGTTTGATGCATTAAACTTGATAAATTTTTTTGTTAGAGATGAATTAATTGCGTTGTCTTAGGGATTGGTATAGGTATTTTTTGATAGGGAGTCGTATATAAGAAATAGTAATATTGAATGGGAGGGGTGTACAGCTCTCATGTGAGAAATGTAAATCTTCTCGCATGTAAATCATTTGATGCCACATAAAAATCAGCACTAGCCTTTACAGAAAAATTTTACAGGCTTTTGTCAGTGACGGTTGCAGTTATTTTTGTTTTGTTTTTATTAAAGAGAGAAACCTCCAGCAGCAACTTCACCAATGGGAAACATTGCTGCAAACAAAATAAATCAAAACTAATGAAGGGATCTCACATTAAATCACCATTTCAGCACGGTTAGTATGTATATCAAACACCACATACTTGCTGTTAAAAGAAAAAAATATGATAAACACTATATAAATACTAAAGTAATGAATGCCATCGAAACTCAATCATGATACCAAAAATAAAGTTGATAAAAAAAAAATTAGATGCCCGAGCCAAGAAAAACTCGACTCTTATCTATAAAAACAGATAACACTTAAAAAGCGTTTATTCTTACACAGTGTATCACTCCAGACATATAATTCAATCGACAACGAAGTTTTTAACTAGAAAAGAAGAAAAAAAACGGCATATTTTTTCAACCACCCTCCAGTCTCGTTGTCACCAAAATCGTATTTTTCCCACGCCCCATTAAACAAGTTCTTATGTCCTGAGATGTGAAGAGGGGATAGAATTTCTGTTAAGCAGTGGCAACACTTAATGCCCGGAATTCGCGCTCGATGCTGCGCATACCAGGAACAGATTTCTGAAAGTATCGTTGACTATTTTCGCGGTATCCCACGTAGTCATGTCCGTTTCACTACAGCAATGAGTAATTCTGCAAACTTATTGCATTAAGAACACAAATGAAAACTATAGTTTAATGTATTCTAGCTCACACAGCTAAATTAAAAATATCTGATGTGGGCAGCACATGACTTCCTCTACATATTCTTTTTTCACATTGAAAAAATGATGTCCACGGCACTTGGATTGGAGTTTAAAGGCAGCCTGGGCACTCCGTAATTGGTTAGTCCTTGAAACATTGAAACCAAATGTCCACGGCACAATATTTTTAACGTGGAAATGTACATTTGACGCTTTTCCGGATGACAGCATGTAAAACTATTTCGAAGTACCGATTAATTTATATTAACAGTTATAAGCAATTTAGTCCATATATTAAGAGATTTTAATAATTAATTCATCAGTTTGGCGTCATATTTGCAATTTTGGCGGTATTTTTATAAATTTGGCACCATTACAATAAAAAAAAAGTAATGACTATTAGCGAATTGTTAGACGTCAAAATACAAAACTATTATACAAAATAACTTCTCTCGCGAACGGAACGAACCAAATCCACGAAAATAATGCTAACAAATTTGTCGTATATGTTGCAATGAAAAGTAGAGTAATTTTATGTAATATTTTGGATAAATTTAATTTGAAAAACGTGCTATATCTCGGGAACGGTTCATGCTAAAGTTCGTGTCATTCATTTCCTAATAAAATATCCATAAGAATAGATCATTTACGTAACATTATTGAAGGCTCCTATTTTTAAATGATATTTTTTTTCAAAATTTTATTCGAAAATTTGGGGGGGGGGGGGGTCTTCCGAACATTCGATTGCGTTTAAAATCAATAGGATTCCAGTAATCACCGTTTATCTGTACCAAATTTCGTTCAAAACGCTCTATTCATTCGTGAGATATCGCATTCAGATTCGCGGACACACACAGGCGTTCGAGAACATTCGATTCGAGTTCAGGGATGCATTAAAATGCGCTCTTACGTAGAAACTCGAATTCGAACTTTTGATCCCGTTACAGTACTTTTCCTATACATTATACAATGCATATATAGGGAAAGTAACTAGATGTTAGGCGATTTATATGACAGGGTGCATAACGTTAGGTAAATAATTCCCTCACACCAACCTGTTATATTTGCGCTCCTAAAATCTCAGGGCACATGCAAAATCTTTCAATTATACGATCCCTAACAAAACATAATTTCTATATACCTCTACACCGCCCGACACAAAGTACTTATTAAAACTCGCTATATTTTGAATCAAGAATATTAAACAAATAATTTCAGCAAAGCAACATGGATAATTAAAAAAAAATTGTTTAATTTATTTTTAAAATAAATATAGATTTGGAAGCTAAATTTCCACATACGTATTTTTGCCACTTACTATTTATAACTATCTTTTATAGTGTTGAAGATATTTCGAGAGAAAGAATAAAAAATGAAAAACAAACTAGTTTGGACAGATACTTTTTAGTCTGCTCTCTCCCCCCCCCCCCCCCCCCCCCACATACACCCGAAAAAAGAGCTCGATCCAAATACATAAACTTGTAAGACTTCCAAAGAACTACAAATTCTTGCTGTTCAAAGTTAGATCTTTCAGTTTTCTTTTTGGTATTATAAGCATTACAAACTTAAAAAATCTGATGTGGGCAGCATTTTCCTTACATAATGCAATGAATTTACAGTAAAAAAAAAATAACTTTTACAGTAAGAAAAAAAAAATAAATAAATCCAATTACATACACTTGTAGGACTTTCAAAGAACTATAAATTCTTGCTGTTCAAAGCTAGATCTTTTAGTTTTAATCCATTAGGCGAGATTTTCGTTAATTTGACAACATTTCAAAAAGTCGCAAAGTTGGCGACATTCCGCCAAAATCTTGCCAAGCGTTATGAAAGGAGAAATAAGTTATTCTTATAGCAAATAAATGACTAATGGGAGTTCAAATACAGAAGTATAACTCAAAGTATTTTCACTCATGAATGGAACGAGCTAGATCCACGAGAATGATGTTACCCAATTTATCGCATGATATTACATATGAAAAGTCAACATGTTTCTCAACAGTTAATAATTCTTTTTAATTTATGGGATTTGTTTGATAAATTTATTTGAAAAACATGTAATATCTCGAGAACGGTTCGTACTTGCGTTCTAAAGTTTATGTCAATCGTTTTCTAAGGAAAAATTACATAAGAAATGTTTATTTGCGTAACTTTATTAAAGGTTTTGATTTTTTGATGACTTTCTCAAAATTTTACTCGAAAATTTAGAGGGGTTCTGAACATTCGATTGTGTTTAAAAACAATAGGCTTCCAGTAACCACGGATTTTAATTTTTGTACCCAATTTCATTCGAATTGCTCCATTCGTTCGTGAGATATCGTCTCCACAGGCTCACTGACACACCCACACACACACACACAGACACAGACATCACCTCTAAAATGTTCGATTCGTGATCAGGGATGCTTGAAACGTACTCTCCCGTCGAAAACTCGAATTCGAATTTTCGATCCCGTCACAATACTTTCCTTATACATTATACTATGTATATAAGGAAAGTAAAATCATTATTATTATATATTTTTGTAATGCTCAATGTAAAAGCTCCCGAAAAATCTAAATAAATACTAATAATTAGTAATATAAGTATAATAATACCAATAATTAGTAGAGTTCATATCGAAATCCAATGGTCATAGGATTTGTGTATGTGAATGGGCTGATCAGATCAACACCGGGTTCAATCCTTCAAATACCCAAATTTTAACTCATATTCCATAATTATGTATATAAGCAAAAGGTCAATAACACTTCCATTTTAAAATGGGCTCCTCGAGCATATTCGTGAAAAAACACCAACACAAAAAAGAAATTCAAACTTCTGAACAGCTAGCTAGCTCTACTTCAAAGTCATCCATCTGAACAAAATGCTCTTCTAGCAGCTGCAAATACAATCTATGAATCATATATAACCAAGCAAGCTACTTTGAACAAACAATCTCAACTACAGCAAAAACAATTGAAACCCAAGAGCAATTGTGACAGATAAAAATAAAATAAATTGGGGAATAATATGAAAATCTCTTTTAACCACTCAAGACATAAGGGCGCCGCACATCAACCAAATATGGATAACAAATCATCGTTTCCGTCTTAATCGTAACGAATAAGACGCATTCTCCCATTTTTGCAACCCGCGCGATTTTTCGAAGAGACGATGCGTAACCAGTTGGACAGTTGCATGAGCATGACCATCCCCAAAATGCGTTGAAATCCGCAACGACCGTGGAGAATGCACTGCATTTCGCGCAAGAAAGCAGCAGACGATGTTATCAAACTGAAAACAATTTCTTCCAAAGCTGATCCACGAATGCGACGAGGCGGTCATTCAGTTCATCGACTCTGAACAGAATGAAAAGGGAAATTAGGGTCTGTTGCAGTAACGCAACAAAATAATGCGGAATACGCTATACTCCTCTCTTTCTTTACAAAAATGAGCTGATATAACCGTCGTTGCTCGTGGTTTAAAATATGTACATTATTCTTCAAAAAATTCCATAAAAATATGTAATTTCCCCTTTAAAAAGAAATGAGTATAAGATTATCTGTTTTCGCTATTACAAATTATATTCACGGACAAATTTAAGATATTATGGAACATCTTGGCCCAGTTCTTAAACTAATTTACAAAAAAAGTATCAAATTGATCAACATATGCTACACTGAAAAAAGTATAACTATTTTTACTTTCCCTATATACATAGTATAATGTATAAGGAAAGTATTGTGAATGATTCGAAAATTTGAATTCGAGTTTCTGATGGAAGAGTAAGCATCCATGAACTCAAATCGATCGATTTTGGGTGATGCCTGTATCTGTGGAGGCGATATCTCACAAATGAATGGAGCATTAAAACAAAATTTGGTACAAAAACTACAATCAGTAAATACTGAAAACCTATTGATTTTAAACGCAATCGAATGTTCGGAAGACCCACAAATTTTCGAATGAAATTTTGAAAAAATCAGAACATTCAATAATGTTACTTAAATAATCAGTTATTGTGTAATTTTTCATTAGAAAACGATTGACACAAATTTTAGAACGATATAATGAACTGTTCTCGAGATATTGCACTTTTTCAAATAAATTTATCTAAAAATCACATCAAATTAATAAATATTAACTATTGTAAAATATGTTCACCTTTCATATGTAATATTATGCGATAAATTTGTTAACATTCTCGTGAATCAAGTTCCTTTGTCTGTAATGCTTGGAGATAAATTTGGCGAGCGTGGCGACTAATTTAGCAACATATAGCCAGCTTGGCAATATTTTGCTAAATTAGTCGACTCAAATTAACAAAAATATTGTTAAAATTTCAGAAATAACTCTAACAAAGATAAGACCAATTTGATGAATTATTAAAATATTTTAATATATGGACTATATTACTTATTGTGGATGCTATCAATATTGATAATTATCAATTTAGAGTTGCATGAAATATAAGTTAATTGGGTACTTCGAGATAGTTTTACATGTTGTCATCCGAAAATATACCATATGTACAATTCAGCATTAAAAACAATGTGCCATAGGATATATATATGGTTCATTCCATGTCAAATCATCCAGACCATGGAACTCACCACCTCAGAATTTAATGAAAATTGGCCTGAATATATACCCTATGAGTATCTTAAAAGATACAAAATGTTATCTTTCTACTTAAGCTAGTTTAAGAAATACAGGTACTTGAAGTTTCATAGTATAACCAAACTGGCTGCTTGAGAATTAAAGAGTGATACTTTGAAAAATCCCTGTAGTTCACTTATTTTCTAGTCTATGACAATGAAATTTCATTTGTTTATAGTGTTGAATATGGGGATTGCAAAAGTAACAGAAAAATTAATTTATGTGGACTTTAAGTACTTGAAATAAAGCGAAATGAAATGAAAAAAAAGTCATGATAAAAATGAATAGCAATGGAACAGCTCATGCAGCAAAAGGCGCCTCAGGTGACTGGAAGTTAAATCTTTTTGTTGCAACCCTGATTATGAGAAATAGTACTTCAATTAAAAAAATGGCGAGTCCTGAACCTTTTCAAGGGTAAATCAGAATAACAATTCAGCTATCCATATATAAAATTGTGATTTTTTTTTTTTAATTTTTTCTTTATAATAAACAATTTTTTTCACACTCAATTAAGATAAGCTGGTTTTTATACAAATCTAATCTTAAAAATTTATCTTTAGTTAAATTTATAGAAATACTAAATTCAAATTGTATCTACATTTTTGTATAGAAAAATTTCAATTTTCTTCCTACATGAATCCATGTTTGCCTATTCATAAAAATTACCTAGTCAAAATATTTAAAATCAGCAAACATATCAAAGAATGTAGAATTGCACTCAAAACGCAATGATTAGTTTTGGCATAATAAGTTTCACTCTGCATCTAGAGTACATATCCTGGCTTTGAGAGTACTCCTATCAGCAGGCTCCATAACTGAATCAAAAAATTATTTACTACATAATTAGTTAACCACACAGAACATCCATATACTAAAATTGTGCATAAATTGTTAATCCAATACCTACTATTTTCTAAATGACCTTAAGAATAAGAATCTAGAAAAATAGTTATAAAAACATAAAAGAGCATAATTCATATTGATAGTATTATAACAAAAACATGAAAAAATAGTAAAAGCAATACAGTTTGCAACCTCTTATCCGGCATCCCAATATCTGGACGCTCCCAAAACCAGAATTCCGCAAAATAATGCCAAATTCTGCACCAAACAGCGAGAGAGAGAGAGATTTTTTGTTCAAAATCCCACCAAATGCTTTTTTGCCTTAATTGGTAATATCAATATTATAAAATGATGCATTGAAATCTACATTTTTCTCACTTCAACTTTTTGCAATCCTGACATAAATAAAGGTCTCGCTGAATCCGTACTCATCACACCGAAAATGTTGCTAAAAATAGTTTTGGCGAGGAAAATAATGACAAGTATCATAGAGATAAAAGCAAACTCATTAACTCCATGGTGGATATATTTGTTCCATGTCAGATAAACATACTTTCGATGAGTGACAGAACATTTCGTTTGTGAAATAAAATGCTTCTATTTTTAGCAAAACCATTTTTTTTTTTTAGAATGGGTGTGTTCATTTGATGCCTTGATCACTTCGTAGTGGTAAAGTGACATCATGACGTTTTTCACTGCGAAGTGACTAGGGCACAAACAAATGCAGCTGGAAATTTTATTTTCATTCTTTATAGCGGTCAATGTTCTTAGATCTATGAAAATTTTCCTCGAACTAAGGAAATTCAGAGATTTTTAGGGATTTATGAATAAAACTACGGAATCTAAAGAAATTTGCAGAAATTTTCTTCTCATTTACTAGTAAGTTTACTATTTTCAATTTTTAGTTTCCATTTTCACATATTTTTTAAAATTCTTAAAAATTAACTTTTGGCATCTCCAGTTAACCGTTTCGTTAACTGTAAACGCTGATTTTGAATAAACTGTAACCACATTAAAACAGCTTGTTTTGATTTTTTTTCACAGTGGTCTGCTACGATAATGCGAAAGGGGTGACACAGGTGTTAAACAAGTGCTTCCGATTTACAACATATTTTTTAATTGTTTTACTAGGATACAGGGGTTGAAGACCCAGACCACACGACCAACCCAAAGGTTAACGGTAGCAAAATGTGTGACCGTAGGATACAGGGGTTGTTGTTGTTGAGACCCAGACCGTCCGACCTACCAGAAAGGTGTAAGGTAACTGTTTGGACGGTCGGGAAGTGCCACCCAATTTAGACCGGAACCCAGTGGGGGAGGCATTCACAGGGACCGTACCCTTCTTCTCCTACCACCAACCTCTCGGAAGGACTTATGGACCCACATGTTTAACGTGATCGTACTCCGCGTGAACACGGCGGCAGTTTTGGCAGCGGCTGGAATCGAACCCGGGCCTACCGAGTGCAACTCCAGCACGCTAACCAATGGGCTACCGCGCCCGTAGGAGACAGGGGTTGAAGACCCAGACCACACGACCAACCCAAGGGTTTATGGTAGGTAGGATACAGGGGAATAAAACATGGTAGGAATCTATGTTTTATTTACCCTATAAAAGATTTTACACCCCTGTAGGATACGGGGCGCGGTAGCCCATTGGTTAGCGCGCTGGAGTTGCACTCGGTAGGCCCGGGTTCGATTCCAGCCACTGCCAAAACTGCCGCCGTGTTCATGCGGAGTACGATCACGTTAAACATGTGGGTCCGAAAGTCCTTCCGAGAGGTTGGTGGTAGGGGAAGGAGGGTACGGTCCCTGTGGATGCCTCCCCCACTGGGTTCCGGTCTAAATTGGGTGGCACTTCCCGACCGTCCAAACAGTTACCTTACACCTTTCTGGTAGGTCGGACGGTCTGGGTTTCAACAACAACAACCCCTGTAGGATACAGGGGTGTAAAATCTTTTATAGGGTAAATAAAACATAGATTCCTACCATGTTTTATTCCAGACGTTTACAATTATCAGGCAATCTGGGGGTGTTGGGAGAGGGGGGAAAAAAGCATGATTTTCATTTTTTCCACTTAATGTGGACAGATTTAATTGAGAAAGGGCTGGTTTCCTTGGGGGCGAAATTGTTTGCAGTATTTTCTGGGGTCATGAAAATTATCAGTTCTTGGGTTGTTTTTACCTGTATGAGAGCTGTTAGTTTTTACCTCTAAATTGTGACACATTTGAAGAAAATTCTTAGTTAACATTTTTGGTCTGCATTATGTCCAAACGACCTTCATCTGATGCAATGAGTTCTAAAAGAAAACGTGTTTCATTATCGATAAAAGAAAAAGTGACCATTTTGAAACGTATGAACAAAGGTGCTTCTAAAATATTAGGAGATGAAAATGGTGAGGGCCCACTTTAATTGAAATGTACAAAAAAAAAAAGACTTCTAATAACTGGCCTGAATAATCAACTTTTTTCAGACATTTGTTTTCTTTCAAAAATTTTCTTAATCACTCAATTTGATTCTATAATTACATGTTGATGTAAATTGCATTTTAGTTAACCAAGTACATTTCTCTTCATATACATTATAAGAAAATTTTATTTAATACATGTTTTTAAAATGAATTATAATTTTCTATAACATTTTAGACCATTCCAGTAAGTTTTAGAAAAAATGTTCTGAATTACGTAAAAACCCCTTATCCAGAATGCTTGAAGTCCCAAGCAATCCGGATATAATTGATCCTGTACTGTAACTTAAAAGATTTCTTGCTTCACCTATAACTTCTAATTATTTTGTTCAATTTTGAGATGGAAATATATTTTTCCTTTGCTGTTTTTAAATGTTCCTGAGGAAACGTATAGTGTCTACCAGTACTGCTGGTAGTTTGTGACATTTAATGAGTTAGAGACATGATATTTAGTGCATGAGTCAATTTTTTGATAAAACAATGAAGAACATCTTATTTTTCTAAAATATCTATTATAGGGAATATGTTTGAAATGTAAAATAATAAAAAACATACTTTGCAATAAGATAGAGAATGAATTTGGTGCTAAGATAGATAGTTTGAAAGAAAGCATATAATTTCAGTTTTCCATGTATTGTCTACTTTGAGGAAGCTGCACACCCATATGTTTGATCTACTAAAAAAGCATAAACACCTTTTTTCAAGTGAGATAGAGATTTCCAATTTTATATATGGGTCAACTTTTCAATAAAACCCCCAGTACACATTAAATTTCTTTTAAATGTTCATTAGAGAGTGTGGTGCTCAATACCAAAACGTTCGAAAGGTGAAATGGCAGAAAAATATACTTTGCAGTGAAATAGAGATTTTACATTTGGTGTAAGGGTATAGTTTGAAAAAAAGAAATTGTTTCATCTATATATACTAATTGCCAAGTGTCCGTCTGTCACGCTTTTTTTAGGCACTTCCCGAATAGATAGAGACTTGCAATTTGGTACACAGCTCAGTCATTCGATAAAAAACCCTGGAAAAATCGAGTTTTTGAAAAACGTTCTCTAGAGGGGGTGCTCCACACCAAAACGTTCGAAAAGTCAAATGATAGGAAAGCATGCTTTGCGATAAGATAGAGACTTCAAATTTGGTGTGTGGGTAAATCGTTCGAAAGGAAGAAAGTGAGCAATTTCAGATTTCCAATATTGTCTACTTAAGAGGGTGCCGCACACCAAAATTTTCGATTTACCGAATAAATGAGAAAAGACGCCTTTAAAATTTGATAGAGGCTTGAAATTTGATGTATGGGCTAATCATTTAACGAAAACACCCAAGACGAATACAGTTTTCAAAAATCTTCGTTTAAGGGGGTGCTTCAGAGAAAAACGTTCGAAAAGTGAATTGATAAAGAACCATGCTTCGAGATGAGATATAGATATCAAATTTGGTGTAAGGGTAGACAGTTTGGAAGGAAGAATGTGTATGATTTCAGTTTACCAATATTTACTACTTTAGGGGGTGCCGCAGAACAAAATGTTCGATTTTCAGAAGAAAGAAGAAATGCCCCTTTTAAAACGTGATATAGGCTCGATATTTGGTAGATGAGCGAATCATCTGATAGAAATCACAAGAATAGTTTTTCAAAAATATATATTTGAAGGGGTGGGTACCCCCACTCAAAAACATTCAAAAGGTGAAATGCTAGAAAAGCATATTTCGCGATGAGATAGAAACTTCAAATTTGGTGTACGGGTAAAAAGTTGGAAAGTAAGAAAGTGTGCAATTTCAGGTTTCCAACATTTACTTGTGTATGGGGTGCCGCTCACTAAATTGTTCAAATTTGCTGAACAAATGAAAAACGCCTCTTTTACAATTTGATAGAGGCTTGAAATTTAGTATATGGGCTAACCATTTGGAAAAAAAACCAAAGATGAATACGGTGTGACAAAAATGTTCATTAATGGGGTGCTACACAGAAAAACGTTCAAAAGGTGAAGTGATAGAAAAAGCATGCTTCGCGGTAATATAGAGACTTCAAATTTGGTGAACGGGTAGATAATTTGAAAGGAAGAAAGTGTGAAATTTCAGATTTCCAATATTTGCTACTTTAAGGGGTGCCGCACTCTAATATATTCGATTTTCCGAATAAATGAGCCACGCTTCCTTTTAAATATGATAGAGGCTTGATATTTGGTATATGGGTCAATCATCTGATAAAAAACCCAAGACAGAGTTTTTCAAAAATGTTCATTTATGGGTGTGCTTCACAGAAAAACGTTCGAAAGGAGAAATAATAAAATAGCATGCTTCGGGATGAGATAGACTTTAATGTGGGGTAGATAGTTCGAAAGGAAGAAATGCGCAAATTAAGTTTCCCAATATGTTCTTCTTTAGGGGGTTCTGCACACCAAAATATTCAATTTGCCCAATAAACGTGAAATGCGAATTATTCAAAAATTTACATTACTCAGGGGCTGCTTATTAAGAGACCGTTGATTTTCAACGGGTATTCGCCTAGTAATTTACTAATTTAGGGATGCAGCACACCAAATGTTCGATTTTGTCAAATACATGAGGAAAGCCTTCTTTTATGTGAGAGAGAGACTTACAATGTGGTATAAGGGTCAATTGTTCAATAAAACTTCCATCAAAAATTAGATTTTTCAGAAAGACCTGAAAGTTTATTTCAAGGGTTGTCCCACCCCAAAGCATTCAAAATGTAAAATATCAGATTTGAAAATTTGATGAACGGATCCAATAAAACTATCTAATAAATCAGGGTTTTTTTTTCAAAATGTTCTTCTATTTAAAGAGGTGCTCAACAAAATAACTGAAATGTGAAATGACAGTTATAGAATTAGGTACACAGGTCAACAATTAAGATAGAAACTTGAAATTTAGCACAAGTTAGTGAGGTAGTTTGATAAAGCTGATGAGACATTCCATAATTATAATCATTTAGCAACAAAATAAGATACATCTAAATTCCCCCAATTATATAACTATATATATAACTGTCTAAAATATGCTTATTGTGACAGTGTTGGTTGATTTTCAAATTTATTTGGCTAGTCTGTTTTTAAATATAGAATTTGACCCTGTAGCCAATTCTCTTAAAAATTCTGTCATCCAATATTACTCCTTCCTAAACTTTTAAAGTGTTTTAGCTTTTAATATTTCCTTCTTGTTCCAATTTTTAACAAAACTTAATGACTAAATAGTATTAAAATTTGAAAAAGTATAAATATAGGATAGCTCTTTTTTTTTCAATGCATTGTGTAAAATGTTAACCCTAAGATGATGCACTAAAATATTATACTATATAAAATGTTAAATTTAAAAAAAAAAAAGCTTTTTGAAATAATAAAAGATTGCTAGAAATATTTATATGTGATATTGTAATCATATTTTCCCTTTCTTTTTAATTTAAATCATTTCTAATATATAATAAATGTCTACTATTTAATAAATGTCTATTTAATAAATGGAAAATTACATTTAACTGAAGTGAATGTATTTTTTAATATCTAGCTTTAAATTTATACATAAATTTTAGAATAACTCACAATTATCTAAACATTCAACAAAATTAATAAAATTATAAATTAAAACATCAAAACTTATCAGTAAAACTAAATAAAAAATCATCAACAAAGTGAATTTTCTGTTTTAGTTATATCAAGTTTAAACTTATTTTTTCCTATAAAAAGAGACTCAACATTTTTTATTTTATATATTAACTCACATATTAAAGTATATTTTAAAAAAAAATTAACTTCCAATCAGTAGTGCCTTTTTTTGTATAAGCTGTTTTAATTCTACCCGTTTTTCCATAATTTTTCAATTCTTCACTTCACACTTTTAAAATATATAAAAAGAACGTAAGGATAATTTGTAATCTATATACTCTACTTAATAACTATATAAAATTTTGTGACTATAGCTAGAAATAAACGTAAATAAAATTAAGTTTTCCAAATAACATTGCTTTTTACCAAAGTTGCTATTATGTCATCTCAACCAACCAAATTTCAAACTAATGTATTTATTCTCAAAACTAAAATAGGTAGGAAGTTCAAATTTTCACAGTTCTAGTTGAAAAATTTTTATTCCTTAAAATCTGAGTTGGTGGGTTTCATTTTTGAAAAAAAAAATCAGATGATGTACATGTAATGACCCACTCCTAAGTATTTTATAATACTAGCAAAAATGTTCATTTCATCAAAGTTCATTAAAACTGTGCTATATAGCAAGTGTTACATATATTTTCAAATCCTGAAAATCAATATCTTAACTTTCTAGAAAAAATGTTTATTGCAACTAAACTCATTAAGTCAATAAGTGGTTTTAAATAATCATTATACCTGAATGAAACCAATATATCACTCCATTTCATTGCTAGTATCATACATGTCCAGAGATCCTTACATTGGTAACATATGGAAAAAAATAAAAATTTTCCTTTGATGGCATCATGCTATATATCATGACTACCATACTTGACAAAAAGCCGCTTATGCAAACGATAAAACTTTCCACGACACAATTTCGAAAACTCAGCCTCTACAGGAATAAAAGTTGAGAAACTAGACAAAACACTTGATATTTATTCCAACAATTTGTCTAAATTGAAAATCAAACTAGGAGAAGACATTAGAGACAATTGTAAATCAGTTGATTGATACACAAATACCAATCCATCTACATATAGTAATGCATATACTATGTAGTTGCAGTCTTTCTACAAGAAAAATTAATTAAAATCTGTAGAATACAGACTTTAGCAGTCTGTATGCTCAGTTGTTTAACATACAATTAAATATAGAACATAAGCAGATGAAATTTCTACTCGCTAAGTAGATTTTTTCATCTGGCGAGCAAAAAATCTGTGTATTACCCCCCCCCCTCCCCCCCATCTTAAATAAAGCTGTAATATTTGTGCAAATCAAAATTTTCAATGACCATACATGCAGGCAAAAATTTTTAATTTCAGCATAAAAGAGATTAAAGTTTTGTGCAAGTATATTTATCCAGATCACTGGAGTGACCAAATAGATCCTTTTAGTGAAATGGACAAAATATAAGCTCAGTATGCTCTCGGTGAATTTCAATGCAACATTGTTAAGAGTCTAAAAATGAAATAAAATGAAGAGATGTTTAAAATTTTATTATTTTGAAACACCTTCCAACGCAATTCCTTTCCCAACTCAGCATAATGTAATAACAGTACAGGATATTCTATTGTTAATGGCTTAACTGTGTTAAGAATGTTAAGATGCTTTATTGAATATGCATTTAACATAGCCACCAATATAAACTGACAACACGGTAACCAGCTATGGCAGCAGCCATAGGAAATGTGCATAAGCAATCTCTTAATTCCTCATATGTTATTTTTTTTTTTACATAATTCTACATAATAAAAGACAACACTCAATCACTGGGTATCTACATAGCCTATCAAAGTGAAATAAAGGGTTAATATTGAGAGGTCATCCTGATTTAAAAATTCAGAGTATGTAGTAGGAAACCACGGAGTCAGACACTGTTCTTCCTTTTATGTTTTAAAAAATGCACTTGTTTATAGCTAATTAGTTGGATCTGAATTGTATGACTCATGAAGTTAATGTGAGTTAGTCTCTTTTACCTCCATGGTAGGACCATTGACTAGTAATTGAAAACTTTTGAAATAAATAGTTTGAGAAATTCATTGTTGTTAGAGGGACTATTGGAGCATAGATTAATTGTGTTATGGTAGAGAATAGCACAGAATGTATGTTTTGGTAAGGAGTCGCATAAGAAATATAAATATTGGAAGGAAGTGGTGTATGGTTCACCTGCGTGGATATTAGGAGCGTAAACACAGAGTGAATGGGAAAAAAGTTTTTGAAACTTTATGAATGATGGATCTGAGACAATCTTTTGCAATTTTATCCCATCTTATATCATGCTTATCTTTCAGCGATTGCCAATAAATATTTCTGAAATTATTTATTGGGAGGAAAAATGATGGAAAAGTTATGGAATGTTATTTCATTCATATGGTGGTACTACTACTAGTAAGAGAAAAAAAAAAAAATTGGAGAGGAAACTAAGCAGAAATTTCTTAACTTGCACAAATGATAAAGAAAGCATAAGCACCTACTCTTCCTGAAGAAATGCATATACACATTTCTTAATGAGCTCCTTCGTCTTCCACGGGATAGAATTCAGACCAAATTTATCATGTTAAAAAGCTTGAATATGAAGTTTACAGAACAATTATACTGATTTTCCTTAAAATTCGCATTGTAGATAAATCCACTCCACAGCACTATAACTGTAGCACCCCCTCACATTTCTATCTAGATCAGTTGCCTCCCATTTCAGATTCTTTTCCTTAAAATTCGCATTGTAGATAAATCCACTCCACAGCACTATAACTGTAGCACCCCCTCACATTCTATAGATCAGTTGCCTCCCATTTCAGATTCTGGTGATATTTATGCTAGACAGCAGTCTAATTAAAATCTCAACCATGGAAATGGAATGAAAATACTTTTCATGCAAGTGAAACATTAAAATTTTAGAACTCTTTTTGCAATTAAGTACTACGGATTTTTTTCAATAAACTACTCATTATAAAATTATACAAGTCTTTTAACCCTTTCGAGGCGGACATCTCTGAGTCTGAAGTAATACTCATTAATTTAGTATTTTTTAATGCTAATAGATGGAGCCCTATGTCCACTAACTACAGTTGAATTTATGAGTCTAGAATGTTGATCCTCGATTTGTTCAAGTGTTTTGTATTTTTGATATTTTGATTTGATGTGGAAGCCAGAACTGTGAGTAATGTAAGCAGACTAAGCTGGATTTTAAAATGTTGCACATGGTATAAACATTCTCGTGTTTCCAGCCCTCCTGAATACTTTTATTTTTTAGAGATGGGGGGTATTTCCGTAGTTTTGGTATTCAGTCGTTTGGAATTTTTTGTGTTTTTCGGTATATTTCGACTCCGCTCCATACTGAGTAAGCACCTCAGACAGCAATGCACCATTGCGAAAGGGTTAAGTACTAAAAAGAATGTAATGCTACAGATCTGTAACATTATTTTAATACAATAATTAAATTTCTAAGTAGAGAATATGAAACACAGTTCCTGGGATATAGATACCTTAGATCTACACAAGTGCAAATTTTAACCTTTTACCAGGCCTGGTGCAGCCTAGCACTAATGCCTGTTGAGTCAAGGCCCCTGTTTCCTCCGCACAAGGCCTAAAGAAGTTTATACAAACATATCAAAACCATGAGCTTATGTTGGTTCAGAATTAAGTGACACTTTTATCAAAAAAATTCTTCTCATGTCCTTGCATTTAAAAGTTTATTCAAATAACTTTTTATAACTACACCCAGCTCGATTTTTATTTAAATTGAGCCTGATTCCAATCCGAAACTGTTCCAATATAGCAGGAACATACACAAAGCTTAAGCAGACTTTTAATATATATACTACACAAGTAAGATACACTGACAAATTTAACTAGACTGCTGTTAATGGTCAAAAGCATTTATTTGCTATAAAGCACGTTTAAAGATTCTAATAGTAAAGCAATTTCTGTATTAAAGCAATCGTGTTTTTCCCCGCACACGTAGCTAGGATTTCGGAGAGATTTGGGAAGTTGACGATCGAAATGATACGCTTACAATGTTGGATATGGTTTTTCAATGTAGACTAATGGAGAATCACTATAATTGCTCCCTCAATGGGGGAAGGTAATAACTCCAACCTCCCTGGTAATTAACAGAAAAGTATCCTTTTTTGAAGACATAAGAATACCAAAAACAAATACTGAAAAATAAAATTTTGCTAAAATAAACGTACACAATAATTCAAATAAATTTTTTGCCTGTGTTTGCAAATACCATTTATAATTAAAACAAAAAAATCAGTCACACAGTAACCAAACAGAGCAAAACTTAACTGTACCTAATAGAAGCAATTTAACTTCTCGTGCTTGACGTTCGCCATCAGCCCGAAGATCTTTGTCAATTTTTTTAGACCTCTCAACCGCTTCTTTATCAGCAGCCGAACTCACTGCACAACCCATTACGAAAAATTATACAAAAAAATCTGTATGTCGTTAACTTTGAAGACTAGCTCCAGTTCTTCACGATCGTCAATACTGGTTATTATCATCCATGATTAATACACAAGTACCGGCAAAGAGAAACTCACTAATTATCACAATTGAAACAGTGTATAAACGGAAGAACAAAAGATACGAAGAATTATTCCATAAAAGAATATGACAGATAAATAAATATT
Organism: Amaurobius ferox; assembly: GCA_951213105.1. Classification (NCBI taxonomy): domain Eukaryota; kingdom Metazoa; phylum Arthropoda; class Arachnida; order Araneae; family Amaurobiidae; genus Amaurobius; species Amaurobius ferox. The sequence continues at coordinate 11,225,899 of OX578138.1, read as the reverse complement.
GAGCAAAACAAGTAATTAACTCGTTATTAAAGCCGGACCATTTCCACACCCTTCCTTCGAATTTTATGATCAATGATGCCAGATTCAGTATTGGTTTGCAAGAGCAAGATGATTGGTTTTTAAACTTTCGTTTAACTGTAACCATAACTGAATCCAAAAAAGAACCACAGAGTAAAAAAAATTGAAAGGACACGACGGATGATTTCAGAAGATTGTGTATCCTTCTGAGAAGAGTATTTTCCGATCTAGGAGGAGAGCAAGGCTAACTCATCACCTTCGTGAACTAAAAAAACTTTAGATCTCGAAGGTGACGAGGCTAACTAGAAAGTCTTTCTAGTTAGCCTTGTATAGAGCATGAGCACGCGACGTCACACGTGCAATTTTGCCCTTACGTTTCCAAAACAAAATACACGTTTGCTTAGCAGTACAAAAACTTTCGTTATTTCGGCTACTTTAGAAACTTACAATCATTTAATCTCTAATTTTATTAGGATATGTTTAAATGTATCTTCTTTGATGGATATTTTTAATTTACCGGAAATAAAATATTCACTTTCATTAAAATATATACACGAGTTTTTTTTAAGAAGCATAATTATACACCTTCCCCCCTCACTTGCATATAGACTGCAGAATTTGCTAGTAAATGTTAGTTCTTTAGAACGCTATTTAGTGGCCATCAGCCGCCACTGACTTCTACTCAGCACCCTTCCATAAAGATGTGTGCATATTGCTATCAAAACTCCATGAGACAACTACATACAGAGACATTTGTATATTCTGATGTAGGCGTAAGGGACCTTCGGTCCCATGATAGCCCGAAAGTAAGCGTCTTGGCTTGGCTATTTAGTGACTACGGTAAAAATGAAAAATGAGTTGTAGTGTACACTCACGTTAAATCACTTAAAATGCACTTTAGCAAATTCAAGTATTCAAAATAACTTACTTTCATCACAAAGATAAATTTCGATGTTTAATGTGTTCAGGTTCAATTTTTATTGGCCATCAGCGTAAATAATGCCCTTTTGCTCTTACGTTTCTGCGCATTCTACTACGCAGGTTGTTTACAAGGCTGACTAGTCTTTCTACTAGCGTTTTGGGTTGCTTATCTACAGCTTTTGGTTGCTTATTTATGCTCGTGCCCATGTTCTATAGAAAACGAACATGCAAGAGGGTGGGGGCAGATTGGTAGTCAGAAGATTTCTGCTTGAGTGATTGGCATCCATTTTGGAGGATCCCACGAAATAGATCGGTGCTCATAGAATTTCGTTAGTGTTCTCTAGCAGGCTGCTCAGGGCGACCATCAGAAAATAATATTATGTGTAATTGGCGTCATTTCCACGAAGGCTGGGAAGGTAATATATTTTTTGAAAAATACAAAATACTTTCGAAATAAAATGCATTAAAAATTACATATCTTCCGTAGGAAAGAAATACATACAATGTGTAAAATTAGAATGCTTGTAAGGCTGGGACTTACAACATTTTCTTAGAGAACTGCATGTTAGTCAGGTGACAATTGTTTCGAAGGCGTATAGGCCCTCTTCTTCAAGTCAAAAGCACAGATAGAACAGTATACTCCTTTAAGAACCACAAAGAACGAACTGTTTGTTTGCTCAACGAACAGTTCTTTCCTATTCTTAAATTCGTTCATTTAGGACATATCAAAGGAGCTTATTGAGGGTGTATCAAAGGTGTTTCTGTATTATTTAAGTATCAGGCGCTTATTTAGAATCCGGGCAACGTCGGATAATTTGTTCTAGTATTTAATAGTTTTAGTTACTCCAAGCTATTATACATAAGCAGGAGAGGTTAGAGAGAATTAATGGTAGCTAGAAAAAAAGGAGTTATTAGAAAACTAATGTAAATGTTTAGCTGATGGAGGAAGTAAAGAATATGTACTAATGGGAATTATGAAACTATAAAATTATTTACTCCGACTATTTCTTTAAATAAAAGTACTACCATAGACGATTTATTACAACATCAAGCAAAACCGTGTATTCTGTTTACACCTTTGGCGTAGCCAAGGTTTCGGTAAGTTGACTATCAACGAACAAATTTAAGGGATGTTAGTGAGAAGAATTTCGTTTTCCAATATTTTCATTATGCAGGGAGTCTAAGAAAGTCCGTATTAGGGAAAAGTTCTTGAGAACGAATAGAGTTATCCTTATTTTCTTTAATGCAGCTAAATAGATAAAGAGCGTTACATGACAAGACAACTTTGTGGAGAGGGGTTGATCCATCTTCTTATGGGGCGGTGGATATCTCGCTCCCTTTTAGAGATAGAGAAAATGTCAGTTATAAAGTTGTAGAGCTTGGCCAAATTAGTAAAAAATGTGTTTATCCGACAGAAAAAGTTGCAAATAATTGTCAAAACATATTTTAAACGTATGTGATTCTTTAAATCGCAAATTCGTCTGGTGGCAATTGTATAACGAACGATTTAATAAATTTAGTTTGAATGCTGACTGTTTTATTTGACAGATGATTTGTCGATTCACATCATCGATACACACAACCAGAAAAATAAGTAAACTAATATGAGGTTGAAGAGCATTCCATCTGCAGTATCCTTACGTTTGGAAAGTGTAACCGGAATGCCAGTGCAGCCGAGCGTTTCCCAATGAAAGGCATCCCAGTCGTCTGAATACGTCAATTTTCTTTTATATGGGGAGAATTTAGAGTCTATTCCCTAGTTTTCAAAGCTCTTTTCCGTTTTCTGTTGGACAAACACATTTTTATTCTAATTTAGCAATGCTCTACAACTTTGTAATTGACTCTTTTTCTCTATCTTGAAAGGTATTGACTTCCCAAGTTGGCTTGTCGCATAGTGCCATAGGAGGTTTCTTACTTATGCAGCTGCATAAAAAATAAGGATAACTCTCATCTTTCTTGAGAAATTTCCACCGATACGGACTTTCCCAGGCACCCTGTAGAACTTATTAACCAATGCGGGAGGCATACAAAATATACAGTAATAGGACTAACTAAATAAACAGTTTGTTACAAAATGAGGTAATATTAGTGATCAGTTTAGATTTAACTTAAAACTTTTTTCGTGGTCATGACCTAGGATCCCCTGTTCCTTTAACCATTTCTTGATAATTACTTCGTTTATTTTACTTTTATCAATGCTTCGGTCAGTTTGTTTTTTATCATTGTTATGTTTTGACTATTTTACATCTGAAGCAATGTATCTTCCTTGAGAATTGCATTTAAAGTGCTCATGGAGATCTTGAGTGTTGACTACAATCATGTCGTTCTTTGTATACATATTATGTTTCATTCCTTTATATCTAAATTTTTAATTATTGGATTGTAATTGTGGTCTAGCGTACTTCTATGCTTTCCCGTCCGTACATTTATCTTCTCTAAACCCTTAGGTGGGTGACACGGATTGGATCGTAAAGTAAAGTGATTAGTTTACGAGCAGGATAGCCCAGTGATTAAGGCACGGGGACTCGAAGGACCCGAGTTCGATTCCTGTCTCTTCCTAAACTATCCCCGTGTTCACATAAAGTACGGGCACATTAAATATGTGGGTACGAAAGTCCTTCCGAGAGGTTTGTGGTAAGGGAGAGGATACGTTCTCTGTGGATGTCGTAGCCACTGCGTTGCGCCCTAAATTGGGTGGTACTGTTCCAGCCATCCAAACAGATACTTTACACTTTCAGGTAGCCGGCCATCCATCCTGTTACTCTATGTCTTCGGATGAGTCGGGTGGCCTGGGCTTTCGACACTTTCAGGTAGGTCGGACGGCCTTGATCGAAAGAGAGAAAGTGATCTGTTTACGCCAGAGGTATATCCAGGAAATCTAAAAGAGGGATGGTGTACGACAAAATGTGAAGAGAGTTTAATAGTAAAATAATGTGTTTTTAGTTGAAGAAATAACCGAAATAAATAAGTTTCATGGGGATATTTCCAGGCATACTGTATACATTCTAATTCTCTATACCTCCATTGGCTAGCCAGTTAACTTAATTGTTAACAGGGTCAAAATTGGAAAACTAAATTTATCTCTGTAATCTCCACCTTTTAATCTTTGACCTCCCCAATCTTTTTCGAGATCCTAGCTACGCCTCTGGATTCAAAGTGACTACTACCTGCTTATACCTTATTTTGAAATAAATCGCTTATGCAAAAATGGGAAACATGCAAAAAATTTTACATAATGCAATGAACTTTTATAAGATGCTGTCACGTTACACAAATATGAACATTATTCTTAAATTTATAAAATACAATTAACTTATTATCAATTTATATCAAATTACCTACCCGCCTCTTTCAAAATCCTGACTAAACCAATGTCGTAAGCTGATTACTTGGCTTAACCACATTTTTTAACAAATTGTTTATAATAGTATTTTTAGTTGTAGAAAGAATCGGAGTACATAAGGTCATAGTCTTGTAACTCCTGTATTATATATATTCTATATGCTCCTCTTCCCATTGGGAAAAACATTACATTATTTTTCAATTGTGGTCATATTGGAAAACAAAATCCCATTCTGTAATTTTCCCTACATTCGATCGTTAAGTTGCCTTTCGAGATCATGGCTACGCCTGTGTTGAAAACTAACGATAATTTTGTGATAAATCATATTGTAGAACTTTTAATTGAAAAAATAACCAGAGTACAAAAAAGTTCATATTCTTAAATTCTTGTATAACATATTCTATACCCTCCCCCCCTCCCCCCACACACACAGTGGCTAAAAAATTGCATCACTTTTCTATAGACGCTGTATTGGAAAACGAAATGCCGCTCTGTAGCTTCCCCCTCCTCCATCCGATCGACGGTCTTTTACTTCAAAGATCCTGGCTACGTCTATGGCGAAAACTGACATCTATAAGGTAATTTTGTGATATATAGTTTTGATAGTCCCTTTAGTCAAAGAAATGATCTCAGATTCATAATCGTTATTCATAGTCATATAACTACTTTTATATTTATCATATAACTACTTTTATATTTAACATATAACTACTTTTATATATACCCCCTCCCCCAATGACTACTCAATTACACTTTTCCTATAGCGGTTATAATGACAAAGTAAATTCCTCTTACTTTCCCAATCCCCATTTGGTCATAGACCTCACCCTCTCTTAGATCTTAAATACGCTTATAGATGAGTTGCACCGACGTTACATTCCCCCTAGCAACTGTTTCTATTCGCCATACTCTTTACAGACGCTCTCAACCTATCTTTGCATTGTCAAGTTTTCACTATGAAATTATACCTCACGCCACGAAGTTGCCTTTTGGATACTATCGGTCAAATTCATGTATTACTTCTATTCCAAGTCCAAATACAATACAAGAAGTCAAGGTACTTTTGATGTCTGTGTATTTAATTTATTTTAATGCAATAATTTGCTTTACAAGAAATGTGGAAAAATATAAGTAGCTCTGGCCAATCATGTCTTTTAACAATATTATTTTGGTGCTTTGAGAGGTAAGGATTACTGTGAGAAATTATTTGATTTCCCTCGAGCTATTAAATTGATTTAAATTTCATTTCATTTGCTAGATCTAGATGGTATCTCACTTAGACAGACATGATTTTTAATATGCTGCCTATGTTTTGATACTATTTAGAATGTCTATTTGCGCGAATAAAAAATAGGCCAATCTCTAAGCTTTTGCTTGTTTTCTTTTCAATATATAGAATATTATACAGTGGCGTAGCGCCCATTGAGGCTCAGAAGCTCAGCCTCCCCTGTTTAAAATCCAATTTAAAGATACTTATATTTATTATATTTTTTAATATAACTTTGCGAATATGTATATCTTTTTTTAGAAAACTGTTACACTTTACTTACTTAAAATGAGATGTTTCAAAGTATTTATTCCATTAAAACGCATACCTAGAAGCAGAAATCAACTAGCTTTTAAGGTTAATTGAAAGAAGCATGGTATTAGCCCCGCCCACATGCTAAACTCCGCCTTGGCTGATAAGCTAGCCAAGCCAAGACGCTTGCTTACGGCCTTCCTGGGACCGAAGGTCCCTCACGGCCACATCGAATGTATAAATGTCCACTGTAGATGGTTTTTTCAGCTAGATAAGCTAGAACTATAAACTAGCTTCTAGAAAGGTGTGGCTATTTTTTCCCCTATTTTCAACCCTTTATAAACAACTTAATGACAGACAATGATTGGAAATGGGACGTGACGTTTCATGAAGGAAAATTTCTTGGGCAAGACGAATGGATCCGCCATTTTGGGCCAAACGTGGTTCTATTAATTATTCTTCTCAGAAAAAAGTCATATGTAATACTAAAAAATACGTGTCATTATCCACGAATAATATAACATTTGCCGAAATTTAAACAATATCAAGACAGGGAAACACACTAATAATGACTACCATTAAACTTAAATAGTTTGTGAAGTAGACTTAGTCACAGCAACAATATGGCGAAACATTCGTTTGCGTATTTGTGAGTTTTAGAAAGAATAAATCTAATTTCCCTTTAAAAAAAATGTTACAGAAGAATCTTAGTTAAACAAAAGCCATTGATAATTTCCTAGCGGACTTTGTATTGTGGTTAAGGTATTTTTAAGTTTTTACTTTTAAAGTATAGTATTTGTAAATAATTAATATACAAAATTGTTTAAATACATTGTTGGCTGCAGTGTTCTCACCCAATTTCAATGCACTCCTTTGAATTTCTTTATTTGGTTAGTTCTACCTGTTTATATTTACAAAACTTATATATTTTTTCTATCACTTGCTAATAATATTCTTTATATACTTTACATTTTTATAAATGTATTGTAAAGTATTTAAAATTTACTGTAAAGTATTTAAAATTTATTGTAAAGTATTTTATTAATGTGAAGTATTTTGTATTAATCTTTATAGAAAAATAAAATTGATCTCTCATAGCAGTGGCACAGTAGAAAACACGGTGTAAGACACCATCTTTGAAAGTCATCTAAAGTAATTAATTTTTTGTCATTGTTATGTATATGCGATTATATTATATGCAGATTCAATAATATGCTTCAAAGGAAATGTGGGAAAAATATGTATCTCTGGGTCTCTGGCCAATCTTATGTCTTTTAATAATATTTCATATTATTTTGGTGCTTTAGAAGGTAAGGATTACCATGAGAAATTATTTTATTTCACTCGCACTATTAAATTAATTTAAATTTCATTCAGTTTACAAGATCTAGATGGAACCTTACTTAGACAGAGATGATTTTTAATATGCTGTCTGTGTTTTAATGCTATTTAGAATGTTTATTTCCAAGAATAAATAGACTATTTTTTAAGATTTTGTTTACTTTCTTTGAAATATGTAGTTTACTATATATGTTACATATACTGTGTATGTTTAATACTGTTTTTCACTTTCAAATGACAAATTAACTCATTTGTGTTAAATATCTATTTTCGATCCCTATAAGATCTCGTCTAATATTCGGCGTAAAAATGCAAATCAAATAACATGTGGTAGTCCACAAAATATAGATGTGCTGGATGCAATTATCTTTCATTCGATTGTGACTTGCATGTGTATAAAGTTTTTGTTGCAGAATTTCGTCTCTAATTGGAATCTTTTGGAGATTTAAGAAAAAATAATCATTTCTGAAAGTGTTGCCATATGCAAAAAATAACTTAGTGCATTTACTACAAATATATGATAGCCAAATAAGTCAAAATATATGAAATTTGAATGTAATATATAAAAATAATGAGAAACATAATCATATATCACTACAAAGATGTAATATAATTTCTGAAAATATTTGTTTACTTTTTATTATTTAACATGGATTAGTTCTGAGATGTTTGGTATGTATTTACTTTTAATGAAATACAAGTTCATCAACTTTTTGGGAAGGAGTTAAAAATAACACCCAGAGAATTGTAGCTTACTTATGAAACTGCTGAACTTGAAAGAGCTATTTCAAACTGGTCATATGTCCATTATTTTGTTATAAATAAATTAATGTTTACCCATTCAAAACAATTATTTGTGTATCATATTTAATGTTAATTTCAATCATAATTTGACACACATAGGTTTTTTTCATGAGATTTTTTCCTCATTTTGAATTTTTCAGCTTAAAATCCCCAAGTATCAGTATTATATATGTATTTAATAATAAAGTTATAAACAGGTAATTTAGTTTTTTTTTTTATCTTATATTGTAAAAATATGCTAATATTTTTAATATCATGCAATCTTTAAAGTTTTAAAATATTACTTTGAATTAAAATGATTGGTTAGATTTTACACTCATAAAATATGCAGAAAACCTGATATTTTTACTATCTTATATACACACAATATACATAGTAGAAAGTATTGTGACGGGGTCGAAAATTCGAATTCGAGTTCCGACGGGAGAGCACGTTTCAAGTATCCCTGAACACGAATCAGATATGTTTGAGGTGATGTCTGTGGGTGTGTATGTGAAAGTATGTGTGTGTGTGTGTGTGTCAGTGGGCCTGTGGAGACGATATCTCACTAATCAATCCAAACGATTCGAAGAAAATTCGGTACAAAAATCACAATCAGTGAATACTGGAAGTCTATGTTTTTACACGATATCGAAGGTTCAGAACCATCTTAAATTTTGAAATGAAATTTAAAAAAAATCATCAAAAAATTAAAACATTCAATAAAGTTGCGTAAATAATCATTTTTTATGTAATTTTTCATTTAAAAATGATTGACACAAACTTTAGAATGCTACCATGAACCGTTCTTGAGATGTTGCACATTTTTCAAATAAATTTATCAAAAAATCACATAAAATACAAAAAAATATTAACTATTGTGAAATCTGTTCACTTTTCATATGTTATATTATACGATAAATTTATTATCATCATTCTCGTAGATCTAGCTCGTTCCATTAACAAGAAAAGACACTTTGGTTAATAGCTTTGTAATTTGACGTCATTAGTCATTTATCTACCATAAGACTAACCTATTTCTCCATAAACAATGCTTGGCGAAATTTTGGCGGCGAATTTGGCGAGCTTTTTTAAATGTTGCCAAATTGACGAAAATATTGCCAAATTGATAAAAATGTCATCCAAATTGATGAAAATGACGCTAAATCAATCAAAATGACGACTGATTGATGAAAATCCAATGTCTTGGAAAGAATAAGAATTTACTATAAGAGAAGATATTTTGGGTAATAATTTTGTATTTAGACGCCATTAGTCGTTTATGTGCTATAAGAATAACCTATTTCTCCAATCATAATGCTTGACGAAATTTTAGCGACGAATTTGGCCGAATATCGCCAACGTAGAGAGTTTTTAAAATGTCGCCAAATTGATAAAAATGTCGCTAAATTGATAAGAGTGGAGCTAAATCAATGAAAATGTAAACTAATTGATTAAAATTCAATATTTTGGAAAAAATATAAGATTCTACTAAAAGACTTCGTCTAAGCATGTCTGAAGTCCTAGACCACTCGGCTGGCCCTAAGGCTTGCAGCAGGTATTTGAGTGGCCGGAAGATCAGCCGAAATCGACCTCCACGGTCAGCGACACTCCCTTGTCAGCATTTATTAAAAGGTCAAAAGTATACAATGGAAAAATATTATTATACAGACAGTTTAACATTTGGGCAGGTTGCGGTGAAAGAGGAGGGCCAGAGGGAGAAAAGTATTGCTAAAAAATGTAAGTTTTTTTTAAGTTAATGTAAAGCATAATCGAAGGATAAATCCAAAATGTCGAAAGGAAAGCAAGCAACCGCGGGGAACACAAAAACAAAAGGGGAGGCGATAGACACCAAATACAGAAAAAGGAGAACAGAAAACAAGGTACAAACAAGTAGAATCACAGAAGATTTCGCATAAGGTTAGAGTGAAGAGGCAGATAAGAGTGCCACACTAGACTGAGTATGAGCAGATGCTCCATATAGTCGTAACTTGTAAGGTTGTACAAAAGAAAGATAAAAGGGCAAATATAAGATAAAACAATATACATATATACAGGGAGCAAGATACAAAAGGCAAAATATTATGAGCAAGGTACAAAGACAAAAAGACACCTGGAACAGCCAAGATTTCATTGACCGAGAGAGAATGGAGACAATGGGCATAAACCCGTCACTGAGCTTAATTAGAGATTTCACTCACAATGAGAACACAGCTTATCAGTTTATTTATTAAAATTTTGTTTCTCCTAACACCAGAGAACCAAGTCGCACGGAGATTGTCGGGAGGGTGGGTTAAATGAAAATTTGAAGTAAAGGGGCAAGAAAAGACGCAGTGATCTACATAACCGAAAGAGTTACAGGGGCACTTAGAATATTTTTTGAGTTTAAAATAATAAAGATTGTCTAAGAAAGGTCCGTGGCCCGTTAAAAAGTAAATGAGGTATTTATTGAAAATTTGGAAGCAGGGGTTAACTTTAGGGAGGTAATTTAAAATCCTGGCAGGGTCATGGGTTAAGGGGAAGATATAATAATCCTTAAGGTAGTTTTGCCGATTATTTAGAAGGAAGGATTTACAGTGGTTATTTAAAAGTGAGTAAGGGAAGGGAATAAGAATTGGGGTACCAGAGGTAGTTGCTTGTTTGGCCGCTTGGTCTGCGACTTCATTACCCTGGATGTCAGAGTGCGCTTTGATCCAGAAGTGGTTGATAAGAGGTTTAAAGGAGTGTGCTGAGGATTTGACTGTGTTCCCCGTCCTAAGTTTGTAGGTGAAAGACTCTATCAACCGATCACGCTCAAAAACGCAAAATGAAAAACCAACATTGCCGTCTAATTTTGAGCCATCAGCATATATATTAAGGTGTAAGATCGAAGAGGGGTCCGAAGAGGGAAGGTTTATAACCTGAAGGTAGGGGGATGCTAGAAGAGGGACAAAGTGTGTCAAACTGGTCAGTAGAAGGAAGGGAAAGGTCTGGGAAGAAGTTTAATTTCTGTTTCCAAAACTGGTATTTGTTAAAGAGGGTTTTAATTGCAATATGAATTGGTGGAACACCAGTAAGAGAGTAAAGGGAGATGTTCGAAGTTCTCCAGTAGCCCGTAGAAATTTTTAGTAGAAAGATTCTCTGCAGTGATAGAAGTTTTGAAATTTGGTCCCGTGTTAAATTTTTGCCCCAGACCCCCCGAACCATAGACAATGATCTTTTCAATGACCACATGGTACCAAATTTTTAGGAGATGTTTATTAACTCCCCAGTTATTTCCTACAATTTTTGCAAAGGTTGAGGACAACTTAAAATATATATCTTTGAGCTAAAAGATATGAGGGCTCCATTTTAAATTGTCATCGATAATGATACCTAAATATTTTAAATTTCTAGTGATTTTTATTGGTTTGTTTTGAATTCTAATGGAGCGGTTTTTTTTGCGTTTAGATCAAAATTTGTTTTTAACCCTTTCGGCATTCCGGAGCTGTCGCGGCCCAAAAGACGAAGCGCTTCGCTTCCGAACTGGTCGAAATGGACGGCGCATTTTTTGCGCTAAGCCTAACTCTCGAAAAAAATTCACTAAAAATCACCTACTCAACACAGAAATCTACTTTTTTCAGGAATAAAAGAAATATTTATGTTCTATTTGATGTATAATTTTCATACAAATCTCAATACAAAATACTCGTTAGTTGCTCCCATTCTTTTATCCGAAATAAACGAATAATTTCACTGCCTCTAAAACCCAAACAAAAAAAAATACTCTCTTATATTCCTATGATTCACCAACGAAATCATAACGCTGAAATAAAAATAAAAACCGAAACTCAATTATAAAATTGTTGATGCTACGAGAATTGCTCTGTTTGTTTATGTTACAAAATGATTTTCACCGCTCCAAATGGAGAAATAATTCATTCGATCCTCTTCTGCCAAGGTCATGCCTCTGCAAAATACATTGAAGATAGTTCTATGGACAAGTAACGCCATCTAGTACACAAATTAAAACGTTCCGCGTGGTGTCACTTATAGGTGCCACTATCCGCTTGCGGTAAAATTTCCTCTGGCCCGAGTGAGTGCCGTTCGTCCTTGAATGCAAGTTCGCATCTGGCACGTGGGCGTGCCGAAAGGGATAATGATACATCTTGATTTATCATGAGAGATCGTAAGTTTTAAAGAATTTAGAGAGTCCGAAAGAAGACCGAGAATTTGATTGGTATTTTGAGAAACAGTCTTGGTATCATTGCCAGAAGTAACCACGGCCAGATCGTCTGCGAAGGCCTGCCTGCAGGTAGAATAGGTCATTATTAAGTTTTAAAACACTGTTGAAATACTGCTCCACAGGATCGGAGAGATAACCGAACCCTGGGGAGCGCCCATAGAGATTGGTTTAGTAATGGATACATTATTGCCGAGAGAAGTGACCGAGCGGGCGGAAAGATAAGAATAAATAAATGAACAGAAGTGAAGGGGAAGGCCGATGTTTTCAAAAGCAGAGGGAAGGATGTTCCAGTTCAAATTATCACAGGCCCCGCAGATGTCCACCGTGGTAAGGGAAACGTGACCAGTTGATCGAAGAGAGTCAATGAGTCAATGCGAGTGACAAGCCTGTGCGCAGCGTCCTCACAGCCGTGACGCTCCCAAAACCCAAACTGGAGGGGATGGAGAACGTCTTTTGAGTTCAACCAAAAATTTAATTTATTAACAAAGATTTTTTCTATTATTTTGCCGAAGGTGGGTAGCAGGCAAATAAGGCGATAAGAATTACAGAGAGCAGGGTATTTACCGGGTTTACTGATGAAAAGGATTTTGGAATTTTTCAAAGGGGTGGGGAAGTGACATAATTTAAATATTTTGTTGATAATTTTGGAGATAAGAGAAGGAAAAGATTTAAATACATTTTTCCAGTTGTTATAATCAAGGTCATCCAGGTGCCATTAGGAAGGTGGTTGAATACAAGAAGGAGCTCCACATCCGAAACAGGATCTAACACGTCGGAAGAGATATTTAACGAAGGGAAAGAGGAAAAGTCAGGGTCGTCATGGAAACAGTGGTCCAACAAGCGTTTCACCTTTTCGTGGAAATTTAGGTTGATATTATCGGTAAATTGAAGGTTGATATTATTTTTTGTTTGTTTCTTTGAAAGGTGTATTTGAATATGGAACCGAATTTAGAGGAGCAGCTAGAACAATAACTTTTCCAAGAGTTAGTCTTGGCTTTATTTATCATGATTCTATATTTTGCTCTATTGAGCTTGTGTTTGATTAGAGCTTCGGAGATAATTTCTGGGGGCACCCAGGCCCTCTCGAACGATTTAACTCTTTATACAGGGCATTAACAAAGTTACGAAATTTTGCTAGATCTGGTTTCCACCATCTGAAGTTAAAGTATTTGGTTGATTTCTTTTTCCTTATGTGTTTGTAGGCAAATTCCTGGGTTTTACTGATGACAAATTCAATAAAGGAGTCGAGTAAGGTGGAGTCTTAATGGAATTGATTATTGATGTAAAATTTGGAATAAGGGATTTAAAGTTGAAAATAAATTTACCTAAGCTGTAGTTGGTTTTCAGGAAGAATGTATTGTCGAAGGAAGTATCTACATTGCTGGTAAAGCATATATATTTGGGGTCACTTAAAGTATCGTCCGAGAGAACCTCCCAGTTTTGGATATTATCATAGAGACCGAAAGATACTAAAGTTAAGTCGGGAAAGACCTTGTCAGAGTGTGAAACGAAAGTGGCACCACGCTTGGGATCATTTACAACAATGAGGTTGTTTTCAAGGCAGAAGTCTATCACGCTGTAACCCCGACGGTCAGTGAAGTCATAGCCCCACATCTGAGCTCTGGAGTTAAAGTCACCAAGTATTATGAAGTCGGAGGAGAGAAGTTGTAATTCAGAAAATTCTGAAAGTTGGTCTGCAATATCGTCGCGGGGAGGGAAGTAAGTTGATGCCAAGTTAATGGAGACACCTCCAGGCAGGGTAATTTCGATCAAAATAAAGGAGTCTGATTGCAATTTAAGGGGAACAGTGAGGTCAGGGTTGAGTATAATTATTGCAGCTTTTTGGGAATTAGAGTCGAACTGTTGTAATCCGAAAGGGGGGGCTAATAATATTATTTTTAAGGAGGTAGGGTTCCTGAATACAGGCAATGTCAAATTTGAGTTCCAAAGCAAACTGGAGAAGATTATTGTGGGCTGGTAATGAATTGTTTACGTTAACCTGGATGACTTTCAGAACCATTTCGGAGAGAATAAATCCGGGGCACAGAGAAGGGCAAACACAAAATTAAAACAGTATAGTAAAGAAGCAAGTAATGTAAATAGTGTACAATAAGGTAACAGAATATAACGATGTCGACATAGCAATGAGACAGCGGAAAAGAATTGCCGAGCAATACCATCATCACTGTTCTTTCTGCAATTCTTTGATCTGAGCAATTGCGCGCTTATATGCATTACAAGAAGCATGGTCGCGTGCACTATGGTTGAAGTTCCATTTAAGAGAGTTATCAGCGTCTATAGCTGTGCAACAATTAACACATTTAGGTACTCTAGCCTTGCAGTTCCTGTGGGTGTGATCGCTGCTGGTGCAGCGGCTGCAGTTGCCAGAAGGATAAATGCAATAGTTTGCCGTATATCCGTAGTCTTGGCACTTGTAGCAGATCTTGAGGCTAATGTACTTTTCGAATAGGAAGTAAGAAAAGTGATGCAAAAGTTTTTAGCGTCCAACAAGAGTTTGGATAGGGCAGCATCCAACAAGAGGACCCAGTTGACGTTTCCCCTCTGATTCTTGAAGTTACGAATGACACTCATTGGAAATTAGCACATTCATATCGTCATACTTAAAGGCGGTGGGAACGTTAAAAAGAATCAGTGACTGCTTCTTAGGAGGGTCCTTCCGGAATGTAAATTTCTCGCTAATTGTAGAGTTGGTAAATAGAGGGAGCAAGTTCTCATTCTTGTTGTTGAGGCAGGTTTTCTTTATGGTCCCATTAGGTAATGCAGAGATATTTTTGAGATTTACTTCCTTCGGGCAAGGAAGGGAGAAGAGATCTTGTTTTAATTGGTTGTTATTTGTCATCCTGTCCTTACCTTGGAGGAGGATGCTGGAGTAGCTAGGCTTGGAAGTAGAGAGGTCAAAATTCTGGCGACGAATTTTGGCGGCATATCGCCAACTTGGAGACTTTTTAAAATATTACCAAATTGACAAAACTCTTGCTTAATTGATAAAAATGTTATCAAATTGATAGAAATGTCTCCAAATTGATAAAAATGACGTCAAATAGGATGCAATATTTTGCAAATTTTTAATTCCATTATATGATGGACATACCTTTTATTATATAAGAAATGCTCTTCTGAATATCGCCAACTTGGCAATATTTGGCCCCATATTGACGAAAATATCGTCAAAATTGTAAAAATGATTCAGTTAATGAAAATGACTTCTAATTCATGAATTTACTATTAAAATATTTAAATATATGGACTATATTACTTATTGAGGATGCTACAATATTGATAATTGTTAATTTAGAGTTGCGTGAAATATAAGTTAATTGGGTACGAATTAGTTTTAGATGTTGTCATCTGGATGTACCATTTACCGCGCCAAATGTACAATTTAACGTTACAAACAATGTGCTGTGGATCTTTTGATAACTTTTTCACCTTTAAAAAAGTAAATTTATTGCATTATATAAGGAAAGTCATGTGCTTCCCATATCAGATATTTTACAAATACGGCGGAAAAACCACGTATTATACGTCAAATGCAGAATTCATATTGTACGTGCCCAACGCTGATGCAGACATACAATTCTAAATATGCATCCCTTATTATAAATTATTTTCATGTGTACAAGATAAATTTAATTTTGTTCATTCTTTTCATTAAAATGAATCAGAGCAAATGTTCATTATATTGTAATATATGAACAATTGCTCATATATATATGTATTTATTTCATATTTTCAAATATATAATTTATAATAAATTTTATACATAATTATAAACAGCTAGGCAATCTACATTTCTTATTTCACCTTTATCCTCATAAATATATTCAATATTTCATTCATGGTGGCAGTATTTTTATATTGCCGAAGAGCCTAAATGCATCACAGAATCTCAACCATGCTTAAAACTAGTTTCTAAAAAAAGTAATCCTTACCTCTTCTTCATTGGCATCTTCAAATATCTTCATTTTTGGCAACTAATTCCTCTTCTAGCACGAAGCTTGCTAAATCAATAACTGCTGTAAAAACTGATTGCTAAATTTAATGATCGCTAACTTTGAGCACCACAGCTCATTATTACTGAACTTACGTATCAACCCAGCTGTATTGAACATATTTACAAAAATTTTGTGTAGCTTCAGAGTTTATTTTTCTTTAAATCAGAATTCACAAAGTTGCTGTGAAACAAAATAGTTTTGTGGTAACAATTCAAAACCATATTGATTTATCTCCAAATGTTGCTATGTGCAACCAGTTTACACTTAAGTGTGTTTAGTTTTAAAATTTAAACATGATTCCTTATTTTTCAAAATGTAAATATTAAAGCATGTTTGTTTACTTTTCAATATCACATCTTGAAATGTCTTTTTACTCTTAAAATAGTTTAAAGAATCAAATTTGAAAACACAGTTTACTTTTATATTTTTAAATAGTTATCTTTTCACTAAATTTAAGTTTTTAAAATTTATTCTTTAACATGTTTTTTTTTCGTATTTTAATTTTATAATCATTGAGAGTGCATTGGAATAGCATTGGCAGTAATTTTGTAACCAAGCTAATAAAATAATATTTTTGCTGCAATGAAGTTGCAAAATTTAAAAATCTTGGAACAATTTCCAGCTTTCCAGCATGAAATTACCAAAGAACCTTTCCTTGCTTTTTTTTTAAATTGCTTATATTTATCATTTTATAATTGGAGATTTAGTTGGAAAAAATCAGCATCTATAGTATCAAACTTATTGCAAAAATAAGAACATCAAAAGCTTGTTTATTTTCAAGTTATTTATGTTCAAAGAGCATTAATGAGGGTAACATGCTTATTATATAAGATTCATTAATATGATCTTACCATTTCTTGAAAACGTAAGAACATACCTACTTGCTTTATATTTTTATACCACTGCATGTTACGGATAACTTTTTAGGAAAAACTCCTGTGCATACCAATGCTGTTATGATTTTTCTAAGAAGCGGTATTGAATTGGTAATTTCTAAGCACGTACATATAAAGTAACAATCCTATTTATTTATTCTTTGTATCTGCGCGTTGCTATATTTAAAAAAGAACTAAGTTATATTCATAATGTTTGCTCAAGAAATATAAGGAATTTTTAAAATAAAACATCAATGCTTGCGCTACACATGAGGTTAGATAAAATTATATTGTTGTGTAATAAGCGAGGAAATAAGCGAGAAAAGCTCAAAATAGGTCCTTTAAAATTTACTTCTTTACAGAGAATTTTCTTGTATTTAAATTATAATTAGTAAACATGAACATTATTATAACATATAAGACTAAGAGTTTACACTTTCATAGTTCCGAATATAAAATTTTAGCATGATTTTGAGGTACAATTATCAGTACTGAGGTACTATTATTTCAGATATTCAAATAATACATTATGAGGACATTTTTTTAATGTAAACAGAATTAATATTAAAATCAGAAGAAAAAGAAGTGAGAATTTGTTGATAACTTTCTGAGCGATCTATACTGAACATAAAAGTAAATATATTTAAAACTATATTGATAAAATTTATTTCAATTATTATGAGATGATAGTCTACTATAGCGCTACTGTTTTCAATTTTCTGATTCATGATGAAAGCGAGACACGTCTTTATGCTTTCTAGTTAGATCTAGCTAGGCATACATCAATATATATTGACATAGATAAAACAGTTTTTTATTAAAACAAAAACTCAGCAAAATACTTGAAGAAATAGTATCTTCTGTTACAAACCTTAGTCTGGGCACGTCTAGTGAGTGTTTGTGGGATATTGGATTATTTTGTGATTGAAATTTTAAAATTTAAAGATCTGTGTACAACTTTTCATTAGAATGTTTAAAACTCCTAACTTAAGTTTGGCGTAGAAATTTTAAAGCATATTTTAATGAAAGATGATATGACATATTTTGCAATTTGACGAATTTTTTCTTTTACTTTCAACACTGTTTAGTTAAAATGAAAATATATACAATTTGATGGGTACTAATTAAAATAACAGAAAACACTTTAGCATTTCTTTCCTATTGGTCTGTCTACTCAACCAAAATTTGATACAAAAGTAGCTTGTTACATGAATGTAAAAACAACTTTGTAATGTCTTTGAAAAGTTTACCCAAGTTTTACATGTAAGCATATTTTGTACTGTGTTCTAATATCTCTGCACATTTCATAATTCAATGCATTACAGGAGTTTTGAATTTATCCAATTTACTCCAAATTAAATATACTGGGATAATTTATGTATGATTTAAAAAAAGGTCAGATTCAGTTTGATGTGAATGGGCTATGCTCAAATTACGTATTTAAAAACCGGATGATAGTCCATAAACATGTTTACATGCAAAGAAAATCACCAGTAAATAATGTATAATATATCCATTTGTTTTTCTTTTTGTCGGTAAAGAAACAGGTGATGGTATTTTATTTTAGGTTTTTGACATTATAAAAATAAAATTTTTTTAAATCTTAT
Organism: Amaurobius ferox; assembly: GCA_951213105.1. NCBI lineage: Eukaryota > Metazoa > Arthropoda > Arachnida > Araneae > Amaurobiidae > Amaurobius > Amaurobius ferox. The sequence continues at coordinate 11,207,272 of OX578138.1, read as the reverse complement.
GAAAAACACATAAACAATATTGCATAAATTTTGTTATAGCGTTATGAAAATGCCTTATAGAGTTTCGAAGTACCTTCTATTCCATTATAATGCTCTTTACTAAAATTGTACTAAAATTTATTAGAATTGTTCAATTTGTTCTTGAGATATTGTGTCCACACACAAACATATACATTGTTTGCACATGAGGGGCACCGTTTTAAGACTTTCATGAAGGAGGGGCAAAAGTTGCAATGTTCCAATGATGGAAATATGATTCGGCATAAAAAATTGTGTAAGAAACACAATAACTTGGAAATCCTTAAGGGGCAGCCTTGATACACATACTGACATAATTTGGAATATGTTATGTATACAATCACAAAACCCACTTGTAAGGAGCATCACCAAAATTTGGAAAACATTTGCATTGCAGATACCAGCATTCATGGACCAGTTTTTCACTTATTATGTGCTCGTCAGCATGAAATAGCCAATATTCTGCAATGGCAGCAAGAAACTTGTTATAAGTCACAATTTTTGTTAACTTCCATGGAAACTGACAATAAAGCACATAATAAGAAAAAAACTGGTATCTGTAATGGGAGTGTCTTCCAGATGTTATGTATAGTTCAATTATGCTAAAAGTGTGTAAATCAGAATAAAAGTATTCAAATATTTGATTCCAGTCACAATACTTTCCTTACGTATTAAACTCAAAGCTCAAACTTTTACATCCCTTGTTCGATATATATTCAGTTAAAAAAAAGATGCTTGTGTAAACAATTTTATTGTAAAAAATTTCCATATTACCTACTTTCTTTTTTTAAATACTAAATATCTATTCAACAGAAGAGACATATGCTTTTCTATTTTAACATAGATTTAAAAATGTAGATAAAATAAAGCCCCAGGATTATAAATGAACTTGACCAACTGCACTTTGCAGTACAAAATGCTCACTATAAGCAAGTTTTTTCACTTTCCCTAGTTTGATAATCTATATGCAAGGCAAGAAATTTCAGTTTAGAGTTTATTCGCCAAAAAAGCGCTTCACTCACCAGTTTATTATAAATAACATTGCATACTCTGTTTGTCATTTCTTATTAAAGACAAAATTGCATTAAATAAAGTTTAATATGAAGACATTTTACAAGTTATTGTGTGATTTGGTTTATTGCAGTTTGGAGAAGCATGTTAAGAAGAAAATTAACAGTTTTCAGCCTACGATAGCTAGCTTTATGTGGCATATCAATAATTGTGCAAGAATATTAATAGAGATATTCAATAAAAATATGTATCTAAGATTAAAACAAATATATCACTTTCACAAACTTATATTATACATAATTACGCATGTTTTCTCTTGTAAATCTTCATTAATAACTAATATAGCAACAGAACAGCCGAACTTTTTTATATACAAATGAGCCAGCTGCTATATTACCGTACAAGTTTACAACTCAATATATTACTAATAAAATCCTTGCAATATGGGTGATTTAAGTGTATGAAATAAACATAGCACAACTAAATAAATGAACTGTGACACAGATATGATTGATGACACAAATATGATTTAAAAATGCAAGGGCAAGATGTCAACAAAGTAATTTTAAATTCAACTTATCCAATTCATTTAGCAAACTTCCAAAAACACACATAGTGCATGTATGCTTATAGCGGCAACATCAACTTATAGTTATTCAAACACATCTTTTTATCGATATTTGCGCTAAATAATCTTAAGAGAAGATAAATTTAGATATATTCCACTAAAATTAGGTGCTAAATGATTGCAAATTTCTAAAATCGTCTGTGATATGTAAACTAATATTTTACAATAAGCATGGATGCCGAGTAGACGAATTGCCAAGAGTGACGTCACACGAAACTCATCTATGTCGTAAACTGACTACATGGTGTTACCTTACTCCAAAGTTATTTACTGATCTCTTCCCCGAATTCGGTCGTCGACCTTTCTTTTTCTGGAGATCTTGGCTACGCGTATGACGTCAATTGACTATATATATGTAACAATATCTATTGCATGAATACTTTAAATTCAAATTTTTATATGATTTAATAATTTTAAACACGCCTTTATTTAATTTCCAAATATAACTTAATTTTTCAGAAGCTATTTCCAAAATTCACAAAATTATTATATTTAAATAAAAATATAATAAATTTGTGTATTTAAATAAAAATTATCCGATTTTAAGGTAAAAAAAATTCACGAATGTGCAAATTAACTTATTATTCCTATATATCCAATTACTTTATTATGAATACCCGATCTGATCTGACGAGTACCTGGTATTTTGCTTGCGGAGTCAGCTTCTAACAGCATCATTCGTGGCTGAAGCGGCAATCAACTAGTCGTGTCTGGCGGTTTTTCAATTGTTCCCCCGTGGAGACAAAGTTCATTAACATAGTATACTAGTTCTTTAATATAGTATACTAGTTCATTAACATAGTATACTTGTTCATTAACACATTAACTAGTCGCTTTGCGTCATCCAAACCAGCCAATAGGGAAGCATCAGTCTCACAGCATGGGGCTGGGGCCTATTGGGTACGATTTCCTCTTCGACCTCGAGTAGAATCGCATCCTTAGCATTTGAATATCGCAACGCAACTCGCATAACCCTACTGATCACCGATTAAGGCATCCCCTATTATTTTCGCTGTAATTTTTTAAAATCACGACACTTTACAAAATTTTTCATTGGACTCTAATAAGAGCAGCATCAGAATTTTCTATTGCAGCGATGAAGAGCACTCACTTCTCTTCAAAAATTCTACTTTCAAAAATCCCATTTTATATTTCAAAATCTCAAGGGATGCAATTTGGAGCACCTAGCAAATCCGAAGGGTGTACTTTAATCTCCGATCAAATTAAAAGATTTGGGAAATCATAGAAAAGTGAAGTTAACATGATAGGGATCCATTGGGATTGTAGCAGTGCACTTTAGACAGAATTTGAACAAGTACCAGTTAAGTCATAACGTGTCGCATAATTTGGAATATGGAGAAGAAAAATTTTCTCCATGGAAATAAAGGAATAATTTGGAAAAAGGGATGTGTTCCGTAGAACACTGCCCTGAGACGAGAGTATGAGTCTGGAGAGGAATGGGGAGGAGCCACAGTGAAAAGGGATTAAAGATTCAGCACTCCAATAGGAAATGCTCTGAAAATAGCGATCTGGCCCTTGGAAGTTTTCAAAAAATTTATTCAATGGTTTTTTTCGCGAGTTCACATATACTGCTATACATGATGGAAATCCTGTCTGTAATTGTTTTTGATTCTATGAGATCTGGGAGGACGATTTGTAGAAAGTCTCTCTGATAACAGTTCTTTTCGAATCGTACTATCATGTCTATAAGTTCCATCTAATCATCTTTATTGTGATTACTATCTTCTAATGACGGTTTATTGAGATTAAAGTTAACTATTTTGGATTTTACAGTTTTATCGGGTAATTTAGGAAAATCATTAATGTTGGGGTGTAAAAAGCAGCAGCGTAGGATTGGATATTATTTATTAGTTTACTAGAAAAGGTTTTTGTGGAACAATTTTAGGCTTGATGAATTTTTGGCACCTATGATAGCTTGCAGAGCCGCAATTCGCGCACACGCATTTGGTTTCTGCATTTTGGGGGCAATCTTTAGAGTGGTGATTTCCAGTACACTTTGTGAATTTAGGGGGCAAATGACAAGCATTTGCCGCGTGAAAAAAGGACTGGCAACAAAAACATTGTGTGGCTACGCCCTTGTGCCCCTCTTGCGTTCAATTTTAAAATTATCTCATAATTTTTTTAATTTTCTGGTGTCTTGGGAGTCTGTACGTAAAAAAGGGGCATCAGCACCTTATTAGTTTTAGGTCCCTTATATAACTGAGTGACACTATTTATTTTAAAGCCTAATAAGTTTTCTAATTTATCTTTTATCAAGTCTGGGATTGTGGGTACTAGTAACCCCTGATGACCACTTTTGAGTGGCTTCTCTTCATTGAGAAGAAATGTTCTGAATGAAACTTTATCATTTAACAATTTTTTCTCTATGAATTCTTCTAGAGTTTTTACATCTAATTTAAATAAATTACCTCGGAGACTTACTGTTACCGAAGGGGCAAGCATTTTTAGAACATTTAAGTAGTAGTGCCAATTGGCCGTAGGTAAAATAAAGAGGGTGGGGTGACGTTCTTCTTTAGGTTTTTCATTTGAAGCATTAGCTGCATCCGGGGCAGGAACTTTGGAGTCAAGTACTGATTTGACTGTAGGGATAGGACGGGGGGGGGGGGAATCAATTATTCAAATTTGGCAGTATGCCTTTTTTGCATTTTTTGGAAACACTCAGCGTCCTCTTCAATGAGGTGTTTAGTGCTCGTCTTGATCAAATAGGAGGATTGGTCAGGAGGCATAGTAAAGTCCTGAGGAACAATAAAAATCTCACGAAAAGAACTCGTGGGGGCTCACCTGACGTATCCATTTGTACTTCGTTATCTTTCTAGGAAAGCGTCATTTCTGACAAATTTTGCTTTCAGGAGGATTTATTCATCCACCGTCATATATTCTGAAGGATGTTCGATCAGATCCTTTAGCTCGTTAAATTCAAATTCAATTTGGTCTAGTTTGTTCATATTGGATGTACCTCTTGAAACTATTTCGACAGGTTTCGAAGAAAATTGCGGTTGGTATCGTTTAAAATCCGCTAGGGATTTATCCGACCCAAATGTTTCCTTGAACGCATGCAGAGATCCGAGCACACGCTCGGCAGACATATTGAAAAACAGGCAATCTAAATGAAACAACAAGTCTAAATGAGAAGACTAAGTCTAAATAAAATCTTGGAAACTGGTCGTTAACCCGACTCCATCTAGACTCAGAATTGTTCAAAGTTATTTTTATGTCTCCAACTATTTTCCGCAGGAGGCAAAAGCCGGGACTAACGTTTTTCACCGTGTGGGAACTAAAAACTCTATAATAAAGGAACTATCGACTTTTATATATGTTCGATACTTGAGCAACGAATCTGAAAATTTTAGCTTCAGTTTAAAAAAAAAATGGAGAACGGAGAGCGAAAATTAAGGTTATAATCGAGCACGTGACGTCCCAAGGAAAATTTTATTCTTACGTTTTTAAAACAAAATACTCGTGTGATTAGCAGAATGGAAATGTTCATTGTTTCTGCGTTAAAAACGGCTACTTTAGAAATTTATAATCGTTTTTCCTCAAATTTTAGTAGGATATATCTAAATTTATCTTCTTTGATGGATATTTTTAATTTACCGGAAAATAAAATATATAATTAAAAAAATATATACCGGAGATTTTTTTAAAGAAAATTCGTTATGCATCTTTTCCTTCTAACTTGCATACACATGCAGAATTTTCTAGTAAATGTATACATTTTCAACACTACCACCTCAACTCGTTGGTGGGTTGTTTTGCTAATACACGGTGTGTAAAAATTTTTAGTTCCTTATGTAATTATGTCAACAACTGAAACAAATGGAACTCGTTTGACAAGAGTCAACAATGCCCAGCCACTCAAACGGCTACTGTAAACCCTATGGTCATCGAGTGGTCTGGGTCTTCAGCAATCAATGATGCAAATAATGCTTCAGCTCAAAATGATGATTTTTGTTCTGTTGCACTTTCAAAAGTGGCTTTTAAAGCACCACCTTCTGGAAAATAAACCCGTAATTATGATTTATGCATCTGGACCCGCAATTTCTGATTTCCGAAATCATTAATGAAAGAGCCAAATTTCATTGGGTAATTGCAGCACTAGATTGTAATATTTTGACTCGTGTCACAGATCTGATTCGCGTACCTCCTGAAAATGAACGACAAAGGTGCGACAAAGGTACCCTCACTGGAACTTACAACGTTGCATAATGATTCATCCTATACTTGGTTGCTAAGGCAATTTCCAAGTTTGACGCAGACTAATTTCTTGCAATCTGTGAAAGATAGTACAACTCACTGTATTCAGACGCGAGGACCTCCAATTTAATCAAAAGCGAAATAATTAGCTCCGGGAAAGGTAAAAGCTGTTAAAAAAGAATTTGAATTTCTACAGCGACAAGGAATTTGTAGATGGTCTAAAAGTCCATGAGGTAACCCCATTCACTTCGTACCAAAAAAAAGGTGGTTTTCGTGTATGCGGTGATTATAAAAAGCTGAATTCAATAACAATCCAGATCGATACCCCATACCTCATATACATGATTTTGTACAGAACATCGAAGGATATTTTCAACGCTGGATTTGGTACGAGCATACTACCAAATTCCAGTGGAACAAGATGCTGCCTCAAAATAAGTTGCGATCACGCCTGGTCGGACTGTTTGAATGTCTGTTTGTGCCTTTCGGTTTATGTAATGCTGCTAAAATTGAATTCATGAACTGTTACACTATCTAGATTTCTCCCGGCCGTCTAAATAGTTGCTCAAGTCCTCAGGATGAGTCGGACGGTTTGGGTCTTCAACGATCTAGATTTCTAGAGCCAACGGCCGTACCGTGCTGAAAACACCGGTTGGTTAGTACTTGGGTGGGTGACCACCTGGGAACACCGCGTGCTGTTGGCACATTTCGGGCGCGGTAGCCCGGTGGTTTGCGCGCTGGATTTGCACGCTGCCACAACTACCGCCGTGTTCATGCTGAGTACGATCACGTTAAACACGTGGGTCCGTAAGTCCTTCCGAGAGGTTGGTGGTAGGAGAAGGAGGGTACGGTCCCTGTGGATGCCTCCCCCACTGGGTTCCGGTCTAAATTGGGTGACGCTTCCCGGCCGTCCAAACGGTTACCTTTCACCTTTCCTGTAGGTCGGATGGTCTGGGTCTCAACAACAACAAAGATCTAGATTTCTGTTTCATATATACTGACGATTGCTTAATCGCATCAGAAAATGAAGAAAAACTCCAAGAACACTTATTCAAAGTATTTAAGCGGTTTTTGCCATACGGAATGGTTATAAATGCTTCCAAATGCGTTTTTGGCTAATCTGAGGTAAAATTTTTAGGACATATGGTTACGGCAGAAGGCATTTCTCCGTTATCAGACAGAGTTTCTATCATTCAAAATTTTCTACTCCCCAAAACAGTGTAAGATTTGCGTCGATTTTCAGCAATGTTAAACTTTTATCGCAGGTTTTTACCACAAGCAGCAAGAATGCAGACTGTTCTTTACGATTTGATACCGGGGAATAAAAAGCACGACAGTACACATGTACAGTGAACATCTTTTCAAGCATGCAAATATTTACTTTCAAATACATCATTATTGACGTATCCCACAACAGATGGCGAATTTTCACTATCTGTAGACACATCATTAGTGACGATCGGATCGGCATACAACAAAATCAAAAAGGAAAGTTATGCCCATTAGCGTTTTTTTTTACTCAAGCTAAATGCCGCAGAATGCAAGTACAGCGCTTACGATGACAAGCTTATCGCATCATATTCTGCTGTAAAGCATTTTAGGCATATGCTAGAAGGACGTAATTTTATGTTATACACCTATCACAAACCTCTTACATTTGCGTTTTAACAAAAAACCGAGAAAATGACTCTACGTCAATTAAGACACCTGGAATTTATAAGTCAATTTACATCTAACATTCAAACATTAAAGGTTCAACTAATGTGGTAGCAGATGGACTTTCTCGCATCGAACTCCATACTCCAATATCCATATCCAAACTCCATACTCCATACTCGCAATACTCGATATGTACTTGATTATGAAGCAATTGCAAAAGCTCAAAGTGAAGACGAAATAAACGATCTAAAAAACTCTTGCCCTACGGTAAGTCGAAACGGTATCGCTATTGATCCGTCAGGTGCCATACTGCAGTGTGACATCTCAACGGGTGAAATTCGACCGTTCATACCACGGAGTTTTCGAAACCAATTGTTTCACAGCATCTACAATCTCGCTCATCCAGGAGTTTGAGAAACTGGGAACGTAGTACGCAAACGATTTATTTGACCATCACTCCGAAAGGCTTGTGCCGAATGGAGACGTAAGTGTATTGCTTGCCAAAAGGCAAAGGTACATCGACACACAAAGTCACCGTTAGGAACATATCGACATAGTCGGACCCTTTGCCAGTATCGAAGGAGTTTTGATATAGATGCCGTGGACTGAACTCATTCCTTTAGTGGATCAAACTGCAGTCACAGTCTCAGAAGCATTCTTTTCCGGTTGGATATCTCAATTCGGAGTACCTGAGATCATCAGTACCGACCAAGGGCGACAATTTGAAAGCGATCTATTTCATCACTTGATGAGATTTTTAGGAAGTAGGGGGACCAGAAGGACAGCATATCATCCTGCCGCCAATTCAATGGTGGAACATTTCCACCGCCAACTAAAATCGGCAATACGTTGCCAGGATACGGAGCGTTGGATAGATGTGCTGCCAAGTGTACTTTTAGGAATTCGATCTGTGATCAAAGCAGATCTAAAAACATTCACTGCAGAATTATGATTACGATTGCCATGTGAGTTCCTTCGTGACTTATCATTAAAGGACGTCCCTAAACATGCTCATGAATTCATTTTAAATTTGAGACAACAAATCCAGCGGCTATGACCTATGTCCTGCTTCGTGTCATTCAAAATGTGACGTTTTCATTCATAAGGAAATTCCCAAGTCTACCCACGTTTTTGTGCGGAACGACTTTATTCGACTACTGTTGCAGTCCCCATATGACGGACCTTTCCGCACCTTTATACACGCACAGAAAAATATTACACCATAGATATCTTCGGACGAAAGCGCAACGTCAGTATCGATCGTTTGAAACCCATAGAGGAATCAAAAGAAACATCTTCACCGGTTCCTGACCAGTCGTCACTTTCCACCACTACTTCTACTGTGACCAAATATGGAAGACTAGTACATTTTCAAATCCCTGTTTCCGTACGATGAGGGGTGTATTATGGCGGCATTCCTTTGTGACGAACATAGAACTTCTTGAACTTGACAGAGACTCTAAAATTTGCATACGATGCATGCTTAAAGCCTCAGACACATAAAAGTAAGCCCAGAATATTTTCAGTTTATTCTTATTCCTGATGGCTATGTTATACTCGCCGTAGAATGTAGCGCAGTTTTGGTTATGTTTAGTTTAGCTTGTAAATAAAGAATGCCTTTTTGATAAATATTGTAATATTCTAAAATTTGCATACGATGCATGCTTAAAGCCTCAGACACATAAAAGTAAGCCCAGAATATTTTCAGTTCATTCTTATTCCTGATGGCTATGTTATACTCGCCGTAGGATGTAGCGCAGTTTTGGTTATGTTTAGTTTAGCTTGTAAATAAAGAATGCCTTTTTGATAAATACAATACCACATCACACCTTCGCCATAGTTTCAATTTTTATTTGTCATCATCGTCAGTTTATCATTACTCGCTATGGTAAAAATAATGCCCTTTTGACTTTACGTTATTGCGCATTCTACTACGCAAGCTGTTTATTTACGTTGGTGCAATTTGTTTCATTGGACAAACCCCGCCCATTCCTAAAGTTCGGATAGCATTATTCCATTGTATGAATTACCTTAGAACCCTTCTTTCAAATCATACGACAAACGTTGTTTTATCGCTATCATTGATACGCTAGAAGAGCTTTCTTTCAAGGTTATAGTCTCGCCGTATTCTCTGCGTCAGGAGAAACACCCTTAATTTTGTTTTTCTTTTTACATCGATATATAGCTTATAATTTAGCAATATAGACACATTTTAAAGGTATTATCTCTTAGATAAGAATTAAATTAATTCAATACTGATCAAATTAAAGAATAATTTTATTATTTTCTAATACTATTGTATAGAGGAAGTTTATGAATAATTTTTAATTCGATATTTAGATGAAAAAATGTATTTAAGGGCACCATGAACACATTTCGAACATAATTGGAAATATTTCCATCAGTGTGTGTGTATCTGTGAGGTGCGATGCACGTAACACAATGAAAATTTAAATGTAGATGTATTCTGTAAAAAATTAGAAACAGGTAAAATATGTTGTAATACATGGGATTAAAATATTATACGAAATTAGAGATTTATATATATAGAGAGAAAGCACGTACAGCCACAAAATTTTATATAGATGAATTCTATAAAAAAATGGAATTAGGTAGATCATTATGTAATTAACGTGATTAGAACAACGGTGAAAGAAAGAGAGAGAGTGTGTGTCAAAAATATAGAGGTAAATATGAGGATGAGAGGTAAATATCTACTAGCTTGATACCCACATTTCTGACTCATCCACGGGAGGGAAAGTGCCCCCTGGCGCTCCCCTATGGGGGTCCATAGAACTTTTTTCAGAGGACTAACTCATGGATGAGACGTATAATATCGGCTAGCTTTATACCTGCATTTGTGACCTCGAACGTCCACGGGCGAACAAATACCTCCTACGCTCTCCTGTGGGCATCAATGGCAAGGGAGCTCATAGAACTTATTCCAACGGAGGCAAACTCAAGGATGAAACGTACAATATCGACTAGCTACATTCATGACTTTGAACGTCTACGGGAGGGCAAGTATCTCCTAGCGCTTTCCTATGGGCGTCCATGGCAAGGGCGCCCATGGAACTTATTCCAGCGGAGCAAACTCAAAAGGACGAAATGTACAATATCGACAAGCTTGATACCCATATTTGTTACTTTGAACGCCCCAATGGGCGCCCATAGCCATAAGAGTGCAAAGCTTCAGACTTCATGGAGATTTTTGTGGGTGTGGATAGATTACACTTTTCCAGCCCTAGGAAAATCGAAACTTTGATTCCGTTAAGTTCTGTTCTGAGGTTAATAGTATAAGCAGGGATCCCTTGCAATGGGAGCCCATAGGGGAGGGCAAGGAGGTACTTCTGCTCTCCTGGACATTCAAGTTCCAAATATAGGTATCGAGCAAGTCAATATTGTACATATCCTTCTTGAGTTTTCCCCCTAAAAAAAGTGTTATGGGTGCCCATGCTTTTAGTACCAACAACGGGACAGAACCTAACGGAACTGAATCGTTTTGTTTCCCTCCCTAGGGCGGACAAAATTGGTGGGGGTGCCGAAAAGACTTGTCAGTGCTTTTGTGTCCTTCATAGCTTAACCAAATTAATTTTCATTTTGCTCAAATATATCTTGACAGTAAGAAATATAGCGCTAGTATCCGCTAAGCAATATGTTTTGTATTTGAAACGATTATAACCGTGAAACTTAATATATCTTAAATCAAGAATATTAATTTCCCCAAAGGGACAGGAATCATCAAATAAATAAAACTTCATTTTCCAAGGGTTCTTCATTTTCTATTAAAGGTTCTGATATTTTATGATTTTTTTTCGAAATTTCATTTGAAAATTGGAAGTCGGTTTCTGAATATTCGATTGCTTTTAAAATCAGCAGACTTCCATTATTCAATTATTGTAATAATCGTAATAATTTCGTAAGAATTCATTCGTTCGTTAGATATCGCATCAGCTACTCAAGGACACACACACTAACATACATACACTGCAGAGTTCACTTCGACGATAAGAGCTTGAAATTTCGTCCCAGTAGCTGAATGGTAGAGCATCGGCTGGCCAATTCGGAGGTCCAAAGTTCGATTGCCGGTTGGGGCAGCAAGGTTCTTTACAACACACACACTAATATACATACACACATGAATATACATGAACATACATTAATATACCTGCGCACAGATACACACACACACAAATATCACTTCAAAAACATTTGATTCGTGTTCAGGGATGCTTAAAATGAGATCTAACGTCGAAAACGCAAACTCGAATTCGAGTTATCGACCCCGTCACAATACTTTTCTTATACATTATACCAGTGTTTTTCAAACTTATTTGGTCGCGAAACCCTTTTAAAATTTAATTTGTTTGATAGCAGAACCCCAAAATAAGAAAAATCCCTTGTTGTCCAAATTATGCATTAAAATTTTATTCGTTTATAAAATTTTAAGACAATTTACATGAAACTATCACCTCGTGGAACCTCAAGGGTTCCGCGGAACACATATTGAAAAACACTGCACTATACTATGTCGGGAAAGTAACAATAATTTATTCCTCCCACAAATCAAAGGATGTCAAGCAAATTTCCCTAAAATGTTACAAATTTTGCATTTTTAAAATGATAAATATTCCCTCCTTTCAAATAATCTTTTCGTCACTTATTCTTGTACTATATAAGTATTGAACAATATGCGGATACTACACGTATATTTACTACGAAATTTCGCATATAATCGTTTTAGTCAAATTATAAATTATATATGTGTGTGGAACATTTCTTAAACTTATTTGAAACAATCTGTATGTAATTCACGAAGTTCATAAATACATGCATTTTCATAGTATTATTTTAAAACCATAAACACATAATAAATGATGCAAATAATCGGATACAAATGTATCTAATGACATTCTAATGTGCAATGAAATTCCTTCGGTCTTCATGAACGACATCATTTATTATAAACAATTCTTCTTTCCCTCTACTCTTGCAGGAGTTGTCAGAATATAGCGTTGCCCGATAAAACGACGTTTGGCGTGTGATGTGGAAAGGGTTCTGTGGTAGTTCACGGTCTGGAATAATACGTCCGGATCTGTTCGAATGCGAAATTTTGTACACACCTGAACGTTAATTAGAGCAGAGATTTTCAATTAAGGGGTTTTAGATAACAGAATATTATATTTTCTGGAAAGGAAAGGGTGAAAGCTTTTTCAATAACAAAAGGTCGAGTTTTTTTCGGGGAGGGGGATAATTCTAAAAATGCCCTAAAATATATTTTAAAATTTAAATAAATGTTAAATTTTTTTTAAAGAGATGCGCATCTATGGACTAGGTAATTATTTTCAAATATCTAAATGGGTTTGATTATATAACTTTACAAATGTGCTCACATCCATGGGCGCCCGCAGGGAAGAGCAAGAAGGAATTTCCCCCTGGGCAGGTTTACAAAGACAAATATCAAGCCATTTGATGTCGCCCGTTTTATCCTTGAGTTTGCCGCTCCTGTTGGAAATTTTTTTTATGGACGCCCATGCCTATATTGTATAGACTAAGGGTGGGGAACTTTTTTTTTTATTTGAAGACCACACTAAAACAAATTCCTCTCCAACAAGGCTGCATGCAATAATTTTTATTATACAATAATTTTATACTGAAAAATGCAAATCTTTAGTGGCGAAATCTAGACCATTTATAAATAACAGCTATATGGTCGCATGACGTCAACAAGGGGGGAGGATTTGGGGGTCATAATCCCCACCAGAGCCCATTGAAATAATATTTGGGGAAATGGGAAACAAAATATTTTGTCCCCCCCCCCCTCCATTTTTTTTGGCGACGCTGGGTCCTGACTTTATCTATTATAACCGCAGGCCCATGGTATAGCAGAAGTCTATGGTATAGCGGAAAACAATGATTCACAAAAGGTTCACAAAATTGAGACACCTAGCAAGCGTACTTGCTATTAGCCCGGTTATCGGTTATTCAGTTCTGAAGAGTAGCAAAAGCATCCTATGCTTGTCACTGCATCGATTTCCGTACTGTAATGCGTTTAGAATTCTTCTGCTGCGGAGATTTCAGGAAGAAAGGTAGATTTCTAATCGAGTGCCACAGTTTATTTTGGAGGCAAAATTCGATTTAAAGCATTATTTCATTAGTTCCCGGATAAATGCGAGTCAAATTAAAAAAAAAAAAAGTTTATATAGTATATTTTGTTTGTCTTAGCTATCTGAGCACTGCTGTAATTTTTAACCTCTGCGAAATTCTTCTTCGCCATGAAACGAAAAGAGACTCTTGTTCTTCGCTTATCAGTACTTTTGACGAGGACTTTTTTTTGCTACACTTTTTGCGGATTCACTGTTGATAATTTTTTTTGTTGATTCATGCGAGTTTCTATTGGTGGATATCTCAGGTATCCGCTAAGAATTTTAGGACCTGCATCCAATGACCAATAGTGTCTTCTTTCGAAAATTGCGTCATAGGTAAAATCTGTATATAAATATTAATTTGCACATTTTTTGATTTATAATGATTGTGGGTGTTGTTTAGTCTGAACTTGGGTTTGAACATATTAGGTGACAAAATTATGGACAATTTTCCTGTAAGTAATGTACTGCTGCATTTGTTTAATTTGTTCATAAGATTTAACGACACAGCCAAGTAAAAAAAAAAAAAAGAAAATAACTGTGTTTACCGTTTTTTAAATTTATTTCTCTTGTTTATTGCAATTTATCGAAACTGTTATTTTTCGATCTGTGAACTTAGTACTTTCTACGTGTTGGAGTATGATAAGATACGCAAATTTTTCTTTGCTTTATCTGACGTTTGCTTGTGAGTAAGAAAACCGGTTACTGCTGAGTAAGAAAATCAGTTTTATAAGTCATTTGAGTGTGCTTTTAATATAGTACCCATTTTCTGGGTTTATCGTATCTTAATTTGCTTATATTTAAGGACTATCACTTAACTGTAAGTTTCCATGTTTATGTGTATTTTTTCACTTTTTAATGGCATAAAAGCTTTATTATTTCCTGTAATATTTTTAATGTGGTTAATATGCTTCGTACCTAATACGTGGTGAAAAATTGCAATGCAGTCTTTTTAAGTTGCTGTGTATTAAGTTTTTAACATATATATTGCTTTATAATCTTGATTGTTGTGATTGGAATTGTTTGAATTTCAATTACTTCAAGCTAATTTTTTTTTCTTGAATTGTAATACCCTCATAACATATTGCTGATAAAACTGCTTAAATATGATGCTAATAGGTCATCAATTTACTAAATGATGGTAAATTGGAAGCAAATTCTGCTATACTTTTTATTTTTACATCTCAAGTCATCTGTCCTACCTAAAAGTGTATAAGGCATACATTTGGATGACCAGGAGGTGTGGTCTACCCCCTCTACCATTGGGGAAGCAATGAAAGTCCAGTATTTATTTATAATTTGAAATATAAAAACTGAGAAAGTGCAGACAGTTTCACAGATTAAATTTTTGAGAAAAAGAAACAAGACAAGCAAACTTTCAGTCGAATAAAATAAAAACCTGGGAATATTTCAATAAACACAGAAATTAATAAAAAAAGTAAAATATATTTAAAAATATATAAATTGTTTACTTCATAATGCTTTAATCCCTTTGATATATTAAAGTTTATTCTGTCATGTGAAGAGTTATTGCTCTTTAATTTTTCACATTTATAATTAGCAGTCTCTGTTTATGCAGTGTAGTAGACTTGCATTTTAATTACGAATGTATTTAAATTGAAAATGTTAAAGGTGTCTGGACACAAAGCATCGGGAAAACTCCGTTTATATTTCCTAGTTTGTTTGAAGTTTTGATAACCTTAATATCAGTGACACTTATGGAACTTTCATTAGTGTGAATACCTAATGTCTAGTAACATCTTGTTCCTGCACAGGAGGTGGCAAATTGAACATTATTAATGCTTGCTATAGAGTTCCTAGTTTACAATGTTAGATTTGTTTGCAATATTGGTACTTATACATTTTGGTGTAATATCATCCATAGATTCCCTTCACAATTTTGATGGTCCTATTTGGCAAATTTACAATTGAGTTCAAAATAATATCTTTAGGACATTGGAATTAATATTTTTTCAGTTCAGTGTTATTCTTTGTTTCATTTTTCTTTTTTAAAAGAACTGTGGCACATGTATTAATAAGTTGTAATTGGTTAATCCTGTAGATAACTTATTGAGTACTTTGGTAATAAAAATATTCAGATTCATTTTCTGGATTTCTTCCAGCAAGGAAGGGGGCAGACTTATGTACAGAATTGAAAATAGTTTCTCTACAAAATGATTTTTTCATACAGTTATTAACTTCCCCAACCAAATTAGGAAAATGTACATTTGGATTGTTTGTAAAGGTTTTCACTTCTGATGGTACATCTTTTTTTTTCTACTTTTAAGTTTATTCTTCTGAGAGTTTATCCTTTAGGAACTTAATAACTTTGAAAGTGTTGTCAATCAATGAATCAAATTTAAATTGATGATGACAATCTTGAATTTGAAGGAACTGATGTAAAACAATTATTATGAGTTTGTGTTAGTTTGGCATTCCTATTTATGTAGTATCTGTTATTGCTAAGTTGATGTCTAGTTGTTTTGTCACAAGGGAAAGTCTAGAAGCCGAGGAAGGAGTTGGAGGGTGTAACCTGTTTATCAAGTATTTCTGCAGAATTTGTTTTTTTTAGTCTATTTCAACTTGTTTTTGTTTGCAAGACATTCTTGAGACTAATGGAGAACCAGACTTGACGGAGATATTGTTAGGTGAAACAGGTCCTCAATGCATAAGAACTCTTGAAGTCCATCAACTTCTTACAAATTCTGTTATCTCGTGCATTTTCTTCAATAGAAGGATTCTTTGTTATTTTTTAACCATCCACGTTAGTTTTAGGTGTAGAATCTGTAGTAGGTGGCGCTAGGCAGAGAAGCAATTGAATATATCATATTTTAAGTGCTCAATGTCCAGTTAAATGAAATATAGTGTGCTAATCTTTACAATTGCAAGAAACTGAGTGACTTGTACCGGTTACTTTTTAAATATAAAAATACATTAAAAAGAAATACAAGTATTTGTTATATAAAAAAAAAAATAATTTTTGATAAATTATATTGGTGAACCTTTCATAAATTAACTTTGAGTGCACACTATATTACTCCATGGCCTTTAAATGTCTGAGGTATTGACAGCTCACAATGGACATGCAATCATTCTAAATATTAATATTCTTATACTCTATGCTTGCAGCAAACCGAATTTGACAACAGAGAGGTGTAGGAAAATTATAAACCTCTGCAAAGTTAAATAGCTGGTAAATGTATGCATAAAGAGCATATGAACACGGCATATTCAAGTTACCTTTGCTGTGAGTATAATTACATAAAATTATGACAAGAGTTTTCTGTTATTGTTTTTTGGATTTTCTTTTTAAAACATTTGTATCATATTAATTCAAAATGTATTGTATATTATGTAAAATAGACATTTTTATTAGAAGTTTACTTTCAAGCTAATTAAAATTTTCCCCATTTTATATTCTAACTCACTAATATATCCTCACTATATATATATATATATATATACATGTTTTATATTCTAGCTAGGGGTATTTTCAAATTTTAAGTTAAATGTATATCAAAACAATTTAATGTAGAATAGTACATCAAAATTTTTTAGAACCAAAATTGTTAATTTCAAAGTTTTAAAATCTAATATATCACTTAATTGTTTGAATCATTTAAAACTTAATGTTGAAAGCACTTAACATGGAGAAGTTTAAAGCATTAAAATTTTAATAAATACCAAACATAATATTGTATAAACACATTAAATGATGCAATTTTCACTATTAAAATTTATATTTTGTTAGTTTATATAACTACTCTGCTTTAACTCTTGGGCAATGCAGAGTACATTTTCTAGTATCCTAATATAATGAACATGGCTTTTATTATATTAACATTCTTTATTTAAATTTAAGTGCAGTTTGAAACTTTTGTTGTAGTACTTGTAACACCAATGTATCGGTTACTTTATAAAATGCAAATTAGGCAATTGATTCTTGAAATCCTAAGAATTTTGGAATACTAGGTATGAAATCCTAAGAATTTTGGAATACTAGGTATGAAATCCTAAGAATTTTGGAATACTAGGTATGAAATCCTAAGAATTTTGGAATACTAGGTATTGTTGAATGAGAGTCATTTTTCAGATATGCTGTTATTAATAGCTATTTTAATTAGCTTTGACTTAGGGTAATTATCTTGTTATAAATTTTGCCTTATATGCCCAAAGTTCTTTTATGTTGTTTTTGTTATAAAATATTTTTTTCTATTTAGATATATAGTGAAGAAGTTTTCAACCAGTTTGGTAAGAATATAGAATACATTTTAATATTTCTTTGTTATTTAATTTTATAATACTAAATTATAATCTTAATTCATAGTTTTCTTAAATGCTAATAAGTTTTGAAAGCATGGTCAACATGTAGTTTTCTTTAAATCTATAATAATAAAGTCAAGATGTTTGTGCCTTCTGTAATGAAAAGGTTATTTCATACAGCCATGAAATGTGGTACATGGGTAATTCAGGACTTGGGATGATGCGTTTGAATTTTTTATGAAATTCTAATTAGTTTTTTTTTAGTTATGTTTGAGCATGATTTAGCTCTATTTTGAGCAGATTTTAACACAAATCGGTTCATTAGCAACCAGTGGTGTTGCCAAGGGAGGTGGAATTTGGAGTTCATAACCCCACCCTGGAACACATTTAATTTTGAAGAAATGGCATATTGAGAAATAGAAAACAAAATATTTTGTTATCCCCCTCCCCCCAAATATTTTTTCTGGTGATGCTACTGTTAGTGACTGAAAAATATTATCACAGAGTTTGCATCTTAATATCATCAGAAAGATTGAAAAATAGTCTTTAAAGCAAACTTAAACGAAATCCATATTATTAATAAACTAATTTTCATAAATTTTTAACAAATGTATACTTTTGTATGAAGACATAATCTCCAAAGATACAACCCTCCCTCCCTCCATCTTAACACAATTGGCGCAAGTTTCTTTTTAGCTGTTATAATTATATTGCTAGTGTTTTTTGGCTTTTGAGAATTCACTGGGAGTTCTTGTCTGATTTCAATCTCAAAGATTTGCATATTAAATCCTCAGCAACACTGGGTATATTTTGTAGTACATAAGAAATTTTTCCCAGCTTTATTAAGAACTTTTGCATATATTCAAATACAGCTGTATATTTTTTTTCAGTCATTTTAAAAATTTTATCTTCAATTCATCAAGTTTGTAGTTTTTAGCACAAACATCTGCAAAATGTCCAACATTTTTGCATTTGATGTTATGCCATTTAATATTTCTGAAACTGCAGTATGCATACCTCTGGGAAGTACTACTCTAAGGATGAAAAACTAGAAGACCAAATTTGTTAAACAAGAAGTCATGCAAAAAAATGTATAAATGGCACCGAATTTAAAAGCGTTTGTTTCATAAAACATTAGTTTGTATCCTGTGTCATCTATTCAGAGTACCTATTGTTGACTTGCTTCATTGATAAGAAAAAATGAAGTTTGAATATTCTTTTCTATTCATACATGTTTATTATATATTGTGTATTTGATACATTTTTGCAGTCTATTTTAGATATTTTTATTATAAACTATTCATATGGAAATAAAAGGATCGGGGTGACACAATATGAACAACTTCTAAAGAAATCAACCACATTAGAAGAATAGGTACACTATTAAGATTAATCTAAATGGGGGGGAGTCTATAGGATTAAAGTGTGAAAAGGATTACAGCACTCTAATAAGTTCAATATTTTAATAGGGGTATGAAAATATATTATAAAAGTTTCAGAATCGCCTTTCTAAATTGACCAATATGACCTGGTTACCTAATGCTGCTACAATATAATAAATATCTGGAATGTGGGTTTTATTCAATCAGAATTTTGATGTCCAAAGGATATTTCCCATAGTCTGTAGCAATTATTTTTTAATTTTAAAGCCCTTTAAAGTTGCTACTTATTTTATGAGGCCTTTAAAACTTTTTTTTCTCCTTTCAGACCAATAATATAGTATATTGTAAAATTATTGATGTATATAAAGTTTTTATCAGAAAGCAAAAATGGTTTATCTGTTTAAATATAAATCTATATTATATAGTATTTTTGAAAATATACTTTAAAGAGTGTTTTAATTAGACAACTCACATTCAATTTTTATCTAAATAAAAGCATATTTTTAGATGGTAATTTCAGGGTTATTAAAAACATTTTAAATTATAGCACTTTTTGTTAATGTTATAACATAAACATTGGGAATGGCTTTTAAAATCAAAGATAGTTTTGATCTTAAGATATTTTTATTTTAAAGAAAATGGGAAGTCTGGATGAAAAATAGAACTTTCCTAGTAACCACTCATATTATGCTATTTTCTATTGCAATTTTCATATGCTTTCTGGATAAAATGTGATCTTCAGGTGAAATTTAGTTTACGTACAGATCAAATTGCTGCTAATGTAATAAAACTAAAATAACTATATTAAAAGTAACATGCTACACAAAATTAATAGTGTAGATTAGTTTTGAAGACAAATGGTCTTTCAGGACATGCAAGAAGCAGTAGTCTTACCAGGAGGGAGGATTTGGCAGTCATATCCCCCAGGAGCCCATTGAATTTCAAAGGAATTATATATGGAGAAATAGAAAACCAAATATTTAGTTATCTTAACCCTCCCTCGCCCCAGAATTTTTTTCTAGAGACTCTGCTGACAAACAGCACAACTGTTGGATCAGCAACTGATGTTAGTACAGCAAATGTGACTGAAGCAAGAAATGAAGTTGCTAATGGTGAGACGAGAAAGAGGCAAAAAACCAGGGAGGAAGGAACAAAAGGTAGAACACTAAGAACGATAAAATACCAGAGTTTCTTCTCTCACCCTCTTTTCTCTGCTGTTTGCTGTTCTAACATTAGTTGTTAATCTAGCTCTTATAAGTGAAGGTTGTGCCTCATGTATGCTCCAATAAAGAAGGCTGTTTCTTGCCTTCGAAACTGGATTACACTATTAATTTTGTGTTGCAAATTGTTTGCAATGAAGTTATTTTAGTTTTATTTAAAAGTTTGGTTTTTAAAATTTCATATTCAAAGTCATTGATTAAAAATAAATGGAGGTTTTTCTTCTGTTCATTCTTAATTGCCATTTTTATGTAAAAGATGAATATAATCCTGGAAATTGGTGGTTATATTAATTTATTTTATCCTTCCATTACTGGTTATTTAAAAATTCATTTTTTTACTGAATTTTTTTGTAATGTTTAAGTTATGGGTTTATTTCAGATTTTGCAAGGTCTTGTCTAATATAGCAATCGGTAGGTGAGTCCCCATTGCCTTAGCATGCTGATAATATAGCACAAGCATTTTTGTCTGCATGCATTTAATATATATATGCATGTAAAATTTTTTTTCTATATAAAAGCAAATATTATATTTTAAACTATTAAATATTGAATGAAAAACAAGTTTATGAAATAGAATCTAGATAGCAATGAATGTTTTTGTTTCAAATTAAAAGAAATTCTTTGATTTTCTTAATTTTTAATTTTACAGCTGCCATCTTTAATAATATAAGTTTAGCTGTCATATCCACATAAATATAAGCTTGAAGATAGATGGAAATTTTGTATTTCTTTGTTTTGCAAATATGAACAGTTTTGGTGTAATTTGAATGAATTTTTCAAGATTTTTGTAAGTTATGAAAATAAAATTGACACTACTGTGCTTATTTTAAGAGGAGCACAACAACATAAGGTTGAATGTCTGATATTTGTCAATTTTGTCTTTTGGACTTCCTGCAAAAAATATTTTTTATTTGTTTATAATATAATTGGTTCTACATATATTAACATTGCTAAAATGCAAATCTGTCATTTGTATCGCCCCCCCCCCCCTCTTCCAGTGATGAACAGAGTTTTCATCTCTTAATTACATCAGTAAAAAAAACTTAAGCTTCACTAATTTATTTACCATAATTTAAGAAATTACAATTTTAGCATAAAAAAATTTAACAATATTATTTTGCAAAATTACTGATACACGTTTGTTCCTGGAAATTTGTGACATTCTATGTCATCAGGAAAGATCACCCTGTTCACCTATCGAAGGGTAACAAGTGAAGCACTATTTAGAGTTTTGTTCCACATGCTTGAAGTTTTGGAATTTTGTTATTAACGGGCAAGCGAAAACTCCATTTTAGTACTCAGCTTGGCTGAGTTTTCATTTTATATCATTCCTGACATGCAGTTAATTATTAATATGAATTAAAATTTAAAAATGTCTCCTGCATAAAAGGCATGGTATGTATAGTGCATATTTTCATAATACATGTTCTCAATGTTAGTTTTAATTTCTGTGCGACCTAAAAAAACCCCATGTCATTTCTCTTATGGCTATTAGCGAAAAGAAACTAAAGTTAAAACTTTTTTTGGAACTTGAAAATTAACATTTATCAGATATTCAGCCATAAGGTTCAGAATGTATAAAAATTAGTTATTTGTCCCGTCCTTGATATGCAATGCATTAAAAATTAAGATCTTTTAGGATGCGTCATTTGGTTGACATATATTCTAAGAAGGCAGTATATAACTAATTTCCTTTATAATTTAACAGCAAGTTTTTAAAATTTAGGTATGGCACAAAAGTTAGAATTGCATGTATTGTTTTGGTTATAATTCTTTAAGGTTGGCAGGCTAATAATTAAAATTTTGGCTTGTTTTCTGCAAGGAATATAAATTTTTATACTTTTTGTGCAATTTATATTTTTTAATTTTTTTTTATTTTTTTCATTTTTCATTTTAAGATTAGTTTTATGTCAAAGAGCAAAATGACATTAAAGATGTAAATTTTAAATTTCTTTGATTTCAGAGGTTTATTTGAAAGAAATATGATAGTTTTAAGGTTTCTTATAAATTTCTGCAATTTAAAAATGTATTCTACATGGAATTTGAAATGTAAAGTCTGACTGTTTACCAGGGCTTGGGCAAATAAATTTTTGGCCCTAATCTCAAATCATAATTTTTCTATGAAGGTTTGTGGGACAAAGCAGTATTACACATTAAAGCTGTTTTGAATTCAGGCTTAATTGCATGTGTGCTTCATCATGTAGACCTTGTGTTGAATAAAGGCTTAAATGCATGTGTGCCACGTTGCGTACAGTTAGGCCTTGTTTTGAATTAAGGTATAAAACTACTCTATGCCATTATACAGGCTCTAACATTGTATCTGAAAACAAAAGATTTTGCCACTTATAAAAAAAATCTTGGTCGATCTCTGTATGTAGGTGGTATCATCTATCATATGAAAATTGTCAAAAGGTTAACACCATAATTGGTTGACATTTGTCATTGACAATTTGCTTATAGTAGTTTCAAAGAACATTGGACTTTTCCTTCTAAATTGCTGCATGTTTGGGGGATCTAAAAAATAATATTGAAACAAAGTATGAAATATTAAAAACATAAATAAAAAGTGAAAATTTTGTAAATAAAATATAATCTTATGTTTCAATATTGTCCCTCTAACTTTTTCTTTCTAACATGGGTAAATTGTAAAATAAAATAGAAAAAGTTTCAAAACCCTATCCTGAAATTAAAAAAAAAATAGTCTCAAACTTTGGAAGTGAATGAAATGACTCTAAAACAAATTAGTTGGTGATTGCTGGTCATGCCTCTTTGAAATTAAAATGGTAGTTAAGATTAGTTTACCTAGCATATTTTTAAAAATGTGTTTGATCTTTATTTTTCTAAGTTGAATTCAAAGTGAAATTGGGAATTTAGTCAAGAAATTGGTTTTATTCCGAGACATGTACTTTTGTAATAATTTGACAATGTAAACACTAGATTACTGTGCAATCTAAATATACTGTGAAATACCTATATGAGTTTAGAATAATAAATTATCTTTGAAATGGCTTCTTTCTAATCTTTTGAGCTGCAAATTTAAATTGTCATTTTCTAAATTAAGTTGTCATTTTCAAAAGAAAATATTGCCAATCTAGAAAGCTTTTCTTGTGCATTTGTTCAGAGATGAACTTGGTCTATTTGTATGGTTACTAATGGGTAAAGTTAGAAATATTTTCAAAGCTGTCTCAGTACTTGGATGTTGCTCTCATTATTAGTTTATATAAATTTTGCAGTGTCAATATTTTCATTTTTACTTTCCCTGCAATACATGGTAATGTATAGGAAAAGTATTGGAATCATGTCGAAAATCACAACTAGAGTTTTCGACGGATCTACACGTTTCAAGACCTCTAGAATACGAAAAAACTATTTTTAGCGTGACGTCTGTGTGTCTGTCTGTGCAGATTTTGTATCCACTGTAACTAAAAAAACTAATGGACCGAATTTCAAAAAATTTGGTAGGTTAGTCACTTGTGGGCGAGTCTGGTGCTGATTAGTTTTGGGTACAATTCGGGATAAAAGAACCTGCCTATTTCTGCGAAATGGCCCGCAAAAGCTTGTATCCACTCTAACTAAAAAACTAATGGACCGAATTTCACAAAATTCGGCAGATGAGTCATTTGTGGGTCACCCTGGTGCTGATTAGATTTTGGTATGATTCGGAAGAAAATAACCTGCCTTTTTTTGCAAAATGGCCTGCAAAAATCGTCAAAATCTAAAATAAGAACTACATATGCTCAAATATATCCATTAAATGCTTGTTTAATACTTAATTTTTAGAGAAGAAAAGAATAAGACCAACCCCATTACATTAGGACTAGCCGTTCTCAAGATATTTTAGCTTTTCGTATTTTCTCTACACCACCTTTGAAAATATGTCCGGTTACCAAATGAGAAAGAAAATTGAATTAAAAGTGAAATAAATTTAATTAAAATAAAGAGAACGTGGATATAAGTCTGCAGGGAAAGTCAAGTGCTGCCCGCATCAGATTTTTCTATTTAATGAGTAAAAATTAATATTCTGTAGCTAAATCTGAATAATAATGATGCTGCTGAAAAGTATATGCTTTAGAGGAGCTTCATCTCTTTCAGTTGATTAAAAAAATTTGTTTACAATATTTTCATATGAAACTTTTCTGGATGTCAATTGTGATATTAATGCATCACATATATATATATACAGTATATTGACATGCTGCTCAAATTATTTCTGAAAAAGATATATTGGAGTGTATCCCCATCAAGAAGCCTGCTTTTTAGAATTATTTTCTTGTAATTTCAAAATCTAAATTTGTATTGAGTAATTTTGCTTCTCGTATATCAATTTTCTCTGGCATATTGCACAAAAGTAGCTATTCCATTAAACAATGGCAAAACACGTTAAAGACTTTTAAAAGTCTTTTGAAGTTGCTTGTTTATTTTGTTAAAGTACTGCAAAATTGAATCCCATATCTCTGCAATTTCCAATTTTTGCAATTTTGATGGGAGAGAAGCCTCATCTCTACTAAGGACAAATTCATTGGAGCTCTTTAATAACATAGTGAGCACAATTTCTCTAATTTGTTCGGAATGATTTTCTGACATTTTCATCAGCACACCTAGTCAATGAATTACTCTTAAAGATAAATATAAAATGAATTTTGCTTCACTCCTTTAAAATATTCAGTTAATGGATAAATGCAGAAAAAGTTATAAAGTTCTTGTAATAATGAAAAGAAAATGCCACAACTTATGTGTAGCTTTCAATACTATGTAGTTTTCAATACTGTTCATAGTTGCTAAATTTAACATGTGAGCAGATTAAGGTATGTACTCTGCTTAGCAAGAGGAAAAACTTCTTTAATCCTAGCTTTCAATCCAATATATTTGCTAGACATATTGCTAGCATTCTAATTTTCAATGGTAGATTGTTTATTCAATAGTAAATGTCTAATTTGTACTTTTCAATAGTATATTTTTGTCTCTAAAACATTTATATAGTTGTGGCCTTTTCATAAGATGGCCACACACACACACACATATATATATATATATATATATATATATATATATATATACACACACACACATACACAAGGTAAGAAATGTCATCTAAGTTTACTCTCCAAATTTCTTTTTCACTCTAGTACCATATAAATAACATTGCATAACTTTTAAATTATTTTTCCTAAAAACATAATTGCAGAAAAATTTAATGGCAATTATGAAAAAAATTAAACATAAATATATATGTATGAGCAATTAAGATATTGAACATACACACATCCTGTGGCTGCAGTCATAGCTGCCGTTTATATTGGTGGCCATGTTAAGTGCACATGCAATGAAGCTGCATGATATAGTTCAACCATTAACAATAGAATGTCCTGTACTGTTACATTATGCTGGGCAAGGAAATAAATTGCATTGGAAGGCGTTTCAAAACAGCCAATGGGTGAGCCATACATGCCTAGAGTGTAAATGCTCCATGTGGGAACAGTTAGTACTTCTAATTAGCTAATCAATTTTTTTAAGTACATAAATGTCTTGTGTCAAGAGTAGAATTAAATAAAAGAAAGTATATAAATTAGAAAATTATACTTTCTCATACATTACGCATAAAAATTAAAGTAATCAACAGACTGTAAAATATCCTGTTGGGGAAATATAAACTTGGTGTTCAAAAATATTAAATTAAGAATGTTGACCGTCTCAAATTTGTTGAATTAAGCATATGTTATTTTTAATGGGAAGTACTTAGTTAACTATCAATGTTTTAAAAAGCAATATTTTTTAGCATCTTTGTTTAAAGCTTATTGTGTTAATTTATATTTAGCACTTTTCATGGGCTAATATGACAAAGTTAAAACTAATGGTAACCAGAAAAATGTTCCTTTTTAAAAGATATAAATTTTGTACAAAATTTTTAAAGTTTTACACTTAATATTAATTTTTTGTGTCATAAAAAAGACATTCATATGATTTTATGCTCCTAAGTATTCATTTGAATTTTAGCTTTGAAAAACCAAATTGAAATTTTTCGAAGTTTGACATTTTCTTTAATATAAAATTAGATATTTTTATCTGAAAAGCAAGTAGTGTGCAATATATCTACAGACCCTTTCATTTTAAAATATGTTTTTGAGTTGTATTCTGATGTTTTTTTTTTTTTATCTGTACCTATATATTTAGATGCCTATATGTTTTTGTTGCTTATTTTTGCTTTTTACTAATTATGCTTTAATAATGAATCTTGCTAACTTAGAAGTAAGTAGATACATTTTTCAAGTTTTACATGAAAGATATCATCCCTTGCTGAGCAATATGGTCTCATCTGGCCCTTGTCTAATAAAATTTACCTTTATAATGTAGCATATTGGAATTTTTATGATAATTTTCTCAAACCTCGGATAAAAAATACCCACGAATAAGATGGTACGTTTTCGTTTAGGTACGTAGCACTAAAAAGTAATTTCAATATTGTTTTCCAAATGGCAACAACTTTAAAACTACTCAAGTGTGTCGGAGAGGGCCCAGCAACTTAATTTTTTTTTCTCTTTGAAAAAGGGAATGGAATTTAGTTATTCAATCTGCGAGTGGTCAACCTAAAGGGTTTTCAGCCTGACAAAGGCTTGCTATGGAAATTAATATGAATGAATGGGGTGTAAGTTGGTACTTTAAGAAAATGTTTATAATAACATTAAAAAGATGCTAGCCAATAAAAAAGACCTACTTTATAAACATAATATTAATACTAAAATAAGTACATGTCTGCTCTTTAGGCTATATGAATGCTATGAAATCATAGTAGATAAAAAATGCACTTTTTATATGTTAAACCCTGTACTTAAAACAAGCAGCTTAATAATACAACTATATTTAATTATGCATAACACTTGATAGATTAAAAATCCCTTTTTAGCCAGCGGCACATTGAGAGTGAAAAAAGCAAACTGAGTGCAAGTACTAATATGCAGTAGCACACTCACTATAATATATTTACACACACACCATATATATATATATATACTGATATTTATTACATTTTAAGTAAAGCATGGTGATTCGTTTAAAACGATGTTAATCTACTGATATTTATAATTCTGAATCTGTTGATACATTAAAAATCACTTTAACCAGCAAGTAAAAAGCCCACAATTTGTATGAGCAGCCTTAAGGAGAGTTGCAATTTTCAAATTAAGCAGTTGGATTACTGTTATAATCATTTGCAAAATGCTCATCAGCAGTGGGGAATTCTGCGGTATGGCACTGCCAGCTCATTAGAATTAGAGAAATAATTAAAAAAAAAAAAAAAAAAGATAACATTTTGCTTGAAAATTTTGAATTAGATGTATGCATCTGTACCCTAAAGGAAGTTTATCAGCACCTTCATTCATGCCTTTCATCTCTATAAGCATTTCCGCATGGAGTAATAAACGTTTCCATATATGACTTATATTCTAGACCAGGATTCGGCACTGTTCATCAGATGGAAATAACAAAAGATTTTAAAGTTTTCAGAAATACTTTGGTATGTATTATAATATTTTGGACTAAAACTTGTAATTTTAAATTCAATTATTTAAATTCTTTCATGTTTAAATGATTTACAATCATTTAAAATAATTCTGTATTTAAAAAATTTTTAGGTATAAAAGGTTAAACTTTGATTTTAAATAATTATAAAAAGATAAATTATAAGATATTTTTAAATTAACTATTTTTTAAATAAAATTTTTTAAAGTATTAAAAGAAATAAAATCTGTTCAAATGTATAGTTTAAAACATTTTAAATTTAAAATTTACTCTTTGTTTCAGACTACTGGTGCAAGAACATTATCAAAACTCTGATTTATGAAAAGTTAACTGAGAACAGTTAAATGAAAAGTTAACTGAATGTTACAAAATGGGATAGTCTGTCATGTCAATCAAAATTTGAAAATTAACCCAAGAAAAAAAAATTCTAGTCTTAGAACCACCAGTCTGCAGTGGTCATCTGCAAAATAAAAAAATATTTAAGATAATAGATGAATTTAATTTTACATTGTAAACTTAATTTGCAAATTTAAATTTAAGCATTTTAAAATTTAAACTTGAACTTTTCATTCTTGTGGTTAAAATTTTAGAAAAATTAACCTTCTCTATAAAGGAAATTTTGTAGCTCTCTGAATTCAAATGAAAATTTTTTCGTCAATTGTGCTACAATAGACAAACTTGTATTTAATGTAGGTTTACATATATTTTGTGATGCACATTTGATGTGTGTTTATTCTTGAGTTGTCATGTCTTTACCTCATAGAACATTTTTCTGAAGTTAAAACCTGTTTTTCACTTAAAATCTCAATTTTTTTTTTTTTTTTTAAATTTTTGATGGGGAACCTTAATGAGGAACTCTACATAGTGAGAAAATAAATATTTCTGAAAATTTTATATTTATACAATAAATTATTTTTGAAATTAAATCTACAAATTCTGACAATATTTTATTATAAATTTCCATTTATACCTGTCTATTATCTAATTCAAATAGAATGCTGTTTTTTAAAAATAGTTTATGTATTTTTCCCGCAAATATAGTAATTGTCAGTTATTTGGCGAGTAATTTTAAGTTTATAGGAAATCTAATTTAGAAAATGCTAAATTATATACTTATATTTGGCTGATATATAGCTTAATATTTTGAGTTAAAATCTCAATGCATGGAATTGATATTTTTTTAAAAAAATGTGACATTCATCTCAAATAACCAGTTTTAATTTTGCAGATTTCATCTTATTTTTAGACTTTCATTTATTTGCTTCATTTTCTTAATATATAAATTGGAAGTGGTACAGCTATAGCAAAGGAGTGTGTGTATTAATGGTAGAGAAAAATTCTTATGGAAACTGATCGGCATCAAATGTTTCAGAATGCCTGATATTTCAGCATGCCTCTCGAACTGCATTCGGCTGTACTGAAGTACATTTATTGTAATAAATTAAATGCTTTTATATGCAAATTTATGTTCATTGAACTTTTATAATTTTTAAATTAATTTAAATGTAATTTCATGTACTGTACAGTGTAATCCACTCTGTATAATGCTGTAGGCAAAAAATATCTCCCTTTGTCAATTTTATTTTAAATTGATTTTCTCATTTTTTAACCCCCCTTTTTTGTTCAACATCCAGAATTATTGGAAGTGTAAGTTTATTGGATATTTTATTTGTAACCTTGCTAAAATATATAGCATGAAACTTTATTTGGTAATTTTGCTCCCCTGTTTTCTGTATCTCCAAATTATTTTCATGTTTTGCCACTGGTTGTGCATATAGATGCACACCAGACATTATTGAAAAAGAAAAATGGTTGATTCATATTTAGGGATGTTCAAAATGTGTGGATCCATCAAAATCCAAGTGTCAGATTTTTGAACCCATCGCATTACTTTCTTTTTTACAGCTTTATAGCCTTTTCTTTCTTTTAAATTAGCTTTCGAGCTTGAGGCTTGGGGGCCTACAAATTTTCTATAGACTGGTGAAACAGCTTCATACAGATTCAATTTCACATTAAATTTCATTATCAATTTACTTTTTGGTTTTTTTCATATAAAAAAAATGCAATTAAACACTTAGTTTTTTAGATTTCTCTCTGGTATGTACTAAACTTGTATGCAACATGAATCATTTAAAAGGTTGTAATTGTCTGTAAAAGGTTGAAAACTGCTGTTTTATATAATTTTTACACATTGTGTTGAAGCCTTCCCGGTCGTCCATCTTGTTGCTCCAAGTCCTCTGGACGAGCCGGACGGCCTGGGGCTTTCACATTGTGTTGAAGAGCATATACCAAATTTTTGTCATTTTAGGTATGGATGCTTTTAAAAAAGGCTGGTTTACTGAAACTGGAACATTAAATGGCGACCAAGCATTGTCTATGGAAGTTGAGAAAGTCTTGTATCATGAAAGATCAGAGTATCAAGATGTCCTTGTGTTTGACAGGTAAGCTTACTTTTAAAAATCTATCCAATTTTAATATTGAAATTTATTGATTGCATATTTATGAACTAATCCAAACTGCATTGGTCAGGATTGAATGTTTAACAGATTCATGGTTGCTTGCCAATATATATATTTGAATTTAATGGTGTAAAAAATTTGATTTGCAAAAATCCCTAGTATATTAGAGAATTGATGCACTTATTTTACTTTTTTAATAATTGCCATAAAATATTGTCAAATTTTGCCCTAAAATTTTAAATCGATGGTGTAAAAATTGGCAAATCTTGTAAAATTTTTTAAACTTTCATCAATGAGCATGAAAAGTATAAAATATTTTTGTTTTTAAGAATATTAAGTGATTGTATTAGAATACCATGCAAGGTATTGCTATACCGAATTTCATGGCTATATGTGATTTAGATTTTCTGCTACAGACTATACATAGACCTTCTTTTATTTTTATAGATTAAAGAACTGTTTTATAAGATAAATGTACACTTCCTATGTGTATGATGAAAAATTTGCAACAATTAAACTTTTGAACTAAAAATAATTTAATTGCACACCTAAATCTGGGGTTGACAGCTATATGGCTGAATATCTGATAATTGTAAATTTTCAGGTTTTAAAAAATATTTTTTTTTCTTACTTTCTATAAACTTTTGCTTGGATTAAATTTTTGAAATCAAATGTCTTTTTAATATTTCTAATGGATAAGAGTTTTAACATAATAGAATTTTAATGCATATTCCATTACATTACTGTGTTAAAAATTAAAGTTCAACAGAAATGACACGGGCTTATTTTTGTTCTGCATAAAAGTCGAAACTAACATTGGGAAACAAAGTATTCCCTAAGCATAACTCACTTGCACACTAACAGGAGACTTAGTATTTTTAAATTTTCATTCATATTAACTAAATGCGTGTCAGAAATGGGTTATACAATAGAGTAACAAGATGGTTTTTCTCTTAATCTGTTAATAGCAAAGTTCCAAAACTTAGACAAGTGTGGAAAATATTCTAGTGCTTTTCAACTGACTCTCACCATTTAATGTATGAAAAAGATGTTCTATTGGACAATATTGTAATGCCACTGATTGTCAGAGACAAACATGTATTTGCAATTTTGCAAAATATCTAAATGTTTAAGTTTTTTACAAGTTAAAATTGTAGTTTAAGCTTTATCCTTTTATTCCCATTATTCTTTTACGAGAATGTAATTAGGAGATGAAATTCAACTCATCACTGGGAGATATTGACAGAAATGGCAAATTTGAATTTTTATGAAATTAAAACTACATTTAATATTATTGTAAAATACTTTGTTAAAATATGCAGAACAGATTGTATTCTAAACAAATACTGCAAAAATATCCATCTTATATATATATTTTAAAGCTCGAAGGATACAAAACTGAATAAGTTTTTCAGCCGTATAGCAATGTATTAAAGGTACATTTCTCAATTTCGTTCTGTATTAAAATTGTGCAATGAATGTCTCAATACTTGTGGTACTTGGTCAATTGTTAATGCAGTACAATGCCTGAAACAGATTTTTAGTTAATAGAAAATGGAATGTCATAAATGCTCATACTTTTCAAATGAAAATTATTTTCAATTTTGTTTCCTCTGCATGAAAAAGAAACTGCTCAATGTAGAATTACTTTAAATATTTACCACTAGGAAATTGGGGTTGATAAAGCACATGTTGTAATGAATAAACAGAAAGTTATACCAACTACTTTTAAACTGCAGAAGTAAGCCCATACTGGCCTTTCTCTTTATCCAGTAGCTTCCCCCTTCGAGGGAGCTAATGACTTCATTTTCAATTCCTATTTTGCTATGTTAAGAAATTATAAATTTTGAAATAAATTTTATATTTTCTTAATATAGCAAAAGTTTTCCTTCAAATTTAAAAAATTTGATCTAGTTCTAGATTTTTCATTAACAAAGCTGAATATAAAGTTTAGGAAAATCCATTAATATTTATTGCAGCTATCATACACATAAGAACTTGACCAGACAGATGGGCATCATGTTAAAAATAGCCAAACATGTTTCGGAAAAATTGTTAAAACATATTGGCATCAAAATCTTGAAATCAAAGGATTTTATGCAAATACTTTCTCTACTATATTCTTTTGTACGAGAAAGTAAAAATAATTGGGAAATAAGTTTTAAATTGAGGTAAAAAATATATTAAGCCCAGACTTTACCTCCTTAATCCCATCAGTATTACAAATGCAAAATTAAATCCTTAACCACAGAGATCATTGTTAACTCTTGCTCTCGCTCAGTTTTATTTTGACTGCTGACTCAACATAAACTCTCGGTAAAAGCAGCGTTTTTTCAGATGAGTGAATCCTAGTACAAATAGTTATATCGGGGAATATTGGTTTTAGAGAAGAAATTTTTGGTTCAAATTTTCAGAACTTTTCAGTCCAAATTGACAAAATAATTGAGCAAAATTATTGCAAAGTAAAATAAACTTGCAATTTATCAGGCATATGGTGGAGCACACCATTCAGTAATCTTTCAATTTCTTGTTACTTTCTACTTATTTTTTGTCAGCAGAGGTTATAGATATTTTGCTTTTTGATACATTTAATGCAAAGTGAATTTTACGGAAAAACGATGCAAGTCAAATAAGTAAAGAATAGTGTGGGATAACAAGGCTGAATATTGAACTGTATTTTAACTTTTGTACAACAATGGTTATTCATATCTGATGCAATAGATTTAATCAAATATGGAAAATGAAATCACCTCCCTTCCCCCTCCCCCCCCTTTCCCTCCCATGGATTAATTTTGGATTTTTGGAATTTTTTGGCCAGTTATACCACCTGTGTATCAAATTGCCCCCTTTCTAAAAATGGATAAACATTTTCAGACATGCATGGAAAAAAAAAAACCTGTATATACTTTTACAAGTTGCCTTCTTGCATAATAAAGGAAGATATGGGTGTGTATTCTGTAATTGGAAATCTAAGCACTGTACGGCTATGAAATTTCATACACAGGTACTGTTGGACTTGGAAAAGTGCAATCAGGAATTAATTTTTAAAAATTTGAATTGGATTTTGTTTCAAAAAGTCATGATAAGGGTTCAAAAGTAGCCAGATTAGTGGAATGTTGCCCAATATGACAAATCTGTCTTCAACTGGAAACACAAAGTACAATATCTATACCATATATC
The DNA here is from genome assembly GCA_951213105.1 of Amaurobius ferox. NCBI lineage: Eukaryota > Metazoa > Arthropoda > Arachnida > Araneae > Amaurobiidae > Amaurobius > Amaurobius ferox. The sequence continues at coordinate 11,173,576 of OX578138.1, read as the reverse complement.
TGATTTGGAATGGTTTTCTTTTCTTTAAGTCCCTTATGGCCAACTCAGTTTTAAAAAGGAATTTCATATATGTATTAAGAGTTACAAGATCTCCATACCATGCTAAAGATAAATAACAATGATCAGGGTAGGATCATTGACATTTGACTATAAACATTTGAACATGGGGCCAAATGACCTTTGATTTTGGAGTTTTCCTTTCAGGCAGTGCATAGGATCCAACAAGACTTATCAAATGGCTTCCAAACTTATCCCTAGCAAGCTTCAAGCTAGTGAGGCTTTTTGTATTTGATCTTTCTGCACATTTTGTTTCAGGATGAATGCAGGACGAAAGACCATTTTCTCAATGCTGAAATTAAAAAAAGGAAAAAAAAAACTGATCTATCTCAAAACTGATCTCAAATATTGGTTTATCATTGGTATCTGCAAAATACTGATTGGGGAAACTGATAATTTGTATGGGATATCTGAACTTTTATGTGTCTGTCTGTCGGTATTGTCTATAGTAGGAAATCTAAGAATTGTATGATCATGAAATTAGACACACAGATACATCAGGTCCTGGAAAAATAAGATTTGTGAAGATTTTTTTTAATTCAAATTAGTTTTTTAGTTATTTTATGATTTGGCGTGATTTTAAGTGATTTTCACACAAATCAGTTCCTTAGTGATTTAAATAATTATCACAATTTTCATTGGGATAAATTAGAGAAAGTTCATTCCGACTGTGTTTGAACTAAATTTGTAGGACAATTCAATTCTTTCATGTTTATTGTTTTCTAAATAAATCAAAATTTGTTTATTTCACTGCATCCAAAACAATTAGAATGATTCTATAGTTTGGCAAAAAGTTATATGTATATCTATGCATTCTAACAGAAAAATAATTTTTTTTTAAGTAATGTATAATTTAGTCAACTGTGATTTTTTATTCAGATGCATATAAGCAATAAACACATTTTTCGTGGAGGACTACAGTTTCTACCAGTGTTTTACTTTTTCTGCACATATCTGCCTTTGAAGGTTTAAGCTACACTTTCTCTCCTGTACAAATTGTTTCTTTAATTCTTTTTTTCTTTCTGAATATGTGGACAGACAGCATGTTTGTGGATTTAGTTTAAAACCAGGAAATTATTTGGCAGTGGTTTAGGATATCTACAGATTAGAGACAATTTGAAAATTTAATTGAGTTATCTGTAAATGTAGAATTAAGTATTAGTAAGTAGTGGGTGCTTATGAAAGATCTGGGTAATTTATTCTAGTAACTAAATAAAAATGTAAATTTCTGCTTAAAACTTCATATTGCTTTGGTTTATTTCACTTGCATCTTGGATTGATAGATTTCACCATATTAAGCAAAATAAACTACATTTTAAATAAATGTTTCCTTTATTTTCAGCAAGAGGTTTGGCAGGACTCTTGTTTTAGATAATGCTATCCAGTGTACAGAAAATGATGAGTTCTCATATCAAGAAATGATAACATTTTTGCCTCTAAACTCTCATCCTGATCCTAAAAAGGTAAATGGGCATGTTATTTGATAAAAAATTTGTAATGTAATTGAGCAAACGTTATTATAAATACATTTAATAGCAGTTTCAAGGATGTATTGGATATGTCTCCTTTGTCTACTGAAAAGACTAACAAGACAATAGGTACAAATGCAAGATATATATATACCCAAGACTACAGTGGTGATGAATTCAAATCCTACCAAATAAAAAGTTGGATAAAACAACCTAGATAATTAAACGAACAGAAACAAATTGGAATGTCACAACACCAGATTAATCTGAAGATGAAAGAAATTGTAGCTTTCGTAACTTTGATTAATATTTTAGCTCTCTGCTTTCAAATTGACTAGGTTATTTTTAGATCTGCCGTCGGATTGGTAGGCTCTAGGTTATCTTTAGATCTGTTGTCGGATTGGTATAAATCAGGATTTAAACTGGCAAATAAAAAATTGATTTTAGCTTTCTCAAAAGTTTTATCATTTTAGTTTAAGAGATTTTCACTAAAACACAAAAATGTTTTAATTTATTTTAGCATTTTCAGATTTTCTGTGGTAAAAGTGCCAGTCTTTTATTGTTTCAGCAATGAAGAACAGGTGTTAGTTGTCAGGTAGCAAATGAAATCATGTACTAACTAATCAGTAAATCTGAAATGGAAATCAGTAGAAATGGTGGTTATATTCTCTTCAGAAAATGTAAAAGATGTATGATGGTTCTAAAATTAATAAGGATTCAATGGTTTCTCGGCTCGAAACATGTTTCTTGTCCCCAGTTCTTTATTTTTCTGTCATGACCCATGAATTCATGCACATCAGGGAAAATCTGGAATACCTGCAGAAGTCAATAAATAATCGGGGAAATCAGTGTGGGAAAAATGCATATTTTCATCAAAAACCTGAATTTTCATGGATGACCTGGAAATTATCTTATGCTTTTGTCCCTTTCCCTAATATATAGTATTGGAATAAGCATTTATAATCACTTCACTATTGTTTCTTGTCCTTGAACAGTTTGTCATGCCTTCCAATGACAACATCACCTAGGATATTCCACCTTCTCTGATGCTCTAAAACATGAATGAGAAAAGGAAAAGATTATATAATAAGAGAAGAATAAGGAGCAAAATTAAAATTCTACAAAAAGAGACTGTCAGTTGACAAAGTGTATAAAGGAAAAAAGACTATGAAATGCTTAAATTAGGAAAAAAAAAAGTTTTGAGGAATGCATAATTTTTTTAAATTTCTTTTTTGTTGAATATGTAATGTTTTATTTTCACCTTTTTTATTGAAGTAATAAGTAATATATTTATAAAAAGTGGCGATCCAAATGTTTTCGAATTATTTAGGTACATCTTTAATTTGTTTTCATAAAAGTATGCTGAATAAATAGTAATTATTATAATTGCCCTTGTTTGCCTTTTGTACCTTTGCCATATGAGGAAATTTCTTGCATCATTTTTACTTTCATGCAAAATATATATTTCTTTTATTCAAAATGTGCATGTTATCCAGAATTCTGATGTCTGTTCCATGAGTTTTAGCTTTTAGCTAAATTGCTAAAATTACAAAATATTTTGTCAAAATAAGATTTCTTTTTAACAAATGGTTAAAACGCTATCCCAGAGTTTAAACCCTGCTCTGAATCCAATTTAGTTTGCTGCTTTCTAATTGTTTGTATGTTCATAGATTAGTGCACTTTTGTGTTTTATGGATATTGGTTTTTAGCATGGAAGCGGACCCTTGAAATAGTAGTATGCTGTGTTTATTTTAACTTGGGCTCAGTTATGTTGTATACATAAAAATTAGCTTAAACTGCTGTTGAAATGAATCTGCAATAGAAATTCTTCAGTAACAGCATAAAATAAAAGTATTAACCATTTTCAGAGGTAAAAGTCTGCCTCCCTCAGGATGAAGAAACAGAGCAACTAGCGTGGTTTGCTCAGTTTTTTTTCATTCCGTTTTAAGCCTTTAAAACTAATACTATTTAAATATATTCCCACATAGTGCAGATATCCAGATTTTATCCATATTATAATCTATTGATCCAAAATATGTCCATGCATAAAAATGTTTGTCTTTATGTGTACTTGAGTTTTTACAAAAGTTCTATAGCTTGGTGTTTCATAATTTTCTTATCTCTGTTTTTTGACAAAAGAAAGTACTGATGTTTTTCAGCATAAATCAATTCTATGTATTGAAAACATAAGTAGAAGGCATCTATTTGTTTCAGTAATCTGTTTAGCTAAAATGGTATGAGGAAAACATAATAAAAATATATTTATCTCAAGTAGTTAATTGAAATAAATGAAACTGTATTAGTTACTTTATTATTTAAACAACATTGCTGTTTATATATGCTTCATTTTAGGTATTAATTATTGGAGGTGGAGATGGTGGTGTTGTAAGAGAAGCTGTGAAGCATCCCTCTGTAGAATCGGTTACATTATGTGAAATTGATGAGGTAATTATAGCAATTCAGTGCCATTATGAAAATATTAATATCATTAATAATGAAATATATCAATATTGGTATATCACCAGGGCTAAAAGTGAGATTGCTTGTTATTATTTCTTATATTATACGAGGCATGTTTTTTAAGTAAGTACCGTTTTGGAATTAAAAAAAGACGTGCAAAGATATCGCAATAATTTTATTTCTACATGAAAGCCTGTACCTTAATCTACTTTTCTACATAATTTCCGTGAATATTGAGGCACTTTCTTGGAAAATTTAAAATTTGAAGATAGCAAAGCACGCACTGTCAGAGTCAATAAGTGTTGGCTGGGTTATGAAAGTACACAAGTCCAGTTTTAAAGAAAAACTTCGTTCACTTTATTTGGTGAAAAACACAACTCTGCATATTACACGTACCTGGTAATTTTCCATGCCGTAAAACATCAAAAATATACTATGTACAAAAGATTTTTAGTTGTAAATGACTAGACAGAGACTCCTTGAAGCATTTGGTAGTAAGTTACTATACTACCTCTATCACTTGCGTGTATTTCAGCCACCATCACTTGGCAAAGGGAAACCAAAGGATAGAACATCAGGAAAATATTTAAAGCGGCTTCCGAACGTTTGTAAGTAAATTTAACGTTCAATACATGCTGGTCCAAACTGACCACCTCTGCATCCGTTTCGACTATTCACCGTCGTCAAACGATATTCCGCAGTACTTCAGTCAAAAACATTTCTGTCTGCCTGCATCAGACCATCAGTGTCTATCTCGTCTGACTTCTTCAGACGTCTGATCTCGATCGACTCCGACCTTCTCACTAATTTGCTTCAAGAAACCTCTGCCCTATATATCCGAGAATGGACAGTTCCGGAAACGCCCCCGGATATGCAAATCAGATGCGTACGCATTGAGAACTGATTTGCATGAAACCTCATGTTGAAAAACGTCACGGTTCACGCCGGTGAACGGGAAGAGTCGTTCATATTAAATTTGCATAAACGCCCGTTCACGGGAACGTGAATCGCGATGTATTGATTATTTCCAACACACTTGTCATAACGTGGCACCAGTTTTTGAATACCCTCCTCATAAAATTCTGCCGCCTGACTTGTTAACCACTGTATCACAACTGTTTTGACTTCGTTATCGTCTTGAAGACGCTGACCACCCAGGTGTTTCTTCAAGTGCAGGAACAAATGGTAGTCGCTGGGCGCCAGATCAGGGTGTATGGAGGATGATCTAGAGTTTCCCATTTAAAAGATTTGATGAGATCTTTGGTCCAATTAGCCACATGTGGACGGGCATTGTCATGCAGCAAAACGATACCCTTACTCAACTTGCCACGTCTTTTGTTCTGGATTGCACGACGCAGATTGTTCAAGGTCTCACAATAAGACGCTGCATTGATTGTCTCATTACGAGGCAGAAACTCCACTAGCAATACTCCTTTTTTGTCCCAAAAAACTGTGCACATGATTTTCCGGGCAGAAATTGTTTGCTTAAACTTCACTCTTTTGGGTGATGATGAATGTCGCCATTCCATGGATTGTTGTTTTGATTCTGGTGTGACGTAGGCCACCCATGTTTCGTCACCAGTAACAATTTGGTCTAAAAAATCTTCACCTTCATTGTGGTACCGCTCAAGGAAAGTCAATGCACTGCCTAAACATTGGGTTTTGTGCAAATCCGTCAACATTTTTGGAACCCAACGTGAACACAATTTCCGGTAATTCAAGTTCTCGGTCACAATGCGATACAAAACACTACGAGAATATTGAGGAAACCAGTCGCACATTGATGAAATTGTAAAGCGTCTGTTTTCTCTCACCTTTTCTTCCACTTTCTGCACCAAATCTTCATTAAAGACCGAAGGACGCCCACTCCGTTCTTCATCATGCACATTTGTGCGGCCATCTTTAAATGCTCTCACCCATTTCCTTACCATTCCATCACTCATAATGTTTTGTCCGTAAACTTCACAGATCTCACGATGAATATCGATCGGTTTTACGCCTTTAGCACTAAGAAATCGTATAACAGCCCGTACTTCACAATCGGCGGGACTCACGATTGTCGGAGGCATCTTAAACACTCAGTAAACAACGTATACAATGAAGAATCAGACTGTAATGGCGTCAGTGTGTAGACAAGAGATGTAGGTAACCAGCGCGCATGCGCGGAACGCCGACCGTAGCGCTGCGGCGGCGGAATCGCAAAACGGTACTTACATAAAAAACATGCCTCGTAATTACATACATGATATGGTCAGTTAGAAATACCCCATCCCCTAGTTTTAATGAGCATTCCTTGTCAAAATTTATTGCACTGAAACTACTAGATTGTCTCCTTTTTACATTCTGAATATTTCTCTTTATAAAAAGGAAGGTGATTAGTGAGAACATTTACTCATGCATAACACATTAATTTCATCTTGAATGCAACCAGTGAATGGTGCCGCCCATCAAATCCATGGACCTTATAATCAATAATATCTTTATTTTTTAGTTTATACTGTATTATCGGTGAAAATTATCAAATATACACTGTCTAATATGAAATGTTTATTTAAAATTGTTTTGGAGCTTTATCTAAACTTTATGGATCAGCCAACATTTTATCTGCTGTCAAGAATGTTCTACAACCTTGACAATTGCATACCACTTTTTGGAGGCTAATAACTTGTTAAAATATTTCATAGAACTCAAGGACACAACACAAATTAAAATATGGTCATTTATTGTACGTCATTTAGGAAGTTCAATAAATTACCTTCATATTTTAATTTGTGTTGTCCTAGAGTTTTATTAAAGTTTAAATAGACATGTTACTGACTTTATTATTTCATATAGTTTCACTTCATGATAAAGGCATGGGCCTTTTTAAAAAATTCAAACTGTTAAAGCATCACTGTAGGCCAATGTCTTACCACCTCTAAATTTTAGCAAATTTTGTTTTAAAAGCATTTGGTATGTTGGTGAATGGATTGGTGAAATGGCAATTATTCGCTACATCACAAAATGCCAAGAAATCAAGAATGATAGATACATGGCTTGGTCTTCTGTTTAAGCAATTGGGTATAAATTGGGAATTTTTATTTTACCAAATTTCTTGAGCCTGAGCATTTAAAAATGAGCTATTTTTCACCATCCTATGACTGGTCAAGTCTTGTATCCAACATAAAAAAAATCTGTGGGCAGCACATGACTTTCCTTATATAGTGCAATGTATTTACTACTTTTACAGTAAAAATAAAATAGGTTATTCGTATAGTAAATACTTATATTTTTTCTAAGATATTGAATTTTCATCAAATAGTTATTTTCATTGATTTAGCATCATTTTTATCCCTTTGGTGAGATTTTCTTTGATTTGGTAACATTTAAAAAAAGTCGCCAAGTTGGCGACATTCCGCCAAATTTGTCGCCCAAATCTCGCCAAGCATTATGGACTGAGGAATAATTTATTCTTATAGCAGATAAATGACTATTCGCATTCAAATACAAAAGTATTACTCAAAGTATCTTTTTTCATGAATGGATCGAGCTAGATCCATGAGAATGGTGTTACCAAATTTATCACATGATATTGCATATGAAAAGTGAACATGTTTCTCAATAGGAAATATTTTTTATTTTATTGCACATTTTTCAAAAGAATTATATATCTCGAGAGTTCATGCTAGTATTCTAAAATTTGTTCATTTTCTAATGAAAAATTTCATAAGAAATGTCTATCTGCGTAACTTTATTAGAGGCTTTGATTTTTGATGATTTTTTCAAAATTTCACTCGAAAATTTAGGAGGGTTTTGAACATTCGATTGCGTATAAAATCAATGGGCTTCCAGTATTCATGGATTGTAATTTTTGTACCAAATTTCGTTCAAATCGGTCCATTCGTTCATCAGTTATAGTCTCCAGACTCACTGACACACACAGACATCACTTCAAAAATGTTCGATTCGTGATCAGGGATGCTTGAAACATGCTCTCCTGTCGAAAACTCAAATTCAAATTTTTGACCCAGTCATAATACTTTCCTTATACATTATTGTATATAAGGAAAGTTATAGAATGTATATAATATTAGTAATAGTCTGTAGTAAAGGAATAATTTGGATTAATGGGGGAAAGGTCAATGTCATGATTAAAGCAAGTTAATGTTAAAACAAAAAGGTGTGGGTGGTCTAAATTAATATTTCGAGGAACTATCTGTGAATATTATGGAAGAGCAAAGAATAATTTATACTAAAATAATATTGTTAAAAGTGGCATACAATACAAATATAGTATCGACTGGTTTTGAAAGTAAAACAGCCTTCATCAGGGTGTTCAAGAAGCTCAACCTTCAGCTTAATTTACATGACTTTTAAATATTATTTTCAGTGCTCAAAATCAACAGTAGGGACTCTTTTTAAAATCATTATCTGCCTTTGTGACTCTTACTCAGATTTTGATGCAATTTTCCTGTTCTATTTTCTGTTCTACAATTGATTCGTTCTATTTAGACTTTTGTTGCTTTGCGATAATTTACTAGAACAGATTGCTATAAAAACTGGTTGCTATATTTAGTGACAGCTAGCGGGCAAAGACTGCTAATTACTTTTTAAAATAATCTTATGTCAGCAGCATGACTTTTCCTGTATAATGTAATGGCATTTCTTTTTTATGGTAAAATTATGATGTACAAGTTCAATAGAACAATGTCTTTATTATTGAATTAACATGTCAGTTGAAATGGGCTGGTTTTGCAAGCTTACAAGTTCAAATAAATGACATATTCACATGAAAAATCCTCATATTGCAACTAACATTTAACTAATATCAATTGCATGATATAAATGAATGGGTATCAAAATACAAAACTATTTCAAAAAGTATCTTATTTTGTGAATGGAGTGCTCTAAATTAATGAGAACTATGTTACACATGGAAAGTGAACATATTTGACCACACTTGCTACTTTTTTATTTTATGTAATTATTTTGATAAATGTATTTGAAAAATTTGCAATATCTCAATGTTCTAAAGTTTATTATTTGTTTTTTAACATTCTAAAGTTTTTCATGTGTTATATCTACATCTATTAAAATTATTTTTTTCACTTTTTTTTATGAATTTAAAAAAATTCATTAAAATTTTGAGTGGGCCGAACATTCAATTGTTTAAAATCAATAGGGTTCCAGCATTCACACACACACACACACACTCTCTCTCTTCTTGAATTTTTGATTCTATCACAATTATGTCCATTATTGATGACATGTTAAACAACAAAGCACATGGGCATGTTATGTGTGTTATAGTAAATGTTATGTGATTTGTCTGCTTTTTTATGGAGAAGTGTCATTTATGTTATGTTTTCTTTCATTTGGAAGTGTGTAGGAGGGTTGAACTCATCTTCAATTTAGACCAAATTAGAAACAACTAAAATCCCACAAAATATTTACTTTCCACAATGGTGTGTGGTTTTAAAATTTTACCTGCTATTTCTAAAATTTTAGTCACCATTTGGGGACTGCCAACAAGTATTCAGCAACCATGATCTAGCTCTATATTATCAAATATTATGATCAATACAGCATATTCTTAATCTGGATATTTTTAATTGTGCTTTCTCCTTGGCAGAAAGTTATTGAAGTATCAAAAAAATTTCTGCCTTTTATGGCCAAAGGTTTTGAGAGTCCAAAGCTAACTCTTCATATTGGTGATGGCGCAAAGTTTGTGAAGGAGCATGAAAAGCAGTTTGATGTCATTATAACGGACTCTTCAGATCCAAAAGGTATGTGCATTATATTGATTCAAAAATTTGAATTTGCTTTTTAAAGCAATAAGCTGTAGTTGATTGATAACATGTCCAGTAGGTGGTATGTCTACTTTTTGCGTAGTAGTCATAAGCAGAGCATAAGAAAAAAATCAGAGCGGCGTGTATAACTTAAGGGGAAGGGAGTCTAAAACACATTTTCTCTCAACATGCAATTTTTCTTTAACTTTAGATTTTTTTGTATTGATTACTAAACATTTAATTTTCATAATTCAATAATTTTTTTAGTTTTTAAATTGTACCTGTATTTATTATTTTATATTTTAAAATATAAAAACTTTAAAGTCAATGAGTGTCTGTTATATATGTTTATGATAAATATTTATTATATATATTATATATATTTGCAATAATTAGAAACCTTTTTTCCCCCTATATATTGGAAAAATTAGTAGTGGCTCCAGTCTAATGGAGTCGAAATAGTTTTGCATGAATGACGGGTGGTTTGTCTTTAGATATTTTTTAAAGCTCTTTGAAATATCAAATTATCCAAATTAGAACCACCTTTTCAAAATGTTAAAATGTCAAATTTATAACCACTCTTTTTGAAAACAAAACCCAATCCAAAATCGAATTATATATCATTGTAGGGTTTTGAAAGAGTTACAAATTACTTATCAAGCAATATAATTTAGACTGCAAGTAATTTATGCGTGTTATATTTGTTGAATGGCATGTGACTTTTTGCAATACTTTTGTCTTTTTAATTAATCAGCTAAAAGTTATTGTATCTTAAATCAGCATAAAAGTTCCATACGTTCAGAGATGGCATACATACCCTTAAGCCTAACCAACACTTAGTTTTTCCACCAAATTTTCTGGAAAGACTTTTTGACAGCTGTCATATTGTACATTCCCAGGGGAAAAATCAAAATTCCAGCATTGATAGGTGTTCTTCTGTAATTGATGCTATAAGTGAGCAAAAATTCAGTCTTCTAGGTTACCAAGGATTAGACCTGGAAATAGGCACATCGCTCACCACAGGTTGATTGTCTAGTGATTAAATGAAACAACTGGCCACCACTTCCCTCTCTTTGTTTTAAGCGGAAAAATTGCCCAGAAGTTTATTGTGTGTATCTTCAGTCCCCAATTCACTTTCCTCATGTATGTGTTTGTATATATATATATATATATATATATATATATATATATATATATATATATATATATATATATATATATATATATATATATATATAATTAAATCTAACTAATGAACATTTTAATCATATTTTCTATGGTTTGCTCATTACAAGATCAAAATATTTAAAAATGAAACTTAATCATTTTCATAATAATTTTTCTAAGTCTTATTGTGTAATATCTTTTAAGCATCCCATTTATAATTCTATCAATTTTAGGAATTTATTTAATCGGTTTCATCATTTATTGCCTGTTAAAGATTTGAATGTTACTAAGACTTTTAAATACAATAAGCCTATTGGTAGAACAATTTTTAATTACAATGAAATTTCCCAATCTCTATCAGACGATAAAGATTCCTCAACTAATTGGGATGGTGAATGTATTTGTAGAGTTGATAATTATGCTAATTTTATAAATCCACACTTGGGGCATATAGTTACTGGAGACTTAGCCATAGTTAAAGATAATTCTTTAAAAACCTTAATGTCATTTGGTACAAAATTCAGGTTACCTTCTTGTAATAATTCTAATAAAGTCTTAAAATCAATAAATCTTGACCTTGATAAATATATTTATGGATTAGCTCTAAATATGCTCAGCCTTTAGAGGCATTTACTATTTTAATATCAATTTATCAAGATCTATATATAATATGGCTAATATAAAACACTCTTTAAATGATTTACATAAATCTTTTGTTATTACTTATGTTGATAAAGCCTCTAATAATTATGCTATTATCTGTAAAAAATTCTATATACAATAACTGTTAGGTTATTTAAAAAATAATAGTTTATTTAAACTTGATTCACACTCTGTTAATAGTATCAAATTGAAAATGACTAATATGTAGTGATTTAGATATTAATAAAGTTTTGAAATTTCCATATATAGTGCTTATTTCTAAATTTCATAAAAATCCTATTAAATTTAGAACTGTAACTAGTGGTCATAATTCATACTGTACTATTGCTAGTAAATTATTACTAAATTATTTAAATGTACTAAATAGTAATTTACGTGATTCTAGTGATAACTACATTATTCTCAATAATAGTAAAGAATTAAAAAATAAAATAACATTACTAGGTAAAATAATAGGATTTCAAACTTTTGATTTTAAGGATCTATTTAATATTAGGATTACTGATCTTTATGTCATATTAGCTTTATATCAGGCTTTGGGAAATCGGCAAAATTTAGCCCGTCCGCGAGGATGGCTATTGAAATTTTTTACCTGTTCTCGAAAATTTTTTCCCGTCCTCCTAAGAATTTTTTTCACTTTATATTCATTCATATATATGCTTAAATACACCGCACAACAATAATAAATTAGAACAAACTGCCTCACGAAGTGTGATAACTGCATATTCATACACCACCCCCACAGCGCTTAACCGCTGCGATGAAGGTCGCAGACGCTGAGTCTCCTGTAAAGGATCGAACCGGCAGAATTCCAATCTATGGGTGGGAGCAAAGGGGTAAGATATGTAAGGAATCGCTCCTTTTTCAATGTTTGGTAACTTGAAGGAGTGGTAAATAATCATATAAATCCTCTTGTCTCTAAACAGCTTAAACCGCATTGGTACTCTTAATTTCTAGGGCATGTAGTCAATCAAGATTAAAATCTTCTTGGACTAAATAGATGTTTCATACTTTAACTTCAGTTGTCAAACAACTGGAACAAATGCCATGAATGAATTTTAAACGTTTTAGTTTTAAAGTTGAAACCAAAGTGGGGAAGAAAATAAAACACTTCTGGCTGAAACTAGAAGAATCCATTCCAAAAATTAAAACTTGTTACTTACTCCCGTCTATTACAGCAAATGAAAATTTTATAGTGAAAATTTTATATTTATGAGTTTTCTATTATTTCGGGCAGGGTTGAGTTTTTTTTTTTTTAAACGGCCGTTATGACCGGGCCGAACATATTTCTTTTGAAAATTTTTAAAATGGATTTAAATTGAATGCATGAACTTATTGCTTTTATTTCAGCTATGTAAAGATAAATGTTTAAGAAAACAAACTAAATTTTCCGTACAAAATTTTTACAAACTTATTTTTAACATATTTGAATACAAATTATTTCGGGCCTGCTGAGATGCAGTTATCTTCAGGCAGAGTTCATTGTACATTTATAAATTTCTTTGGGCTTGGTCCGGATTTAAGCATTGGTATTGTCGGTCTTGTGAAAATCTGAAAATTCCGCACATGTAGACCTTGAAAAGGAGAACAGAACATGTCATGTCGATTGTGAGTGCGCTATCGCATTTTCGTGCGGTCATTGGATTCACTGGGTGGAGGATGAGGAGAGAAAAAATAACTAGCACCCGTGGTTACAATGCAGATCTGACGGCTCGCCTAGAAACAAGGCATTGATAATGCACACTAGCTAAGTTTATGGGGTGGGGGGATTTGCAGGTGACGACATTTCAATTTTCATTCATGGCACAGGAAAGGGCGGCTTTCACCACAATTTTACTATGACAATTTGTTATCTTTATTTATTTTTTTAATGGAATCTCTGCAACTTCTTCCGAAAATTGGTCGTCCTCGCCGAATTGTAACCCGGTGAGGACGGGCAATTTCCGGAAGCTTGCTTTATATAATGCCTATATTATTAATCATTCTCGCCTATCTAAATTTACCAATTTTCCTAAACTTCTCCATTTTGTTCTTTTCAATAATTATATTTTTCAAGGTAATAAATTATACTTACAAGTCTCAGGTGTTCCACAAGGTGGCTGTAGTAGCTGTATGTTAGCTAATTTATACCTATATCATTATGAAAAATTCTTTACTTCTACAGATTATAAAATTTATATATATGTAGATGATCTGATTTGTTTAGTATTTACTGATGATTGTCATAGATATAGATTTCTATCTGGATAATTTGGAATTAATACCTAATGAAACTACTATTAGTAAAAATATTAATTATTTGGATTTAAATCTAATTATAGAACCTTCTACAGGGATAGTTACTAATTTATATGATAAAGATTTTTTTTAATTCAATATTAATAAAATATTACCTTTTTTAATTCCTGCAACTCTATTCAATTGTTTAGAAATATTATACTTAATCAACTTTTTAGAATTTATAGATTATCTGATAAAAAATTTCATGCTTTGCACATAAATAACCTCCTACTTACCAGTAAATTATATGAATATCAACCGTATTTAGTAAATGGTATAGTTAATAAATTTTGATTAGCCTAAAATTCTTAATATTCTCGCCTTAGTATCTTGTTTTAGCCTTACTTCTACATTCTCTTGTTTTTACTTTACAATATATATTCATCTTTCTATTTTGCACCTTTTACTGTAGAATATCACATTTTACTGCCATTGCGTAGTACGGTTTTTATTACTCACTTTGGCAATGGTAAATCACTTCTTTACTCTTCAGCGTATGGCAACATTGGTCTTGTCTTTTTTTGCTTGTCACGGTTGCACGTTGGGGTGCATTTTAAGGTATTTATGTTTCCTTTCTATTTTTTCAATCTTTATGCTTGTTGTTCTATTAACACATGTTTATAGATAAAATCTATTTTGTGTTTCAAAAACAAGCATTTTTGTGTTCATTTCGTTTAAAATAATAGGGCTTGATAACAAATTTTTTCGAAATTAACTATACTTAAGCCTAGAGCTCTTCCACGTGCAAGCTTTAATGCTTGATTATTTTGGTATTCCTTTTTTCGATTCCTCTCCATTGACATTTGTTGATAATCTTTAGCTTTCTGAACTGTAATATGTATTATAATTTCCTCTTTATTGTTGAATTTCATTTTATTTCATTGTATTCTGTAGGCATAAAATTTTTTTAAGATGGTGTATTATGAGTTACTTCTTCCATTCTACCATTGGATTTACTATTTTAATATTTTATATATATATATATATATATATATATATATATAGCATAGTAAACATATAAAATTAAAATTAATTCCACAGTTATCCAATTTTTCTCCAGAAGTTGGCGCAAAGCAGCACACTCTCCTAAAGGAACATACAAGATTCATATGAAAAAAAGGGGGGAAATGACCAAGTGCAAGGCATAAAATGGTAGAGGGGGATGGCGACCCCTCTTTCCCGTTTAAAAGACTGCTTTTATGCCCGGGCAACACTCATGGTACCAATGCCATGCAGTAGTCATACTTCCGTAAATGTGTCAAGTCAAAAACACTCGAAAAAGTGCAAAGTAAACAAATAGGAATCAACCAGGATTGCAAGGGAAAGGAAAAGAATGGAAATGCAGCAAATGCCAGAGTGCATTATATATAAAAGCAGTTTACGCATACGTAATTCGTTATTTTTACTTTCATCGTTCTATACCTCTGCCATATCCTTTAAGTAAGCATTTTCTCCCATTTTTGTATTAAATAGGGAATTATAATAACATGTCAGGAAGCCAATTGTATAATTCTGTTTTATTGCCTCCTTCATAATATTCCTATTATGCATGATGCAAGATGCAATCTGACTTGAAAGTATTAATCGATAATAGTTGTCATTTTACTAAATATCTACTGGATTATGGAGGGTTTGGAAAGACAAAAATATAATTGATATAAATATTTTCACATTTAAGATGCCAACACTGTTTACTATCCGATATTAAAAATCTATATTTTTTTTCAGGACCTGCTGTGTGCCTTTTCAGACAGCCTTATTATGAATCTTTATTGAAAGCGTTAAAACCTGGAGGCATAATTTCATCACAGGGTAAATATTTTATGTATAACCATATCTATGGCAATCATTTAAGGTAATATAATCACTTAAAATTTAATTTTTTTCCATTGTAAAATTGCTTTTTTTCTACTACATTTAAGCTTTCTACTATTTATTGTACAATTTAATCATACTTATTTACTGTAGATTGCCTAGTTTCTGTGCTTTCTTATTAAATTATGGAACTGCAGAAATTTTCTTTACTGTTACTGATATTTCAATAGAATTTGTAATATTTAGTAATTACTGTATGTCGTTTAGTGTAGAGGGCTTTAGAATATTCAGAGTATAACTTTAGGCCTCCATGTAGCCCAATGCTTAAATTAAAACATTACATTTAAATACTAATTTAGACTAAAAGAATTTTTTAATTCCATGAATTAAAAACTTGTGCAACTTTAATATAAAATCATAATTCCTTCAGTTTTCAAGGGATAACAAAATATATTTACAAAACTACCATGGTGTATATATACGTCTGGGCACAAGACAGCATGTAAAGCAGCGACAGCAGTTACTGATCAAATATTTGTACATATATCTGTTGCTAATCCCACTCATCCAGAAAATGCCACAGCAAGCTTAAAGCCAATGGCCAAGGTATAGAGAAAAATGCAGCTTCTGTTGGCTCAGAAACTTTGGCACACCATGG
Organism: Amaurobius ferox; assembly: GCA_951213105.1. Taxonomy (NCBI): domain Eukaryota; kingdom Metazoa; phylum Arthropoda; class Arachnida; order Araneae; family Amaurobiidae; genus Amaurobius; species Amaurobius ferox. The sequence continues at coordinate 11,157,239 of OX578138.1, read as the reverse complement.
TAAAAGTCTTGATTTTGCCCAATGCCACCTAATTTAGACAGGAACACGACAGGGCGTCTAACTGTAGTGAGGGGGTTCCAAAAAGCACATTTCACTTTTTAATGTTGCCAACTGAAGGAATAATTTCGGAAATTCTGAATTCAATTTCAAGTTCTCAATTCTTCATTATGTTTATCTATTTCACATAGCCAGACCATACACGTCACTGATAACATTTATTGAAGCGGGAAATGTATATATAGGTATTGTATATAGCCAAGAAGATAGGCGACAATTTCGTTCGACCAATGACTAGACCACAAATTGGCTAATTGTTGGCTGCCTTATATGTTTACTTATTAAAATAATTATATCAGCTTTAATTTGAATCTAGGTTTGTTAAAGTGAGATCATGCACATGTGGGCATCATTGGAACTAAGGGATGTCCTAAACATGTCCATGTTAAATCTAAGAAAATTGGAGCTAGATTTTTGACATTGGAATACTCTGCTTTTAAATGTACTATGCTGTATTGTAGAAAAACTCAATGGTGCAAAATTGTTCAGAGCTTATTTGAGCTTTGATTTATAGATAGTAGGAATTATGCTATCTAGCTTTTTTGATTTGAAGTCCATTATAGGCTTAATCTTGAATCGTTTGACTTCTGTAGCTTAAATTATGATATTTGTATGTACTAGCCGTTGGCTAATTAATATATTGCATTTTCTTATTAGCCCATCACAACCTGTTATTAACCACTTTTAGAGCAATTTCTACCACATTGCCTACTTCTAAATAAATTATATAAATCAGAAGGGTTAGAGATAATTTGATGCATTTAAATAGATTTACAGATAATTTATTCATACAATTCATTCAATATAAAACAAAGAAAACCCAATTTGTTTCTTCACTGTTCATTATTGTAAAAAGCATTAAATATGACTAGCTACTAAAGGCAGATTTAATGGTTAATCCAGTCAACATGTCATTAGCCACAGTGGCTAGTAGAAGACAAAGATCTAGGTCTAAAAGCAGTATGCTTTGCAAAGTAGTTAAATGATTTGCCAAATTTACAATTCTAATAGTTATTACAGTGCTGATTTCAGAAGTTTTTTAGAGATTAAATGAACTTCTTTTTAATTAGGTGAATGCTTCTGGTTTGATCTCGAGCTTGTAAAGCAAATGATCGAAATGTGCAAAAAATTGTTCCCTGTTGTAGATTATGGAACATCCTACGTTTCTTCATATCCAGGAGGACAAATAGGATATCTGTTATGTAGTACAAATCCTGTAAGTATTTCATCAAATAGCACATGATTACTTTTTTGAATTTGTTAATTTGTTGCAGATGAGGTGGTGAGCTTTAGGTTAAAGTGAAGGAGCTGTTACAATCGGCCTAGTAGTGAATCACAAGGCCTGATGACATACAGTGAGTCTAGATCAAAGAATCTCTGAAATGGCACCATCTCATGGAGAGTACTGAAAGTACATTTATATGCATATATAATACTCGGGAAGCAGAATAATTGGAAATAATTGAGAAGGATGCTTGTGTTAAAGGTTACCAATGTAGCGAGAATGCGAAATCACAAACTTGGCAGTGCCAGGGTTTGATCCCAGGACCCAAACATGGTAGCCTAGTATTATAGCGTTGAGCTAAAGATGCAAGTCTCTAGCCCAAGGCATTTAATACTGCCTTGTGAACATTTTGCTACAGATACATATTAGCTATACTATTGTATTGATATAATAAATATAAGTGTATCAATATGAAGTGTGGATGTATTATGAGGTTGTGCATCTATATGCCCATCACTACTGACTGATCTTGTGGAATAGTAACTGCTGTCAAGTCCTGAAGGAAACTTGTTTTAGTTTTGAAATATAGTCAGTTTGATGGATTTTTATTTGTATGCTACTTATTCAGTTTTCAGTATTTTTAGCAGAAGTTATTATATTTTTGTTGAAGTTTTCATTTAAAATTTATTTTGTCAAAATGCGTTTGTAGCTATTGCATTATTTTTTTCTTTCAGGAAACAAGTTTTAGGGAACCTCTTTACAGGTTTACACCAAAAATGCTAAAAGAACTTGGTCTGCGATATTACACTCCCGACATTCATAGGGCTGCTTTTGCTTTACCGTTATTTATTGCTGAGGTATGTTTATTTTAGTTTATTCATTGCTAAAAGAGGATTGAATACCGTAATCCCAAAAACTGGCAATACAGTCAAATTTTTTCGGTATTTTAATACCAGTATTGATACAGAACTATTGGTTATTTTTGCATTGTTTTTTACATTTGATTTTTTTTAAAACAATTATTCTTTACTGTATTTATCTTAAAAGATTTTGATAAAATGAGAATTAATGTCATTTGTCTTATTTTGATCAGAGTCAAGCCACTTTTTAGAAGATTTTTTAAAGGATTTATTTACCTTACATATTGATTTTAAGCTATTTTTGTATTATGCAATTTTTTATCTAAACAAAAATAATAGCTATATATTTTTTAATGGGTCAAGACAGAAACTAACATTACCTTATTTTAACATTGTTCATTTTATTGTTGCTCTTTATGTTCACTAGCAGATATGTCAACGTTGTTCGTAATTTAAAATGTGTAAATTTCAATAATATTCTAAATTTTATGGTTCTTCTAAAAATTCTGGTAAAATATTTAATTTAATCCCTCTAAAAATAAATATATGGACTTGTTTTTGGTATACAAAATTATATGCACTGGCAGATTAAAGAATAAAGCATTTTTGTCCTATTTGTAAACAAGTTTAGAGAAAATATGAAGTTTGGTTCAACAAGCCAAATAAAAGTTAAATTGAAGCCTCTAAAATGGCAGAAGATATACTCATCCCACCATTTGTATCCTGTTTCAACAATTGGTTAAGCAAAATAAAAAATGAGTTTGAAAAATATTTGTCAAAATATAACGCATAACAAAAAAATAAAGATATCAACAATTCCTATAATTTTGTATACAAAGACCATATTAAAATCCAATTAAAAATATAATACTGTTCATTTATAAAATTTATTTTTATATCAAAGTCTGTGTTATTTCAATTGTAAAAATTGAATAAAAAAAGTCTACCACAAACCACATTTGATAAAATTTCATTGCTAAGTAATATATATTTTTCTTCAAATAAATTTTCGGAAATTTTTCATTTTTAATCAATATCTTGACAACCCATGCTTCTAGAAACTCGAAGCATGGATGGGGTTATCCACAATAAAGTTCGGTTGGAGGACAGAACTCTGGACCAATGGCATGGGAAACCCATGCTATAAGCCTAGACCAAAATAAATCGTCGGGTCCGAGCTCATAAAACAGGGAAAGTGATGAAAGAGTCTGCCCCCATATACTCCCTCCCCGGAAAAGGTGGTTGATCATGCCTGACAGCAAGCACTGCCACTCTCAAAGCCCATCACAGACAGTTGTAAGCTTAACTGGTTGAAGGTCATGTGTAATGTGCTTAAAGTGTGCGGTTGCTACGGAAGGACATGGATCTATTGTCAGGAGAGAGAAGCGTAACTAGTCTTATGTGATCGCGTGTTCCACTGATGCCAATAGCAGGCATTGGTTGGACGGAATGTTCAATTGGAAGACAGAACACGAGACCAATGTCATGTTAAACCCGTGCTATAACATTTAGACCAAGAGATGGGTTTGAGTGCATAACAGAAAAAGTGATTCGTAGAAGAGTGACACAAAAGCTAGCATCCACAAATGTTTTACCCAATTATGTTTTGTAAACTCCATTATATTAAAGCTGTTTTCATCAATTTTAGGAAATGGGCCTGAATTGGGAAGTTTCTTTTGATAAAGCTGCCCCTGACCATGCTTGAGGTTCTGCATTTCAAAGAATTGATAAATATCATCCTACTGTTGTGAAATGAGCAACTTCAAAATATGCCTTTTATTTTCTAAATGTGATTATGTCATTTTAACTTATACAATGTGACAATCAATATTAATAAAGTTAAAACATGCATTTAAGAATAGGACCAAAGATTTATAGATTATGTTTAATTAAAAGATTTTAAAGAGTTTTTTTTCTTCTGACCTTGTATCTTTAGCAAGTTTGGTTACCAATTCTTGCTGAAAATTCTCTAGTTTGACAAGAAATTACTTTTAAGCTTTGTTTTGTTTCATTTTATAAATATGAAGTTAGAAGTTTATTTGTTTCAAAATATGTTTCCTTTTGTGCTTTTCTGCTGTGATGGTGACAAATAAGAATCTAACTTTTATGCCAAGTTGGCAGTTATGTTTTAAAGTGTTTTTCTTTCACTTAATTATGTGCTATTTTATCTGGGAATTATTTTTGTGATTTATATTAAATATTTTGATTTCCCAACGTTATCAGTCAATTACATGTCTGTACCATTCTCTTATGCCTTTAAAATACTATTTTGAAACTTTTCTAACAAATTTTGATTTTTGCCCTATTTACAGCTTCAAGTTTAAATAAATTTATTTCCAGTTGCTATAAAAATTACAACAGTTACTTAAATAAATGTATTCTGTAATTTAAGCAATAACTACTACTGTTTCTAACAAGTATATTGGTACTACTAAGGTTGCAAATACAGTTTAGTTTCCACTAATATTGCAATTTCTATTGGCATTTTCATGGATATTTAACAGATTTATATCTTTAGATCTAATTTTATTACAAAGTTTTTAAGATATTCAACATTTTGCTCGTAGAAAATTTGAAGAATTATTTTAGAAGATTTCTTTTTATTGTTTACAGATGCCTTTACTTACAACTCAAACTGCTTTTAACGTAATGAAACTAAAATAACTTTGTCATAAACATGCAACACACTTAATAATGTCGATTGGTTTTGAAGGCAAGAACCTGCCTTCTTTGTTACGATACACTAACACAAGAAGTATAACTTTCACTCATGAAAGCTAAATCTGCAAATGATGTTAGGAAAGCCAACATGACTGAAGCAAAGAAAGGGGGTTGTCAATGGCGAGGGGAGAAAAGGGGTGTAGACCAAGGAGGAAGGAACAAGAGGTAAGACACTATGGACAGTAAAATACTAAAGAGACTAATGGCATGGTATACCCATAGCATTTAACAAATGATTTGGGATACTGAAAGACTGAAAAAGTGCTTTGAATCCTTCGTTGAATGTTCTCCTTGGTTTTTACTTCAGTCACTGATCTACACTCACGAGTAAAGATTGCAATTCTTGTGCGTCTTGATGAAGTTTCTTTCCTTTAAAATCGGTTGACACTATTATTTTTGTTGTATGTTGTTTTTAAAAGTTACTTTAGCTGTATTACTGATTTTTTTTTTAGTTTTTCATACTACCTCAGATGACATAAGTAATATCATCCAATAATATAAAATTGTATAAAAGTAAATTTTGATATATACTATTTTATTTTTAAAATGTTTATTCTATAATGCAGGGATATTGATAAGAAATCCAGATTTAGAATTTTATGTTTAGCATATATTTTGTACAGATGCTATTTTTGAAAGTACTGCTACTTTTTTCAGCAAATAGTATTTTTATAGTTCTGCTCTGTATAAATTTATAAATAAAATTTTTTGCATTTTCTTTGAGCATTTTTCTTTATTTTAGACATTCATGATGAGGAAAACTTGGGCGATTTATTTAAGCAAACTAATAATAATGTGATTTGTGCCCATTGCTCAAGTTATTAAATTCATGATAGTTTATGAAATCAATTTCATTTTAGATTATCTGTTTGAGGTTTTAGAGTTGACAGAAAATTAGCAGATTATTGATATGTTAAAAATATTTTTAGTGATGTTTTCCATTAAAAAAAAAAAAATCTATTGTCAGATCAGATTAAGGTAAACAGCTAGCTAGCTCACAAGGAAACGTTCTCAAGTGAAACTCATAGAATTCGACGAAGATTTGACAGGTATTAGTAGATGACTCAAAATATTAGCTGCTGAATTGCAAGGGAAAAGCTGTAAAAAATTAAGTCAACATCTTAAGTGCCAAATTCTGAAATGAACTGTCCATGTTTTCTGTGTATGACTTGAAATCTGTTACAAAGTTTTTTTTTTTAGTTTGCATTCAAAAGTATTTGAAATAGTTTGAATATATATTTTTAGTGTAATCGTGCATTTCTCAGTTTTATTATTTTATGCAAGTGAAACAAATTAGCTATCTGCTTTAATTTTGCATTTTGTTTAATGCTCAAAAGACTTGTGCATGAATTATTTTTTTAATACCTCGACATTTTTGAATCTATTTTTTAAAACTAGTAGTGGATTTCAAATAGAAAATGCCACCACATATTAATGTGTGGTGGCATATTGTGTATTCTGAAGGGATCAAAAGGACTGTGAATATTTATCGGAAGTGGATTTTAAAAACACCATATGAAATCGTACATAGTGGATTCTTGGTCACTCTTCAAAAACGACGATTTGATTGATAGTGTCACACCACTGGATAAAATCGTTGATCTCTTGATTGGTGCGGTTTTTGGGTCTGGAAAAATTTCAGATTTAGTTACGTGGTGTGGGTGCTGTACCACGAATTCTGTTCTAAAAACGGAGCCGACTGATTTTACAGAAGCCGAAATAAATGTATAAAATAATGGAAATTTTTGCAAGAACCTGAATCTATTTGAGAAATGTTTTAGTATGATGAAGTGGAAGACACTCTGGATTTCAAGGATTCTGATTTTGACATAGATGAAAATATTCTATTTGAAACTAAATGAGTAGTTGTTGAATGCTGGCGTAGCAGTAAAAAAAAAAAAAAAAAATCACATACTACAATCTGTTGAGATTTGTAAAAAGTCTGTCCCAAATGTATTTGTGGGAAAACCAAATCAACAAATTTGGTGATAAGTACAAACTATGCGAAATTGAAAAATGTGATTTAAAAAGTTTCAGGATACAAGGTGCAGGTGTGTAAATGTGCATGACACGAATTTGAAAAGCTGGGCTAAAGCTTTCTCCTTAAAATTGCCATTCAAGGCTCCGGTAAATGATTCCTGAATTTTAAAAATAAATATAGAATCATTTGAGACAATTTTAATAATTTTCCTGCTAAAGTAATTTTATGAAGAGTATCACATTGCAAATGCTTCACAAGCATTTTTAAAGATTTGCAATTGAACGATAACCAGATGATTATTAAATTCAGATTGATCAGTATTAAAGAAATTCATTCAGGGAGAATGCTTGATTTGTTGGGATCAAAACAGATTGCGCAGCACTTTCAATCTATACATGCAAAGATGGAATGCTGCTATCGCCTTTTATTGTGTATTCTGAACCTAAAGGATAATTTTGGAACTCAGGTGAGGCAGAAAATGTTTCAAATTATATTTATCGGAAGTGTATTTTAAAAACACCATATGAAATCGTACTTAGTGGATTCTTAGTCACTCTTCAAAAACGACGATTTGATTGAGTGTCACACCATCGGATAAAATCGTTCATCTCTTGATTGGTACAGTTTTCTGGTCTGGAAAAAATTTCAGATTTAGTTACGACTGCAAATACAAATAGATTTGTTTCATCGAGACATTATAAAGTATAATCCTTTGCACACAACCAGTTCTCTTCACCACACTACGTTAACATGTGGAAATATTCATGGCAAGCATGCTCATACACAGAAATCCATCATGGGTATTTAAAAAATCCTGTTGAGTTATTTACTGCAAACAAAATATTTGATTGTGGGAAATAAAACTGCATCCAAAATATTCACTGTAAAAATGTTTTTGTTTTATGCATTTCTTCAATGAACCTCATATTTGTGACATATAATTTATAAACATTAATCCTTTCATTTGTCATAAATTCTCTTATAAACTATATACCATAGTACTGATACATGTAATCTGCATTTTCTGTTTTTTGAGTGATAGTTAAGACGTTTTTAAAGTATTAACACCTCTAAATACAGCATAAAATGCGTTTTGATTGTATAAAAACATTCTATGTGTTGGTCAATTTACAAGAATGCAAAATCACCAATTGATCCTAACTGTACGGTTTTGGCAACCCAGACTCGCTTTTAAACATTATTCTACTCCTAATGGAATTTAGCAGCTAATTTTCACAGTATGGATTTTTTATAACTTCTTCCAACACCTGTCAAATTTTCCAGAATTCTACGAGTTTAGCTTAGGAACGTTTCCTTGTCTGTCAACAATAAGTATTTAGCATGAGTTATAAATTATATAATTCAGGGTTGTCATGATCCTTAGAAAGTCATTATTCATTTATCATGTTTAAAGACCTTTTAAGAACCTTTGAAAAAAAAAAAAAAAATACTTTGGTAGTCGCAATACAGGGCATTTATGAACAAACTTGTTTACTCAAATTATTCCTAACTAAAAATTCCAACATAGACATACCTCTTTTTTGTAACACAGGGTAGACACTTTGCTATAATCTCTGAATTGTGGGGGACAGTCTAGAATTGATTGGAGGGGGGGGGGGGGGGTAGAGCTGAATTTTGGAATCCAAGGATCCTAAGAACTGTCAAGCCAGTGTGTGTGGGGAGAAAGGTTATAAAGTACAGGGTATTTATAAAACTATAAACTTGTCACATGTAAAAACTTCCTAGAGATATTCTTGCATAATTATTTTATAGGTACAATACGTTAGTGTTACATGAAGTCTGGTTATTTCATTCAATAATTTGAATATTTAGGACATTTATAAATTGTTTTAAAATTAATTTCTGTCGATTCATTTCTATTATGGAGTTTATGAAATGAGTAACTACACGTTTCACAACTGAAATCGCAACACCATAAAGTAGGTGGAGCTTTATGTAAATGAGGCAATGGAAACAGTAAGGTAAGATATGCAAATGACCAGTTTTGTTACACAGTGATGTAAACACCTTGCCAAGCAGCATCAGGTCTATAACCTGTCCTACATATATATCACTTGAAATTGGGTATTTGTGATCACTATGGAATGCTTATTCTAAATTATTTTAACTGTACAGAAAGTTTGAGAAATTTCAACCTCTGCAGGTTTGAATGTAGTTGGAGTTACCCCAATGAATTGTTTGCAACAAAGCTATTGGGTTTGATCATGGTTTCAATGTATATATGTTGTACCTTTCTTTCTAGAAATTAACAGTATGCATTTAGTTTCCACATGTTAAAATTTGACACCTTTGTAGTTTTAAAGTTGGGTTATCATGGGATAAAAACTAAAATTTCATAATAGGTAAAATATGCAATTTTAACATTTATACCAATAAATTTTAGATCTTTAATGCAAGTCAACTTTGTTTCTAGATGCTGCAAGACTTGCACTCTATTTAAACCAGTGCTAGGAAGATGTTTAGAATTTTTTTTACACCAAACATTATCTTCAAAACACCATACTTGCACAAAGGTTTAAGACTAAATATATAACAATTTACGTTAAAACTTATATGACCAAATGTCAAGTGAATAATAAGCATTAGAAGAATATGCTGTATTTATATAACTAAACACGTCACATTTAAAAGTTCCTTTGTTTGGATTGCTGAATGAGGGTGTACATTATTGCGCAAAAGAAAGGCCTCTTTTTCGTTATTTTTTTTTTGTAGTTAAATTTCTATCTCAGTGGCAAGCACATACTTCTTAATTTTTAGTATTTAATTTAAAGCTTTTAATTGTTTAGGTTAGAACTATAATTTAAGCATACTTTTTAAAATTAATTTTTGTCTACTTACCTTGATTTTAAGACCACCAAATCAAAATATGTATTACAAATTCTAAAGTAGAGGGAATGGTGAAATTTATTTTAAAGCTTGTATTGTACAGGTAGAAATACTACATATTTTAGACAGAAGCTAAGAATATTATCAGTTGACAGGGACAGTATTTAAGAAGGTATTTCTAAATGCATAGATGCCAACCTACCAGAAAGAAAAATAGGATCATAGGAAGGGAAAAAATATTGGCCACAACGCATCACATTTATGCGATTATTTAAACTTTACATTGTAACGCAACTGATGCTCACATATATGGAGCTTATTTAACACATACCGGACAATTGCTAAGGATGGATGACACTACAGTGATGCGATTACAAAAAACTCTTTTGGAGCAGCAAATTTCTGAAATTGTAGCAGTTTGTAGCAGGCAATTATTCAAAATTGTAGCAAGAAATTTTTTGACATTGTAGCAGTTCGGTGCAAGGCATTTTTTTTTATTTTAACAGTTTGTCATATATATAATGAGTAAATGCAAGACAATTAAGTTTAAACATTTAAAATTTTCAATAAACAAAAATAGTATATAAATTGCATCAATAAAAAATGCTTATTTTTTATTAAAAAAAAATCTATTTTCAATACATACTCTTTAATATAAAAAAACTGCAATAAATAATCTTAGAAAAGATCTGTAAAACCTTATAGCATGTCCCCTTCATTTTAAAGGTCTTGAAGAAATATTGCATTTGATACCAAGTTTGATAATGTTCCTTGGGGGAGGGGGGAATCTGAAGTGATCAAAATTTTGAAGGATGTAAATTTAGATGCAAATGCATACCCAAAGTACCCAAATGTCCATTTCATTAATAATACATTTGAAAATTAGTTTTTTTTTGTATAAAAGACAAAATAATTATAAAAATTTTAGTCTATGCAAATGTGGCTCTCATATTAATTATATGATCATTGGTCATCTCTTTCTTTTGTGTAGTCGTGAGAATTATTACCATTAGAAAGTAACTAACATTTGCGAGAAAACAAAGTTTTAGATGTAAGAACAGAAAACTACACCTAAGAAATTACTGCAAGTTTACAGATAGCATTTATTTAAAAAGAATTTCATTCATTATCCTCTTCATCTTCTTCATCTTCATTGTTAATCTGGAAATATCTTAGTTCATAGGATTCTTTTGCATTGGCGACAACTCGAAGCCAATCTCTTAAATTATTTTTCTTCAGATATTTTTTTGTCAAGTATTTCAAGTACCTAAAATAAAATTAAAATTTGATTAAATAGGCGATTAAGTTTAGATATCAAGCACAAAAAATTATTTTGAGTGCTGAAGTTTAGGAATAACAAATTAAAGCTAGAAAAAATAGTCCCTTGAAAACCATGTAACTAATAACTTACCAATATGGTTGTTTGTTAATATTGACCATTTCTCCTCTCCCCTCAATATTTTGGCAGATATAGTGTAAATTAGATTTAAATATTTATGACAATAAAAATGAAATATGTAAATTTTTAATTCACTATTTTAATATATTGCCATTCCTTGACTATTCTATATTAAATATATGTCTATTGGAGAGGTCAATAATAAACAATGTCACATTTTACCACACAATACTTTAGCATTTAGTACTGTAGAGCCCGAGTCGGGCTGAGCATGTTTCACCTCAAGTGCCAATCATCGAATACTGGACGATTGACTTTAATCGAATGTTCAGAACACCGCACCAAATTGATTTTGTGATTTTTTTTTTGTTAAATTTAATTATCAACTATTGTGAAATATATTCACTATTTATATGTAACATTATGCAATAAATCTAATATCATCCTTGTGGTTATAGTTCGTTACATTCACAAGAAAAGTTACTTTGTGTAGTATTGTATTTTGATGACTAACAATTCACCAGCAGTCATTTATATATAAAAAGTGCCCTGTTCGCCATCTGTCTGTAATGCTTGGTGATAAACTTGGTAATCAATTTAGCAAAATATTGCCAATTTGGCGATATTCACACCCAGATAAAAAAAAATATTATTAAAATGGCAAAAATGACGTTAAGTTAAAGAAAATGATATTAAATCAATGAATTATATATACTATTGCTTTATTGTGTATGCTATCAACATTGATAATTATCAATTTAGAGTTGTGTGAAATATAAGTTTATTGGGTACTTCGAAATCGTTTTACATGTTGCCATCAGGAAAAGTGTCAAATGTACAATTTAGCAGTAGAAGAATTGTGCTGTAATCTTAAACATCATTTTTTCACTGTGAAAGAAGTAATTTCATTGCATTATATAGAGAAAATCATGTACTGTCCACATCAGATTTTTAAACATATGTTAATTTACAATAGATGAAATGAGAAAATTTGCATCTGAAGAAAGTAAAAAAAAATAATACAGTATTTTGGAAGGGGCCTGTTTATTACTGACAATGGAATGGCCATATCTTACCTAATATAGCAAAGATTACTCTTTTAATCATAATCGACTTATCCACTGTACATTATATACACATCCTAATTTATAAATAAAATAATGTAATTAGCACTTATTTTAGTATATTTTACAGGGGTGCATGTCCACATATAGTTTCAACCACCCCCTACCTTTCCAGACAAATCTAAAGGCACATCCGGTCACAGTAAACTACATACTATAACAGTAAAATTTGCATTATTGAAAGAAGTTTCAAGATCACAAAATCCAATAGCAAAAGTCAAACTTATTTATAATTAGAATTAATTTAAATATATAAATAAAAACTTGCATACCCCAATAAAAAAATTAAATATTGAAGTTTAAAATAAATTTTTCATTTATCCTGTTTTTATGTAATTGTAAAAGTTGATGCTTCATTTTTTAAAGCTATTGGGTGATCGATAGAATAGTCCCCAACACCTCCTTTGGCATGAAGCAGCAGGTTACGATTCCCTTCCATTTTCTTCGCAAATCTGGTAACCAATGACTTACCTAATATCCAAGCAGAAAGCGGATTTTTAAGTATTTCATCAGATCTTTTTCAATCGAATTTGTTGAGTCTTTTGGCTGTACATCTTGAATTTTCATTAAACATTTTGTATGCATACCTGCTAACCCCCACTGAAGAAAATGCAGTAGATTTCTTAAAGCGTGCGTTTCAATGTCATAACAAACGTGGTATAAAAATAACACATCTAGAGAAAAATAGGGATTTTTCTCATCTCCCCACCCCCTAAATTTGAATTATATACATATTTATAAATACACATATACACAAGAAATAAAGAAGACTAGTTTTATGACAGCTACATTTTATTTTTTACAAAAATTGCAGATTTGTCTTTTAATAAAAATTTACTATATCTAGTTGCTGCTCATAGCATTTACCATTTAAATTAGATTTCATAACGATCAAGCTATCTGGGTTATCGCCAGAAATTGAGGTGCGAAACCTAGTTTTAATTTTTTGTAGGTGGCTAAAAATACGTTCTTACTCCACATTACTTTTATTTGCTTAAATCACTGCTTTAATACCACATTTTGGAAAACATCCCTTCACAGAGTTCATACCCATTTTTCAAAATAGAAAAATTTGTATTATGCAAATATAATTAAAAATTAACCATAATATGAAAATAAACTAGTCTAGTCAATCTAATATGCAACATTTAAATGATGAAGATGGATGAAAAAAGATACTAACGTACTCTCGTCAATTCACGCGATGTAACTGAATTACGCAATCACATTGTTTATGCGAAAATAATTAAGAAACTAACAGTAATAATTAATCAGAATATGAAAATACAATAGTTTAGTCGATCTAACATGCAACATTTAAATGATGGAGATGGATGGAAAAATATACTAATGTACTCTGCATTTCACGCAATGAAACTGAATTGTGCAATCGCACTGTTTATGCGAAAATAATTAAGAAATAAACCATCATAATTAATCAGAATATGAAGATAAGCTAGTTTAGTCAATCAAAAATGCAATATGTAGAAGATTGGGGTGGATGGTAAAAGATACTATTGCACTCTCGGCGATTCATGAGAACAAACTGAATTACGCAATCGCAGCGTTTATGCGAAATTAATGAACAAAATAACATTTTAGGGATTTATGCTGAATTAGACAACCTTTGAAGAAGTATATTTATTACTTTCATAAAATAAGCAATCGAGATCTTAATTTACATTACATGCGACCGTAAATCTATGTTAATTTGATTGGCATTAACCTGCATTTTATTATGGATTTTCTACGATCCCGGGAGTGGTAGAAATCAGTGCTAAAAAAGCAGAAAATCAGCGTTTCCGAGGAATTATACCATGCCTGGTTAATCGATAAATTTCAAACAAAAAAGGCGGAGAATTTCGTTAGTAATCCGGAGGCCGGAGTAGTAATGAAAAATCCAGTCTCTGGCCAATATCCAGAGAGTTTTTCATGTCTGCATCTGTAATCTTATGAACGTACTTTTGATCAAAGAGAAGAAAAATTTCTCACTTAGCTAAAACATCCGACTTGTAGGGAAAATTTTTGGGATATTAACCCTAAATGTAGGGATTTTTTCAAAAAATTGTTAAAATCGGGAGATGTGTCTTCAAAAGCGGGAAATCGGGAGTCTCCCGCCAAATTCAGTAGAGTTGGCACATATGTGTACGTAATTTTCATATCTACGCATTTACATAATATTTTCTGTAGATTTACTTCGATTGCAGTTTTCCAATGATATCTGGTAAGTGGCAAATGGATTTGTGCAAGAAAACGTGTTCATGTAGATTTAAGTGAACATTTTTGCAGAGTTATGTAATTTTCTTTAGAATTTTACAAATCTTAATTTGTAACCTTTTTATGAGTATTATATATACATTTTTATTAAAATTGAATTTCACTATCATTTACATTCCAAAAACGAAATTGGTAGGAGGATACATTTTAAAACAAGGGAAAATACATCACTGGTGGAGATGAGTCAATTTCAAAATGCTGAGAAATATGTCATATTACCATTTTGGTAGGAGGAGCCTATTTCAGAATATGGGAAAATACATCACTGCTTGGGAGGAGCCAATTTCAAAATGCCGAGAAACATGCCAATGTGGTGCATTTTCGCACTTAGTGCCTTTTCAAATTTAAATTTCCCAGTCACAAAAACACCCCTGATTTTTTTAGGTTTTCCAGGCACCCTGATTTCAGGATGTTGATATTTAAGCTCTGGTATTAAATATTTAATAAGGATACAGATGTGTGAAAATTGAGCGTCGCAGGGGCCCCGAACCAGGGACCCTTTGTTGACCGACAGTATAATCACTGAGCAAAAGCTAGCTCCTCATCTGTTCTTATAATTCGGGTATAGGCTCCAAGCATCTTTGATCAGATGTCTTTGCTGCCGCAGATGTTTGTCTTCAATTTTAAAATAAATAAATTATAATTATTCATTTTTTTTATACAAATTGTAAAAATACGAAAAATTCTGTTTACATTATTTAGGTTTCTATGAAAAGTAAGATGGATTGAAAAGAATGCTGTTTCAGTTCTAGGGTGTAATTTTTTTTTTTTGCATTTACACCCATGAATCCAGAATTTTATGTTTATAAAGGAATAAACTAGTACATTTCACTCACAAAGTCAGTTAGTGAAGAATGGAATGGCACTGCATGGTGGTTCCTGATGAAGCTGTTGAGGAAATTTTCCAAGAAAAGCAATGCCACTTTCGGAAAAGAACGAATCACTTTGAAAATGTCCAGAAAAAAACAAACAGAAAACAGATCCAAGAAGCATTTTCATCACAAAAAAGGGAGGGTACCCCCAAATCCAACAAGACATGGTAAAAACAGACAGGGCACTATGGCCATAAAAATATGTAAGGGAAATACTAGGAAATGTACTGACATAGCAAAATTTAACCCACTTGTAGAATTACATTTAATTTTAATGCCATAGTAAATTAACTATTCTGATACACATATAAAATATTTTAGTAGTGATAATATGGTGCCAATTTCGCAACCGCGGGAAAACAAATTTTCCAGATACAAGAACAGAAAAACTCCAATCTCAAAATCTATGATATTTTCAAGACTTTTGGGATTTTCCAAACCTGTAGACACCCTGTCAAAATACTAGGGATCTTTTGTAGCAGAATCCGGAAGACTTTCTCCGGAAGTAGGGACTTTTGGCTCCTAGACAAAAAATTGGAAGAAATTGTGCTTCCTTTAAAAAGTTATGAATTTCAGTATTGTTTTTTTTCACACATAAAAACAGACTGCCAGATCAATTTTCGTTACTTTGTTTCATGCATTGTCTCAAACTCCTCCCACATTTTTTCTGATATGTCTGACTGGTCATAGGGGGAAAAAACAACCTTTTAAATGTAGAAAAGTAGGAAAAGAAGAAACCGTGTGATCCATGCATTCACTATAATTTTGTTCTTTAGAAAAAAGTAATATCCGCTGAATTTTATTTTTCAAAGCACAGATTTTTCCTTTTAAGACTTAATTTAATTCTATGCTTTAATTTATTTCTATGCTTATCTTATAGGCTTCTTTTATGTTATTTTTTCTAGAGGCTTTTTTAGATGATTGGTGGATTTTGCAAACAAATTTTTGGCTGCTTCTTTGATCTTATATGTACCTTTCTCTTTTCCTTCAGTTTAAAACATTCAGTCTCTATAGGTTTTTCCAATTTCTCCATTCTATGCAATCCCTCTTCCATTGCCTCCGCCTGTTTTTATTCTATTTTCTACTTTTCAGATTCTTCCATGTCAGTTACATATTATTGATGAGCTTGTCTGTAATCCATATTAAAATAAAGTATCAGACATTGGCACAAGAAGAGGGGAGCATTTACTCTTTCACAGTATCTTTTACGGTCAGAATTATCTTTCAGTTATTGCTATCTTATCTCTCACTTAAAGCCCATTTTGACACTGAAAATCTCCACTTTTATCTGAATTGCTGTGGAACAGGCTGCTATGATAACTTTCCCAACATTTGAAAATTTGTAATCCACAGAAGTGTGGATATAGTTCTGGGATATAGGGTGATGCCAATATGTATCAATCTTCATATTTTCACTAACATCTTTATCCAATGAAAGTAATTTTTAATCACCAGGCAGAACTTCTTCAGGAACATAAAAAGGCATTATTTTAGAAAATTTAATTAAATCTTCACAACTTTGTGTCTACCTTGAATTTAAAAATCTGAATGTTTCACTGACGAATTTGACAAACAGGTTCTTTCAATAACAATAAAGCTTTTGAGCAAAAATAGTCTGTCTGCATCTGATAACTTCCTGAAGCTCTCTATTAACTACAACATATTCAAATAGGAGAAGATTTACTGATAAAAAGACTTCATCACTACTTAGACTTGAGTCATATTTTAATCCCTTTAAAGCAGAATTAAAACACCCCTCCAATATAATCTGGAGCACACAAGAAGCTTCATTATATAGCTTATGTATTAGGGATTCTTAGCTTTAGGAATTTAGTTGTAATGGTTTAGTGGTTTAAACTGATGCAGCTACGAAATTGAGTTCTGCTTTCATGGTTGGTTGTTTCTAGCATCTTAAAACTGGCATGTATCTGCAAAATGACCAGTTAATTGCAAAAACTGCTCAATAAAATTTTTTATTTTATGAATATATAAATCTGCAAAAACATGACAATTCTTGGCAAAAAAAAAAAAAAAAAAAAAAAAAAAAAAAGGACAGGTGACTTACTCACCACCCTGTGTAGGGAAAGTAAACATTAACAAACGCGTCACACTTACGGAGCAGAAATATAGCCATTTAAATTTCCTACACTATAGCCAAGTATGAAATAAAGCAAACAAAATAATTCATATTGTCTTTTATACATTATCAGATGTGCCAACTTTGCAAACAGAAAAAGCAGGAGACTATTTTGTTGCAAATATATTGTTTACTTATGTCACTTAATATTTGTTTAAAATTATATATGTTTCTTATAAATAAAACATTAAAATATTGTACTATTTAAGTACATTATGCTTTAAACTTATCTGAAAAATAATTTCATTATCAATCTTTTGAATTAAAATAGTGCTAGTAGCAAATTAAAATAACTTGATAATATTAATCCTTGATGTATTTATTAAATCTTAATGCTCCTCCCCCCCACAGAAAAAACTGCATTAAATATCAGGGATAGTATTGGTAGAATATAAAAATTCAGGACACCAATTTTACAAAATTTCAAGATAATAAATTATAAAACAAAAATATATAAAAGTTTTATCCTGTATTACTTAATAATGAAAACAAATATTATCTTTGATAAAATACAGGTTTTCACTAAAGAGAGTTAACAAATATCGATCTTTAATAAAACAAAATATAGCAACGAATTATATAAATTTCTGCCAAAATGGTCTCCTTTTTATTTGCCTAAATCATTGCTTTAATACCAGTTTTTGGAAAATATTCCTTCACAAAGTCCATACCCATTTTTCAAAATAGAAAAATTTGTATTATGCAAATTTAATTAAAAAATTAATCTTAATTAGCCATAATATGAAATTAAGCTAGTTTAGTCGATCTAATATGCAGCATTTAAATAATGGAGATGGATGGAAAAAGATACTAATGTACTCTCGGCAATACACGGGAAGTAACTGAATTGTGCAATCGCATTGTTTATGTGAAAATAATTAAATTGTAATAATTAATCAGAATATGAAAATAAGCTAGTTTAGTCAATCAAAAATTCAATATTTAGAAGATTGAGATGGATAAGAAAAATATGCTATTGTACTCTCGACAATTTATGAGAATAAACTGAATTGTCATCTGCACTATTTATGCGAATTTAATGAAGAAAATAACGTTTTAGTGATTATGCTGAATTAGACAACCTTTGAATAAGTACAATTATTACTTTCATAAAATAAACGATCGCGACCTTAATTTACATTACACGTGGCCGTAAATCTCAGTTAATTTGATTGGCATTACAGTGCATTTTATTATAGATTTGCTATGATCCCGGGAATGATAGAAATCAGAACTAACAAGAAAGATCAATCATGCTTAAAGCATTGATTAAGAAACACTTTCCAACTTCAATGCAATTTTATTTAAAAAAGTCGAAAATGCAATACATTCCTCGGTAATATTTTAAAACTTATCACAATACTACATTGATTTATTATATTTGAAAACTTAAACCTTCATTGAAATATAAATTGCGTGGTTTAAATATCTCTAAAATGCAATACATTCCACGGTAATATTTTTAAATCTATCATAATACTACGATAATTTATTATATTTGAAAACTTCATCGAAAACAACTGAAATTAATTCAAATGACGTCATAGAAAAAAATAACACGCCTGGATCTCTCTATAAAAGCAGGATTTCATTCATAACTTTCTCCATTTCATTCATCACAATACTATAATAATTTATTTTATTTAAAAATTAAGACCATGGAGCTACAATTCATAAACTTTATGCTTAAAACTTCATCGAAAAATATCGTCCTTCTGTTTATAAAATCAATTAATATTTCATTCATATCAGCCATGCAGACTCCATGGACTGAATTATTTTGTGTTAAAGAAATACAGTAATTCTAATACAACTCATTCTACATATTTTGCTGTTTACATTTTACATAGGTGAAAAATAGGCTTAGTTGTAGAAATAATCAAATTTGAATGAGAATTTAAACTCAAATATATTGTCATTGTGTTGTTTTAGTATGTAGATGCACAGAATTTAAGCAGAAATAAAGTAGTTTTAGGATGGATACAACACTCAATATGAATTAAAAAGAACTTTAAAAAATCACGAATTTGAAACAAGATGGATGCCATATATCATTTTGAAGTGGGTCATGTGATCGTTTCATATCATGGTCACGTGATCGTTTCATATAAGATGTGTAATTATTATTTTAATTTTTATTTAAAAAACTACTGAATATATTTAGCTGAATTTTTTTTATATATTTTATGGAACAATTTGACTATTACCTAAAATTTTCGAAGCAATTTGTGAATTTTAAATCTGCTTAAAAAATGTTAGAAAAATTAGGTCCCATAGGGCTCAATGTATTTCATTTTTTCAACCCGGGTTCAATCCAAAACTAATTGTGTGATATTATTTATTTATATTCCCATAGGTCCTACAGACCGTCTGAACAACATACTAAAATTTCATTTTGATTAAGTCATTTTTACGGCAGTTATCGTGCTAACGGACAGACAGACAGACAGACAGAATGAACAAAGTCATAAACACTTTTCAACTTTGTTGTAAAGTGTTAAAAAAGCAGAAAATCAGTGTTTCCAAGGAATTATACAATGTCTGGGTAATGGATAAATTTCAAATAAACAACAACAAAAAAAGCCGGAGAATTAATGAAAAATCCAGAGTCTCCGGCCAAAATAAGGAGAGTTGGCATGTATGCATTATGTTCAACAAATCAAAATTATTACTAAGCAAAAATCACCTTTTTGAAAATCTGCAGTCAGCTGTAACTGTAATCTTGGACTTATTCCTCTCAATAGCAACAGCATTTCCCAAGTTGTTGGTCTTTCCATTGACTTTGATGCGTTCATGGAGAAATTTTTCCTGGAAAATAAAATTCTGGTGAATTCAAAGTTTTTAAAGGATACATTCCAAAACTATATTTAAATTTTAACAAAACTTTAAAGTAGTTTGATTAAAATGGATTAATTACAGCAATAATTACAATGTGAAATGAATTTAGCCAGGGACTTTTGGGAACAGGTCCACAAAATTTAAAACTACATTCTGTATTTCTAGCTAGAAATTTTTTTTATCAATATAAAATACTATACAAATAAAGAATACATCAGGTGTAGTACTGGTATCAAAGGCTGTGGAGTTGGTACAAATATACAGACTTAGTGAAACAGTAGAAAAAATGGAAGTGTTGGAGCCAAAGGTTTGAGATACCATCTAGATAGTCCTGATGTCAGCAGATCAAAATCTAGGACAATCATATGCCACATACAATAAAATATTTGAATAGCATACTAGCAAAAATATTTAAGTTCAAAGAACAAAAGTAAGGATATTTGCTTAATAAAATACAGAAGTTAGTGTATTTTATTGGGAGTGTTTTGAACCCTTCCAAAATTTTTTTCACTGGTAAAAATGTTAAAGAAATCCAGGTTCTTTAAAAGCTGTATCTCCTGTGGGGTTCAGAGTAAAAGTCTGAAGAAGTTATTACTGAGGATTCCATTAGGTAGCAACACCATAACAAAATTGGGCCATTTTGTTTTGTATAGTAACAAACGTATTTGAATTCAAAGTTGTGAACAAAATCTGCCGTTTTTTTGTTTTGAGGGACAATTATAACCTATTTTATAACAAATGAAGCATGAATATATTTTCTTTTTTATTTGTTGTAATAAAAACCAAATGAAAGTGTTAAAGACCAAGAAAATATATAAAAAAACATACTAGTTCTGCACTTGCATTGTGTTGTTGAGACCCAGACTGTCAGGTGTAAGGTAACAGTTTGGACAGTCAGGAAGATCCACCCAATTTAAACCGGAACCCAGTGGGGGAGGCATACAAAGGGACCATACCGTCGTCCCCTACCACTAACCACTCGGAAGGACTTATGGACCCACATGCTTAACGTGATCATACTCTGTCTGAATACAGCGGCAGTTTAGGCAGTGGAGGAAATCGAACATGGGCCTACTGCGTGCAATTCCTGCGTGCTAACCACTGGGCTACCATGCCCTCACTTGCATTGTGTGTCAGTTGGCTTTTGATTAGTAGTGTGCATGTGTAATAAAGTGAAACCAATGATGAGACATTTAGTCCAGTGTATCAGACATTAGATAGCATAAATATTGCATACGAGGCTCTGGGAGTTCCACCTGTTAAAATTTAGAAGCTTAACATTAAACAAAGACCAAATGCTTAAAAAAAAAAAGTAGAAAAAGTTACATCAGCAATGAAAAATAAAGTACAAGGTTTGATGTAAGTTTGCATGAGTCTTTTGCAAATAACGAAGCTGGTTTGAAGGAAGATGAATACACTATTTTCTTAAATAAGCTAAAAGAAAAATTGACAGTTTCAGAGAAAGTAAAAGTATTTAGTGCCCGAGCCCTGATCAGTAGCAAAAACATGTGATGCATTTGGTGCAAGTCAGTACTTAGTAAGTAAGAAACACACAGGCATTAGTTAAGAGCTATGGCATTCTTCCACATTCTTATAGAACAAAGGAAGCGATTGATAAAGTTGTAGATTTTTATGAAAGTGATGAAAACAGTAGGATGTACCACAGTGCAAAAGACTGTTTCTATTAGGAATATAGATGGTCAAAAGAAAACAAAACAAAAAAGACTCATGCAATCTTAAAGACCTGTATCAAAACTTTTGTACTGAAAACTCTGAAGAAAAAATAGGATTTTCAAAGTTTGCTCAATTGCGACCAAAGTGGTGTGGCCGCACTGAACACCAAAATGTTAAACTACATAGTTTAAAACTTAAAATTGATTACAAGGACTTGCTGGTGTTAATGGTGTGTGACTTAAGAGTGAAAAATGCATGTCAGGTAGTTGCAGTGATTGCCCTGGAAGAGATTCTGCAAAAGATTTGATTACAAATAATTTTGATAAGGAAGGCGATACATTTTTAGATACAGTGACATACACAATGATAAATTCATGTAATTCCTTACAAATATTTTCTTATTTTTTTCAGAATTAAAATTTCTCCTTATTCCCTTTCTATAGCTTCTGCAGATATTCTGATTATATTAATGAAGAAATGTTTATATTTCAATTTATTTTTCTTTACATTTGCAATCAAGTATAACTTGCATCTCCTCGATTTTGATTATCAACATTAAAATCATTTACTATGTATGATTTTTAATCTTGTAGATTTAAATTTGTTTTGATAATGCAAATTTAACTATTTAACCTTCACAGCCACCAACAGTTTAATTTTTAATTATTTTTACAATTCCTACTAGCAATGTCCAGTTCATTAAATGTGAATACACAAAGCAACATTTAGTGCAAAAGGTTGTAAAATTGTAATATATTTTAGTATACTAAACCACAAAATTCCATATAATGCAGATAATGTATATATTTTAATTATTTATTTAAATTATATGAAATATATTTTTTTGTTATATATTATTAATCATAAAGAAGTTTTTAGTGGTTGTGAGAAAAATCAAACAAGCCCAATTTGAAAAGTTTTCTCTCATAGTGCAATCAGAATTATAATTTAATAAATAACAAATATAAAATTATATAAAAAAAAGCTTTACCAAAAACAAAAACGTACCCAAACCTTCACGAGTGCATCATTGTTTACATTGAAAAACAGTGAAAGAACAGGAAATAAAAGCGATCCTAGTGAATACTCTAGTGAACTGAGCTGTCGATGAGATACAAAGTTTTCAAGTGACCAAGTAACTATACATCCCTTTGTAATGTACTACAGACATACGGATGATCAATCTGACATCCAAAAGTTTTTGTGTCATCAGTGACTGCTGCATGCAACATACCACCAAAGTACTGTATGCTTTTCAAAAAGCACTCTGGGTTTGAAATAGAGCTTGAAATTTAGGGAGGGACATTCTCCGTTTAACAAAAATTTTGAGAGAGATTTTCAAGAACTTGGGAAGAAATTTAAAAATCCAGGATTTTTATTAGTAAAATGTAAGGTACAGATTTGATATAAAGAATTTGGATTTTTCAACTTTTTTTCGCGAGCCAGATGTGGCGCGCCTGATTCGCGCACGCGAAATGTTCTGTGACGTGTGTTTCTGGAAATTCTGGCAACCCCACGCCTTTTAGCTTTCTGATAAGTCGGCTACAGCCATTTCATTTTTGTTTTGTTGTTGCTGCGTGTGTAAAAACGTGGCTCTGTGTGTTAAAAACGGGAATATCATACAGGAATTAAAGATAGCACATGTTAATAGATAAAATAATGTAGAAGCAGAAAATTTACATAAAAATAATGAGAGTTCTTTGATGACTGCAATGTGGAAACAATTATTTGTGCAATTTGGATAATTACACGCGTTTTTCTTTGAAAAGTTTTGGATTTCATTAAACCAGGTACCGTGTTTTGATTTTGTTGTCCCCGTAGTTGTCGCACAAATAGCTATTGCTACATGAGACGTATAAGTATCGTTTTTTTAAATTTCTTTAAAGTACAAACTTAAAAAAAAAAAGGCGGATTTAGCCAAATTTTTTTATATCAAATCTGTTCCATGCCAAGTTCTAAGAGAAATTTGTAAATTCACGAAAAGCAAAACAAATCGGCCAGTGCTAAATGTAGAAAAATCAGCAATCTTTTTAAAAGTCAAAATATAAGGTAAGTTTAGTTCTTTAAAATTTCAATTTTTTTTTAATTAGCGGCTAAAATACTCTACTTTTTTTAAATGACTGGTTTTTCAGTAAATTCCCATTTTTGTTTGTTTACTCTTGTGAATGATTAACTTTCACGTTCCCTAAGAAACGGAAGTCTTGCAACGAGTAAAAAAGGAAAAAAGAATATGAAGTAAAAGGAACCACTTAATTTTAGATAATGTTGATTTTATAAATATTAAAATGTAATGTATGATGATAATTGTGGTCCATAGACCTCTGAGAAAAAAAGGCCCCCGTTCGTTTAAAATTGCCCTGTTCATGTTAAAAAATGCCACTTTCATTTAGCTACAGTGCCCTCTTTATGAATGAGCACCCTGCCTTTTTTAGTCTAGGGGAAACACTTTGGCGCATGACACCTTTTGTAAAAAAAATTGTATACCTTTCAGATGAAGCTGCTGGGGGCAGTATAAGAATAAAAAAAAAAACTTCTTGAACTTGTGTGATCATAAGAAAGACATTCTACTTGATGTGGAATGGAATTTTTTTGGGATATCTCATGGAAAAAGGCCATGTGATGGAATAGGCGGGACAGTCAAACGACTAGACTAGAAAGCAAGCCTGCAAAGAGTAGCAGGGAATCGCATCTAAACACCTCGAGATGTTTACTTTTTGCACAGTAAACATAAAGAGTGTTTTCTTTATGTTTGTAATTAGCACTTTATTCTGAGTAAAAGGTCTTTTAAATCTTTTAATTTGCTCAATTAGGAGGAAAGTTATATCATTTTGAGCAAATGCTTGTAATCACAAAATTTACATGTTTAAAAACACCGAAGAAATCCTTGTCTTTCTTTCATATGGCTATATGCTATTTGAGTTACGTGTGTGAGTATTACCGATATACTCGAGTAAAGTCGACTTCGCATATAAGTCGAACGCCTACTTTCTGAGAGAGAGAGAAAAAAAAAAACATTCTAAAACTTGCATATAAATTGACCCCCCCCATACTTTCAGAGGGATAAAAAAAAAAAAAAAAAAAAAACTCGTGTATAAATCTATCCCTAAAAGAGAAAATAAAATTTCCCATAAATTATTCAAAAACACTTGAAAACGAAATATATATATATATATATATATATATATATATATATATATATATATATATATATATAAATAAAAATAAATAAAATTTAATTTCCATAATAAAAACTTCATCGGAACTCCGAACGAAATAATAACGATATAATTAATATCGGAACGAAATATATATATATACACATATATATATAAATAAAAATAAATAATAAAATTTAAATTTCCATAATAAAAACTTCATCGGAAGTCCGATTCCAAAGGCCTATGACATATGAGCGCTGTTTCTCATCCGTTTTGGGCATTCTTTTACTCCCAGCACGCAGCGTCCCCAAAATGGACATGAGACAGCGCATCCCTGTCTCTCAAGCGTCCTTTGACCCACCGCGCAATCAAACAATATCTGGCTTTCACCCGTTATTTGAGCTGATTTTTTTTTTATTAACCCCCAACACAGTAGAAATTAGAAACTCTTTTCAATAAATTAAAAAAAAAAACAAAAAAAAAACCACTTAACTTAAAATCCTGTATTATAGGTTTAAACAATCCGTGTTACATAATCATGTCTGAAATGAACCATTTTTTCCTCAAACGATCGGCTGTAGTCCGAGAAGTGAGTGATAAACTTCGAACGAAAATGTATGCATATTTTCTGATGACGCGATATAACGGTAGTCGGGAGCATTTGGGAGGACAGTGACTCACAGGAGAGTTTTGAAGTGCAGAGAAATTCGGAGTGCGCGATTGCGTAATTACTACAGCATTGTTTTAGGTTGGATTGTCTCGTGAGAAAAAATAATTTTTAGATTGACGCTTAACTGGTTTTGCTGTTTGAATCTGTGTACGCTATATTCATAAAATCTGGTTTAACAAAATAAATTTTAGTTATTTTGGATAATTTGGAACTAGTTTATTAAATATATATTATAAAGAGTTGAATTCAATGACTTAGGCTGTGATCCCAACGAAAACAAAAACGACCCTATTCGTTAAAAATTGCTCCTTTAGTTCAGCTACAGTGGCCTCTTTATGAATGAGCACCCTGCCCTTTTTTTAGTCTAGGGGAAACACTAAATACATTTGTTGAAATAGCATGGAATGACCCAATAGTGATATTTTAATAGAGTATTTTAAGAGCATAAAATTACAATAAAAGAAAAATAATTTTGCTATTAATTTAACACCTCTGCTATATATGGACAGGTTATGTTAAGTTTACTTACAAAATCTGAAGAATTCATAATGCCATCTTCAACTGGATGACTGCTATCAATACAGAATTTCTTGGGCTGCATCTTTTTCTTTTTGCCTTTGCCCTTAAGGACAGGCTTGGGTAATTTCTTTTTCACAACCTAAAATAAAATTCGATTAAAATAGTCTAAATATTAACTTAGTCTATGGTTAATATTCTAAAGAAAGCAAAGGTAAAAATTTCCTCTTGCAATTTGTTAGCAATAACTGCTTTGTCTTTATTACAGGCATTTTGGAAACTACAAATATAACCAATTATTTACATAAACTGGCTAGCAGATGGTAACTAATAATCTTTTCTTTAGTCCACCTGTAACTATTAGTTCTTATTTGAGATAATGAAATTCTTGAAAGTGTTTTTAAGCTTAGCTTATGTTTTATACACTACGTGACAGTGAACCAAGGAGAGGACAGTGATGAAAATCGACAGACAGAAACAGCAATGAACAATAAGTGATGTTTATTGCAACATGATACACATATTCACTGAGTGATAACAATTTGATCAGTAGGTTGTACATCATAAGAAATTAGGACCACCGTGGGTGCAATACAGGTAGCAACATGTCTAGGTACAGAGCTAATGAGCATGCGGATGGTGTCTTATGGGAGGGCTGCTCATTCCATGTCAACCATTTGCCAGAGTTCATCTTCTAAACGCGGTAGCAAGCGACATCTAATCACGTTCCAGACTTGTTCGATTGGTGAGAGCACAGACTAATATACACAGACCTGTCACTCGAGATTTCGCAGCACCCTCAGAGATGCACCAGTTGGCACACTTTGCGATGGTTTAAGACTGTTTTCGTATTATAACCCTATTTTCCCCACAGTACAATAGCCATGTTCTCTTGCAGCATGCACTGTAGTGCGCAAGAAGATTATTTGTTAAGTGATTAAAGTATTTCAAAAATGGATTACCAAAAGAAAACTTACTATGTTATAAGGTATGTTATTTATTTTTAATAAAATTGAAATAATAGTTATCCACATCCTATATACGTGTTCATCATAAGTATACATGTGTTCATCATAAGAAATTAGTGCGGTATTAACACTGCCAATAGATTAAAATAAAATGTATAAAAATTGATATTTGGATAGCTTTTTTTAGAGCTAGTTAAGTTGAATGTGATATTGTATGTGTATACATTTTTGTAAAATGTTTATTAAATGATGTATGGTGGAAAATTCACCTCATCCCCACCACAACTTTGATAGTGCATTTATGCAAATTTTGGTATTTACTATAAGAATCAGGCACAGTTATTAACCCCTTCAGGACGGCGGTATTCCGAAACTGCCGTGGCCCAAAGGACGGAGTGCTTCGTTTCCGAACTGTTCCCAAAAGACGGCTAATTTTTTGCGGTAAGCCTAACTCTCGAAAAAAATTCACCCGTTCAACACAGCATTCTACCTTTTTCAGGAAGAAAGGAAATACTTATTTTCTATTTGATGTATATTTTCCATACAAATTTTCTTTTATCAAAATATTAAAAATTTTAGTGTATATATGTTTTAGGTACAGATGGATAATTCTTTGGCATGTCCTTCCGATTTTTTAAAACTGTACCACATATATGCGTATTCAGACAACAAATACTTTGCGAGTACAGGAGAGGTAAAACATTTATCCAAATACAAAGTATATCCTTTTCCTAAAAGTTCACTTAGAAGTGTTTTCACAACACGTTCCCTATACCCACCATCAGAGCTTGACAATTCAGTGTCCTTTCCAGTATACACAAGGAAATTCCATATATAGCCTGATTCCGATTCCGACAATTTATATATTTTTATTCCATATCTGGACCTTTTCGACGGGATATATTGACGAAATCCCAGCCTTCCTTTCCATGAGAACAAAGATTCATCAATGAACATTTCTTCTAGGAGTGTATATAGATTTAAATTTTGAAACTAATACATCTAACACGGGTTTCAAAATATCTAGTTTTTGGGCATTACTATCAAGAGTAAAATGAAGGTAATGTAATATTCCTATAAATCGATCGCGACTCATAACTGGGTAAATTCTCAAAATAGGCCCCCACTCGTTTTTTTTCTAAGTACAAAATTGCGCCAAGTTGGCGCGTTGGCCGTGTTTTGAAATTGACTCCTCCCAATTGAAGTGACGTATATTCCCGTGTTTTAAAATAGGCTCCTCCTACAATAGTGACGTCTTATTCTAGAGTTTTATCGCGCGCGTAATGGCATTTATTGCGTAATGGCAGAATAACAAAATTTTAAAAACGCTGGATACTTAAAATATTTTTTGAATTTAAATCAATATCAAAAACTTATAAATCGAAAATTAAAAAACGATACTTAGTAAACGGATTGCACTTTAACAAAATTTAAGAAAAAACGGAACTTAGAAAAAAGTTCGTACTTTAACTAAATTTAAGAAAAAACGGAACTTAGAAAAAAGATTGTACTTTAACTAAATTTAAGAAAAAACGGAACTTAGAAAAAAGTTTGTACTTTAACTAAATTTAAGAAAAAATGGAACTTAGAAAAAAGATTGTACTTTAACTAAATTTAAGAAAAAACGGAACTTAGAAAAAAGATTGTACTTTAACTAAATTTAAGAAAAAACGGAACTTAGAAAAAAGTTTGTACTTTAACTAAATTCAAGAGAAAACGGAACTTAGAAAAAAGTTTGTACTTTAACTAAATTTAAGAAAAAACGGAACTTAGAAAAAAGATTGTACTTTAACTAAATTTAAGAAAAAACGGAACTTAGAAAAAAGTTTGTACTTTAACTAAATTTAAGAAAAAACGGAACTTAGAAAAAAGATTGTACTTTAACTAAATTTAAGAAAAAACGGAACTTAGAAAAAAGTTTGTACTTTAACTAAATTCAAGAGAAAACGGAACTTAGAAAAAAGATTGTACTTTAACTAAATTTAAGAAAAAACGGAACTTAGAAAAAAGTTTGTACTTTAACTAAATTTAAGAAAAAACGGAACTTAGAAAAAAGTTTGTACTTTAACTAAATTCAAGAGAAAACGATACTTAGAAAAAAGTTTGTACTTTAACAAAAATCAAGAAAAAAATGATACTTTAAAATTAAGAAACCCATTTTAAAAACACGGAAAAATACAAAAGACAATTTCAAAACACGGGATGAACAAAGAAAAAACTAACCTTTATGTAACGGATATCCATATTTTTAATTACATCCGCACAGGAACACGTTTTCTTACACGTACATTCAACACGTTTTCTTGAACATACACGTACATTTAACACACACCGGAACACGTTTTCTTACACGTACATTCAACACTGCAACACGTTTTCTTACACGTACATTCAACACTGCAACACGTTTTCTTGAACATACACGTACATTTAACACACACCGGAACACGTTTTCTTACACGTACATTCAACACTGCAACACGTTTTCTTGAACATACACGTACATTTAACACCGGAGCCTGCATATCTATTGAAAAATTGCGTAAAATGTTAATGTCCATGAATTACGAGGAATGTTTTAAATATTTATTCCAAAAAGTTTGTACGTGTTTACATCTTTGCAAATCGATCGAAAAAGATCTGTAAAAGCAAGAGTCAACGAATTCGATCGAAAAAGGACTATTACTGCCTATTAAAATGCAGAATCCAAAGAATAAAAAGGCGCGCGCGCAGCATCCTAAAAAGGCGAGCGCTGATTGGATGTCCGTTCGAAGGCTACCAGATTCGCGAAGTAGCCGGAATAGAATTGTAACCCGCAGAATCGCGCCAACTTGGCGCTGGATCGTACTTTGAAAAATGAGTGGGGGCCTATTCTAAGAATCACCCCATAACTGAATTGTTTCAGATTCATCATCAAAAATAACACTGTTCCACGAATCTTTACTATCTGCATTGCTTTCATTACTGTCTGGTTCGTTTACCATACGCGTATATTCTTCCACAGAAAGGAAATGTCTCAAACCAGCCATACTTTTATCCGAAATAACCTAATAAGTAATCATTTCACTGTCTACATTCCTTTACCCGCCCTCCCCCTCAAAATACTCTTATATTTCTGTAATTCACCAACGAAATCATTAAAAGCTAAAATCAAAAGGAGACCCAGAACTCAATTATAAAATTGTTGATGCTGCGAGAAGTGCTCTGTCTGTTTACTTTACAGAACCATGTTTCACCGCTCCAAATGGAGAAATAATTCACTAGATTCTCCTTGTGCCAAGGTCAAGCATCTGCAAAATACATTTAAGTTGCTTCCACGGGCATTTAACGCCATCTAGTAGACAAATAAATTCAAATGAAAACATTTCACATAGAAACACCGATACGTGCCACTCGCAGTTTAGGGTAAAGTTCTCTCTGTCACGAGTATGTGTCGTCCGTCCTTGAATGCAAGTTTGCAGACGGCACGTGTCGCGAAAGGGTTAAGGAAAGTCATGGGGGTACGAACGACACCATTGAGTAAACACCCCAAATTATTTTTTTAGTTATATATTACAATTTCTATTGAAAAAAAATCTGAATTCTTGGTTCAATTAAATAGAGAATTGAAACTAAGTTATGAAAAATGTCACTAGATGGCAGCACTACAGCTCTCATCAGAGAAAGGAGACTCACAAAAGCTGTAGTGCATAGAATTTTCAACACATAAGAGAAAATACAGGGATATTTGCTAAAGCCGCGTTCCTTTCACAGTCATCTCCTGAGAGAACGAATGGTATGAGAATAATATTAGAAATTTGGTGTGAAAATAAAACAAACATTGCAGAATTACGAGTAGATTGTGTCGCGTTCTGCTAGAGCTTCTTGCCAAAGAGAAATAGAAGAGTAGGAAAACATTAGGGACCTCTCAAATTGGCTTAGTTTTGCTAATTTGGCTTCTATTTTCTACATTTAAAAATGTGTTTGTTCTCTTTCTCGTCTTTTTTATAAATATGGAAGTTGAGATAAATATTTGAACAAATGAGTGGATTAAGTGTACGTGTGTGATGATGGGAAGGGGTGTTTATGATACTTTAAGGGATTTCTGGCCATCGTGAATAAAATGTGTTGAGGACACTCAGTTTGAGGGATCACTTGACCCACCCAGCTGTCTTACAAGGGGGATATTTCTGATTTGGGGCAGTTCTGTATTCTGGATGATCTGTTGGCGACGAATTCCAATATGTTTGACTTAATTCTTTAAAAGTCTGGAGTTTCCTTTTTTTGGTATTCCCGTGATCGATAGGCTATTTTTAGTGACACTTCAGAAATATGTTGTTTCAGATATTTAGTTGACCTATCCAGCTTTCTTACTCGCTGTTTTACTTTTTCAGCTATTTAACATTCAAAATACCTAAAAATGAAAGAAATTTTAAATATTTGTTAAAAAAAAAATTTGCATAAATTTTACTTGAGGTAGCCCTCAAATTTCTTATCTCGGATTCTAATTTAGCGATTTTAATTTTAACGATGACTATAGTTTCTGCACCATTTGTACATATTATCTGGTTATGCATCTTTGTTGTGACAACTCTGAGTATAATTTTTACTTCAATTAGCCCCCCCCCCCTAATTTTTCATCTCACCTCTTAACCCACAGATTTTGATTTTACTGGTGACTATAGTCTCTAAACTATGTAATGGATTTAGGTCTTAGGACTATGTAATGTCTTTCACTAGGAAGGATACGTTCCATGTGTCCAGGATTTTTTATGAACAAGCGAGCTGGTGGGAGGTACGTTATTTTACTTAATATATCCGCAGTTTATATTTTTAATACACCCGTTACTATGACCAAAATACGTATATGTATATACATACAGAGATATATATATATATATTTCAGTCCATCGTCTTATTTTTATTATACAGAACATTTTCACTTAATGATTAATCTCAGGTATATATAATACAAGTAAAATAAAAATTCTTCAATTATATATATATATACACACACACACATAGGGTTCGCGCTAGCCATTCGCCTACGTGCCAAATGCAAAAAGATCGCAAAACTGGCGACAAAAAAATACTTTGGTGACGAGATATATATTTCAGTCAGTCTTATTTTTGCTATACAGAACATTTTCGCTTAATCATTAATCTCAGGTATATATAATACAAGTAAAATAAAAATTCTTCAATTATATAAATATATATACATAGGGTTTGCGCTAGCCATTCGCATATGCGCCAAATGCAAAATGATCGCAAAACTGGCGATAAAAAAATACTTTGGTGAAAAAAATGGCGAATGATTTTTTGGAAACTGAAAATTTCGTAAATATTTTTTTGGGAAGTAATATGGAATAAAAGTCTGATTCCAGACAAGTAGGCCTATGACATACGAGCGTTGTCTTTCCTTTGTTTTGGGGATGCTCGTTCTTGTGTGACAAGCTCCAGATATTCTTTAATTCCCAGCACGCTGCTCAAACGGACGGCAGATAGTGCATTCCTGTCTCTCAAGCGTCCTTGACCCACCCACCGCGGCAATCAAAGCATTATCTGGATTCAGTTCGTTATGCGAGCGTACAACCGTAAACCGCCAACAGTTATTTGATACTCTCCAATAAACAACAACAAAAAAAAAAAACACTTTCAACTTAAAATCATGCATTATAGTTTTAAACAATCCGTGTTACAGAATTATTTCTGAAAAGAGCCATTTTTTGTCGAAAATGATCAGCCGTAATCAGAGAAACAAGCATAGCTACCAACCTTTAAATATGAAAAACCGGGAGATTTTTGTGCGAAAATATGAGAAAACCGGGAGATTTTGATAAGCCCAATTTTAGACGATGCAGACAGATTGCAAAAGTGGAAATTATTTTCACAATTAAACAAAACATAAAGAGGATCACGCACAAATGCAGTTTTTCGCGATACTGCTGCAAAATAGCCTTTCATTTCATTAATATTACGTTTGAACAATAGTTTTTCTGTATAAAATACGAAATAGTTATAAAAAAATTTGACGATGCTGACAAATTGCAAAAGTAGTTTCATAATAAAACGAAACATAAGGAGGATCGCACACAAACGTTGTTTTTAGCGCTACTGCTGAAAAAAAGTTTCATTTCATTAATAATATGTTTGAACAATAGTTTTGTATATAAAACAAAATAATTTAATAAAATTTTAGTCGATGCAAATGCGTTTTCCCTACATTAATTAGATAATCATTGGTCATCTCTTGTGACGCTGTGGGAATAATTGCTGTTTGCGAGCGCCGATTACACGATAGCTGAGAAATGCATTTTTAGACGAAAAAAACGGGAAAACTTCAATTTCAAAATTTATGACTTTGTTTCTCATATGATATTTTCAGAAAATTCATGATCTATTTCCGATTTTTTCACTTTTGTAACCTGTAGATACAAATACAAACGTCAATTGCGATCCATTCCTACACTGCGGTAGCAGAAAACTGCACCGAGGAAGACAACTGAAAGTCATGATTTGCATTCGAGTGATTTCTGCCTAGAAAGGGGGAAAATAAGGGCCGCTAAGTGAAAACCGGGAGATCGAGCGACTTACCCGGGAGACGTAGCAAAAAACCGGGAGAGTTGGCAGCTATGGAAACAAGTGATAAACATCGAACGAAAATGTATGTATATTTTTTTGATGACGCATATACAGTTGTAGTCCGGAGCATCTGGAGGGCAGAGAAATAAGGAGTGTGCGATTGCGTAATTACTACCGCATCGTTTTAGGATCGATTGTCTTGCGAGAAAAAAGAACTTTTAGACTTACGAAGTTTTTCTTTTTTTTTTAAGACTCCGCATATAAATTGCCCCCCCTACTTTGAAGTGTTTTTTCCTTTGTCACAAATTTCTCGACTTACGCGAGTATATACGGTAAATAAAAAAGCATTTAATTTTAGTTAAAACCAACTGAAAAAAGGTCACTGCTGATTATCACATATGCCAACTTGCGGTTTGCAGATTTTGTCATAAGTTGAATCGTAGTTTATCTTTTTGTTACGAATTTTTAAGCCTGTCTGGCTTGTTTTCGTTTCATCTTCATCATCATCTTTGTGGTTTTTATACAATCCTTATGCCTGCCTGAATTTTAAAGAAATATGATACTGCATATAAAAATATTATGGATGTAGCAAGAATTGGTTTCACATGTCCTATGACAACAACCATCGTTGAAAGAGGCTTTAGTAAACAGAACATAAATTTCATTAAGTAGTAAAATCAGAGTAAAAAATCTCAGTGACTTGATTCTTATAAATAGTGAAGGGCCAGATATGAAAAATTAAACTTTAAGGCAGCTTTTGAAAATTGGTGTATATTACAAAAATTCGACCCTTGCCTGGTTTATATGATAATGAAACTATGTGAATTATAAAATAAATTTGTTATTTTGTAACTCATTGTGATCTTTCATTGGTAAATACAAGTTTAATTTACTAATAGCCTATTTAATGATTAAAAAAAAAATAAAATCTACCTATCTTTATATCTTGTTTAGAATGAAATTAATATTATTAGCAGCATTATGGCTTAAAAGTAGAAATTTTGACTAATAATAATGTAATTTGGCTAACAGTTTGAAATTCCTAGCGCAGGCTCTGTATATATATATACATACGATAGGCATAAAGATATAGATGAGTGCCCCCCCCCCCCCACATGTCGCCACTGATAAGAATATTTGTATAATTAAAATAAAAAAATATCAGTATCCAAGAATAAATTATGGATCAAGTAATTTAGCAATCAACAAACTAGTGTACTTTTTAGACTGAAAATATTATATATCAGTCTTGAGTATGTTAGCTTGTAATTTTTTGTGCATTATGTCTTACAGTGAGACAATGCAATGAGTCTACTTTTTAATTCATTTTATGATTATATGACTTAAATATATAACTATGTTTACTTAAATTTACTTTTAAGCTACCTAATGAATATATTTATGTTGCAAATAAATGTATTTCTAAATCCTGATCATTTCTATAGTTTCAAAAATTATAAAAGTATAGTCCTGCACATCCCTCCCCCGCATTAAAAAAAAAAAAAAATCCCCAAGCGAGCGATAACATGCCAATCTGGCATTTGGGTAAATTAGTAGAATAGCCCACACCTTATTTCTCTAAGCACAAAATTGAGCAAAGTTGGCGTATTTCTCAGTGTTTTGAAATTGACTCCTCCCAATTTAAGTGACTTATTTTCCTGTGTTTTAAAATAGGCTCCTCCTACAAAAGTGACATTCTACAGCTTTATGAACTGGAATTTTGAATGTAAATGATGGTGCAATTCAATTTTAATATAAGGGAATAATACTCAAACAACCGTTTAGGCCCAACCCACCTAAGAAGCATCTTTAGTCTCTTTTGGAGGCCTCCATTTCTACCTATTATAATAGGATATCTACGGTACAAAATGTAAAAAGCTTTTGTGCTTCCTTGTTTTGAAATTGGCTCTTACCTTTCAAAGTGAGGTATTTTTATGTATGCTATAAAAGGCTCATCCTATCAATAGATGTAAAGTACAATGGGGGTCCATCCTAGTGAACAGTAAGGTCATAAAGGGCATCTTCTTCAACTGTTTCATAATGTGTTTTTACCCAGAAATAGAAGTATTAAAATAACCCTTAATATAATGTATGAAATACTATGTGTACAGCTTTTATGCAAAAATCAGATATGTCATTATAATTAGTGCCTTTTTAAATTGAAAACGTGTCCTTTTTTAGTCTACACTATAAAAACATGTGTTTTTATAGTGTAGACATGTTTATAGTGTTGAACAGGAAAATATAATGAACCTTTCTTCAAATTTGTGGACGGAAAAAATTATAATCCGCTGGTGTTTAGAAGTCATGCCTATAGGATCACATTTTGTAACATAAAGGGAAAACTGATGAAAATAGAGATTAACATTTTGAACAGAGTTAACGAGTGAACAACAAAAAGTTAAAAAAAAAATATCTCGGTGGGGTTGAAAATGCCACTTTTTTTGTATTGATTATGATAAGAGGGATTTTTAAATTTTAATGAAATAGCCAATAATGATATGACAAATAATGAAAATAGTTCATTTCATTAAAACTAAGAAATTTTAATACTAAAAAGATCTAAAAGCACAAGTAACATTAACCACATCGAGATCTTATACATAGGTTAACACAAATTTACAAAGCAAAATTTATGTATAAATTTACGAATAATACAGTAAAAAAATAGGAAAATGGCGGATTCGATATATAATAAGCACGTGTACAGTCACTATATGTAGTTTATATTTATACATTAATCTAATATTTAGACATACACATGTATAATTATATAATAAAGTCGCAAAAGTCACTCTACAATCAATAAGAGAAAAATAAAAATATATAAAAATCTTACAATTGCCATAGTAAAATCTTAGACGTATTCTTCTACAAAACGTAATGAGAGTACAGCCACGGACTACGGTCACGATTCTTCACGAACCACGATAGAGGTACCGGAATGAAGTTTATTCTGCATCCTTTAAAACACTTCTAAAAATCCTAGTAGGTTTCATGTGTAGGAAAATAAATAAATTCAACCATGGGTTTAGAAAAAGAGAAATAAATAAATTATGTGCCGCCTCGATGTATATATTGAGACAAGGTGTCCATAGTATATATAGGCGGGACTGAGGGGCGGGCAATTTTGACGTAATATCCATACGTCACTTCGCTTCCACTCTATTCTTTACGCTATTCTATATGCTATTATAGTTATTACGCTGGATATAATTTTTTAATGAAGTATCAATAAAGTAAGTGTTATATTTTAATATGTATAATAACTCATATTTCCTTTTAACAGTAATCTACCATCATTTCAAGATTGTTTTATCAAATTCAAGTATTTACAAAAATATCAAATTCTTATCAATCCTATATAAGCCTATACGAGTGCATATTTTGTTAGATGTCAGAATGGTTAGATGAACACAATGCAGGTTTTTGATATTTTTAAAATCTCAGCAGGCTTTTCAGTGTTTTTCTGACTTAATGACTATATGTAAAAATTATATTGCATGTGCAACTGATCAATTATTTGATAATCTTT
Organism: Amaurobius ferox; assembly: GCA_951213105.1. NCBI lineage: Eukaryota > Metazoa > Arthropoda > Arachnida > Araneae > Amaurobiidae > Amaurobius > Amaurobius ferox. The sequence goes on along the minus strand of OX578138.1, from coordinate 11,119,816 downwards.
ATAACAATTCATATTAGAACCTTCTTACACAAATCACCCCATGCCTGGTAATAAACAGTTATAGAATACAGGCATACACACATGTAGATATGCTATATCTTTTAACTAATTTTGTATGTACTTTTGGACAAACTTTCATTTAACAAGCTTTCTTTTGTAGAAGTAAGTAATTTTGCTGCGATTTTCATTTTATGTTATCACTTATGTTAAACAAGACTTGGTCCAGCTTTGAAACAATCAATGAGTTTGCACATTGATTTTATTGTATAACTTTTGCACACGTCAAGGATGTGTTTGAAAAGTTTACTGAATGGTCATCTCAGTTAACAATTGCTTATCGGCTATCAGGTCACTCACCGGAGAAAAACAACATGAGTATTTTGCGTGGTTCAAGATAGCATTTCAAGCAAAACAAGTATACGCCACCGTCGTATGACGTCACGGTAGCCATTGGAGACTTTTTCGGATAGCTTTTATGGAGTTTAACATGGAGTGATATTTACAAAGCTTCTGACAGAATAATGTATGATATTTAACTCTTCGGACCTCAATATTTAGCATCCTGAGTGCATAAACTTTTTTAAAAATCGTTGTTATGCAATATTTTCTGTCTAGGAATTTTTATAGACTAAAATGTACGGACTCCTGTCAATGCTTGGCGAACAAATTTGACAGTTCTCGCCAACGCTGACACAATTTTCCCCCGTGTTCCTAACGTTGAGCCTAGGTCTACAGAAAGGAAAGGTTGGCCAAAGATTGGACGCGAACAGCTGGAGTTCTCCCCTCCTTTCGCATCTGACGTCACTGGTTCCAAAGACAGGTCTGTATTCCGTAGATGTCATCAGAAATGCATTGAATACTGCAGCAATTATCTTAATTTAAAGGTGCATCACATAATATATTGAAATTTCTACCTAGTAAAATGACAGATTAGATTTCATTATTCCTATATAGAAGCATAATATAAAATAAAACTAGTTATGGTAAATTTTATTTAGGACTGTATCGTTAGAGATGTTTTTAAGCATCTCTAGCGATGACAGTAGCAATTGAGCTGTTTAAACTATGTTAAAATATTTTCTACATTTTAAAATTGTTATTAGATTTAATAAGTGTGTAGTAAAATGTCGGAGGCTTCAGATAAAATACAAGATATGTGGCTAGAATAATAAAGCAACGGAATTTGTCCATTTTTATCGAACTGCTTTAAAATATAACAGACTTCGACATGAAAAAAAACGAGAATGCAGTGAATGACTTGCTGAATGTAATTGAAAAATAGTTATCAGAATTATAGGAATAAATAAACATGCGATGTCCTTAAAGATTTCAGGCAAAAAATGCTTATATTAATTTTTTTCCATAATGAAATTGATTTGTATACGAAATCCAACTATTTAAAGACTTCTCATCCGAATTCGAACATGTGTAGAAATCATATTTTGTACGATACAAAAATAGCAGTGCATGGATTTCTTTAATGATGTATTATTATTTTACTGTCAAAAAAAGAAATTATTCAAGAAATTAAATGATCATTGAATTTCATATAACGATATACAATTTTTGAATATGGGTACTTCATGATAAAAAAAAATTAAAATTAAAAAAGTAAAGGGATGGGAAGAGAAATTGATTCGATAAGTTCAGTTGTGACCAGATTTTGAAAATGCCTTTCATACAGGAACATCTGCAAAAATTGTACCTTATTTAAGCTATACGTTGAAAAACAATAAAAATATAACACGCCCAACCAGTCAGTAGGTTTTAATCTGTTGCGTCAATAGAAAAAATGGGGGAAGGGGCGATAACCAAATGAGTAGTTTCCCATTTTTCCAAATATCATTCCTTCTAACTTCAATAAGTTCCTGAGGGGGGAGAACACTTCTTTAGTGACTTTACTAGCTAGGTGTGATATCACGATCTTTCAGTTAATTCTGGTGTTACAAAGATCAGTAATCAAATGGCTGGGTTACGGATGTTCCCCTAAGGGAGGGATGAATAATTTTAAAAAGGCCATTCTGTAAAAGAGGATTGCTTTTATGGAAGACTTTTTAAGGGAAGTTGCTTCACATTTATGTTGCATGTTAGGAAAACCATGAAAATCTAACACACGCAGCCTGCCAATATATCTTTGGTACGGAGGCGTGAACTCACTGCCAAGGCGCTGACACTAGGTCATGGATAAACCTTAAAATTTAAAGCTCTCTCTCCATTGCTTATTTTTCTTTTCTTCACTGAATGACCCAAAATTATTTCAGCTTTTTTTCATCTTTTCATTTATGTGTCTTACTCGAAAGAAGGTTCTGGTTCTGGTATATGTTCTTGCAACATCAGGAGCTATTTCATCAAATTGTTTTTTTATTATAAACTGGAATGTTCTCTAAAATACTTTTTGAAAAAGAAATAAAAGGATAATAAAAAATATCTTTTAATTTGGTGACTATTTCTACCCAGGTATCATGTAAAAAGACCTTGATAAAATTTCAATCCATTTATTTCTTGTCATTTTCGGATGTTGATTCCACTAGATATGGATAAGATCCTAACTGTGTTTTCTTGTGATGATATGTCAAATATCCTACAAAAAAAAAAAAAAAAACGCAAGGCATCATTTTTACATCAGGACTGAACTGAATGTCATGTTCATGATTTGCAGTGCTGCTGATTGCGTCGTCTTTTTCTTCTAATTTGAAATATAAAGTCGCACATTTGTATTTATTGGTCATAGGAAGCTTAGACCCAAGCAGTAATGTTCAAGTTGAGATTTGAAATCAGTAGCAAGAGGATGGTTATAAAATCGTCCAAGAACGCTAATTTGATTAAATATATTTTCCGTAAATATCTGCAGTTCTGTTAGTATCTTGCACTGTTCTTTCATCATTTCCACTACTTGGGTTAAAATTCCTGAAGAACATTTAAAATTTTTCGTCCATAATTTCAAAATGCTAATGCTTGGTAAAGGAATTTTAATTTGTTCTCTAAGATGGTAGTATGCTACCGATGAAAGAACTCAGGCTCCCAAGAAGTAAGGCTTTAGCTATATCTTCAATTTTCCACACTGTGTGTTTTTGTCGTTATTTAAAAATCGTAATATCTGATCTGATGTGAAATATTTAGAAAGGACTTTTGCAATTTCACTTTGAATTTTCTCATCATCTTTCTTTTTTAAATTGCCTCTCTGTGCTTCAAAAAGATTTAATTTTGCCTTTATTCTCTCGTCTTCTCGCATTTTTCAGTTAAGCACTTGATTTTTTCTTCCTCATCGAATACTTTTCTTTTTAAAGAATTTATTTCAAATAATAATTACTGATTTTCAAAATATAAATTTTACCTTTCTTTTTATATCACCTCACTGAAAAACCACAGACATATTCTTAAAAATATTTAAAGTCTGTTCTACATTTTGAACATTTAGCAAATCATTTATTGTCTTCTTCTCATCTCTGTTATGATGTCGAAGTTTACGATCCGCATTTCGAAGAAATCTGTGAAATGATACGTATTTGCTTGAATTGCCGTTTTTGCAAAGAGCTACAGAACTATAAACCATCACGAAGACTATCAAATTTAAAACAATGTTGTCAAACTAATATCCACGCTCTGTCTGTCCCTTCCGATATCCGTGCTCTGTCTGTCCCTTCCGATATCCGTGCTTTGTCTGTCCCTGCTGGTCCTTTCCGAAGCCCCACGCTTCGGAAGGGACAGTGGCGTCAGTATTTCCAAGAACTCTGGATAGGAGTAGGTTGCCAGAAACGAATGGCCTACCTCTCTTACTTCCATTTACCTTGACGTTGAGCAAGGAGGATCGGGGTGGATGGTTGCTGTTAATGGCTGCTTATCGCCAATTTTATTTTTTTTCTGGTTTGGCGAAACGCTTGGATGGTATTTCGCCACACTTGCCAATACCCAACATTGATTGTAACATGGAAAAATGAAAACATGGCCGATGTGTAGAAATATACTATCAGAAAGTTATATATTTATGAAAATCAGAAAAGTATGAAAGGATAAAAGGATATGAAAGTATTTAAGTTATCCACAATTTAACGTGTGCCGGTTACTTTACTTACTTTTGTTAAATGTTTATTTTGGGGGTAAAGAAGATGATAAAATTTTCACATTACAGGTACGATGAAAAAGTTGTTGGGTTATACTTTTGGATATTTAATGATTTTAGGAATTTTGTTTTTAATCTAAACGTGTTTAGGGGGTCTTATTTACATAGTCATTCTCTTTTAGTTATTCATTTTCCAATTGTTTAGGTTTTTGATATTCTTCTGTTCCAAATATATTCTATTCCATAGGTTTTGTGTTAAAAACGGCCAAATATATTCTATTCCATAGGTTTTGTGTTAAAAACGGCCAAATATATTCTATTCCATAGGTTTTGTGTTAAAGTTCGTTCTTTTTAGGTTTTAGCTATTTAAATTTATTTAAATTGGTTAATTTGTGATTCCATTTGTTGCCCTTTTTATTCCCTTTAATTTGATTCCAACTTTATTGTTCTCGGTTGAAAATTCGTTCATTGATCGCGATTTTTCAGTTTTATTCTATTTTCAGCTTTTTAAATATTTCAGAATCGTTCATATTTAAGTTGTTGCCGAATTCGTATATTCCACATCGTTTCACTTCATTTCTTTTACTTTTCATCTGCTTTGAAATTCCAATTCTTTTCTTTAAAATTTCGAGTTTTCAATTGGTTGACCGTAATATTAAAATCGTCTGTCATTAATTATTTTATCGTTCATCGATAATTTTGTTCAAAGTGTTTGGCAGCGATGTTTTCACGGTATATAAGTAAAATCGCGCGCTTTTCCACTCTTTTCCCTTTTAATTAGAACTCAAGATGTAATCTACGAAGTTGTTTTTAGCGCCTCGGCGCTCTTATGCATTCTATCGTATTCGAACGAAATATCCTATTGCCTCATCTCTGTTGATAAACGTGTGAATATCTGCACTTCGTTACTTTCAACGATGTTCTAAATGATGTTGTTTATTCACGTCACGAGAAGTCTTCATCATTTAAACTGATCAATAGAGTGGCTGGACAATGTTTTGTCTTCGAGTGCTTCTAACTGGCGGTGTGTGAAGGAAGGCATTGTTTAATCTATGAATTGCTCGCCTGCCCTGTAGATCTGAGAAGTGCTGTGACGCCAATTAAGCGTTTTTTTTTATCGTTATACGTGTGCATTCTTTAAATGACGTATTGAGTCGGCATTTCCATATGTGATTAATGGACTATATGCTCGGCGCTTAGTACAGATGAGTAAAGAGGTGTCCACTGTTTCTGATGAAGAGATCATTAATTGATGTTTGTGCTGATCAAATTTTATGACGTTGAGGAGCGTGCTGACGTGTGAGTGGTCTTTCTTTTGGACTGGAGTGGATGGTTTCCTCGTGTTTAAGCGATCGGACTTTTGCCTTTCCATCTTTGGTCTCATCTGCTGGGATCTGATGCATCCAGCAATGTTCCATGACGGCTCTACATCCGGGTGATATCTTTTAAATTCTAATTTTAATGCTTTCTGTCAGTTTTAGACTATTTTAAAGTTTAATTTGAATTGGCTAGAATAAGAGCCCCTAGACCTATATATTTTAGGTCATCTGAACCTGAGATTACCTTTAAATTTTATTGAAATTCCCTTTTGGGGCTAACTTATGTTCTTTTTATTCTAAATTCTAGTTTTGGCAAATAATTGTATAATTTTAATATTGTTAACTTTAAATTTTAATATTCTAATGCTTTTCTACCACTTTACATGCTGCCATTTATTAATTCAAATTTAATTATATGCTTAATTATGATGTTTAATTTGATTTGTTTAATTAATGATATGTTTTAAAAGTTGTAAAATGTTTTGAAAATTCTTTAAAAATGAAGTTTAAATTTTAATAAACGTCAGATTTTTGAAAACTAAAATTCTGTGTTCTCTCTTTTACTTTAATGTATTTATATTTTTAGGAAAGTGGCATTTTTAATATTTTACAGGAGTACATATTTGTACACATAGAGTAACTGGTTAATAGGTCCACTTTGGTTTATTTCAGAAAGTTTTTGGGTTCTTTAGACCATTTTCAGATATATATATTCAGATGAACTTTTACAAGTTTTAGAACTTCTAGAATGTTTACAGGTTTTAGAATTCTAGGAGAATTTCAGATTTCAGGAACTTGCAGGAAGTTTTTATTGCATTTAAAAAATGTACAGAATAATATAATGTTATTTTAGGATATCATAATGTGTTTTTCATCCCGACATCGGTTACTTTACTTACTTTTGTTAAATGTTTATTTTGGGGGTAAAGAAGATGATAAAATTTCACATTACAGGTACGTGTTACTTTTTATTTAAATGTTTATCTATGTACATTTTATCTCTAGTAAATAAAGATGTGCAAAATCGTACCACGTTAATCATTACTCATGCAATTATGTCTAGATATGGTTGTATGTTTTCAACTTTTATCCGTAAGTACTTATTTTTTTACTTAAAATAGGCGTAGGATAAACACATTGCACATTTAACATGTTTGTCACTTTATTTTTCGATATTAGTTTTTAGAAAATATTACGTTCTAAGTTTGTATATATTGTAGGATATTTACATATACTGGCTAGCTGAATTTCTTCTTTGTCCAGAGATCATAATTAAAATCTCTGGCATAGAAGACAATTTTGCTAGTTTTGCTATGGAAATATGTCAAGCAAGTTAATACTTTAAATAGATACAGGACACATTGTGAATTTAACATGTACATGGCATAAAATTCAATAGCATTAAATTGTTTTGCTAATTCTGTGAAATTTAAGTTTTGTATTTGAATGCATTCATTTTTATACGTGTATAAACTGTATAATTGCTATATGTATTGGTCAGATGATTTTCTATCCAGAGATCATAATTGAAATCTCTGATTTAGAATAAGGTTGCTGTCAAGAACAGCAATAACTGAAATATTCCATGTGACCAAATTGTTCATTATGCAGTATAAATCCAAAACTTTGCATCATGTCTTTTATTTTCCTTAAAAAGGAAGCCGCTTTTTTTTCATTTTTACATATTTTTATATGCTTTTAAATGTATTCTAAAATCTAACTTTAAATTTTAAAATAAATGTAAACATTGAAATTTTAAAATATTTTGTAATTTGGCGTCGATTAGAGTATATATGTTAAAAAATTTAAGACCAATACAAGTGAATTAAATGATCGAGCTAAATAGTGATATTCACAAGCATAAAAATTAAAATAAAGCGATAATGCTCACCTATGTTTATTACTTACAAAAACAAATCTTACACCTTTTCCTTGTACATTATCTTGTGCCATTCCCTGTGACTATTTTTATTCAGCTGACCTCCTTGAAAATCAATACCAACCACGATTTTATATTAATACATTGATTTGTAAAGTTTGTGTTGGAGTTTTCATGCTTCTGAACATACGAACCAAACAGTTGAGCTTAAGAATGTTAGCATCATGCTTATAATAAATAAACTTTTACAAAACATCTCAAACCATAAAGTTAGAATACTTCATTTTTTAAATCTAATTTTAACTAAATTCTGTATGAAACTCTTAAAATATTAATACAGTTAGTATTATTTTTTATAACTCATTTTCACCGTTATATGCAATACATTGACGGGATATCTCTCTATGACTGAAATCAGAGTCTTACGAAAAATGTAAACATGTTGGACGTTCATATTTTCAAACCTAATAGGTTAAAATGTAAAGAAATTTTATTTCAGAAAAATAATTTTTATATTTAGAATGAACTGGTGAGGCCCTCGGGCATTTTACCTATAAGTAATTAAAAAATAGGTTTATTCATGGAATAATATAATAAAAGACAATACAGCACTGCCTCCATAGCCACAATACAAAAGGGGGTAATGTAATATCCATTGTTGTAAATCAATTAAAAATGAGTTCAATATCGAATTTCTGATGTCATATGCAATGTAAAGCATCAGAATTCTCCATTGTTGAAAATGAGTCCAATATCCAGCTTTGTTTTCAGCATCTGATGTCACATGCAACCTAAAACTTCAGAATGCTGCTCTTAATATATAGATTATTATAAATATATGAAAATAATTTTTTTACCTTTTTTTCTCGAAGAAACTGAAAAGTTTTTTTTCAAGTGAGATTTTGTTTCACTTTTTTTACTTTCACTCAAATTATCTTCTAAACTATAGAAAATAGATATAAACAGTAAAAGATAAAAATATTCAGTTGAAAATCCAGATTAATACTTTTTTTTACAAAGCTTTTATAGTTTTTGAGGAAGTGTCTTGTTAAGTTCAAGATTGAAAAATTTCAATATTTAAGGATTTTAATGAAGTTAAATGTTTTTATATACGCAAAACTTAAAGTGATAGATATACGTACTAACTGTTGTACTAAATGTTACTTACTAAAGTAATATATATATATATATATATATATATATATATATATATATATATATATAAAATATATTAGAATAGTAAATCCAATGGTAGAATGGAAGAAGTAACTCATAATATACTATCTTAAAAATTTTAAGCCTACAGAATACAATGAAATAAAATGAAATTCAACAATAAAGTGGAAATTATAATACATATTACAATTCAGAGTCAACGGCCCTACCGTGCTGAAAACACCGGTTCTCGTTAAATCACCGAAGTCAAGCAGCATCGGACGCGGTTAGTACTTGAGTGGGTGACCACCTGGGAACACCGCTTGCTGTTGGCACATTTCGGACGCGGTAGCCCGGTGGTTTGCGCGCTGTATTTGCACGCTGCCACAACTGCCGCCGTGTTCATGCGGAGTACGATCACGTTAAACATGTGGGTCCGAAAGTTCTCCCGAGAGGTTGGTGGTAGGGGAAGGAGGGTACGGTCCCTGTGGATGCCTCCCCCCTGGGTTCCAGTCTAAATTGGGTGGCACTTCCTGGCAGTCCAAACGATTACCTTACACCTTTCTGGTAGGTCGGACGGTCTGGGTTTCAACATCAACAACAACAACATATTACAATTCAGAACGCTAAAGATAAACAACATATGTCAATGGAGAGGAATCGAAAAAATTAATACCAAAATAATCAAGAATTAAAGCTTGCATGTGGAAGAGCTCCAGGCTTAAGACTAGTTCATTTCGATAAAATTCTTTATCAAGTCCTAATTTTTTAAACGAAATGAACACAAAAATGCTTGTTTTTGAAACACAAGATAGATTTTCTCTATAAACATGTGTTATTAGGACGACAAGCATAAAGATTGAAAAAATAGAAACGAAACATAAATACCTTAAAATACACATAAAATGTACAAGCGTGACGAGCAAAAATGACGAGACCAATGTTGCCATTCGATAAAGTGCAAAGAAGTGATTTACTGTTGCCAAAGTGAGTAATAAAAAAGTACTGCGTAATGGCAGTAAAATGTGATATTCTACAGTAATAGCTGCAAAATAGAAATATGAAAATATATTGTAATTTAAAAACAAGAGAATGTAGAAGTAAGGCTAAAATTAGATACTAAGGACAGAATATTAAGAATTTTAAGGTAATCAAAATTTATTAACTATACCATTTACTAAATACGGTGGATATTCATATAATTTACTGGTAAGTAGGTGGTTATTTATGTGCAAAGCATGAAATTTTTTATCAGATAATCTATACATTCTAAAAAGTTGATTAAGTATAATATTTCTAAACAATTGAATCGAGTTGCAGGAATTAAACGGTAATATTTTATTAATATTGAATTAAAAAAAATCTTTTTTATCATATAAATTAGTAACTATCCCTGTAGAAGGTTCTATAATTAGATTTAAATCCAAATAATTAATATTTTTACTAATAGTAGTTTCATTAGGTATTAATTCCAAATTATCTGGATAGAAATCTATATCTATAACATAATTATCAGTAAATACTAAACAAATCAGATCATCTACATATCTATAAATTTTATAATCAGTAGAAATAAAGAAATTTTCATAATGATATAGGTATAAATTAGCTAACATACTGCTACTACAGCCATCTTGTGGAACACCTGAGACTTGTAAGTATAATTTATTTCCTTGAAAAATATAATTATTAAAAAGAACAAAATGGAGAAATTGGTAAATTTAGGTAGGTGAATTAGGTAGGAAAATTGGTAAATTTAGGTAGGTGAGAATGATTAGTAATATAGGCATTATATAAAGCTAATATGACATCATAAAGATCAGTGATCCTAATATTATTAAATAGATCTTTAAAATCAAAAGTTTGAAATCCTATTATTTTACCTAGTGACGTTAATTTATGTTTTAATTCTTTACTATTATTTAGAATAATGCAGTTATCACTAGAATCACGTAAATTACTATTTAGTACATTTAAATAATTTAGTAATAATTTGCTAGCAGTAGTAGAGTATGAATTATGACCACTAGTTACAGTTCTAAATTTAATAGGATTTTTATGAAATTTAGGAATAAGTACAATATATGGAAATTTCAAAAATTTATTATTAATATCTAAATCACTATACATATTGATAATTTTCAATTTGATACTATTAACAGAGTGTCAATCAAGTTTAAATAGACTATTATTTTTTAAATAATCTAACAGATATTGAATATAGAATTTTTTACAGATAATAGCATGATTATTAGAGGCTTTATCAACATAAGTAATAACAAAAGATTTATGTAAATCATTTAAAGAGTGTTTTATATTATCCATATTATATATATAGATCTAGATAAATTGATACTCCAAATGGCATTTTTAATAGACTTTAAAATAGTAAATTTCCACATATTAAACACATATTAAATGTCTCTAAAGGCTGAGCATATTTAGAAGCTAATCCATAAATATATTTATCAAGGTCAAGATTTATTGATTTTAAGACTTTATTAGAATTATTACAAGAAGATAACCTACATTGTGTACCAAATGACATTAAGGTTCTTAAAGATTTATCTTTAACTATGGCTAAGTCTCCAGTAACTATATGCCCCAAGTGTGGATTTGTAAAATTAGCATAATTATCAACTCTACAAATACATTCATTTTCCAAATTTGTTACCGCGTTTTATGAATTTCATCTTATGAGAAGGCTGTCGCAATTTTTGCTCCACATTATATGGAAACTGCATTATGAAAGTATCGTGTTATAGGAGAGTTGTCTGTAATATATTTTCCCTATTGTTTTTATATATTAGAATTAAATGTTTTGCTTGTCTAAAGCAAAATATCGCTGCACACCACTGATTTTATCATTTCATTTAAAAATCAATTCGGTAACCTTGTACGTTGATATAAGTAACATTTTTAGAATTTTGTTTTAAGTTTTTATAAAAAGTTAATTTTGTAGAAATATTTTATTTATTTCGGTTTTATGGCTAACAAGGGAGATAGCGCTTATCCAAATAATTTGCGGTCAAGTTACTTTTATTTTAATTATATATTATCCAAATTAAATGAATAAAATATCCTCTGTGTAAATAAACAAAATATTTTTACTTCGTCTGGTAAAGCTAAGCATCAAATTTTCAGGAGAGACGAATCTCTCTATCTATCTCCCCACTTCAGAAGATATTCCATTAGAAATGGAACTCAAAGAAAATATGCACACAATTTATATTCTACCCTATACCTTTCTGGTAGGTCGGATGGCCAGGGTCTCAACACAATTTATACTCGAGCTATGGCAGGTCTGTCTTTGATAGACATGTCTAAGCTATAAGAAAGTGGCTGATTTTTTAAATAGTTAATAGGAAATTTGCTAAATTATGGATGTTTTGAAATTATAGGGTTGTTTCGATATTTTCCAGAGTTAAAAACTCGATATATGGAATTGATATTTTAAAAAAATATGAGACATTCATCTCAAATATCCTGATGTTTTAATTTATCCAATTTCACTCTACATTCTTTGATTTTTATTTATTATTTGCTTCAATGTTCCATCATTCGGCCATTGTTGCCTAACTAACTTGTTTGTGAAAATAGATCAATAATTTGTAAAATAGGGAGGGGTACACATTTGCTGCAAAGGGCCCAAACTTTCTGACGGCGACTATGATCAGTTTCATTCAGCTGTACTAAGGTATATTTATTATAATAGGCTAAATACTTTTGTCTGCAGATTTCTGTTTACTTATAATATATAAATTAATTTAAATGTTTTCATGTACTGTGTAGTGTAATCCATTATGTCTAATATTTTTGAACAAACATTTATTTATTGCTCTGTATTTTGTTTTAAATTATTTTTTTCCATTTCTTACCCCCATTTTAGTCCGACATCTGGTAATCTGGCACCACTTTAAGTCTTAAATATAACCTAGCTAAAATATATATCATGAAACTTTATATTTGCAAATTTTGGACCTTGGTTTTCTGTTTCTCTAAATTATTTTATCATCACTGATCCGTCCTCCTCAAAATTAAATAACTACATAATCAAAGAGTTGTAAAATTACTTGCTTTTTAAAAATCAGTGTAAAAAGAGTTAATTTTCAAATCTATCAAAATGAAATACAAATAGAAAATTTACCGACACACATCTCTAAGTATGTCTGAAAATATTTGGTATGAAATTGATATGATGTTTTTTTAAATAACAATCTCAGGATGCATATAATTTTTTTCTTAAATCATCATGCATGTAAATTTTTAGCGTAGTTTTAAGAAAAACGTTTAACTTCCTTACTTTCATGGATTTACACGTTTTAGTTATAATTATACACGAATCACAGTAGTTTTAAAATAATTTCTGAACAAATATTTGTGTACAATATTGCTAACATTTTAAGTACTCATTCGTATAACGTAATATGACGTAAAGGATATTTTTATTTTATTTAAAAAAAATCCATCTTATCAATAAGGAATAGTTAATACCTAAATGGCAGCAAGAAAACTTGCTATATGTCACAATAATGTGAATTTCTATGGGGACTGATATATTAATATTATAATTATTACTTATGTGTTCAATTTTTTGTCTTCATCGTATTACGGATGGAAACATTTCTATGTAAGTAAAGCATCTTTTTCTATTTACGTATGTATAATTATCGAAACTCATTCAAACTACCTGTTGAGAAAATTGACTTATAAGAAATTATGAAAGAACACCTTTATTTCCGTTGACTTACAGAATCGCCTATATCTATAAAACAGTTTAAAATCAGTTATTCTTCCTTTTTTGAGTTGAGTTGAGTTGATAAATCCCCAACATCCTTACCTCTTTGCAATTTCGACAAAATTGCAAAATTACAAATTTAATATTTTTGGAATCTTTATAATACGTGCTGATCTCGAAATTTTAGTTTTAGGTATGATTTAAGATGTAGGACAGTCACTGGATTCGTTTGAATCTGAAAAGATTATAATGCAATGTCTGTTGTTGATGACGATACCTCAATGGATATAGCCGTTGAAGTGGTCTTATCCCTTCCCCGCTGTCCATCTTGACCTTTGTTACTCTTGCATGTCCGTCAGGACCATGTTAAATTTCCATGACTAAACCAAGGGGCCATTCAATTCGTTTTTTATCTGTTGAAACTAGAACCACATCTCCTACTCTTAAAGTTTCTTCTCTGCTTTGATCTCGATGTACTAGCTTGGTAAGTATTTATTACTGAACCTCATGCGTAAATCTTTTCGTAATTGTTGGAGGTAACGCAATCTTCTATTCAAACTTTTGCTATCGATCACATCAAAATCTGTTACCTCATTGTTCGTAATACCTTGCATGAAACAGGGTTAATGGCTCTAGCCCTTCAGCATTTCGTTCAACGTAAGTTAAAGATCTAGAATAAATTGTAGCTTCACAGTCGCACAGAATTGTGTCAAGCTCTTCATACTTGACTACGGATCTGCATAATACTCTTCTTAGTAATTCTTTGACTATCCTCACTAACCTTTCCCACCAATCACCCCACCAAGCGGCTGTAGAGGATTAAATTTCCACTGTATTTTCTTTACAGAGGAAAATACTATGATTTCATTCCAATCAAGATTACGAAGTGCATTTTCGGCACCAACAAAGTTAGTACCATTGTCAGTGTAAATTATACTGACTCTTCCTTGTTTGACTATAAATCTTCTTGCCATAATAAAACTATCTGTGGAAAGGGATTTCGTTAGCTCTAAATGAATTGCACGATAAATGGCACAAGTAAATAAAATAATCCAGACCTTTTCGTTTGAAGATACACGCTTCACAGACTGCACATGATGACTTGTACATGATGCTATGACACGCTTCACAGACTGCACATGATGATTGACTTGCACATGATGCACATGATGCTTGCACATGACCTGCACATGATGCTATATGTGCAGTGATGACTTGTACATATAGTCTAGTAGCAAATCAGTAGTACAGCGAAATTTATTCCAATCACTTCGAAAACACTTGCATTCTTGATTCGATCGCGAGGTAAAGGAGCAAATGGTGGTTCGATTGGCTTTGCTTTAAATCTTTTGTAAACGCCACATTGGGAATTGACTTGCTTTGCTAATCTTTGAATTCCTGTGATCCAATAAGTCTCTCTAAGATTACTGATCAAAGTTTTTAATCCTGCGTGCAGTAATTCTCTGTGTTTTTGATTAACTAATTTTCGTATAATGGGATGATCTCCTGGGAGTAGAATTGGACACTTTAAGTCTTCCTTCTCATCTCCGAGAATCAACTTTGTTCTTACCCTTAAGAGTCCTTCGTTGTCCCAGAAAGTCTGCATCTTTTTTCGAGCGTTAACTTTCTTCTCTGTGAAGCTATCCTTTTGTATTGTTTGAAATATCAATTTTTCAGCCGTTGAAACTTCTTCACTAGTCTGCTTTACTTTTCATGACAATTATTTATGAACCGTAATAACCACGCCACCATTCTTGAGATTTTTAAGAAATTAGAAAAATAAGACAGGCCTGAAACTAGACTTGTTTCATTACAGCTTACGCTTGATATAACGGTCTTCCTTTCTTCTGCATTTACTTCATTTTCAGAGGCAGAAATTGATGAAGTGGGCCATTCTTGAGGTTCTAACTTTAACCAGTAAGGGCCTTCCCACCAACGACTCTTTAATAATGTACTAGCGTGACAGCCACGGGACAACAGGTCTGCTACATTGAGAGTTCCGGGGATGTGATACCAGCTGTTAGAATTGGTGTACTGCTGAATCTCTTTTACCCTGTTGTCAACAAAAGTACTCCAATTTTCTTTACTTTTTATCCAAGTCAATGCTACCGATGAGTCGTTCCAAAAATATGATTCGCAGTTCGACAGATTCAAAATTTTGATGACTTGCACATATAGTCCAGTAGCAATAACAGCAGACATGAGTTCCAACCTCGGAATCGTAATTTCTTTTAATGGAGAAACAGTATTGATTTGCTAAGTAGAAGACTTACGGTTGTGTTTGTTCCATAGGATGTGCGTAGAAGAATGCAAGCTGCATATGCTGATTTACTAGCATCGCAAAAGGTGTGAAGACTTATCTTGCAATCATCAAATGCATCTGTTGAGAGTCTTCTTTGAATTTTACAATCATTTATCAAATGTATCTGTTCGAGCCACTTTTCGAACTCATTTTTCAGTTCTTGTGGAAGTTCCGTGTCCCATCCACAATGTGAGAGCCAAGCTTTTTGTAGGATTAATTTGGGATCAATGAAGTAGGACAAGTTAAGCCAATAGGATCAAAAATACTCTGTGCTACTGATAATAATGTTCTTTCGGTGATTTTATCCTTAGGTATTGTAAATGGGTCGATGTGACAAAACATTGTGTCATTTTCTGTATCCCATGTCATTCCCAAGACGGATACAAGCTTTCTGTTCATTTCTGTTTCTGTGAATTTTATTGGAGACGTAGTCCATCCCTAAGATTAAACTGAGCAGCCATCATCAGTTCTTTAGATTCTCGTATGAATTTGACTATTTCTTCCTTTGTCTGCAGGCTAGTGACAAAATTGTGAACATAAAAGGACTGTTTAAGTCGTTCAGTAGTATTTTGTATGTTCGGGGGAGCATGTTCCAGGTGATAAGCAATTGTTGCTCCTAACAGAAACGGACTAGGAGACATGCCAAAAACAACTTAGCACTGTCTAAAAGTTTCTACTTCCTTTTTCTCCTCATTCTTCCACCAGAGAAAGCGGGCAAAATCTCTGTCTCCTGGAGATAAACTAATCTGTAGAAAGCCCTACGGATATCTGCTGTAACACCGATGGCGTTTCTTCTGAACAATGTCAACAATTTAGAAATGAATTCGACTAAGTTCGGCCCTTTTCCGATGCATGTATTTAAAAGTTACCTTTCGAATCCTTGGCTGATGCGTCAAAAACTGGTCTGACCTTCGTCGTCAAACTGGCAATTTTAATAACGGCATGGTGAGGCAGATAATGTCCATGAATGGAGATAATTTCATTGTTTGGCACACGTTTCACTACTCTCGACTGAAACCATTCTTCAAATATATTTTCATACTCTTTTGTGTATCCTATACGATCGAGACGTTTGGTAGTGCTTATAAGCCTTCTCATTGTCAGTTCTCTGTTGTCGTCTAAATCTGGATGCCTTTCTTTGAAAGGCAAACGTACTTCATAGCGACTTTCTTCGTTAACTTGTAATGTTTGCTGGAAAAACTCAGTCATTTCATTATCTAAAATTTCCTTCGTTTTTGTCTCGGCTGGATTTCTGATTCCAATTACATCCAGACTCCATAAATCTGCTGTTTCTGAGTGACAGAGAAGAGTAATATTGCTCAGTGTTGTACGGGATTTAATTTCTGGACCTTGAATTGTCCATCCTAATTCAGTTCTGATTGCAGTTAAATTTTTATCGAAGCGGACGACTGAATTAGTCATTAGCATACCTGAATAATTTGCTCAGATTAGTAGACCTATTTCTGAAGCACCTTCTCCTGCATCACTCAAAACTATATTCTGCTCTTTTAATAAGGGATATAAATTGGGGTTTTCTATTTGGGGAACAGAACTACATATTTTAGCTTGATCTAGTACAGACATCTGGTATTGATATTTTCCATCTAAACTCTGTATTGATATGTCATATACATTATGAGCATTGGGTTTAATTTTTGATCCTCTGAATAAACAATGACTCAATGTCTCTTGATCTGAGGATCTTAGATTTAGTCGTTTTGGGATATCACTACGAATGTATGACCTTCGTGAACCATTGTCAAAGAATGCTCTCACTAATCTAGGTTTACCTTCACTTAATATTCGGACGAGCATTGTTTGGAGTGGAATCGGACTACTTCGATGAGTTAATAGAACACTTGATTCACTCTCATTATTCGAAAATGTCTCTGCTGTTTTCCTTGGCTCTTTCTCTGTTTTCTTATTTGGCGACGGATTTGGAGTTCAGAGTACATAATAACATTGTGGCGTTTATTACAGATAAGACATTTAACTATTGCCTTGCATCTTTTTGCATTGTGACCGACACTTAAACAGACGTAACAGACTCCTTTTTTTCGAAGTATTTCCCTTTTACTGTCCATAGAAAAATGTCTAGCTTTGAAGCACTCTGTTGAATTATGAGATGTTTTATTACACCACAAACACATTTTCCTGGCACTTTTTCTTCGCCGGAGAAAATACAAGCAGCTGTAAGTATCGAAGTGCTATTGCTATGAGAGAAACTTGAACGAGTGATTTGCAATCGTTCCCCACTTTCAACTTCTAGCTTCAAAAATTGTAAGAGAGAAGTTAAGTTGTCAGTTTTATCGCCAATTTTAACATTAAACTTCCTACGAGATCTCTCCCAAACTCTCAAAGTTTTTTCAGGAAGAGAGTTTTTCCGTGACATTTGTATGAGTGCTTTTTTTAAAAATAGAAGAGTAAGATTGGGGGGGGGGGGGGTTGGTGTGACTGTGGAGATAGATGAGAGTAAGTTTGGTAAAAATAAGTATGGAAGTGGAAAGTCTGTGGAGGGACAATGGGTGTTTGGGGGAATTGAAAGGGGTACTAATAAATACTTTTTCACTAAGGTTTCTAATAGGTCGAGTAAATGTTTGCTGAATGTGATCGAAAAGTATGTTGAGAAGGAGACATTGATAATATCGGACTGTTGGAAGGCGTATTATTGTCTTGAACATAAAGGCTTCATGCACCTTCAGGTAAATCACAGATACCATTTCAAGGACCCCGAGACAGGAGCGCATACCAATTCCATTGAAGGAACTTGGTCTGCAATCAAAAGAAAAGTGAAAGGGAGGAAGGTTAAAAAATATTTTAATTCTTACTTCTATGAATACATGTCGAAGCGACAGCAGGAGCATTCTAATGGGGAGGAAGCGTGGAACAAATATTTGAAAGTTGTAACTCCCATATTCCCTCCCCATAGACGTGACGAAGATGCAGAAAAAGAAAATAGTTTTTTACATCACTCGGATACTGAGGAAGAGGAGGATGACGAGGAATGAGGTTAGTTTTTTTCTAAGTTCCGTTTTTTCTTAAATTTAAATTTAGTTAAAGTACTAACTTTTTCGGTTCAATCCTAGAAACCGGTACGGTCGTTTTATTTATTTATTTATTTATTTATTTATTTTTTTAGTGCTAAATTGGCGGTAAGCGAAATGCTATATTGCACCTTGGCGACTCTTTAGTAACTCTGGCAACCCTCTTTTGAGAAACTTGTACAGAATAGCAGCGCATTTCTTGCTTCTGTTGTGATTCTCGGTCGTTTCAGATTTTTTTTATTAATCAGCTACGTTAATTTTGGATTTTTGGATACAACCACGTGTTGATTTTGAAATTTGATAGATTGGAGGTCTTTTTCATCGTTTCTCAAGTTTCCTTGATTTGTGTTGTGTGTGCTAAATGGCTGGGAAGAGTGAAAGATTTAGAATTGTTTTTTTTTTGTTTGATTGATAGTGGTAAAATGAACGTGATTGAATGGTGTATGAAATAGTGGTTGATTGCAAGTAGGTACGAATGTTCTAAGTTTCATTTTTTTTTATCACATTTTTGCTAAGTGTCGTTTTTTATCAAATATCTTATAAGTATCATTATGTATCACATTTTGGTACTTTTCGGTTAACTGGGCGACAGTCGGATTTAGTTACAATGTGGCAACAGTTGGTTCGTAGCAATTCGAACATGGACCTACTACCGCTTCGCGGTCTTACCCGCGGTCCAGCCTCGCTGGCTGTTGAAGCTCGCACATAGCAAAAGCTGCTTGTGCAACAGGTGTTCTATGGCTCATAGAGCACAGGCTTACTTCCGTGCAGCGGACGTAAGCCTGTGCTCTATGAACCATATGCTCTATGAGCCACTAAATACATGTTGCACAAATAGCTGTTGCTGCGTGCGACCTCCGACAGCCAGCGGGGCCTGATTCTGTGATGTTTTTTAGCGGGCGTAGATCCATGTTCGAATTGCTACATCACTCTATGAGACACGGAACATCTGTTGCTACGCGCGACCTCCGACAGCCAGCGGGGTCGGATTCTAAGATGTTTTTTTAGCGGGCGTAGATCCATGTTCGAATTGCTACATCACTCTATGAGCCACGGAACATCTCATGCTACGTGCGACCTCCGACAGCCAGCGGGGCCGGATTCTGTGATGTTTTCTTAGCGAGCGAAGTAAGTAGACGTAGAACCATGTTCGAATTACTACGGATCAGCTGTTGCACAAACGGTTTTTTTCACATAGCGATCTTCGACAGAGAACGAACGACTGGCCGAAAAGTTCTTAAATTTCTTTTCAATCTTTATAAATTTCTTCTAAATTTCGTTTTTATCAAATTTCTTCTAAGTATCGTTTTTTCTTAAATTTCTAGTATCAACGTTCAAAGTATTGTCTTTTTTCTTTTTGTGATTTTCGATGTTTTGAGTTATAAGTTTTTGATATTGATTTAAATTCAAAAATTCTTTTAAGTATCGAGTGTTTCAATATGGTTTCTAAAATGTTATTATTCTGCCGTTACGCTATATGTTTATAATTCTGCCATTGCGCAATATGTTTATAATGCACAAAAGTCGTATTTTGTAATCTTTTTATGAGTATTATTCACTTTTATTTATATTCAATTGAAATATCATTTAACAAAATTCCAGTTCATAAAACTGTAGAATACGCCACTTTGGTAGGCGGAGCCTATTTTTAAACACGGGAATTACGTCACTTGAGTGGGGAGGAGTCAATTTCAAAACACGGAGAAACGCGCCAACTTGGAGCAATTTTGTACTTAGAAAAATGAGTGGGGGTCTTCTCCCGATTTACCGAAACTTGTGTCAAGACTAAATTTAACAACTCTCGAACATATATTTCAATAAGTAGTTCGTCTCTGGCAAAACGCGATCGATTTTAGTTGTTCTAATGCTTTATGATAATTGGATCCTGATGGAGGAAAACTTTCTACGAGTTCCTTGGCGACGTCTTCAGTGGCCTGAACCAAATACTGAAATTTATCATCGTCCTCAATTGTTTTATCCTCATCGATTTTTCTGAACTGACCCCAGAAGCCGAGCCAATTTTTAATATCCCCATCAAAATGTTTCAGTTCTAATTTAGGTAACTTGAAATGCCGCTTACCTTGTCCAAATACACTTTCTTGACCAATATTTAAAGGATCGATTTCTTTTTTTTCTAATAAACCTTCATACTTGGTTTTCATGAGTATCCACCGGGTTTTATAACTTTCGGCACCATCGATTTTCTTGGAGAAATTTTCTTCCCTGAAATCTTCATCTAGCATTAAATCTTTGATAGAATTGTCTAATTCAAATAAATGGGCCGCTCTATCAAGTATCTTGAAATCGGGTATCACTCCTGCTTTCAACATTGGAACGACCGTTAATTTCAAATCTAATTGCTGTGCCGCCAAAGTAAACAAACGCCTAGCTTGTGTTTTTTCCTTATTTAGTTTTTCCATCTTATAAGTCCTGTCACGGTCGCCAATTTTGTTGAGAAAATTGATTTATAAGAAATTATGAAAGAACACCTTTATTTCCGTTGACTTACAGAAACGTCTACATCTATAAAACAGTTTAAAATCAGTTATTCTTCCTTTTTTGAGATGAGTTGAGTTGATAAATCCCCAACACTACCATTCACATTTGAGCACATAATGTCATTTTTGAAATATTTCAGCGAGCTGGGTATTTTTCTTTGGATCTATTTTGGTGGATTTTAAAACATCTGATTCATTGTAAATTTATCTTGCTCGCATTTTTAAAATCCTTTTAATCATCAGTATTATTTTGTGGTGAATTCGAGTTCCTTTTAATTTCAAGTTTTCTACAACATATTTAAAATTTGCAAACATGAATATTGAATATTTTATTAAGTTTTTAATGTTTCCTTGCTACAATTACAAATGACAATTAGTAAATAGTATTACATGATTCATGTATGTAGTTACAATATTTCACAACTTCCTTATATATCACCCACTTCATTTTATAAACAATGAACCCCACTATCACCCCGTAATCTATTGCTTATAGTACACTCCAAAATATTTAATATAATATACCATTAAAGCATTGATAAATATACTACTTAAAGCATTGATATTCTAACTTTGTTCATAGGAATGCTGTTGTAAATCCGAGATTTGATTTAAACTTTTATCTGAGATTTATATGTTCATGGATGCTGTTATCTTATCTGCAATGAGAGCCTGATTCAAATTTTGGGAATATCTTCTATAGGCGAAGTTATCTCAATAGTTTCATTTTTAATAAATTAGAAGCCGGCTGCATGGTAGCACTTAATATATCAGTCCCCATAGAAAAACACATTATTGTGGCATATAGCAAGTTTCCTTGTTGTGATTACAGGTATTAACTATTCCATATTGATAACATGTTTTTTTTTAAATAAAATAAAAATATCCCTTACTTCATATTAAGTTATACAAGGAGTACTTAAAATGTTAACGATATTGTACACAAATATTTGTTCAGAAATTATTTAAAAACTGTGATTCATGTACAGGAATAACTGAAACGAGTAAATCCATAAACGTAAGGAAGTCAAATGTTTTTTTAAAACCACACTAAAAATTTACGATCATGATAATTTAAAAACAAGAAGTATTAATTATGTTTAAAGCATTGATTATGAAACACTTTCCAACTTCAATGCAATTTTATTTAAACAAGTCTAAAATGTAATACATTCCTCGGTAATATTTTAAAACTTATCACAATACTACATTAATTTATTATATTTGAAAACTTAAACCTTTATCGAAAAAAATGAACTTCATTCAAATGACGGTATTAAAATATAAATTGTCTGGTTTAAACATCGCTAAAAGACCATGGAGCTACAAGTAATTAAACTCTATGCTTAAAACTTCATCGAAAAAAATCGTCCTTCTCTTTGTAAAATCAATGAATATTTCATTCCAATCAGCTATGCAGACTCCATGGGCTAAATAATTTTGTGTTAAAGAAATACAGCAATTCTAATACAACTCATTCTACATATTTTGCTGTTTATATTTTACATAAGTGAAAAATAGGCTTCGTTGTAGAAATAATCAAATATGGATGATCATTTAAACTCAAATATATTGTAATTGCGTTGTTTCAGTATGTAGATGCACAGAATTTAACAAAAATAAAGTGGTTTTAGGACGGATACAACACTCAATATGAATTAGAAAGAACTTATAAAATCACGATTTTGAGACAAGATGGATGCCATATATCATTTTGAAGTGGGTCATGTGATCTTTTCATATCATGGTCACGTGATCGCTTCATATAAGAGGTGTAATTATTATTTTAATATTTATTTAAAAAACTACTGAATAAATGTTACTGATTTTTTTTTAATATATTTTATGGAACAATTTTAATATTACCTAAAATTTTCGAAGCAATTTGTGAATTTTAAATCCGCTTAAAAAATGTTTGAAAAATTAGGTCCTATAGGGCTCAATGTATTTCATTTTTTCAACCCGGGTTAAATCCAAAACTAATTGGGTGATATTATTCATTTATATTCCCATAGGTTCTACAGACCGTCTGAACAACATACCAAAATTTCATTTTGATTAAGTCATTTTTGCGGCAGTTATCGTGTTAACGGACAGACAGACAGACAGACAGACAGAATGAACAAAGTCATAAACACTTTTCAACTTTGTTGTAAAGTGTTAAAAATATATGCATCCTGAGATTGTGATTTAAAAACAGCACATCAATTTCATAGCAAATCTTTTCACACGTAGTTAGATATGTGTGTCTGTAAATTTTCCATTTTTATTTCATTTTAATAGATTTGAAAATTAGCGCTTTTCACACTGCTTTTTAAAAGCAAGTAATTTTACAAGTCTTTGATTATTTAGTTTTAATTTTGAGGAGAACGGATTAGTCATGATAACAGTCATGCTGACAGATCAGTCATGATAAAATAATTTGGGGAGACAGAAAACCGGTGTTCAAAATTTGCAAATATAAAGTTTCATGGTATAGATTTTGGCTGGCTTACATTTAAGACTCAAAGTGGTGCCGGATTATCAGATATCGAACTCAAATTGGGTAAGAAATGAAAAAAACTAATTTAAAACAAAATATTGAGCAATTAATACATTTTTATTTCCAAAAGCAATGGATTACACTATACAGTATGTGAAAAACATTTAAATTAATTTATATATTATAAGGCAATCTTCGATAACCAGAAATCAGCATACAAAAGCATTTCGTCTATTACAATAAATATACTTTAGTACAGCTGAATGGACCTGAACATAGCCGTCGTCCGAAATTTTGGGCTCTATGCAACACATGTGCACCCCTCCATATTTTACAAATTCTTGATCTATTTTCACAAACAGTTTAGGCAACAAGGCGCCCGGGTGGCGGAACATTCCAATTGTTAGTGCACGGGGATTGCACTCGGATGACCTAAGTTTGACTCCCAGCTCTGCCCAAACTGTCTATGTGTTCAAGCGAAATATGGGAACGTTAAATATGTGAATCCGTAAGTCTTTCCCAGATGTTGGGGTAGGGGAAGAAAGACACAGTCTCTATGGATGCTGACCCCACTGGGTTCCGGTATAAATTGGGGGCACTTCCCGGACATTTAAATAGATACATTACGCCTTTGGGTAGGTGAGATGGTCTGGGTAAAAAAAATAAATCGTCCCGGATCCCTATGCAAGTATTCTTTTGCCTTACCTATCAGTACCTTTGCACTACACTACGGGTTGAGAGATATACAGGACTGTTTTAGGTAATTTTTCAGTAATAACTGAATTACAATTAAAATAAATTAATGACATTTACAAATTTGAAGTGAATCCTCGGTTTTGTAATATAAACATTATATGCAGGAAAACAAAATGCACGGAAAATCAATAAAAATATATAAGAAAATAAATAGACCACTTATCAAGCTATATATTTTCATTTGATAAAAATTTAATTAAGAAAATTTCTAAATGTGTATTCATATATTGCATTTAAGATTGATTTGGTTTCCATAAGGATATTTTACCTTGACTCTAATACATAGACTTGTAAATTTCTTTGTTATAAACAACTATGCCACTTCTAATTTATATAATAAAATTGAAGCAAATAAGAAATACAAATCAAAGAATGTATGGTGGAATTGGAAAAATTAAAACTTTAGGATATTTGAGAGGAATGTCTCATTTTTTAAAAATTTCAATTCCATATGCAAGTTTTTTACTTTGAAAAATATCACAAAACATTATTTTAAATTTATCAATTTTCCAAGTCAAATTTTCTATTAATTATTAAGAAAAACAGCCACTTTCTTATAGCTTTGACATGTCTACCAAAGAACTGCCTTAGCTCAAGTAGTATAAATTGTGTGCATATTTTCTTTTAGTTCCATTTCCAATGGAATATCTGCAAACAGAGAGAGAGAGAGAGAGAGAGAGAGATTCGTCTCTCCTGAAAATCCCGCTTGATGCTTAGCTTTACCAGACGAAGTAAAAATACTTCGTCTGGTTGTTTATTTATATAGATAATGTTTTATCCATTTATTTTGGATAATATCTCTCTATATTAAACAAGAAAGATCAATCATGCTTAAAGCATTGATTATGAAACACTTTCCAACTTCAATGCAATTTTATTTTGAAATTTATATGTAAACTTATATGTAATATTTTGAAACTTATCACAATACTGCATTAATTTATTATATTTGAAAACTTAAACCTTTATCGAATAAAACGAACTTCATTCAAATGACGGCATTGAAATATAAATTACCTGGTTTAAACATCTCTAAAATGTTATATATTCCTCGGTAATAGTTTTAGAATTATCATAATACTACGATAATTCATTATATTTGAAAACTTCATCGAAAACAACTGAAATTAATTCAAATGACGTCATAGAAAAAATAACACGCCTGGATCTCTCGATAAAAACAGGATTTCATTCATAACTTTCACCCATTCATTTCATTCATCACAATACTATAATAATTTATTTTATTTAAACATTTTATTTAAGACCATGGAGCTACAAATAATTAAACTCTATGCTTAAAACTTCATCGAAAAAAATCGTCCTTCTCTTTATGAAATCAATTAATATTTCATTCATATCAGCCATGCAGACTCCATGGACTAAATTATTTTGTGTTAAAAAATACAGGAATTCTAATACAACTCATTCTACATATTTTGCTGTTTACATTTTACATAGGTGAAAAATAGGCTTAGTTGTAGAAATAATCAAATTTGGATGAGCATTTAAACTCAAATATATTGTCATTGCGTTGTTTCAGTAAGTAGATGCACAGAATTTAAGCAAAAATAAAGTAGTTTTAGGACGGATACAACACTCAATATGAATTAAAAAGAACTTAAAAAAATCACGATTTTGAAACAAGATGGATGCCATATATCATTTTGAAGTGGGTCACGTGATCGTTTCATATAAGAGGTGTAATTATTATTTTAATTTTTATTTAAAAAACTACTGAATATATTTCGCTGAATTTTTTTTTATATATTTTATGGAACAATTTGAATATTACCTAAAATTTTCGAAGCAATTTGTGAATTTTAAATCCGCTTAAAAAATGTTTGAAAAATTAGGTCCCATAGGGCTCAATGTATTTCATTTTTTCAACCCGGGTTCAATCCAAAACTAATTGGGTGATATTATTCA
This sequence comes from Amaurobius ferox, assembly GCA_951213105.1. Classification (NCBI taxonomy): domain Eukaryota; kingdom Metazoa; phylum Arthropoda; class Arachnida; order Araneae; family Amaurobiidae; genus Amaurobius; species Amaurobius ferox. The sequence continues at coordinate 11,093,654 of OX578138.1, read as the reverse complement.
TTTATATTCCCATAGGTCCTACAGACCGTCTGAACAACATACTAAAATTTCATTTTGATTAAGTTATTTTTACGGCAGTTATCGTGCTAACGGACAGACAGACAGACAGACAGACAGACAGAATGAACAAAGTCATAAACACTTTTCAACTTTGTTGTAAAGAGTTAAAAAAAGTAGCTGATGCCACCGCTGTTTGACAAATTTCTCGTTTTTCGAGATTCTTTGCTACGTATCGTAAAAACTATTGTATATAAAAATATAAAATTTGGTGCACGTAGAAAAAGCTTTAGGGAATACGCTGAAATAAACCATGTTTTTTGATATATATTGTAGTTTAAGAGATATTTAATGTCAAAAACAAGATATTTGAGCTGCGAGTTCGCGTCCTCGATAGACTAACAATAGCAAGACCACAAATTTTTACAACCAGGTATCTACATGGGTGAATTTTTGCAGTACGGAGCCCCTATTTTAATTTCGATGCAGTTTTTGAGATATTTTACTTTTCATGCACTTTTGAAGTGTACTTTTTTTTCGTATCTGCACGTTTAGCGACTTTTCTGTCTCGTACCGTAAAACCTATAGCATACAAAAATATGAAATTTGGTACATTTATAGAGAAATAATAGAGTAATACGATGAAATAAACCGTTTATCGATTTAAACTTTAGTTTGGCATGAAATAGCTCTCGAAGCGAGCTCATGATCAAAGAATTCAGTTTTTGGATTTCCTGGGCCAAGAAAAATCCTTGCTTTTCCCTCCTGCGGAAAATAGGCAGGGACAGAAAAAATATTTTTGAAAGCAGAAGTTTTAGGGAAGATAGATATGAAGCGAGCGCATCGAGTAGGAGGCGAAGTCTTCCGAAGTGGACTGCTCGAGCGGAGCGAGTAGGGAGCAGAGCCCCCTAGTATAATTAAAATAAAGTAACTTGATTTCAAATTAATACACGCTATCTCCCTTGTCAGCCATAGAACCAAAATAAATAAAATATTTCAACAAAATTGACTCTTTATAAAAACTAACGAAATTCTAACATGTTACATATATAAACGTACAAGGTTACAAAATTGGTTTTTAAATGAAATGATAAAATCGGTGGTGAGTAGCAATATTTTGATTTAGGCAAGCACAACATTTAATTCTGGTATATAAAAGCAATACGAAAAATATATTACAGTCAATCCTCCTATAACGCGGTACTTTCATAATGCGGTTTAAATACAAATGCGGAGCAAAAATTGCGACAGCCCTCTCATAAGGCGATACTCATGAAAAGTGGTTGTCTTATAACGCTGTTTCTCTATAATGCAACTCAATTAGTTTAAGCAGTCTCCCTATAGCATGGATTTTTCTATTACACTTCTACGGTCGAAATTAATAGGGAATTCCCCTGTTTTTTCATCCACATACATCACCATATTTTAATTTCAGTTATCAGGGAAATCTCCTGTAAAAAAAATAATACATTCACCACAAATACATTGGCAGATGAAAATAAGGGTAAAGAATGGGTTTCAAATTTCACTTTAAATGATGTGAAAAGGGGACTGGGTTTGGGTGAACAATTAGAAAATTACTTTATTGGAAATCATCCTACAACAGTGCGAAGTGCAAAGTTTAAAAGAGATTTACAAAATTGCTTATCTCCTTTTATAGAGAGATTTTGGTAGAGTTACAAAATAAAAGTACATTTGAAAACGAAAATGAAGATATGCAAACTGAAAAGGGCACAATAGAAAGAGAATTAGGTCAGTAATATTTAACAGCGATGATGAATGTTAATAGGATTGTGTTGGAACAAAGTTATTAAGTTTAAATTTCACATTGTTTTTTTAATTTTCTTACTTGAAGTCTTAAACTCAATACAAATAATTCGACATATGTAAACATATATTTATTGCCTTTTGTATCTATAAACTTATATTTCATAACCATATTCATCATAACAAAGTACTCTAAAAATGCAGTTTTATATAACGCAGAATGAACCAGCCTGATTTATATATTCTGAGTTTCACTTAATGCGATTTTCGTTTAACGATATACAGAATTTTGTATGTTTCTTTTATTGAACCTCTTTGGCATATGTTTGTAAGACTCATTTGTAATCTCTCTTGACTCATAGCTAATCCATCGTTTTATTGTATGTTATATAACTCTGCATTTTACCATTAGTCATCTGTGTATCAGTGTTAAGTTATTTTTATATATACAATGTTTATGCTACGACCATTTTTACTTTCCCTGCAATACATGGTAATGTATAGGGAAAGTATTGGAATCATGCCGAAAATCGCAACTCGAGTTTTCGACGGATCTACACGTTTCGAGACCTCTAGAATACGAAAAAACCATTTTTAGAGTGACGTCTGTGTGTCTGTCTGTGTGTCTGTCTGTGTGTCTGTGTGTCTGTGTGTCTGTCTGTCTGTGTGTCTGTCTGTGCAGATTTTGTATCCACTCTAACTGAAAAACTAATGGACCGAATTTCACAAAATTTGGTAGGTAAGTCACTTGTGGGCGGGGCTGGTGCTGATTGGGTACAATTCGGGATAAAAGAAGCCGCCTTTTTGTGCGAAATGGACCGTAAAAGCTTGTATCCACTCTAGCTAGAAACTACTGGACCGAATTTCACAAAATTCGGTAGATGAGTCACTTGTAAGTCATTCTGGTGCTGATTAGATTTTGGTACGATTCGGAAAAAAATAACATGCCTTTTCTTACAAAATGGCCCGCAAAAATCGCCAAAATCTGAACTAAGGAACTAGGTATACTCAAATATATCCATTAAATGCTGATTTAATACGTAATTTTTAACGACGAAAAGAATAAGACCAACCCCATTACACTAGGTCTAGCCTTTCTCAAGATATTTTAGTTTCTCGTAATTTCCGTACGCCACCTTTGAAAATAAGCCCGGTTACCGAATGAGAACGAAAATTGAATTAAAAGTGAAATAAATTTAATTAAAATAAAGAGAACGTTAATATAAGTCTGCAGGGAAAGTCATGTGCTGCTCACATCAGATTTTTACTTTCCCTGCAATACATGGTAATGTATAGGGAAAGTATTGGAATCATGCCGAAAACCGCAACTCGAGTTTTCGACGGATCTACACGTTTGGAGACCTCTAGAATACGAAAAAACCATTTTTAGCGTGACGTCTGTGTGTGTGTCTGTGTGTCTGTCTATCTGTGTGTCTGTGTGTCTGTCTGTCTGTGCAGATATTGTATCCACTCTAACTAAAAAACTAATGGACCGAATTTCACAAAATTTTGTAGGTAAGTCACTTGTGGGCGGGCTGGTGCTGATTAGTTTTGGGTACGATTCGGAAAAAAAGAACCCGCCTTTTTTGTGAAATGGCCCGCAAAAGCTTGTATCCATTGTAGCTGAAAAACTAATGGACTGAATTTCACAAAATTGGGTAGATGAGTCACGTATAGGTCACCCTGGTGCTGATTAGATTTTGGTACGATTCAGAAAAAAATAACCTGCCTTTTTATGCAGAATGGCCCGCAAAAATTATCAAAATCTAAACTAAAAAGCTACGTATGCTCAAATATATCCATTAAATGCTTGTTTAATGCGTAATTTTTAACGAAGAAAAGAATAAGACCAACCCCATTACACTAGGACTAGCCGTTCTCGAGATATATTAGTTTTTTTCGTATTTTTCCACGCCACCTTTGAAAATAAGTCCAGTTATCAAATGAGAACGAAAATTGAATTAAAAGTGAATTAAATTTAATAGAAATAAATAGAACGTGGATATAAGTTTGCAGGGAAAGTCATGTGCTGCCCACATCAGATTTTTACTTTCCCTGCAATACATGGTAATGTATAGGGAAAGTATTGGAATCATGCCGAAAATCGCAACTCGAGTTTTCGACGGATCTACACATTTCAAGACCTCTTGAATACGAAAAACCTATTTTTAGCGTGACGTCTGTGTGTGTGTCTGTGCAGATTTTGTATCCACTCTAACTAAAAAAGTAATTGACAGAATTTCATAAAATTTGTTACGTAAGTCACTTGTGGGCGAATCTGGTGCTGATAAGTTTTGGGTACGATTCGGGATAAAAGAACCCGCCCTTTTTTGCGAAATGGCACGCAAAAGACTGTATCCACTCTAGCTGAAAAACAAATAGACCGAATTTCACAAAATTCGGAAGATAAGTTGCTTGTGGGCCACTTCCGTGCTGATTAGATTTTGGTATGATTCGGAAAAAAATAACGTGCCTTTTTTTGCAAAATGGCCCGCAAAAATCGTCAAAATCTAAAATAAAGAACTACGTATGCCCAAATATATCCATTAAATGCTTGTTTTATACGTAGTTTTTAACGAACAAAAGAATAAGACCAACCCCATTACACTAGGACTAGCCGTTCTCGAGATATTTTAGTTTTTTCGTATTTTCTCTACGCCACCTTTGAAAATAAGTCCAGTTATCAAATGAGAATGAAAATTGAATTAAAAATGAATTAAATTTAATTAAAATAAAGAGAACGTGACTATAACTCTGCAGGGAAAGTCATTTGCTGCTTACATCAGATTTTTACTTTCCCTGCAGTACATGGAAATGCATAGGGAAAGTATTGGAATCATGTCGAAAATCGCAACTCGAGTTTTCGAAGGATCTACATGTTTCGAGACCTCTAGAATACGAAAAACTATTTTTAGCGTGACGTCTATGTGTGTGTTTGTGTGTGTCTGTCTGTGCAATGTATGTATCCACTCTAACTCAAAAACTAATGGCCCGAATTTCATAAAATTTGGTAAGTAAGTCACTTGGATACGACCCTGGTGCTGATTAGTGTTTGGTACGATTCATAAAAACAGAATCCGCCTTTTTTGCTAAATGCCCCGTAAAAATTTCATTTATCGGCTCTAGTTAAAATATTAATTGACCAAATTTCACAAAATTTGGTAGATTAGTTACTAGTTGGATATTCCGGTGCCGATTAGATTTTGGTAAAATTCGGAAAAGAACAACCTGCCTTTTTTTACGAAATGGCCCGCCAAAATCGCCAAAATCTAAAAAAAAGACTAAGTAGTGTATGCTCAAATGTATCAATTAAATTCTTGTTTTATACGCAATTTTTGAAAAGGAAAATAATATAACACACTCCATTATACTTTAGGACTAACGGTTCTCAACATATTTGAGATTTCTTGCATTTTTGTTACTCCGATTTCGGAAAAATGTTCAATTATCAAATAAAAACAGAAATTGAAGTAAAAATGCAAATTTAGTGTTGTTTGGTGCAATTAAACTCAATCTAACGAATTATTAAAGAAATAAAGGAAATATGAATTTGAGTCTGCAGGGAAAGTCATGTGTTGCCCACATCAGACTTTTACTTTCCTTGCAATACATTGTAATGTATAGGGAAAGTATTGGAATCATGTCGAAAATCGCAACTCGAGTTTTCGACGGATCTACATGTTTCAAGACCTCTAGAATACGAAAAAACTATTTTTAGCGTGATGTCTGTGTGTCTGTCTGTCTGTGCAATGTATGTATCCACTCTAACTGAAAAACTAATGGACCGAATTTCATAAAATTTGGTATGTAAGTCATTTGAGTCAGACCCTGGTGCTGATTAGTTTTTGATAGGGTTCGTAAAAGCAGAACCCGCCTTTTTTTGTGAAATCGCCAGTAAAAATTTCATGTCTCCACCCTAGCTAAAATACTAATCGACCACATTTCACAAAATTTGGTAGATAAGTTACTTGTGGGACACTCTGGTGCTGATTAGATTTTGGTACGATTCGGAAAAGACCAACCTGCCTTTTTTTTGCGAAATTGCCCACAAAAATCGCAAAAATAATAAATACTACCTATGCTGAAATATATCAATTAAATTCTTGTTTTATACGCAATTTTTGTGACGAGGAAAAGAATATAACATACTCCATTATACTTTAGGACTAACCGTTCTCAAGATATTTGAGACTTCTGGCATTTTTGTTACGCCGCTATCGGAAAAATGTCCAATTACCAAATAAAAAAAATTGAGTTAAGAATGCAAAATTTAGTGCTTTTTGGTGCAATTAAACTCAATCTAATGAATTATTAAAGAAATAAAGAGAAAATGTAAATTTGAGTCTGCAGTGAAAGTCATGTGCTGCCCACATCGTTTTTTTTATTGTGAAAGTAGTAAATTCATTGCATTATATAAGGAAAGTCATGTGCTGCTCACATCAGATTTTTACTTTCCCTGCAATACATGTTAATGTATAGGGAAAGTATTGGAATCATGCTGAAAATTGCAACTGGAGTTTTCGACGGATCTACGCGTTTCGAGACCTCTAGAATACGAAAAAACCATTTTTAGCGTGATGTCTGTGTGTGTGTCTGTCTGTCTGTGTGTCTGTGCAATGTATGTATCCACTCTAACTCAAAAACTAATAGACTGAATTTCATAAAACTTGGTTGATAAGTCACTTGGATGTGACCCTAGTGCTGATTAGTTTTTGGTACGATTCGTAAAAGCAGTACCTGCTTTTTTTGCGAAATGGCCCGTAAAAATTTCATTTAGCCGCTCTAGCTAAAGCACTAATTTACCAAATTTCACAAAATTTGGTAAATAAGTTACTTGTCAGATACTCAGGTGCTGATTAGAATTTAGTACGATTCGGAAAAGAAGAACCCGCCTTTTTTTTTACGAAATGGCCCGTAGAAATTTCAAGCATCCACCCTAGCTAATATACTAATTGACCAAATTTCACAATATTTGGTAAGTACGTTACCTGTGGGACTCTCCAGTGCTGATTAGATTTTGGTGCGATTCGGAAAATAACAACTTGCCTTTTTTTACGAAATGGCCCGCAAAAATCGCCAAAATCTAAAAAAAAAAAGGACTACGTATGCTGAAATGTATCAATTAATTTCTTGTGTCATACGCAATTTTTGACGAGGAAAAGAATATAACACACTCCATTATACTTTAGGACTCACCGTTCTCAAGATATTTGAGATTTCTTGCATTTTTGTTACTCCGCTATCGGAAAAATGTCCAATTACCAAATAAAAACAAAAATTGAATTAAAAATGCAAATTTAGTGTTATTTAGTGCAATTAAACTCAAACTAATGAATTATTAAAGAAATAAAGAAAATATGAATTTAAGTCTGCAGGGAAAGTCATGTGCTGCCCACATCGGATTTTTCTTTCTTCAGCTGTATCTGTGGACCTTTAGGTGTTAGATTGATAAACTATGATTATATAATCAGGGACGGATTATCCATTGGGGCAAGTTAGCTTCGGGCCTGAGAATAATCATGATCAAAGGTCCCTAAAATATCGTTTATCTGGAAGAGGGGGCATAACATTTTATGCTAGAACCTAATGGGAAATAATTGACGCAATAAATTAGTACTTATTTTTGAACTTGTTAAAGCACAATAAATAAAGTGTCGGATAATCGAGTTTCGAATTACAAATTTTCGGATTTGTGACGTTTTATTGCATTTATTATTCAGATGCGGCCTTTTATGAAAGATCGCTTGGGGCCCAGAAAATCCTGGGGGCGCCACTGGATTCAACCATGAAGCTGGGTGGAATGAGAACCGTTGTCTGACAAAGTCAGGCAAATTTTATTCTTGAGGGGTCGTTACTACAGGCGATGGTAAGAACCGATAGTGAACTACTCTTTGACAGAACATTTTATTGGCATAGAGCATGGCATGAAGCTGGAAATAAGGAAAATCATCGGTGCAGTGAAAAATGACTCCGTTCTGGTAACTTTGATGAGTACACAACTCTATAAGGTTCAAAATCCAAAGAATTAAAATATAAGAATGGCATACAAAATTTGGACTTTCTACTCGCTCCAGTTTTCGTGTTATTCTCAAATGACCAGTACATTCCTATGTCGGGTCCAAGATGGGCTGGCACTGATGAAGTTCAAAATACGAAGATTTCCAGTACGGCACAAAATAATTATATACTAAATTTGGACTATTGGTTTGGAAGTTATTCTCATAAAACGAGTACAGTCTTATGGTGGGCTCAAGGCAGGCTGACCCGAAATGTGCAAAATTAAGAAAAAAATTAAAATGTTAGCCAATTACATACAAAATATGGATTTTCTAGCCGCTCTGTTTTTCGACTTATTCTAAGAACACCAGCAGATTACTATGTCGGACTGCCCCAAGACAGGCTGGCCCCGATAAAGTTTAAAATACAAATAATTAAAATATAGCAATAAAGACAGTGCTATACTAAATTTGGACTACCTAGCTGCTCTGGTTTTGGAGTTATTCTCAAAATCGAGTATATTCATATGGCAGGAACAAGACGGGCTGGCATCGATAAGGTTCAAAATCTAAAGAATTAAAGTATAAGAATGATGCATAAAATTTAGACTTTCTAGCTGTTCCGGCTTTCGAGTTACTCTCAAATAACCCATATAATATGTCCGGTCAAAGATGGGCTGGTCCCAATAAAGTTCAAAGTACAAAGAATTAAACTATGGCACAAAGAGCAATGACATACTAAATTTGGACTATATTTTTTTGATTTGGTTTTGGAGTTATTCTCATAAAATGAGTACAGTCTTATGGCGGATTAAAGACGGGCTGACCCGAAAGGTGCAAAATCCAAAAAAATTAAAATAAGATAATTACATGCAAAATTTGGGATTTTCTAACCACTCCAGTTTTCGACTTATTCTGAAAAAAAGAAACAGTACATTCTTATACCGGGTCAAAGATAGACTGTCCCCGATAAAGTTCAAAACACAGAGAATTAAAATATAGCACAAAAGACAATTACATACTAAATGTGGACTATCTAGCTGCTCCAGTTTTAGAGTTATTCTCAAAAGACGAGGGCATTCCTATGGCACACACACACACACACACACACACAGTCCCGAGTTTAGATTTATTCTCATAAAATGAGTACGTGCCAATGGCAGGCTGGCCCAAAAGGTGAAAAATTCGAAAAATGTAAATATAAGAGAATGACATATAAAATTTTGACTGTCTAACCGCCCAGGTTTTCAAGTTATTCTATAAAAAATCCCAGTATATTCTTATGTCGGGCCCAACACGGGCTGGCTCCGATAACGTTCAAAATTCAAAGAATTAAAATATGGCGCAAAAGACAACCTATATATACTAATTGCCAAGTGTTAGTCTGTCTGTCCGTCCGTCTGTCACGCTTTTTTAGGCACTTTTTTAGGCATGATAGAGACTTGCAATTTGGTACACGGGTCGATCGTTCATTAAACCCCCCTGAAAAAATCGAATTTTTTGAAAATGTTCTATAGAGAGAGGTTGCCCCACACCAAAACGTTTGAAAAGTGATAGAAAAGCATGCTTTGCGATGAGATAGAGATTTCAAATTTGGTGTATGGGTAAATCGTTCGAAAGGAAGAAAGTGTGCAATTTCAGATTTTCAATATTTACTACTTTAGGGGGTGCCGCACACCACAATGTTGGATTTTCGGAACAAATAAGAAACACCTGCTTTAAATTTTGATAGAGGCTTGAAATTTGGTATATAGGTTAATTATTTGATAAAACACCCAAGACAAATGATTTTTTCAAAAATGTTCGTTTAAGAGGATACTCCAGAGAAAAACGTTCGAAAGGTGAAATGACGAAAAACTATGCTTCGGGATGGAATAGAGACTTTAAATTTGGTGAACTGGTAGCTAGTTCGAAAGGGAGTGCATGTGCAATTTCAGTTTTCAATATTTTCTAATTTAGGGGATTCCTCAAACCCAAATGTTTGATTTTCCAAATAAATGAGAAACGCATCCTTTAAATTTTGATATGGGCTAATCATTTAATGAAAACACTCAAAACGAATAGAGATTCTCAGAAATGTTCGATTCTCAGAATGTTCGGTGCTCCAAAGAAAAACGTTAGAAATGTGAAATGATAAAAAACATGCTTCGGGATGAGATAGAGAGTTAAAATTTGGTGTACTGGTAGATAACTTGGAAGGAAGAAAGTGTACAATTGCAGTTTTCCAATATTTTCTACGTTAGGGGTGCCGCACACCGAAATGTTCGATTTTCGGAATAAAGGAGAAACGCCATTTAAACGTGATAGAGTCTTGATATTTTATATATGGTCGAATCATCTGATAGAAATCCCAAGAATAATAGAGATTTTCAAAAATGCTCATTTAAGGGGGTGGGTACTCCACACAAAAACATTCGAAAGGTGAAATGATAGAAAAAGCATGCTTCGCGATGAGATAGAGACTTCAAATTTGGGGTACGGGTAGATTGTTGGAAAGGAAGAAAGTGCGCAATTTCAGTGTTGCAACATTTGCAATTGTAGGGGTGCCGTACACTAAAATATTTGATTTCACCAACAAATGAAAAATGCCTCCTTTACAATGTGATAGCTGCTTGAAACTTGGTATATGGACTAATGATTTGATATAAAATCCATGATGGATACAATTTTTAAAAAGGTTCATTTAAGAGGATGCTACACAGAAAAACGTTCGAAAGGTGAAACGATAGTAAAAGCATGCTTCGCGATAAAGTCTTCAAATTTGTTGTACGGTGTGATATCGAGATTTGGATCTCGCATTACTTTTGTATTAAACGTATAAATCTATAATGTATTTCTGATCTTCAAATTTATATACAGCTTTTTAACTTAATTAATTCTGCCTTGAACTCCCTCTTGTCATGTATTTGTGTAATTTATAGTTTAGAAATATCTAACTCTTTTAACCGCAATCTGAATCCATTTTTGAAAGTATTACTTCGGATGAGCGAAGAGATACTCAAAGAGAATTATTTTCCGCTAAGTTCGAGGTCATTTTGACTGGCGAAAAAGGAAGTGCCATGTAAAGGTTTAATTGCTATGTATATATTTCGGCTGAGATGAAGTGTACAGGCGGTGCTTGGCAGTGCCTGGTGCGACTGGTGGTGGTGCTGTCGTGTCCACACGAGTCAGTCGCTTAAATAGATCTATGTGCGAAGACCACGGCCCTTCAACTGACTCATCATGGAAAATGGTTGCCAGAGCCTCGAGAAGTTGGACTTCTGCCTGTTGGTCCGCGGAAGGTATTTCATTTCCCTTCTACCACCCGAAGGAGGCATTCCTCAAACCGCCACCTGGGGACGCGCCCTCTAGGGGTTACAGGCTCCCCCGAGGGGCCTGGTGCGACTGACTGACGCGATAGATGAACATCTGGCATTTGTGATGTATTGATGGCGTGAGAACGAATTTCGACGGGAAATATTGTTTTTTTGGAAGCTTTCTCGCAGGTCCGTGTGGTGGTTGTATAAAAGTGCGTTGAGCCGTTTTTCTGGGCGCATTTCCCTTTTGATTGCCGACCTCTCTGCGGTAGACCGGGCTTCGGCCCAAGCTATTTTCGACGCTCACTTCGGGTTTCGGCCACTAGGTCGGTTCCTGGTGGCCCGTGAGTTTGGGGAATGCGGCCATGCGGAAGACGAATGATCCGAGGCCCTTCGATCGAGGAGTTGCCATCGACATCAACTTCCCTATGGGGCGACTCGAGGATCATGCCGAATCTCATTCTGTTTCTGTCCTAGTCACCGACAATCCTTCGGGACGACCTGAGGATCATGCCGGGTCGATCTGCCTTGTTCCCGAGTTTCTATCCGGACCAAGTATCCCATATGACTACCTCTGAGGCGTCGAATCTTCAAAACGAAGGATGAATTATTTCGTATATATTGGTAAGTATGTGGCTTGAGGTAAGCCGTTTACATTTTTACACGTACACCAGCTTTCCCTAATTATTTACGTACATATACTGACTCAATGAAGGGTGAGTCAAATTTCTAATGCATAAAATGTTGCCTATTAAAATTTAATATATTTAGGTTAATATCGTTCTTTGAGTGCTCGCTCCCCTTGTTGTGTTGACCATACCTAATTGTATAAAATATATAATTTATTACTAATTACTGTTTCGCCATATGTTTATTACGTTATTAATACTGCGGCTCAAACGCCTGTGGCATTTTGAAGGAGTTCCTTTGTGCCTGAGTCCAGTGGCGTGGGCTGATAAGGATTCAGTAGTTGTTTAACTCCATGAAATTTAACGTCTTTAATAAAGTAATTTCAGTTAACTTAAATTATGTGTGTTTACTTATACCTTTTGTGCTGTGTATTATTTATAAATCTTTAGCTGAAGAAGATGACGTACTTGAAAGGTAAGGGTTTATTCTTTTATTGGTTGTTTTGGTTTTGTAGTGTTTCGGGTAGGTCATCTTGGAGTTTTATTTCTCCCGGACAGGAGGGTGAACCTGGGTAAAATGTGAACCTCGGTGGTGCTTGTGTGTCTTCTAAATCCTAAATTGAGGAAGGTCAGGATCCTATTAATACAGAAAAATATTGTAGTTATTCTCGGCATATTAAATACGATTCCTAAAATATACTGCACGATATCAAAATCCTTTAACGTGATAATTTGGTACTGTACAAAACCTTTATCACATTGGTGCCGTGACCAGGATGACTGCGTTTAAAATCAATAGGGTTCCAGTATTCATTTATCGTAAGAATCGTATCGAATTACGTTCGAAACGCTCCATTCTTTAGTGATATATCCCATCCACAGACTCATGGGCACACAAGCACATACAGACAGACATCATTTTAAAAACGTTCGATTTAAATTCAGAAATGCTTAAAAAGTGCTATTCCGTCGAAAATTTCGCCCTCGTCACAATACTTTTCTTATACATAATATTATGTATGTAGAGAAAGTAAAAATTCTACGAAAATTATTAATATCAAACAATTCAAGTTCTATTATGTTGATTATTACAAATTTCTCTCTCTCTCTCACACACAGATACACAGAGAGAGAGAGGAGACATTTACCCAAAATGTTCGAAATGGATTCAGAAGGTCTTGAAATAGGCTTATTCGTCAAAATCTCGTACTCGAGGATAAAACCATACAATAGCATGAAAAAGTAAAATTAGTAGTGAATGTTATAGGCAGAATCTAATGAAAATACTTCAAACACACCTGCTTTATCTTTAATATGGCTGACTGCAATTAGGTGCTTAAAAATACCGAGTATTCCTGGAAAAATAAAAGTTGTTAACCTCGAACCCAGTTCCGTCAAAAGCCACTGGTTTGAGAAATCGATGAGCTAATTATTTGCGAAAATGTTTCTGGAATAAAATCGCTGACTAAAACTTTTTTAGAGAAATTACTTTCAACTCTGATGATTAATTTCTCTAGAAAGTTACTTTGGATGCCAAAATAACTTATTTTACTGTGAAGGATTGAGTTTGAGTTGGAAGTAATTTAATTTTGTATGTACGGTGGCGTAACTAAGAGAATTGGTACGAAAGATATTTATGGAGCCTATTTTCAAAATCTGATGTGGCTAACACATGATTTTCCTTACAGATAAAAATTCCTTTTATTCTTTCTTTTTTTTTCCCAATTCATTGAGCTTAATTGTATGAAATTACATGGATAATTACTTGAAGTTACGCTGAATTAGCAGTTTTATTGGCCGGACCTATTTTCAAATACGACGTGGCAAAAAATGCGAAAAAACTAAAATATCTCCAGAACGATTAGTTCTAGGGTTATGGGGTTGGTTTTATTCTTTCTGCCGTTAAAAATTAAGTATGAAACAAGCATTTAATGGATACATTTGAGCAGTGAAAATACAGTTTTTTTTAGTCTTTCACGAATTTTGCGAGCCATTTCGCAACCCTTTCTGAATTGTACCAAAATCTAATTAACACCAGAATGACCTACAATCTATATATCTACTAAATTTTGTGAAATTTAGTCTATTGGTTTTTCAGCGTGCGTGGATATATATTACTTTTGCGGGTCATTTTGTAAAGAAAGTCTTTTTTTTTACGAATCATATCAAAATCTAATCAGCACCGGGGTACACAATCTACAAGTGACTTATCTACTAATTTTTTTAAATTTGGTAATTTCAATTAGAGTGGATACATGTATTCCCCATCGTATAATAGCAAACTTTGACATTTTTATCATTTATAATGCCCAATCATCAACTTGCAGAGAATTATCATACTTATGAATAATACAAAGTTCTTGATGCCTGTTCTTGACAGATCACTACTCACACCATGCGAAACATCATGTACATGACAGATCTCTGTAGCCTCTAAACCAGCTTTGTCTGATGACCAACGAAGACTGACCACCTAAACTGAACCATGGTCGAATGGTGTTCGGTATTATCTTGTTATCATGGTCGAATGGTGTTCGGTATACGATAGCTCCGTACAACACGGCTGCGGTGACAGTATTTTGATTGGTATGCTATAGGTTTGAGCAGTAGTATGCAAAATTTATTCGCCTCAGCGGAAGATTATTTCTTTCTGTGTGGGACTGTATGTCTGCTCAAGGTAATAAAACCCTTCGCCGGATGTATAGTCGACTAAATGCAAACGCGTATTGTGATATACTGGAGCATGTCAGGATACCTGACGTCCAATTTTTGGGATGGTTCTTTCTTTTTCAAACAGGTAACAAACATAAGATTTGGTTTTTTATTTAGACACCCATTACCAAGTAATAACAGCAATGCTCTAATGCCAAAATAGTGCGTGCGCAAGGTTTTTTAATATAAGACTGGGCACTCAGCTCAGCAACCAATCAAAAAGTTGTCAGCTTGACGTCATGGGAATTAAGTCTCGTTATTCGTGATCTCACGGTCTAGAGCAAACTTTAAGAGGAGTTGGCAAAATACCAAAAAGGTTTCGCATTATTACAGGTAAAAATTGTCTCACGGTCCAGAATAAACTTTGAGAGGAGTTGCCAAAACGCAAAAAGTTTTCGCATTGTTAAAGTTAAAAATTGTTTGTTAATTTTGAAGTGGCAATATCCAGGCGTAAACAACTTGCGCAAATATTTTAAATTGTGCTGTACACACCTGATCCTGTGACATCCAGAGAAATTGAGTGACGTTGGTGGAGTCAGATGGCAGTTGAGTTAACAAGTTCGGTCCCTCTTGAGAACCCGAGAATAAAACGCGGAGTCTTAATTCTCGAGTCGTCATATGTATATGCACAGAGCCAAGTAAAAAAATCTGATGTGGGCAACATAGACTTTCCCTATATAATGCAATGAATTGACTACTTTTACAGCTAAAAAAATGTTATTCTTATAGTAAATACTTATATTCTTTCTAAGATATTGAATTTTCTTCAATGAGTCGTCATTTTCATTGATGTAGCGTCATTTTTATCAATTTGGCGAGATTTTTCTTAATTTGGCAACAATTAAAAATGTCGCCAAGTTGGCGACATTCCGCAAAATTCATCGCCAAAATCTCGCCAAGCGTTATGGACGGAGAAATAAGTTATTCTTACAGCAAATAAATGACTACTGGCTTTCAAATACAAAAGTATTATTCAAAGTATCTTTTTTCATGAATGGAACGAGCTAGATCCACGAGAATAATGTCACCCAATTTATCGCATGGTATTACATATGAAAAGTGAACATGTTTTTCAATAGGAAATATTTTTTTTATTTTATATAACTTTTTGATAATTTTTTTGAAAAATGTGCAATATCTCGAGAACGGTTTATGTTAGCGTTCTAAAATTTATGTCACTCGTTTTCTAATGAAAAATTACATAAGAAATGTCTATTTGCGCCACTTTATTAGCGGTTTTGATTTTTTCACGATTTTTTCAAAATTTCACTCGAAAATTTAGGGGGGTTTTGAACATTCGATTGCGTATAAAAACAATAAGCTTCCAGTGTTTACAGATTCTGATTTTTGCACCAAATTTCGTTCGAATCGGTCCATTTGTTCATCAGTTATCGTCTCCACAGACTCACTGACACACACACACACATATACTTTCACACACGCACACACACTTTCACACGCACACACACACACACAGACATCACTTCAAAAATGTTTGATTCGTGATGAGGGATGCTTTAAGCGTGCTCTTCCGTCGAAAACTCGAATTCGAATTTTCGACCTCATCACAATACTTTTCTTATACATTATATAAGGAAAGTAATAATGAAGTCAGTCATGACTGGGATAAGCATCCTCCTGCGCCGCAGCGAACTCTCAAGGGCACCGCAGAATCCAATTATTTTTTTCCAAATTCAGCGTTTTCTTATTTAGGGCGCCGTGAAAAATATCCCGGTACACAGTGATCACTATAAACCAAGTTTGGGAACGACTGGTTTAGCGTTTATTGTTAAAACCTTCTCTAACTCAGAATTTGCTTTTTCCTGCAGGACAACAGCCCGATGCACACTTGTCGTGCAGTGAAAAGTTGGTTCCAGGCGCAGGATATCACGGCTTTGAACAGGACAAGCAATTTAGCCGATCTGAGTCTCATCGAAAACGATTGGTCTAGGACCTAGGTGGAAATTTATCATGGATTTTGACGGCGCTGCAGCAATTGGTGAACTACGGGATTTTGCCCAGGTCATGGGATTTGATCAAAAGTGATGCTGACTTAGTTTGCTGCTTATTCGACCGCGGCGCCATCAACAGGTAAGGGGCGGCACACCGTATTAATATTTGTGTCGTAAATTTATGTGTATAATGTTATAAGTTATTTACTTTAAAATTTATGAATGAAGAGTATTTTAATGAAGCATGATTTAACTTCTGAATAAGGATATTTCGGACAAATAAATAGCATACTAACTATAGCACTATAGGATATGTTTATCAATCAACTTATTTCGGAAGCAACTAAAACACCCCTCCCCCCCTTCTCCAGGATCAAGTATCAGAGACGTATTAATTGAAGAAATCAATTATATTACTATAATTTTCATGTTATTTTCTTTTTCCGAGTTTCAGCACTATTTTCGCTTTATTTTTACGTTCTTTTTCTGTTTAGGGTAGTGATTATATAAGAAACTTTTATGCTGCAAATGTCTAAAACTAAACTGTTGCAAATGTCTCACTTCTGTGTAGCCCTTAAGCAACATCCATGAAAACGGAATTATTATTAGAGTTTATAATTACATATTATTTGTTCAGTTATAGTTATAAATCAAGGTAAACAATATCTTATGTTATATGGCATCAAAGGAAAGTGTTACGATGTAACCTCTGGAATCTTGGCTGTGCTCTCAGGATACAAGAATGAGTTTACATTTCTGGATAACTAACGCGTTTATTTGCAAGCACAGCGTAAACAGGAACAATATACCGCGAATAGCTCGATAACTGTCTTTAAAGGTCATTAAACAACTGTCAGGTACATTAAAACAGCAAATTAATGCTCCCCTCGTTTCGCAAAACAGCGGATATTATTCTCAAAACATTGACGAATACCACAGTTCAATGTAGCCCGTATCACGTCAACTGAGTGATGACTCCTTTTATAGACTCTCTATAGAAACTTCTAGAAATCTCTCATATCTCGTAGAATATTCGTTATGTCGATGTATTTCTCAATATTTCAAAAAGTCACCAAATGTCGCCGAATTAAAAAATAAATCGATAAATCGCCAAATCTGGCACACACCTCAGGACTTCAGCACATGGTAACCCTAGATTCACCTCATAGAAGAGGTTACCTGCACGGGTGCTTTCTCCGTCTGGTTTTCAAAAGACACTCCAGTGAGAGTATTTTACACGTTCGTAACAAAAGTAATTTCAACGTTTTTCACAAATGCAAAGTTATAAAATTATAATATTGTAATGTCGCCTTGCCTATCAATGAAGTTAGAATATTCTTTAAGCACGAATTAAAGAATGTAAAATTTTATATATTTTATGAAAGATTTCTATATGTGTTCTAAAACGTTATGTTTAATTGACATTTTCTTAATTTTATCAAATATATTGATAATAGCATTATTTCTTTAACCTCCCCGAATTTAACTAAGTGAATTCCTAAAAATAATTAAGCGGGGTGTGGTTCAACTCGACTTTTTCATATCAGAATCCATTTTTAGTACCTTTTTTCTTTCTCAAATTTTACAAGAAAAATGCTGGAAAATCGGGATTCAAATAATTACAATTATATAGCTTGTTACGTTTCACTTTAAAGGGCTTGAAAAATCTTTCGATTGATACTGTACTTGACAATGTAACCCTAAGAGGCCGGTCACTTGCCCCCCGAGGGGTGATAATGACGCCACGAACAAAAAATTGCATCGCGGCTATTTTTCACGACTATGATTGAAACCATAAAGCCTCGTGATCATTGAACCATAAATAAATCCTTTTATTCATGATCAAATTTTGTTCTATGCTACCATGTTTCGTCTGAATTTAAAAAAAAAAATAAAATTTTTCGTCTGAATCTAAAAAAAATTCTATCTAGTTTTAGATTTTTTGATAACAAAGTCGGATATGAAATTTCGTTAAAATCCGTTAATATTCGTGAAAACATGTGTGGATTTTCGTGTAAACAATTCTTTCTCAATACTACATATGAGAAATTAAAACTGACATGCGTGAAATAGGGATGAGGATTTCTAAGAAAATATCAGTATAATCATCATAATAAACATTGGCAATGTGCCATCCGTGTTGAACAACATCAAACTCAAAACATAGGAGATTTAAACAGAAAATATCTGCGATTTAATAACAAACATCATTTATGATGAACAGATTAACATATGACCCATTTCTCTTAACAAAAAAGGTATGCAAATAACATCGTACTAAATCAAATAATAAAGTCAATAATGAAATATTAAATTTTGAGCAAAAAGTTTTACTAAATAAAATAAATAAAATTGGACATCACGTCTGATTTCAACCAGCAGAAACAACAAGATCACAACTGTAATAGAAGGTCTTTATTTCACTTCTTTAAGACGTACAAAACTTTAAAAGGTCAGAGCGCTTTCGAGCGTAAATACGCTCTTCATCAGTGGCTACATGGAAATAGGAACGATCGTTCATATATAGACCAGAAAAGGTGACAAATTTGCATAAATACAATTATCAATAAACACAAATAAATAAAGTATGTATGCAAATTTGTCACCTTTTCTGGTCTATATATGAACGATCATTCCTATTTCCATGTAGCCACTGATGAAGAGCGCATTTACGCTCGAAAGCGCTCTGGCCTTTTAAAGTTTTGTACGTCTTAAAGAAGTGAAATGAAGACCTTCTATTACAGTTGTGATCTTGTTGTTTCTGCAAAAAGTTTTACTTTTATTGCATTGTTATTGGAAAAAAATCTCGACGATTTTTAAATTTATCTATGATCAAAAACATCGAACATCGTAGCTAACTCACTGATGTATCAAAACAATGACTATCTAATTAGTAACAATAAACAAAATTTCCCCCTAAAACGTATTCGAAAGAGGTAGAACATCACATACTAGCGAAACAGGTTACCAGATCAGAATTTGTCCTTTCTTCGACAGAATTAAAATTTTAGAAACTCCCTTAATGGTTTTTAAGGATTTTATCTGTCAATTTTAGGCCGTTCTTCATTATTTTTTTTAATTCCGCACGAAAGTTTTCGGGGAGTCGAAATATGTAATGATCAATAGGGGTTGCCCTTGGAGGTTTCGTAGTTAGTGCCAAAATCGCTATGAAAAAGGTCCCTTATGCAACTTTCAAATATTGATATTTGTAGAAGATATTAATCCCTATCGAATAATATTTTTTTTGTTTTGCGATGTAAATTGTACAAATGCGATTAGGTGTTTCGTTTTCTTTTTCTTCTTCTTCTTCTTTATTCCTTTATTTTCATTGCTATGTACGTCAGATTATAAACTAAATGGAACGATGTTGAGTGCAAAGGGATTAGGTAGGTATAAGCTATACATTTTTCGAGCAATGTTTTACAAAATCAGAAAAAGCATTATAAAAAGATAATTATGTTAAAAAGTGTTATGAAAATAGCTACACGATTCGTTATTTAACAGCGAATAATATCACTTATAAAACACTAACATGTGCTGTACTCGAGATAGTATAGTTTTAATTTGAATCTAAAATGGAAAAATCTGATGTGGGCAGCTCATGACTTTCCCTGCAAACTTATATCCACGTTCTATTTATTTCAATTAAATTTATTTCACTTTTAATTCAATTTTCGTTCTCATTCGGTAACCGGACTTATTTTCAAAGGTGGCGTAGAGAAAAAAAAGGGAAAACTAAAATATCTCGAGAATGGCTAGTCCTAGTGTAATGGGGTTGGTCTTATTCTTTTCTTCGCTAAAAATTACGTATTAAACAAGCATTTAATGGATATATTGGAGCATACGTAGTTCTTTAGTTTAGATTTTGACGATTTTTGCGGGCCATTTTGCAAAAAAAGGCAGGTTATTTTTTTTCGAAGTATACCAAAATCTAATCAGCACTAGGGTGACCCATAAATAACTCATCTACCGAATTTTGTAAAATTCAGTCCATTAGTTTTTCAGTTAGAGTGAATACAAGCTTTTGCGGACCATTTCGCAAAAATAGGCGGTTTTTTTTTTATCCCGAATCGTACCCAAAACTAATCAGCACCAGACTCGCCCACAAGTGACTTACCTACCAAATTTTGTGAAATTCGGTCCATTAGTTTTTTTAGTTAGAGTGGATACAAAATCTGCACAGACAGACAGACAGGCAGACAGACAGACAGACAGGCACACAGACCGACAGACAGACATGCAGACAGACACACACACAGACACACACACAGACGTCACGCTAAAAATGGTTTTTTCGTATTCTAGAAGTCTCGAAACGTGTAGATCCGTCGAAAACTCGAGTTGCGATTTTCGACATGATTCCAATACTTTCCCTATACATTAACATGTATTGCAGGGAAAGTAAAAAGTTGAATTCACTATGGTTATTTTTTTGAAAAAAAAATCTGATGTGGGCAGCACATGACTTTCCTTATATAATGCAATGGATTTATTCTTTTCTGAGTGAAAATCTGATGTTTAAAATTTACGGTACAGTGCTTTTAATGTTGATTTGTACATTTAGCTCTTTTCCGGATAACAGCATGTAAAACTATTTCGAAGTCCCCATTTAATTTCTATTTCGCGAAACTCTAAATGGGCAATTATCAATATTCATATAATCCTCAATAAACAATAGAGTATATATATAATAAATTATTTTAATAATTAATTAATCAATTTGGCGTCATTTTCGCTAACTCAGTGTCATTTTTGTAATTTGAACAATATCACCGTCAATCTGGGGCGAAATATCGCCAGGTTGGCGATAATTCGCTAAATGAGTCACCAAGTTAGCCAAATGTATCGCCAAGCGTTACAGACAAACGGCGAGCAAAACATTTCTTCTATATAAACGACTGTTGGCGTGAAAATACAAAACTATTACACATACTATCTTTTCTCATGAATGGAACGAACTAGATCCATGAGAATGATATTAACAAACTTATCACATAATATTACATATGAAAAGTGAAATATTTCAAAATAGTTAATATATCTTTACTTTCCCTGCAATACATGGTAATGTATAGGGAAAGTATTGGAATCATGTCGAAAATCGCAACTCGAGTTTTCGACGGATCTACACGTTTCGAGATCTCTAGAATACGAAAAAACTATTTTTAGCGTGACGTCTATGTGTGTGTGTCTGTGTGTCTGTGCAATGAATGTATCCACTCTAACCCCAAAACTAATGGCCTGAATTTCATAAAATTTGGTAGGTAAGTCACATAGATGTGACCTTGGTGCTGATTAGTTTTTGGTACGATTTACAAAAACACAACCCGCCTTTTTTTGCGAAATGGCCCGTAAAAATTTCATTTATCCGCTCTAGCTAAAATACTAATTGACCAAATTTCACAGAATTTGGTAAATAAGTTACTTGTTAGATACTCTGGTGCTGATTAGAATTTGGTACGATTCGAAAAAGAAGAACTCGTCACCCCGCCTTTTTTTACGAAATGTCCCGCAAAAATTTCATGTATCCACTCTAGCTAAAATACTAATTGATTAAATTTCACAAAATTTGTTAGATAAGTTACTTGTGGGATACTCTGGTGCTGATTAGATTTTGGTACGATTCGGAAAAGAACAACCTGCCTTTTTTTACGAAATGGCCCGCCCAAATCGCCAAAATCTAAAAAAAAACGAAGTAGTGTATGCTCAAATGTATCAATTAAATTCTTGTTTTATACGCAATTTTTGTAGAGGAAAAGAATATAACGCACTCCATTATACATTAGGACTAACCGTTCTCAAGATACTTGATATTTCTTGCATTTTTGTTACGCCGATTTCGGAAAATTGTCCAATTACCAAATAAAAACAAAAATTGAATTAAAAATGCAAATCTAGTGTTATTTAGTTCAATTAAACTCAATCTAACGAATTATTAAAGAAATAAAGAAAATATGAATTTGAGTCTGCAGGGAAAGTCATGTGCTGCCCACATCAGATTTTTAATTTTACGTGATTTTGTTTTTGATAAATTTATTTCAAAACAGTATAATATCTCGAGAACAGTTAGCTTTATGTTAATCGTTTCTTAAAGAAAATTATATAGGAAATGATTATGTACGGAAATTATTGATGCTTCTGATATTTTGATGTTTTGTTCAACATTTCATAGCGAAAATAATGCGGATAACATTAAAAGTGCAGAAACTGCCTCCAGAAAGTGAACCACACCCATGTTTGAAGCACCCCGATGACAAGATAATCGATGAATACGATCTTCTGCTAATGAAACGTAACAAGTTATGTCAATACAGCTTACATCATAAAGACAGGCATTTCGGATATATATATATATATATATAAGTCTTGAATATTTGAAGGATATATTGTTTCCTTTCCAGATGGGTCATTCTTCAAAACTGTGGCGGTTTCCGTAACCAGGCACTTATTGGAGATGACAAAAACACAGTGTTCCAAGACTTTTAAAAGTTACTGGCGTGTGACCCTTCGAAGATGACGCACGTAAATGGCATACATTACGTTACGTCTTGACGCCGCTTATGTGCGTCCTTTTTGAAGGGCTCGTTTTCGACTTCTGGAGCAAGTAAAGAGCTGAAACTTGGAACAAATTTTCATCTCATTACGTTACTACGTTACGTCATTAACGTGCTGAAGCACGTAAATGACGTAACGTAGTAACGTAATGTCGCGAAAATTGGATAGATGGAAATGTTCTATGAGATGAAAATTTATTCTAGGTGTCTCGAAACGTGTTGATTCGTCAAAATCTCGAGGCTGGTTATTTTTTCCGAATTATACCAAAAACTAATCAGCACCAGGGTCACACCCAAGGGTCTTACTTACAAAATTTTATGAAATTCGGTCTATTAGTTTTGAGTTGCGATTTTCGGCATGATTCCAATACTTTCCCTATACATTACCATGTATTGCAGGGAAAGTAAAAATCTGATGTGGGCAGCACATGACTTTCCCTGCAGACACAAATTCATATTTTCTTTATTTCTTTAATAATTCGTTAGATTGAGTTTAATTGAACCAAATAAAACTAAATTTGCATTTTTAATTAAATTTTTGTTTCTATTTGGTAATTGGACAATTTTCCGAAATCGGCGTAACAAAAATGCAAGAAATATCAAGTACCTTGAGAACGGTTAGTCCTAAAGTATAATGGAGTGTGTTATATTATTTTCCTCTACAAAAATTGCGTATAAAACAAAAATTTAATTGAGACATTTGAGCATACACTACTTAGTCTTTTTTTAGACATTGGCGATTTTTGCGGGCCATTTCGTAAAAAAAGGCAGGTTGTTATTTTCCGAATCGTACCAAAATCTAATCAGCACCAGAGTATCCCACATGTGATTTATCTACCAAATTTTGTTAAATTTGGTCAATTTGTATTTAAGCTAGAGTGAATAAATGAGATTTTTGAGGGCCGTTTCGCAAAAAAGGCGGGTTTTTTTCCCGAATTATACCAAAAACTAATCAGCACCAGGGTCACACCCAAGGGTCTTACCTACCAAATTTTATGAAATTCGGTCTATTAGTTTTGAGTTAGAGTGGATACATACATTGCACAGACAGACACACAGGCAGACAGACGGACACACAGACAGACGGACACACAGACATACAGACAGACGGACACACAGACAGACGGACACACAGACAGACAGACACACACATAGACGTCACGCTAAAATAGATTTTTCGTATTCTAGAGGTCTCGAAACGTGTAGATCCGTCGAAAACTCGAGTTGCGATTTTCGACATGATTCCAATACTTTCCCTATACATTACCATGTATTGCAGGGAAAGTAAAGATATATTAACTATTTTGAAATATTTCACTTTTCATATGTAATATTATGACAGACAGACACACAGACAGACAGACACACAGACAGACACAAAGACAGACACCTAGACAGACACACAGACACACACACAGACGTCATGCTAAAAATAGTTTTTCGTATTCTAGAGGTTTCGAAACGTGTAGATCCGTCGAAAACTCGAGTTGTGATTTTCGACATGATTCCAATACTTTCCCTATACATTACCATATATTGCAGGGAAAGTAAAAATCTGATGTGGGCAGCACATGACTTTCCCTGCAGACTTAAATTCATATTTTCTTTATTTCTGTAGTAATTCGTTAGATTGAGTTTAATTGAACCAAATAAAACTAAATTTGCATTTTTATTTCAATTTTTGTTTTTATTTGGTAATTGGACAATTTTCCGAAATCGGCGTAACAAAAATGCAAGAAATATCAAGTACCTTGAGAATGGTTAGTCCTAAGGTATAATGGAGTGCGTTATATTCTTTTCCTCTACAAAAATTGCGTATAAAACAAGAATTTAATTGATACATTTGAGCATACACTACTTAGTCTTTTTTTTTAGATTTTGGCGATATTTGCGGGGCATTTCGTAAAAAAAAGGCAGGTTGTTATTTTCCGAATCGTATCAAAATCGAATCAGCACCAGAGTGTCCCACAAGTAACTTATCTACCAAATTTTGTGAAATTTGCTAAATTAGTATTTTAGCTAGAGCGGATATATGAAATTTTTACGGGAAATTTCGCAAGAAAAGGCGGGTTCTGTTTTTACGAATCGTACCAAAAACTAATCAGCACCAGGGTCACATGGAAGTGACTTACCTATCAAATTTTATGAAATTCGGTATATTAGTTTTTGATTTAGAGTGGATACATACATTGCACAGACACACAGACACACAGACAGACAGACTCACAGACAGACAGACACACAGACAGACACAAAGACAGACACCTAGACAGACACACAGACACACACACAGACGTCATGCTAAAAATAGTTTTTCGTATTCTAGAGGTTTTGAAACGTGTAGATCCGTCGAAAACTCGAGTTGTGATTTTCGGTGTGATTCCAATACTTTCCCTATACATTACCATGTATTGCAGGGAAAGAAAAAATCTGATGTGGGCAGCACATGACTTTCCCTGCAGACTCAAAATCATATTTTCTTTATTTCTTTAATAATTCATTAGATTGAGTTTAATTGCACCAAATAATACTAAATTTGCATTTTTAATTCAATTTTTGTTTTTATTTGGTAATTGGACATTTTACCAAAATCGGCGTAACAAAAAAATGCAAGACATCTTAAATATCTTGAGAACGGTTAGTCCTAAAGTATAATGGAGTGTATCTTTTCCTCGCCAAATTTGCGTGTAAAACAAGAATTTAGTTGATGCATTTCAGCATAGGTAGTTTTTTTTTATTTAGATTTTGACGATTTTTGAGGGCCATTTCGTACAAAAAGGCAGCTTGTTCTTTTCCGAATAGTACCAAAATCTAATCAGCACCAGACTATTCTACAAGTAACTTATCTACAAAATTTTGTGAAATTTGGTCAATTAGTATTTTAGCTAGAGTGGATACATGAAAAGTTTGAGGGTCATTTCATAAAAAAAGGCAGGTTCATTTTTTCCGAATAATACCAAAATCGAATCAGCACCAGAGTATGCTACAAGTAACGTACCTACTAAATTTTGTGAAATTTGGTCAATTAGTATTTTAGCGAGAGTGGATACATGAAATTTTTGTGGGGTATTTCGCAAAAATGGGCGGGTTCTGTTTTTACGAATTTTACCAAAAACTAATCAGCACAAGGGTCTCACCCAAGTGAGTGACCTACCAAATTATATGAAATTCGGTCCATTAGTTTTTGAGTTAGAGTGGATACAGACATTTTAAAGACAGACACACACTCTGACGTCACGCTAAAAATAGTATTTTCGTATTCTAGAGGTCTCGAAACGTGTAGATCCGTCGAAAACTCGAGTTGCGATTTTCGACATGATTCCAATACTTTCCCTATACATTACCATGTATTGCAGGGAAAGTAAAAATTGGTGTAAAGGTAAACAAGAAAGATCAATCATGCTTAAAGCATTGATTATGAAATACTTTCCAATTTCAATGCAATTTTATTTAAACAAGTCTAAAATGCAATGCATTCCTCGGTAATATTTTAAAACTTATCACAATACTACATTAATTTATTATAATTGAAAACTTAAACCTTCATTGAAAAAAATGAACTTCATTCAAATGACGGCATTGGAATATAAATTGCCTGGTTTAACATCTCTAAAATGCGATACATTCCTCGGTAATATTTTTAAAACTATCATAATACTACGATAATTTATTATATTTGAAAACTTCATCGCGAAAACAACTGAAATTCATTCAAATGACGTCATAGAACACGCCTGGATCTCTCTATAAAAACAGCATTTCATTCATAACATTTTCACATTCATTTCATTCATCACAATACTATAATAATTTATTTTATTTAAAAATTAAAACTGTGGAGCTACAAGTCATTAAACTCTATGCTTAAAATTTCTTCGAAAAAAATCGTCCTTCTCTTTGTAAAATCAATGAATATTTCATTCATGTCAGCTATGCAGACTCCATGGGTTAAATAATTTTGTGTTAAAGAAATACAGCAGTTCTAATACTACTCATTCTACATATATTGCTGTTTACATTTTATATAGGTGAAAAATAGGCTTCGCTGTAGAAATAATCAAATTTGGATGAGCATTTAAACTCAAATATATTGTAATTGCGTTGTTTCAGTATGTAGATGCACAGAATTTAAGCAAAAATAGAGTGGTTTTAGGACGGATACAACACGCAATATGAATTACAAGAAGGATCAATCATGGTTAAAGCATTGATTATGAAACACTTTCCAACTTCAATGCAATTTTATTTAAACAAGTTTAAAATGCAATACATTCCTCGGTAATATTTTGAAACTTATCACGATACTGCATTAATTTATTATATTTGAAAACTTAAACTTTCATCGAAAAAAATGAACTTCATTCAAATGACAGCATTGAAATTTAAATTGCCTGGTTTAAACATCTCTAAAATGTTATACATTCCTCGGTAATAGTTTTATAATTATCATAATACTACGATAATTTATTATATTTGAAAACTTCATCGCGCGAAAACAACTGAAATTAATTCAAATGACGTCATAGAAAAAATAACACGCCTGGATCTCTCTATAAAAACAGGATTTCATTCATAACTTTCTCCCATTCATTTCATTCATCACAATACTATAATAATTAATTTTATTTAAACATTTTGTTTAAGACCATGGAGCTACAAAAAATTGAAAACTTAAACTTATTTGAAAACTTAAACTTTCATCGAAAAAAATGAACTTCATTCAAATGACAGCATTGAAATTTAAATTGCCTGGTTTAAACATCTCTAAAATGTTATACATTCCTCGGTAATAGTTTTATAATTATCATAATACTACGATAATTTATTATATTTGAAAACTTCATCGCGCGAAAACAACTGAAATTAATTCAAATGACGTCATAGAAAAAATAACACGCCTGGATCTCTCTATAAAAACAGGATTTCATTCATAACTTTCTCCCATTCATTTCATTCATCACAATACTATAATAATTAATTTTATTTAAACATTTTGTTTAAGACCATGGAGCTACAAAAAATTAAACTCTATGCTTGAAACTTCATCGAAAAAAAATCGTGCTTCTCTTTATGAAATCAATTAATATTTCATTCATATCAGCCATGCAGACTCCATGGACTAAATTATTTTGTGTTAAAAAATACAGGAATTCTAATACAACAAATTCTATATATTTTGCTGTTTACATTTTACATAGGTGAAAAATAGGCTTAGTTGTAGAAATAATCAAATTTAGATGAGCATTTAAACTCAAATATATTGTCATTGCGTTGTTTCAGTATGTAGATGCACAGAAGTTAAGCAAAAATAAAGTAGTTTTAGGACGGATACAACACTCAATATGAATTAAAAAGAACTAAAAAAAATCATGATTTTGAAACAAGATGGATGCCATATATCATTTTGAAGTGGGTCACGTGATCGTTTCATATAAGAGGTGTAATTATTATTTTAATTTTTATTTAAAAAACTACTGAATATATTTCGCTGAATTTTTTTTTATATATTTTATGGAACAATTTGAATATTACCTAAAAATTTCGAAGCAATTTGTGAATTTTAAATCCGCTTAAAAATGTTTGAAAAATTAGGTCCCATAGGGCTCAATGTAATTCATTTTTTCGACCCGGGTTCAATCCAAAACTAATTGGGTAATATTATTCATTTATATTCCCATAGGTCCTATAGACCGCCTGAACAACATACTAAAATTTCATTTTGATTAAATCATTTTTACGGCAGTTATCGCGGAAACGGACAGACAGACAGACAGACAGACAGACAGACAGAATGAACAAAGTCATAAACACTTTTCAACTTTGTTGTAAAATGTGAATAAAAAAGAACTTAAACAAGAAAGATCAATCATGCTTAAAGCATTGATTATGAAACACTTTCCAACTTCAATGCAATTTTATTTAAAAAAGTCGAAAATGCAATACATTCCTCGGTAATATTTTAAAACTTATCACAATACTACATTGATTTATTATATTTGAAAACTTAAACCTTCATTGAAAAAAATGAACTTCATTCAAAAGACGGCATTGAAATATAACTTGCGTGGTTTACATATCTCTAAAATGCAATACATTCCACGGTAATATTTTTAAATCTATCATAATACTACGATAATTTATTATATTTGAAAACTTCATCGAAAACAACTGAAATTAATTCAAATGACGTCATAGAAAAAATAACACGCCTGGATCTCTCTATAAAAGCAGGATTTCATTCATAACTTTCTCCATTTCATTCATCACAATACTATAATAATATATTTTATTTAAAAATTAAGACCATGGAGCTACAATTCATAAACTTTATGCTTAAAACTTCATCGAAAAATATCGTCCTTCTGTTTATAAAATCAATTAATATTTCATTCATATCAGCCATGCAGACTCCATGGACTGAATTATTTTGCGTTAAAGAAATACAGTAATTCTAATACAACTCATTCTACATATTTTGCTGTTTACATTTTACATAGGTGAAAAATAGGCTTAATTGTAGAAATAATCAAATTTGAATGAGAATTTAAACTCAAATATATTGTCATTGTGTTGTTTTAGTATGTAGATGCACAGAATTTAAGCAGAAATAAAGTAGTTTTAGGATGGATACAACACTCAATATGAATTAAAAAGAACTTTAAAAAATCACGAATTTGAAACAAGCTGGATGCCATATCTCATTTTGAAGTGGGTCATGTGATCGTTTAATATCATGGTCACGTGATCGTTTCATATAAGATGTGTAATTATTATTTTAATTTTTATTTAAAAAACTACTGAATATATTTAGCTGAATTTTTTTTTATATATTTTATGGAACAATTTGACTATTACCTAAAATTTTCGAAGCAATTTGTGAATTTTAAATCCGCTTAAAAAATGTTAGAAAAATTAGGTCCCATAGGGCTCAATGTATTTCATTTTTTCAACCCGGGTTCAATCCAAAACTAATTGTGTGATATTATTCATTTATATTCCCATAGGTCCTACAGACCGTCTGAACAACATACTAAAATTTCATTTTGATTAAGTCATTACGGCAGTTATCGTGCTAACGGACAGACAGACAGACAGACAGACAGACAGACAGACAGAATGAACAAAGTCATAAACACTTTTCAACTTTGTTGTAAAGTGTTAAAAATCATGATTTTGAGACAAGATGGATGCGATATATCATTTTGAAGTGGGTCACGTGATCTTTTCATATCATGGTCACGTCATATAAGAGGTGTAATTATTATTATTATTATTAACACTTTACATCAAAGTTGAAAAGTGTTTATGACTTTGTTCATTCTGTCTGTCTGTCTGTCTGTCCGTTAGCACGAAAACTGCCGTAAAAATGACTTAATCAAATTGAAATTTTAGTATATTGTTCAGACGGTCTGTAGGACCTACGGGAATATAAATGAATAATATCACCCAATTAGTTTTGGGTTGAACCCGGGTTGAAAAAATGAAATACATTGAGCTCTATAGGACCTAATTTTTCAAACATTTTTTAAGTGGATTTAAAATTCACAAATTGCTTCGAAAATTTTAGGTAATATTCAACTTCTTCCATAAAATATATAAAAAAAAATTAAGCGAAATATATTCAGTAGTTTTTTAAATAAAAATTAAAATAATAATAAAACCTCTTATATGAAGTGATCATGTGACCATGATATCAAAAGATCTCGTGACCCACTTCTAAATGATATATGGCATCCGTCTTGTCTCAAAATCGTGATTTTTTTTAAAGTTCTTTTTAATTCATATTGAGTGTTGTATCCGTCCTAAAACTACTTTATTTTTGCTTAAATTCTATGCATCTACATACTGAAACAACGCAATTACAATATATTTGAGTTTAAATGCTCATCCAAATTTGATTATTTCTGCAACGAAGCCTATTTTTCACCTATGTAAAATGTAAACAACAAAATATGTAGAATGAGTTGTATTACAATTGCTGTATTTCTTCAACATAAAATCATTTAGTTCATGGAGTCTGCATATCTGATATGAATCAAATATTCATTGATTTTACAAACAGAAGGACGATTTTTTTCGATGAAGTTTTACGCATAGAGTTTAATTACTTGTAGCTCCATGGTCTTAATTTTTAAATAAAATAAATTATTATAGTATTGTGATGAATGACATGAATGGGAAATTATTTATGAATGAAATGCTGTTTTTATAGAGAGAGCCAGGCGTGTTATTTTTCTATGCCGTCATTTGAATGAATTTCAGTTGTTTTCGATGAAATTTTCAAATATAATAAATTATCGTAGTATTGTGATAATTCTAAAATTATTACCGAGGAATATATCACATTTTAGAGATGTTTAAACCAAGTCATCTATATATCAATGCCTTCATTTGAATGTTTAAGTTTTCAAATATAATAAATTAATGTAGTATTGTGATAAGTTTTAAAATATTACCGAGGAATGTTTTGCATTTTAGACATGTTCAAATAAAATTGCATTGAATTTGGAAAGTGTTTCATAATCAATGATTTAAGCATGATTGATCTTTCTTGTTTTAATTTTTATTTAAAGAACTATTGAATATATTTCGCTGAATTTTTTTATATATTTTATGGAACAATTTGAATATTACCTAAAAATTTCGAAGCAATTTGTGAATTTTAAATCCACTTAAAAAATGCTTGAAAAATTAGGTCCTATAGAGCTCAATGCATTTCATTTTTTCAACCCGGGTTCAATCCAAAACTAATTGGGTGATATTATTCATTTATATTCCCATAGGTCCTATAGACCGCCTGAACAACATACTAAAATTTCATTTTGATTAAGGCATTTTTACGGCAGTTATCGTGCTAACGGACAGACAGACAGAATGAACAAAGTCATAAACACTTTTCAACTTTGTTGTAAAGTGTTAAAAAGGAAAGCTGATTTTGAGTTCGAAGGGAAATGCTTACATCAGAATTTAAAAATTGCTAATCTAGCGCAGTAAAGACGTTTCCCATGTCAAACAAGTTTAAAAAGAAATGAAATTTAAGAGAATTTTACTCATCTCGACAACGAACATGTTCTCCCATTATCAACGCCTTCAAAAACACTTTTCTTTTTTAAAGAAAGATATATGCAAGGAGATAAATGGGAAAGAAACCGTGAAAGTGTCTACTTGAGGAGTTTTACTTTTTTTTTATCAATTTTAATAAAATACAAAAAATCTTGTTGAAAAAGTAAGAAGTTTACGCACAGCGAATATTAGTAAAATGGATTAAAAGATTACACCGATCATTTTTGTAAGAGGGCTTACGGGTTTGTAAGTAGCTGGTAATTTACTTTTAGCTGATTTGAGCTGTGAATGTAACATGCGAGCTATTTCACCCGAGCGTCGCGGGTTCTCGGTGGCGAGTGGCCATTAAATGTGACATTTACACATTTAATTAAAGTGATGTTTATCATAAACTGTTTCAAATTTAAGCATAAAATAAGAATGGTCCACTTTTTTGAGAGGCAAAGTGGCATACATTTTTTAAAAATCCTTTTGCATCGCCACCACTTTGTAAAGTACTTCTCTATTCGGAAGGCCATTGTAAAAGTTCTTTTAAGTACTTCAACATTTAAGTGAAAAATTACCTGACAAATTACAGTGAGAGGGAGAGAGAGAGAGAGAGAGAGAGAGAGAGAATAGAGAAGGCTAGAAGAGGTAAGAGAGGAAAAAGAGAGAGAGAGGAAAGAAAAATTGAAATAGAAAAAAGAGAGTGATATAAGAGAGGAAGAGAGGAAGAAGAAGGACGAGAGCGAGATTAAAGCGAAACGAAACTGAGAAGAGAGAGATGAGAAAGAGAAGGAAGAGAGAAGGCAGAGAAAAAGAAATGAAATGGGAGAGAAAATATATAGAGTGAGAGAAAGGGAGGGAGAAAAAGGACAAGGGATAAGAAGGACGAGGGATAAGAAGGACGAGAGAGAAGAGAGAGAGAAAGAGAGAGAAGAGAGAGAGAAGTGAGAGGGAGAAAAGTGAGAGAGAAGAGAGAGAATTGAAATAGAGATAAGAGAAAATGAAGTGAGAGAGAAGAGAGCTAAAAATGAAGTGAGGGTGAAAACAGACAGATAGTGAAAATAGAGAGAGTGAAAACACAAAGAGAGTGAAAATAGAGAGAGTGTAAATGGAGAGAGAAAATAGAGAGAAGTAAAATATATAAGAGAAAAAAAAGAGGGAGAAAAAAGAGTGAAAATAGAGAAAGATAAAAGAGATAAAGGAAGAAAAGTAAGAGAGAAAAAGAAGAGAAATAGAAAAAAGAGTTTGATAAAAGAGAGAAAGTGAAGGAGAAGAAGGACGAGAGGGAGGTTAAAGAGAAAAGAAATTGAGAAGAGAGAGAGAAGGGAGAAGAGAGAGAGAAGGGAGAAGAGAGAGAGAAGGGAGAAGAGAGAGAGAAGATAGAGAGAGAAGAGAGAAAGAAAAGAGAGAAAGAAAAGAGAGAAGAGAGATAAGAGAGAAAGAAGAGAGATAAGAGAGAGAAGAGAGAGAGAATGAAGTGATTGAGAAAAGAGATAGAAAGAAGGCAGAGAGAGAGAAAGAAGACAGAGAGAGAGAAAGAGAGAGATAAAAGAGATAACAGAAGAAAACAGAGTAAAAGGGAACCAGTAAAAGGAGAGTGATAAAAGAGAGAAAGAGAGGAGAGTGATAAAAGAGAGAAAGAGAGGAGAGTGATAAAAGAGAGAATAGAAGAGAACAAAGAGAAAGGAGAGAAAAGAAATAAATGAGAGAATAGAGGGAGGAAAGAAGAGAGAGAGAAGAGAGATAGGAGAGAGAAGAGAGAAAGAATGAAGTGATTGAGAAAAGAGATAGAAAGAAGACAGAGAGAGAGAAAGAAGACAGAGAGAGAGAAAGAGAGAGATAAAAGAGATAACAGAGGAGAACCGAGTAAAAGGGAACCAGTAAAAGGAGAGTGAGAGAAAGAGAGAAGGAGAGTGAGAGAAAGAGAGAAGGAGAGTGAGAGAAAGAGAGAAGGAGAGTGAGAGAAAGAGAGGAGAGTGATAAAAGAGAGAATAGAAGAGAGCAAAGAGAAGGGAGAGAAAAGAAATAAATGAGAGAATAGAGGGAGAAAAGAGAAAGAGAGAGAAAATAGAGAGAAGAGACAGAGAGAGAAAAGAGAGAGGAAAGATGGAGAAGAGAGAGAAAAGAGAGAGAAAAGATGGAGAAGAGAGAGAAAAGAGAGAGAATAGAGAAAAGAGAAGGCAGAGAGAGAAGAGAGAAGTAATGAAAGAAAAGAGAGAGTGATAAAGAGAAAACAGGGAAAGAAGAGAGTGAGAAAGAGGGATAGGTAAGAGAGGAAAAGGAAAGAGAAAAAGAAATAAATAGAAAGTAAATTGAAAATTAAAAGAGAAGAAAGAAATAAAAGAAAAAGAGAGGGAATAAGAGTGAAGAGAAGGCAGAAAAATGAGATAACACAGAGAAGGGTATGAAGAGAAAGAATGATAAAGAGAATGACAGAAAAGAGAAAGTGATGAAAAAGAGAAAACAGTGAAAGTTGAGAAATAAGAGAGCAAAAGAGAGTGAAAAAGATATAGTGATAAAAGATAGTGAAAAACAATAAGAGAGAGAGATAGAAGAGATAGAAGAAAATGAAGGAGGAAACAGAAAAAATTGAAAGAAAAAGAGAGTGATGAAAGTGAGAAAAGAGGAAAGGAAGAGAGCCAAGAGAGAAAAAGAAAAATGAAAGAAAGGAAAAAGAGAGAGAAAAGAGAGTGAAACGAAGGGAGAAAAATGAGAATACAGAGAGAAGAGAGTAGGGAGAAGGGAAAAATGAGAAAACAGAGATAAGAGAGTGAAGAGAAAGGACAAAAAAGAGGAAAGAGAGAGTGATAAACGAGAGGAAAGAAAAGAGAAGAGAGACAGAAAAAGAGAGTGATAAAAGATAGACTGATGAAAAGATTAAAAAGGCAATGAGAAAGTGAAAGTAGGTAGAGATAGGGAAAAGAGAGAAGAAATGAGAGAGAGAGAGAGAGAGAGAGAGAGAGAGAGAGCAGAGAAAATAGGAGGGAACGACTTTAGGCCTTGTTTCGAAGAAGATGAATACGAAACAACTGAATTTTCTGAGTGGTGTAATTAGCTTGTCTGGGCACAATTTAGGAAGTCTAGATATAATTCTAGGTTTTGAAAAGAAAACTAATAGTCTGTAGATGATACAGACAGTAAGTTTGGAGTAGCATACGACAGCGTGTGTGCACCCACGCACGTGCGCGCATATCTCTTCAGCATTGATCCATTTGTGTCCCAAGCAAGGTGATTGTAAGCAAAGGTAAGTGTAAATTCGTCCAAATCTGGAATTTGAATTTTCGGTCCTGTCTTAACATTTTCTGTGCGCATCTATGCGTACAGGAAAAGTAACAACACCCCTTCTCTTCCGTGTTTTCCCCCTCCTATAACGTCATCGATTTTAAAGATTATCTTAGAGCGTGGTGTCACTTATACTTTGATCAGCGGATACAGGGCATTACAAAATACTGATAAAAAAAGTCATTACGTATTATGAAGTACAGCCTGTCATCTGAACTGGTTAATTGAGAGGATGACAAGCGCTAGGAAGCACTTAGGTTTCCCTTTTCAACGCCATCCCACAGTTTTAAATAAACAGAAAAAAATCTTGTTAAAAATCAATCTCAATTCAAATAGGATGTAATATCGAAAAAATGAAAAACGTTACAAAGCGTGATCGAAAAGAAGTGTATATAAAATTTTTAAATCATATAAAATTGAAATAGTGGAATTTTTTCAGTTAGGTGGCGTTCATATACCCTCAAAAATATATCAGAAATATCATCTGTTGTTCTTAATACGTCAGACGATCATTACAGACCTATGTTTTAATCAATCAAAGAACGGTTATTTTTCGGTTAATAAATTTTGGCTAATTTTATTTCGATATTTTATTTCAGCTAACTTGTCAACCGAAGTAAACCATGTGTTACTTCGCTTATTAGAATCACTAGAAATACCTCTCTTCCCCACAGGAATTGAAATGAGTGCTCTAAGTCTGCGATCTCCAAATATGTTGATCACGTTCCCCTAAGTCCTACTTTTAAACATCGCTTACCCCAATGGTAAATAGATTTTCCTTTTTGTTCTTAACGGGCGTCTTAGTAAAATAATATTCATATAATCATATAATGTTTTTGTGTTCATGATCTTATCATGCAATTTAAAAATAGAAGTTAATATTTGCTATACATTAATCAATTTTCCTTTCTTTTCTGTCAATATAAAACTTATTTTCAGGAAAAATATTATGAACAAAAATATTAAATTTTCTTGATATACCCCCTGGAGTTCGCGTATCACACTTTGAGGAACGCTGCTCTGAGTCATGTCTCTAAAAATCTTTAATCTCGTACCTCTATGGTAAAGGCGGATGTTAGATATTTTATATTTTTTTTTGTTCTAATACGGAGACTTCTCATTAGAATAACGCAAGAATGTTTTGTTCCAAACGAGAGTGTATTATTCCTATAATATATTGTTATGTTTATTATGGTGTAAAACTGCAATTTAATATTTGTTATTCTTTAATTGATGTTCATGTATTTCTGTCAATATAAAACTTACCTTAAGAAAGAAATACAAAACAATAATACATTTTATTCGCGTGCTCCCACTCGCCTACCCCCGGGATACGTGTACACCACGTTGGAGAACACTGCTCTAAGATATGAGGGAATTATATGAGAATGCAAGCGTAGCCCGGATCTTGAAAAAGGGTGGGGCCACCGTTCAGGATTCCGTTTCCCAATATGGATCGTATGTATAAGTAATAAAAAATTTCAGCTAACGGAGTATGAAATTTTGAATTCCTCAGTCTACGCTACTCTGCGAGATTTCTCTAGTTCGGAGCACAAACCTCTCAAGTTTGTGACTTCAACATAGACGCCCATAAGGTAGGACAAGCGTGGGCACTTGCCCTTCCCTTGACGTTCAATGTCACAAAGGTGAGTATCAAGTTAGTCGATGTTGTGCATTTTATCCTTCAGTTTGTCCTACTGAAGTCAGTGGTTTGCCTCCTCCTGGGAAAAGTTCTATGGGTGGCCATGGACGTTAAGCCATAATGTGCTTATGCAGAAACAATCAAAACATAAAACGACCTTTTCTTCAGGATTGAAAAAAAAAAAAAAAAAAAAAAAAAAAAAAAAAAAAAAATAATAATAATAATAATAATAGCATAAAACATTTTTTTAAAAGAAAATTCATTGATGGAGTAAGTGAAGAAAGGCCTGGATAGTTCAGTTGGTAGAACGCAGGTCTAGATATTTAGATGTCAAGTATTCGTGCCCTTCGTAAGCTTCCATAAGAGTCAATAGTTTTTCTCCACTGATGGACTTTAGTATGCGTGAAACCGGCCTAGAAAATGGTCGTTTTGGGAGAGTGTGGTCTAAGTTAATTAGTGTTTTGATAAAATAAATGTTCAGAACATTAGTTTCGGACTGTTATTCTTCGCGCGCTGAATCTGCTAGCCTTGAAGACAACTCAGCACGTCTCGTCCCATCGATCGGCGCATGAGCAGAGCCGCCACACGTGGACGGGTGAAGCCTGGGAGCAGCGGGAGAAGCGAGAAATGGGAAAGACGTCGTCATGGGATGTAACGTCAGCAAAGATGTGAAAGTGGAAGATCAAGGGAACGCTGGAAATGCCATTAACGGTAGGATTTTCACATCTCACTTTTCTCACAATTTTGGTGAAATCGTCTGCTCTCTGTAAAAATTCCAGAGAATGAATTTGAATGGGAGGAATTGAGATGGTGGAATTTTTGTTCCGAGATGCTGCGTTCCCGCTTAAAGAGAAGAGCGATACTGCTGCCATTTCTGTTTTTCAAATACATAAAACGTGGCAATTACCGTTGTTTTATTATTAATTTGCTGGTGTTTGGGGAATTTTTATGGAACGGTTTTTGTAAATGAGTACTCGCAATATGAAGAAATGGTGTTAATAAATCATCAGTGTTTTGTCAAACATTAAATTAAAAAATATCTGTTGATTGAATTAGTTAAAACCGTGTTTTAAAGTTGTTGGCGCTTAATAACTACATCTTCTGCGCGTTCACGAAATATTTAATGAGTTAATTATAGTTTTATTTTATCATTTGATGTAGTTTTATTTTATCATTTGATATAGTTTTATTTTATCATTTGATTATTTATTTTTCTTTTATGTTTTGTACTTCATGTTTACTGATAACAAGTTTTTAGTGGCGTACATAGTTGGTGGTAGTGGTGAGGGAGGGGAGGGGGTAGCGGAGGTACAAATGCAATCCCTTTAATTTTCTCAAACTACTGTTACTTTAATGGATGAAATATATGAATAAATTTTTCTTCAACAATTTTTATTGCCCTTTTAACTTTCTTTAAAGTTTATTAAATTTTTATATCATACATAACGAACCTTTTAGGAAATTATATTTTAATTAGTTAAATTATTATTATTTTTTGTTATTTGAATATAACCAGTCG
The DNA here is from genome assembly GCA_951213105.1 of Amaurobius ferox. Classification (NCBI taxonomy): domain Eukaryota; kingdom Metazoa; phylum Arthropoda; class Arachnida; order Araneae; family Amaurobiidae; genus Amaurobius; species Amaurobius ferox. The sequence continues at coordinate 11,055,260 of OX578138.1, read as the reverse complement.
TAGGTCTCTTTCAATGTCAGGCGGATAGGATGAGTGAGTTTTATCTTTTAACTTATTGCGCATTTTAAACTAAATGTAAGTCTCTTTAGAACACATAGAACATTATTTTGAAATAACAGTGGAAATTATCTATATAATAGAATTTGCTTCGCGTTTGTTCATGAGCATTTTTTATAATCATTGATTGCACACACACACACACATACACACACACATATATATATATATATATTATTCAGCGGTCACCTGTGTAGGAAACGATTTTTTAAGATTATGGAAGATGGAAGCAGTCATCATACATATAAAGGTTTCACTGTATTGTTACTTTTATTTAAATTACTAGCAGATATATTTGACGTTTCTCGTTACTTAATTTGCAAATTCAAGTAGTATTTTAAATGATGTTGTTCTTAAAAAAAAGTTCTACTAAAATGTTTAATTTAATTCGCCTAAAAAGAAGCATACCAATCTAAACTTGACATACGTAAAAATCAGGAGCTTTAATAATGTTAAATAATAATCATTTTATAAGTAATTTTTCATTACAAAACGAATAAGACAATTTTTAGAACGCCAGCATAAACCATTCTCGAGATAGTGCACATTTTTCAAATAAATTTTTTAAAAAATTACACAAAATTGAAAGAGAAGTAAGTATCATTAATTAGGTTTCATGAGCAATATTGTGGAATAAATTTGCTAACTGAATTGTCGTGGATCTAGCTCGTTCCATTCATGAGAGAAGACATCTATTGATTAGAACACCCAAACCACCTGTTAATACTAGAAAATTCTTTCTCTCTGTTTTCTTGTCTATATGTAACACTTGGAGACACATTTAACTGCAATTTGTTGAGTTTGGCGAAGAATTTAGTTGAATATCTCCAACTTGGCTACTTTTAGAAAATGTCGCCAAATTGATGAACGCGAAATGGGCAAAAGTGACATTCAATTAACGAAAATGATGATATATTGATGAGAAATCAATATCTTGGAGAATGGAGTTCGATTTCTTTGATAATCTCTGACGCTTTATGGAAATTAATATTTTTGATATGGTGAAAGTCATGTGCTGTCCACATCAGATTTTTAAAAATTAATATTAGGTCTGGAAAGATTCGTCTGCTTGTTTATTATGGAAAGCGCAGACTATCAAAGGAGTCACTTTTAAGTGACTGCAGAAAATCTTTAAACTATTTTATATTGTTTATTTTCTTTTAGCATAGCAAGTTTGACAATTACAAATGTGAAAGCGCATTTTAACATTTATAATTTGGCAAAATATTTTGATATAAGAAATTATTTTTGAATTTAGAATATCCAATAAGTGGCGTGCTACCAAATTTTGTGAAATTTGATTCGTTATTCTTTCAGCTAGAGCGGATACATGCTATTTTTGCGGGCCATTTCGCAAAAAAAAACAATTTCTTGTTTTTCGAAAAGTAAGTAACATCCGCACCAGGGTAACCCACAGGAGACTTATCTACAAAATTTGGGGAAATTTGGTTAATTAGTTTTTCTGTCAAAGTGGATACATATATTGCACAGACAAATAAACACACAGACAGACAAAAAACGAAGTAAAAATAAACACATAGACAGACATAAAAACAAACACACAGACAGACATAAAAACAGACACACTTGCAGACGTCATGCTAAAAATAGTTTTATCGTGTTCTACATTACGGGAAGCGGATCAGTCAAAAACTTAGAGTTGCGATTTTTGACACGATTCCAATACTTCCCTATATTTTACCTATAGGAATTTCTGATTGCAAATCAAGGTATCGTTTTAATATCTGCATCAGCCTGTGTGTCCGTGAACTTGATATCTCCCAAACTAATTATTGAGTGATTCAAAGTTAAATTTGGTACGAATTTTGGAAGCGGCAATCATAAGAGTCTGTCGAATGTCAGTAATATCGGATTAGGTAAAGGTCCTCGAGGTACGAACCTTATTTTCGACAACTGAAAGTAAATTTTAATATATATATATATATACATATATATAACAAATAATGTCCTGTAAACATTCATTTCACATGCAAACATTAATAATGTTACATTAAAGACGTTAATATGCACCGTTCTTCCGATATTACACGTTTTACTTTCCCTGTAAAACATGGTAATGTATAGGGAAAGTATTAGAATCGTGTCGAAAATTGCAATTCTAATTTTGACGGATCTATACGTTATGGGACCTCTGGAACACGAAAAAAATTTTTTTTAGTTTGGCTGTGTGTCTGTATGTGTGTGTGCATGTGTTTGTCTGTGTAACTGTATGTGTGTGTGTATGTGTTTGTCTGTATGTGTGTGTATGTGTTTGTGTGTCTGTATGTGTGTGTATGGGTTTGTCTGTGTGTCTGTATGTGTGTGCATGTGTTTGTCTGTGTGTCTGTATGCGTGCGTATGTGTTTGTCTGTGTATCTGTCTGTGTAATGTATATATCCACTTTAATTCAAAAACTAATTGACCAAATTTCGTAAAATTTTATAAGTAAGGTACTTGTGGGCTATTCTGGTCTTGATTAGATTTTGGTACGATTCGGGATAAAAGAAGTTACTTTTTCTGCGAAATGTCCCGCCAAAATATCATGTATCCACTCTATCTAAAAAACTTATGCACCAAATGTCCCAAAATTTGGTAGATGTGGGTTATTCTGGTGCTGATTAGGTTTTGGGGCGATTCAAGCAACCCTGACATTTTAGCTGGAGAGTCCCGATTTTTGCATTTTCTGTTGATCGTCGGGACAGTGCGTAAGTCTCTGAGATTTTAAAAGGTTTCAGATAAAATTCTTTTTTCAAATATATTTTAAAATAATATGTTATACTTGTAAAAAATTGGTCATTTTTGGCCAAAAAAAATATCTGGTCTTTTCAGCCTCAAATTCCTATTTTAATATATTCCATTACTAGTTAGTAATTTCTGAAAGTTCTTTTAGTTATTTTCATCGATCTTTGAACCAATCTATAGAACAAATCCTTTATATTTAACATTTTTTTAAATACGCGTTTTTAGACGTTTTATATATTTTATATGAATTTTTAAGTGGGTCAAGAAAAGTTGTAATTTTCCAGTCGAATGCTCGTCTTGAAGTCTTGAAAGAAGTTCCCCTTGTTCACGACACTACAATTGGGTATGCGACTGAAAGCCTTCGGGTCAGTCGTGTGGTCTGGGTTTTTCACACTGTTACGACGTATGCTCGCAAATAGTGGTTGTAGATTCAGTAAATAAAATATATTCCGAATTTCTGGATAACTAACGCTTTCTTTAAAAGCACCAGTAAGTGCAAACAGGAACGATTTATAGCTATAATGCCACTGTAGCTATCTCAGGATCACAAAATAATTGTCAGGTTCAGTAAAACAGCAATTAACTGTTCAACTAACTCACAAAGTAACAGAATCTGTTCTTAAAACACTGATAATTTGACAATTTTTTCACAGTACAATTTGACTAGCATTTTGTGAATTCTATCCAACTGAACGATGGCGACATTTTATCATCGAAACTAGTCGATAAAGTTCTATTGGATTCGAAAAGTCGCCAAGTTTGTTGTTTGTTTGACCCAGACCTTCCAACTTACCAGAAGGTATAAAATCGCCAAGCTGTCAATATTTCGCCAAATCTGGTAATCATGCCTCGAAAAAGTCACCAAGGTTCTAGTGGATTCGAAAAGTCGCGAAGTTTCTTGTTTGTTCGACCCAGACTCTCCAACCCACCAGAAGGTGTAAAATCGCCAAGCTGTCTATATTTCGTCAAATCTGGCAATAATGCCTTGAAAAAGTCGCCAAGGTATGGCAACCATGATTTCCCGTAATAGCAGTGGTTGTCTGTAAAAGTGTTTTCTCATTGCGGGGAGGCAATGCACAGTGAAGTGTTTCATATATTTGTAACAATAGAGAGTGCAGGAGATTATCGGCAAACAGTAACGTACAAGCAGTCGTTCTTAAATTGCTAGGTATTGCTAGCCGTTGTTAAATTAGAATTAGTTACCAATCCCCCCCCCCCTTCCAGAATTTTTTCTGGTGATGCTACTTCCTTGTATATAATAGTATTAAAATATAAAAGTTATAATACCAAAATATAATCTCTCATGATTTCGGATAATCGACGCTTCACTGTGATAAAACTAATTAAACAATTCAGTTTAAACGTTACACCTATAATTCTGAACACTTTATCTAATAGTGTTTAGAATTATAGGACACTATCTAATTCTAAACACTCTAGATAAAATAGATGTCGCTAATATGAACACCCATTCGAAATCTCGATTTTAAAAATATCCCCAGAGAAACACTTTTTCTAAACTACCAATTCCCTCAATGAAAGTAAAGATGCAAGGAAGTAAAAATAATCAAAATTCATAGGCAAATGTCTTCTCGGGTAGGTTGATATAGAAATAATACACGTACATTGTCTCATGATAGTTTTATTGCTTTCCCCGCTTGTTAAAAGATTAAATTGACAAGTTTATTTAATGTCACCAAGGGAACTAGATGGCGCATTTTATCAACGACATCCGAACAGCCGCGAGCGGTTGAATGTTCCAGATCGTCTGCTCATTTATAAAATAGATCGTTCGTTATCCGAAGTAGTGATAATTATAGAAACAGTGCCATTTTTGTCGAATTGTTCAGATGGCCGAAGAACACTATAAACCATGGAGGTAAAACTAAGGAGTTGTAATATATTTATATTAAGGAAACGATAATATCGTTTAAAACAATCATCCAGGTGGTGCTGGGATAAGATAAGTAGTCCTGCATTCTACGCATTTCTATGGCGAAAGGTCTAAAATATTTATTTAAACTATCAATTTTGTGAAAATAAATTAGGAACTCAATGCAAAACAGAACTGAAACGATAAAGAATACTCCTACTTATTCGAAATTATTTTATCTTTCAATTTATTTTTATCTCTCTATATTCTGTACTCTATCCTACAACTGTGAAAAAAAATCTGATGTGGGCAGCACATGACTTTCCTTATATAATGCAATGAATTTACTACTTTTACAGTAAAAAAAATAGATTATTTTTATAGTAGATATTTATATTCTTTCCAAGATATTGAATTTTCGTCAATTAGTCGTTATTTTCATTGATTTAGCGTCATTTTTAGCCATTTGGCGAGTTTTTCGCCAAAATTAATATAGCAACATTAGTTTAGCAACATTAATTTAGCCCATTAATTTAGCAACATTTAAAAAAGTCGCCAAGTTGGCGACATTCCACCAAATTCGTCGCCAAAATCTCTCCAAGTGTTATGGATAGAGAAATAAATTATTCTTATAGCAGATAAATGACTATTGGTGTTCAAATACAAAATTATTACTCAAAGTATATTTTTTCATGAATGGAACAAACTAGATCCACGAGAATGATGTCACCATATTTATCGCATGGTATTACATATGAAAAGTGAACATGTTTATCAATAGGAAATATTTCTTTTTTATTTCGAACGAGTCCAGTTTTTTTACTTTTTGATAATTTTTTTTGAAAAATGCGCAATATCTCGAGAACGGTTCATATTAGCGTTCTAAACATTATGTCAATCGTTTTCTAAGGAAAAATTACATAAGAAATGTCTATTTGCGTAACTTTATTACAGGTTTTGGTTTTTTGACGATTTTTTCAAAATTTCACTCGAAAATTTAGGGGGTGTCTGAACATTCGATTGCGTATAAAAACAATAGGCTTCCAGTGCTTACGGATTGTAATTTTTGTACCAAATTTCGTTCGAATCGGTCCATTCGTTCGTCAGTTATCGTCTCCACAGACTCACTGACACACACACACACACACACACACACACACACACACACACACACACACACACAGACATCACTTCAAAAATGTTCGATTCGTGACCAGGGATGCTTGAAACGTGCTCTCCCGTCGAAAACTCAAATTCGAATTTTCGACCCCGTCACATTACTTTCTTTATACATTATGTATATAAGGAAAGTAATACTTATTAATTATAGTCATAATTAGGGAACTTTAATATAAAAATAATCAAAAATACATATATTAAATACTACGCCTTTCCCTTATGTCAACTAATAGCGACTACTGTACCACGACTAGCGACACCTAGAAATAATTCTCAAAGCATTATGGCAATTTCAAGCATTTCGTCCATAGGAGTTATATGTCCTTCTTTCTAACTGCACGTCAGAAATATTTTCTCTTTTGGAATAACCATGGAGAAATCTGATGTGGACAGCACTTGAACTTTCCCTATATAATGCAATAAATTTACTTCTTTCCCAGTGAAACAATGATGCATAAGATGTACGGTACAATGTTTTTAAAGTTGAATTGTACATTGGGCGCTTTTCCGGATGACAGCATCTAAAGCTACTTCGAAGTGTCCAATTAACTTATATTTCGCGAAACTTTAAATTGACAATGATCAATATTGATAGCATCCGCAATAAGCCGTGGTTCACCTCGATTTAGTGTCGGTTTCTTTAGCTTAAAGTCGGTTTCTTTAGCTTGTAATTTTAACGATATTTTCGTCAATCTGGGGAGCCAAATTGGCAATATTTCGCTAAAGTGGTTGCCATGTTTCCAAATTTATCGTTAAGAGTTACAGACAGATGGAGAGAAAAGCATGTCTTATATATAAATGACTGCTGGCGAGTCGTCAAAATACAAAATATCGCACAAAATATATTTTCTCATGAATGAAACAAACAAGATCCATGAGATTAATGTTAACAAATTTACCACATAATATTACATATGAGAAGTGAACATATCTCACAGTAATTAATACTTTGTACTTATATACATAGTATAATGTATGAGAAAATTATTGTGACGGGGTTTAATTCTTTCCTTGTTGGAGATAAGTGGGCAATGTATATTGCAAAAATGTTGAAGGTACGGTAGGAAATAAGACTACTTTAATGAAATAGTCCTCCCATTCATTTTCCAAAAGTGATACTTTTTAAATTTTTATAGGACCCCCTTAGACAAATTGGGTCAATCAGAAAATTTTTATTTTAATGCAGCAAGATCATTAAAAAAACCCGCATATCTGTATCTTTAAAATTGAGCGAGTTATATTTAATTGAAAACTGAACATTGTGAATGGGGACCCTGTATCAAATTAGAAATGTAAATTTGTGACATATTACAAAAAAGATAAAACTGGATGATAATGCATAGGATACCCAACCGCGTAGTGAGTACCACTGCTTTATATGATCTTTGTCTGTGTAATGCTTTATTTCAACATTTTTGCAATTCACATTGCCCACTTATCTCCAACAGGTAAAGAATTAAAGCGAGTTTCAATCTTTTTGGGACACCTTGTATAGAAAAGTGACCATGCCTGACACTCGGATTTTTGATCCCATCACAATGCTTTACCGTTACACATATTAAGCATTGCAAAGAAAGAAAAAATGAAATACCGTTTATATCCCACGGCAGAGTAAAACCCCCTTGCTGTAATGTCATGTTATTGATTGCGTTCGGAATGCCCGGACGGAGATAAAACTTCCTCGGATCATTCCGACCCTCCGGCGGGAATATGTGCATCAGGTAAATCATACAGTTTGTTCGAACGAGTTTTAGTTCTACGAAGAATTTACGAGAGTTGGAATGAAATTCAGTTAAGAGTTTCGAATATGTTAAGTGATAAAGATGTAAATTCATTGTGCACGTACAGCTCAAACTGCTGCTGATGTAATATTCTATTGCTGAATATTCTTGAGACGCTAATCATGTTTTTAATTTTTCGATCTCGTTTTACTCCGAATTCCATTTTTGAATTGGATTTTTTAAAAGTTTCTCTATTTTATCTCGGACAGACTTCTTTATTAATGATAATTGTCTTTTCTTACTTTCCCTGCAATATATGGTAATGTATAGGGAAAATAGAATCGTGTTGAAAATCACAATCATAAATGGTGTCGAGCTCTGGATTCCGAAAACGCTATTTTTAGTGTGAAGTCTGTGTGTGTGTGTGTGGTCACCACTGATGGGTCAAAGTTGCCCATTCCTCTTTTGGACTTCAGGTTTGTTGGTTCTCTTGCACTGAGGAAGGGGGTCCAGCGTATCCTCAAAACAGCTGCACTATTATGTTATTTGTACTTATTTACGTTGCTATAGTTTTTCTTATCTTTTACTCAAAATGTATTTTACTCATTGATCAGACAGAAGAGGTTATAATAAAATAATACGAAGTATCACGCCATGCAATAGAAATTTGTGGACAATCATGGAATTGAAAAAAATGGAGATATAGGGAATGCCCGGGTGAATAAAGTTTGTGAACCACTTTTATACTATAATGATATTACCCAAATTCTATAAAGCCTGTTTTTAAGGAATATTTTTTGCCGATTTAGTAAAGCCTAATTTTCATAAACATCTCTTTTATCCCAAACTTTGAAAAACGCTATAAAGGAGTTACAATGAAGAGTTATAATTCGATAGTCTGCCCAGAATAGGAATGACCGCGAATAAAAGTGCGACGGGTGATCTATCTGGAACTGCAGAGAGAAAACAACTCTGAGATGTAATAGCTTATTATCGATTGAATTCTAAAAGTTCGCACTGGGATAGGCTTTATAATTCTTTCTTTTATTTCCCCGTGGAAATGTCCGCTTAGCCATTTTTCTTGGAAGTATTGGTTTTGGGGGAAAGTTACGAGGTTAAATAGTAACGGCAAGCTTATGATGCGTATCGATATGCATCGTTTAAGTGATTTATCAGTACTGGATCGATATCGTTCCTGATTGCATCGATACTGCTCTAATCAACGTCATCGATAATTTTTTCCAGATTAAAAAATTTCTAAATATTGAGTTTTAAATTTTTGTATAGGGCTCCCAGGAATGTCCTGAAGTACTTTAATAACTTTGCAAGGAAAGGTGCATGAGTGTACACGTTGTATCTGTCTATAATAAAGTGACCATGCCCGATCAAGTAAGGGTGATTGCACAGTCACGTAGTTGATTCTTTGAAAAGTTACTCGACAACAAAGCGAGACAGACGAAAAGGAAATCGGAATATAAAGTTTCAGGGCATTATCTAATGAGTAGAAATCGACACCAGGAATGAACGAACCGCGTATATGGAAGGTAATAAAGGTTTGTCAAAAAACATCAAGGATTGTAATACGGCGACACCTGCAATATTTGTCTGAGTACCGCTGTCGTATTCCTTCTTCGATTGAAATGTGCAATGTTGCTGATGGATTGCATTTGGAACAGACTATACATAAGGTTCTGCACATGCTAGTGTTGTAGGGCCAACGGCCGTACCGTGCTGAAAACACCGGTTCTCGTTAGATCACCGAAGTCAAGCAGCATCGGGCGCGGTTAGTACTTGGTGGGTGACCACCTCGGAACACCGCGTGCTGTTGGCCATCTCGGGTGCGGTATCCCCGTGGTTTGCGCGCTAGATTTGCACGCTACCACAAATGCCGCCGTGTTCATGCGGAGTACGATCACGTTAAACATGTGGGTCCGTAAGTCCTTCCGAGAGGTTGGTGGTAGGGGAAGGAGGGTACGGTCCCTGTGGATGCCTCCCCCACTGGGTTCCGGTCTAAATTGGGTGGCACTTCCCGGCCGTCCATGCAGTTACCTTACACCTTTCTGGTAGGTCGGACGGTCTGGGTCTCAACAACAACAACATGCTAGTGTTGTAGTGTAGCATTCCTAGATATTGTTTACAAATAAATATTGCTTACAATTCATATATGCATTGTTGCTGACGAAGTGAATTTTGAAAAGAGGAATTTATCATTTGGACTGTGTGTGTGTGTGTGCACCACGAATGGGTCAAAATTTTCTATTACTCTTTTGGACGTCAAGTTTGTTGGTTCTCTTGCACTGATGAGGGGGATCCAGCGTATTCTCGAAACAGCTGTAAGTTGTATTATTGTGTTATTTGGGCTTATATACTTTGTTTAAGTTCTGCTTATCCTTTGCCTAAAGTGTGTTCTAATTATTGATCAACGCAAAAAGCTTAGTAGTGGGGCAAATTTCAAGAAATTAAAGACCTGGCGTTTTACGGACCAGCTCATCTTAATATTTACTTTTGCAGATAAGAATGTCCCTTAATGCATCTGTTCATCCGTAAAAAAGTCAAATAATTGTGAGAGTGAATTTAGTATAAACCTGTATCAGTTTTGTCATTTCAACATGTCTCATTCACGAAGACCAACCACTATTTCATCCCGAGCTTCTTCGCTCTAAAAGAGAGAGAGAGAGAGAGAGAGACGTCCTAAAAATATAATAGAGCTGTCCGGCCTTCGCGGGAATTACAGCGCATAAAAATGTGACGTATTATTTATCTGGAGCCGCAGAAAAAATAACTCTGCTGTAATGGCATTTTATTGATTGGACCCGGAATGCTTGGACAAGGACAAAACCTCTCTCGGTTCATCGCTCGTAATTCCGCCTCTTTAAAATAGGGCGGATAATTGTCCGATTGGTTCCTATAGTTTTGCGAGTTTTGTCCTCATGGAATTTTTGCAGAGAGTTAAAGTATATTTTTGGGAGAAAAAAGTGAGCAACGTATTTAAGCACACATAGATTACTAACTGGCATATTTTTATTCTATTTGTGCTTAAATGCATTGCTCAATTTTTCCGAAGTACGTTCGTTTTACTACTTATTGACTATAGTGAGTACCTGTGAAAACCACAGGACAATTTTTATTCGCTGTAAGTTAATAAATGTAAAAGATCTTTAAGTCGGATTTTTTCATGTCAAAGATATCTTTGAAAATACTACTTTTAGTATAGATTTTATATAGTGTTATTGACCGTAGTAAAACGATTCGGAATGATCTCATTCATTCGGTTTTGATATTCTCTTCTTCAAGTGACTGGAGAATAATGGCGGAAACGCTAAGTGTCGGTGAAGCCTTAAGGAGAACAAACATATGGAACTTTTATTCTGTAAGTTTCTGATTTAATCAATCAGCTGAAAGCTATAAAATAAGAAAACGTATTGTGCATAAAGTGTTATGATGACGCAAAGTTATTTTTAAATAACGTCATTTTTTACTTTACCAAAGCCAATAACGTAAACAAACCCAAGTTATTGAACATGGTCACATGTTTGTTGCCATTTCATAAACAGTGATAACGTGTGTGAATGACTCACACTCGAAATCATGTTGTTTGATATTAATAACATGCTTGTTTCCATTCGGCAAACCATAGTAACGTGCGTAAATTATTCGTACTCAAAATTATGTTGTTTGATTTCTTTGGCTTTCCATTTTTTATAGCTACTAAATTCAATCGTTTTTGCAGTCTGCGTTTAAAAGTCCTTAAATTATTGAAGTCTGTTTTAGTGCAGGCGTCGTAAAATTGATCTAAAATTTATTTCTATGAATTGTTCTGTGATTAAAAAAGAGCTGCTTAAACTTCGTTTTTATTTCTCATCCAAATTTCTCATGTTTTTTGCTTAATTCTTGGCATAGTGTGGCTAATGCTTTTCAACTTTGTACTGTTATTGTATTTGTGCCTAAATATGTCGCTCAAGTTTTCCTTATCCTTTGCACACAGTGTTTGTACGTATTGCTATACCTTTGTGGTTTAAAGGGTTGAAGATGATAAACAATAAGGCTTTATAATTTGTAGCAAAATATTTAGATTATATATAAAACTAACCCTGACAAATGAAAAATGTTTTGTATACCAAATGTTTGTAAAAGTTTTGTAAAACGGTTTTTCCTAAAGTTATATGTAAAGTTCTAAACAAATATTCTATACCTATGTTTTATAAATTTTTTCTTGTGAGTTCTATTTAAGTGATCCATAAGCCTTTTTTTTGTCATTAAGAACAATCCTTATCTTTGTCTATCTGCCTGTCACACTTAACGACATATTTGGCGACCGTAGCGACATATCTTACGAAAAATTCCGCCAAATATTGCCAACTTGATAAATGTCACAAAGTTGACGATAATCCAATGTCTCTAAAACTACAATTTTATTTCTATGATAAACCCTATTGTTTAGAGGTCATTATTAATTTTACATTCTTCATTAAAAATATATCGCTATTCACTGCTTGTGGAACAGGTACCTTTTCTTAATGGGAGTCTAGAAAGTCGTCAAATAATGTTTTTTAGGAGTCGAGTAGTAATTATGCTTCTTTAGGGGGTCGCATAGTAATTATGTTTTGTTAGGGGGTCGTAGAGTAATTATGATGTTTATTTAGGTGGCGTTTAGTGATTATGTTTATTTAAGAGGTCGTAGAGTAATTACATTTCTTCAGGGGATCATATATTAATTGTGCTTTGTTAGGCGTCATATAGTTATTGATAGTATCGATTGGGGAGGTGCATGGGCCCCATGTCTTAGAGGTTTAGGCGTGGAAGGCAGTTGAAAGAGAATTTTACACATACTTTATGCACATATTATAAATGGCATAACAGTCAGCTTCAATATACTTGTTAAAAATTACATTTCCATGCTATATTTTTAGAATTGTTGAATGAACTAGCCACAAAAAGTAATTTAACATGCTGCAGAATAAAACTTAATAACAACAGGGCGCATTATTTTTCTGGAGCCCCAGAAAAACAACTCCGTGTTGTAATGACATCTCCCTGATTGATTCCGGTATGCCAGGATACGGACAGATTTTACTGGCCCTATCTATTTCTCTATTAACGACGTGAACAGGATACTGCTGTTTTTATCTTCCCCAATTGGGGAAGTTTGTGGTTACTTAACATTTCAGAGATTTAAAGCAACAGGTACCCAAACTGTGAGGTGCCACCCACCCAAACAGGAAAAACAGGTAAAAACGTCGAAAACGCACAATTTCCTCAATTTTTATTAAATTATACGCGAGTTCATTTTCTTAATATAAGTGCTGATTGTCTAATTGGAAAATAAAGTGATGCGAGGAGTTGTACTATTAACGCTAGCAGAAAGAAACTCGCAGATAAAAAAAACTTTTTGAAGGAACTGTTTTATTGTTATGGAATTTCTCAGACAAAATCAGTACGTAAAGATAAAGAAACAGTTACATTTGTATTGTAAACGAACTATTTATTACAGATCAGTGGCAACAAAACGGTCTAATTTATATGTACCACACACACATATATGTATATATATATATACACACACACACATATAAATATATTATATAAAGCAAATATAAAATTATTCAAAAAGTAAAAATAAATTAGATGCTAAATAACTAAGCATGTACTAGTACATGTTAGACTAATAAAACATTATATTCAGTAATATAACTGTATATTAAATTACATTTATTTATTGCGCTAAATGCAGCATATAATACGGTGAAATTAATTATTTAATTAAAACAAATTAAAATGGTATTTTAAGAGACAATGTATATCGCATGTTAGCAATTAAAGGCCTCTTAATGAGTACTAGAAGGCGCATGTTTTGTATACAATCCATTTTTTCTTTTTCAATTTTCCAATTTCATATTGCCTTCTATCTATCCATTGTTATGCATTTTATTTTTAATTAGTATTATTTCCTATTGATTGTTGTTCTGTTTATTCCAGCTAGTTATACTTTATTCACTTGCATTTTAATTAATTTTTAATCCAGCACTCAATAGGAGTTTTTTAATTGATAACACGCTACATACAATGTCTCTTTAAGCTCCCATTTAATGTTTCTAGTTATATATATATATATATATATATATATATATATATATATGTATGTGTGTATGTATGTATATATGTATGTATGTATGTATATATGTATGTATATATGTCTATATATATATATGTATGTATGTATATACCGGGTGGTCAGAATTAAAACACCCCTACTCTCAGCTCTCTATACAACGAACTACTCAGTGTAAAGGCTCCAAAATTGTTGAATCCACTATTCAAGACATGGGGAAAGGGATCACGTGAAAAAAAAATTAGTTCCAGAAACACCGATAGGTGGCGCTGTACAACAGAAAATATGCTGAAAAGACACAAAAAATAATCACAAAAAAACAAAACATGCGATATGGAATTTTTCTTTTTTAATTTCTTTTGCTGATATGAAGAAAAAGAAGATAAAAAGTGAAGAAACTTAAACTGTCATTGTAACTGCAATTTCGCACTGTAAGCACAAAAATTTGTATAAACCCTTGGTTTGCAGCTATGTTCTGGGCATAAAAGGGGATAAAACTGGGAAATTTTCATTCTTATCAGCGACGGCTGTCACACTGCCAGAACGCGCTTTGCTTGTGAAGCTGTTTTATGAAAACAAAGGACATGTTGCAGCTGCACTTCGAGAGTTTCGTCGACTTAAGAATTTGCGCAAAGGACCATTACTTCCACAAGCTCTCAGGAGAATGATTGCTCATTTCGAGAAAACTGGACATCTAGGAGTTCAGCAAAGGAGGACGCAAATCGACTCGTTCAGATGTCGTTGACGATGCTGCCATCGCTATTGTTGAACAATCAATGGATAACGTTATACGCAGCATTCCCTAAATCGATAAGGTCCTTGTGATATGAATGTTTGGTACGTTCGAATAAAATGTGTTACAAATGTGTATTTTGTGTCTTTTCAGCATATTTTCTGTTGTACAGCGCCACCTATCGGTGTTTCTGAAACTAATTTTTATTCGCGTAATCCCTTTCCCCATGTCTTGAATAGTATGTTCAATAATTTTGGAGCCTTTACACCGAGTAGTTCGATGTATAGAGAGCTCAGAGTAGGGGTGTTTTAATTCTGACCACCCGGTATATATAAGAAATGTGCGAGAATACTTTAAAATTAAAATTAAAAAAAATCTTGTAAAACTGAAGAATTTTTCAACATTCGAATTTGAACTCAGTCTTGTAAGGTTTCAGCTGAATGTGAAAAATAAACATTCATCTTGTTCGACAGCTATTGAAGTTTAGTTATCATTTGATTTAAGGTCTTTGTGAGGATTCTATTCAAAAGTAAAAGGATGGAAACCCTTTTACTTATAAAGAAACATAATTTTATTTTCCAAGGAGATTTTTTTTCAGTTTTCTTTTTATTTCCAAATCTATTTGTCCACAATTCGAATTCGAGTTTTTGATTCCATCGCAATTCTTTCTTCTATATATACTGTACTAGCAGAAAATTCAGCTTTGCATAGGGTAATGCAGAAATAAAATTAACGCGATCCAAAATGTGTTAAAATTTTAACTTGAATCTAATACTAATAAGCTTAACGAACCAGTGGAAAAAATATGTAAATGCATTAAGTTGTTCTCAAGTTATAAACAATCATTACAATAAGATACGAAGGTATTTTAATTTCGTTTCTTCCGTGCGTAAGTATAGGAGGATAAAACTGAGAACAGACACATTATCTTGATTATTTAAAAAAGTGTCACAGAAATCGATACTGTTTGTCAGGAGACAAATATTACGAAGCATATTTTTGAATTTTCATTTTTCTATTTGAACGCGGGGCAAAATATGAAATATTTTTAGTCAAACTGGCTTCTTCGAAGGTTTCACAAATCAGTGAAGCAAGTATGTAAATCTGCTGAATCCTTCCCGAGTGATAAACGATCATGACAGACAGACAGACAGATATACATGTAAACAGGTGGGAACTGGTTTTAAATTCTTGCTTTTCTGCCGTCTGCTGTAGGGTCATAGAATGTACACCAGAATATAGTCAGCCCCATTCCCTGAAATACAATTCACCTAAATCCATAGGGTGGTTTTGGAGATATAAGTTAGAAGGGTATATTGAAACGCTTTCTTTTATATATTAGATTAGAACGAATCACCCGGAGGTGCTGTTAACTACGTATAGATATTAAAATAAGCACCCTCTGTTTAAATAATACTTTTGAACACAATTTAAGATGACTTCGATCCGAAAATGGCGCATATCCAATCGTACTCACTCTTCTCAGAAACAAAAATCTGAGAATCACAATGGCCATATATTCAACGCACCGCTGTACACCATCATTCTCATTTGTCTATTCATCGTATAGACTTCGTTCAAAGTGTGTTTCAAAGATAAATTTTTCGCTCTTTCCGTTGGTGTCAAAACGGAAATTTTGATAATATTTTAGGTTGCTAAGGGATCGATTTGTGCGAATATCGGTCAAAATCGTTGTAAATTCGGCTAGAATTATAAAATGAATTCTGAATTAAAAAGAGAATAATAATAGCGCCGAGGTTCACCTATCCGGGTCCTGAAGTACCTGTAAATCGAATTCCATGGTCCCATGATGTTCAGATTTCCTGCCACAGTTTGCACACACACACACACACACACACACACACACACACACGCACACGCATACCTTTCTTTCTTATGTAAGACTATGCATAATACAGATATTATAAATATATTCGAGTCTTTTGATACTGGATAAAACCGAAACACGAAAAAAAAGACTTTGCCGTAGAACGTATTTCGAACGTCTTAAACAATCGTATATCCTGTCATTTATTTGATCTTGGGAAAGAAAGTAAACAGTTCGGACTCATTTACCACCGAGGGTTAGTGTTCAGAAAGAAGTACTTTATGTTGTTTCGGTCAATGAGTATTTTCAGAATGGAGTATTTCTTAGTGTTTCTGTTCCTTCAATGCTTTCGATTATTTCTGTATTTCTATTTCCCCTACAATACATGGTAATGTATAGGGAAAATATTGGAATCGTGTCGAAAATTGCAACTTAAGTTTTCGACGGGTGTACACATTTCGGGATCTCTAGAATACTAAAAACTATTTTTAGTGTGTCGTCTGTATATGCCTGTGTGTCTGTGTTTGAGTGTGTGTATGTGTCTGTTTGTCTGTGTAATGTATGTATCCACTCTAACCCAAAAACTAATTAACTAAATTTCATAAAATTTTATAGGTAAGATACTTCTGAGTAGTCTTGGTGCTGATTAGATTTTGGTACGATTCGAAAAAAAAAAAAAACCCCTACCTTTTCTTGCGAAATGATTCGCAAAAATCGTCAAAATCTAAAATAAAAGACTAAATATTCTCAAATGTATCCATTAAATGCTTATTTCATACATCATTTTTTAAGATAAAAGATTAAGATCAACCCCATTACTCTAACCGTTCTCGATATATTTTAGATTTTTCGCATTTTTGTTAAGCCGCCTTTGAAAATACGCCCAGACGCCAAATGAAAACGAAAATTGAATGAAAAGTGGAAATTCAGTGTCATTTCAGATAATTATGTGTGTTATTTTGTGCAATTAAAATCAATTTAATGAATTGTTAAAGAAAAGAGATAAAATGGATTTGAGTCTGCGGGTAAAGTCATGTGCTGCTCCCATCAGATTTTTAAAATTGTTACTGAAGTTATCACAATTTACTCTGAGATCCTCATTACGTCTGGATGTACCACTGAGACACTTACGAGTTTAAACAATGTCAAAATGTAACGCCCGATGATAAATATCCTCAATAATCAAAGGTAATTGAGGACTAAGACTCTACTATAGATAAACCTAACGTGTACGTTCATGCACCTTTCTTTACAAAGTGTTTGGGGGTGTTTAAGGACTTACCTAGAAACTATGTGCATACACACACACACACACACACACTCACTCACTCACATGAAGAAACAGGCATCACTTCGAAAACGTTTATTTGAAGTTTAGAGATTGACGATATCCATAAATTTGTCAAAATTCGGCGTCATTGTACTTTCATTATACATTATATAGCGACGACGCGTCCTCTGAAACCGTGAGAAGGAATTTGTATCTCCGAGAAAGATCATTAAAGTTCTCGAACTGTAGAAAAGTTATTAAGAGTCGCCAAATTGGCGATAAATCACCAAATCTGGCAACCCTACTACGAGTTTTCAAATATGGCAACCCAGCATTGATGTCATAGGAATGGCTGCATGCATAGGCGTTTTTCCCTTCTGGTTCTCAAAAGAGCTTCCCGTAGAGGCATTTTACATGTTCGTAACAATACTATGTATATAAGAAAATAAGCAGGAATAGAAAATGTATCGGAACTATTTTCGTTTTTATAATTTATATTAACCGAAAGACGAAAAAGAAACTCTCTCGCGAAAAGCATTTAGACCGTTTTAAACAACCGTATGTTGTGTCATCTATTTGATTCTATCTACCTCGGAAGTAAAGTTTGGAGTCATTTACCACCGAGGGATAGAATTCAGAAGTACTTCATGTTGTTTTGGTTATTTTGAAACTACTAGAAATCGAAAAAAAAAGTAGGGGGGGGGGGGTGAGCTACATATAAACGATAAAGGAAAATTATACCAGAGACTTCAAAGCGGATGAGAAGAAGGGACAATGATCGTTAACAAGAAAATTAGATTGAGAAATAGTCGAGAAACTTTTAAGAAAGTCCAATTCAAAACTAGAATTAGGACAAAAAATGATCTTAAAAATCCGAAAAATTGAAAATATAATTTGAGTCCCAAGAAGGTTCAGACTTGGACGTCAGTTGCAGACTTGGACATCTCGTGTTTAGAAACATAACTCATGAGATCCTTCATTCAAAATTTAGAAGCTCCATTTTGTTTGACCTACATAACCAAGAGCGCATTTGCATGGAATGAAACACCGCCAACGATTCAAGACAGAAACGGGGGCCTTTAAGTGAAGTGGATTGGATTTTAATGAGAGGCTTTATTGATGTTTTCAATTTTGGGTTGAATGCACACCTGAAATTGAAATGAGAAAAAAGCAACATTGTAGCTAACAGAGAAGTAAAAAGTTAAAGCGATAGAAGTACGAGGACACAACTCATCCCGTAGTATGTTAAAACCCAATTTTGGTTTATTGAATTACAAATACATTATAAACATTATAATGAATGATCTTATGACCCCAGAAATATCACTTTATTTTCCCTTCAATACATGGTAATGTATAGGGAAAGTATTGAAATCGTGTCGAAAATCGCAAGTTGTAATCGAACCATGGTATCCGTGTATCAAATTTCATGGCTGTACGGTGTTTAGATTTTACGTTACAGACGACACAAACAGATATACAGACATCTTGCTTTATTACTATAGATATATATTTACATATGAATACATATATACATAATACTTGTTTGCTGGAATAGACAGTAGAATAGGCATGTTTAAATTTTTGATGATTTAAAATTTGCTAATAAACAAACGGGATCCAGGAAAATATGTTAGCATTCAATTAAACACAAAATATAACATAACTAACTGAAACTAACTTACCAAACATCACCACTGGATCGGGTCTGCTATTATTAAAGTTCAGCAGCAACGATTTTTAGAGCATATTTTAGAATGTTTTCTGACTTATACGTTTTAACAAAAATAATTAAAATATTCAATTATCTGTTGTTTGAATAAAATTTTGTATGGAATTGTTATAGAAATAAAAACATATGTTTTTTAACACTTTACAACAAAGTTGAAAAGTGTTTATGACTTTGTTCATTCTGTCTGCCTGTCCGTTAGCTCGATAACTGCCGTAAAAATGACTTAATCAAAATGAAATTTTAGTATGTTGTTCAGACGGTCAGTAGAACTTATGGGAATATAAATGAATAATATTACCCAATTAGTTTTGGATTGAACCCGGGTTGAAAAAATGAAATACATTGAGCCCTATGGGACCTAATTTTTCAAACATTTTTTAAGCGGATTTAAAATTCACAAATTGCTTCGAAAATTTTAGGTAATATTCAAATTGTTCTATGACATATATAAAAAAAAATTTAGCGAAATATATTCAGTAGTTTTTTAAATAAAAATTAAAATAATAATAACACCTCTTATATGCAGCGATCACGTGACCATGATATGAAAATATCACGTGACCTACTTCAAAATGATATATGGCATCCATCTTGTCTCAAAATCGTGATTTTTAAAATTCTTTTTAATTCATATTGAATGTTGCATCCGTCCTAAAATCACTTTATTTTTGCATAAATTCTGTGCATCTACATACTGAAACAACGCAATTACAATATATTTGAGTTTAAATGCTCATCCAAATTTGATTATTTCTACAACGAAGCCTATTTTTCACCTATGTAAAATGTAAACAGCAAAATAAGTAGAATGAGTTGTATTAGAATTGCTGTATTTCTTTAACACAAAATCATTTAGTTCATGGAGTCTGCGTAGCTAATATGAATCAAATATTCATTGATTTTACAAACAGAAGGACGATTTTTTTCGATGAAGTTTTACGCATAGAGTTTAATTACGTGTAGCTCCATGGTCTTAATTTTTAAACAAAATACATTATTATAGTATTGTGATGAATGACATGAATGGGAAATTATTTATGAATGAAATGCTGCTTTTTTAGAGAGAGCCAGGCGTGTTATTTTTTCTATGACGTCATTTGAATGAATTTCAGTTGTTTTCGATGAAGTTTTCAAATATAATAAATTATCGTAGTATTACGATAATTCAAAAATTATTACCGAGGAATATATCACATTTTAGATATGTTTAAACCAGGCAATTTATATGTCAATGCCATCATTTGAATGAAGTTCATTTTTTTCGATGGAGGTTTAAGTTTTCAAATATAATAAATTAATGTAGTATTGCGATAAGTTTTAAAATATTACCGAGGAATGTATTGCATTTTAGACATGTTTAAATAAAATTGCATTGAAGTTGGAAAGTGTTTCATAATCAATGCTTTAAGCATGATTGATCTTTCTTGTTTAGATAATCATATGTACATAAATTGAAAGCAAAAAACACACAAACAAAAAAGAAAAAAAGATAAAAAGGAAAAAAACAGAAAAAGGGATAAAGAAAGGAAAAAAAACACTAGGAGAGTAAGCATTTTTTTTAGATTCTCGTCACTCTCTGTAACATTACTGATAAATTTATAAAGAATTTATATATCTCTTCCAATAATTGTAAAAGGTGTCTTATAATTCACTTTTGCATAGAAGTCCTGGCAAAAGGTTATGGCGATCCTAACTTCTATAAGAAATTAAACAAATTAAAAATCCTGACATTTATGTTTAATTATAGACACCATTATAGACACCATTTAGAAAATATAATCAGGATTCAATTATGAATTTTCGAGGCATCTCTTAATTGTGTATGTGGCCACTCCTACATTTGTCCACCCTCTTTTTTAGCATTCAGAGTTTTTTGGGGGGCATTGAAATAGTGTTTATTTGCAACAAATATGAAACAGGAGGGAGATTTTTAATCAAATGGTTATATTCTAAATAAAATGACTAAGGTAATACTCATTCGTAAATTGAACTAATATTTCGATGAGCATTTTATATTAGCACTAATTCTGCTATTTCATTTTAGTTTATATATAAACTGACAGGTAAATTTTTCGGCTGTAGTCATTTAGTTGCAGCCTTCAGTTACGCCTAAAACGGATAATATTATTCTATCTCCCTACAGTGTATGTGATTAAGAAAAATTGAAAATGAAATATTTTCGAATACCGTCCATAAGTATCGATAATATTTTAAAAGTGTATTTTATATTATTAAAATTATATTATTAATTATTTCGTTCAATAACGAACGTTTTATATGCTTTTAATTTAAATAAATCCAAAAAGCTGCGCCGAATAAAGCTGCAGCTAATTGAAATAGCTAGAACAAATAACCGCGGGATATCTGAAGTTGTCAGCTATTTTAGCCAAAGATATTTAGCAATAAAAAATCCCATTTAGTCATAAATCTAGAAATTAGCAGTTGTGAATTATTTATTTTCTAACAGCAGTTGTGAATTATTCATTAGCAGTTGTGAATTATTCATTTTCAACTAGTGTTAAAGCCGATAATTTAAAAATTTTAATAACAAAGCAAAAATTTTTTAAAAGCCTTAAAAATAATTCAGGAATACTTAATTTTATTATTTAGAAAAATATTTTAGAAAATCTTCTGGAATATAAGGGATTAAATTAGCAAAAACTCTAGATGACATAACTATTTTCAATTTTTATTGTGGAAAAAGGATTAATAAACTTTTTGAAGACACTTTTTAATGGCTACCCAATGTCAACTGAAACTAACTCATTTCTACAGAAGTCGAGTGATTCTACTACGACAGTTATATTTAAAATGTTAATCATATGTGGCATTAAATTAATTAATGTGTTAATTTAAGTGGCATTCAAGAAGTATACCAATTCTTATTAGTTTGGATATTTATTTTTTTTTAAATCTCCCAGGTCTTTGGATGATATTTAAATGTAAGTTAATTTTCATTTATTGGCCATTTTAACGTTTCAAGATTATGCATAGATTTGATGTCTTTTAACTTTTGAAAAAAAAATAAGGTAGCTTTATTATAATACTGCAAAACTACTTTTTACTTTCCCTGCAATACATGGTAACGCACATTACCCGACCCAGAAAATGCAACATCATGAAAGAGCGGATAGAGTGTGATGATAAAGGACATACAGACAGAGATGGCATATGCAAATAAGTGATGTTTATTCCAGAAGGATAATGTAATACAGTAATGGAATAGACAAGGTAATCAGTAGGCAGTAGGGACATTTCTTGCGACGATATAAGCAGCAACCCTTCGAGGAAGCGATGCAATGAGCTTGCGAAGAGTTTCCTGTTGATGGATGACCACATGCCTTCAATCATCCTTCACACGTCGTCCTCCATTTGAGGCAAGGGCAAGGCAGTCAAACGACGACCAATTACGTCCCATACATGCTCGATGGATGAGAGATTGGGAGACAGCAGAGGCTAAGGAAGCACCTGGATACCTTGCAAGACTTGTCTGCTGATAGTTGTTGTATGCTGTTTCGCGTTAGCTTGCTGGAAAACAGCATTTTGCAACCGCTGAAGGCGGGGCAGTGCAACCGGTCACAACACCTGATCTACATATCGTCAGGCCGTCATTGTACCTCTGATACGAACCAGAGGTGACCTGGTATCGAAGCCGATGGCACCCCAAACCATGATGCCGCGTTGCCGAGCAGTATAGCGTTCAACAGTCGCAGCAGGATTGGATATATACCTCCAAACTCTCAAACGGCGACTGTCATTCGACAAACAGAACTGAGACTCGTCGCTGAATACTATCCTGTTCCATTCAGTCGTTCAAGGAGCTCGGGCCCGACATCATTGCAATCTCTCACGTCGCCGTCTTGTAGTCAATGTCAGTCTTCGTAAAGGACGGTTTGAGTGCAAGCCGCTTTCGGCCAATCGATGCGAAACTGTTCTCGTTGATATTGGAATATCCAATGTACCCTGTAAATTATGCAGAATGTCGGCAGTCGTCGCTTGTGGGGCCGTTAAAGCATGCCTTGGAATACGTCAATCAATGTTTGCTGATGTACGTCTGGATCGGCCTGTACCACTGCGACGATTACCATGCCCTTAATCAATCCATCTTCTCCAAACCCTTTGCACAGTGGACGCATCTACGCGTGTTTCAGGAGCGATACGCCTGTAAGACCACCC
This sequence comes from Amaurobius ferox, assembly GCA_951213105.1. Lineage (NCBI taxonomy): Eukaryota > Metazoa > Arthropoda > Arachnida > Araneae > Amaurobiidae > Amaurobius > Amaurobius ferox. The sequence continues at coordinate 11,031,840 of OX578138.1, read as the reverse complement.
AGTCGTTCGCAGGCTTAAAATAAATCTCCTCGCACGATTGTCCAAAAGCTGAAATGGATTTTAGCATGGTCGAATTAGTATAAATGAGTTTTTTTCAGTCGTCGGTGTTGCATTGGGTGCACTGACATACTGATGCTGAGTTATTAGAGAGGTGATGCTTGTGATTTAATACGTATGTTTTCAGTATTCATGTTCACAAAACGGGCATCATTTGTATATTCTTGAGAAAATTGAAACAAAACTTTTTTTACACTTCTGTCACATATTCATATATATATATACACATATTCATCTGTCACAATTCTGTCACACATGCATGACAGAATTTTAACTTTTTTTGCTCTACTATAGAAGAAAAAAAATAGGATAAAAAGACATGGCTCGTCCTCCCAACTCATAACTGGTATCAGAGGGATCGCCCTAGTGGTTTCCTTTGTCTTACTTGTGAGAGAAAATCTCAGACGGCGCTATCTAGATTTGTCAGTGCCGCTTAAAGGATCGCTCTTATAGTCGTGATCGTAAGGGTTATCCTATCTGCAGCAGATGCAGTGTCGAGCAGGCTATATATATATATATATATATATACTCGACTGTCTGCAGCCCACAAGAGACGATTTTACCTCAATTCCCTTACGTGCTCTTGATTTGCCGAGGGTTAACTGGTTCATGGACAGGGTCTAGCAATCGCTAGACAACGGAGGGCAGGCAAAAACAAAAATTTGAAATACATTTCATTAGAGCGAGCACACCTCTCTTTCCCTGCTACTCTTTTCCCATAGCTTCGCCAGTATCGGACTGATCAATGAAATCGTCCCACTCAGATGGAATGAGCCCCCAAATCAATCATTTCATTTGTTTATCTTACCACACAAAACACTTTCCGTGCATTTCAGTAATGGCATTAAGAGCAAACAAATTGATCCTGATAGCGGCCCGTCCTGTACGTGTGCCGGAGGAGACCACATGTCTAAAGGATGAGCCATAAGAATCAAGAAAAATGCCGTTATTCGGACAGTTGCCAAGAGAATCAGACCTTAACAAGATTTTCGTGTTATTTCTCTCCTTGAATACCGATGGGAGGAACGTCGTAGTAATAAAAAAAGAAAGAAAGAATTACTGGAGATAAGTCAGATAGGCAGAAATGGAGAAATATAAATGTCAGCTTGAAATATTTTTCGAGTGGATCAGACAACTAAACGACCAGTGGCAGAAGATAAAGTTATAAAATATAGAAGACAAAGGAAATAGTTGGTAATGGGCGTTCAGGATATTTTAATAAATTAAATGTGATGTGTTTAAGACAAGACATTCTTGACAGACAAACAGCCTTCTGTATTTTGGGAAAATGAGAAAAATATAGCTCTGAGAATCCTTACTAAGGAAAGCCCTTAAGCACCCCTGCAACATTGTAAAGAAAGGGTCATGAGTGTAGTACACGTTGACTTTTGTGTACACATGAGTGTACACAAGTGAACATGCTCGATCGAATAGAAGGGACTTCAGCGCTCGCTCTTTGCGGAGAGTTCAAAAAGTTAGGATAATTTAGGATAACAAAGATAGTCAAATGAAAAACTCTTGTTACAAAGTTCTAGAACCTTGCTTGATTAATAGAAATCGAAACTAAATCGGTTATATATATATATATATATATATATATATATATACACGCACACACACACACACACACACATATATATCTATATATATATATATACAGGGTGATAAAAAAAAGATGGGCCATTACGAGGTGATAGTACACACCAAACCAAGCATTTTTCGTCATTGTTTACCGGTTCAGAAATGAAATAAAGGTACCAGTGGTCGCTTAATGGTGGAACCGATGAGGTGAGACGAAAACACAAGAATGCCTTAGAAGTTATAAAATGGCATTTAATAAGCAATAAATACAGTGATGGCTTAAAAGAGCGATCGCCAACCTGAATACACGTCTCACAGCGGTGATGGAGTGATTGACGAACTTTCTCGAACAGACCAGGCATGTCGCGCACTTCGGCAGCAGCGACCGAAATTCTGGAGACGAGTTCTTTTTCAGATTCAAGGAGAGTGTCATAAACGAGACTCTTAAGATATTCCCGCAAAAAGAAGTCAAGGCATGACAGAAAGGGCTATCGTGGGGGCCGAGCTGTGGGACTACCTCGCCAAACTTTACGCTCTGTAACGCTGTAACGTTTCATTTCCGACCCGGTAAACTATGACGAAAAATGCTTCGTTTGATGTGTACATTACTATCTAAAGTTTGGCCCATCATTTTTGAATTACCCTGTATATAAGAGGAGAATTTTAACACAAACCAAAAGATAGTTAAAAAATAGTCTAATACCCTGCTTAGCTTCTATGTATATTTTTAACATCTGACAATGCGGAGGTATAATGGGATATTTGACCCTATGTTTTTTGGTCTAACAAATGAAACCTGGTTGAATCAATTCGACTGATCATTTTCTACGAGCTAGTATAAATTTTATGAGCCATAACCTTTATAAACATGAGGAACGGCTTATTTTTGTAATTAACAATTTAATTTTGTATAGTATATAATAAAAGCCAAAATGACTGTATGACATAGTTGGTTATAATGCACGTCGAAGGGCATGGAGAGCTAATGAAACTGTCGATGAAGCTATTGAATGAGAAATGAAGCTGATAAAATTTGACGGGACAAAATTTAATATATTGAAATTAAGTCTCGAATCAAAGAAGAAATGTAAAAGTTAGAGCCAATTAAATGGGTATTTTCTGAGTTTTATCGTTCAAAATTTCACAGTTGCCTAGAGTGCAAATACTCTGCACGGGCACAGCTAGTTATACATGTAATTACGCTTATATTCACAGAAATGTTCTGTTGGCACATACTGCGTCACTTTCTCTAGATCCGGAATCTTCAGATTGTTTACGGGCAGTTTACTAAAATAAGCAGGGGTAATATGTGATGCCTGATAATTTAGGCGCAAGTTCTTACTTTTGAAAGAGAGAATACTTTTTCTGACATCGTATTGTGGCGTGCTATCCCATCAACGAGTTTTGGGAGGTCAAATCTAATTCGTAAAAATATTAAATGATAATTTAAACAAAATTTCGACAATAACAAAATTTCGAAAATGTGTGTTCACAAACAAACAAACAAAACATCAAACAAAAGCGAACAAAAGAGAATTGATTTGAATAATTTTATTATTTTCGTCTTTAGGTATGCCACATGACTGTTATAAAAATCCGATGTGAGCAACCTATGACTTTCCCTGTAGACTCAAATTCACTGTCTCTTTATTTTATTAATAATTCATTAAATTGAGTTTAATTGCCCTAAATAACACGCATAATTAACTGAAATAACACTGTATTTACACTTTTAATTTAGCGTTCGTTTTCATTTGGTAACTGGACTTATTCTCAAAACCTTCGCAACAAAAATACAAAAAAAAAACTGAAATTTGGTTAAAAATAACAACTAAAAGAATGGTTAGTCCTAGAGTAATGGGTTGGTCTTATTCTTTTCATCGTCTAAAATTGCATATAAAATAATCATTTAAATGATGCGTTTGGGCATACGTAGTCATTTATTTTAGATTCTGACGAATTTTGCGACCCCTTTTCAAAAAAGCAGGTTCTTTTTTTTCCGAATCGTACTCAAATCTAATCAGCACCAGGGTCACCCACAAGAGACTTATCTATAAAATTGTATGAAATTTGGTCAATTCGTTTTTGAGTTAGTGTGGATACATACATTGCACAGACAGACACAAACAGACAGATGTCAAGCTAAAAATAGTTTTTTCATATTCCAGAGATCTCGAAAAGTGTAGATCCGTCGAAAACTCGAGTTGCGATTTTCGACACGATTCCAGTACTTTCCCTATACATTAATTACCATGTATTGCAGGGAAAGTAGAAATAGTTTCAGAATTTGCTCACTTCCACGATGAACCAACCAAAGTTCCCTCATCCGAAAGTGCTGTGTAACAATCGATTACTTTTGACCTAAAAATTTAATTTTCCCCATTTGGTTCAATTCAAAGTGGCCCAAAACGAATTCATGGCCCAAAACGAATTCGGCACGCGTCAACAATATGTTTTAGTAACAATATTCCTCTTACTTTGATTGGCACCGAGATCTAGGAGGTTTAAAACCCCATATGACGTGAAGTAAATATACACAAGCACCGCCCGCATAATATTTATAGAGAAGTACCGTTTCAATTTTAATGGCATGGAACGTTGCTGCGTTTCTAAACAATTTTTTGACATATACATTTTAATTTTAAACCATGGAGACAGACCATTATAGTTTTAAACCATGGATACAAAGTTTTCCTTTACCGTCATGTTTATGACTAATAAAAAACCCTTAAAGAATATTATATTAAGAAACCAATCAAGTTAGTAAGATATAAATTTGTTGGGGGAAACAGAACAGCAATTCATAGGAAATAAAACTAATGAAAATAACATTTGAATGATTTATAATGGATAGCAAAGGATAGAAAGCAAAGACATTGTAAAATCTTCAGGAGGTGCAGACAATTACTTTTGTATTCTAAAATATAGTTCTTTCCATTAAATAACTCTGTTATATTGAATAAAAAGGTTAGTTTATACCCCAAAGAATTAGAAGAAAAACCATGAATCATAACGAAGAAAATGAAATATATTTTTTGGAAGAATGAACTGAGCCTACTACTCACATGGGCATAGATGGGAAATTTTAAGTTCCACAGCTGCTACTCACGGATTTAAAAGTCTGTTGCCATGCATAAAGAATAAAATATAAAAATGGTATTGCCACACAAGAAGATAAAACGTTTTGCAAATTACGTGTGAAAGTTGGTAAAACATAAAATATATAACGTAAAAAATTAGAACAATTTTATATTTTATTTATTTATTTATTATTTTTTTCCCCCATCAGTTTGAGGAATTGTTGATTTTTACTTTTGTTTTGTAAGCCTGTTAGAAAGTTGAATTTTTGTGTTACAGCTTCTCACTTTTCTTTCATTGGATCTTCAAACCCTTTTTTTTCTTATATATATATATACACCACAAACTCTTACACTCCCCTCCAGTGTTTTGATGTATAACTCAAACTTAAGCACTTCATGGTGGTGGTGGTGGTGGGGAAGAATATATATATATATATATATATATATATATATATATATATTATTAATAATTTTGTTAACATGACCAAATACTTAATGAACATCCCCCTTTTAATTTTGGATATAAGTGCTAAAAATTACAGGTAGTGAATACTAATGCGAATATGATAGAATTATGATATATCTTGTATAATATTAGAGAATGATAGTGTTGATATAAAGGATGCAATTAATAATGCTTAGTTTATTTAAACTTTTTAAAAATATCATTCACTAACTATGATGGGTAATAATATAATTTACTGGTATAAGGTTATTAATATACATTTTATGAAATTTTTTATTAGATAATCTGTAATTTCTAAATGACTGACTAATTAAGATATTGCCTAATAATTGAATATAATTACATAATGTAAATGGTAATAATTTAGTAATATTAATATTAAAATTATCTTTCTTATCATATAAACTACTAATTATCTTATTAAATGGGTCAAGTATAAGATTTAAATCTAGGAAACTAACATTATTACTTATTGATGGTTTATTAGACAACCATTTCAGATAATCTATTTGGATAGTATTTGAATCAGACGTGAGTAAACAAATCAAATCATCAACATATTTATAAATTTGGTAATCAGAAAATGTAAAAGAATGTTCGTAATGATAAAGATACAAATTAGTTAATATATTACTACCACAACCACCTTGCGAGACTTCAGATACTTGCAAGTATAAATGACTAATGTAAAAAATGGCGAAATATTGTTTATATTAAACCAATTTGGTCTAAATATAGTAATTTTTACCAAAATTCTTGAAACAATCTAATATTTCTTTGCTACAAAGATATTGATTGCTCTCATTGGAATTTAACAATAATGCAAAGGAGGATACCTTTATACTTTCTAGAAAAAGAAGTCGATACTGGATGAAGTATTATTTCATTTAATTATTACTATATCTCATTCTAACAGGTAATGTAAGACCTTTTCATTATAATTATGTAGTATAAAATATTGTTAAAAACAGGCCAGATAAATAATATCATTTGATTATTTTATCTTCATATTTTACATGATAAACTTGGCCTTTAGGCTCAAACAATTTGATTTATGGAACTTCAAACGAATTACAGGCCATATTCTGCAACACATGCCTTAAGTATTTATCATAGAGTCGATGTTTTCTGCACTTTACAACTTGAGTCACATATTTCTTGTTTTCTAGTAGTTTATTTCTCCTTTTTCTTGATAATGTTGGTTGCAGTAACCTAACGTGCAAATATGCCAAGATTAATAGGAATATTGATAAAATGATGGTGAACCCTATGATAAAAATGTGGACATCTTCTGACAAATAGGCCCAGATGATTTCCAAAGGTTTCAGATAAAGTTTTAAAGCTTCCGTTACTCCTTCTCCTAGGAAACCCCTGATCAAACTTTTAGAAGTATTGTTGATGTCGAAACTAATTGTTAATAGGAATAGCAGTCCAAAGCCAAATAGCCCTAGTAGTGCACCTTTTGCTATGGGCCGAATATTTTCCAAACTATTTCTCTCATCGTTCTTTAAAATGCTCTCCACAGCATCTTCATATCTGGTGCAGTCCGCTTCCAAAGTGTCGAGTGTGTTTTGAATAGTCCTGTTGATAGTATTTTCTATCTCCTTGCACACATCCTCAATTTGATTGTCACAGCGAGCTGGCTTGTTGGAATTTGGGATAAAAATGGTTAACAGTTTAAACCTTGCTATATTCAATCCAGGCCTCTTACATAGCTCTTGAATAATCTGAATCAAGACATTTTGTCTGTCAGTTTCATTTCCAGCCTCATCTGCCTTGCTTAAAAAAAGCTTAATCTTATCACCGTGCTTGGTTGTTAGAGCATCTACAACATTCAAAGTCCTCTTTCAAAGGGCTTGGCCAATAGGATCAATGAATACAAATATTAAATATACTAGATTTGCTAAGAAATGGATGACCTTTTCAACATCAAATGGATAGTCCATTTTACCATCCACAAGACCCAGTGTGTCAATGAAGGTGACCAAACTAAACTTATTTTGCTTTGAAGTGGATATTTCAGTGCTCACATAATCAATAAGACCTTTTATTTGATTGAGGGGCTTGAAATTAGGGTACAGGTGCAAAGTAGCATTGCCAGTTAAAGTTTCCCTTTTCTTTCCACTTGTAACAAAAGCAAAACCCCGAGTTTCAATGGCAACACCCGTCTTCAATATGTGCTCCCCAATATACCAGTTTATGAAAGAACTTTTTCCAGTTGAATGGTTGCCAATCAAAAGGGCTGTTATCTTTCTCCTGGGGACCAAAAGACTAATACTCCAGTCCGCTGCTAACTTTTCTAAGCCAGTCTTGGGATCCACATAAAAGTCATGGCACTCCTTCAATATTCTTTCATTGAGAGTAAGAGGGACTGTGTCACTTGTATTTGTGGCTGCTTCTTCTTGACTCTTACAGACCATTTATTTTACTACTTTAAACAGTAACTATTAACTAGATCATATAGCTTTTTTCTTTATGACAAAATTATCAAGTTTCCCTTTCAAAAATGACGAAAATGAACGTTTCACTTTATGCAAGCACGGGATAATAAACGGCCGCGAGCTGTAATTACACAATTCAGGGAGAAAATATATATTAGCTTGCGAAATAGTTTATGTATCACTCTGAAGGTAAAAGGAGTTAAAACTTTACTTTGAGAAAACACCAATATCATTTGAGGAAACGCTTCAGACGGCGCTGGGGTAAGATAAGTAGTACTGCATTGGATCTATTTCTAAGGCGACAAGCCTTAATGTCAATTCAAAGTGTCGATTTTGTAGAAAAAATTTATTATTGCTATGCCAATTAGAGCTGAAACAGTAAAGGATATTCCTACGTATTCAAAATTACAAAATTACTTTACTTATAGCCACCTTTATCTAAAAGTGACTATGGGTAAAGGTGGATTAATAAAATGGATAATAGTGGTGGATAATAATATTTAGATAAAGGTGGCAGTGCTTTACTTTTCAATTTATGTTTATCTCCCTATATTCTGTGCCATGGAATTAGAGTAAAGGAGATAAAACTGCTGTGGATGAAACTCTCGGAAATGCCATAATGCTTTGAGAATTATATCGAGGTGGCGCTAGTATCAGTAAAGTAGCAACTACTCTTAGTTGACACAATAGAAAGGTGTATATATATTTTGGATTATTTTTAAATTAAGAAGTCCCTAATGATGAGTATAATTAACCAAAATTTTTTTATAGATGTACGATAGAGTATAGAATATATGGAGATAAAAGTAAATTGAAAGGTAAAATAATTTTGAATACGTCAGAATATTCTTTATTTTTTCAGTTCTATTTTGCATTGTTCTCAGAATTTACTTTTACAAAATTGACAGTTTAAATAAATATTTTAGACCTTTCGCCATAGAAATGCATATAATGAAGGAATTCTTATCTTATCCCAGCGCCACCTGAATGACTGCCTCAAACGATATTGACGTTTTCTTATTAGGAAGTTTTAACTCCTTACTTTTCCCTCCATGCCCATAACGCTTTGAGAATTACATCTAGGTGTCGCTAGTATTAGAAAAGCGATCTTTGTTTCCATGTGGCATAACAGTGAGGCATAGTATTGAGTCTATGTATTTTTACTTTCCTTATATACATAATGTATAAGGAAAGTATTGTGAAGGGGTCGAAAATTCGAATTCGAGTTTTCGACAGGAGAGCACGTTTCAAGCATCTCTGATCAAGAATCGAACATTTTTGAAGTGATGTCTGTGTGTGTATGTGTAGTGAGTCTGTGGAGACGATAACTGACGATCGAATGGACCGATTCGAACGAAATTTGGTACAAAAATTACAATCCGCAAACACTGGAAGCCTATTCTTTTATACGCAATCGAATGTTCAGAACCCCCTAAATTTTCGAGTGAAATTTTGAAAAAATCGTGAAAAAATCAAAACTTCTAGTAAAGTTACGCAAATAGACATTTTTTATGTAATTTTTCATTAGAAAACGATTGACATAAATTTTAGAACGCTAACATAAACCGTTCTCGAGATATTGCACATTTAAAAAAACTATAAAAAAATCATATAAAATAAAAAAAAGAATATTTCCTATTGAGAAACATGTTTCACATGTAATACCATGCGATAAATTTGGAGACATCATTCTCGTGGATCGAGTTCGTTCCATTCATGAGAAAAGATACTTTGAGTAATACTTTTGTATTTGAACGCTAATAGTCATTTATCTGCTGTAAGAAAAACTTATTTCTCCGTTCATAACGCTTGGCGAGACTTTGGCGACGAATTTGTTGGAATGTCGCCAACTTGGCGAATTTTTAAAATGCTGCTAAATTAACGAAAAACTCACCAAATGGATAAAAATGACGCTAAATCAATGAAAATGACGACTCATTGACGAAAATTCAACATTTTGAAAAAAATATAAATATCTACTATAAAAATAATCTATTTTTTGTTTTTACGGTAAAAGTAGTAAATTCGTTACATTGTATAAGGAAAGCCATATGCTGCCCACATCAGATTTTTTAAAATTAAAATTCTCTGATTATCATTATAATTAATCAGTTTTTTTCACAGCTGTAAAACAGGGTTCAGAATATAGGGAGAGAAAAATAAATTGAAAGATAAAATAGCTTTGAATAATTTTTTATTATTTCATTTATAATTTGCATTGCACAAAATTTGCTACAAAATTTTATTGCTACAAAATTGATAGTTTTAAATAAATATTTTAAGCCTTTCGCCATAGAAATACATACAGTGCAGGGGCGCTTATCTTTTCCCAGCGCCACCTGAAGGATTGTCGCAAATGATATTGGCATTTTCTCAGTATGGAGTTTTTACTCCTTTACATCCATGTTCTGTACTCTGCCCTACAACTATGAAATAATACCGGTTAATTATATTCATAAATAAGGAACCTTATTTAAAAAAATTATAAAAATTACATATACTTAATATTACACCTTCCTGCTGTGTCAAATAGAAAAAAAGGGCGCTTAATTAGTACTAGCACCTGTAAGGTTTATATAACCTTTAGTTGTAATTCCCCCTTTTGATGTTTTAAATAGTTGGGTTATTTTTGAACCAACAAACTGTTTAATTGTTTCCGGTTACGTAGACCAATCAGAGAACCGGTCACCCAAGTTTCTGCGATTCTATTGGAAAGGCAGGATAACGCTTTCGAATTGGTTATAGAAAGAAAGGTAAATCAGCAATTTATGAATTGAAGTGTGACGGGAGATAAGGCTCGGTGGATGGCAAATACGGGTTCATGCTCTGAAATCGAGATGAGATACTAAGTGCGGCGGTAAAGAATCCCGAGAGTAGCCCGGTATTGAGAGAGATGTGTGTTCTCTAGCCGTCAAAAATGTCGGCAGTAGTTGGAACTGGGTAAGATAATATTATTAATTGCGTACGAGAGAGTACGAGTTTCGCTTACCTACATATTACCAAGCACAGTTAGTTTGCCTATATTTTAACACCAAACACGGTTAGATTAGATGTGTCCAAGTTAAGTTGAATGGGAACTATGCAATACTTTAGATTTTAATTGTACAAAATCTTTATTTAAACAGCCAGTAGCTGTCTCTGTTCTATGAGCTAATAAATCAGTTTGGATTTCAAATCCTAGCCTCTATTGTGCTTTTTCCTTGGCCGGCATAATTGTTGAGTTCTAAAAAGTATTAAATTGTGTTCCCTTTAATGTTAAGGCATAGGAAAACGCAAATACTTTTCAATGGCGTCCAAACAAATCAACCCTGTAGGTTAATGGTAAGATGTCGGAGGTGAAGTGATCCTAGTATGACTATCACAGATTCAGTGGATTCTGAGATGTTGATCGCATATTTCAAATCAGGAGGACAAAGAGAACACAGGAAGCTAACTTGCAGGATAAAATAGTGTCAGGAGGCTAACTTGAGGTAAAAATAGAGGAGGTGGTCAGTCTGATTGACAGTTGCACGTTAATCGGACATTAGAGAGTGGAGAATTCAGAGTCCACTTCGACAATAAGAGCTGGAAATTTAGTCCCGGTAGCTCAACGGTAGAGCATCGGCTGGTCAGTTCAAAGATTCAGGGTTCGATTCCTGATTGGTCAGCAAGGTCCTTAACAAGCTCAACGGTAGGACGTCGGCTGGCCAGTACGAAATCCGTGGTTTGATTCTCGATTGGGGCAGCAAAGTTCTGCACAATGGCGCCCGCGCAAATCAACCCTGTCGGTTAGTGGTGTTGGAGGTCTGAAGACCCCAGACCGTGCGACTCACAGAGTGGGTTTAGAGTAGCTATCTGCACGGCCGGGAAAGGATGCCTCCTGCACTCAGGAGGCACCCGAGGTCTGCCATCCCGCCAAACGAGCATTTATTTAGGTCTAAAAAGATAACAATTAATGAAAAATAGTGTGGTTAAACAGACAGTTTTACATTATATGTGAACTTGACAAGTACGTCCATTTTTCAGAAATGGGAAAAGGGTTGTTGCGAATATAGATAAAAAGATGACTGAAAAATAAAATTTTGAGTGAGGTATAATAACATAATGAAAAATAGATTAAAATTAAAGAAAATAATAATAAAATTTTAAAAGTAAAATTTAGAGAATATATATAAAAAAAATATGCGAAAAAGAAATGAATTTTAGGCACATGAAAAACAAAAACAGAAATTTAGAATAAAATTTAGAAAAGAAAAATTAGAAAAATTCAAATAAAAAGGGTCAAAAGAAAAAGAAAGAACCGAGAAAATAAGAACAGTTAACATAGTTTTAAAAAAAAACAGGAAATATGGAGGGAACACAATAAGTTCATATAAGTTAATAAGAATGAAATAAAGGGATTCATTGATCAAAATTAATTGAAAGCAAAATCTACTCATAAGTTTAGGTCATTTTATTAGAAATTTCCTTGGCAACAAGAATACAGTTTTTAATTTTATCTACTGAAGAGGGATTTGAACGAACGTTGGGGAACCCAATTGGTTCATTAGACGGGGAGGGTTTGCAGAGATGAAAATTTTTAGAAAAAGGCCAATCGAAAATGCAATGGTCAACGTCACATAATTTATTGCAAATACAGTTAGAGGTGGATTTAATTTTGAAAAAGTATAGGTAATCAAGAAAGGGGCCATGACCAGTAAGAAAGTAAGTGAGGTATTTATTAAAAATTTGCAAATTAGGATTCACGATAGGGAGGTAAGGCAGGATTCTAGCCGGATCACCAGTCCCGGTGGAAATACAATCATTAAGATAATTTTGCCAAAGATTAAGGATATGAGATTTACAAAATTTTGAGAGGAGCGAGTAAGGAAAGTGTCGGAGGTTTGAAAGTGACCCTTGTATGATTAGCACGGATTTAGTGGATTATTGTATAATGAGAGCTTATTTCAAATTAGGAGGTCAAGAACCACGCAATAAGCTAACCTGGAGGATAAAAATAGTATCAGGAGACTAATATTCCAATCTTGATCCAAACGCAGTCTCATAGGCCTGCCAGGCTTCTCAACTTACAGAGTCCACTTCGACAGTAAGGGCTTTCAGTTCGGTTCCAGTAGTTCCACGGTTCAGCGTTGATTGGCTAGTATGAAGATCTGTGGTTCGATTTCCGGTTAGGGTTGCAAAGTTTTTTTGTAACGTACCCACCTAGATAATTGCATTGTAATCTCTCAATTTCTCCAAGTGGTTCCTGTAATATCTTTGATAGACAGACACACTGCCATCATTTATAAAACAGCTGATTCGCTTTTCGGGATGCTCAAAACGAACACATTCAAGTTTCGGCAATGGAATTTTTGAACCAATCATAACACTTTCTATTGACGCAGGGCTGATCATTCAATTTATGGGTCTTCTGTAAACATTTTTAACACAACTCCTCCTCCATATTTCATTTTATCCTCCTTGCAAAATTTTAATGTTTTAAAAAAGGAAAGAAGGAAAAAAAATCAGTGTTACTAAACCCCTTTTTGCAGTCCCCCCACTAAAGTGGTTTCAGCCCCCGTCTCTATGGACGACACTGATTTACGGCTACTATATACTGCAGAAAAATGTTAATAAGGAGCAAAATAGCTGGAAAAGAGAAATTTTATGAGTGTTAAAAATGGAGTAATTTACTTGTTTATCTTATTCGCAATTTCTTTCACTTTCTTTATAAATTAAAGGTGCATTTGTATAGTTAAATATTCCGACCAAATGCAATGGTGTTTGTTCTTTAGTAAAATAAAAAAATACTTTATTGTTCTTTATGGATTTTAATATTCATATTTTATTTCGAATTTATAATTTTCTCCTACAGCAGCTTGATTCAGAATTAAAACTCGAAAACTGGAAAATTAATCCCTTTCACAACTTTTCCCGGAAAAATGATCTTTCTTCGCAGTTTCTCAATGGATAAGCTGCGTTTCTGTGGATACGCAAGAGCTATTGAGATAACAGCTTGGATATCTTTCTCGTTGCCAGAATCAAGAGATAATTTGCCATAAATAATTTCTGTCTATATCTGTTTCGCTGATGGGTAAGTGAAGGAGATAGATAGATAGATAGAGATAAATAGATAGATAGATAGAGAGAGAGAAATAAAAATAAATGGTTAAATAACTCTTTTAGTAAGAATGCGTATCATAGATATATTGATTTCTAAGGACATACTTCAGATATCTGACTCTCATTAGCAAAGTATAGAATAAGTAAAAACAATATTTCGGAATTTTAATTATGGAATATGTATAAAAGTATTATTTTTAGATTGGAGAATAAGTGTTCTTTCTTTCATTTTATCATCTTTCTCACTATTTTTGCATTAATTATAGATGAGAATTAATGAAGCGAAGTAATTAATTAAACAATTCAACCCATTAAACTGCAATTAATTAAGCTGATGTAGTAAAGAAAATTTAATGAACTTTTAGAGAACATTGTTATTATTTCTTACTTGTTTGGTGAACCTTGCCAAGTCCACGTCAACGATAACATTCTTGCAATTCCGCCCCAGTAGCTCAAAGATAGAGCATGAATTGTACAGAGATCCAGTACAGAGATCCGTGATTCGATTCTCAGTTGGGGCAACAAATATCTTTACAACCTCACTTAGTTGAACATGTTTAACGCCAATAACTTTTACGTTGAACTAGTTTCGCGCTCTCTCTCAAATTCCATATGAATTACAATTTGTTTATAAAAAATAACCGAAATTCTGTCTAAAATAACCTCAAATTTAAATACTTCACAAATAAAGAAAACAACCAGTTTTTCAAAATAAAATTGCCAACATCAACCAGGAAAAAAAATAAACAACCGATTACAAAAAACAAAAACAAAAGAAAACCGCGCAATAAAAAAAAAATGAAACACAAATATGAAATAATAAAACGAGAGATTGATCATCCACTTGAGAAGAAAGCAAATAGAGGTACAGGAAATAATCGGTTTTGGAAACTAAACTAGCTTTTAAAACGCGCAAAGAATACTTATTAAATAGATTCCATCATATATATCACTAGTATGTGCTTTAGAATCAATAAAGCTGTGATCCAGACGTTTACCAAAAGAGTTCTTAAAGTAGTTTTTTTCCCTTCACTCTCTGAATAGATATCAGTGATGTTGTAAGATCAAATAATTTTTCATAATTTTTCTCTTATATTTGCGGAACTTAGAAGGCACAGCTGATCCACTCAGAAACGTCGTATCAAGGAGAAATAATTATTACATAAGATGGGATAGACTAATTAATTTTAGCATTTGCCAATTTTTATTTTCCCTGCAATACATGGTAATGTATAGGGAAAGTATTGGAATCATGCCGAAAATCGCAACTCGAGTTTTCGACGGATCTACATGTTTCGAGACCTCAAGAACTCGAAAAAACTATTTTTTAGCGTAACGCCTGTATGTCTGTCTGTCTGACTGTCTGTGTGTCTCTGTGTCTGTCTGTTTATGTGTCTGTGTGTCTGTCTGTACAATGTATGTATCCACTCTAACTCAAAAACTAATGGACCGAATTTCATAAAATTTGGTAGGTAAGTCACTTGTGTGTACTTCTGGTGCTGATTAATTATTGGTACGATTTGGGAAAAAACAACCCGCCTTTTTTTGCGAAATGACCCGCAAAAATTGCCCGTATCTACTTTAGCAGAAAAGCTAATAGATCAAATTTCACAAGATTTGGTAGATAAGTCACTTGTGGGTTACCCTGATGCTGATTAGATTTTGGTACGATTCGGAAAAAGTAACCTGCCATTTTTGCAAAATGGCCCGCAAAAATCGTCAATATCTAAAATAAAATATTAGGTATGCTTAAATATATCAATTAAATGCTTGTTTTATACATAATTTTTAACAATGAAAAGAATAAGACCAAATCCATTATACTAGGTCCAGCCGTTCTCGAGTTATTTTAGTTTCTTCGTATTTAAGCTGCGCCATCGTTAAAAAAACGTCCAGTTACCAATTGAGAACGAAAATTGAATTAAAAGTGCCAATTCAGTGTCATTTTAAATAATTGTGGGCGTTATTTTGTGCAATTAAACCGTTGTGCAAGCCGTTCTCGAGATATTTTTAGTTTTTTCGCCATTTTGGTTATGTGATTTTGAGTCCATTATTTATGTGTGTTATTTAGTGCAATTAAACTAAATTTAATGAGTTATTAATGAAATAAAAAGACAATGAATTTGAGTCTGCAGAGAAAGTCATGTGCTGCTCACATCAGATTTTTACATTCCCTACAACACATGGTGTTGTATAGGGAAAGCTGTCGGAAATCTGAACTCGTTTTCCACAGATTGACACCTTTCAAACTCTCTAGAAATCGAAAAAAATAGTTTTAGCTTGACGTCTCTGTGTGTGTGTGTCTGTGCAATGTATGTATCCACTCTAGCTGAAAAACTTATTGGCCAAATTTTACAAAATTTGGTAGATAACTGATTTGTAAGTTACCCTGGTGCTGATTAGATTTGAGCTCGTTCCTGAGAAAAAGAATCTGCCTTTTTTTTACGAAATAGCACGTAAAAAATCTTTAAAATCTAAAATAAAGGACTTTACGAGTATATGCTCCAATATATCAATTACATGCTTATTTTATAAGTAATTTTTCATGATGAAAAGGATAAGACCAACCTCCATAGCTCTACAACTAACCGTTCTCGAGATATTTTAGTTTTTTCTCAAATTTTTTCCACGTCGCCTTTGAAAATACGCCCAGTCGCCGAATGAAAACGAAATTTAAATTAAAAGTACTAATTCAGTGTCATTTCAAATAATTATCCGCGTTATTTTGTGCAATTGAACTTTATTTCATAAATTATGAAAGAAAAAGAGAAAAGGAATTTGAGTCCCTAAAAAAGTCATATGTTGTCTTATATGAGATTTTTAAATTATGAGACAAGTCGAAGTCGATTAAATCTATTAAACATTAAATTAGGAAGTTATATGGAATGGAGGAAAAGGCCACCGACTACCATCGTATGGATTCAAACTGTGAACCATGGTGTTAGAAAGAAGGAGATGAAACTCCCACGGAGGCAACGCTTGAAAATGCCATGATGCTTTGAGAATTATATCTAGGTGTTGCTTGGTAATTGACCCGCTATTGTTAGCTGACTCAACAGAAATGCTTAGTATTTAGTGTATGCATTTTTGATTATTTAAATTAAGAGTTTCCTAATGATGAATATCATTAACCAGTATCTTCTCATAGTTGTAGGGTAGAGTACAGAATATAGGGAGATATAATTGAAAGGTAAAATTATTTTGAATACGTAGGAATATTCTTTAGTGTTTCTGTTCTACTTTGCATTGCGTTACTCATTTATATTTACAAAATGGACAGATTAAATAAATATATTAGGCCTTTCGCCATAGAAATGCATACGATGAAGGGATATAAAGAGATTATATTATTCCAGTGCCACTTGAATGATTGTCTCAAACGATATTGGCGTTTTCTTAATAGGAAGTTTTAACTCCTTACTTTTACCTCCATGAGTGTTACCGTGGAGTTTGAGTGAAGGAGATAAAACTCCTATGGATGAAACGCTTGAAAATACCATAACGCTTTGAGAATTATATCTAGGTGTCGCTTGTGTTAGTATAGCGCCCTTTGTTTCCATTTGACACAACAGAGAGGCATAGTACTGAGCATATGTGATTTTGATTACTTTTAAATTAAGATTCCCTAATTGTCAGTATAATTAATCAGTTTTTTTCACAGCTGTACGACAGAATTTAGAATATAGGGAGATAAAAATAAATTGGAAGGTAAAAATAATTTTGAATGTATGGGAATATTAAATAAATATTTTAAGCCTTTCGTCTTAGAAATGCATACATTGCAGAGGCTGTTATCTTATCCCAGCGCCACCTGAACGATTGCCTCAAATAATATTGGCACTTTCTTAATTCCTTACCTTTACCCCCATGACAGTTACTATGAAACTATTATCGACCGATTTCGACGAATTTTTGCATTTAATTATATATTATTGATATTGAGGTCGTGATTAATCCGGAATTCTAAATTTTGGATCCGTATAGACCTTTTAACTGTTTATAAGGGATATACAATAATGTTAACTATATGGAGTTAGAGAGACGGAGTTAAAATTGCCATAGATGAAAACTTCACCATAACATTTTGAGAATTATATCTAGGCGTCGCTGGTGTTAGTTCCCATCTGTTTTTATTTGACACAACAGAAAGATTTAATGTTTAGGGTATGTATTTTTGACTATTTTTAAAATAAAATTTCTTAATTATGAGTAGAAGTAATAAGTATTTTTTTGTCTTAGTTGTAAAAATCTTTAAATTAAGTTCAATTGCACAAAGTAACTTATATAATTATTTTAGTGAATTCGCAGTTTTAATTCAATTTACTTTTTCATTTGGTGACTGGACATATTTTCAAAAGTGCTGTATCAAAAATTCGAAAAACCAAAATTTCTCGAGAACAGTGAATTCTAGAGTTATAAGGTTGGTCTTATTCTTTTCGATGTAAAAGTTATGCATAAAAGAGTTATTTAATGGATGCATTTGAGCATACGTAGCCTTTAACTTTCGGATTTTGACGATTTTTGCAACCATTTCGCAAAAAAGGCAGATTCTTTTTATCCAAATCATACCAAAATCAAATTAGTATCAGGGTCATCCACAAGTGTCGTATCCACCAAATTTTGTAAAATTTGGTCAATTAGATTTTCAGCTAGAGTGCACAATTTTTACGGACCATTTTTCAAGAAAGGCAAGTTTTTTTTTTTCGAATTATACCAAAATGTAATAAGCACCAAGGTCACCCACAAGTGACTACTAAATTTTACTAAATTTACTAAATTTTATGAAATTGGGTCCATTAGTTTCTTAGCTGGAGTGGATACATACATTGCAAACATAGAAACACACATAGACACACACCTAGTTTTTTCGGGTTTTAGAGTGCTCGAAAGTGTACTTCCGTCTAGAATTCGAATTCGATTTTTGACACGATGTCAATACTTTCCCTATACATAACCGTGTATTTTCGCATGAAAATAAAAAGAAAAAATGTCATTTCAAAGTAAAAAGTAAAAATCAAATATGACAATACATTTATTCCTGGTAAGAAGAATTTATAAAAATCTTGATAATTTGAATGTTCCAATTTTTTTGCAAAATTGCATTTTTTATATGGTTTCATCCTGTTAAAGTTTCATTATTTCCAGTGACTCCACCTTACTTTATAGTTAATTGCATACAAAAAGCAAAGAACAAAAACAAAAAAAAAATGAAAAATATAATATATCGAGACATATTATGAGAAAATGAATTTCCTTCTGCTGCAGTGTCTCTAAATGGATAATCTGCATTTCCAAGTCCAAATAGGATTTGCTAGACACAGGAATAATTACTTTAATATTTCTCCTGCTTCCACCGTCAAGAGATAAATAGCCGGAAATTATTTCCTCTTATCCGCTTCGCTGATCGGTGTTCAAGGAAGAAAAATATACGAAACTCTCTAAAACTCTGTATCACAGCTCTATTGATTCCAATGAACAAACTTGAGATATCTGATTCTCATCGATAACTACTGAGTAAGTGCCCTTTCTACTTTCCCTACAATACATGGTAATGCATAGGGAAAATATTGGAATTATGTCGAAGATCGCAACTCGAGTTTTCGACGGATCTAGATGTTTTGGGACCTCTAGAACACGAAAAAAACTATTTTTAGCGCGACATCTGTGTGTGTATCTGACAGTTTGTGTGGCTGTATGTGTGTGTGTCTTTGCAATATATGTATCTACTTTAACTCAAAAACTAATGGACCAAATTTCTTAAAATTTTATAGGTAAGTCATTTGTGAGTGAGCCTGGTGCTGATTAGATTTTGGTACGATTCGACATAAAAGAACCTGCATTTTTTTGCGAAATGGCCCGTTAAAGTCACATGTAACTTGCATTTATTTACGAAATGGCTCGATAAAATCGCTAAAATCTGAAATAAAGGGCAGCATATTCTGAAATGTATAAATTAAATGCTTGTTTTATATGAAGTTTTTGACGATGAAAACAATAAGACCAACCCCATTACTCTAGGACTAGCCGTTCTCTAGATATTTTAGTTTTTTTGCATTTTTACTACGCCGCTTTTGAAAATACTTGCACTTACCAAATGAAAACGAAAATTGAATTAAAAGTGCAAATTCAGTTTCATTTCAAATAAGTATGCGTGTTATTTTGTGCAATTAAACGTAATTTAATTAATTATTAAAGAAATAAAGAGAAAATGTATTTGAGAATGTAGGGAAAGTCATGTGCTACCTACATCAGATTTTTTACTTTCCTTATAATATCGTAGTGTATGCTATTAATTATAATTCATAATGTATGCTAAGGGAAATAACTGTGATGAGGTCGAAAATTCGAATCCCGTGTTTCGATATATCTACACTACACGTCTTCTGCATTCCTGATTGCTAATTAACTATATTTCATTGATGTATTCTTGTCTGTGTGAACGATACTCCTTGAGCAAATTGGAAGAATCGAATGTAATTTGACACAATAATTTGATCGGTAAATATTAAGAGTTCTATTAATCATTGGGTTTTTCAGAAGGAAAGGTCCTTAAGTTTTCCAACGACTGTTCTCTAAAATTAAATAAAATAATGGATAACAAATAAAATTGCTAACCACTGTTTCAAAAACAGCCATATATACTTATTTAAACGTGAATGACATCATTTACAGAACGTTAACATGTGATGTACTCGAGATGTTGTGCATTAAAAAAAAAAGAAAACTCATTATAAAGATAGATATATCATTTGTAATTTTCTCCCAAAGCTAATGATATATTTTATAGAATGATTAAGTATTTATATTCTTTCTTGCATGCCTAATTTTTATTATGTAAATGCATTTTTTTGCAAAGACAATTTTCTGTTAGATGCCGTGGTATTATAATCATGCAACCAGGGTCGCAATCTCTGACTTGAGCTTGGTTTGTAAACATCTGTTAAGATGCTTTCATATACTAGAGTGGAACTAGAGGGGTCTGCTTCTCTATGTAAAATCAATGAATGTTTCATTCATATCAGTTATATTGCGGACTCCAGAGCTAAATAATTTTGCGTTAAAGAATTTCAGCAATTTTTATGCAACTCATCTTACAGCTTGATGTGTTTACATTCTCCATACATAAAAGTTGGACTTCGTTGTTGAAATGATCAAAGTTTGATGATCATTTAAACACCAAAATTTTGAAATTGAGTTGGCGCAGTATATAGATCCATAGAAAAAAAGTAAAGCGGTTTTAGGACGGATGCAACACTACATATAAGTGAAAAAGAACGTCAAAAATCACGATTTTAACACAAGATAGATGCCATATTTTATTTTGAAGTGGGTAAAGTGATCTTTTCATATAATATGGGTGCAATTATTATTTTAATTTTTATTTGAAAAACTACAGAACATATTTTGCTGAAATTTTTTTTTATATATTTTATGGGATAATTTGAATATTTCCTGAAATTTTCGAAGCAATTTGTGAATTTGAAATTCGCTTAAAAATGTTTAAAAAATTAGATCCTATAGGGTTTAATGTATTTCATTTTTTCAATCCGGGTTCAATCCAAAACTAATTGGGTGATGTTATTCATTTACATTTCCATATGTCCCACAGACCGTCTCAACAACATACTAAAATTTCATTTTGATAAAGTCATTAAGGCAGTTATCGTGCGAACGGACAGACAGACAGACAGAATGAACAAAGTCATAAGCACTTTTCAACTATGTTGTAAAGTGTTAAAATAAAGGTAACCAAAAAATTGGCCATATTACAAGTCTTTTATTAAAATTTCCTTTTAATTGCGACTGATGAAGGGCATAGTAATGCCAGAAAGCGCTATGACTGTGTAATTTTAGTACGTCGTTAAAGGAAATTTTAATAAAAGACTTTTAATATGGCCAATTTTTTGGTTGTCTTTAAAGTAACTATTTTAATGTTTTATAATTTCCACCGACTTCAAAATGTGTAAATGTTAAAATTAATTCGTTTATCTCATCTTATACAGTGATTATTTCTCTTTGCTAAGGCGCTTCCAAGAGGACCAACCGTGCCATCAACAAGTTCTATAGATATGTCCGACGCAGAAATAATCGTTTCCGTATTTCTCTCATTGCCACCACTCAGAGATAAATTGTCAGAAATTATTTATATCTATCCGATTCGCTGATATCTATTCAAGGAGAGGAGGGAAAAAGAAAGAACTAGCTGAAGGAATATCTTAGTGAAAATCTGAATCATAGCTTTATGGATTCTAATACATATTTGTGATATGATAGAATCTAAGGGTTTCCTGCATTTACAGTGTCCCGTATTTTCCTCTCAGGTGGATGTTTAATCTTTCGGTTTCTTATTCGTTGTTATTGTTATTTATTTTTTATTTTTTTGCTGTTCTGTTTTCTTTTCTTTTTGTATTTCGCAACCGGTTGTTAATTCTTTTTAGTTGATGTGCAGAGTTCACTTCGATGATAAGAGCTTGAAATTCCATCCCAATAGCTCAACGACAGAGCGTTGACTGGCCAGTACGAAGATCCGTGGTTCGATTCTCGGTTGGGACACCACGGTTCTTTACAGATGTTGTCTATTTTATTTTCCAAAACTGGCTGATTTCTTTATATCTAAATACTTTTATATTACTTCCGTAGTTTTCTATGTTTTTCGTAACCTATTGTTTTCTTAATATTTTCTTTTCTTGACGCAGTTAACTAATTCAATTTCGAAATTTGTAGTTTTCTATAATATGATAGTTTGTGTTTGTCGGTTTCCTTTTTGCGGTTGCGGCTAACCAATTCAGTTTCCGAAGCTGGTTGCTTCCTGTAGCTTAACTGCTCTGTTTTTCTCTCCGGCCTATATTTAATGTTTCAGTTTCTAATTCTGTGTTTGTTTTTTATTACTTTTTACTGTTTTCAAAAGATTGTACTGATAATCTTAAAGCAGCTTTCTATTGGCAGTTCCACATGATAGATGCCTGTTGGCAACTTTAGCATTCGTCAAATGTTCCATATTACACATACAAAATCCGTGTTGCGATTGATGATGGTGAAAAATAGCCAATCTCCTCGCTTCCAACAGCACTCTCAAGCGCCAAATTGTGACGTCTGCGGACATACATCCACTAACGAAAAATATTTGTTTTTGTTTTAGTGTCCCCTATCTCTCATTAAAGTTTGTTTAGAAAGTTTCGAATCAACCTGAATACATTACATTTTAAAAGAATTGGATAGAAAAGCAAATTTCATGTAATACTGATTTCCTTCAGATAGTTTGGAAAAATTAAGTTTTTGATTATCAATATTGTTCTCAACTTGCAACGGTCAGTATGCCGCCTTAGAATTAGAATAATTTATCGTCTTAAGCGACTGCTTGTTTTGTTGGAGCTGTATCTGATTCTGTACCTTATGTTCTAACAGAATTGGAAATAAAGCCAAATGGTATAATATTGAGCTTAAACCCCATTTTATAAAAGAAACCTTTCCATGCACAACTAAATCCTTTTAAGCATAGCTTGTTGATTTACAATTATGTTCGCTCTCTTTCTCTCTCCCTATCTATCTCTCTGTATTTGTGTGTAAGCTCGTAGATGATTTTTCTAATCTTCAATCTCATCTCTAAATCTTTTTCTAACTGCTTGATTCTGTGATCAAACATTAAATATGTCCCCAGATAATCTCCCAAGCAAATAAAAAAAATGAAACAGCTTGCTTTCTTCCATTGAGTTGTAGGAATCTATATAGTGAACTCGAACATTTGTGGAATATTTCGACTAGTGCAGTGGTTCTCAACAACTGGGAGCACACGTTCTCCAGCGGTACGTGGGAAGGTACCAAGATGTACTTCTGGTTTTATAAATAAAACAAGTAGGAACTTCGGAATAGCTGTTACATACAAACATACGCACGTACCTTTTAATAGGTTCCAGTATTCACTCACAGTAATAATTGTAACCGAATGTTTTTCAGAACGCACCATGCGTTCGATAGATATGGCTTCCTCGGAATCACGGAACACACCACCTCGAAAACGTTCGATTCGTGTTCAGGGATGTGTTCTAGATTCGTGCTCTGTCGTCGAAAACACAAATTCAAATTCTTGGCCGCATCAAAATGCTTTCCCTATACATTATACTATGTATGTAGGGAAAGTAAGAACTTTTATTCATTCTTTCTTTCTTGATTGAGTTGCAGGAAACCCAGAAGAGAAATCAAACAACTGTGGAACGCTGTGGCTTTGGAATCATTTATAAACTTGTCAATTTCTGTAAAAAGGCTTTTAGCTTTTTAGATGTATTAAAATCGATATGTCATATTTTATGTTATATTTCGGGTGTACTTTTCGTCCATGGCCGCTTATTGGATATTATTTGATGATTGTTAGGAGTGCAAGCAGACGAGAAATGAGAATTTATGCATGAAATTTCGTATGCATATAATGGCAACAGTTATTTTCCCATTATATTTTTACATGAAAAAAAGACACCAGAAAAGACGAAATGGCGCACATAAATGCCATTATGGCAGTTTTCCTGTACAGTAAAAGATCTGTTTTTCTGCCTGTCGATGCATATCTGTATCGTCTGTAGCGGGTAATTGAAGCATCGAATAGTAGCGAAATTTGGCACAAACGTACTTCAGGTCCTTAAAAGGCAAACGACACGGCTAGGTGATATTTTTTTTAAAAATTCGAATTACATTAAAAGTTATGAACTTTCAAAACAAAAAATCGGCCATTTTTCGCCTTTTCGACAAATTTATTTATTCAGACGATTCTGCTCGAACGCCAGCACTTATCTTTTGCAGGTGTTCTGCGAATGATATCTCAGACTTACTTCTCAATATTGATTACAGATAGAGTTTAAGTGATAATTGATTAGAGTTTAGCATCAAAATATTCTGAAGGGGTCGGGTGGTTTACTAAGGATTTCTATTTTCGGGTCTTTTCCCATTTTGGGTTACTATTTTTTCTAAAACCTCTATTTTTTAAGATTGGCTATATATAGAGCGTAGATGATGATCGATATAGATTCAGCATTAAATTCTGCATTTTCCGTTCAAAATATTTTCTTGGAATAAGTATTTCTTAGGATTTTCCATAGAAAGAGCTTAGATGGTGACTGATATGGATTCAGCATTAGATTCCAGAGGGGTTGGGGTTTACTAAGAATTTCCACTTCCGGTTTTAGAGATGTTACAGTTTTTCTGAAAATGCGTATGACCGTGCTAAATAAGTAAGCTAAACAGTGTCGTATTTTGAAATTCAATATGGGAGGGGGCGTTAGTTCTGAATTAAGTTTAAATCAAACTCAAGGGGACTAAGTTAGAGGCCTGCACGGACTTGGGCCTGGTCGTTTGACAGTCCCGAACTAGCCCATGAGCCTGTTCGAGGAGCTAATCACAGGCCCGGTCCGAAACGACAAACTGTATGGGGATTGAGTGTTTTTTTTTATCACATGTGTGTTTAGGAAGTATTTTTAATTTTTTTTTTATTTCGGGGATGGGGGTGAGATTGAACCCTCTAACCCCCCTTAAATACGTCCCTGATGCTAAAGAGAATAAAAATGCTCAATAGTTATGTCAAAATAAAGTGTACACAGCATTTGCCATCATACGAAGAATTCTGTATAATTTTTTCTGTTAGATATAGAATAACTTGAATGCGTTATATTCAAACTAGTCATTTAGAAACCAAATTGTAGGTCATATAGACGTCAAAATGTAACTGAATTTACAGGAACATTAATGGTTCGACCCTTGGTTGGGACGTACTGAAAGTACCTCCGAGAGCCTGGATTGTTCAGTTTTAAATGTTCTTTATCTGTGATATTACTTAACTTGAAAGGTTTATCAATTTCTATTATCGACTTCTTAATTTTCAATAAGTATCTTCCCCGGGGAAAGAAGAGTCGAAATTTATGTAACAGTCGCGCAGATCGAGGACGATAGAGGGTGCTGGCAACCAGGTTGTAAAAAGTGTAAGTGCGAGGCACGGGAGAGATACGGGGGTTCGAGATGATGCGAGTTGGTACGACATAGAACGTTGCGTGTGTGGATGCAGATGATGGTGGACCATGTACTTCTTGTTTTATTATGTGTACGTTAATGGAGTTTGTTTTATGACTTCTAAAGTTGGAGAATAAACTTGTTGTTTTTATAAAAAGATGCCTGCGTGTTCATTCTGACGCCTTCACAAAACTGCCATAATGGAAAACATATATTGAAGCCAAAAATATTTTATCTCGCATCATATGATGCGAGAGCTTGTGTAACTCGAACCATTTTGAGGAAAGCTGATACTAAAGCTTGCTCATGAATAAATAACAAGAAGCCCATCATTCGGCTTACATTTATTTCTATGCGGAATCTGTCGCCTTTGGATTTCGACAGCAAATACGGGGCTGAGGATTTTCAACCCATTCTGTTTTTAATAAATATTTTGTAGTCTCTCGTCATGGCTGACTTGTAATGCATTTTCTTGAACCTGTATTTTTGGGGAATAAATTTCGAAACTTGGCTAAATAGCATCGGTTGGATGGGGGATTTCTGTCGGAAACGAAAAAAATTTAAAAAATTTTCGTCGGCCATGAAAGTAATGTATTTTAGACTTACCAATGGTAAAAAATTTACCATTGGTAAGTCTAAAATACATTACTTTCCCTACATATTAATAAATTTCGATATTTTGGAAAAACTTTAACACAAACGAAACATTTATGAATAAGCTATCTATGGTGGCATAGGATGTTGATGTTGAGACCCAGAGCTTCCGACCTACCAGAAAGGTGTAAGGTAACCGTTTTGGGACGGCCGGGACGTGCCACCCAATTTAGACCGTAACCCAGTGGGGGAGGCATCCACAGAGACCGTACCCTCCTTCCCCTACCACCGACCTCTCGGAAGGACTTACGGATCCACATGTTTAACGCGATCGTACTCCGCATGAACACGGCGGCAGTTGTGGCAGCGTGCAAATCCAGCGCGCAAACCACCGGGCTACAGCGCCCGAAATGTGCCAACAGCACGGGGTGTTCCCAGGTGGTCACCCACCCATGTACTAACCGCGTCCGATGCTGCCTGACTTCGGTGATCTAACGAGAACCGGTATTTTCAGCACGGTAGGGCCGTTGACAAGGTGACATAGGGTGTGCGCTTCATTTCTTACGAGCTATTTATTCTCTTTTGCATACTTATTTCGCACAGCCATATGAATTTCCAGGAAAACTGAAAGTGACATATTCAGAACCGGAAATGGAAGTCCTTAGTGACTCTACATCCCCCTACCTCCTCTGAAATTCAATGATGGATTCATATCAGTCATCATTTAAGCTCTATAGTCAATTCTGAGAAATATATGCTGCAAGAAAATATAATATTTTTAATCGGAAGTGACATCCCTAAAACAGAAAGTGGAAAACTTTATCGGCCCCCCCCCCTCTATTCTCAACAGGAATCAAAATCAGTCTTCGCCAGAACTCAATCTATAGCAGATCTTGAGAAATATATGTTTCAAGGAATTTTTTTTTTGCAAAAAACGATAGTGAGTAAACTTTTTTGCAACTAATCAGAACTTTAGTACAACTCTGTTACTGAAAATTTTGTTGATGCTGATTAAAATAGATATACCAAATTTTAAGGGAAAACGCTTCATATCTTTAATAGATATCATACAAGTATTACTGTACAAAATACATTTAATATATGAAGAACGGCTGGAGATGACTTTTAAATAATAGTATCCAGTTATTTCTGCTTAAAAGTATTTTCAAAACACTTACGTATTTAATAATAGTGAAAAAGCCTTTCTATTTCAGAACAGTTTTAAGTGATTTATTCTAGAACAATTTAATGTGATCTTATTTATAGAAATATTTAATGCTGTTATTTTCATAACGTGAATGATTTAAATCCTGTCTTTTCAGCACCAAAACGATTTCTCACCGTCATAGTATCGACATTTTGTCGCCATATTTTCTGCACTAGTCACTGTTGCATAATAATTTCGAACTAATTATTTACGATCTTTTAGTTATTAAATGATTTACACAGAAATAAACGTATTTTAAATGTTTTAATATTATTCGATAAAATGCTATAAGAATCTCTCTGTTCTCTCCTTTTTGAGAAATTCTATTTCTCTTTTCCATCTGTGTACAACTAAAAAGAAATATATGCATATTATTTTTCTTATCCCCAGGTTTATCTAATCCCATTCGAAATTTTGGTTCTGTATAATTACGTAACTCTAAGCAAATGAAAACATTCCTAAACAAAAGGAAGATATTTTTTTAAAAGCTAATACATATATTATTGGGAAAATTCTTAAGAGAAACCCATTCGAAGTTTGCTCATGAATAAAAAGGATCTAACTCATCTGCAGAATTTTATATACAGAATCTGTCTGCCATGAATTTATACAGTAAACATGAGTAAGAACATTTCAGCCACTTTTTTATATAAATATTTATTAACGTTTTTTTTTTTGGTATTTACTTGAACTCATATTTTAAAGGAATAGATTTTTAAACTTGCTCTTGAAAGGCACGAAGTAAGTGCTAGATATATGATTTCGATTGAATATAAACCAGTACTTGTAAATGAAAATTTTTTTAATTAATTTTTAGAGTGCTCAACAGTGTTCAGTTTGGCTCAGAAAAGTTGTAAATACAGGGTGATTGAAAAATCGCTCACACCAAATTTTAAAATTATATAACTTACTGAGAAATTGAAATAGCAGATTTTTTTTCCGTTAGATGACACTCATATACCCTCAATATAGATCAGAAACATCGTCTGCTATTTTTAATAAGGCAGTCGATGATTACAGCCATTGAGATAAAAGTAAGGAGTCAAACTTCATGTTAAGAAAACGCCAAAATCGCTTGAGACAATCATTCAGGTGGCGCTGGGATAAGATAAGTAGTCCTGCATTGTATGCATTTCTATGGCAAACTGCCTAAAATATTTATTTAAACTGAACATTTTAAAAAAGAAATTATTAGTGCAATGCAAATTAGAACTGAAACAATAAAATTATTCCTACGTATTCAAAATTATTTTATCTTTTTTTTATATCCCTATATTCTCTATTATATGAAAAATATGGTTAATTATACTCATAAATAGGAAACCCTTAATTTAAAAATAATAAAAAATACACAGGCTGTGTTCACGTCCAAATAGTTACTCAAGTCCTCAGGATGAGTCGGACGGCCTGGGGTTTCCACAGGCTGTGTTCAGAAGTTAAGCCTGGTTGGACAGTTGAGTCAGCATTAGCCAATTGAATTTCCCAAAATGATCCATTTTGTGACGTTTCAATCGCTCGGTCGTCAATTCTGAACACGGCCCCATATTCTCAATACTACGCATTTCTGTTAAGTCAACTAACAATAGCGACTACTTTATTAACACTAGCGACACCTTAGGTGTCGCTAGTGTTAATAAAGTAGTTCAAGCGTTTTCAAGCGTTTCATCCATCGGAGTTTTATCTTCTTCTATCTAACTCCATGATTATAGAGATAATTGTATAATTAATAAAATACAAACGATAATTTTATCTATCGAAGAACATGACGTTTCTCCAAAGTAGAAAGAAATATTTTAGAACTTTATTTCAGCTATTCTTTTGAGACTTTCATTGAAAAGTTTTGGAAGAGTTCATTTAATAATTACAGCAACGCTGTCTTTATTTAAGACAGTTTATTTATTCTGAGTTAAATGAAAGGACTGCTTGTTCTCACCTTGTTCCGAAGTTTCTTGAAAACGTTTTACTAACAACGTAAATGTTGAATCATTAAGTATGTCTAGAAACTCTTTAATGACATTCTCATAAGAATGGTTAGAGCTGTAATATATTTCTGTAAAATTGAACTTATTGCTGTAAAATAAAATAAATATTTTTCCCTGGAACGGCATCATGCTCTTCGATTGATAAAAAATAGGTCTGTTATGATCGTCTGACGTATTAATAATAGCAGACGATATTTCTGATATATTTCTGAGGGTACATTAGTGCCACCTAACTGAAAAAGTCTCTACTATTCCGATTTCTTGGTACATTTCTAAAATTTGATGTTCGCCACTTTTCCCTCAACCTGCATTTACAAAATTCGCCTATATGGGGGAGTTCGCAAAGAATCCCATAGATGGGGTGCTATGAATGTAAACGTAGCAGTTTTAACGCGGTGGAACCTGTTCGCCTGAGCATAATCGTTTTTAAAGAAATATGGAGATGGATGAAGAAATATGGTTGATTTAATCTTAACGTTTTTCATTGAGATTCGAAAAAATGTTTTTATTTAGCAAGTTTCTTGTTTCCGTTGTAGGTACAAGCTATTTTGTGCTGATAAGCAAGTAATAAGTGCGGGATCGGTCATTGACTTCTACTTTCTGGAATGGAAGCGTGATTTAAAGTTATAAATACTTTTTTTTCCATTTCGAGATGTTTGCAATCTCAGAAACAGTTTGCAACTTATCTGTTGTTGTTGTTGATTGTTGAAACTCAGACCGTCCGACCTACCAGAAAGGTGTAAGGTAACTGTTTGGACCTTCGGGAAGTGCCACCCAATTTAGACCGGAACCCAGTGGGGGAGGCATCCACAGGGAGCGTACCCTCCTTCCCCTACCACCAACCTCTCGGAAGGACTTTCGGACTCACATGTTTAACGTGATCGTACTCCGCATGAACACGGCGGCAGTTTTGGCAGTGGCTGGAATTGAACCCGGGCCTACCGAGTGCACTCCAGCGCGCTAACCAATGGGCTACCGCGCCCCTGCAACTTATCTGTGTAACCCTTAACGAGAGTGTTGGTGAAGCGATAAAGGTTTGCCGACCACTTCGGACCACTCCCATCGTTTCTTGTTGCCAGTGCAATTATTAGCTATTCCTAGTTGATGAGCGATTTAAAGTGCGAAAACGGCCAAGGATGCCGTCGTTGCATTGGGAATACGGTTTTTGCGCTACATCATATTAAATTAGAAATTGAATGGAAACGTTTTGTTGGATATTTTGTTACATGCCCAGATTTGATTGGTCTATATTGTAATCTAGAACGAATTACCCAGCGGCCCTAAATAAGCGCCCGCTACTTAAATAATACAGATATACATATATCACAAGTTAATTTCCAAATTTGGTAATCAATAGGATTCCAGTGTTGACTGACCGTGAAATATGTAACAAATTTCATTTGAAACGCTTCATTCGTTAGTGAGATATTGCTTCCACACACACACACACACACACACACACACACTGACTTAACAACATAAACGATCAATTCGAGTTCAGAGGTGCTTGAAACGTGTTCTTCCGTCAAAAACTCGAATATGAATTTTCGTCCCCGTTACAATAATTTCCCCTATACATACTTTATACTGTGTATATAAGGAAAGTAAAAAGCTTGCCAAGATGCACATTACGGGGACGGGAAGCACCTCCATAGCAAATTTCACTGCAGGTCGACGTTCGGATTTTCTGCTACAGATGAAGTAAACAGAAAGACGAGCATCTTCTATTATTATGTAAGATGATTGGAGCACGGTTTGAGTAGACCGCGTCTAAGAAACTAATGGGCAAAGTGATATTTCTATGGGAATTATTGTCGGTCGTTGCGATAGAAAGGGGGGGGGGACAATAAAGATGGAAAGCAATTTTGGAAGAAGGTGAAGAGGAGACAAACAAGAGAACGAGAGACGTGGAGAAAAACTAGAGAACGAAAGACGTGGAGAAAAACTAGAGAACGAGAGATGTAGAGAAAACAAGAGAGCGGGTGAACGGTAGGGTAGACGTGGGATAGGGTATACGTGGAAGAGTGGGATAACGAGAAGGGAAACAAGAAGGGAACGAGAGAAGAAATGAGGGTAGGTACGAGTAAAGAATTAATGGGCGAAAAGTGGATGAGTGAAGGAGAGGGGGAATGAAAGAGAACGAGAAAAAGAGGAGACAGGTAGAGGAGATATGATAGAGGGCACTATGAGTAGTAAAAGAGAGGGGGGGAAATGAGTAGGAGAAATTCGAAATTAGAAAAAAGAGAAAACGAGAGGTCAGAGGGGAAACAAGAGAATGGGGGAGGGAAGAGAGAAAGGCAACAATGAACGGGAGAGGGGAACAGGAAAAGTGAAAATAAAGAAGAGAGAGAGAGAAAGAGAGAGAGAAAGAGAGAGAGAGAGAGAAAGAGAGAGAGAGAAAGAGAGAAAGAGAAAGAGAGAGAGAGAGAGCGCGAGAGAGAAAGAGCGAGAGAAAAAAAAGCGAGAGAGAAAAAGAGCGAGAGAGAGAAAGAGAATGAGAGAGAGGGAACAAGAGGGAAAGAGAGAGAAAGAGAGAGAGAAAGAGAGCGAGTGAGCACTAGACAGGGAGAAAGAGAAACTATAGAGAGGGAGTTATTTTTTATTTTTTCATTAGTAAGGACAATTGATTTTATGCACGATTTTTCTATTTTAGAATAAACATTTTATGAGATAATAAGTATGCCCTTTTGATTTAGCAGCTTTTAAAACATTACAATCTTGAGTGATTTAAAAACTTATAGGATACAGTGCAAAATCCACCAGTGAGTAAAAACTTTAAAATTTTTGTCAGTAAAATTAATAATATATCCATATAAACTGAGTATGATTTCCATGACATAAACTACGAGACAAGCTCACGCCAGATATATATATTTTGCCCTATTGTCGTCCTCTCAAAGATTAATCAATTGACAATGAATGCCATGAATTAAATCTGCGCCATTTCATCTACTAACTAAAGGTTTAGCAGCGATGTCTCGAATTCCAATTGCACACGCAGAAGGACGCATTCATTCTATTGGCGGTTCACTCTAAAACTAATGAAAGTTCATTTCCCTTTAGATGGGTGTACGCCATCGGATACAATGAGCAATATCCTCATTAATGAAGTCTTCATTTTCAAAAGGGCCCTGATAACTATTACCTTCACTAGATAGATAAAATACTGTATAGGGAAAACTATTGGGGAAATTCGAATTTTCGACGCATTTGCCCTTTTTGAGTATTCTCGTTATTCGAATGGAACGTTTCTGAATGAGTGTTTGTGTTCGTGAGTCTGATATATTTTGTATACGTGTATGTGAGTCTGATATGATTTTGTATATGTATATGTGAGTCTGATATGCTTTTGTATGTGAGTATGTGAGTCTGATATGCTTTTGTATATGGGTATATGAGTCTGATATGCTTTTGTAAATGTGTATGTGAGTCTGATATGATTTTGTACATGTGTATGTGAGTCTGATATGATTTTGTATATGTGTATGTGAGTCAGATATGATTTTGTATATTGTGTATGTGAGTCTGATATGATTTTGTATATGTGTATGTGAGTTTGATGTGCTTTTGTATATGTATATGTGAGTCTGATGTGCTTTTGTATATGTGTATGTGAGTCTGATGTGCTTTTGTATATGTGCTTGTAACCCTAATGTGTTTCTGTATACGTGTTCGTGAATCCGTAGACAAGATACACAGTAAAAAAAATCCTTGAGATTCTTTTCAAGGCAAATAAAACGTTAGGAAAGAGTAACTCTAAAACAAAAAATGCTTGAGATTGATTTATTAATTAGAAAAAGTTCAAAAAAATTGCTAGATACGTAAAGATTTCCTAGGCAGGAAACTTCTTAATGGGATTTACTGGAACCTCAACGCCGATCAGGGGTATATATTTCGCTTAAATCTGTTAATATAAATTGTTTCTATGCCATTTAACATTTATAGTTATTTAAATTATCAATTCCCCCCATATATACACACCCATATATTTTCTCTATATTACCGTACCCTTATTCTAGGAATTATAATTGTATTCCTTATTAAAGAATAAAGAAAATCTTAATTTGGATAAT
Source organism: Amaurobius ferox (assembly GCA_951213105.1). Lineage (NCBI taxonomy): Eukaryota > Metazoa > Arthropoda > Arachnida > Araneae > Amaurobiidae > Amaurobius > Amaurobius ferox. The sequence continues at coordinate 10,998,287 of OX578138.1, read as the reverse complement.
TCCATTTCTAAGTATGAAAATTAATAAACATTTTGTTTAGTTTTAATTCTCACATATTGTATTTGCACGTGAAATTTTGTTAAAGTAGCAGCATTCAATCTTGAGTTATTGTGTCTACGCCTCACGTGTTCGTCCGTGCGCGCGCACACACACACACACACACACACATTCTCGCCGTACGTGCTTGAAATGAGTGCAGTACGTCTTAAACGTGCTTATCCATTAAATACGGTAAACTTTTGTTAATCCGATATCCAATGATTCAACACGCTCGATAGTCCGGCGCTTTATTAAAATGGCATTCGAATTCATTTGGCTCTGCTGGGATTTATCTTATAGTTTTTAAGTATAATAGGACAATGCTAGTATGTCAGTAAGAAGTAAAGAACCGTTATCCTCAGTTCTTTGCTCCACTGTTATACATTCACTTGTAAGCTGAAATTCTATATATTGTGTGTATTGTGGGGGAAAATAAAGTTTACTATTATTATTATTATATAACTGAAAAGAAACTCATGCCAGTCAACTCACTGATGCTGAATCTAATTCCAAAAGCTTGTATTTTAAGGAATCCCCTTTAAATTGAATTATTTCCCGTAGAAGCTAATAATTTTTCATAAAATTTGACTCCTTCGATTTGAATGGACGACGGAAGTCGATGTCCGCCGGTTTCTGTTTCCCATGCATGGTATGCTTCCTCCATCCAAATTGTTTTTCGTTTGAGATCAGTAATACATGGTTGCTAATCATACAACCACGCATTACTGATCTCAAACGAAACAAAAAATGTCATTCAATCAATGTACACAGACTTTCATAATAAACTTGAAGATCTTCGATATATCGTTGAAAATAAGTTTTCTTGGAGGAAACAGGCCTGTTTAGTGTTGTTGCAGCAGACGACTCTGCTCCTGCCAAAGACATCGATCTAAGATGCTAGGATACCCGAATTATAAGTTCGGAGTCGAAGCTATCTTTTGCTCTAATCTTATAATGCCGGTCTTGTAAGCACGAGGTCTTGAGTTCTGTGCTGGCTTGGACTAGCAACAGCATTCCGCTACAGTGTGATTTAATTAAAAAAGTGTCAGAGAATTTTGACGCACTAGTGCCGAAGTTGTTGTATTGTTTATCACACTGGGCCCCAAACAAGAGCAAGCAGGGCGTAGGGCGCAAAGCGTGCAGACTCTTCTGGTTTTTAAATTAATTTAAATTTTTTTCACATATTGCATAGTGTAACCCACTCTATGTAACGTTTTATTCAAATAAATATCACATATATTGTCCATATATTGTCTCACATATATTGTCTCACCATATTTACCCCATTTTAGTTTGGCATTCGATAATCCGGCGAATATTGTAATCCGGCACCGCTGAAGTTACAAATCCATGCAGGATAATCGGAAGATTGCTGTAGTTGTAGCATTCGATCTTGAGTTATGTTCACTCACACACACACACACAAGTGTTTGAAATGAATTCAGAATGTCTTAAAAAGTGCTTATCCGTCAAATAATGCAGAAATTTTCGAGAAAACAATACTTTCTCTACACAATAATATGAGAAAATAATAAAAATACGGGACATAAATTTTATTGTGAGATTTTCTGCATTTAAAATAAATCTTGGAGACATTTTATGTCATTTTCCCAAAAAGCGGACATAAAGGGAGTCAACCGTACATAAAATGCAGCCAAAGTAATATTTTTATTTTCTTGGAGAAAATATCAAATTCTAGATACTTTATTCTCGCTGTTTGGTTGTCTCAGGAAAAAAAATATGCTTCAAAAAGGGGGAAAATGAGATTTTCTGATCTTGAAGGCATTGTTGATTCTTTTACAATGCGATAGACTTCAGATCGATTTTTCTTTCTATAGATTATTTATAGATAACCAATGTATAAAAGCAACGCAATCTTACGCAATAAAGAAAGATGCGTGTGTCTGTGTGGTTTGTCTGACTGTGTAACTTGTATCGGGAAATCTAAACGTGAAATTTGATACACAGGTACTTCAGGACCCGGTAAGACATATGTTACCCGCACCCGTCCAAAGACATTGCAGAGGAATTCGAAGACATTCAGGACCCAGTAAGGTGCACTTCGGCGTTTTGTTTTTAAATTCGAATTCATTTTATAGTTATTTTATGTTTTAGCATTTTTACACAAATCGGCTCCTTAGTGACTGAAAATATTATCACAGAGTTTCTATCTTGACACTATCGGAAAAATCAAAAAATTCTCTTTCAAACAAACTTTGAAAGAAAACCATACTATTTAAATGCGAATTTTCATGAATATTTAAAAAGTATATGTATTTTGTGTTTAAAGCGTTCCTGAATTTTATATTGATATGCAAAAAATTGACTAGCAATCTAATATTTATAATTAACAGCAGCTCCTTTAATTATTACATACTGCCCCAAAACGAAAAACATTTCTTGAAGTCCTCTGCTCATTAATTATAATTTTTAAAAGGTATAAATGTACCGTTCATTCTTGGACTTCTTTAAAGGTGCGTAAAAGTCCTTTTTCATGTTCATTTACGCATGTGCATAATGGATCTTAAGATTAGGAAAGGAGAAGTCTTGTGTTATCACAAGAGGGGCGGGGGTGGTGGTGAGCGGAGCTATTTTTTTTCTCTTCCCTGTTTTATAAGCGATCATAATGGAGTATTGGAAGCATAAAAATGAGGCTGTTTGTGGAAGATGTGGCCTCATAAATTGGCCTAATTGTGTTGAGACTATTGAAATTAAGATTTTAATAGTAATTTTAACGTAGAGTCTCCGCAAGTGACTTATTTCGGTTTTGTGATTAGGTGGTGGTGGTGTGTGTATGTGTGGGGAGGGTTTGGCCCATTGTGCCGATGTACACGGATTGCAAGCAATTTTTAGTGCCATTCATACGAATAAAATTTATTTAGTTTGCTTTTTTATATGACTACCTTGCTTTTTACCCCCGGGTACTTCGAGTACATTTTCAAGTGTTAATAATAAAAGGCAATATTCGTTTGTCTGAATGGGCGTTTGCGTTGTTGTTGTACCTCTGTCCCCCCCATAAAGAATACTCATGATAACAACACAAAGCCATTACAAATTAAGATCTGTTTCGAAGACAACCAGATAGTTCAGCTAGATAAGTTCAACCGGATAAGACAGTTTTAATTTGAGTTATTGTTCTTTTACCTCCTTCTAATATCAAGGTTTGTGAATCTGTAAAGACTGTCTTGTGTTATCAGATTTTTTGCCCTTATAATGAGTAACTGACTGACACAGACTCATGGACGCACACACTAGCATATACACATAGACGCTAACATAAGCATACACATATGCATATATCACCTTAAACACTTTCAACTCGATTTCAGGGATGCTTTGAAACGTGCTGTTATATATCGTCACAGTACCTTTCCTGTAAGAATATCTTTAATTGTGAAGCTTGAGGAAACTAATTATAACGCTACTTTGTTAATAAATGTTAATCTTTTGTCATTTCTTTGAGCCTTAAAATTACTTTTTATAAGCAGCTAACTAAACGCCTAATTATCAGGCAACGTGTTGCAATTGAGCTTAATTAATTACAAACTTATTTTATTGACTAACGGCCACGAAAGACAAAACTTTGTGTACCTCATTTAAGCAACAATGCTCTTTATTATGTAAAATGTATGAATGGATAAAATAAAACTGGTTTCAAAGCAAAGATCCGTTAGAAACCGAAGTCTTTACGAGTAAATCTTTATTGAGATTCTATTCTTTGTATTCATTCTGAATAAATGATGTAACAACAATATATTCCAGAAAAATTTATTTGAGAATTGAAATAAGAATTATTTCAATTGGTTCTACGTGTAAGAATAATGATATTAATACGATCTAGCTCTTAGTATTAAAGCTATTGTAAATTTTAATAAAAAATAATCTGAATTCAATGCATGACTTTTCCTACAGATAAAAAAAATTTCAATATTGTAGTAAAGCAATAACATAAAATAGAGCTTTCTTCTTACTAAATCTAGTTGAAAATCAATAAGATTCTTCTTTCCGATTAAAATAATCATACAAAATATTATGGTATTCAGGGCTCGATTATTTCGAGCGATATCGTACTTCTCTTGGAAACAGTAAAATTTCTTTTATCTCAAAAATGGCTCCTGATACTAAACAATAAAATCCATTTGCTTTTGGTTAAAGGTACATACAAAGTATTAAGTTTTTACTTTCCCTATATAATGGTACAACGTGTAGAGAAAGTATTGTGACGGGATCGAAAATTTCAATTCGCGTCTTCAACAGAAGAACACGTTTCAAGCATCCATGAATTCGAATCGATCGTTTTTTGAGGTGATGTCTGTCTGTGTGTGTGTCCGTGGAGGCGATATCTCACAAACGGATGGAGCATTTTGAACGAAATTTGGTACAAAATTTAAAATCCGTGAATACTGGAAACCTATTGATTTTAAACGCAATGGGATGTTCGAAATAACTCCCAAATTTTCGTAATTTTTTTTTAAGAAATCATAAAATAATTACAATCTTTAAAATTGTGAAGTAAATAATCATTTCTTATGTAATTGTTCATTAGAAAACGATTGGTATAGATTTTAGAACGCTAGTATAAACCGTTTCCGAGATATTGCACTTTTTCAATTAAATGTATTAAAAAAATACCATAAAATTAAATAAACTATTAATTATTGGGAAATACGTTCACTTTTCATATGTAATATTTTGCGATAAATTTGCTAACATCATTATCGTAGATATAGTTCGTTCCATTCACGAGAGAAGATACTTTATGTAATGGTTTTGCATTTTGAAGCCCAACTATTCACCAACAGTCATTTATAATATAAGAAATCTTCACCCCGTTTACTCCGTCATAATTTCTTCACTCCGTTTGTCTATAAAGCCTTGAGGCAAATTGGCCAATGTGGAGACTCATTTAGCGAAATATAGCCAACCTTTCGATATTTTCCCGCATATTAACCAAAAGTATCAGTAAAATTACAGAAATTACGCCAAGTTCATTAAAATGACGCCAAATGGATGAATTAATTATTAAAATATTTTAATTGCTTATCGAGGATGTTATCCATATTGATAATTGTTAATTTAGAGTTGCATGAAATACAAGTTAATTGGGGACTTTTAGTTTTATATGTTGGCATCCAGAAAAGCGTGCAATGTTCAATTCAACAATAAAAGCATTATGGAGTCGATCATATACATCATTTCATCATTTTTTCACTGTAAAACAGGTCAATTCATTGCATTATATACGGAAATTCCTGTGTTGCCCACATCATATTTTTTAGTAATAGTAAATATGCTTAATTTTTAAGATTTTCTCCACTTTAGATTAAAAGTTTACAATTATCAAAAATTTACAATTATGCTCATTTTATGATGCATTTCATGTTTGAATTCTCAATCAGCAAACTTTCAATATTTAGTGATGGCAGAAAATTGTACAAAATTTAATTCGAAGTGCTCAATTTGTTCGAGAGATATAGCTACCTATATGAAAAAATTCCAATATCTCAAGAACGGCTTATTTTAAGGTGTATCCTTTGTTTGAGCTTTCCAATAATCTTTAGACACTTGATATTTAGTGATGGGAAATATATTGTACGAAACTTTATTTGAAGCGTTCGATTTGTTCGATAGGTATAGCGCTCTATATGAAAAATGTATCTCAAAAACGGCTGTGACACTAAGAACTTGTATTATTGAAAATAAAGCTGTAACTCAGCGCAACTTTTTTTTAATTTTTAGTACAAAAGATTCTTCTCTTAACCTACGTCCACGAGACTCTAAAGTTTCTGTCTCTCATCTAAAGCTTCTTTTCAGAATGTAATCAGAACAAATCGATATAACAAAGCTCATGTTTAAAAATAACTGTTTTGCGCTGCACCTATTCATTGGGCCTCTGTCCTTTGTATTTACTTTGTGTACATGATGTAGTAACACAATGCATTCTTCAGAAATTTATTAGGTAATTATGTCTCATTGTCTTTAGCAGAAGAACTATGTCAATTGCTTCCATTAGCGAAAGTTAATGCAATCGATATTTCGAATTCTCTGTCTTAAAGCAATTGGTGATTGGGGGACAAAAAAAATCGTCTGAAAAGATTATTCATATTCCTTAACAGCAAGTGGCAAGTTGTAGGAGGAACAAAAAGAAAATATGTGAATTTTCTGGAAATGAAATTTCTCTGCGTCTTTATGCAACTCCCCGTATTTTGAAGAATTGTTTTCAAATTGGATAGAATTTTTCAATTTCGCTACACATAACATGAATACAGATAATATGAACTAAAATTTGAGTTTTGAAGTTTAGGTATTATCTAAAACGAATGTATCCAAACTTTTTTTTATTGTATACCCCTAAAACGTACCCCTCCCTTTTTTTTTCAAACACTGTCGTTGGTTATAATACGGAGGCTTCGTATTAGAATTGTAAAAATGTGTTCTTTGTTCTAAATGGTCGTTCTAGTAAAAATAATATTCATACAATCATAATATTATTGTATTCAAGAACAAAAAATAGCAAGTTATTATTTGTTATTATTTAATTCTTTAATGTTTTTATTTTTTCTGCCAGTATAAAATTTGTCTTAGAAGAAAAATACAAAAAGAAAATATTAGATTTTTTTAGCGCACCCGCAACAATAACAGACACAGTCGAAAAACAGGTAACGCAAACCACACGTAATAATCAACAAAGGGAAATAAAATTCCAGTCCCAAAGACCCAATCAAATAACTTCCAATCAAAACCGACGTATCGACCAAAAGCAAATAAACAACTGAGAGTCAACCCAAATAAACCAGTCACTGAGCAAGTTGTCTAAGGTTGCCCTGTGTAACGGCTCACACAAACGCATATGCCAATACAATCCCTAATACAAGTCGATACACCAAAGATGAAAAGAAGAAACCACTTTCAGAAGATCTGATAATGGATAAAAGTATCCGAATATGTGCATTAGCATATAATTGTCTACCCTAATATTCATCACAGAAATCAAGATACCATAATAAACTTCTTTAAAAATATTCTGTGAATCACCCTAGGGAATTGGACAAGAAGGCGGCTTCAAAGTTCCATAGTCAACGTACCTTTTATAAACTTCAAGTTCTTTTAAAAACATCTTGAGTGATCCACTGGCAACCTACGGCCAGTTTTCAAGTTATGGTTTTCACAATTAATACACTTTCCCCCTTCTGGTACGCAGCAGAATCATGTTCCCCTGTACAAACCATACATCTTGGCTCTACCGGCCAACCGCTGTGACCCAAACCTCCACACACATTATGGAGTACCACACACTGGAGAATAGTATAGAATTTTTTACACTACAACCTATCCTATTTAAAAAATAGGAATTATGTGTAATAGCAGCGTGGTAGACCTGCAGATTCACATCAAGCACCCAGTGTTGTCAGTCCTGGCAAAAAAAACCCCCCAAAATTATGGTACCATTAGTACCACCAATGAAACGATTCTGAGTAAACCAACAAATTAATGACTCCATTTTCTTCAGTTAAACAAAATTTTTCTAAGCCTTTTTCTCACGGCTTTGGTGACTTGTAAACTTATCTGTTCTTTAGAACTAGACCTTCAGGCAATTGAGAAATCAGTATCTCAGTTGTTTTCTTAGTCGGGACCTCTATTACAACTCCTCCTTTTGGAATATCAAGCATTTTAATTAACACCATATCCAAACTTAGGCAAGACGGTTGCAGGCAGTATAGTCCGCTTGGTCTCCACCTAGGTACCATTCGATACAGATTTAACAATAATTGCTTCTCTAGTGGCAGTAGGATCAATATGAAACTTCCTAGGGACAAGCTCTTTAAAGGCACGATCTTCATTAATTTCGCCAGAAACCCCAATAGTGGCAGGAGGCACTTGACATCTTGACAGGTCTTTTATTGACTCATTGAGCCTATAAACAACATCGTTCATCCGGGCGATAACTTCATCTAATGCCTCACAGCCTTTTCCCATTACTGGATGAATTGATTGGAATGACAGCCTTGATTCTTTCATAGCCATTTCAGTTTCATGGATTTCCCTCACCTTTCCCCCATTCATCTCTTCCAGTTCAACAATATAGTCTTTACTGTTCCGGACATGGAGTTAGAAAGGAGATAAAACTTCAATGAATGAAAAGCTTGAAATGCCATAATGCTTTGAGAATTAAATCAAGATGACGCTAGTGTTAGTAAAGTAGCCGTTATTGTTAGATGACATAATAGAAAGACATAGTAAATAGGTAGTTTTGATTACTTTCAAATTAAGTGTTCCTCAATTATGAGTATAATTAACCAGTATTTTTTCGTAGTTGTAGGATATAGTGCAGAATATAGGGAGATAAAAATAAATTGAAAGGTAAAATAATTTTGAATATGTAGGAATATTCTTTATTGTTTCAGTTTTACTTTGCATTGAGCTAATCATTTATTTTTTCAAAATGGGCAGTTTAAATAAATATTTTAGGCTATTCGTCATAGAAATGCATACAATGCAGAACTACTTATCCCAGCGCCACCCGAATGATTGTCTTAAATAATATTGGCCTTTTCTTAATATGAAGTTTTACCTTTTTACTTTTATCTTAATGGTTCCGAGATTCCCATCTGTGGACTATTCCCGACTATTTTTGCGGGTCATTTTGCAAAAGAAACCAAGTCCTATTTTCCAGAATCGTATGAAAATATAATCAGCACCAAGGTAATCCCCCAAGTGACTTATCTACCAAATTTTGTAAAATTTTGTCGAATAGTTTTTAAGCTAGATTGGATACATGCACCACGCAGATATAACGTTGAAATATGTTTATTGTGTTCTAAAGCACCTAAAGCGTGTAGATCCGTCAAAAACTCGTGTTGCACGATTCGTTCGACACGACTCTGATGCTTTCCCTAGACATTACCATACATTGTAGGGAAGTAAAAATCTGTGGGTTGGGTGGTAGCACATGACTTTCTTTACAGATCCATTTTCTCTTTCTTTTTTATATCTTAATGCATTAAATTGAGTTCAACTGTACAAATCAATACGGACAATTGTTTGAAGTGACGCTAAATTTGCAGTTTGAATTCAATTTTCGTTTTCATTTGGAGACTGGACATATTTTCAAAAGCGGCATGGCAAAATTTCCCCCATTGAAATTTCTCGACAATGGTTGGTCCTAGTATTATGGGGTTGGCTTTATTTTTTTCGTCGTCAAAAATTACGTATAAAATAAGCATTTAATGGACACATTTGAACATATGTTGTCTTTTATTTTAGATTTTAACAAACTTTTCGTGCCATTTTGAAAAGGAAAACGCAATTTCTTATTTTCCTAATCGTACCAAATTCTAATCACCATCAGGGTAACTCGCAAACGAACTTAGTCACCAAATTTTAGGAAATTTCTTCGAATAGTGTTCAGCTCAATTAGATGCATCCATTGTACAGACACACACACAGACGCCACGCTAAAAATAGTTTTTTTTGTATTCTAGCGGTTTCGAAACGTGTAGATCCTCCGAAAACTCGAGTTGGAATTTTTGACACGATTGCAATATTTTCCACATGCATTACCATGTATTGTAGGGAAAGTAAAATGTATAAAATGATAAATATAAACCCATGAGCTTCACAATTTATTCTATTTTTGTTCTTTAAATATAAAACTCCTGTAATAAGATTTTTCCTTTTATACACTCACGCAATTTCTAAAAATATCTCGCCGTTTGAATTGATTCTCATTTTTAGGTACTTAGTATTTGTCGAACTTCTCTTTCCTTTTCATATTTAATATTTTCATTCACTCCCACGAGGATTCTTTCTCAGAATCTTGAACCCTTTCGGATATTAGCGGAGGAGTGAAATAAATTCCAAGGACAAAAGTAATCTGTTCCGCGGTAGTAAGTAAGAACTTTCGAACGGATAACTCTTCTGTTTAAGATAGGTACATTGAAGAGGCACAGATTTCAAAGAGAAAGAAATGGTTTATTATTTTCCCTACATTACATAGTGCGTGCAAAGGAAAAGTGCTGTGACGGGGTTAAAAACTCAATTCTTTTTGTGATGGAAAAGAGTTAGATTAGATGTTTTGAGCATCTACGAATGCGAATCAATTTTTCTTTTAATGATGCTTTGTTTTAATTTAAAAACATAAATATCGCGACAACGGTTTGTCCTAGAGTAATGGGGTTGGTCTTATTCTTTTTGTCGTTAAGAATTATATGTAAAACAAGCATTTATTTGTTACGTTTAAGAATATGCAGTCTTTTATTTTAGATTTTGATGATTTTGAGGGCCATTTTGAAAAAAAAAAACGGAAGTTCTTTTCTTTTTCAAATAGCACCAAAATATAATTAACACCAACATAACCCACAAGTAACTTACCCATTCAATTTGTGAAATTCCGACGAATAGTTTTGAGCTAGACTGGATATATATTATATTGCACACACACACACACACACACACACGCACGCACACACACACACACACACACACACACACATACAAACTCACATTCGTGTTGTATTTTCGTGTTGTAGTAGAGGTTTGGAAACGTGTAGATGCGTATAAAATTCGAGTTCCGATTTCGGACACGATTCCAAGGATTGCAGGAAAAGTAAAATTACAGGTAGTGAACCTTAATGCTCATGTGATAAAATTATGATATATGTAGCTAACATAATATTAGAGAATGATAATGCTGATTGCTGATATAAAGGATGCAACTAATAGGGAAACTATTAACACTTATATGAGCAGGAATCTAATGTACAACCTGACCAAAATACTCTCAATAACAAAGAACATTTGAATTGAAGAAAACCGCGAACTTCGACAAGCACAGCCGGCGTCATCATGTTACGGTCCTGACGATACGGCGTTTTGATAGGTATTTATGGTTTTCCTCACGTCCATTTCTACTCAGCTAATCCTTTGAAACTTTGTAATTGACATTTTCCTTCTATCCCATTTTGTTGCCGAATCCATTATTCCAAATTTTTAAATTTTCCACAAGGGGCGTTGAAATCCCTTTTGTTCGATTGGGCCTTTTCTCTTTACCATAGATAGACTTAACGCGCGCTCTCATGGACATTCCTTTACAAAGTTATTCGGAGTGCTTAAGAACATTCCCTTTATAAAGCTATGAGTATCTTAGCTGTACTTTCCGACATACCTCAAGGTGTGGTACGGGTACTCAGTGTTTCTTTCAGAACCTTTTGGCCGGGGAGGGGGGGGGGGTGCGAATTAAATTTTTAGGGGGGGCTATTTTTTTATTTGCCCTATTTAAATATATCCAAATAGAAACTAGGTTAACATAAAATGTCTCCGGGGGGAGGGGAGTGGCAAATACTCGTCTTTGAGGGACTCCCCCCCCCCTTGGAGTTATGTCTGAAAGAAACACTGGTTGAGAACCACTCTTTACATCAAGTCTTTTACTGGATTGTCTAGAATTAAATAGAGTTGTCAATACTCGATTAGACATGAAATTGTAGAAGATTTAAGATTAAGATTTATAGGAATTTTAGATAAAGACAGATGCTCATTAAAGGCATTCATGCGATTTATTTCACTAAATATAATATAGTGTAGAATATTGATTCTTATAGATCTAAAAACATAGGAAATCAAAGAGAGCTGGGATATTCAAGTAGCCCAGAACAAAGATTTTTTTTTCTTAAACAATTATTGAAAAACAAGAGCAATTTATTGTCGTTATAACAATTATACGTATTAGGTTACTGATTTTCATGCACCGATTTTTATGATAAAGGTAAGAACAATTTTACACAAAATATCTATCACTTGTTAAATATAAACGAAAATGCTTTTCAATGTTTGAAAATCGCGAAACCCAATCCTGCGCGAGGTGAGAGTCAGGAGGAGGGGGACAAACGTAACGCATGAGTTCAACCGTGACTTCACTCCGCGATTGCCTCCACTTCACGGTGAGGAACAATGCACGAAGTGTGAATGGTCTGAGGTTCTCACGGATTCTTAAGATAAGCTGAAGCAGTCGATATTTTCTCAAACTATTTTAACACATTTGAGAGTCACTTTCATTCAATTACTCTTCAAATGAATGAAATGAGTTTAAAATATGGCTGTAAAACGAGTGGAGCTGCGAAAAGGAAAAGAAAAGAGAAAGAGATACAGAGATGGATAGATAGAGAGATAGATAGATATAGAGATAGATTGATAGAGGGATAGAGATAGATATATAGATAGAGCGAGAGAGATAGAGATATAAGTAAATACCAAAAAATTCAAGATTTTCCATTTATGGAAATGCCCCCCCCCCTAAAATAAAAGCATTTTCTTAAATGCTTTTATTTGGGAGGGGGGATAACATTTAAGTTTTCTCAAAACTTAAATTGGGGGAGGGTTGTCTCCTTCCCTCCCCTCAATATAAAAGCATTTTCTTAAATGCTTTCATATTTTGTGTCTCAAACTACATTTTTGAGGCCCTTACATATATTTTGCTTAAGGGACTAAAAATCCTAGTTATTCCTCTGAGCACGTGTCGAACTTATTTTTACCATTTTATTATCCGACATCTTTACTTACTCCCACGCGATTTCTTCCTTCGAATCTCGAACTCTTCCAAACACACTTCTGGATATTAGAAACGAAAAAGTCAATTCTTAGGTCATAGGGGATCGATAATGCGATATTAGGAAGTGTTTGTGTTGAGAATGCCACTGTTGAGGAGGATAGATACATTGCAGAATTTCAACCCTGTATGAGTTTACAGAAAAGTTATTTTGGTGTCAAATGCATGGAGGTAAAAGTAAGGAGATAAAATTTCATATTAAGAAAATGCCAATATCGTTTGAGATAATAAATCAAGTAGCGCCGGGATAAAATAAGCAGCCCTGCATTGCACACATTTCTATGGCGAAAGGCCTAAAATATTTATTTAATCTGTCAATTTTATAAACATAAATTTTAGCACTATGCAAAGCAGAACTAAAACAATAAATAATATCCCTACGTATTCAAAATTATTTTACCTTTCAATTTATTTTCATCTCCTTATATTCTGTTCTCTATTGCACAATTATGAACTGGTTAATTGTACTCATAATTAGGGAATCCTTAATTTAAAAATAATTAAAATTACATATAATAAGTGCTATGCTTTTCTGCTGTGTCAACTAACAATAACAGCTACTTTACTATGACTAGTGACACCTAGATATAATTCTCAAAGCATCATGGTATTTCCAAGCGTTTTCACTTATAGGAGTTTTATCTCCTTCTTTCTAACTTCACGGTCAGAAGTATTGGGTGTTTGGCTTCGAAATTTTTTTTTCTTTTAAATTTTAATGATGAAGGTAAAGTTAAGTTTCAAATTTACAGGACATTGAAATAGAACGATATTATTATGATTCTTTTTTTAGAAAATAATTTGTTTCTAGCTACTTTGTTATTCCTACTTTCTGTAAAGTTACTAATATGTATTTTTCAACTTGTTTTTGACGTCAATAATGTTTATATGGTCGGGGTATCTTGCTCAAATTGGAACGTTGGAAAAAATGAACATACAGAAAAGTTATTTTGGCGTCAAATGTATTGGGTGTTTGTTTGGGTGATGCCATTGTCTCGGAAAACCTTTTTTTTGTAAATGTTAATGATGAAGGTAAAACGATTCAAATTCACCGGACATTGAAATAGAACGATATTATTATGATTGTTTTTGGAAATAACTTGTTTCTAGCTACTTTGTTATTCCTACTTTTTGTAAAGTCACTGATATTTTTCAACTTTTTTTTGACGTCATTAATGTCTATATGGTCGGAGTATCTTGCTCAAATTGGAACGTTGGAAAAAATGAACATACAGAAAAGTTATTTTGGCGTCAAATGTATTGGGTGTTTGTTTGGGTGATGCCATTGTCTCGGAAAACCTTTTTTTTTTAAATTTTAATGATGAAGGTAAAACGATTCAAATTCACCGGACATTGAAATAGAACGATATTATTATGATTGTTTTTGGAAATAACTTGTTTCTAGCTACTTTGTTATTCCTACTTTTTGTAAAGTCCCTGATATTTTTCAACTTTTTTTTTGACGTCATTAATGTCTATATGGTCGGGGTATCTTGCTCAAATTGGAACGTTGGAAAAAATGAACATACAGAAAAGTTATTTTGATGTCAAATGTATTAGGTGTTTGTTTGGGTGATGCCATTGTCTCGAAAATCTTTTTTCTTAAATTTTAATGATGAAGGTAAAGTTGCGTTTCAAATTCACCGGACATTGAAATAGAACGATATTATTTTGATTTCTTTAGGAAATAACTTGTTTCTAGCTACTTTGTTATTTCCACTTTTTGTAAAGTTACTAATATTTTTCAAATTCTTTTTGACAGCAATAATGTTTATATGGTCGTGGTACCTTGCTCAAACTGGAACGTTGGAAAAAATGTGAAAATTTTGGCGCTTATAACTTTGAATTTAAAAGATAAAAATATAACCAATTTATACTTATTTTGACAGATATAGAGTACCATTTATGAATTTACAAAAATAATTTCAATATTTTATTAGTTTAAACTATTTTATTCGAAACAAAAAGTTTTTTGTCCGACCGAGTTTTTGCCTCGCATTGCTTACTCGAAATATCTTCTATAAAATATAGATATAAATGTTAAGCGACAGAACTGCTTAGTTAAGAAAATCAATTTTCGGGGAATAATTTGTTTTAATAAAGCTCTTATAGTTTTTAAGCAATTATATTGTCAAGTTTAAGAAGATTGAAGATATTCTGTTTTTAAAGTTTGTAATATTTATATCTGGAAAACCAAAAGCTATACTAAACATGTTGTTGGGCAGAGGTCATATTTTTCCTCAAATTCAAATTGTTGCACTGTTGCTTATCGAACGCATTTTCAAAAGTCTGTAAATTAGATTCTTGTGCATGTAAATGTTGCTTATTTTAGTATTCCTTACTGGAACAGTTAAGACTAGAGACTGACTAGACGGAGTAGAGCAGTTGCCATTAACTTCATTGTATCAAATAAATGAAGAAGCAGCTTTATGATCGATATTCCTACTTTTTCGACAATACTCTACAATTTTATAATTAGGTTTTTATGTCTATCTCGCTCTGCTACCAATTTTTTTTTATCCTCAGCTTTTAAAGTCTCCGTTAGAGACGCTGCAATTCCTTTTAGTCGATCTGGCATGATTACTTTACTGTGGATAGACTTAACGTGTACTATAAACCTTGTATATAAGGAAAACCAATATCTCTGACCTTGGCGACATATTTCGCGAACTTGATAATTTTTTTGGAAATTATACTAAGGCGGCGTTAATTCTGTAAACGGGTTGGGCGCAACTGATGGACAGAGTGATGCAGTTGAAGTTAACAGCGTTTGCATAGTATTTTTATGGGTATCTAAGGTGACATATCCACCACTGGAATTACTTACTGTCTGATCTGTAGAATAGCCACTTTTTATTCACCTTTCACTCGCTGCAGCTTTTATATTCTGACTAACAAGGGAAGGCTTTGCAATAGTTCTCTCGGATTGCAATCTTTCATGTCCTATCTTGTAAAGGACCATGAATAATGATAAAACGTCACGGCTTTCATCTGCTAAGTGATAGGGGGCGCCACAATAACAATCTGAAGTTGTCATGCAAACGTGCTCTACTGACGTGTATTATTAACATTTTAGTGTGAAAATATTATCCTTTTCAGTTATTATTATTATTAAATAATACCTGAAAAAACAACAAAATATGCACAGCCGTTAGACTGTTACTTCTTTAATCCTTATAAGGCATTTGTAAAGCGTATCGAAGACTACATAAAAATTCGAGCAGCATGCATTATAGGGGTCCATATTGAAGACATCGATGAATTCTGAACCAACATCGATGAAGAGGCCAACAAAAAGTTAAATGACAGATTATTTATTTTAAAAATGCATTCATTTGTGTACAATTAACTTGGCGCTGATATATTTCAAGATATGGTAATATATTCTCGGAAAAAAGCTGGATATTCTGTTGAAAAACACATTACAAAATTTAACAAGGTAATGGCAACTGTATTTAATATTGATTCAGCAACTTGCTTCATTGTAAATTGCAATGATTATGCATTTGTTAAATGTGCACATTGTAACGTTTTAATTTGTATTGATCATATATTTAATCATTCCCATTCATAATTTCAAACTTACAAAGAATTTAAATCATTCATTATTTTACAAATTTCATTTGCTTTGACTTTCATTGTAATACAGTCAATAGTTTTATTGATTAGTTCAGTTTTGTTTTCCAAAAATTTCAGCCTTTGTCTTTGTTGTGTTTGATCAACCTTTACGACCATGTTTTGGCAGTTATTTAGCTAATTAATAAGATATAAATTATATTAGTAATAAATGTATCGTTTACTACTTACCATTATTGTCCATTTTATTTCAAAATAATAATAATAATTGAAAAGGATAATATTTTCACACTAAAATGTAAATAATACACGTCAGTAGAGCACGTTTGCATGACAACTTCAGATTGTTATTGTGGCGCCCCCTATCACTTAGCAGATGAAAGCCGTGGCGTTTTATCATTATTCATGGTCCTTTACAAGATAGGACATGAAAGATTGCAATCCGAGGGAACTATTGCAAAGCCTTCCCTTGTAAGGTTCATACAGGCTGACGCAACCACCATTTTTACCCCCAACCGTTCCAGTCAGTTGTCGTCTGCATGTGCTATTTCAATGGCGCGCACATGTTACATGAATGATATTTGACACTCCATTTAGTTGTAAAGGGGGAGCTTCTTTTGCCAAAAAATTGTACCAGTTATTCAAAATAGAAGTCTGGAATCTTTAGATTTCCAGACACCGAGATCCAGAGAAAAGGGCGAAAAAATAACTAACCCCTCTGTCGCCATTTACAGCCATCACTCCGGCTGGGAGTAAAGATGGCCGCTGTTGCACCAGCCTATGTATTTAGGAGTCTTAATTCTGACATTTTCCATTACTCCCACGTGGATTCTTCCCTCCGGTTCTTGAACTCTTCCCTACACGCTTCTGGGCGTTGACGACGATGAAAAATAAATTCTAAGGTCGAAAGTAATCAATACTGCATTAGCAACATGTTCGAACAGAGAGCGCTTCTGTTGAGGATAAATATATTGCAGAACCCCACCTTGTTGTGAGCCGAGATATTGTCTTTTTAAATTTTATTTTGTAAATTATCGGATGGCACCATTACTTCTGGACAATGTTAATTATTTTTAGTGCTTATATCCAGGTCCATTCAGATTGAAACGATACATTAGCCATATTTTGCCTACATCAGTTCCTATTAACTCCACATCACCTCTGTATTTTCGTTCTTCATCGGTATTTTCGTTCAACATTTTTGACGAGCTCGTTCTCGACTCCCAGAACACGTAGAGAGCTGGAACTCGGCACACAGTTTTATCTAGCGGAAGATTTTCATCTACTGAACTTGAAAACATGAATTTCATCTATCAAATTCTTGCGTCCCTGCGTTATGCCGTTACGTTATTTACGTATGTCATCTTTTACGACCTCATTCTCGGCTCTGAAAGTATGCAGTGAGCTGAAACTCGTCACACAGTTTAATCTCGCACATGGGTTTCATCTATTAAATTCTTGCGTCACTACGTTATGTCGTTACGTTATTAATGTACGCCATCTTTGAAGGGGTCGTTCTCGAGTCCCAGGTCATGTAGAAAGCTGAAATTCGGCATAGTTTCATCATCTATCAAATTTTCAAGTTATTACGCTACGTCGTTATGTCATTTACATACGTCATTTTTAACTCCTAGAGCACGCAGAGAGCTGAAATTAAGCACACAATTTCATCTCGTGGAACATTTTCATTTAACAAATTTTCACGTTGTTATATTACGTTGTTACGTCATTTACGTGCATCATGACTATGCTTTTGCCCTTTTCATGCATTTTTTTTGTAAATTATGGTTCATTGTCTTGAGATGAAATGCTTTTCCGCTGGGGTTTCAACGCGCCGTTTCATGTGCAATATTTGTTGCGAATGCATTGAAAAACCAAGCCGTTGAATCTCGTGCCTTACTATAGACTTCTTTTTGTTGCACGTCGAACGGCAATAGCGATGCTGGCAAGTTTAAAGATATGGAAAACGCAGGAGGTGATTATCTTAGACATGACTTAATTTTTATTACTTGGCTCTGCGCATCTGATGTCCCGGGAACAGCAAACGCGCGCAATTTGTTCTCGGGCTGTTTCAAAAGTACAAATTTGTTAACTGCGTCACTTAGACGTCACTGAATAAGGTGTGCACAGCACAATTAAATATCTCTGCGCACGTTGTCTACGTATGGATATTGCCATTTCAAAATGAGCAAACATTTTTTAATTGCAATAATATGGAAACTTGTGTTTTAACGACTCTCAAAGTCCTGCCTAGTCCGTGGCGTCACGTATGACGACATGCTAAGCTTGTGACGTCAAGTTGACAAATTTTTGATTGGTTGCGGGCTGATCGCTCTCCCAGTCTCACATTAACACGTTAAGCGCGGCGTCAGTCCGTGGAGACTGACAGTGAACTTTCCTTTTAGGCGGCGTCAGTCCGTGGAGACTGACAGTGAACTTTCCTTTTAGGCGGCGTCAGTCCGTGGAGACTGACAGTGAACTTTCCTTTTAGGCGGCGTCAGTCCGTGGAGACTGACAGTGAACTTTCCTTTTAGGCGGCGGCAGTCCGTGGAGACTGACAGTGAACTTTCCTTTTAGGCGGCGTCAGTCCGTGGAGACTGACAGTGAACTTTCCTTTTAGGCGGCGGCAGTCCGTGGGGACTGACAGTGAACTTTTCGTTTGGGTGACGTCGGTCCATGGGACATGCAGTATCAAGGTTAAAAAATAAATGCTATAATTTTAATGGAGTTTATTAAACCATTCTAAGCAAAGATGTGGTTTGGTTTTGCACATATTACAAAAGTGACGACCTGTTTGGTTCACTTTCTGGCTGTATTGCGACGAATGTTTTTGGGCCATTCGCATAGCCGAAACGGACAGTGAAATACAATCGTCACCTCGACGTGTGTGTTATCTTCTGTTTATACTCTATGACCGACAACCTCGCCGCTGTGTTGTTGTTGTTACTAATGACCTCCTGTTTCGGCGGAGCCGATTCAGGACCGCAGGAAAGAACGAAGAAATACACAAGACGAGAGAACAAAGTTTATTACATGAAAGCATCACTGACGAAGGTCGGAGGGGGTGCAGCCTCACATTTTGACGAGGACCCAGAAGGCGGAAGACTGACTTTATCCTCAAAAACATCCATGCTTTTTTTGGGATTCGAACCCGAGCCCTCAAGACGCTATCCACTTCACAGCCTAGGCGGCGCGTTCGCCGCTGTGTGCCCGCTTGAACGGTAGGCAGAGCAAGAACAGCTCAACGTGTTAAGGACCCTTGGGCAAACGAGGCAGTTGTGGATGGAAGGAGGTTCTGTACATTTGTTTCGTCTAGGTGTTGAAAGTAAATGTTGTTTGATGTCTCTTTCGTGTTCATTTTTTGCGTACAGTTTCTGAAATCGGCGAAAGCAGAACCAGCAAAGGGAATTTTGCCATGGTATTTGCAGATGTTTGAAGTTTCGAACATTAACGGCGTCCGCGACAGGATGATTATTCGCTGAGTGAGTGTAACTATAAAGTGTTGAATTACTAATTATAGCTTCATGAAATATGGAAACATTAAAAATGAAGATAAAACATTTACGAATTGATAGCAGCCGACTGCAGATCTGGAGTTCTTGAATACATGATAAATTTGAAAGTTTGAATGAGACTAAAAAAAAAAAACCTATCGGTTTTAATTCTAGTTAGTAAAGAGGCTGAAAACATTTATAGAAAAGATTATAAATGTGCATAAACTTACAGATATCGTTATTTTGCTTTGAAAGGCGAAATTGAAAGCAAGTTATTAAAATTAGTAGTGACCCTAGAAGCTATTTTTCGTGTTCAAAACGTCCGAAACTGGAGTTTTAAGTTGCCTGAATTGGGATTAAACGTTTTCGGTTGAAGCCAAGGAATATTTAAGATTCTGGAGTCAATTTTCGAAGATTCATGATGACATAAATAGGGTTTCGGAATCCAATATTTGGTACAGTCTATGGCAGAGTCCGGGTTCGCGGGCTGCTGGATAAATCGACAGTTTCCCCCTCCAACAGCAAAAAACTGTCCAAAGGCTACTGAGAAATTAAAAGAGAGATTTGGCCGTGAAGACCTGTTAATACAGATTTATGTGCTCAACCTTCTCTCGATGGCAATGAAGAATGCTGGTTTCGGATATGTAAAGATTGATTTCGCAACATTGTATGTTCAACTTTAGTCCAAGTTAAGAGCTTTAGTAGAGAGTCTTAGTTGTGCTCAGGAATGATTTGCACACTTTCGAGCTTCTTTGGTGAAATCTTGTCTTCCGGAAATCATTCTAAGAGTGTGGGAAAGAAGCAGGAACACAAAGGATACGTCTCCACAAGGTACTGAACGATCGCTTGAAAAACGTCTTTTCGAAATGATTAATTTAGATCGTAAGGGTTTTGGTAATACCAAAGAAGTGAATCGATACATTTCTAGAAGTCATGCACCTGATGGTATCAGCGACATTCGTACAGCTACGATGCTAATGAGCTTTGGAAAGAATGCCCAGGATATTCGAGGTAAGAAATACTTCAATTGTGCATTTTGTGGTAAAAATGAATTTTAGTTCAGAATGTCTTAATGCTAGGAAAATAACTTTAGATGATATGAAAATTTTTGTATAAGATAGGGACAGTCTTTTCCTTTTTGAGATTACGGCATATTGCATGTAAATATAAAATGGAACCTAAATAAAGAATCTGTAATCAAAGACATTTCATTTGGATGTGTCCTGATCATGACGAAAATAGCAAAAGTAAAGAACGTCATTCGAAAGAGGCAGTTGAATCTTCTAATGATTTTACTATTAATTGCTAAACCGGGGATGTTTTCTTTCTAACTCTTGCTGTTAAAATACCAGTTAAACACTATGGAAGAAAGGTATGTGCGGTTTTGGACACTGACGTTTAGTGAATAAATTCGTATCTTAGTGAATAGATTATCTTAGTGAATATATTATCTTAGTGAATAGATTATTCAAACCGTGAAACTTAAACCGAAACAGAGAAACACCCCTCCACGTTAAGCGTTTAGTATATGTTATTGAAGTGTTTAATTTAAGAAATACTTTTGTCTGTTTTATGGAGGTGTTGTCTGAAAGAAAGCCATTAGGGTTTCTCCCCAAACTTACTAATCTAAATTATCGATTCTAAGAATAATTTAAATTATCGATTCTAAGAATAATCTAAATTATCAATTCTAAGAATAATTTAAATTACCAATTCTAAGAATAATCTAAATTATCGATTCTAAGAATAATTTAAATTATCGATTCTAAGAATAATCTAAATTATCGATTCTAAGAATAATCTAAATTATCGATTCTAAGAATAATTTAAATTATCGATTCTAAGAATAATCTAAATTATCGATTCTAAGAATAATCTAAATTATCGATTCTAAGAACAATCTAAATTATCGATTCTAAGAATAATCTAAATTATCGATTCTAAGAATAATCTGAATTATCGACTCTAAGAATAATCTAAATTATCGATTCTAAGAATAATCTAAATTATCGACTCTAAGACTAATCTAAGTTAGCGATTCTACTTATGAAGGAGATGAAATCCATTTACTGATAAGGGTTGACGTGGTCGGTAAATTGCTAATCGAAGAATCCATTTAATTAAATCCAAGTCCAGTTGTTAGAGACAAAACTAGGATAAACAGTTACCGGAAAACGAGAAAAGAAGATTTGCAGTCTTGGCCATATTCTGACATGTTTTTTGCATGTAAGGAGTGAAAACGATTTAACTACAGTGTCTAATGAGAACAAGGTAGGAAAATAAAAATCTAGTTATATGAATAAGCTAAGCTCAGAAAATATTAAAAGCAGCCAAATGTGTTTTGCTGTTATCAAATCATATGTTTAAAATCGAGCCAAGATATATATGTATTATTAAAACAGTTATTTTTTACTTTCTCTGCAATACATGGTAATGTATAGGAGGTAATGTATTGGAATCATGTTGAAAATCACAACTCGAGTTTTCGACGAATCTACACGCTTCGAGACCTCTAGAATACGAAAAACCTATTTTTAGCGTGACGTCTGTGTGTGTGTCTGTCTGTGTGCCTGTCTGTCTGTGTGTCTTTCTGTGTGTATGTCTGCCTGTCTGTCTGTGCAATGCATGTATCCCCTCTAACTCGAAAACTAATGGACCGAATTTCATAAAATTTGGTAGGTAAGTAACTTGGATGTGACCCTGGTGCTGATTAGTTTTCGGTACTATTCGGAATAAACCAACCCGCCTTTTTTTGTGAAATGGCCCTCAGAAATTGCCTGTATCCACTGTAACTGAAAAACTAATTGATCAAATTTTTCAAAATTTGGTACATAAGTCACTTGTAGGTCCCCTGGTGCTGATTAAATTTTGATACGATTCGGAAAAGAACAACCTGTCTTTTTTTTACGAAATGGCCCGCAAAAATTATATATTTCCACTGAAACTCAACTAATCGACTAAATTTCATAAAATTTGGTAGATAAGTCACTTATGGTCGACCCTGGTGCTGATTAGATTTTGGTATGATTTGGAAAAGAACAACCTGCCTGTTTTACGAAATGGACAGCAAAAATTATATATTTCCACTGTAACTCAACTCGTCGACTAAATTTCATAAAATTTGGCAGGTAAGTCACTTGTGGTCGGCCCTGGTGCTGATTAGAATTTGGTACGATTCGAAAAAGAATAACTTACCTTTTTTTACGAAATGGTCCGCAAAAATTGTATTTTTCCACTTTAAACTCAACTAATCGACTAAAAAGTTACTTGTGGTGCACTCTGGTACTGATTAGATTTTGGTACAATTCGGATAACCTGCCTTTTTTTACGAAATGGTCCGCAAAAATCGCCAAAATCGAAAAAAGCAGACTATATATATGCTCAAATATATCAAATGAATTTTTGTTTTATATGCAATTTTTTACGAGAAAAAGAATATAACGCACTTCATTATACTTTAGGACTGACCGTTCTCAAAATATTTGAGATTTTTTTGCATTTTTGTTACACCGCTATCGGGGGGTCCGGCCACACGCTTGATTGCCGCAAGCCTTAGGGTTGGCTGTGTGGTCTGGACCTTCAACACCGCTATCGGAAAAATGTCCAATTACCAAATAAAAACAAAAATTGAATTAAAAATGCAAATTTAGTGTTATTTGGCGTAATTAAACTCAGTCTAATGAATTATTAAAGAAATAAAGAAAATATGAATTTGAGTCTGCAGGGAAAGTCAAGTGCTGTCCACATCAGATTTTTTACTTTCTCTGCAATACATGGTAATGTATAGGGAAAGTATTGGAATCATGTCGAAAATCGCAACTCGAGTTTTCGACGGATCTACACGTTTCAAGACATCTAGAATACAAAAAAACCATTTTTAGAGTAACTTCTGTGTATGTGTGTCTGTGTGTCTGTCTGTCTGTCTGTGCAGATTTTGTATCCACTCTAACTAAAAATTAATTGACCGAATTTCATAAAATTTGGTAGGTAAGTCACTTGTGGGCAAATCCGGTCCTGATTAGTTTCGGGTACGATTTGGGATAAAAGAAAAAAAAATAGCTAAAAAACTAATGGACCGAATTTCACAAAATTCGGTAAACAAGTCGCTTGTGGGTTACTCTGATGCTGATTAGAGTTTGGTACGCTTCGGAAAAAAATATCCTGCCTTTTTTTGCGAAATGACCATCAAAAATCGTCAAAATCTAAAGTAAAAGCTACGTATGCTTAAATATACCCATTAAATGCTTGTCTTATACGTAATTTTTAATGAAGAAAAGAATAAGACCAACCCCATTGCATTAGGGCTAGCCGTTCTAGAGATATTTTTGTTTTTTTCGTATTTTCTCTATGCCACCTTTGAAAATAAGTCCAGTTACCAAACGAGAACAAAAATTGAATTAAAAGTGAATTAAATTTAGTTAAAATAAAGTGAACATGGTATAACTCTGCAGGGAAAGTCGTATACTGCTCACATCAGATTTTTCATTTTAATAACATGCATATGTTGAAGTATAAATATTTCCAATTATAAATATGGAAAAGTTGTTCCTTTATTTAAAATCAAAGTCATAGCAAAATGTGTGTAATTTTCACCCTCAAAAATTACCATTTTCTCTTAAATCGGTGTACTATCAATGTTATTGTTACGAACATGTACGAAGCATGTTAGTACGAGTAATCCTATTCAGCTCAACCATTTGGATCGTTTGTATGGGTTCTAATGTTTGACACTAAACTTCACAGTTGAGGTTCTGATTCAGAAATACATTTCACATTATTAAATATAATAAATATCTGTTTGTTTTACATTAATGTTTTTAAAAGTTTGTAAGAAATCAAGAAAAAAAAATCATAAAATATATATGGTTCATCCCATGGAGGTAAAAGTAAGGAGTTAAAACTTCATATTAAGAGAATGCCAATATCGTTCGAAACAATCATTCAGGTGGCGCTGGGATAAGATAAATAGTCCTGCATTGTATGCATTTATATGGCGAAAGGCCTAAAATATTTATTTAAACTGTCCATTTTGTAAAAATAAATTATTGGCGCAATTCAAAGTATAAATGAAACAATAAAGAATATTCCCACATGTTCAAAATTATTTTATCTTTCAATTTATTTTTATCTCCCTACATTCTGCCCTCTATCATACAACTGTGAAAAAAGGCTGGTAAATTTTACTCATAATTAAGGAACCCTTAATTTGAAAATAATCAAAAATACATATTCTAAATACGACGGCTATCTGTTGTGTCAACTAACAATAGCTTTAGTAACACTAGCAACACCTAGATATAATTCTCAAATCATTATGGCATTTTCAGGCGTTTCCTCCAATGGAGTTTCATTACCTTCTATCTAACTCCATGGTTCATCCACTACTTGATGCAAATTTGAAGTTACATCTATTTAATACTCAGTTAACAAAATTTCTTAATGCTAGATACCACAAAGATTTAACTATTTTTTATTTCTTAAATTTTACTTTCCTTGCGATTATTGCATTGGCCTAATTAGTGTATATCTCCAAAATGTATTGTAGAGTGTATAAAATTAGCATCGGATTTGCATGTCCCGAGCAGCTTAGAACGCAAATCAAATGTGAATTAAGTCTATGTTGTATATATCTCTATGTAATGTATGTATGTACTCCAATATTGTGTATCTGTCCGTACAATGTATACGTTCTTAAGCGACCCCAAAACTAAGGAGAGGTCCGTAACTGTACACATTACAACTACCTAGAGTAAAGTGACTATGCTTGATTGAATAACAGCGACTGCAGTGTCCCTAGCGGAGAAGTTATAAAAGTAAGGAGACGAACTCGGCAAAATAGTGAGATAGACGATAACAACAAATTACAAAGTTGCAGAATAGTATCTTATGAATAGGAATCTACACTAAAAGTGTTGTAGAACATATTTATTTCACACAGTATGATGATGTTGTTCCCGGCCGCTCAATTTGTTGCTCATACTTTTGGGAGAGTCGAGTGGTCTGGGTTTTCGACACAGTATGATGTTTGGTGAATCGCTGTTATATTCAGGAATGCTAAAATAAACAGTACTTGAATCCAGATGAATCTGGAGACAGCTCCTTCAAAATGCCTTCCGTCAGAAACAATGTATATTTGAATTCCAGAAAAAATATTAGTACAAGCATTGTTGGTGTCACCGTGCTACAGTCCCTGCTGATACGATTTTGATTATATATTTTATCTTCCATATACACATTTTGTGAGTTCCTGATGTCAATTCGTATTCATTAGAAAATCTTTTACAACTTCGTTATTGACATTTTTTTTATATCTCGCTTTGCTGCCGAGTTGATTATCCTTACGTTCTAAATGATCCGCTAGGTGCGCCACAATCACTTGTATTCGATCTGGCATGGTCACCTTACTATAGATTGGCCTAACGTGTCCAATCATAGATCTTTTTTTTATTACAAAGTTATCGAGTGCTTTAGGATTTTTCTAGGAAACTTGCAAGTGCATGCATTAAATTATTTGTCGAATTTTATGAAATTTGCTACGCTTGAAGAAATATATTGTGTTTATGGGTGCGCATTTTAATGAAACAAAGTATTCTAACACAGATATAGCTGTTGAAATGCGCCGCTGATTATCCAGCCATTAAATGTAGTCTCTAACGTATCACAGAAGCGTTTCAGAGATGATTATAAACTAAATAGAATTTTCCCTGATCCGCATGACTAGATCAGGTGCCACGCATGATTTATGTCAGAAATTATTCTCGGAAACTAAACCGATTTATATTTACATATTTAGAAACGATTCGATATTTCATCCTATTCGAAAGAGTAATCGAAAACATTTGCGCAGTGATTAAGTGCCGGGACGTATTTACTGACATTTTAAAATGTCTGGAATTCTTCCGATAAGAGAGCGTCTGCAATGAAGACGAATGGAGGGAATATGAAGTTAAAATTATCGGTAACGCATTGTTGATGCATTGGAAATGTATAAACAATGCGCTACGTTTTTTTTTTCTTGGGCATAAAATGTACGTCTGTCAGCTCGTTTACGTGGCTGACCCTTAAAAAATTACATGTAACGTTCAGGCGTTACGCAAGAACGCGCTCACCATAGTTTGTAGCAAAATGCAATTTGCAGAAGTTATATACGGTTTGAAAGAGGTGTATACAACATAGGTTGAAAGAATATACGTGGCTGTATACAACAACCCATGTGTGCCACTGCTGGTGTGTGTGTGTGTGTGGGGGGGGGGAGGTAGATGCTCGAAATCGCAGTTCGGTGAGACAGTGAGCATTACTAAGCGTCATAGAGAGGTTGGGTTTGTTTCGTTGGATAGCGAATCGATTATTTTACTCGAATTCGAGTGTAAAAAAAATCCAAGTGTTGTGAAGTGTTTAAAAGTGAGCTTCACCGTGCCTCAGAAAAATGCTGCTGAGAGCATGAGAGAGTACCGAAAACGGAAGGCTTTGTTGTACAGGGTAAAAGTTCTGAGGTCCATAAGGTCAACAGAACCGAAGCTGAGCTCTCTTTCTGGCTCTATACTCTCGGACAAGCATTGAGAGTATAGAACCAGAAAGAGAGCAAACAACCTTTGGACCTCTATGACTTCTCCATCAGTGTCGTTCCAACGCTCCTAAATACGCTCGATCAACCAACACAGCCGAAAGTGACCAAAGTAAATTCTACGCCTAAAACCTCTCGGACCTCTTCAAAGGAGAGAGCCCGTCCCCTCTTCCGCTTTTTTCTTTGTTGTAATACTGTGTTTCTTGATTACATTGAGGATGAAGTGTATATTAATCACTGATATCTAATTTCTGATTATCCTTTGAAATAGGATTTTATTTTACTGAAAAGTTTTTGAACAAATCATGAAAGTATAGTTTTTGCAGCTTTTGCGTAAGCACATTTTAAATAATATAATATATTATATACATTATACATATTATTCCACTGTTCATTTTTTTTTTGAAACGCACTGTTTTGTTAAGAGGAGCTGGGGAGGTGGGGGGGGGGGTCAAAAAAGATTTGCATTTTGTCAGGGTACAGTAATTATATTTTATGAGTGGGGTTGTATGTATAGTAAGTAATAATAATTATTGAAATAAAGTGTGGTTTGCTTGTGCTTAATTAATTTTAGATAATGGGGGGTAATTTTTTTATATAATTTTATGTGCATCATACTCACAGAACAAACTTATGAGGTTCCAAAGCTAGAATCGCGGTCTTAATGCAGATAAGAGACAGCACCAGTTTCGCGCTTTGTATAAGCTCTTCAACGTGAAATTGCCGACACACGGGGATCTATCCTATTTCGATCGTAGTTCCTCGTCGACCAATAGAGGGCGCTCCTATAGCGAAGTGATAAATTCAATTTCAAGCACAATAGCTTTTGTTGCTCCTCTATATGAATATCCTCTTTCGATCGACTCAGAACTACAATGAATGGCATATGTCCTCTGTAATGATGGCAAGAAAACTTACTATGTATCACAATGCTATGTACTCCGGCATATGAGAGGATTAATACCTAGTTTTTTATATGATATCACATCTTTCGGAAGTAATATGACGCTTACACATTGTTTTCTAAAAATTTGGTGAAAAATCGAAGGTAGTATTATTGGGAAAAGGTAAAGACAATCCGGATGCTTACAGACCCATATTCTTATTCTGGTCTGGGGAAAGATCTATGATGAAATAATTACAAATAGGTTCACGAGGTGGAAGTAACACATTATTTGCACGAGCACCCATTTCATTTCCACAAAAGTGTGGGAACAAATGATGCTTTAAGAAAATTGAATGATGTTGTGAAGAAGAATAAAAATAGAAAGTGCCATTCAGCTTTGATGCATGTCATTTGATATTAAAGGAGCTTTCAACTCTGTAAACTGGCATAAAATGAACAGTGTTTTATTGAAATGAAGATTAAAGAAAATTTGTTTAAAGTATTTGTAGATTTCTCTGAGAGACAGGTCTGTTATTTACAAATATTGCAAATACCAAGTTGAAAAGGATTATAATCAAGTCTTGCTACAGGGGTCCAACCACAGCCGGTCTACACTCAGGCCGAGGTTCCAGAATCATGATGTGACGCTAGAAGGGGAACTCTCGTTAACTCGGGAAAACTCGCAAATTGAGAGTTAAAAAATATTTCAAAATATTTACACTTTTACTCATTTCTATGCCTAAATGTTAGCACAGTTAATTTCATAAAGATTATCTAAACTTAGAGGGGGAGGGATTTATTTTTTTACTGGAGCTCCCACAAAGCAAGAACTACTCTGTCTAAATGATTACAAAATTATATATAATCTAGATCCTTTTACAGTTACAAACCCAGTGTTAATGAATATTAAGTAGCTTTCATTTTTTTTCTACTACTGTAAACAATGCAATTAATATGACATCAAAATTTCTACAACCATATGTATAATAGCAAAAAAATATTGTGTGACAATTCTATTTTTACATATAATTTGAAATATTTTCACATTGCTGATGAGAAAAATCGCTTCAATTGATTTCTAATAAATATTAGAGTTTGTTTTGAATATTGAATACTTTTAATGCAAGGGATACTTTTTGCCTCTCAATGTTAGATGGATATAATGATTTTAATATTAACACGTGAGAAAATTTAAGAAGTTTATCTTTTTCAAAGTTGTATAAATTCCGTAAATCAGAAAAATTTGCCTCTTTAAGGTTTTCATTATTTTGGAAATCAGGGTACTGCAATTTAGTGTCTTTTACATTTAACCAATTATTTCTTATAGATTTTAATAAATGAACAGGATCATACATCAAATACAGAGGTATATCAGGTTTACTTGGATTATATACAGCATCATTAAATTTATTGTGTTTCTTAAAAAAAGCAAGCATGCTTCTATTAATATTGTTGCTATCAGTAATAACAGACAATACATTAAGTTCAAGTTCTTTTAACTTGCAAATTAACATACATGCCAAATTATAGAGCTTTTGTCCCGTAAATGTTGAAACTGGGGCAATTGCTATTACGTCTTTATAATTCGAAAACATAGATGTAATCAAAAACACTTGGACAGTTTTTGCTTTTTCATTATTATCAAAACAATCACCGGTAACTTTACCGCATTTAAACGTATACCTAGGATCAACATAAATCTCATCAATTAAGAGAGAGAAAAATTTTTGGTCTTCGTTTAAACATTGTACCCTACGTTTTAAATAACTATTACACGGATTAAAAAAATCTGAATCCACATTTAACTCTTTTGAAATTTTACTTAATGTTCTCACATGAGGCAATGTCAACACCTTTCAATTTCTAAATGCCTTATAGCACGAAGAACTAGATAAGTATATTTTAAAGCATAGAATAAACAGTTCTTGTGAAAATCGAAGCTATTTTTTTTTTGTTTTTCTAGCAGTTTTACTTGTTCAATTAAAAAGTCTAATTTGGCGGTGCAAATTTCTAAACATACCTGCTTCTGTTTCTTCAACAGCTTCACTGCGGCTTAGATATAATTGTGATGGAGTAGAATGCGCAGTTTCACATTCACTTATTAATAAATTCAGATCACGTTTATTTGTAATTAGGCTAAATTGTATTCCACATTTTTGTAGCTGCTCCTCACTGCACTGGAAATTTTCAAAAAACATATCGAACGTTTTTTTTGGCATATGCTGATACTCGCAATAACACATGGCACGGATGATGCATTAATGCGAACTTTAAAAAGATACAGCTTGTCATCGATTGGAAGGTGGGTCCAATTTTCTTCTTGAATAGCACAAAAATAAACCTTGATATCTTCTAAAGTTGGCAGGCTGTTGTTTTGCTGCTCTTGTTGAAAAGTCATTATACTTTTAGAAATTGCCGTATAGTTTGACCGGCAACCGGGAATGGAACATGTGCGAGGCATTGATAATTACGCAGATATAAACTATTTAAAAAATGGCTCTAAAGCACCCATGAACGTTAGTTAAATGATAATAAAACATAAGAACAACTTATTATGCACAAAACACGATACTATAAAACTAATAGAACATTCCGAAAACCTCAAAAACGTTTTGCAATCATCAACCACTCCACGAGGGACGCTGACCGTGCTTGAATTTTTGTTATCTTCTTTCCGAATGCTCCCCTCTTACCGTGACGTCACGACAATTTCTTCTCAGTGGCGCCACAGCCTGTGTGTAGACCTGCTGTGGTCCAACTCAGGACCAATCCGAGGACTTATTATGGCAAATACTTTAAATTAGAGGTTATTATAGAAGATAACGGAGTCATGAGTTACTTGATTTTGTGGATGATTTCTTATTTGTTGTAAAAAGTGCTAACAAAAACAAAGTTAAGCAACGAAATATTGGAAACATCTAATTGTATATATGAATTTGGGATTTCATCTTAGTGTTAAAAAGACTCAACTGACGACTGTGCCATATAAAACAGATTTGAAGACAATTTTTAAAGTGACCATTGTAGAACAATCTTTTATAAACTTGAAAGAGTTAAATTATTTAAGAAATATTTTAGATCCATATT
Source organism: Amaurobius ferox (assembly GCA_951213105.1). Taxonomy (NCBI): domain Eukaryota; kingdom Metazoa; phylum Arthropoda; class Arachnida; order Araneae; family Amaurobiidae; genus Amaurobius; species Amaurobius ferox. The sequence continues at coordinate 10,967,043 of OX578138.1, read as the reverse complement.
TTAATTTTACATTACATCTTAAAAATATTAAAGATAAAATTCTGGATATTACAAACAAGATCTTAGGTATATCAAAGGAAACTTGGGATTTGTAATGGCAGAGTGATTAAAGAAATTTATTTAAGAGCAGTTGAAAATATGATATTATATGGTAGTGAGATCTGGTATAATAAAAGACATACAGATAAGATAATAAGTATCTATAGAGGTTGCCTAATGATGATTACGAAGTGTAATAAAAGTACTTCTACTGATGATTTGGGGGTATTGTCAGGTGGCCAATTGAACTGAATTGAACACCAATTGAACTGAAAACTGAAACTAATCAGGCAGTCTACAGAACGTAGAAAATAAATTGTGATATACAGAGTTGATAAAATAAAACTGGTCCGGAAAAGTCTTCTAATGATCTCCTTGCTGTTTAGATTACGTTTTCCCGAAATTCCGAGAAAAAACTTCTCCGGGCCAGTTTTATTTTGGCAACATATACAGGGTTGACAAAATAAAACTGGCCCGAAAAGTTTTTTCGGAATTTCGTGAAAACTTAATCTAAGCAGCAAGGAGATCATTAGAAGACTTTTCCGGACCAGTTTTATTTTATCAACCCTGTATAATTTTGTGATATAAATATAAATAGGAATGATATATAAAGTTGAAATTATGTGATAAATCCATATAAAATCAAGAAATTAATTTTTTCTGAAGAAACCCCCATTGAAGAAGGAATTGAGGTATTTGCAAATGGTCCAAAATTGGAAAGAGGCTAGCATTTCGAGCAGCATTTGTTGTTGTCTTTAGAAACGGGGAACAAATTTATTCGGATATATTTATATTGCCAAATAACTCAACAGTTTATTGAGTGGAGGTATTCGCTATTAGGCGATAAGATGGGTTAAATCAAATGTGAAAAATGGAATTGTTAATATCTAGTGATACTAAATCTTCTCTATTGAGTTTAAATAGAGAGAATGACACACATCATTGAATTACCAGAAATGAAAAGAAACATCATTGATTGGAAGGAAAAACACAGAGAAATTCAAATGCAATTGAAACAAGGCCCATGTGAGATACGTTGGAAATAAAAGAGCAAGCAGATCAGTCGGCTAAAAAAGACTTAGATTGTTATATCAAGACGACAGGGCACAAGTAAAGACCTAGATGAAAGTGGAAAGGAAGAAGATGTGCCAAGAAAGGTGGAACAATAGAAATAAAGGAAGACATACATTTCACCTATTTCCTATTGTTTAAAATGGAAGATGCATAAGTAATTTTTATTACCATTAGTTTATAACAGAACATGGTGTGTTTCCAGTACGCCAAGCCAAAAGATTTAGAAATATAAGTACTTTACGTTTGATGATTGTGTTGGGACAGTAAATCAATATGTATATGATTATATAAATTTATGACAATATTGGAAATGCATATTTTACAGTAAATTATAAAAAAAATATGTTTAAAGATTTGATAAATAAGATTAGAATAGCATTATGTTATGTTGTGAAAGACCTTATGGAAAATTATAATGTTTGAGATTAAGTTGCATATATGAAATGTCATTGTAAATATTTTAGATTGAAAGAGAAAATATATATATTGATAAAATGTAAATATATTGATTTTAAGTTATTGTGATGTCAGAAAGTTTACTATGTGTTTGAATTTTCGTTATATTTCGGTTTAGACCGAAGGTTGATGTTTTGGTTGGCAGACAAACTGTAGTCTGCATTATATATATATATAGAATATATATATACATATAGAATATATAAATATATATATATATATATATATATATGCTTAACTTTTGGAAGGCAGTGTATATATAAGTGCAGGGAAAGTAGAAACAAAATGTAAAGAGTCATTTTTACATTATCCAGTTTGGTCGAGGTCAAAGAACCTACCGTGCAAGACTCTCAGATAAAACTGAAACTAAACAGACCCTTGTATTAGCAAAGTCAATCCTTTCAGATTGCGGATTAATGAATAACTCAATTGCTGAACTCTACAAGAAAAATAAACTGCTCACCATTTATATATTACCGTTGCTAACTTTTATTTTAAATGTGGTAGTAACTCATTACATTTCTTTCGAGTTATATATTATGTTTCTTCATTCGTATAAAGAAAACAAGCATTTTTTTAAAAATAATTAGAAACAATAATTTTTAGGAATGTAACGTCATCATAATCTTATTTTTACATTTTTGGGGATCTGTTTCTTACCCGCTATACTGTTCAATTACTAACGAAGTGGGCCACAAATGTAGAAACCAGAGGAATATATATATATATATAGTTAAACAAACACTTGTAATCCGAACTAATTGGGACCGGGGTATATTAAGCGGGGGGGGGGGTTGCGATTGTAGTAAAAACCCAACTAGACGGTGCCATTGCTGGCACATTTTCGCCGCAAATAAATCTTACAAAATATCTAATCACGCGATTAAAAGTCAGGTGTCGGTTTAAAATATATATTGACACTTTTTCCAGTTGCTCCGAAGTTACTCAGAAACCAATGGGCTACCTGATCCATTTCTTTTTAATCTTATTGGTTATTATGGCAATGCTTCATCTCATCCTTTGGAATTCGAACTTACTAGTTGTAATGCTAAAACAGTTTTTTTTTTGCCTCCGATGTAACCCCCTTACTACTTCAATATTATGGATCAAGGGACTCTGTTCTGTATCAAAACTGTCTATACAGCATTCAACAAACATATTTTATGATCTAACAGAGTAATTTCTAGTGAAAATGTCGTCGGCCATCAAAATTATACCGATGGTGAAATTAGGATGCATTTATAAACCAGAGAAATTCGATTTGAATCAGATGAATGTAATATTGGCGATCTAGAAGCAGTGATGGTCTCATTCTTCTCATATTATCTACAGTAAGTACATTACATGTTGAAAATTTACAGAAAATATACTACAATCTCCATAACTGAAGATTGATTCGGTGTTGTCGCATCACCGAATATCTGTGATTTTTTTTTTTTTGACCTGTTCGGATTATCCGAGTTTGGATTAGAGAGGTTTATTCTTTTGAGTGTAGTCATTCTGAAAGTACTTAGAATAATGTTTTCTGTTTTGAGTTTAGCTATCTACAGAGTATGAGATTGTAAAAATTAGAAAAAAGAACATTTTTACTTATTATAAATATCTATCGATAATATTTTAAAAATATATAGGATATAAAAAATGATGTCATTTAATCTGAAGAAGCAGATGTGCGCCAAAAGTTCCAGAAGGCTGCTTCGAACAAAGTCGCAGCACAATTAAAATACAGTTCAATTTCAATTGCTCCCTTCCAAATCTAAGCGATGCTCAGAAAATTTCATTTGTACCGATTTTGGTACAGAGTTCATTTCAAGGTGAGTGACTGGAGAACCTAAAAATTTCACCGATGTCTTTCGCATGTACTATGTTTATACTACATTGTATGAATACAGCAAAAATCTTCGTTTGTATCACTGCCGATACATAGTTATTCCCATAAAATGCGAGAGATAACATTTCGGCAGCAAGGTATTAGCAAAAATATTTTCATGGAAGAAGGAAGGCATCAATAGAAGCATAAATGGTTTTTTACGGCCAATAAACAAGGCATAAATATTTCTGAGAAATAAAATTAGAAATCTCACCTCTAAAGTCTGGTAAAATTGGTGAAGGTTGTTCAAAATTCATTCATATGAATTTCAAATAGGAAGAGAACAGCGAATCGTTAATTGACTCTGCCTATATTCAGCAATATACCGAGACAAGTGCCCAGTCTTGTTCGCAGATGAATGAATGATAACGTAGAATGTTAGATCAGATTTAGTCTTTTTGTCTTTCTTATTCTACAAAAGTGAGAGAGAAGAAAAGAAAATATGTTAGCATAAATATATCAGTAATGTGGGTAGTAATGGTGCTGCGGTATGGTCAGATGGTGCCGACAGACCATTAGAATTGGAGGAACAATTAAAATGAAATCTTCTAACAAACCAGTTCTCTGCAATCTGTAAAACATAGTACAACTTACTCTACTCAGACACGAGGACCTCCTGTTTAGGCAAAAGCGAGACGATTAGCTCCTGGCGATCTAGAAGCTGATAAGAAAGAATTTGAATTTCTGCAGCTACAAGGAATTTGTAAAAGGTCTAAAACTCCATGGGAAAGCCCCATTTACAGCTGTGCAAAATACATAAATAAACGGCGTTTTATGTCATTGCTAATTGGTGAATTTATAAGTCTTAAAACTCGTTCAACTGAAATATCAAACCTGGTGTTTCTTCGTCTGAATCCTTTGTACCGCTTGTTTCACATCAGGTCTTATTGCTTAAAATATGTATTGTTTTATTTGGTCCCACATTTTCAATATTGGATTTGGTACGTGCATACTACCAGATTCCAGTGGTATATGATGATGTCCCCAAAACAGCTGTGATTACGTCTTTCGGACTGTTTGAATTTCTGTTTATGCCATTCGGTTTACGTAATGCCGCTCAAACCTTCCAGAGATTTATGCATGAATTGTTACACGATTTAGATGGCTGTTTATGTAATGCTGCTCAAACTTTCTAGAGATTTATTCATGAAGTGTTACACGGTCTAGATTTCTGTTTATGTAATGCTGCTCAAACCTTCTAGAGATGCGTGCATGAAGTGTTACACGATCTAGATTTCCACGTGTTCATGCGGAGTACGATCACGTTAAACATGTGGGTCCGTAAGTCCTTCCAAGAGGTTGGTGGTAGGGGAAGGAGGGTACGGTCCCTGTGGATGCCTCCCCCACTGAGTTACGGTCTAAATTGGGTGGCACTTCCCGGCCGTCCAAACAGTTACCTTACACCTTTCTGGTAGGTCGGACGGTCTGGGTCTCAACAACAACGATCTAGATTTCTGTTTATGTAATGCCGCTCAAACCTTCCAGAGATTTATGCATGAAGTGTTACACGATTTAGATTTCTGGTTATGTAATGCTGCTCAAACCTTTTAGAGATGTATGCATAAAGTGTTATACAATCTAGATTTCTGTTTATGTAATGCTACTCAAACCTTCCAGATATTTATGTATGAAGTGTTACACAATCTAGATTTCTCGGCCACTCAAATAGTTTCTGTCAGCCCTCGGGCCAATCGAGTGGTCTGGGTCTTCAACAATCTAGATTTCTGTTTATGTAATGCTGCTCAAACCTTCCAGAGATTTATGCATGAAATGTTACACAATTTAGATTTCTGTTTATGTAATGATGCTCCAACTGTCCAGAGAATTATGAAGTGTTCTACGATTTCTGTTTCATTTATATCGACGATTGCTTAATCGCACCAGAGCATGAAGACAAGCATCAAGAACACTTACGCACAGCCTGAGCGTTTCTCGCTGAACGGAGTGGTTATAATTACTTCCAGATGTGTTTTTGACCAACATGAGGTTACATTTGGGATATATGGTTACGGCGGAAGGCATTTCTCTTTTACCAGACAAAGTTTCTACCACTCAAAAATTTCCATTACCTAAAACAATGCAAGATTTATGTCGAAATCTGGCAATGTTGAACTTTTATCGCAGGTTTTTACCTCAAACGATAGGGACGCAGGCTGTTCTTTACTATTTGATATCAGGGAATTAAAAGCGCGACAGTCCTCAAGTTCAGTGGACATTAAAAACAAAAGTTGCTTTTTAAGCATGTAAATATTTTTTTCAGATGCATCATTATTGATTTATCCCTCAACAGACTGTGAATTTTCACTATCTGTAAACGTATCATTTGTGGCGATTGGATCGTCTTTACAACAAATGCAAGATGAAAAGTTATGCCCGCTAGCATTTTTTTTCACCGAAGCTAAACGCAGCAAAACGCAAGTACAGCGCTAACGATCTTGAGCTTCTCGCAGCATATTCTGCCGTAAAGCAATTTCGGCTTATGATGGAGGGACATAATTTTATTTTATACAATGATCACAAGCTTCTTACATTTGCGTTTAACCAAAAAGCCGGGAAAATAGCTCCACGTTAATTAAGACATCAGGAATTCATAAGTCAATTCACTGCAGACATTCGATACATTCCTGGTTCAACTAAGGGGTTGCATATGTACTTTCTCGCAGTGAGCAGATTAATACTCCAAATGCGTTAGATTACGAGGCAATTTCAAAAGCTCAAAGTAAAGACGAGATAAGTGATCTAAAAGACCCTTGTCTTAAGATGTGCCTAAAAGGTATGTAGAAACGGGTGAAATTCGACCGTTCATACCACGAACTTTTCGGCAAAAAGTGCTTTACAGAATACAAAATCTCACTCATCCAGGAGTTAGAGGCACTGTGAACCTGGTTCGAAAATGATTTATTTGGCTCCGAAGGGATTTCATTCAGGCGAGTGGGCTCGCCGTAAGGCTCTGAGAATCTATTTTCCCGGTCATGAAAAGAATTGGCTTTCCAACAAAAAGAGGGCCGACAGGCCACCCAAACCCGACGAACAGCGAAAGCCGCCAATCCCTACATGCAACAGGCATGCCCAAGGACGGCGAGGGAACTCCAGATCCACATCCCGTCGAGTGAGTCCAACCGCTACCAGTCCCCCCGAGGAACGCCGACGGAAACGTCGAACCCACCACTCAACAGGCCAGGGACTAGCTCGCAAAGGGACTAAGCAAGCAACCCGCGCCACCCGTAAGAATTTATTATAACTCATGAATAAATAAAAAAACAGCTCGCAAAAAAGGCCGCAAAATGCGGCCAGGTGGTCCGTCAGTTAGCGGAAACAAAACTAAAACCTAGGACAGCTGTCCCAGGCAAAACATGTAAGATAATCAAAACCTATACAACATAAAATCAGCATTCGCTATCAACTCTTTCGAGAATAATTAGTTTCAATATTTTTCATATGTATACATTGCAAGTAAATTACAATTATTTTGAAAACCCGTAGGTAATATTAAAATCATAAAACATATAACTTATAATTAGGTACATTTAATGTGGACACCGAAGTTTTAAATTTAAATGATATTTTAAAAACAAATGACGTTGACAAACAATATGCAATTACGAACAGTATTTGCCATTAAATATGGAGCATTTAGGAAAAGAAAAAGTTGTTTCTGTAGCACAAACGGTTGAGAATTTATGCAAATTTAATGTGGCTGCTGCATAATAGTGCGACAGCCGTATTGATGACGTCATCAAGAATATCAGACTACTGGAATTTTATAAAATTCGTTTTCCTGAGACACTTATGCCACAAAATATATTAGTCAAGCTTTTGCACTCGTTGTGTAAATAAATCCTGGCCTGGCTCTGGGACAGGAAGTCTTTCAGGACTTTTTGGACGGAGAAGGGGGTGGGGCGAATGAAACTTTAGGGAGGCGGGAGGTTTCTATTTTCCCTATATAAATATATCTAAATGCTGTCACATAAATAGGAACTAAGTTAATACCTTTAGCCCATACTTTCTATTCGTCCATGCTTTTCATTTGACCATACTTTCCATTTTATAATATTACGCGGTCCAGTCAAAAATGATTGGTAAATCATAACATTTTCGAAATGTATTTTTTTTAATTTTATGACTAAAGCGAATGTTTAAAAGAATACAATGAAAAGCTTGTTTATTCTTCGATTTATTCAGTCAAAGTCTGTTACAGACGGACGGATGCAAGGAAAATATCATATACGATTCATATTATGAAATGACACTCATTTTCATGTTGAATTTTGTATTTTTTAAAAATTCCATTGACTAATTCTAATTTAGATTATTTTCACTTTTCATATAGGTAAGTGGATAAATGTGATGTCCCTGAAATGCTCATTGAAAGAAAGAAAATCGGATATACTCTCTCGAAAGGTATTATTTTTCATATTATCTAGAAAAACATCTCATACCAAAATAATGTGACCATTTGTACGCTAAACTGCTGCTATATTATTCACATGAAAATTTGGGGTAATGAAATAAAATATAGAATAAATTCCAGGCGGATTTTTAATACAGGTAGTACAGTTTAAATGTATTAAATGTAAGTATTAAATGTCTCATTTTCATCTATAGATGCCTTTGTAGAGGATAGAGGATTTTTACTTAATCTGTCGAAAGTGACTTAGAGTACTCAAACTGACTTTAGAGAATCTCAAACTTAGAGTACTTGATCTTTCGACCTCTCGGTCCAAGGGCAATAATGCAGGACGGCATTGTTTAAAAATCAAACTCCGTTTATTGAGGACTTCACAGAAATTACAGCAGCTTGCTGTTTAAAGCAGCGGACAACATATATACTAATGGCTATTGTACACGCTTAGAGTAAATGGCAAATATACAAGCTATTATAATATACTAGGCTGGTGATAATGTTTACATGGATATGCACTTACATAGCTTATATGCCTACTCCGGCCTTTTGATACTTCGTCCCGTATTGCGGCCACATCCCGAATACTAGATTCTTCCTAGTCATCGTTGTATCGAATGAGGTTTCCTTCCACCCACTACTCGAATCCTTCATCTTCTTCTCAAGAACCTTCTTTCATTCAAAGAACCCACTACTCAAGGACACTTCTTTCATTCCACTGAAACTCTCACGATCCGAAACACATTTCTATTCTACCGTAGGAACGCAAAAAATGCTGATTTGGTCGATGATTGGTCTATCAGCCGAACCAATTAGAATGGTTAGTATAAAGAAACATAAATTATAATGCAAACTGAGGGAAATAATAATCGAAAGGTTATGTAGACCTCACACACGGCCTAACCGACATAAAATTTTGCCCTCGAGATCCCTCTGAACGGGATCGACTGTTCAAAATTACCTCAACTTGCCCCATTACTCGACAGTCAAAAACCAAGTTCCTACGTCTCCGACTCCGTCCCGCTTATTTTCTATCCGTGTGAGATCTGACTGCCGGACCCCAATTATCACCCAATTTGTTTTACAGAGCTGAGTGGCCAACCTATGATGGATATCACTTCTTCCATCTTCACTTTGAGCAATTGACCATTTCGTCGTTTCTTAAAGACCCTATGCGATCATATCCTAAATTCTGGAATAATCGAAGGAAAAAAAAACCTGTCTCAATACAGAACAAAATTAACCTTTTAACTTAGTTAACAGTGGGCCAAGAACTGGACCTTAGACTGTCTCTTAGAAATGATCGCAAAACATATTTCTATTCTACTGTAGGAACGTAGAAAATGCTGATTAGGTCAGTTATTGGTCTATCAACCGAACCAGTTAGAATGGTTAGTTGAAGTAAATATAAATAATGAGGCAAACCAAGGGAAATAATAATCGAAAAGTTATTTAGACCTCACAATGCGCGCAACATCTAGCAATTATTTGAAAGTGTGCATAATTATTCTTTAATAGTGCCATGTCACTGCTTTTCATTTAATGCTCGTGCAGTAGCTGTGAAGAATTTCTTGCAAGAAAGTTGACATGTTCAATCTGAAAAATCGCAATTACAGTCCCATTTACATTAAAATAAAAATACACTTTGTCTCAATTCATATAAAAACTGTCATATTCGATAAATAAATGGAATATATGCATTATGATTGCACATATTATTCATAAATCGAAAAGGATGAAAAAATAGGATTTACAACAGATAGTTGAGTTGAAACGGACATTAAATGATTGCGACATTATGCAAGTAATTGTGTGAATTGCATTATGTGGATTGTCACATAATTATATGGAAACAAACAAGAAAATAGTAAATACAGTTTAAATATTATGCCGGTTTTAATTTGATCCGCCATTTGCTTTTATAACGTGGCCACGTTCGTAAACGTGGTTAGCTAATGAAGTTTTGTAGAATTGTAGAATTCTAGGATCAATGTTGTATCAGCTCCTATTAATTTAAATAACGCAATACTGAAGACAAAAAAAGAACCGTAATTGACTTAAATATTTCGATATAAAATGTTCCACAAGATTTACATCTAAATTTTACATAAGATGGCCATGGCGCAGGAGTTTCACACTGTACTATTTGAATCTAGGCTGTGGATTTTGCCTTGTAAATGGACGCATTACCTTATTGGAACCGCAGTCGTTAGCAGATACGTCTTCAGCTTTATGCAGAAAATCATCTTCTAATAATTTTTGTTACATAATCGGTAATTTGTCTTCCTAATAAGAAATTTATATTTGCCGCCCATTTGGGGCCAAAGCAGGCACATACCATTCCAGATCTTCGTTTGCTCCACAATTGTTGATTTTCGTCACGTAGATTATTCCAAGAATACTTCGATCCGTCCAATCCAAATAGATAAATTTTGATTTCGACACTAAATCAGTACCTTCGACCACTGGCCTTTCCCTGTCATATGGCTTTTAAATCATTGCGATCTCTCCAGCTTGTGCCGATAAATTAGTGGAGGTTTTCGAATCAATTTAACATATTTTACACTGGCTGATATTTTTAGTGTCATATAAATGGTGTTGTTAGAGGCAGTCTTATTTAATTGTTGCATTTTTCGGCGAACCAGAAGATAGCCACTAACTGCCAAATTATTAATATGTTAACTTAACGTATTTTACATTGACTGATGTTTTTAACGCCCTTTAATTGGTGCTGTCTTATTTAATTGTTGCTTAATTCGGCAAACCGGAAGATTGTCATTAATTATGCTTTTCTCTACGAGCAGAAATGATTTTCTGCTCATATAGCAATTTTTTGAAGAATAATACTTCTTATTAAAATTCTCTATATTGAAGATTTACAATAGCGCAATCTAGTATACATTTTACTTCTGCACATACCTTTGTTCACTAACCTCATTATCTCTTTCGGCAACTGTTCTTTTCCACGCAGCTTAATTGTTACAACCCTTTCGAGAAACCTCTTTAAGTACGTGTTTGATTTTCGATGATGATTGATGACTATTTATTCTCTTCCTTACGCAGTTTTCTATATACTTTGAGGTCATTGGTTGTATGAAATAAAGAAAAATCCATAAGCAATTTGAAAAGGTTTATTTTTTCGCTTTTCGCAGTAGTTATTAAACACTTCTTTAGGTAATGAACTGGTTCACAACTTAAAATTTTGCGGAAGTAAAGGCTAAATGTTTCATAAATCGTTTGGATTTCCTCTTCAGTGCAACAAATCTGAACGACTGTATTCAATTGTTTAGGTCCCGATGTGTTGCACTGAAGAACGAAGTCCAAATGATCCCCGAAACGTCTGTCTGCTCATTTAGCTCAGTTTTATTAGGTTTGGAATTTATGTTGTGAACCAGTTCATTAATGATCACGTTCATCTTTTAGTGCATCTTTAGTTCTTTTTCATCTTTAGTTCATCTTTAGTTCTTCTCATCGTTCATCTTATGTTATTTTTTGCTTAGATTAATTTGCATTGCTTTATATTATGGTGTTTATGGTGAAACTTCTATTTCTACAATTTCTATATAATTTTGTGACTATAGAGGGACGTGACTATAGAATTTTGTGGCTCTAGTAAATTTTATGTACGAAAAGTATACTATAAGGCTTCATACTAGTAAATTCACATAAAACAAATTAAAAAACAGTTAAATTTAACAAAAGTTAAATTTAGCAAATTTTAATCTTATTGAGAATGCTCTTGTGTACTGTGTTCAATTTCAGTAAAATTTGGAAAACAAAGATGCATTTAGAAGGGGTGTTAAACTTTTGATTGCGGGTAGGACAGCGTCCATCCCAAACGAAGAACCTCCCAAAATGACATATAACATACCCTATATATATAACATACCCTATCACAAACAGTTTGATCCCCCTTTTCAGGCATTGGCGTCCATGGACGCTTAACTTAAATTAAGCTTAGTATAAAATGAATATCAAGAAAGCGCACGCAATTCAAAATGTTATTCGGACATAAAATTGCCGGGAAAAAGGCAATGCACTACCAACTTTGAAAGTTATGAAGGAGCAAAATGTAAAATTTCTTCAGTTTAACATTGAATGAAAGCCATTGTAACCAAATTCGGCAGCATGTGAGAAACATCATATCTTGGAAAATGTATTGAATATACACTCATGTCCAAAAGTTAAGCAAAAACCTGAAAACTTTGTATATTCGGCGAGAGAATTGACGCTGTCTGGCATGAGTTTCCAGCAGAGCTCAACACATTTCGTATTGACAGACCTCCAACAATGAACTGCTTTTTCCGTCCAATATAATAGGTTTTTGCTTACCTCTATTATTTAATTATGTATTGATAATTTTCTTTGCATTTCCCCACGCTAGTGTCTTTTGTTATATCCCATGATCTGTGAAAGTTTCAATAAATTCGAATAAATACTTTTCTTTTTATCCGCTTTTTTCACTTTGTTGCTTAACTTTTGGACATGAGTGTATTTGAGCAAATTCTATTACTGGAAGAATTAAGAAAAAATATATCCTTCCCAGAATTCCTCCCCATTCTGATCACGTGGCTATGCCACTCCTGGGATTCGCTGCTCAATACATGGTAGATAGAAACAAATACCCCTAGGTGTGATGGTGATTGATTAGTCCCATCGTGCTAATGCAGTTTATCGGACTTTTCTTCCAGGAGAGATTTTTCTATTGAAGTGGGGCGTTTGAGTTTAATCTAGATATTGAAACCAAACAGTGGCGTTTCCAGAAATAAATTTTAGAAGGGAATACTGCAGAAAAATTGTTCCCCGATTCTCCAAATGTCATTTCGTTTAACTCGAGTTTACATGACAAACTTTTAAAACCCTTAAATTTCGATATACAATTTTTTTTTTATTTCAATTATAATAATTTTTTAAACTTGTAGTTAGAAAGTCCAAGACAATTTGTTGATATTTGTATGTGCCACAGGAAGTTGATTATGTGTTTTTTTATGTGTGCAATTATGATAATTATAAGACAAGCATTCTTCTTAGTTTCATTAAATATTAATGACAAATTCTGCTATAAAATTTTGTAATAAAGAAGCTCAGTAATAAAGAATTATTGAAGAGAAATAGTAAAGCATCCATAACAAACAAAAGTACTCAAATACCAAAACACCAACCAGAAAAAATTCAAGAGAATGTCAGAAATCACCCGTTATTTTTAAAACAAAAAAATTATAGAAAAATGAAATATTAGTTAATAGAATGAAGGTGATGTAATAATAAAATCTTCAGGGGGCGACTACTATATATCAGCTTCAATTAGCACATTTTATTTATTGACCTGTTAGTGTGAACAAAAGGCCAATAGTAGCCCCTATTTGCTAAAAATGGAAAATGATTGAGAAATTTGCAAAACTGAAAAGAATTGAATAAATTGAAAAAATAGAATTGACTTACACGTGTATAGAGGTTAAAGCAGCTAAACCATCTCAACATAATGTGCAAAGAAGATGTTGCCAACCATAAAGAATAATGAATAAAGTCCATGTTCCCATTCTTAAAAATTATAAATAGTAAATCCATTCTAAGTATTAGCAGGTATAAAAACCAAATAAATTGCATTCAAAATACAACGAGCGCCTATTAAAACATATAGATAAAAGTGATAATCATTATTAATCCCATAAAAAAATTTAAAGAATTAATAAAACATGTATCGAATAGACATTCGAATATTAATCGATTATAGAAATTAGACAACCTATTTTCCTCCGAACTATTGACCTTCTGTTCACAGTAATAGGTTAATAAATGGAATGTGCTAATTGGAGCTGATGTATAGTAGTCGCCCCCTTAAGATTTTAAGATTACATCACCTTCATTCTATTAATAGATATTTCATTTTTCTTTAATCATTTTGTTCTAAATATAATGGGTGGTTTCTGACATTCTCTTGAGTTTTTTGGTTGGTATTTGAGTACTTTTGTTTGTTGGATGCTTTACTATTTTTCATCAATAATTATACTTTAATTAATCTTCTATTTTACTTATTTATATATATATATATATAATAAGTAATCCCATTCATCTACGTATGAATGTACACAGAGATCACGTCAAATAATTTATTCTCAATAATAATTTTCTTCCTACTTCCAATAAAATTGAATATAAACACTTTGCCAAACACGGTTTTGAAAATATTACTATACATATTTTAGATATAAAAACAAAATCAGCAGATAGGATTTATTTTGAAAACTACTATATTAAATCAAAGTGTACTCTTTTTCCATATGGATTAAATCAAATGTATCTAAATGGTAATGTCGTAAAAAACAATTTTGTAGATAATAAATATTCTATCTTTAATCACCTTTTTTGAAAACCCAATTTAAATTACAGTGAATCAGTCAAATTCAAAAGATTTAAACGTGGAAAGGGACAATCCTTATAAATTGATCATAAATCTAAGATTATAACTCTACATAATCAATTTAATAGAACTTTTCAATGGAAGTACATAAAATCCTGAGTTTTTGCGGTAAAGAAAAATCATTTAAATAAAGTTTATGCCATTTTTTAAAAATTAAATCTTGCTAATGAACATTTTAATCATATTTTCTTTGATTTGCTTTTTACAAGATCACAGTATTTAAATTTAAAACTAAATCAATTTCATAATAATAATACAACTACTAATTCTTATTGTGTAATCTCTTTCAAACATCCTATTTATAATTCTCTAAATTTTGGTCATCTGTTTAACAAGTTCAAACATTTATTGCCTATTGGAGATTTCTGTGTTTCAAAGACTTTTAAATACAACAAGCCTATTGGTAGATCTATATTTAATTATAATGAAGTTTCACAATCTCTCTCTTTACATCCTGATTCTAAGTCAATTGTAGATAGTGAATGCATTTGTAAATTAAACAAATTTGCTAAATTTCTAAATCTAGACTTGGGGTATATAGTTACAGGAGATTTAGACATAGTTACAGACAATGTGTTAAGAACCATTATGTCATTTGGCACTAAATTTAGGATACCTTCTTGTAATAATTGTTTTAAAATCAATTAATCTAGATCTTGATAAATATATATATAAATTAGCTTGTAAATACGCTCTGCCATTAGAGGCATTTAATATGTGGAAAATGACTATATTAGAACCTATTAAAAATGCTATTAGAGATATTAAATTGTCTAGATCGTTATATAATATTGATAATATTAAACATTCCATTAATGATTTACAAAGATCCTTTGTTATCACCTATGTTGATAAAGCCTCTAATAATTATGCTATTATCTGTAAAAAATTTTATATTCAATTTCTGTTAGATTATTTAAAAAATAATAGTCTTTTTAAACATGATTTACATTCCATCAATAGTATTAAATTGAAAATTATCAATTTATACAGTGATTTAAATATTAAATATAAATATCTTAAATTTCCTTATATAGTGCTTATTCCAAAATTTCATAGAAATCCTATTAAATTTAGAACAGTAACTAGTGGCCATAATACTTACTCTACTATTGCGAGTAAATTATTACTAAATTCTTTAAATCTAATAAATAATAGTTTATGCCAGACTAGCAATAATTACCTTATGCTAAATTAAAGAATTAAAGAATAAATTAACATCTCTTAGAAAAATAATAGGATTTCAAACTTTTAATAATGGGATTTTAAAGATCTTTTTAATAATATTAAGATATCTGATCTATATGATGTAATTTTAGCTCTATATAATGCTTATATTACTACTCTTTCAAATCAAATTAATTTTATAAATTTTCCTAAACTTCTTCACTTTGTTATTTTCAATAATTATAGTTTTCAAGGAAATAAATTATACTTACAAGTCTCAGGAGTTCCACAGGGTGGCTGCAGTAGCAATATGTTAACTAATTTATACCTTTATCATTATGAAACGTCTTTTACTTCAATAGATTATACTTTTTACAGATATGTTGATGATCTGATTTGCTTAGTACATACAGAAAATTATCTCATAGATATAGATATCTATCCAGACAATTTGGAATTAATTCCTAATGAAACTACTATTAGTAATAATGTTAATTTTTTGGATATAAATCTTTTTATTGATCCTTCTAATAGAATTGTTACAAATTTATATGATAAAAAAGACTATTATAATTTTAATATTAATAAAATATTACCATTTAATTCTTGTAACTCGATTCAATTGTTTAGAAATATTATACTTAATCAGCTTTTTAGAATTTATAGATTATCTGATAAAACATTTCATGCTATGCATATAAATAATCTCAAAATTACCAGCAATTTATATAAATATCCCTCTTATTTAGTAAATGGTAATGTTAAAAAATTTAGAATAGATGGATTTTTATAATTCTTTTCATAGAATCTTATAATTCTATTCATAGTATCTTATATTAGCCAGACATCTCCATTCTCTTATATTTTTAATACTTTTATTTTTACATCCTCTTCCACGTCAGCATTACTATTATTAGCCCCTCCTTTTAGTAGCTCCTTTTGTTTATTATTACCTCTTCTTACCATTTCGCATTACTGTTTTTCAATTCTTATGAATGGCAACAGTAGATAGTTTTTTTTTTTTTTGCGAATGGCAACACTGGTTTCTTCAATCAGAGTTCCCGGTTTCGACTCGTTTGTACATATGCTGTGCATTATCCAGGTATTCATTTTTTTTTTTATTCCTTCTTTAAGTATGTCGTCCAAGTAGAAATAGTTTATAGATATAATCTATCTATTTCTTCAGAAACATACATATTTTATGTCTGCTTCGTCAAAATATTTGGACTTGAGAACGAATTTTACGAAGTAAACATTTCCATTTTTTTAGGCTTAGCCCTTTTTTTCCTATATTCGTTTCCATATCTTTGAATTTTGTTGATTTTCTGTAACTTGATAACTCGTGTTTTGTATTTTTTTCATTTGATTGATGATTTGCTCTTTTATATTTTATTCTGTGGGTGTTTTAGAAAGTTAGGTTTATCGTGTTGCAGCTTCTTACTTTTCGCTCCATTTCAAATTACTATTATTATTATTATATATATATATATATATATATATATATATATATATATATATATATATATATATATATATATATATATATATATATATATATATATGTATATATAAAATGAAAGATTTTAATCGTAAATTTTGCATAAACTACTGTATGTACAAAAACCCCCATCTCTAGCATATCTGTTACAAATGAGTAACTATAGACCAAGACTAAGGTATAGAAGGTAACATATCACTACAAAGGAAAGGGGGATGAAAAGAATATAAAGATACTAAATTCACAATTAAAAGTATATAAATATAAATAAAAATAAAAAAGAAAACACGGCAAAAATGAGAAAAGGCAATAATATTTAGCTCAAGATAAAAGATTGAGACATAGAGAACAATCAATTGAAATTACACAAAAAATGGCGGTTAGTTCGAAATTGCATTCTCATCAGGACAGCCATACAATTCGAATTAAAACCGATAGAATAGCCAGTTTCTGACAATGGCGATAGTATTTAACTATAGACACAATTGGAACTGTCTACTGGCTAGTGGAAGGAGAAAAATAAGTCAATTGAATTACAAATCAGAAAATTAATACCTCCTCGAACAGAAATATGAACTCACAAGCATTGTTACCACGCGTAAGTGGAAGAAGCGACTGAGCATTTCACCTCACTTTATCAATGCGAGTGGGCACCGGAATGAATACATTTGAACGATACATAAAATGTATGGAGACTTTAAAAATAGTAATCAGTATAGGACTCAGAACAAGTGGAAAATAGTCATTCGAAAATAGTAAACAGTATTAGACTCAGGCCAAGTGGTAAGTTAGGTGATAAGAATGGGTGAATTCTCAAAATTGAGTTATCCAATCAAAGATTAATAATGCA
This sequence comes from Amaurobius ferox, assembly GCA_951213105.1. Taxonomy (NCBI): domain Eukaryota; kingdom Metazoa; phylum Arthropoda; class Arachnida; order Araneae; family Amaurobiidae; genus Amaurobius; species Amaurobius ferox. Next base: position 10,949,266 of record OX578138.1, on the reverse strand, counting down.
TGTGTAAAATTATTACGTGGTATATTTGAAATTATTAATAATATTATTTACAAATACTTCCGGATATTGGTAATTTTGACAAATGCGTTTAAGATTATTGATGTGGAGAAAGTGAAACCGAGGATCAGAAAGTCGATGTATTCGAAATAGCTGGTTTAAAATGATGTTTCTAAACAATTGAATAGAATTACAAGATTGATATGATAGCAGCTTTATGATAGTGAAGTTGTAAGAATCTTTTTTATCATATAGATTGGTGATTACATGATTATTAAGTGTATCTATATTTAGGTCTAAAAAGTTTACAGTTTTACTAACGCTAGGCTCATTAGGAATTAATTCTAGGTTAGATGGGTAAATATATATATATAAATATATACTATATATATATATATATATATATACTATATATATATATATATACTATATATATATATATATATATATATATATATATATATATATATATATATATATATATATATATATAATTATTTTTTAATTTGCAATCAATTCAAATTTATGCTGTATTAGGGCTAAATTTAGTAATAGAAAATATATTTTTAATGCTAATCTCGTCCAATGTTAATTGAAGATTTCTGTAACATCCATTTTCCTTTTATTTTTTACTGTTATTTTTATTTTAAGTTAGAGTTCTTTGAGTTACAACTTCTCTCTATTCTATCATTGGATTTTTCATATATCATTATTATTAAAATCATCTTATTTATAAGCTGCATTTCAGCAATAAATTAAATCACTGGGTTTAATTTCGTCGCTTAGCAATAATATATCATTTTTTCCCCCAAATAGTTTTGAGGAACAAATATCGTTTGCATAATGCTATCTCAATGGAACGTTTAATTCTGCGTTTTTTATTAATATCTCGATAATCCCTGGTCTTAAAAATTCGAAACATGGACTCAATTTTAAGTGGCGTTATTCCAAGTCTATCCCAAAAATTTCATCCAATTCGGTGCAGTCGTTCTCCCGTGGCAATGAGACAAATAAATACACAAATATATCCATAAATAAACATACAGATAGATTTTCAATTTTATTTATATAGATTATTAGAAGTATAGCCGCTGTTTGTACGGAAAATATAATATAAAGGAGCTTAACATTCATAATTATGTGTAAATTCCTATACTATGGGTGGCCATAATTAAATTAGAGGTGTTTAGAGCCCGATAGTGTGAAAACTGTTGGGCCAAACTCAACCAAATTTGCAGTAAATACTATTTAGACCATGCGGTTTTGATTTTTAAAAGAAAAACAAAAGTTCGAATTTTTGCTTCCGCGGGCCAAAGTGGCGCTGTAAGTGCCTATTTTTGGAGCAAAATAGGCTTCCTATGCCTATTTTTGGAGCAAAATAGGCATAGGAAGTACAGAAAGTTAACATTTTACATGAATTTTGATATTGATATCACATTTTACCTTCCCACTTGCACATATATTTTATCAAACATTTTAGTAATCATGTCTCCCACACGCAGTAGTGCGCTGTATTAAAATGCAGATTTTCACGATGAAAAGAGCAATAACGCAAAAAATTAGTAAATCAATGCACGTCAAGTAAATCAATGGAGATCTGCTGCATTCTTCAGTAGAGAATGTTGTTCAGAGAATGCTCTTTTTGAAACATGTGCAAGGAACACATATTGAATCACACATGTAAATGATTCCAATATAAAAATGAATATCATACGTATGTAAATGTAAGATGCAAATGTAAATATAAAATGTACTAAATACGTATAAAATGTAAATGTGATGTCCTTTTCAAAATACATGTAAAATGTTAACTTTCTGTATTTCCTATTCCTATTTTACTCCAAACGTGGACCTTACAGCGCCACTTTGGTCCGTGGTGGAAAAAATCCAATTTTTTTTTCTTTTAAAAATCAAAATCCATGGTCTAAATAGTATTTACTGCAAATTTGGTTGAGTTTGGCATAACAGGTTTCTCACTATCGAGCTCTAAGCACCTCTACTTTAATTATGGACCCCCTGTATTCTAAATGACTTTCTTATTTAAAATATTGTATTAAAATATATAATTTAATTCTTCTAAAAAATTGCATAAGAATAGCTGGGGTCGATAAACAAAATTATCTTCACTGGCATATGTGAAGAATATAGCATCCTGGTCCAGTTTGTAAACAAATTCAGAAAAAAATATTTTTTATTCTCACAAAACGACAGAGATTATCTAGAAAATCGTACTTAATTATGCCAAATATTCGTCAATTTAGCGAAATTTTAAAAGTTCCCAAATTTATCGCCAAGTGGGACTATAAAGTTGACTGTCTCACTTATCGGCAAATTGACGAAACATCATTACAATACTATCCCCTAACAAAACACAATTAATTTAATTTATTTAGCGCAATTTTATCAATTTCAAGATATTTTTATGGTTTTATAAACATTTTTTATCAATTTTGCGATATTTTAAAAATTTGCTACATGTGTTACGAAGTAGGACGGTTGGACTGACAGACACATGCTACCGAAACATCATTTCAACACGCTCTTCTAACAAAATAAAATTAATTTCATAGGTTTAGCGTCATTTTTATCAATTTGGCGACATATCCGTCAATTTGGCAACGTTTAAGAAAAGTTGCCACGTCAGCGATATCTCGCCAAATTCGTAGATTTGAAGTTACAGATCTGAAGAATAAAACATCCTGATCCCATTTGTATATACTAAATGAAAATACTAAAATTGCATTAGAAGATATACCCGTTCTACTCTTATTCTGTTTCAACAATCGGCTAAATGAATTTATTGGATAAATACAATAAATGAGTTTATGGCTAAATACTATACGTTTCAAAACTCTTTGCCAAAATCAATAAAAGTGATGTAAGCAGTTCGCAATTAATATAATTAAAAGAAAAATAAATCCGTTCATTTATAAGATATATTTTTATATCCATTTATTTATTATTCAAATTGAAAAAATAATTATAAAAATTACATATCATGACATAAGGAAGAATCTTCTTCATAAAATGTTGATAATTAAATAACCATTTTGAATTCTTAATGCTGGTACGAAATTGCAAGCTCTTATCGACGAAGTGGCCTCTAAAGGTGTTGATTGAAGAGTTTGAAAGTGAGATATTTAGAGTCCCATTGGTTTATCGTTTGTGTGCGTGGGAAAATAATATGAACAATCAGTAAGTAAAAAAACACTTTGTGCAAAGGATAAGGAAAACGTGAGCAACGTACTTATGTACAAATAAAATAACAATGCAGCTTATAGCTGTTTCGGGGATCCAGCGTATCTTCGAAATAGTTGCTATGCTGCATTGCTATATTATTTATGATTAAACACGTTTGCTCACGTTTTTTTAATATGAACATCGTATGGGGAAAATAATATAAAGACGTAAAAATGCAATGTTGAGTTTTTCATAATATTCTATTCAGATTTTATCATTCTATTGATATAAAAATGCAATTTAAATTAATCTGCAATAAAAACACTTTGTTCGGAATGGCATAAAATGTTGCTTAAAAATTAGCCGGTTTCGGAGATAAAAAACGCACATTTTTTTTATCTCCGAAAATATATTTGTTAATAAATAGTTGCATTTGCAAACAAAAAATCTAGAAAATTAAAAGAAAAACTTTGGAAGGAAGAGAAAGAAAGTAGAAGGATACAAAACAGTATCGAATTGAATCTAATTGTATCGAATTTAACAATATCTAACTGCGATGTTTGTGCCCCATGACTGGGAAGTTAAGTTTTCAGTACTTGGTACTTAACGTTCATCCTTTTATTTAATGAGATACTGTTTTGAGTTATTCTATTGTGTACTTTACTTCCTTGCACGTTTTCATTTCATTTTTTGGGATTCTAGTTTGGTAACAATTCCGACCTGTGTCAGAGATGGAACTATTTACTGACAGATATGTTTTTGCCATCGCCTGTGTTATTGCTTTCTCTCTCTCTCTCTCTCTCTCTCTCTCTCTCTCTCTCTCTCTCTCTCTCTTACTCTCTCCCCCCCCACTCTATCCTGAAAAGGAGGCTGATAACTCTTAAAGCAGTTGATACTTTTAATCAACTATTTATGCTCTTATTAATGAAGTTTTGCAGAATATTTGATGAAATTGTAAAGTATGGAATCATGCTCCCATAACAGACAGAACTACATTATTCGTGTAACGTTTTTGTGGGTTTTTTATGTGTTCATCTGCTGAAAATAGTAGTCGTCTAATATGGTAGGCTAGAGGAGATTCACCGCTACTACCGAATTGCGACTAACTATTATGCTATAGGGTCAATAATATCTTCTTCCAATAAAGCCTTGGCTACGACCAACGGAACCATTCACTGGGTAGGATCACTCGCGAATCAAACCGACGACTTTGAGAAGGGTAAAACCATAGTCACGACATACGTAAATGATATAAAGACGTAGCGTGATGACGTGAAAATTTAATAGATGAACATTTTCCACGGTATGAAATTGTAGGCAGAGTTTAGACTCCCTACATACTTTTAGAGCCGAGAATGGGCCCGTAAAAGATGACATACGTAACTAACGTAACGGCACAACGTAATGACCCAAGAATTTGATAGATCAAATTCATGTACGTAATTAAACTGTGTGCCGAGTTTCAGCTCTCTACATACCTTCAGAGCCGAGAATGGGCTCGTAAAAGATGATATACGTAAATAACGTAACGGCATAATGTAATGACACAATTTGATAGATGAAATTCATATACGTGATTAAACTGTATGCAGAGTTTCAGTTCTCTATATTTTATAAGAATCGAGAACGAGCCCGACAATTATGTTAAACGAAGGGTCAGACTCCAAGTAAAGTTAGTAAGAGGTGCAGGGAAAAAATAAAGTTAAACATCAAAAGATTTTGAGCTGATTTTGTCTCTGAAAGAAATGAAGATAAGTCTTCCACAAGCAATTCTATTCTGCTCATATGATTATGCTGCTCATGGGATTCATCGTTCCAAGCCCGTTTCTATTTGGGGGTAAATTGAAACAAATACCTTAAGTGATCGATGGTTGCGATCGTGCTAATGCAGTTTATCGGGTATTTTCTTCTCGTTATAATTTTACCCACCACGTACGTCTTCATGGCAGAATAAAAGCGTTGCAGCTTTTGATAAGTATGTAGAAAATGAAACTTCCGTTCACGGACGAAGTATAATCATCTATGGAATAAATTCTTTTTTATTTTTCCTACAATGTTTAATATATATGTAGAGGAAAGCATTGATGAGGTTCGAATTTGTTGGGTGAACTAAATGTTTTATAGAATTCTGTAAAAATATATAGAAAAGTCTTTGGAATTATCGCCATTTTCTACAGAGCACAACAGAAGTCTCTAGAGTTTCTAAAGAGCGCACTATAGTCTCGTAAAAAGGTTCAGACTCAATCAATCTTTAGACAAAACTTCTACTCGACTTATAGAATTCTGTAGATATACCAAGAGCTGTACCGGAGAAGGAATCATATTTATAAAGTTATCAGTAGTTAAATAATTTTTATTGAATTCTACAGAATATTTTAGTATGGGTGAATATGAGTGTTCGACATATTTTTACGTTTGGGACATTTTAGAACAAGCATTCTTTTTATTGGGACACTGTCATCAAACATAATTCTGCTGGTCACCCGTTTATATTTTACAATTTTACTTTCTGAATCATATTATATCAAGTTTCTAAATTTTTCAATGGCAAAAAACATTGTGCCACAGCTTGCGTTTTTGTATAGCATTATGTCACTATGAAAGAAGTAAAAGTCACTGTATTATGTGGAGAACATAAACTGACCACATCAGACTTTCTTAAGAGAATAACCCATGTGTTAATAGTCAACTGTATTATATCACTGTGTTTGCATACGCATTTTAAATTAAAATCAGATCAAAATTTGAACAACCCTAAAATATGAATACCATGGGCGCCTTTAGGAGATGGCAAGAGGGGCGTTCTCTCTCTAGGCGCTCAAGGTCACGAAGGTGGGCATCCAACTTTCGTTCTTTCGAAACAAACTGCCCGAGCAACCCGAAGGTGTAAGGTGAATGTTAGGACTGCTAGAATAGAGCCACCTAATTTTGACCGGAACTCAGTAGGGCGATATCCACAGGGACCATATCCTCTTTCCTCTACCTTCAACCTATCGAAAGGACTTTCAAGCTAACATACTTAACGTGCCCATACTATGCGTGAACACGCAGACAGTTTGGACAGAGGCTGGAATCGAATTTAGGTCTTTCGAGTGCAATCTAAGTTCTTTAACCACTGAGCTCTCTTGTTTTCATAGGGACACTGGACAGTCGATATTGTGCATTTTATCCTTCAGTTTGTCCAACTAACTTCAGTAGTTTGCCTTCCCTCCCCTCCGCTTAAAAATGTTCTATGGGCGTCCATGCTTAATACTCCACATTTTAGTCACCTATTCTAATAAATATATTTATATTATATATTTATGCATTACATAAATTTACAAATAAATAAATAAAGATATATTTATATATTATATTTATATTAATTTATAAGGCAATCGATACGAACTCCTGCTCTAATAAAATTAATGTAACACGCTTATTAGGCTAAAATACACTTTGAAAGGAGAGCTTTAATATAAGTTCTGTTCGATTGAGTCTTGGCCACTAATGAAAATCAAAGGGTGGGCGTTGATGCATGTCAACAAAGGGAGAAAGAGTTTTAGTCGATGTATTGGAGCTGTGTCATCTTTGGGCGTATCTGTAATCAAAGGAAAAGCGTTGCATTCGGAACCCCACTTTCATGAATAAGTTACGCTGTTTGAAGAAAGTACATTTATTGCCAATTCAGAAGCGCTTTTTCTTTACCTTCAATACATGGTAATGTATAAGGAAAGTATTAGAATCTTGTCGAAAATCGCAACTCGAGTTTTTGACGGATCGACACGTTTTGTGACTTCTAGAACAGGAATACACTATTTTTAGCGTAATGTCTGTGTGTGTATGTGTGTGTCTGTTTGTGCAATGTATGTGTCTACTCTAACTCAAAAACTAATGGGCTCAATTTCATAAAATTTTATAAGTCACTTGTGGACGACTTTGGTGCTAATTAGATTTTGGTAGATTCGATATAAAAGAACCTGCCATTTCTTTTGCGAAATGGGCCGCAGAAATCGTATGTATCCACTCTAGTAAAACACTAATTTTCAAAATTTCACAAAATGTGGTAGATATGTCACCTTTAGGTTACCTTGATGCTCAAATGTATCCATTAAATGCTTGATGTATGCGTAATTTTTAACGATGAAAAGAATAAGACCCATCCCATCATTCCAGTGCTAAAGGTTCTCCAGATAATTAAGTTTTTTCGCATTTTTGTTACACCGTCTTTGAGAATACGCCTCAGTTACCCAATGAAAACGAAAGATGAATTGAAAGCGCCAATTCAGTGTTATTTCAAACGATGATGCGTGTTATTTTGTGCCATTAAATTTTATTTAATGAATTATTGAAGAAATGAAGAAACAATTAGTTTGAATCTGTAGGGAAAGTCACGTGCTGCCCACTCTATACTTCACAGTACTGGAGGATATCGACTTCCTTATGATTGTGTTAGTTACTGAGTGGTGAACGGGTGCGGTCGCTTCATGACTGCGTTTGGCCACTAACATGATGCCCAGGTCATTCGAGGATGTTCTAGAACGACCTGGAATGCATTTTCGGATAACATGTGAGGATTAGCAATTTCTATTCCCGATTTCTTATTTTTCAAGCAGTGTCCTCCCCGGGGAAAGAAAAGTCTAAATTTACATAGCAGCACCGAAGATTGCGGACGGTAGACGGTGCTGGCAACCAGGTTATAAAAAGGCGAAGTGCGAAGTATGAGAGGGTAGGAGATGAAACGAGTTGGTACGTGAAGCGCGACGTGTGTGGATGCAGACGATGTTAGAAAAGATGGATCCTGTACATTCTGATTTATTATTTGTGAATTACGTTAATAGAGTTTATTTTATGATTTCTACCGGTTAAGAATAAACTTAATGTTTTTATCAAAGATACCTGCGTGTTCATTCCGACATTTTTACAAACTGTGAGTCCCACTTTTTTTGGAATTGGTTTTATATAAATAAGAAAGGCAGTATGGCCCACAGAAAATAAATTGGCAACTTCCTTAATGGACTGTCCTGTCTCAAGAACAGTTCCAAACGCATTCTTTGTTGTTGTTGCTGTTGAGACACAGACCGTCCGACCTACCAGAAAGGTGTAAGGTAACAGTTTGGACGACCGGGAAGTGCCACCCAATTTCGACCGGAACCCAATGGGGGAGGCATCCACAGGGACCGTACCCTCCTTCCCCTACCACCAACCTCTCGGAAGGATTTACGGACTCACATGTTTAACGTGATCGTACTCCGCATGAACACGGCGGCAGTTGTCACAGCGCGCAAACCACCGGGCTGCCGCGCCCGAAATGTGCCAACAGCACGCGGTGTTCCCAGGTGGTCACCCACCCAAGCGTCAAGCAGCATCGGGCTAACCGCGCCCGATGCTGCTTGACTTCGGTGATCTAACGAGAACCGGTGTTTTCAGCACGGTTCGGTCGTTGGTTTGTCATAACAGAGCTAATATAATCCCAAATGAACCCCAATATTCTTCGAAAAATTTTCTTTGTAACTCTTAGGCTCAAACAAGTCGTTTTCACCCACGCCCTATTTTCATATTGTTCGAGGCGCAAGACCCGGTTGGACACATCATTTGATAAAGTGCACCCTCCATCAACGATGACAGTACATGTCACCCAATAAAATCCACGGATGCATTCGCTATTTGAGAATTTGCATCGGGAACGGCAGTGTATAAGATTGTAGGGAGAATGAAAGCAAAATGTAAAGCTCTCTGTTCATAGTAGCCAGTTTGGTTGAGGTGATACCTTGCCAGTGATACCTTTTAAATTTTTATACGACCCCTTAGACAAATTGGGTCAAATCAGAAAATTTTTAATTTTAATGCAACAAGATCATTAAAAAACCCCGCATATCTGTATCTTTAAAATCAAGTGAATTATGATAAAGGAAAAAAGCTGACTTATGCCACTTTTCCGTATCATGTGAAAGGCTGTTTCATCAGTGAACATAGGAATCCTAAACAAATTGACGATGGAAATTGTTTAGATCAAAAATACGTTAATATGTGTCAAAAAGTTTTATCACATATGCATCTAAATAAAGCATTACACAGAGATCATATAAAGCAGTAGTACTCACTACGCGGTTGGGTATCCTATGTATATCCTATGTATCCTATTGAGTATCCTATGTATCCTATGTCCCAACCAGTTTTATCTTTTTTGTGATATGTCACAAATTTACATTTCTAATTTGACATAGGGTCCCCATTCACAATGTTCAATTTTCAATTAAATATAACTCGCTCAATTTTAAAGATACAGATATGCGGGTTTTTTCAATGATCTTGTTGCATTAAAAATAAAGATTTTCTGATTGAACTATTTTGTCTAAGGGAGTCTTATAAAAATTTAAAAAGTGTAACTATTTGAAAATTAATGGAAGACCTATTTCATTAACTTAGTCTTATTTCCTACCTTACTTTCAACATTTTTGAAATTTGCATTGCCCACTTATCTCCAACAGGTGAAGAATTAAAGCAGGCTTCAATCTTTTTGGGACACCCTGTATAATTGCAGGGAAAGTAGAAACAAAATGTAAAGAGCCCTTTTTACATTATCCAGTCTGGTCAAGGCCTAAGAACCTACCCTGCAAGACCCTTAGAGCATCTTCAAACCTTGAACAGCACGTTTCCAAACTGATATAACGAAACGGACCCAAATCCAGCTCTCGTATTAGCAAAGTCAATCCGTTCGGATCCGCGGATTAATGAGTTAACTCAATTGCTGGACTCTATGAAGCAAGTAAACCGTCCACCATTTATATATCATTGTTGCTAGTTTTTATTTTAAACTCGCCGCCTTCGGCGACCAGCCTATTCGCTACCCTTGAAAATTCAGGCCGTGGCACAAACTCGCTGGCGCGACCTACTAGAAAGTTGTAAGGTAAATATTTGGACGGCCAGGAAGTGCCACCCAATTTAGACCGGAACCCAGTGGTGGAGGCATCCACAGGGACCGTACCCTCCTTCCCCTACCACCAACCTCTCGGAAGGACTTACGGACCCACATGTTTAACGTGATCGTAATCCGCGTGAAAACGGCGGCAGTTTTGGCAGTGGCGGGAATCGAACACTGGCCTCCCGAGTGCAATTCCCGCGCGCTAATTTCCCGAGCGCTAATTTAAATTTTATAATGACCATATGCTAAGCTCTTAATTCCATCATTCTCATTCCATCGCTTCATCGTTTCATCATTTAAAATATCTATAAATTAAAATATCCATTTAAAAAATCCATCAATCCACCATAATTCAATCATTTAAATTTTATAATGACCATATGCTAAGCTCTTAATTCCATCACTTAAAATATCACTTAATTTTCTAACCCGATGCACGATCGTTAGCAAAAATTTTCAAACAAAAAAATAAACGCCTTTTCTCGACCAATTTACCATCTCCCGAAATTTCCATGGAATAAGTTCCATTTTATACCTCAAACATCCAAAATAGCGACTCGCTTCAGTCAGTCTGATCCCAAATCTTCGTTTGGGGTAACTAACTTTAACACCGTTGCCATGGAAACGCCGGTCGCAGTGCGCCTGCGCGGGAATGGGAGGAAACATTATTTTGCCAGCTTGAGGTCGAGAAATTGAAATTCGGAAATTCTTAAAATCCGGATTCTGCAGTTACTTTTTCATATTTCTTGACCAGATTGGGCTTGTAAGATTCCCTGATCTTTGAGCTTTCTAAAAATGTAAATTATTAGTCGAAATACTCGAAACTTTTCCCGATGCGCGGATTTAAAAACGAAAGTTCGTTTTTTTGAGCCGAAAATGACTTCTGTTTTAAAATCTTTAAAAAATATTAAAATTTGTCCCTGAGATTTGAAATTGAAATATTTTTACTCGCAATTGTCTGCTCTTTCCGGTCGTGTGATTTGTTTTTTCTACGACGTCTGGATAGTGGAGAAAAAAGGGGAAAAAACGGTCGAAATCGCATAAAACATTAAATAACAACAACAACAAAAATCAAAGTTTAAAAATCGGTTTTGACGTGTCACCTTCCCACCCCCCGGGTCTACGATTGCCAAATTTCGTAACTCTCCGACGCGCGGTCGCTGAACCTATAGTGCATAAGACACAAACACACACAGACATTGTCTTTTATTATTTAAGATGTGGTAGTAACGTATTAACACATTTTGTTTTCTTCAAATTATGTTATGCTACTCTACATCATTCGTATAAAGAAAACAATGTATTTTTCAACAATAATTAAATTAAATTTAAAATTGCATTGCATCATTAGGAATACTTAATTTGAAAACGGCTATTTATATTTCAAAACATTAGCTAGTTGATATATCCTTATTAATGTCGGACAATCTATATAGTGAAGCACAATTTTCTTGCTTCAAAAATTTTCATTTTATTTGAACCATCTATTTCTCAATAATGGCTATAAATAGAGATTGCACAACGACTGATATGAATTCGGCATCAAATTTTGTAGGAGATAGGGTGGTTGGTTCACTCTGAATTTTCACTTCCGTTTTATAAATTTTACTTGAAACAAGATTGGTTATAGATAGATAATAGATAATGACTGATATGCATTCAGCATTTAATTCTGGAGGAGGTAAATGTATATAAATGGAAGTATTTCCTCTTCCAATTTTAGAGATATCACTTCCGATTATAACATTTTCACATTATTTTTTAAGCAACTATTTGAAAATATGCTATAGCTATATCTTTGATGATGACTGATTTTGATTCTGCATCAAATTCTGGAGTGTGTCGGGAGGGTTCACTAAGGATTTGAATTTCCGATTCTGTTTGCACTTCCAGTTTAAAATTTGTTTTGAAATAGCTATTACTCATGATTGGCTATATATAGAGTTTAGATGATGACTATTATGAATTAAGCATCAAATTCCGGAAGAGGTTGGGTGTTTCTCAATTTATACTTTCGGATTTTTTTTTACTTATGGTTCAAATTTTCTTTTGAAACATGTCTGAGGATTAGCTATATATAAAGCTTAGACAATGACTGATATGGATTCAGTATCTAATTGCATAGAGGATAGTGTGTTCATTAAGGATTTCAATTTCTAGTTCTGGAAATGCACTTTCGGCTTTTTTTTTTAATTCGTATGATTTTTTAAAATATGTATGCAAAATATATAAAAATGCTTAATAGTTGTGTCAGAATTGAAGTTTATACATCATTATCCGCCATACAAAGGCTCTTTCATAAATTTCTTGAGAATTATTTTGATTCTTGTACCAATTTTGACAATTTTTATTTCATTAAGCGTTCTATTGATTGTTATATATAGTTTGATAGTGTGGTGTATGGAAGTTAAAGTGGCGCTTAAGCTTAAGCGCATGATTGAAATTGGTTGTTGATTGAAATGCTGCAATAACCCACCTTATATTCTTTTTGTGAGTTCCTAAAATATAATTAATTAATTTACATACTGCACAATTGACTTCCAAAATTTTCAATTTTAAAGTAAACATTCTTTATTAAACATATTATAATTACGATTAACTTACATTAATTATATATACATTTTTAAGGAGGAGAACCTGCACGTGTGAGACCAGGCTTGCTATATTTGCTCAAAATTATCTATTCGACCTTTTATAAAAGCATATTGGCACATACCTCTGTTTGTCATGGACACTGCAACACATATCTCATAATCTGTACATTCTGGACTCTAATTGTCCACGAACGCCGCTTCGACGTTCATTGCCTCAATTCTATGAAGCACACTCTTTACCATGCTGGACTGTCATTCTAGTTACAGCGCTATCGGACGGTCATTCTTAATTCACTCAATATCCGAAAGCCAGTCATTTTCAATTGACTGCATCACCATCTATTTCTGGCCAATCATTCTCACTTGCCCGTGTCTCGAATTCTAAATATTTCTTGTTGAACTTTCTCTGCCTGTTGTAACATCATTTCGCCTGAGATCCAGACACGCCCTCCGTATCGCATTGGTTGTCATCAGCGCGATATAGCAACACTTCTTCATTGATCACCTTCTTAGCCAATCTGCATGGTTTCAGTGTTGGTCCCCAAGGTGATCTCTGAGCCAACCACACCTGTAATTTATGTGTACTGAATTTATTGCAGTCATGACTTTCCAGCCAGGGTTGTCCTAAACTGGTGCCTACGAGTTTACGCTTTTGTTTGGTAGTTACATATCATAAATTTTCGTACTATTAAAACTGCCTAAATGTCTCCTGGTCTCGCATATAGTGTTATATTTTATTTTCCCTGCAATGCATGGTAATGTATAGGGAAAATATTAGAATCATGCTGAAAATCGTAACTCGAGTTTTTGATGGATCTACACGTTTCGGGAGTTCGGGAGTACTGTGCAATGTATGTATCCACTCTAACTCAAACACTAATGGACCGAATTTTATAAAATTTGGTAGATAAGTAATTTGGGTGTGACCCTGGTGCTGATTAGTTTTTAGTATGATTCGGGATAAAAGAACTCGCCTTTTTTTGCGAAATGGCTTGCAAAAATTGCCTATATCCACTCTAGCTGAAAAACTAATGGACCGAATTTCACAAAATCCGGTAGATAAGTCGCCTGTGAGTTACCCTGGTGCTGATTAGATTTTGATGCGATTCGGAAAAAATAACCTGCCTTGTTTTGCGAAATGGCCCTCAAAAATCGTCAAAATCTAATTTTAAAAACTACGTATGCTGAAATATATCCATTAAATGCTTGTTTTATACGTAATTTTTAACGATGAAAAGAATAAGACCAACCGCATTACACTAGGACTATCCGTTTTCGAGGTATTTTACTTTTTTCTAATTTTCTCCACGCCACCTTTGAAAATAAGTCCAGTTACCAAATGAGAACGAAAATTGAATTAAAAGTGAGTTAAATTTAATTAAAATAAAGAGAACGTGGATATAAGTCTGAAGGGAAAGTCATGTGCTGCCCACATCAGATTTTTTATTCTCGTATAAAATTTTTCTATTTTTTGTGTAGCTCAATTATAGTTTCCTGTGCACTTGCATAAAAAACATGCGATATATCTAATACTTCTCGAGTTATTAGCCTGATTAAAGACTTTCCTTGATATCATGTATTAATGATACAGCTTGCTTAGGGAAAGTAATAAAGAATAACACAATGTTGACACTTAATTTAATTATTTACAAAAGGTGAGGATTTACCGGGCTTATGTTAAAGTGAAAAAAAATTATTCACACACAAAAAAAAAGATAAAATACTTTTTATTGTACTTCATTAGAAAGAAATACGGTAGTTCCTTTAAGAAATCACAGAAAATCCGATAAAATAAATATCTCCAGGGAGAGAAATAATCAGCTAATTGCATGAGTGATTTGTGGCACTGATTTGTTTAAAGCCCTCTCCATTGTACAAATGTTATGTAAGGGATTGAGCATAATTAGGAATAGCATTCTTTAGAAATCTAGTGTATAGATTTTCCCTGAAACGAGCGGAAGACAAATATCTGACTAACAATGGTACAAAGTATTACAAGCATTATTTTCTCTACAATGCATAGTAATGGGCACCCATAGGGAAGGGCAAGGGGTCCATTTGTCCCCCGGGGCGTTCAAGGACAGAAACGAGTGTGGTTAGCCTGTGGAGCAAAGTGCAATTGACAAGAATTTTATACAAGACATTTCATAAAAAATTTGATGTGGACAGCACATGGCTTTCCATACAGACTCAAAGTGATTGTCTTCTTATTTATTTAATAATTATTTTAATTGAATTTAATTGCACAAAATAACATACGCATACTTGTTTAAAACAACACTGAATTTGTACTTTTAATTCAATTTTCGTTTTCATTGGGTAACTGGAAGTATTTTCAAAGACGGCGTAGCAAAAGTGCAAAAAATAACTAAAATATCTCAATAACGGTTAGTCCCTGAGTGATGCGATTGAGCTTATTCTTTTCATTGTGAAAAATTACGTATAAAACAATCATTTGAGAACACGCATAGTTTTTATTTTAGATTTTGATGATTTTTACGGGCCATTTCGTAAAAAAGACAGGTAATTTTTTCTCTAAATCGTACCAAAATTTAATCAGCAAAGTATCTTTCAAGTGATTTATCTACCAAATTGTGTGAAATTTAGTACATTCGTTTTTTTAGGTAACGTGGATACATGTGATTTTTACGGGTCATTTCGCAGAAATCTATATAAATAAAAATGAAAATCTGTCTGTCTGTCTGTCTGTCTGTCTGTTTGTCACACCATCACGGGAGAACGGCTGAACCGAATTTGATGAAATTTTGTGGGTAGCCCAGAAATAGCCCCACTTAAAATTATATCCGTGTTTTGAGTTTCTACGACCAGTGGTTCTCGAGATATTAGTAAAAAACGAAATTTTCGTTTGTCTCATCGTCACGGAAAAACGGCTGAACCGAATTTAATGAAATTTGGTGAATAGCCTTGAAATATCCCCCCATAAATTTGTCCAAGTTTCGAGTTTCTAAGACCTGGGGTTGTCGAGATATTAATGAAAAACGGAACTTTTTCCTAGGAGTTCTACTCCCTAACTCCATGGTTTATGCAAACGAAAAGCTTGAAAATCGTTTGAAAGTGAATTAAAATTTAATCTCTGAGTTTGATGGGAGATTTTTTGCGTTAATTAGTCACTTTCTGAAAACATGAATTGTTTGAAACATGATTTAAAGGGGAAATCTATCTCCATGGTTCATGGTTTATTTAAAACAAGCTTTTACGGAACAATGAGAAGTATAGAGAAATCAAAATCGTTATTTAATTTCGCAGTTTATGTTATAAGACATGACATATTTAACATGTTATAAGATTCTATCTTATATCATGTTACTCAGAAACGCAATTAAATTAAATCTGTCTGTTAATTTTAATAATTATTTTTTCGATTTGAATAATAAATAAATGGATATAAAAATATATTTTAGAAAAGAACGATTTGATTTTTCTTATAGCATTTTTGACTGGATAATATCAATTACGGTCTTCAGGTTTAAAAATTATTATTATTTATATTTTCGGGGATTATTGATTCAAGGATTATTGATATTTTCAAGTTATTATGCAATTATTTTATTATGACAAAAATTGTTTAAACTCATATATTGTATGTTGTACGAATCTTCTACAAATACACGTGCATATCTTTTAATCTACGAGAATATAAGTAGTACAGGTATATTGACATATGTTTTGATATATATTGGCATATATTGGAATCAATTACGACCTTCTGGTATAAAGAGTACGGATATTATTGATGTTTTCAATTTATTACGTCATCTCTTTTATTTTGGCAAATATTTTTGAGACGCATATTGTAATACGGGTAATCTTCTACTAACACATTGGCATATTTTCTGATCTGCGACAATATAATTAGTACGGGGTTGCATATATTCATTCAATTCCTATTTTTTCTTCTGTAAATTTGCTTACGAAAGGGGGCAGGATGTTTTATTCTTCAGATCTGATCGTGAAGATAATTTTGCATAGTGAGAACATATATTCTTAAACTTCTCTTTAGGAGCAATAAATTTAATATTTTAACAGAATTTGCACATGATTGCGAACTTTAAGTTTCTTTAAATTATACACTCCGTACGAATAACGGGTGTGCTGTTAGTGGTTAATAAATTTTAACATTTTAGGAGGATATATCATGTTGCTCGGCATCGCAATTAAATTAAATGTGTTTGTTAATGTTTTTATTATTTTTTAAAATTTAGAAGAAATTATTTAAATAATAAATAAATGGATAAATGGATATAAAAGTATATCTTATAAATAGACGGTTTGATTTTTCTTTTAATTATATTAATTGCTGACTGCGTACATCAATTTCATTTATTTTGGCAAAGAGTTTTCAAGCTTATATCGTATTTAGCTACTAAACTCATATATTGTGTTTAGCCAATAAA
Organism: Amaurobius ferox; assembly: GCA_951213105.1. Lineage (NCBI taxonomy): Eukaryota > Metazoa > Arthropoda > Arachnida > Araneae > Amaurobiidae > Amaurobius > Amaurobius ferox. The sequence goes on along the minus strand of OX578138.1, from coordinate 10,932,176 downwards.
TTCATATAGCCGATTGTTGAAACAGAAAAAGAGTAGAGCGGGTATATCTTCTAATACAATTGTAGTGTTTTCATTTAGTATATTGAAACGGGATAAGAATGTTTCATTCAGATCTGCAAATTCAAAGCTACGAATTTGGAGGGATATCGCTAATTTGACAACTTTTCTTAAACTTGGCCAAATTGACGGAAATGTCGCCAAATTGATATAAACGACACACAAACAGCTGCCATAAACCTTCGGGTTGGTCGTGTGGCTTGGGTCTTCTACATATCAATGAAATTTTTTTTTGTTTTGTTAGAAGAGAGTACTGAAATGATGTTTGGTTAGCATTTATCTGTCAGACCAACCATCCTACTTAGTAATACATTTAGCGAATTTTTAAAATGTCACCAAATTGATAAAAATGTTTTCAAATCTATAAAAATATCTTAAAATTGATAAAATTGCGCTACATAAATGATATTAATTGTTTTTTGTTAGGGGATAGTATTGTGATGATATTTCGTCAATTTCTCGCAAAGTGGAACTGTCAGTTCTATAGTCCCACTTGGCGATAAATTTGGCGATTTTTTAAAATGTCGCTAATTTGACGAAACTGTCGCCAAATGTTCAATAGAAATATAACTATTTAGACGATATTTTTTCTACCAATTTATTTGAAGCAAACGATATCATGTCGCTTAGCAACGGATTTAAATCCAATGTGTTTATGCGGCAGACGATTTTTATTAAATCCTTTCCGATTTGAATAATGAAGATATGTATATAAAATAAATTTCATTGCCATTTCATTTTGGACTGGATAATATCAATTATACTCTTCAGGTTTAAACATTATTATTATTGATATTTTCCGGAATTATTGATTCAGGGATTATTGATATTTTTAAGTTATTACGCCATTGTTTTATTGCGGCAAAAATTGCTGACACACGCATATTGTACGTTGTACGAGTAATCTTCTAGGAATGCACAGGTATATCTTCTAACCTACGAGAATATAAGTAGTACAGGTATATTGGCATATATTTTGACATATATTGGCATATATATTGGAATCAAGTACAGTCTTCTGGTATGAAGATTAAGGGGATTAATTATATATTCAATTTATTACGTCGTCTGTTGTATTTTACCAAAAAACATTTGTAACTCATATTGCAAAACGGGTAATCTTCTACTAATAATCGGACATTATAAGTAGTACGTGTATATCTTCCCATATAATTTTAGCACTTTAATTTTGACATATATTGGAATAAATGACTGTCTTCAGATTTAAAGATTACGGGTTTATTGGTATTTTCAATTTATACATGTAATCTACTAATACAGGTTATATTTTCTAATATTCGCGTATATAATTAGTACGGGTCCCATACAATTTTAACGCTTTTATTTTGCATATATTGATTCAATTCCATATTTTTTTTTATATTTGCTTACATAAGGGGTCCAAGATGTTTTATTCTTCAGATATGTCCATGAAGATAATTTTATATAGCGAGAACAGAGATTCTTAAACTTCTTTTTAGGAGCATTATATTAAATATTTTAACAGAATATTTTGATTAAACATGTCATTTAGTATACTATAAGAATTTGGGCATGATTATGAATTTCAAGTTTCTTTATATTATATACTCCGTACGAAGAACGGGTATGCTGCTAGTCTATATAAATAAAAATGAAAATCTGTCTGTCTGTTTGTCCCATCATCATGGGAGAACGGCCGAACCGAATTTGATGAAATTTTGTGGGTAGCCTGGAAATAGTTCCACTTAAAATTTAGTTCATTTATGGAGTTTCTACGATCAGTGGTTCTCGAGATATTAGTAAAAAACGACATTTTCGTTTGTCTCATCATTGTGGCATCGAAATCTGCGATGCGTATTTCTGTTTTAAAAATGCTCTTTTTCTTGTCATGTAAATGTAGAAGCTCTCAGACGATTTTCTGTCGGAATTAGAGCAAACCGTGGTGTGTGTGCGACCTTGAATAGGCTCGCCTGCCAGTCAGCGGAGAAAGAAAAAAAGCCGTTGAGTGTTAATTTTATTTTGTTGATTATTTTCCAATGTGCTGTTATGTACGTGTGATATGGATATGTGGTTGTGACGTCAGCACAGGAGATGTAAGGGGACGCGCTTGGAGAAAGAACAGAGCTTACCATGGACGAGAGGGCTGTCGGTCGCATATAGATTTTGTTATAGTTTAATAATGAAACTATTTTAAATTTATAAAATTAACTTGTGTAAAATTGCTCTCAGTATGATATCCGACCGACAGAGCCCCTCCGAACCGAAATCTGGGTTCGTATACTATTTTCCTTTAATTGGGAGATTGTAAAATTGAATTGCTGGTTGTAAGTCTATGGAATCTTTAATTGTAAAAAGCCAGCTTAAAAGTAATAGGTCTGTATCAATCTCCCCTGGTATAATATAATGTCTTATTTGTGCTTCATAAAGAAAATTAAAGAATGTTCCTTTACTAAAATGAAATATATAGAGTCTTCCTTTCACGTGCTATTATTTTACTTGTCATTTTAACTATAGGCCATTGTGGAGTAGTTTCGCTTCACATCAGGGAGACGGATCTGAATTCTGGAGTTTAGTACTAACCACTATTAATGTGTTATACATGTTTTATATCAACTAACTTTATACATCTGAATGTGAAAGCAGAAAAGTCTTTTAACACTTAACTTTGACTTAAGTCACTTATATGGAGAGAAGAAGAAGAAGTTATTGGAACTTCTTAAAAAGCATCGTAGAGTTTTTGCAAAGTCGGTTTCAGAAATTGAGGGTTGTGATACAATTTTCCATACAATAAATTTAAGAACTAACATACCAATAAAAAAGAAAAATTACAGAGTGCCTCATCACCTTCAAGAAGAATTAAATAAACAGGTTACAGAACTTCTTGGTGCGGGTATTATTAGGCCCAGTACTTCGCCTTATAACACACCTGTTCTTTTTGTCAAGAAAGCAGATGGGTCATATCGTTTGGTCTGCGATTTTAGGCAGTTAAATGAAGTCATGATTGACGAACCATATCCAATACCTAATATCAGTGAGCTCATCGACAATTTGGCTGGAGCAACTTATTTTTCTACTCTGGACCTTACTTCTGGGTTTTACCAACTTTGTTTGGACCCGAATGACTGTGAAAAGACAGCTTTTTCAACCAACAAAGGCCATTTCGAGTGGTGTCGCACTCCTTTTGGGCTCAAAAATGCTCCTGCATCTTTCCAGAGATTAATGTCATTGGTCTTGGCAGGTGTTTCGAATGTTTACATTGATGATATAGTTGTGGCTTCAAAATCCTTTGAAGAACATATACAAAAATTGGAAGAAGTATTTGTTAAATTACAAGAACATCACTTAAAACTAAAGCCTTCAAAATGTTACCTTTTTCAAAGAACAATTAAATACCTGGGATTTTTGGTCTCAGATGGGAAAGTGCAACCTGATCCACACAATCTAGAAACAATTCAGAAATTTAAGACGCCAAAGTCCATAAAGAATGTGAGGCAGTTTCTGGGTCTCACAGGATTTTATAGAAAATTTGTGAAGAATTTTGCAGATGTTGCTTTGCCCCTCACACAACTTTTAAAAACAAAACAAGGTGAAAAATTTAAGTGGAATGAAGCAGCTCAAGAATCTTTTGACATCTTGAGGAAAGAACTTTTGAAAGAACCAATTTTGATTTTACCTGATTTTAAAAAGAAATTCATATTGCACACAGATGCATCTAAATATGCACTTGGAGCATATATTTCACAGCAAGATGAAAATGGTTTTTTACACCCTATTTCATATGCCAGCAGGAAGCTAAATGATGCTGAAACCAGATACAGTGTTGTTGAGCGTGAAGCTTTAGCTGTAGTCTGGGCAACAAATTTTTTCAAACACTATTTAATTGGAGCTCATTTCACAATTTATTGTGATCAGCACTCCCTCTCATTTATTTTCAAATTCAAGGATCCAACCTCCAGACTTTCACGTTGGATAGCTTCTCTTTCTCAGTTCGACTATGAGATCATTCATAAGCCAGGAAAGGCGAATATTGTGGCTGATTACTTATCAAGATGTGTCGGTGACAAGGAAAATCCATTATCAAAGAATTCTGCAAATACAAGAAATTCGGCTAATGCCCAAAAACCAAAGAAAGTAAATTATGCACAAAATCAGAAATCTTCAAAAAGTTCAGAAATTCAACAGGTGAATGCAATTAACACAAACCTAAATGATGAAGAAAATGTTCAGAGTGAAAATTTAGAGCAATTAACAGTGGAACCAACTTTGTTTACTAGAATAGTTAACGCTCAAAAATCTGATAGCAGATGCAACAAAATTAAGAATTTCTTAGAAAAAAATGTGGCTCCATATCCACAAAGATTAACCTTTTTCGAGAGAGAAAATGCATTGTGGTGCACACATAAGCACCCCAAAAGAAGACACGAATTTAATGAAAGATTGGTAGTACCTCAGTCATTGGTATCTGAAATTTTGTGGCTGCACCATGACTGTCCTGCATTTGCTCACTGTGGGTTTCGCAGAACTCTGTCTAGTATCAGCAGAAAGTATTATTGGCAAGACATGTACACTCAAACACAGAATTATGTCAGTTCTTGTGATGTTTGTGTCATGAACCATGGGTTCAGAAATTTTAAAGCACCAGTACAGAAGTTTGATACATCTGATTTTCCCTTCCAAAGAGTGGCAATGGATTGTATAGGCCCTTTTCCAGTTTCCAATTCTGGGAAAAGGTATATTTTGGTCATTACAGACTACTTCACAAGATGGGCAGAAGCTTACCCATTGTCATCTATTACTTCAGAGAAAATTTTGGAATGTTTTGAGAAATTCATATCGTCTCATGGTATTCCCCACCACCTGGTTACTGACAAGGGGTCGAATTTTCTTTCAAAAGCTGCTCAGAGCCTGTACAAGAAGTTGGGAATCATCAAACATAGTACCAGTAGCTATCATCCCCAATCTGATGGCCTCTGCGAGAGAGCAAATAAATCTTTGCTCAGAAGTTTGAAGAATCTTGCATATAAAGAAAAAGACGACTGGGATCGTTCAGTTCCTTTTGCCCTTCTGGCCCACAGAAATGCTGTTCATGCATCAACTGGAGAAACTCCTGCATACCTCATGTATGGCAGAGATTTAACAGTACCAAATACCCTTTTAACAGGATTTAAAAGCACAAAATATGATTCTGTGCATGATTATGGTCAAGATTTGGAATATAGATTAAAGAAAATCTATGAAATTGTTAAAGTTAATCTGGATAAAGCACAACAGAGTCAAATGCAACAACAACATAAAGGTGCAAAACAACCTGTGATTAAAGAAAATGACCACGTGTATCTTTACACACCATATTTACCACGCGACCAGTCCAAGAAACTTTCTTCATATAATAGAGGTCCATTTAAGGTGATCAAGAAAATCTCTCCAGTTAACTTCATAATACAACATGTTCTAAATCCGAAGAACGAGCAGAGAGTTCATGTCAACAGACTTACATTACTACCACCTAGAAGAGTTGAGCTTCAAACTCTTCCAAAAGATAGTGCACTTGGTCGTGATAAACAAACTGTGTCCTCATCAACCTCGAGTGTTTTCCAGCGACAAAATTCCAGTGCTCCAATTTCCAGTGATCCAAATAATGTAAACAAACAACTTTCTTCTTCCAGTCACACAAACTGTGATAACCGTCATACCAGAGTGGTCTACAATAGAGCTTTAAACCAGCAGCGTCCTAGAGTGAACAGTCGATACTCTCTCAGACAATTTAATTAATCCAGTTTTTCATCTGTGCACAACAATGTTCAAAATCTTCTTCTTCTGTGATGCAGTAATTGTTAATGCAGTTTGTTAAATTTTTGGAATCTTGAAATTTAAGCTTAATTGATTGTTGTGCATAATTTTTCTGAAAGTATTGAATCTGATTATTGAAATTTATTATTGTTTATTCTAAATATTTTATTTACACACATCTCTGACCCATTGTAATGGAAGGTTATTTCATCTGTGAAACATGCTTCATCTGTGAAAATACAAAATTTTTATTAATTTTACTGTTTTGAATTTATATGCAATTTTAATTTTGTGATGTGTGTGATATCGACAGAAACTTTTCACTCTACAAAAACTTTTGATAAACTTTTGAATCTGGAAATTTGAAACTTTTCGTGATCTTTGAACTGTGAAATTTTGTTGATTTGTTTTGAAATCTTCGAAAAACTTTTTTGAGTGATGAGATGACTATGTTTGATCAAGTTCATCTGTTTGAGGTTGTGATGGAACCTCTTCTGAAATAGTTTTCAATATTTACAATAATTTCAAGTAATTTGAATATCATGTGTTGATGAAAATTTTAATTTCAGATGTGCAGAATTTTGAATACCTGACATGAAAAACTGTGGTGAAGTGCATGAGTTGACACTTCTAACAACTTACCTGATTTTGAAAAAATTTTGAATATTTCTGTTTTTGAAAATTTATTTCATATGTTTTTCTGTTCCTGCTTTACATATATTTTTTATTTGATCTGCAATTTCATGTTTACAATTTTACAAGTCCACTTCCCTACTGGTACAAAGAGTACAGTAGTTTCGTCAGTCACCATTGTCCCTTGAGTTCAATGTTGCAAATGTTTTTTTCTTTTTGAGTGAATTGCAGGTGTTTACACAAACAAGCTACACCCAGTGTTTCGAGGGGGAAGTGAATGAAGCAAGTCAAAATCCCGGCTTTTTGCTGCGCCTGGTCGAGGCTGGACAGATCTCGCCCTTGTTTCCAGAGCGGAGGCGAGAAGCGTATCATCTGGAACCCCTGTGTGTCGGAGGAGTGATGCTGTGATGGAGGACTCATCGCTTCGGAGTTGGGTCTCTCATCTTTTCGGAATTGACTTGTGCTTTGGACCGTGGCTGTCCTGTTTTCGTCTGGATGCACCAGAAGCCCAGCACGCGGGATATATATTTTTTTTCTCATTTTCATACACACCCATTTTATTATGATGGCAGCCCGTATAGTTCCCCGCTGATTTTACTCCTTCTGGAAACATATTTTTCTGTACAGTTACACAGCAGGAATCTTTAGTGTATTTTACAGGTGTATTTTTTTTTATTTGAAGAATTTGAGAAAGTTTGATAAGAGCATATTTTGTGTATTTCAGTGTATTTGCATATGTTTTAACTGTGTGTTTTCTTTTGAAAGGATCCTATAGCAGTTTTGGACAGCATTGTGTCCTCTCTTTTGGCCATGTTTTGATGTTTTGACTCTTGGACAACGGGGACCCTGCGCAAGTCTCTGGACTCCTTGAGTGTGGTGGTAGTGTAGACGTGCATTGCTCACCCTCAAAATTTTTGTGCAAAATTGCCTGCGGCAGTTGATGCTTTAGCGTTCGCCCTGCTGGAGGTGATGCTTCTACAGGATTCTCTTGGAGAAAATTTTCCTGCCCTGCGGTTGCAAAATTTTTTGCCGGAGGGGGAAGATATTTGTGGCATCGAAATCTGCGATGCGTATTTCTGTTTTAAAAATGCTCTTTTTCTTGTCATGTAAATGTAGAAGCTCTCAGACGATTTTCTGTCGGAATTAGAGCAAACCGTGGTGTGTGTGCGACCTTGAATAGGCTCGCCTGCCAGTCAGCGGAGAAAGAAAAAAAGCCGTTGAGTGTTAATTTTATTTTGTTGATTATTTTCCAATGTGCTGTTATGTACGTGTGATATGGATATGTGGTTGTGACGTCAGCACAGGAGATGTAAGGGGACGCGCTTGGAGAAAGAACAGAGCTTACCATGGACGAGAGGGCTGTCGGTCGCATATAGATTTTGTTATAGTTTAATAATGAAACTATTTTAAATTTATAAAATTAACTTGTGTAAAATTGCTCTCAGTATGATATCCGACCGACAGAGCCCCTCCGAACCGAAATCTGGGTTCGTATACTATTTTCCTTTAATTGGGAGATTGTAAAATTGAATTGCTGGTTGTAAGTCTATGGAATCTTTAATTGTAAAAAGCCAGCTTAAAAGTAATAGGTCTGTATCAATCTCCCCTGGTATAATATAATGTCTTATTTGTGCTTCATAAAGAAAATTAAAGAATGTTCCTTTACTAAAATGAAATATATAGAGTCTTCCTTTCACGTGCTATTATTTTACTTGTCATTTTAACTATAGGCCATTGTGGAGTAGTTTCGCTTCACATCAGGGAGACGGATCTGAATTCTGGAGTTTAGTACTAACCACTATTAATGTGTTATACATGTTTTATATCAACTAACTTTATACATCTGAATGTGAAAGCAGAAAAGTCTTTTAACACTTAGAAAACGCTTTTACATCATCACGGGAGAACGGCTAAATCGAATTTGATGAAATGTTGTGGATAGCCTTTAAATAGCCCCGATAAATTTAGCCCAAGTTTCGAGTATCTAAGACCAGGGGTGGTCAAGATATTAATTAAAAACGAAACTTTTTCCTAGGAGTTCTACTCTCTAACTCCGTGGTTTATCCAAAAAAAAAGAAGCTTGAAAATCGTTTGAAAGTGAATTAAAACTGTATCTCTGAGTTTGGGGGGAGATTTTTTGCACTAATTAGTCACTTTCTGAAAACATGAATTGTTTGAAATATGATTTAATTGGGAAATCTATCTCCTTGGTTTATATTTCACAAGATTTTACTGAACAACTAGCAGCATACCCGTTCTTCGTACGGAGTATATAATATAAAGAAACTTATAATTCAGAATCATATGCAAATTATGTTAAAATATTAAATTTATTGCTCCTAAAGAGAAGTTTATGAATATCTGTTCTCATCATGCAAAATTATCTTCACGGGCAGATCTGAAGAATAAAACATCTTGGCCCCTTTCGAAAGCAAATATGCAAAAAATATGAAATTGAATCAATATATTCAAAATAACAGTGCTAAAATTGTGTAGGACCCGTAATATTTATATACTCGAATATTAGAAGATATATAACCTGTATTAGTAGATTATATGTATAAATTGAAAATATCAATAAACCCGTAATTGATTCCAATATATGACAGAATGAAAGGACTAAAATTATATATATATATATATATATATATATATATATACACACACATATATATATATATATATATATATATATATATACGATATATATATATATATATATATATATATATCCCCGTACTACTTATATTGTCTCAGATTAGAAAATATGCCTGTATGTTAGTAGAAGATTACCCTTATTACAATGTGAGTCTTAAAAATCTTTGCCGAAATAAAACAGATGACATAATAAATTGAAAATTTCAATTATCCCCGTAATCTTTATACCAGAAGGTCGTAATTGATTCCAATATATGCCAATATATATCAAAATACATGCCTATATACCTGTACTACTTATATCCTCGTAGAATAGAAGATAACCCGTGCATTTATAGAAGATTACTCGCACAACGTACAATATGTGAGTTTCAACAATTTTTGTCATAATAAAACAATGGCATAGAATTAATATGAAAATATTAATAATCCCTCAATCAACAGTCCGCGAAAATACCAATAATAATAATGTTTAAACCTGAAGACCGTAATTGATATTTTCCAGTGAACAATGCAATGTCAATGAAATTTAATTTATATACATATCTCTGTTACTCAAATCGGAAAACATTTAATAAAAATCGTATGCCGCATAAACACATTGGATTTACATCCGTTGCTAAACGACATGACATCATTTGTTTCAAATGAATTGATGGGAATCTTATCGTTTGAATAATTCTATCTCCATGGAAGGTTTGGTGACATTTTCGTCAATTTAGCGAGAATTTAAAACATCGCCAAATTTATCACCAAGTGGAACTGTAGAACTGACAGTCCCATTTTGTGACACATTGACGAAAAATCATTACAATACTATGCCCTAACAAAACACAATTAATTGCATTCATTAAGCGCAATTTTATCAATTTTATTATATCTTTATGGATTTGCAAACATTTTAACGATTTGGTGACATTTTAAAAATTCGCTTGTGAAGCATAAACCATGGAGTTAGATTTTCCATTTAAATTCATGTTTCAAACAATTCATGCTTTCAGATAGTGACTAATTAATGCAAAACTCCTGCACTAAGCTCAGAAATGAAGTTTTAATTCACGTTGACGTTTTAAACAAATTATTTTCATCCTTTCCGTTTGGATAAACCACGGAGTTGGAGAGTAGAACTCCTAGGATAAAGTTCTGTTTTTCATTAATATCTCGACAACCCCTGGTCTTAGAAACTGGGAACTTGGACAAAATTTATGGGGGGGCTATTTCAAGGCTATCCACAAAATTTCTTTAAATTCGGTTCAGCCGTTTTCCCCTGATGATAAGACAAATGAAAATTTCGTTTTTTACTAATATCTCGAGAACCACTGGTCGTAGAAACTCAAAACATGGACTAAATTTTAAGTATAGCTATTTCTAGGCTACCCACAAAATTTCATCAAATTCGGTTCAGCCGTTTTCCCGTGATGATGGGACAAACAGACAGACAGACAGACAGACAGACAGACAGATTTTCAATTTTATTTATATAGATGAAAAGTATAAAGAAATCAAAATGGCTATTAAATTTCGCATTTCATGAGGAAGATTCTATCTTATATCATGTTGCTCGGAAACGGAATGAAATTAAATGTGTTGTTAATATTTATTATATTGTATTATATGTTTATATTTTTTCTATTTGAATAATAAAAAATCTGATATGGGCAACACATGACTTTCCTTATATAATGCAATGAATTTACTACTTTTACAGTTAAAAAAATGTTATTCTTATAGTAGATACTTATATTCTTTTCAAGATATTGAATTTTCTTCAATGAGTCGTCATTTTCATTGATTTAGCGTCATTTTTATCCATTTGGCGAGATTTTTGTTAATTTGGCAACAATTAAAAATGTCGCCAAGTTGGCGACACTCCGCCAAATTCGTCGCCAAAATCTCGCCAAGCGGTATGGACGGAGCAATAAGTTATTCTTACAGCAGATAAATGACTATTGGCGTTCAAATACAAAAGCATTACTCAAAGTATCTTTTTTCATGAATGGAGCGAGCTAGATCCACGAGAATGATGTTACCCAATTTATCGCATGGTGTTACATATGAAAAGTGAACATGTTTCTCAATAGGAAATATTTTTTTTTTATTTTATATAACTTTTTGATAATTTTTTTGAAAAATGTGCAATATCTCGAGAACGGTTTATGTTAGCGTTCCAAAATTTATGTCAATCGTTGTGTAATGAAAAACTACATAAGAAATGTCTATTTGCGTAACTTTATTAGCGGTTTTTATTTTTTGACGATTTTTTCAAAATTTCACTCGAAATTTTAGGGGGGTTCTGAACATTCGATTGCGTATAAAAACAATAGGCTTCCAGTGTTTACGGATTGTGATATTTGTACCAAATTTCGTTTGAATCGGTCCATTCGTTCGTCAGTTATTCTCTCCACAGGCTCACTGACACACACACACACACACACACACACATACGCACACACACACACACACACACACACACACACATACTTTCACACACACACACACACACACACACACAGACATCACTTTAAAAATGTTTCATTCGTGATCAGGGATGCTTGAAACGTGCTCTCCCGTTGAAAACTCGGATTCGAATTTTCGACTCCGTCACAATACTTTCCTTATACATTATGTATATAAGGAAAGTAATAAATGGATGTAAAAATATATTTTATAAATGAACGGTTTGATTGTTCTTTTAATTATATAAATTGCGGACTGCGTACATCACTTTCATTCATTTTGGCAGAGGTTTCCAGCTCATATATTGTGTTTAGCTAATAAACTCATATATTGTGTTTACCCAATAAATTCATTTAGCCGATTGTTGAAGCAGAAAAAATAGAACGGGTGTATCTTATAATACAATTTTAGTGTTTTCATTTAGTATATACAAACGGGACCAGGATATTTTATTCTTTAGATCTGCAAATTCAGAGCTACGAATTTAGCGAATATCTCTAAATAACTTCTTAACTTCTTTTAAACTTTACCAAATTAGCGGAAATGTTTCCAAATTTATAAAATTGACGCAAATCAATGATTTGTTTTTTAGAATAGAGTACTGAAATGATGTTTCGGTAGCATTTGTCGGTCAATCCATCCATCCTACTTAGTAACACATTTAACGAATTTTTTTAATATCACGAAATTGATAAAAGTATTTGTGAGTCCATAAAAATATCATGGAATTGATAAAATCGCGCTTAATAAATGAAAATAATCGTGTTTTGTTAAGGGATAGTATTGTGATGATGTTTCGTCAATTTGTCGCAAAATGGGACTATCAGTTCTACAGTCCCACTTGGCGATAAATTTGGCGATTTTTTAAGTTATCGCTAAATTGACTAAAATGTCACCAAACCTTCCATGGAGATCGCATTATTCAGACAATATGATTTCCATCAATTTATTTGAAGTAAATGATATCATGAAGCTTAGCAACGGATCCAATGTGTTATGCGGCATACAATTTTATATTAAATCTTTTCCGATTTGAATTATAAAAAATCTGATGTGGGCAACACATGACTTTCCTTATATAATGTACTGAATTTACTACTTTTACAGTAAAAATAAATTGGTTTTTCTTATAGTAGATATTTATATTCTTTCCCAGATATTGAATTTTCGAGTATTAGTCGTCATTTCCATTGATTTAGCGTCATTTTCATTCATTTGGAGAGATTTTCGTTAATTTGGCAACATTTCAAAAAATCGCCAAGTTGGCGACATTCCGCCAAATTCGTCGCCAAAATATCGCCAAGAATTATGGACGAAAAAATAAGTTATTCTTACAACAGACAAATGACTATTGGCGTTCAAATACAGACGTATTACCCAAAGTATCTTTTTTCATGAATGGAGCGAGCTAGACCCACGAGAATGATGTCACCCAATTTATCGTATCGTATTACATATGAAAAGTGAACATGTTTCTCAATAGGAAATATTTTTTTTTATTTTATGACTTTTTGATAATTTTTTTGAAAAATGTGCAATATCTCGAGAACGGTTCATGTTAGCGTTCTAAAATTTATGGCAATCGTTTTCTAATGAAAAATTACATAAGAAATGTCTATTTGCGTAACTTTATTAGTGGTTTTGATTTTTTGACGATTTTTTCAAAATTTCATTCGAAAATTTAGGGGGGTTCTGAACATTCGATTGCGTATAAAAACAATAGGCTTCCAGTGTTTACGGATTGTGATTTTTGTACCAAATTTGATTCGAATCGGTCCATTCGTTCGTCAGTTATCGTCTCCACAGGCTCACTGACACACACACACACACACACACATACTTTCACACACACACACACACACACACACTTTCACACACACACACACACACACACACACACACACACACACACACACACACACACACACACACACACACACACGCACAGACATCACTTCAAAAATGTTTGATTCGTGATCAGGGATGCTAGAAACGTGCTCTCCCGTCGAAAACTCGAATTCGAATTTTCGACCCCGTCACAATACTTTCCTTATACATTATGTATATAAGGAAAGTAATATATGTATATAAAATAAATGTCATTGGCGTTGCATTTTTGACTGGATAATATCAATTATGGTCTTCAGGTTTAAACATTATTATAATTGATATTTTCGGGGACTGTTGATTCAGGGATTATTGATATTTTCAAGTTATTATGCCATTGTTTTATTATGACGAAAATTGTTGAAACTCATATATAGTACGTTGTACGAGTAATCTTCTACAAATGCAATATATCTTCCAATCTACGAAAATATAAGTAGTACAGGAATATTGGCATATATTTTGATATATATTGGCATATATTGGAATCAATTACGACCTTCTGGTATAAAGAAAACGGGGATTATTGATATTTTCAATTTATTACGTCATCTCATTAATTTTGGCAAATATTTTTGAGACCTATATTGTAATACTGGTAATCTTCTACTAACACACTGGCATATTTTCTAATCCGCGACAATATAAGTAGTACGGAGTTGCATATATTGATTCAATTCCTTTTTTTTTGTAAATTTGCTTACAAAAGGGGCCAGGATGTTTTATTCTTCAGATCTGCCCGTGAAGATAATTTTGCATAGTGAGAACAGATATTCTTGAACTTCTCTTTAGGAGCAATAAATTTAACATTATAACAGAATTTGCACATGATTGCGAATTATAAATTTCTTTATATTAAAAAAAAAAAAAAAAAAAAAAAAAAAAAAAAAGGCAGCTTCTTTTTATTCCCGAATTGTACTAAAATCTAATCAGCACAAAGGTTATTTAAAAGTGACTTACGTATAGAATTTAATGAAATTTGGCCAGTCTTTGAGTTAGAGTGGTTATATACATTGCGCGAGCGAGCACACACACACACATACACACACACAATCACATACACACACACAAATGCAGATACATTCACACAGACACACACACAGACACACACACAGGCACATACACATAGACACACACAGGTACACACACAGACGTCATGTTAAAATATATTTTTCGTGTTTTAGAGGTCTGAAAACGGGTTGATCCGTTTAAAACCCGAGTTGCGATTTTCGATATGATTCCGATACCTTCCCTATACATTGCCGTGTATTTTAAGAAAAGTAAAAATAGGAAACGATTTCAATAAAAGCATTTATTTTATGACAGCATAATTTCGTACTAAAAAGGACGTTAAAGTTTCTTACTATTACAATGATTGCTACTTTTTTAGCAAGAATTCTCGTACTTGTCATTAAATCTGGATGTCTTTTTAAAAAATTGCACAGTACTGCTAATATTTAAGTATCTTAAACGTTACTTGAGAAAACCTTCGAATGCAGTCTTTACATTATTGATATTTATATAAATACTTTTCTTTAATAGTATACAGTTGATCCCTGAAAAGAATAAATTTTCAATGATAGTAATATGTATTTGGAAAAAAAATCATTAGGTTCGCTACTGTTTTAATATGCCTTATTTACTTAAAATAATATGCCACATCTTTGCTGCAGAACCTTATAGTAGTACGCACTATAGTGATAAAAAGGAATTAAAAGCATAACGAACATATATTGTTTTTTTGAATCCGCAATAAAGTACTTTAGGTATTTGCCACTATGTATAAAATAGAAAAGGTTTTTTGATTGCCTAAAAGTGTTAAGGAGTATAACGTTAAAAGGGAAAACACAGTAATTTTATACATTGGAATACTTTTGATGAATTTGGAATATTGATTCCTAAAAAACTTAATATAATGTTTTTTGTCTAAATATTAATATAGCATATCCCATATAAAAATAAATCGTGGAATGTAGTGAATATTTTGTATTGTTTTTGACTAACATATTTAATACAGACAGCACTCTCCCTCCCCTTAAAAGCGTTGCTTAAATTAAATTCACGAGAGCGAAGTTAATAAATATGTTGCATAGTGTTGCATATGGGAAGTCAACTTCTTTTAAGATTCTTAATTTATCTTTTAGTACCTTTCAATATATTTGTTTAAAAAAGGTGCGATATTTCAAGAGTAGTTTATGTCAACATTTTAAAATGATTGCTAATTGTTTTATCATGGTAAATTATGTATGAAATTGTTTATTATTTTAAATGATTGGCTCGCTTGATATTTTGAATCAATTTTTTGAATCAAGACTTATTCGAAATTTGGTGGTGGTGGTGGATATTTTGAATGCATTTTTCAAAGAATTATTCGAAATTTGGTGGTGGTGGGAAGCTTAGAATGTTTGATTACGCATAATATAGTATCCGGCTTCATGTAGGTTGTGGTGATAATGCTCCCTATTTCATTTGAATAACTCTATCCGGTTTTGATATATTGTGTCAACAAATAGACACACCTACAAAAATGTCCAATTTGAACTCAAGATTGTTCGAAACGTGTAAATCCGTAAAAAAAAAAACCGAATTCTAATATTTAATCCTGTCATAATACTTTCATCTATAGATTATACTACGAATTAAGGGAAACGTTGTTGTTACTTATGGAAGAGTAATGACGAAAATTCAATGTTTGCAAGTAATGTGTTGAAGTTCAGGGCTGTTTAACAGAACATATCGTGAAAAGTAATAAAGAACAACACAGTGTTTACATGTAATTTAATTATTTACAATATGTAAGGACTTACCTGGTTTATGTTAAAGTCATAAAAATGAAGTATTAACAAAAAGAATCCCCATTTCTTTGTACTTCATTAAAAATACAGTAGTTCTTTTAAGAAATCACAGAAAATCCCACAAAAAAAGCTAGGGGGAGAAATAATCAGTTAATTGCATTAGTGATTTGCGGCATCGATCTATTTAAAGCCCTCTTGTACAAATGCTGTGTGAAGAATTGAACACCAAATGAGAATAGAATTCTTTAGAAAATTGATTGGATAGTCTTGTCCTGAAATGAATGGAAGATAAATATACGACACATGCTAACAATGCAGTTTACAAAGTATTATTTTCTTTTAATGCATAGTATATGTATAGACAGAATATTGTGTAGGAGTCAAAATTAGACTTAAATGGATTAAAAAAAATTGGAACATCCTTGAACATGAATCAACCATGTTTTAAATATACAGGTTTCCCTGTTAAGTCCTTATCCCTCTATTGAACTGTTCCAGAACTGCAGAAGCAGTGCCTACTACTGGAAAAGCGACTATGCGCTGTCGATTGAGAAAGTTTGCAGGGCTTCTAGCGGTGAATTGAAGAAGTTAAAAATCCTTTCACGAAAACCATTCAAGACATCCGTCAATTTTCAATTATAAAGTTATAGAGCGTTCCTTTATTAGTATGGAAGAACGTGCGGTGTTTTTACATCATGTACACAGATGATTAAAATGTTAATAAGGTTATTAAGGTCAACGAAAAGGAAAAGTTATTATATTGCATCGTTTGTTTGTAATTTTTACTTTCTCATTCGGAGTATAGAGAAGGTATTGTTTTCACAGAAAAATTCAATTTCGAGATTTTGATGATATTTTTCTCTCTCCGCTTATATAATTGGCATGGTTGTGCGTAGAAAATACGCAAAGAGCGAATGATTTTAGTTCAAAACAGGCGATTTGGAAATGGAGTACTGTTATCAGATTCTGTATTATTAAGGTAGGGCTTACTTAGGACCCGTGAGATGCCACGTAATTTGTTCTAGTGTAGAAACCGAACGATTTCTACAGAACGAGTAAACTGAACGATTTCTACAGAAAATATAGTTAAGCAATTCTACTTATAACTTAAACAACAGGATATGCATTTGACATCAACTGGGAAAAGAAAACTATCTGCACTTCTCCTCACAGTTTCTGTAAATCGCCAAATAAAGAACAAACTGTTGGAAGATATCCATAATTTAATAGCACTTATACGCGTGTTGAATGTGTTTCCTGTTTTTATGCAGACTGACCTTTCTCGTCCTTACTCTATCACGTGTCCATTTCTGTTCAGAAATTTCAACACTTGGCGACGCACTTGAAATTTCGTGAAATGGGGAAAAATTACGTTCGAAAGTAATTGATGATTCCAGACAAAACAGCATTTTAAGTTGGGATAAGCTTGGTTATTTCATCGTGGCATTAAAAAGTTCGCAAAGTATTTTAGTTTTAGATGGGAAATATCTTAGCGAGTGGGGTACTACACAGTGAATCAAGAAAGAAATGTGACAGGGGTAAAACGGAAGTGCGTATCGAAAGTGACATCATATTGTTAGGAATAAATACCTCATCGGCCACCAAATGTTGTAATTAAAAAGTCCAGATTGTTCGACCCTTTGGTGAAAAATTCGTTGACTTTGGTGACGTATTTGGTGAAGTATCTACAATTTGGCGTGACTTCTGGCAAGTTTTGAAAGCTTTTCGAATTTTGTAGATTAGCTAAGAACTTTACAAGTTACGTGCTTTTTTGAGACTTTCCTACAGAGAATATACCATCAGAGGATACAGAGGATCGCCATCGTTCATGGGTTGCAGTCGTAATACGAGTAAAAATGCATGCCGAACTCAATGCAGAACTTAACATGTAATTTTTCCAATTATATTTGTTTATACAATTATTATAAAACAATTTTGGTAGAAATAAGTAAACATCAAAACTTTAGATCTGAGACTGGCGTATAGCGCTTGCACCAATACTTATCAATTTAAATGACTTGTCTACCTCTAGAACACGAAAATACTATTTTTAGTATGACGTCTGTGTGTGTGTGTGTGTTGATGTATATATCCACTCTAATTCAAAAACTAATTGGCCAAATTTAATAAAATATGGTAAACAAGTCACTTGTGGGTGACCTTGGTACTGATTAGATTTTGGTACGATTTGGGATAAAAGAACCTGCCGTGTTTTGCGAAATGGAAGGCAAGAATCGTATGTATCCACTGTAGATAAAAAATTAAAGGAACACATTTCATAAAATTTGGTAGGTAAGTCACTCGTGGACTACCTTGGTGCTGACTCAATTTTGGTACGATTCGGAAAAAAGAACCTGCCTCTTTTGCGAAATGGCTCGCAAAAATCGTCAAAATATAAGATTAAAGACTACATATGCTGAAATGTATCAATTAAATAGTTTTATATGTAATTTTTAACGATGAAAAGACTAACCCCATTACTCTATGACTAGCCGTTTTCTAGATATTTTGATTTTTCGCATTTTTGCTACGCCGTCTTACGTCCAGTTACCAAAGGTAAACGAAAATTGAATTAAATGTGCAGATTCAGCGTCATTTTAAATAATTATGCATGTGTTACGTGGATATTTGCTGCAAGTCTGGACAGCACGCATAAATCATTGCTAATACTCATTTCACTTGATCTTGACACTGGCCGTATTGTATTTTACCACATAAAAATCAGTTACTCTAAATGAGAGGACAATGAGGACACCAAGTTAAACATAAAAAATAATAACAAATTTATTTACAATGCTTAAAATAATAAAAATCCAATTAACATTCTAACTTAAAAATAAAATACACAATATTGTCTCACATAATTAAGTTACTTATCTGCCTTAAATTTAAGTATTAACTCATTAGCTCAAAATGTGTTGTCTAATCCCGGAATGTAGAGAGAGAGAGAGAAGTCGACACCAAAAATGTACACAAGTATCATGCATAGGCCTACCTCTGGTCTTTCACGGAGGTTTCAGCGATCGGACGGGTGCCCTGGGTTCATGACATCACAGCAATATTTTGGAACTTGTTTACACTCCAAAATTCATGGTTACCTTACTTCTGGTAGTGCATTTTGGAACTTGTTTACACTCCAAAATTCATGGTTACCTTACACCTTTCTGGTGGTGCAGCCGTCCAAATGGTTGCTCGTGTCCTCTGGATGAGTCGGACTGCCTGGGTCTTCTACACCTTTCTGGTAGGTCGAAAGGTCTGGGTCTCAACAACAACAACACTCCAAAATTCGAAAATCAACTGTCGATACTTTTTCAAAATTCTAACTCTCTCGAACATCCCAAAATTGTCACCTCCTACATATTGGTGTCCCTGCTTCTAATTGGATTGACATTGTAACCCCCTCTACGCAATTGGTCAGCATAGGGTTACACCCATGTCTTTTGGATAGTGTCATCTTAGAGGTTTGATGAGAGGCCCTGAAATTAGTATCTAAGCCGGCCCCTCTTCGCACGATCTCACGTGCACCCAGGAGCAGTCAATAGGTCAACTTTGTTGTTGGTCCCGCATTTCGGCGCCCTCTGTAATTTTAGCGTATCTGTTCACGGAGCGAAAGGGGTGCTGATCTATTTCCGCTGGTGGCGGATGGCTAGGGAGACTTGAATAAATTGCTTAAAACACACAAGGACCATCTCCATAAAGGGTGATCTCCTTCTAAGCTTTTCAATGTTACATTCGTTTGACATAATTATGTAGCAGCGTGTTATTTTGCGCAATGAAATTAACTTTAATGAATTATTGAAGACATGAAAAGAAAATCAATTAGAAAGGGAAAGTCATGTGCTGGCTACAGCAGAGTTTTTGTTTATCTCTCTTTGTTACCTAGTCATCGTAACTTCTTACATTTTCCGCTAGGGCAGCTGGAATCCCTTTTATTCAATCGGGCATAGTCACTTTACTATTGATTGACTTAACATGTACACTCATGGGTCTTTCTTTATAAAGTTATTGGAGTGCTTATGGAACTTAGGCTCTTAGGAACCCTAAAGTAAAAACAAAAATCTGATGTGGGCAGCACTCGACTTCGCTACTGACTCAAATGCATTTTTTCTTTATTATTTTCATAATTTATTAAAGTGAGTTTAATTGCGCAGTATAACATGGATAATTATTTGAAATGACACTGAATTTGTACTGGTCGTATTTCCAAAATCGACGTTGCTAAAATGTCAAACAGCTAAAATATCTAGAAAATAGTTAGTCTTAGAGCTATGGAATTGGTCGTACTCTTTTTGTTGTCACAGTTACGTATGAAACATACATTCAATAGATGCATTTCAACACATATAGTCTTTTATTCTAGAATTTGACGGTGTCGCGGACCATTTCGCAAAAAAAGAAGGTTCTTCTTTTCCAGAATAGGAACAAAATCTAATCAGCACCAGAATCAATCACAAGTGACTCATTCATCAAATTTTGTGAGATTTGGTCAATCAGTTTTTGAGCTAGAGTTGATACATACATCGCAAAGACAGATAGACACACACGTATACATACATACAAATGTCATGCTTAAAATAGCTTATTTCAGGTTCTATAGAGTGCTCGAAACGTGTAGCTACGTCGAAAACTCGAGTTACAATTTTTGACACGATAATAATACCTTCCCTATACATTACCATGTATTGTAGGGAAAGTAATAACTACAAGTATAATTTTTCGTATAACTTTTGCAATACTCCAAATTGAATTCTAATGTCGTAAAATTCAATTTCAATGTACTTAATTGACGTCGAACGTATTTTCAGCAATTATGGGTGGTCGTATCTTTCCCTGTACTCTTATATGGAACTTCTTTTTACTTCAGAATGCAGATCACTTGGCAACTTCCTTCAAATTTTATCGGATGAAAATAAAAAGTGAATTTTAAGGTCAAAAGTAATCGATGAGTAACAACACTCTCCGATGAAGGAACTTTGGTTGGTTCACTGTGGAGCAAGTTCTCAAATTATTCTAGTTTTTAAATAAATCGCTCGCACTGCCTCGATGTCAATACTTTATAATTAGTTTAAGTGGTATGCTGGAACTTTCGTAAACTTTTAAAGTTAAGTAATGTGAAGAAAAATGGCAAAAGTGTAGTTAAAATTTTGGTGTTTAAAATTAAGAATTATGAATTATTTTCTTTTGAAGAAGATATTTTGAAGAAGAATTCAGAGCGTGAATTCAAGATTTTTCGTACAAAGTAAACACTGTAAAAATATTTATCATGTGATCCCTTCACCAAGACTTCTCCTGTTTTATTAAATAACTAGCACGAACACCCGACCTTGCTCGTGATTTAAGGTTAAAACCTTTATTGAAATTATAACACAAGTGAATTCTTGAAATCTAAATAACGTTTTCTTTCTTTCAACCCAGACCGTCCGAATTACCATAAAGTGTAATATAAAATTTTTAGATTTCCGGAATAGAGCTATCCAACTTAGATTGGAACCCAATGGGAGTTGCACTCATAGAAACCGTAACATCTTTCCCTCGACCCATCACTCCTCGGAAGGACTTTGGGATTCACAGATTTATCGTAATCACAGATTTATCGTATCTCTTTCGTTTGATAAAATAAATTCATACGAAATTAAGAAGCATAAAACGGGCACATTACAAGCATACCAAATATAAACATACAAAGTACGATATTGAAAAAACGGAATTAGAAAAATTTTAAATGTTTAAGTGCGTAGCTAATGGTTTCACTTCAATGGAGTCCAGGATTAGCCGCAGGCAAAACTGAGTTTTTGAGCACGGTCAAAATTAGGAATGAAATATCTATAAACAAAGATTCAAATCATGATTCAAAGACTCATGTGGAATTGCGTCCCCCTTGCCGACGTTGGTTATTTTTGGGTTGGCCCGTAGCGAAGTTTGGGCCTTCCGTAAGATAGCTTCTGAGTTCCATTTTTAACACTTTACAACAAAGTTGAAAAGTGTTTATGACTTTGTTCATTCTGTCTGTCTGTCTGTCTGTCTGTCTGTCTGTCTGTCTGTCCGTTAGCACGATAACTGCCGTAAAAATGAGTTTATCAAAATGAAATTTTAGTATGTTGTTCAGACGGTCTGTAGGACCTATGGGAATATAAATAAATAATATCACCCAATTAGTTTTTTATTGAACCCGGGTTGAAAAAATGAAATACATTGAACCCTATGGGACCTAATTTTTCAAACATTTTTTAAGCAAATTTAAAATTCACGAATTGCTTCGAAATTTTTAGGAAATATTCACATTATCCCATAGAATATATAAAAAAAAATTCAGTAAAATATGTTAAGTAGTTTTTTAATTAAAAAAATTATTTAATATAGGGAAAAAACAAATTCATTTAAATTCTGACTTTGGGATATCTTCCAGAAAGAAAAGAGAGAGATATTATATAATAAATATCTCTCCATTTGTTTAAACGTTTTGCATATGGGAGTGGTTTCATATTTTAAAATAAATTTGGTAGATAACAATTTTTCATTTTTTTAAAATTTTATATAACTCTTCATGATAAATTTAATTGATGGCATTTTAAATGCACTTTCCTACGTCCTAGAGAGTTAAAATTTGGTACACAGCTTAAATTTGTTGAACATTTTATTCGACAAAAATTTGATGGATCTTTAAATATAGATCATACATTTTTTTCGAAATGGCCTGAAAATAATCCCCGTTCACTTCTATAAATCATTGGTGTAATATTGTTAAAAATTCTGATGTGGACAGCACATGTCTTTCTCTGCAGACTCATATTCGTTCTCTTTAATTATTCAATGATAATTTGAGTTTATCTGCACAACATAAGCATTTTAAATGACATTGAATTTACACGTTAAACTTAAATTTGGTTCTCATTTGATAGCTGGACTTATTGTCAAAGGTGGCGTAGCGAAAACGCGAAAAAACTAGAATATCTCAAGAACGGCTAGTCCTAGAGTAATGGGGTTAGTCTTATTCTTTTTGTTGTCAAAAATCACATATAAAATAGGAATTTAATTGATATAATTGAGCACACGTAGTCTTTTATTTTTATATATAACGATTTTTGCTGGCCATTTCGCAAAAATAGCCCGTTCCTTTTTCCCGAATCGTAGTAGAATAACCTACAAATGATTTATATACAAAATTTTGTTAAATTTGGTATATAAATCACTTGTAGGTTATTGAAATATTATACTCCAAATTTTGTTAAATTTGGTTCATTAGTTTTTAGCTAGAGTGGATAAAGGCAATTTCTGCGGCCATTTCGCAAAGAAGGCAGATTCTTTTATTACGAATCGTTCTATAATCTAATGAACATCAGGATTTCCCACAAAAAACATACCTACCAAATTGTATGAAATTCGGTCCATTAGTTTTTCAATTAGAGTGGATGTAATATCCACACAGACACACAGAAACATACACAGATACACCCTTACACACACAGACGTCTTCCTAAAAGTAGTTTTTTCGTGTTCTAGACGTCCCAAAACGTGTAGATCCTTTGAAAATTCGAGTTCCGATCTTCGGCACGATTCCAATACTTTGAGTACATACACATACACATATATATTATCTGTGTATTATCTGTGTATCTAAATTCCGTGCCTATGCAATTACAATAGTTGTGATTTTAAATGATCCCTAAACTTTTATTATTTCTTCAAGGAAGCCTAATTTTAACATATGCATATCTCAAGCGATTGTAAGATGAATTACATAAGAATTGCTGAATTTTTTTTACACAAAATTATTTAGCTCTGGAGTCTGGAATACAAGTTATATGAATGAAATATTCATTGATTTTGCATAAAGAATCAGATGATTTATATTTCGATACAGTTTTAAATATTTAAGTATAATAAATTACTGTAGTACTGTGATAATGTAAAAGATATTACCACTGAATGAATCACATTTTAGAAATTTTTAAATGAAATTACATTTCAGTTGGAAAGTGTTTCATAATCAATGCTTATGCATGATTGATCTTTCTTGTTATTTAATTGCTCATAAACTAATGTCTGACTTAATGTTATTTTGGGTTTCATATCGTCTAGTCTATTCTTTACCACGCGTTTATACTATCATCTGATTTGGGGGTCGATCTGTTTGGGATAGTGTATGTCAAATACCTGTCTTTTTGGGAGGTTCTTCGTTTGGAATGGACGCTGTCCCATCCGTAAGCAAAAGGTTAAGTGTATGATAGCTTCTTGTTCTCTCTTTTGTCTCACACTATTTTAAAAATATAGATTATTGTAGTAATTAATAACGCGCAGATGTTTTTGTAATAATAAGGTAAATCTGCAAATAATTAAAATAGAAATGAATTTAATTACCACTAAAGACTCTATATTGATCATTTGAATTTACTTTACAGTAACAGTAAGCAGTATCTCTCACTGTGAGAAATTTGGAGGATTATTCACAATGTAGATCTTTAAAGAGCATTTAAAAATAATTTACCAATATGTAATAATGATTACAATTATATACTTTATTTATGCCGCAATTCGAGTGAGCATGTCGCTATTCTTGTCATAAAAACTCGTTGTTAAAATAGTTTAATCTCAATGCACTTGACTCGTGCCGAGCTCGTTTCCGGCTATCAGATCTAATCCAAGGATACTGAAGAAAAACTTACTTTCCCAAAGTGGTCTGACCTTTTCTTACACTTTCTCTTCAGAATTTTGAACAGTTCGCGACGCGCTTTGAATTGAATCGAATGGAAAATATTAAATTTTTAGGTCAAAAGTAATTGATGGTTACACAGCACTTTCGGATGAGGGAACTTTAGTTGGTCCATCGTGGTAGCGGGCAAATTCTGAAACTATTTCTACTTTCCCTGCAATACATGGTAATGCATAGGGAAAGTATTGGAATCATGTCGAAAATCACAATTCGAGTTTTCAACGGATCTACACGTTTCGGGATGTCTAGAACACGGAAAAACTATTTTTATCGCGAAGTCTGTGTGCATGTGTGTGTGTGTGTGTGTGTGTGTGTGTGTGTGGTTTGTGTGTGTGTGTGTGGTTTGTGTGTGTGTGTGTGTGTGTGGTTTGTGTGTGTGTGTGTGTGGTTTGTGTGTGTGTGGTTTGTGTGTGTGTGTGTGTGTGTGGTTTGTGTGTGTGTGTGTGTGGTTTGTGTGTGTGTAGTTTGTGTGTGTGTGGTTTGTGTGTGTGTGTGTGTATGTGAGTGAGTGAGGTGTGGTGTGTGTGTGTGTGTGTGGTGAGTGCGTGGGTGGGTCTGTGCAATGTATGTATCCACTCTAACTTAAAAACTCATTCAGATAAGGCAGACGTGTGTTACCCAGGTGCTAATTAGATTTTGATACGATTCGGGAATAAAGAATCTGCATCTTTTTGCGAGATGGCCAGCAAAAATTGTCTGTATCCATTCTACTGGAAAAACGAATTAACCAAATTTCACAAAAATTGGTAGATAAGTCACTTGTGGGTTACCCTGGTGCTGATTAGATTTTGGTACAATTCGGAAAAAAAGAACCTGCTGTTTTTGCGAAATGGCCCGCAAAAATCTTCAAAATTTAGAAAAACTACGTATGCTCAAACGCATAAATTAAATGCTTGTGTTATATGCCCTTTTTGATGATAAAAAGAATAAGACCCAACCCATTACTCTAGGACTAACCAGTTTCGATGTATTTCAGTTTTTTCGCATTTTTGATACGCCAGTTTTGGGAAAAAGTCCATTTTCCTAATAAAAACGAAAGCTGAGTTAAAAGCTTAAGGTCAGTACATGTTCAATTATGAGATTTATTTTAGGGCAATTAAAGTAAATTTAATGAATTATTAACGAAAAAAGAGGCAATGGATTTGAGTCTGCAGAGAAAGTCATGTGCGGCTCATATCAACTTTTTAGTTTTTGGAATTAATTGTTTGTTCTATCAAGTTTTGAAGAAAGTTTAATTACTTTACGTGTTCTTGCAGAACTTTTACATGTACTTTTAAAAATGCATAATTGAAAGTGAAAGAATGGGTTTAGTTTAAACTTTTAGTTTAAATTAGCAAATCAGAATTTTTATCAGTAATATTGAAATGTGCATAAGCCGTGAACACGGAAGTTAGAATCAGAAATTTCAAATCTAGTAAAAATTAATCGAAACATAAAAATGGTCTTTTGCGCATGTTAGCAGAATTTGGATGATTTGAGCTTATTGCTGTTTTTCGGTTGAAATTTTATGTAAATATTATTTAAAAACCAGAAATTTAAGAATAATGTAAAATACAAGAATTTTGCTTTTACATGATCGCAACTGATCTGCATATCAGTTTTTGAAACATTTTAATTTTCTTTTGCATGTTTATTTTGTACAGTCATAGGACTTTTCAGAAAAATCGGAAGTGGGAATATTTAGAGAAACCACCCTCTGCCTCCTCCGGATTTTAATGGAGGTGAATTCAAGATAAATTCGAGGTCTTGCAAATCTGCTCTTTCCATTTGGCTTAGATTACAAAAATTTGGCTTTTTTTATTGCTTTACTCGAGAGAGATTTACAAATAATTGGAAAACATAATTAATTGGGGTGTGGCTTATTTCGACTTTATCGAAATCCATGTCTAAGTAGCTTGTGATTTTTTATCTTTTGCAAATTTTACAAGACATTTTTTAAAAAATCTGTATCGTAAATCTAATAGGCTTCAATTATAGCATATTACCCCCTATTTTAATGAACATGAAAATATATTTCGATTCATACCCAGTTTGATAATGTTCTTCGCCTGGGGGCGGGTAACTTATTCCCTAGAGGAGACTAATGACGTCACGAATACAAAATCTGTATCACTGCTATTTTTCACAGTGATTCTAGCTATTAGGTTATGTGATCAACGAGTCAGACATCACATGACGACTCCTTTTATGCATGATTATTTAAAATGTTGTCTTATGCTGCCATGTTAAGTAAATATAAAATTTCGAATGAATTTCAAAAAATTCTATCTAGATCTAGAATTTTCGATAGCAAAGCCGGATACAAAGTTTCGTGAAAATATATTGATATTTGTGGCAGATGTCCTGCACACAAGAAAACGACCACAGACAGGCAGACATCACTCTGAAAATAGTCAAAACGTGTTCAGGAAGTCATAAAAGATATATCCAAAATTTTCGTGAAAACAATACTTTATCTATATTTCGTATGAGAAAGTAAAAATGTGAGTGATAAATGTACTTACTACCTTTATAATTTCAGTCGATATCATAAAGAATGTCTGACTTACCTGTTAGACTCTAGGGAGTGAGTGTTAATCGTATTTCTATCAGTCATATCAGATATATAATTATTCAGTATATAAGAAAGTAGGTAAAATATTTGTTTATAATACATTACGTTACTGCAATTAACCTAGTTCACATTTCGCATTGTGTCATCCACAGTGCTAATACACTTTTATTTAATAACCTACTGTAATCGATCTTAACGTATATAAATAATCCTTAATAGCCACAACAGGGCTGGATGTTTGGACTTCCAATCAAAATTCATCAGCATGGTTGGGTGTGGTCATATTTCACCGTTCCCAGACTGGCAAATTCTTTTTTTCAGCAGAGTTTATCTAAAGGTGATTAACGCACAATTTGCTGGGTAAAAATAATGTCTCCAGAAATATGCCACTGTTTTATATTTCTATTTCTGCTAATGTTTCTGAAATTCTGCATCCTTGTTTAACTAACTGTTTACCCGCAGAAATCAGTCAGAGTTAAATTTTTACTAAATTTCAGTTTTAATTTCTCTACAATATATGTTAATGTACAGGGAAAGTATTGGAATTCTGTCAAACATTATAGCTTCAGTGTCAAAGATCTTTCTTTAATAAGTGAGGCTGTACTTCTTGTTTGTTCTGAAGAAGATGTCTGTTTTGTATCCTCGAAATTGGCTGACTTCTAAAATTTAATGTATTCTGTATTTTGGCCAAGTTTTTACCTCATTGGTTATTAGAAAGGAGGTTATAAATGTATCATTACAGAACTATTTTTGCAAGACACCTAATCATACTTTTACTACAAAATTAAATTTTTGAAGTGCAAAGATATTGATAAAAAGTCAATTTCCTCTCCAAAAATAATTTTAATATATCTCTTCCATATAGCAGCACCGCTGCTTTAAATTCACTACATTATTTACATCTGACGGGTAAGGTCACAGGCTAATTAGCTAGAGAAAATATTTATTAGAGTCGTAATGAAATGGCACTTGTTTTTTGTCCCTAAACATGAAGTTAAATTAAATGGGACTTCGGGGGGACGACGGAAATAAATATTCTAAAATAATTAATTATCGCGTTAACAGAAATTGAGACGCTCTTGAAAAGTGAATTGACAATGAAATATTATTCTCAACTGATTTTTAAAGTGAAATGAAGTAATGAAATGCGCTGGATTGTTTAAATAAAAAGAAAATCACAGGAGTATTTTGGAAGAAATAATGAAGTTCGTGTTTGGACGCTTCACAAAATACTTACTTTATCAATGGATGTTTCGTCAATTACCTTATTCAGAAGTCTGATGTGGACAGCTCATGACCTTCGCTACATAAGGCAAAATTTCAGTTCACAAACTTCACTTCTGTCACAGCAAACTAATGAGGTACAGGATCCATGGGAGAGCGTTTCTAACGTTGCATTGTTTATTAACGCTTGGTGTGTTTTTGGACGACAATGTATAAAACTATTTCGCGCAAATCCTACTTGACAGTTAGAAACATTGCTCATATCCACTAAGCAGTATAGTCAGCATATTAAACGAATTTAATAATTAGAAAATATTGAATTTTATCAATTTTGAGGGAATTTTCGTGAATTAAGCGTCATTTTTGCTAATTTGGCGACATTTTCGGAAAGTTTGGGATACTTCACCACATTCAATCCCAAGATCAGCCTATTTAAGGATATTTGCCAGCTGTTTTAAGTTTATGTAACTTCTTCGATACATTTATCTGAAACCGTCTTATATATCGAAAACGGTTTATACAAACGTCCTAAAACGGGTGCCATTTGTGTTCTTTTGATAATTTACTTAAGAAATTATTTATTTAACATCATTACAGGTCTTTATTTTTTAATGATTTTCTCGAAAGTTCATTTGAAATTGAAGGGGGGGGGGGGTCTTCCGAACATTCTATCGCGTTTGAAATCAATAAGATTTTATTATTCATTCATTGTAATAATACTACACAATTCTTTTCACAGATATTTCCATTCGTTCGCGAGTTATGGCTTCCAGACTCAGGGATATAGGCACTAATATACACACGCACAAAGCTACATATAGACATTGTGACGAACTGGCCTTTATTTTAAATGCTCATCGCCTTGAGTCAGCTCGATGGTTCATTCCAGTAAACTTTATCAATTGTGCTATTAAACACATCTTTGTTAGAATCACCCGAACGCATTTATTACACCTAAAGATTTACACTCTTGATTAATTATACATCATAATACTCCGCGAGTCCCATCGTCCTTTTAGAGCAAGTCCCTGGTTCTTCAGTCGCTAATCCCCTCCCCTCCAGTTTCTGCCATCTGACCCCCGCAGTATTAAATTGCGGGGCCAGCTATACAAACTACGAAGAAGCAAAACAGCGGACCGAAAATAAGCTTTTTCCCAGTCCTCTTGGCATGGATAGCGAGAAGTTCGTGATAATCATCACCTCAAAAACATTCGATTCGAGTTCATGGATGCTTGAAACGTGCTCTTCCGTCCAAAACTCGATTTCGAATAATTTTCGCCCTTGTCACAACACTGACATGAAAACGGACCTTTCAGCTAGCTGATATACATTACTAGATATATACATTGCACAGTCAAACACACAGACATCGCTATAGAAATAGTTTATTCGTGTTCCAAACTGTTCAAAATGTCTCATTCCGTCGACAATTCGAATTCGAATTGTCTCCCCTCTTTCTTTATTTTCTTTATACGTTTGTGCTGTAGTGAAAGTAAAATGACTTGGAGTCTGTCGGGCAGTGATTCTGTGAGGATTCTATTATTTATTATCATTTTATTCTAATTCTACTTTTCCTGATTTTTAACACTTTACAACAAAGTTGAAAAGTGTTTATGACTTTGTTCATTCTGTCTGTCTGTCCGTTAGCACGATAACTGCCGTAAAATGACTTAATGAAAATGAAATTTTAGTATGTTGTTCAGACGGTCTGTAGGACCTATGGGAATATAAATGAATAATATCACCTAATTAGTTTTGGATTGAACCCGGGTTGAAAAACTGAAATACATTGAGCCCTATGGGACCTAATTTTTCAAACATTTTTTAAGCGGATTTAAAATTCACAAATTGCTTCGAAAATTTTAGGTAATATTAAAATTGTTCCATAAAATATATAAAAAAAAATTCAGCGAAATATATTCAGTAGTTTTTTAAATAAAAATTAAAATAATAATTACACCTCTTATATGAAACGATCACGTGACCATGATATGAAACGATCACATGACCCACTTCAAAATGATATATGGCATCCATCTTGTTTCAAAATCGTGATTTTTTTAAGTTCTTTTTAATTCATATTAAGTGTTGTATCCGTCCTAAAACTACTTTATTTTTGCTTAAATTCTGTGCATCTACATACAAACAACGCAATGACAATATATTTGAGTTTAAATGCTCATCTAAATTTGTGTATTTCTACAACTAAGCCTATTTTTCACCTATGTAAAATGTAAACAGCAAAATATGTAGAATGAGTTGTATTAGAATTCCTGTATTTTTTGACACAAAATAATTTAGTCCATGGAGTCTGCATGGCTGATATGAATGAAATATTAATTGATTTTAGAAAGAGAAGGACGATTATTTTCGATGAAATTTTAAGCATAGAGTTTAATTATTTGTAGCTCCATGGTCTTAAATAAAATGTTTAAATAAAATAAATTATTATAGTATTGTGATGAATGAAATGAATGGGAGAAAGTTATGAATGAAATCCTGTTTTTATAGAGAGATCCAGGCGTGTTATTTTTTCTATGACGTCATTTGAATTAATTTCAGTTGTTTTCGATGAAGTTTTCAAATATAATGAATTATCGTAGTATTATGATAATTCTAGAACTATTATCGTGGAATGTATAACATTTTAGAGATGTTTAAACCAGGCAATTTATATTTCAATGCCGTCATTTGAATGAAGTTCATTTTATTCGATGAAGGTTTAAGTTTTCAAATATAATAAATTAATGCAGTATTGTGATAAGTTTCAAAATATTACCGAGGAATGTATTGCATTTTAGACTTGTTTAAATAAATTTGCATTGAAGTTGGAATGTGTTTCATAATCAATGCTTTAAGCATGATTGATCTTTCTTGTAATTTATGTCCTAAACTTCTCAACTTTCATTTCGAAGAATCGCATACTCATGATTGGCCAGATCTATAAGAAGGACATACTTTAGAATTATGGCTCTGCCATTCTGCCGAGTTCGTGCGTGTGTGTGTTCTAATCGTCCATGGAAGGTAGCATCGAGAGTTATAGCCTGCAATATTGTGAATATATATATATAAATATATATTGTTCAGTAGTTTGATCATCATAGGTTCAGATTGAAAGTCAGTTTAGTAATAAGTAAAGGTTGAATTTCATTGCAGGTTAGTATGTCTCGGGTAGAATTTGTAATGCTAGCGTTGCACATAATTTGTATACAGATTTGTGATATATATGTGTGTGTTTTGAGTTCCCAGCGAAACTAGCAGTAAATAAAGTTGTTTATTTGTTAAATGTCGTGATTCATTCGTCGAACTCTAGTCATTAGGTTATTGGAACTTGTAATTGTTCATACAAGAGTCACGATCTTGAGTGAAATAGTACTTTACAATTCTTAAAAATCTGATGTGGGCAGCACATGGCTTTCCTTATATAATGCAATGAATTTATAGCTTTTACAGTTAAAAAAAATGTTAGTCTTATAGCAGATACATATATTCTTTACAAGATATAGAATTTTCTTCAATGAGTCGTCATTTTCATTGATTTAGCGTCATTTTTATCCATTTGGGGATATTTTCGCTAATTTGGCAACATTTAAAAAGTCGCCAAGTTGGCGACATTTCTCCAAACTTGTCGCCAAAATCTCGCTAAGCATTATGGACGGAGAAATAAGTTATTCTTACAGCAGATAAATGACTATTGGCGTTCAAATACAAAAATATTACTCAAAGTATCTTTTCTCGTAAATGGAACAAGTTAGATCCACGCGAATGATATAACCAAATTTATCGCATGATATTACATATGAAAAGTGAACATGTTCCATAACAGTTAATATTATTTTTAATTTATGGAATTTTTTGATAAATTTATTTGAAAAATGTGCAATATCTCGAGAACGGTTCATGCTAGCGTTCTAAAGTTTATATCAATCGTTTTTTAAGGAAAAGTTGCATAAGAAATGTATATTTGCGTAACTTTATGAATGGTTTTGAATTTTTTAATGATTTTTTTCAAAATTTCACTCGAAAATTTAGGGGGTTTCTGAACATTCGATTGCGTATAAAAACAATAGGCCTCCAGTATTCACGGAATGTGATTTTTATACCAAATTTCATTTGAATTGCTCCATTCGTTCGTGAGATATTGTCTCCACAGACTCACTGACACACACACACAGACATCATGTACACACACACACAGACATCACTTCAAAAATGTTCAATTTGTGATCAGGGATGCTTGAAACGTGCTCTCCCGTCGAAAACACGAATTCAAATTTTCGACCCCGTCACAATACTTTCCTTATACATTATGCATATAAGGAAAGTAACTTGGGTTCAGCAGTACAATTGGGCTCCGGAAACTCGGATCCAGGATTCCATAAAAATTCTAAAAAGCTTACGAAAGGGGGAAAAGCATTGGAATTATGTCGAAAATCGTAACTCGAGTTTTCAATGGATCTACACGTTTCGAGCGCTTTAGAAACGGAAAAACTATTTTTAGCGTGATATCTGTGTGTGTCTGTCTGTCTGTCTGTGCAATGTATGCTCATCCGCTCTAGCTTAAAAACTAATAAACTAATTGACCAAATTTTACAAAATTTGGTAGATAACTCACTCGTGGGTGACCCTGGTGCTGATTGAAATTTGGTATGATTAGGAAAAAGAGTTTCGCCTTTTTTTTTGTGAAATGTCCTGCAAATATCGTAAAAATTTAAAATAAAAGACTATATATATTAATATGCTCGTTTTTTTTTTAGCAACTTTGCCTTTAAAAATACGCCCAGTCGCCAAATGAAAACAAAAACTGAATTAATATTGCAATTACACGTGTTTTTTTGCGTAATTAAATTCAATTTAATGAATTATGAAAGAAATAAAGAAAAAAAAATGAATTTCAGTCTGTATTGAAAGTCATCACATCAGATTTTTGTACTGTTTTAAATTAACAATTATACTGACACGAAAACAACACAAAATTCTACACACAATTGTTTGTAACTAGATTTAAAGTGAAAATAGTCCTATTTTTAATTAGCAGTAATTGAATCACTGAAAAATTAAATTAAATTACTGGAAAAAGGAAATGTTCTTTATATTTAGATCTGTACGATAAGTACATGAAGAGGACATTTTTTCAGTTATAACGTTATTACTGGTATAAGAAACATATGGTTGAGATAATGAGTCTGCCTCTTCTTTTGGTAAAAATAAAAATAAAATTATTGGGAAAAGAAACAAGTGTAAGATAAAAAACGTTATAAATGAAATGTTTAAAGGTTTCAACAATTCATCTTTGTTTGCACATATATTTATATGTATTGTATATGTTTTATTCTATATTATTCAATCAAACAAAATTACAAATTGGCATAAAAATTAAAATGAGTGGAAAAAGGACAAAGTCCAAGAGATTTAAGTACAAAAGAAAAATGAATAGCATTTTAAATGAAATATTTAAAGATTTACACAATTCACCTTAATCTGCACATATATTCATGTGTGCTGTATATGTTTTATTCTATATCATTATCTATATTATTTTAATCAAACAAAATTAAAAATTGATATAAATTTAAATGAGTGGAAAAGGAAATAAATTCAAGAAATTTAAATGCAAATGCAAAATAAATAATATTTAAGTGAAATGTTTAAAGGTTTAAACAATTCATTTTAATCTATTTATGTATGCTATATATGTTTTATAGCATACATAATGAATTTAACATAAACTATGTAATCAAACAAAGGTAAAAATTGGATTAAAAATTAAAATGACTGAGAAAAGAAAATAAGTCCAAGAGATTTAAGTACAAATGCAAAATGAATAGCATCTTAAATGATATGTTTAAAAGTCTAAACAGTTCATCTTAATCTGCACATATATTCATGTGTGATATATATATTTTATTCTATATTATTTAATCAAATAAGAGTAAAAATTGGTACAAAAATTAAAACGAATGAGAAAAGGAAATAAGTACAAGGGATTTAAGTGCAAATGCAAAATGAATAGCATTTTAAATGATATGTTTAAAGGTTTAAACAGTTCATCTTAATCTGAACATATATTCATGTGTGTGTGATGCATATGTTTTATTCTATATTATTTAATCAAATAAAAGTAAAAATTGGTACAAAAATTAAATGAGTGGGAAAAGGAAATAAGTCCAAGAGATTTAAGTACAAATGAAAAATGAATAGCATTTTAAATGAAATATTTAAAGGTCTAAACAATGCATCTTAATCTGCGCATATATTTATATGTGCTGTATTTGTTTTTTTCTACGTAAATTATTTTATTAAGCAAAAATAAAAATTGATATAAAAATTAAAAGGAGAGGAAAAGTAAATAAATCCAAGCGCCTTAAATTGCAAGTGAAAGATAAATAGCAATTCAAATGAAATGTTTAAAGGCTTAAACAATGCATTTTATCTGCTTTTGAAATCATCAATGTATTTCAAAACAGATGGAAAATGCAATGAATATAGTATAATGTTTTATTCATTTTTCTAAAAATCGGATGGCATGGACTTGTTTTTTTTTCTCCAATTGGTGATTCAGTTTATATATAGAAAGAGGAATCGTATAATATTTTATTCAAATATACAAGCTGATTTTTATTTATTAGGCTTACAGCTTTACTCGTCTATTTTGTAATTTCTCCCAGGCGAATCTAATATTTGTTTAGATTTGACAACATAATGGGTTCCTTCAAGCAGAAGAGGTTGGGAGTCACTCTTGTAGGGAAATGCATGTTTGGACCACATAACAGCTGTCGACAGGGGACTGATTAACGCAGGAGCGAGCAGGGCGGTTATCGCGTGCCCCCCCATCAGAAGGGCCCCAAATTAAACAACTGCAGCATTGAAAAATTAGCGACTGCTTCCTTAAAAAGAAATGTATGCCATCTGAATAGGCTTGTCCAGTGGATACATTCAATTTGAGGATGTGTAGGGATTAACCGCACTAATTTAGCATGTTGGCAATGATAATTGGCAATGAAAGAATTTGCGAATAATTTAAATTCCATTAAAACTTGTAAGTAACATACTTTGCATATCTTTTTCTAGAATGCATTTATGTTTCTGAAAAATATTTTTGTATATTTCATATATATCGAGAGATGAAGAGGGGTCCTGGAGAAAATTCCGCCCTGGATCCCAGTTAGGCTAAGGTTGTCGGACCTCCACAGTTCACTAACTTGTAAAAATCATGTTATGATCAGCACTTAACGGATATCTTGACGGAATATGGAAATTCATTAAGTTTAAATTTGCGTTGACATAAAAGGAGAACTTTTAGTTTCGAGTTAAGTAGAGAAAGTGAGTTGAAATGAATCCTTTATTACTCAGAATCAATCTAATTTACATCATTTCGAGTACTTCTTAATTTTTTAACTTGCACTCATGCGTAGAATATTAAATAAGTCTGTCCATATTGGCAATCATTCAGAACCCACTTATAATTAATTCTCGCCGTATTAAAATAAAAACTTAATGGAATTTAAGGGCAAAAAAACGAAGTAGCCCTAATGACAAAACTGAAAAGAATTAGTTCTTAATTTGAAATTAGATGTTTATATCTGTTGGGGGAAAAACAAGGCAAGAGATAGCTTAAGAACCTAATGTCTGATGGGTTTTTATTTTCTCATTGGAATTTAGCTTTTTATTTTTACTTTTCTTATATACTTAGTATAATGTATAAGGAAAGTATTGTGACAGCGTCAAAAATTCGAATTCGAATTTTCGACGGGAGAGCACGTTTCAAGCATACCTGATCACGAATCGAACATTTTGAGGTGATGGCTGTGTGTGTGTGTGTGTGTGTGTGTGTGTGTGTGTGTGTGTGTGTGTGTATGTGTGTGTATGTGTGTGTGTGTGTGTGTGTGTGTGTGTATGTGTGTGTGTCAGTGAGCCTGTGGAGACGATATCTCAAGTACGAATGGAGCGATTTGAATGAAATTTTGTACAAAAATTACAATTTATGAATACTAGAAGCCTATTGTTTACACAATCGAATGTTCAGAACGAATGTTCAGTTTGAAAAAATCATCAAAAAAATCAAAACCTTTAATAAAGTTACGCAAATAGTCATTTCTTATGTAATTTTTCCTTAGAAAACGATTGAGAAAAAGTTTAGAATGCTAACACGAATCGTTCTCGAGATATTGCACATTTTTCAAATAAATTTATCAAAAAATCCCATAAATTAATAAATCCCATAAATTCGAAATTAAAAAAATAATGAAACCGAGGTCCTGAAGTACCTGTGTACCAAATTTCATGGTTATACAACTCTTAGATTTCCCGCTACAGACTGAACACACACACAGACACACACAGACATAGATATCTTCCTTTATTATGTAAAATGATCCCAGCAATTGTAAATTAACTAAAAAAAAGAAACGTTGTCTAATCATCTAGGGCTATTTCTGTTAACAGTTAAACATCTCTAATTCATTCAGTTGCCAATTGTGTTAGATTTTTTTTTGCTCTACTTAAAGTTCATAAAGTTGGCATTCCCTTTCGGTCTATTGTCCCTAATATTGGCATTGCTTTCTATCCTTTGGCCAAATTCCTTGTTTCTCGTCTCTCTCTCTTACTTTGTATCAATATTTATACTACCAAGAACTCTTATGACTTCGTTCGAATGAAATTCGTTATTTTAAACCTGATAACTGTTTTTTATGCCGTAGGAAAATGTTACGGGAATTTCATTTCTTTGAGTTTGAAGTTGATGACCTCGTCTGTTTGACACATATTCGTTTATCTCAAAGCACTTTCCTGTTTCAAAATTATTACATTAAAATGTCTGATGGTTTGGCAATGGGTAATCCATTATGTACACTTTTGTGTGATATTTACATGCATTAGTTTGAGGTGTCATATTTTAATCATCTTATTCAGTTTGCTACATGGATGATTGTTTTGCTTTTGATCAGTCTAACGTTGATTAATACAGTTATACAGTTAATACAGTATTTTCATTATTTTATTCAGTTTATCTGTGAGCTAGAATGTAGTAGTTTTCTTTCTTTCCTGGATGTTCTAGTCATTCGCAATGAAAATTTAATTATAACCAATGTTTACCACAAACATTTTGCCTTAACATTACCCCTTCTAATCATTCTTGTCATTTCCCTAATCAAAAGATTGATGCATTCAATACTTATGTCTAACGTACTATTACATTATGCTCAATTTCTGTATTAATAAAGTCTGAGATTTAATATTTAAAAGATGTCGTCTTAGCTAGTGGATTCTCACTGAATATTGTTGATCGATATTTTCCCGTTTTTTTTTTTTTTTTATCTTTTCTTAAAAGTTCCGGGTAAACTTTTACCAATAATGTATGTCTTCCTTTCTATCCTAAAATTAGTCATAAAATTGCTAGAATTCTAAATAAGTTCTACTCCCTTCTCAATAAAATTAAATTTTCTTCCCTTAAGAATACCATTGAAAAGTTTAATAATTGAGGCATTTATTAAATTCCTTGTCAATGCGGTTTATCGTACATATCAATAAGCAAAAAATGCTTTGTGCAAAGGATAAGAAAAACTTGAGCAATGTGTTTAAGCACAAATAAGACAATAATGCAGTATACAGCTATTTCGAGGATACGCAGGATCCAGCTGTTTCGAAGATACGCTGGATCTATTCGTCAGTGCAAGACAACCAACAATTCGGAAGACATAATTGAAAGCTCGCCTCAACCGAACTCGACACGAACAATACACAGGGAATTCTAGCGAATCGACGTAGCCAGTTGCACGTCTGCGGGAATCTCTCATTTCAGCAGATAATCTGAAAATGCGTTTACAGTGGTGCTTGTAATGGCGCAACTAGACACCCGATGATTGAAAGATGGTTATATGGTCGGACGAATCACGCTACACCTTGCTTTGTATTGATAGCAGACGGAGAGTGTGGGCCGAGCCCCATGAAGCCATGAATCCATCTTGCTTTGTTCGCGCAGTTCAAGGTTGTGGTGGGGGTATCATGGCGTGGGATATGTTCTTCCGGTTTGCCACTGGTTCCCTGGTATTTCTGGAGGGTTCGGTGTCATCCATGGAGTACTGGATCATTTTTGCCGATAATGCCCACCCTGTAATGCTGTATTTTAATCCCACAAGCGACGGGTCCTCATGGACGATGATGCTAACATCCATCGCACACGAACCGTGCAACCGTTCACGAAGCATGACACTGACGTCCACAATATACCCTGGCCACCGCAAAGTCCAGATTAAAACCCTATCGAAAACATTTGGGAGATGTTGGAAAGACACATTCGATAACATGTCCTCTGCCATCAACTATACAGGAGCTTACTATCTGCTTCTTCAACGCTTGGTATTCTCTTGACTTAAATGCACCCCAGTACCTTTTAGAAACCATGTCTAACCGCATTCGTGCTGCAATTCGGACTAAAGGAGGTCTGATAAAATATTGAACCTGGGTTTTCAATTCATTGCCATATATACAGGGTGAGTCTGAACTCTTGGGCCAAACATTAAGGGGTGATAAATCACATCTAAGCAAGCAATTTTCATCATACAAAGCAGGGTCGTAACGCAAGAGGTGAACCGCTAGGTGGTAGCTCATGACATGAGGAAATGATGACTCTCTGGTGAAACACAAAAATGACAGAGTAGGCACGAAGTACGTTTTACTGACAGAAATTGCAGAATGCATGGACAAAGTTACAGAAACTGCTCAAAAGTGCGACCACCAGCAGTAATGTGGGCTCCACACCTGCGACGTAGCGAGCGGCGCGCGTTAGCAAAAACACCCGACATATCTTGGACATCTGCCAGAAACAGCAATCCTAGCAACAAGGTCCTCGTCGGAGTCGATGGGGCTATCGTAGATGAGACTTTTAATATGGCCCCATAAGGAAAAGTCGAGACAGGAGAGATCAGGCAATCGTGCTGGCTAAGCTATGGGACCACCCCGACCAATCCATTGCCCTGGGAATGTCGCATCTAACGTGTGTCGCACATCCACGCTGAAATGGGACGGTGCTCTGTCGTGTTGGAACCACATACATGCTTTAATGTTGGCAGGAACATGTTGCAGTAACTGTGACAATACCTCCTGTAAAATTAGGGAGGTATATTCTGCCGTTCAGTCGGCATGGTAGAAGATATGGGCCAATCAAATGATCTCTAAAGAAAATTTAAACTCAGCTTAAACCCTGGCTAGTTCTGACGCAGTCATCACTGCATTCAATGTCAGCGACGTCTAGCGGTTCACCTCTTGCGTTACGACCCTGCTTTGTATGACAAAAATTGCTTGTTTCGATGTGATTATTCACCCTTAAAGTTTGGCCCAAGAGTTCTGACTCACCCTGTATATATATACTTTCAATTCTTCCTCTTTTAATGCTTGTAGTCTGTGCATTGGCATTTATAGTAACTTACTAATAAGCATGTGTTTGGGTTAAGTGGAGTTAGATGCTCAGACCTGAAGAAGAGTTTAGTCTAATTTATTTTCAAAATTAAGCCAGTGCTGTACATTTCTTTTTTTCAGCATTGTGGCCGTGGTTTAATTACTTTGGTGATTTTAATATTTCTTAATTACTTGAATTGGTTATTATATCTTTCTAATATATATATATATATATATATATATATATATATATATATATATGCATTAGAGAAGAAGTCCCAAAGAAATAATGCATTGATGCAGCTAATTTTAAGATAAAATCCTAAATAGAATACTTACTGCTTAACCAGATACAAAATACATCATTTTCGGATACGACTGATTTACAACACAAGCATGTCGTCAACGTGTCTGCAAAGAATTAACTGCTTCCTCGCTTCATCTGTCTTCATTTCAAAGACATCGTTTCATCGGGGAAACTTTCGGTCATTTTAAAGTGTCACTCAAGACCTCTCCTCCATCTCCCTTATGCACTTCATCATCCCGAAAATGGATCGGATGAAGTTGCGAGGATCAGAGGATACCTCGGATCACTTTTAAATGCATGCAAATCAGAATGTTCCGTCAAAGGAAAATTTTGTAGCATGAATTATGCCAAACAACCGGAAACTATCGCACGTTTTGTTTTTATTAAAGAAAAGAGGAGCCTATTTGTAAATGTGTTCCTGGAAAATCCCCTTCAGTTACATATTTATAAATGCATTGTTATAAGATTGGAATAAGAATAACATTGATTTAATGTACTTGGTAAATGTATACTAGTATATGTATCTATTTCCAGGGATTTCACACAAAAAAATAATCTGGAGTCAGAGTTTCGTCTAGATTTCCTCTTACATTCATATTCCACAGTGTTTAATTTTATTTGTATTGCGATTTTTTTTAGAATGAAAAGAAAATATGGTATTTTTTTTTTCTAATTTCACATCCATGTTATAAAAATATTTAGAGAATAAAAATATTTCGTAGAATTTCTCTAAATGTTTTTATTTATTTTTCAAGATAGCAACAGCTTAGTAACGTAGATGAATGCATTTGGGTTATGTATATAATAATTTTTTAACGTGTTCTCCTCAGACGCTTGTGTAATGCCGCTATTTTTGGGCTCCTATGCAGCAACTTCGCGACTCCGAAAAACTAAACTAAATAAAAAAATGTTCTGCTTAAATTAAAAACGCAAAGAAAACTAAATAAATAAATTTTAAAACGTATGAAAAATACAAGAAATTTTAAAATAGATATTTATGGCTAAAAGACACATGAAAGAAATTTTTGGAATAATACAAAAAATAAACAAAATAAAATAAATATAGATGCTATTTTGTCTGTAATTCCGGTTTTAAATCATGAGTTTGAAAGGAAGTAACTTACTACTATTTTTGGCGAAAGTATCAAAGCAACAAAATTATATTTATAAAAGTATTTATTTCTAACTTTTACGATAGTTATAAAAAATTTCATTTAAAATGAAAAGCAAGCGAATTAGCAGAATAAATCGCCGCCTATTATTGTATACTATCTATAGTACTATGGATAGTTAATCCGTAGTTTTCCCTAAATGCGCATTTGATAGTTATCGGTAAATTTTTCAGAAAATTTAAATTCATTCATTACGATTGCATAAAGATCCAATTTTGATCCAATCAACTGTTTATAAGTTAAGCAACCTAGGGCTATATTTTCTGAAAGTGATAAGGAATATATCACATTTTAGTTACTGCGCATAACATAAGCTGACTGTATACAACATGCTCCCTTAAATTTAACCACATTCTTCTATAACAGAAGTATATATATTTTATTAAACAAAGTATTTTTCGTAACTTTAAAACTCCTGTAGATTTATAATGGCATTTGCAGAAGTGTTGGCACTTTGTGGGTATTTTTATATTACATATTACATTATTATTAAGGATATTAGTTATTCACAACATAATTTTTTTTACAGAAGCGCCAGATAACAGGATTTGTCTGTAAAACCCACGTATTGGTACATCCACGAATAAAATGTTTCAGTTCTGCATAAAAGAAATCGAGATTTCTGTGAATTAAGGTTTAATTTTTTTTTTAAATTTAAATATATTGTTTCACAGATTAGATATGCTTGCAATGTGTTTCAATCTTCTCAAGTGTTTCACATAACAGAAAATAGAGCCAACGGCCCTACCGTGCTGAAACACCGGTTCTCGTTAGATCACCGCAGTCAAGCAGCATCGGGCGCGTTAGTACTTGGGTGGGTGACCACCTGGGAACACCGCGTGCTGTTGGTACATTTCGGGTGCGGTAGCCCGGTGGTTTGCGCGCTGGATTTGCACGCTGCCACAACTGCCGCCGTGTTCATACTGAGAACGATCACGTTAAACATGTGGGTCCGTAAGTCCTCCGAGAGGTTGGTGGTAGGGGAAGGAGGATACGGTCCCTGTGGATGCCTCCCCTACTGGGTTCGGTCAAAATTGGGTGGCACTTCCCGACCGTCCAAACAGTTACATTACACCTTTCTGGTAGGTCGGACGGTCTGGGTCTCAACAACAACATAACAGAAAACGATTCATTGTGTAAAAATATTTTTCTTGGTTTAGAAGAGGAAAAAAAAAAAAAAAACTGATATATCTTCGCTCTGCATTCCACTACCAGTAACAGCAGCTTTGAAATTAATGTTCTATCAAAAAACTTTATTCAAAAATATGGATAATATTTGTGTACTATTGAGCTTAAATATAGGAAAACTTTGTGCAAAGCATAAGGGAAAACTGCCTTGCACTATCAAGGAACCGTAAACAAAGTAAGTAATATTACTCTTCGCACGATCAGAAAACAGCATGATCAAGCTTTTGGTTTTGCCAATAGTTATTAATTTGAGCATTTAAATATGTTTTTACTGTATGAAATACATTATTAAAGAATATTTATTTTTGACTTTTATGGTAGTTATCATATAAAGTGGTATTTTAGGAGTGTGAGCATTTTGTGGGTGGCAACAAGAGAACGTTTTTCTTTAGGATATTATTAATTTCGAACATCATTTTCCCCCCTTCAATATCCTCAGATCACATAATTAGTCTGCAAAACCCACCCATTGGTACATCGACAAATAAAATGTTTTAGTTTCACACAAATGATCGAGATTGTTGCAATTTAAGACTGACTTTTTTTTAATTAAAAGGAATAATTTCACGGATTAAATATACTTCGACGGGTTTTATCTTCTTGTGTTTTTTGCAAAACAGAAGACTGTTCGAGTAGTGAAAACTATTTTTGTTTCTTTTAAAATCAAAATAATCACCGCACATATTCTATGGATCAGACGGAGAGATTGTAACCATGAATTTCCATATAATTTTACAGTCCATTACTATCAACAGGCATATTCCAAATTGGCTACCGTCAAATGATTTTATTCAAAAATATGAATAGTTTAGTGCAAGTAAAAAGTATTTTACTTTGTGCTTCGGTAAAAGTGCAAGTAAAAAGTATTTTACTTTGTGCTTTGGGTCCGTTTCGTTATATCAGTTTGGGAACGTGCTATTCAAGGTTTGAAGATACTCTAAGAGTCTTGCACGGTAGGTTCTTAGCCCTTGACCAGACTGGATAATGTAAAAAAGGCTCTTTACATTTTGTTTCTACTTTCCTTGTAATTATATACAAGGCTGTCCTGAAGAAAATTATTGAGTGTATGCGGTGATGTCTCATTTAAAGAGTATTGAAATTGCTGGTTCCAAGGGGCTGAGTCCCCTTTAACTGGGCGTGTGAAAGGGGGCGCTGCCTCTCCTCAAAAGTAACCAAATGATTTAAAAAGGTGCTACTGTAAAATAAATTTTCGGGATTTGAGGTAGAAAAATACACATACAGCATACAGGGCCAAAGAATACAAAGAGCTTGCTAACTTCTTTCTCAAGTTCGAACTTGCTTTATCTTTCATCACTTTGTCCTGAAAAACGGGGTTACTGGACTTGGTGACGTCACCACGCCGCGCTGACTGGCATTTGGCTGGTCGTCTATTATCTATCTAAGCCCAAGGTGG
This sequence comes from Amaurobius ferox, assembly GCA_951213105.1. Lineage (NCBI taxonomy): Eukaryota > Metazoa > Arthropoda > Arachnida > Araneae > Amaurobiidae > Amaurobius > Amaurobius ferox. The sequence continues at coordinate 10,887,954 of OX578138.1, read as the reverse complement.
CAGTTGCCACTTTCATCAGTTTTTCATTCCTCTCCTGATCGTACGCAGGATATTATTTTGAGGTTTAGGGGGGAGGGGGGTCAGCGAGGTTTCCTCATTTCCTTATTTGTTTCCATTCAAGTTTGTAAATGACTAGCAAAAAAAAGGCTGAACTTTGTTGAAAATAGTCCCAAAACCAGCAAATACAAAAACTTTCTTGAGTCCTTGAGAGTACACGGCGCGTACTCTGTATTTTTTAAAATTTCTTGAGAGTACGCGGCGCATACAGTGCGTACGTTTTCGGGACAGCCCTGATTATATACACTGATTGCCTTCCAAAAGTTAAGCATATATATATATATATATATATATATATATATATATATATATATTGATTTGAAAACGTATGCTATTTCGAGTACGGTTTATGCTAGCCTTCTGAAGTGTATGTCATTCGTTTTGTAATAGAAAATTACGCATAAAGGAAAATAATTCTATATTTAATATCATTGAATGTTCTAATTTTGTTTTATCATTAAAAAAATCATTCAAAATTGGGTGGTGTTCCAAACTTTTGATCTTGTTTAAACTCAATAGTGTTTCAGTATTCACTGATAGTAACAATCGTACCAATTTTTCTCGAAACGCTCCATTCGTTTGTAAGATATCATTTCCACAGATTCTCACGGACACACACATACACATACACATAACATACACACTAATATACATATACGCACATACTCCAAAACTTTCGATTTGAGTTCTAGGATGTTTGAAACGTGCTCTTCCATTGAAAACTCGAATTCAGATTTTTGACCCCGTCCCAATGCCTCTTCTATACATTATACCATGTGTGTTGAAAAAGTAAACATCAAATGTCAAAGCAAATTGCTAATGCTCGAAGGAGTATTGCCGATTTGCTTCAAATATTACATATCTATTATTCGTTTTAATTTTTTTTAATATTATATTGTCATCTCACGATCTATACCTTCCATGTAAGACAAAACGCGTTTTTCTTGAACGAGGATTTACGTTTAAAATTTTGTGTTATCAAAAGTTTCCAAGTAATTATAATTACTAGTGAGGCCCTTCGGGCATTCTTCCTGTAACTCATTTAAGAAACCGGTTAGTTCGCGAAATATCTTCTTACTACAATAAAAGATGACACTTAATCAATGCGTAGCCGTAAAATAAAAGGAGATGTTATGATATCCCTTGTTGAAAATAAATTAAAAATGAGTCCAATACCCAACTTGGTTTACAGTATATGATATCAAAGGCAAAGTAGCATGCTAAAATACTGTTTTTTATATATAGATAGCTCTTTATTACAGACTTATAGATTTTATACAGCTGCAGTTAGCCTTTTATCTTTTTTGTTTTTATTCTATATTTTTGTTGTTGTTGAAACCCAGACCGTCCGACCTACCAGAAAGGTGTAAGGTAACTGTTTGGACGGTCGGGAAGTGCCATCCAATTTAGACCGGAACCCAGTGGGGGAGGTATCCACAGGGACCGTACCCTCCTTCCCCTACCACCAACCTCTCGGTCTGTATTTTTGTGTATTTCTTTTTGTCTCTCCTGTGGTGTTTGTGCTGTCTGTTTTTACATACTAGCTAATGATCATTGTATAAAGTGCTACTGCTAGAAATAAAAAAAAATACATATAGATGGCTGTTCTTCACATCCGATACAATGGCGAGACTTTCTAAAATATGAACCAGATATGGGGAGTAAAATTGTCTCCTCCGTACACCCATAAGAAGACATTTCGAGTTTTCGGAATTTTCCGTTCAGTTATATCACTTGAGCCATCCGTGTACCAAATTACCAATTTCTAGTCTTTCTAGAGGTGAGTAAACATTTTTACGGGCATACAAGCATACAGACAATATATATATATATATATATATATATATATATATATATATAATAAAGAAATACAATCCCAAAAAGTATGAAATTCAAGAAAGAGAAAGGCGCAAATTGCCGCACTATCAGAGTCTTGAAATATAAGATTTAAAATGAAAAAAGAAAATATATAGGTGGAATGATTGTGTTTACAGGGTTGCAGAAAGGTCAAGGGGGATTGCGACCCCTATTTCCTGGTTAGAAGCTAGCTTATCTAGCGAATCGGAGTCAGCGAATGTAGGAACAGTTGATTTCTTTGACATCACTATTTATTATAATTTGGAACAGAAATTATGTTATAAATTATTTGACAAGAGACATCTATATGACTGCAAGATCAATTATTTTACTGGAATACCAACTTGAGTTTAAACGTACAACGTAATTTAATCGTAAATCACTTGAACAGATACAGATTATTAAACTCATCTATTACAGAATTTAATAAATGCATGATGCATTTAATCAACGGAACTCGGGAACAATCATATCCCTTCCGCTTTGTACAGCACTATTATGATGTTTTTTGCAGAAATTATTGTGATAAAAATTATGTTAATTTATCCGACATCATACAATACAACTCAACTCTTACCTAGGATTATCTGATTGCTTCACATCCAGATGGCTCTATAATTTAGACGCGACTTTTTTATGTATGCTTTCCTGTTCGAAGCTTATACGCTTTATGCAACTCTTCCATGATTCTCGTCTTGCTGGTTAGTAAAAGTTCCAATTTTTTGTTATTTTGATCATTTTTATGTTGTCTGGGATTCGGCCATTTTTTCCCCACGGGCATGATCGATTGTTGTTTCGGGCGTGCAGAGTCTCTGGGAGCGTTTTCATGAAGTCAAAGCTAGCTTGTAACCAGGAAATAGGGGTCGCAATCCCCCTTGACCTTTCTGCAACCCTGTAAACACAATCATTCCACCTACATATTTTCTTTATATTCATTTTATTCATTTTAAATCTTATATATATATATATATATATATATATATATATATATATATATATATAATATATATATATATATTATATATATATATATATGTATATGTGTATTATATATATATATATATATATATATATATACCAGGAAAAAGGGGTCGTAATCCCCCTTGACCTTACTGCAACCCTGTTAATACAATCATTCCACCTTTATAAATCGTTTTGCATTTTAAATCTTATATTCAAGATTTTGATAGTGCGGCAATATGCGCCTGTCTCTTTCTTGCATTTTTAATTTTATAGGATTGTAATTTATAATATATATATATATATAATATATAAGATGGAAATTGGAAGTTATTAAAGATATTGAAGTGTTATAGCATTTATGCGCAAAGCAGTTACAAATACTATACACGATATAAATATAAAAAGTATAAATAGCATTTAAAATTTGAAAAAAGAAGGACGGGTTAGCGAGAAGCTTACTTAATGGCGGTAAGGGGTTGTGACCTTACACCCCAGTTGTCAACATGCATGTCATAAATGCCGCGGCATTGCACTCCTGGACGCCAGCCCTGACTGAAGTCAACCTCCGGTCATAGTAGTCTGAAGGACTAGTATGCCATCCAGTAATGGACTGCACCTTATCAGTGTACTTTTCTTTTTTAACGGTCTTGTGATGATTGTTATTGTCATTCCGGAGGTTGGCTTCAGTCAGGGCTGGCGTCCAGGAGTGCAATGCCGCGGCATTTATGACATGGATGTTGACAACTGGGGTGTAAGGTCACAACCCCTTACCGCCATTAAGTAAGCTTCTCGCTAAGCCTTCCTTCTTTTTTCAAATTTTAAATGCTGTTTATACTTTATATATATATATATATATATATATATATATATATATATATATATATATATATATATATATATATATATATATATATATATATATATATATATATATAAATAAATAAATATGTATAAAATAATGAAAGTTAAAAAATTCCAGAAATCACACGAATAAGGCGCTATGCTGCACTACAATGTGGATTTTAATATCATACCAGAAAAGTATAAAAATGAAAGAAAGCAATATATCAAAGAATGGCTGGGGGGGGGGGGGGGTTGTGACCCCCACTCCCCGGTTAAGCCAGCTTTGCGTCTAGACAACACTCCCGGAAGCCGATACATTGCACAAATATGAATACCGAAGTATCAAAAATTTTTTAAAAAGGATTTTAAAAAAGGATTTTAGAAAGGAGGTTACAAAACCTGAAAGTGTGGAGTACCCAGAAGACTCGTATTTTAAAACTGTACTATTAGTTTAACTCTCACAAAACCAAAGGCAATAAGAAACAAACATATAGATTTAAAAATAAGGCAATTAAAATCTATATGTTTGTTTCTTATTGCCTTTGGTTTTGTGAGAGTTAAACTAATAGTACAATTTTAAAATACGAGTTTTCTGGGTACTCCACACTTTCAGGTTTTGTAACCTCCTTTTTAAAATCCCTTTTTAAAATCCTTTATAAAAAATTTTTGATACTTCGGTATTCATATTTGTGCAATGTATCGGCTTCCGGGAGTGTTGTCTAGACGCAAAGCTGGCTTAACCGGGGAGTGGGGGTCACAACCCCCCCAGCCATTCTTTGATATATTGCTTTCCTTCATTTTTATACTTTTCTGGTATGATATATATATATATATATATATATATATATATATATATATACAGGGTGAGTCAGAATTCTTGGTCCAAACTTTAAGGGGTGATGAATCACATCTAAACAAGCAATTTCTGTCATACAAAGCAGGGCCGTAACGCAAGAGGTGAACCGCTAGACGTCGCTGACATGACATTGAACGCAGTGATCGTCTGATCTCTCCTGTCTCGGCTTTTCCTTATGGGGCTATATGAAAAGTCTCATCTACGATAGCCTCATCGACTTCGATGAGGACCTTGTTGCTAGGATTGCTGTTCCTGCCGTCATTGCCCAAGATATGCTGAGTGTTTTTGCTAACGTGCGCAGCTCGCTACGTCGCAGGTGTGAAGCCTGCATTACTACTGGTGGTCGCACTTTTGAGCAGTTTCTGTAATTTTGTCCATGTATTCTGCAATTTCTGTCAGTAAAACGTACTTCATGCCTACTCTGTCATTTTTGTGTTTCGTCTGTTCACGGGAGAGTCATCATTTCCTCATTTCATGAGCTACCACCTAGAGGTTCACCTCTTGCGTTACGACCCCACTTTGTATGATAAAAATTGCTTGTTTGGATGTGATTTATCACTCCTTACAGTTTGACCCAAGAGTTCTGACTCACCCTGTATATATATACACGCAACGTATAGCTCGTTTTCAGTATCTTATGTCATACGTAACGTAGAACTCCAGGATACTGCTCCATAGATAATAATGTAATACATATAATATAGATAATTATTATTACGGATTTTTATATACTTATTTTTAACATTTCAAGATTTGTACCACCCAATTAAGTGGAAATTTTACTTTTTACTCTGAGAATTCGCGTTTTAAATCCCTAGATGATTTGACATATAGACATGCATTGTCCGCTGCGTTTTCATAGTTTAGTTGCAGAATTTTCATATCTATAATAATAAAAGAAGTTGGTACAGTGGGCTACGTCTGAAAACACATAGGAGCGATTTTTTTTAAATTCGAATTAGTTAAAGTTATTTTATAAAGCCATATTTTGGGCGATTTTTTGCAAAAATCGGTTCATTCGCGATCAAAAATATTATCGCAGAGTTTTCATCTTAACACCATCTGAAAGATAAAAAAATGTTCTTCTAAAAATGTTTTAAATTGAATCCGCACTATCAATACACAATGATTTTCGTGATTTTTTTTTATAAAATATATAGTTGAGTTGTTTGAAAGAGTCTGTTGAGTTGTTCTAATATTACAAAACGAAGTGTTTCCTTTCGGGAGTCGAGGTACTCTTGTACCATTTCATGACTGTGGGTCGTTTAGATTTTCCGTTATGCGACCAACGCACAGGCAAACGGACAGATACCTTACTTTATTATTATGGATTCAAAATTGCAAAAAGGATTTTAATTCCTCTGACTGCTGTATGAAATCGAAATATTATCTTATACGATCGTATTAATGGTCAAAGGTTTATTTAGGCTGTATTCCGCCTGCGTAGCGGGAGGGGAAGCCAGCTCCTTTTGAAAAATTTAACGAATGAATGCAATTAATCCCTGCTACATTTTCTATATTTAAGTGACAGCGAAATATTGAAAATGGAAGTATCTACATTTCTTACGAGGTACGCCACTGTGTACGCCGCTGACATATTTTATTATTTTTGAGACATTGATCATAATAAAACGATTTGACATACAGCCGGAAACTTATTTTTGCATTTTAACATCTAGTGACAAAATACTGAAACAGCTGTTTCAGTTTTATTCTACATAAAAGCAAAGGCAGCAGTTTTAGAAAACGGCAAACGGCATTATTTTCCATTTCTGTTGTTATTTGTGTTCTTTACTTCTTCTTTTGAGATATATATCCTCTTTTTGGAATATTTCCAACACGGAGAAGCGGGTTTTATTCAAAATATAGTTAAGCTATGACGGTTTTATCATTAGTACTAAAATATGGCGATATCGGAAGCAAAAGTATATAAACAAATTAAAACACAACTTGAGACAAATATATCTATCCTGTATAATTTATCTAGATAACTTTCAGCAGATTTTTACTTTCATTACAATGTATAATAAATGCAGAGGGAAGTATTCCGATGAGGGTAAAAAATTCGACACTCGGATTGTGCGGGATTTACACATTTTGAGAATTCCTGAATACAAATTAGCTATTTTTACTTTCCCTACGTACATAGTATGATATATAGGGAACGTATTATGATGGATTCAAAAATTCGAATTACAGGTATCGACGGATTTGTGCGTTTCAAACGCCCCTGAACTGGAATCGAACGGATTTGAAGTTTGTGCGTCTCTGTTATCTGTGTGTGCATATGTGCATCTGCGTGTGGTCTATTTTCGTGTGTTTGTGTGTATGTCGTAAGTCTGTGGATATGATATCTCACGAATAAATGAAGCGTGTCGTACAAAATTAGGTTAAGATTATTAAAATAGCTGAATACTGAAATCCTATTGATTTTAAATGTAATCGAATGTTCGGAAGACTCCCTCCCCCCCCCCCCCCCCGCTATTTTTTGAATGCAATTTAAAAAAATTCATTAACAGTAAGCCCAGGCAGTCTTTCAGGATATTTTGGATTAGGGACGAACAAAATTTTAGGAGAGGGGGAGGGCAAGTTTTCTATTTGCCCTATAAAAATATATCTAAATGCTGTCATATAAATAGTTAATATGAAATGTGTCCAGGGGACTTATGCCTGAAAGACCGGATTTATGCTTGAAAGAAACACTGAGAGTCCTTTCATGACACTCAGTACACGTAATATAGTACCAAATCTGAGACAAACACGATAAATACAAGATACTTATCTGAAAATATCGATATACCTATAAAATCTCAAAGTCAGCGCTTTAAACTGATCACAATGTTTTCCTTTTATATATATTATGCATTTATAGAGAGTAAATATATTAGACGTTCGAAATAACAAGCCTAAATGCGAAAGTCATGTGCGGCCTACCCTACCACTGTATTCCTTTAATCACAAATACAAGTATTTAAGGGAACGGTAGACGTTGAAATTTTGTTTATCTATTTATTGACTTTGAAACATGAAATTTGTATAAATATTCCTCTTAACATTACCATATAAAATACCATTAAATTTTTTTCAATTTTGTTATAATTTTGTATTTTTTTTTAAATTTAATTTTTTTTTAACAAAAGTTTGAAAATGCTCCTTGCATGCCATTTGTTCACATTTTTGATTAATTTTGCATTATGATCACTCAAAAACACATTATGAACAAATTTGGGAATTCATTTTAAATCCCTTAGAAAGTCAATTTTTAAAAAATATTTTTCTGCATTGAAACTCAATTTTCATCATTTAATTAGGTTCTTATTCACTTTTAATTACCTTAATGAAGTCCGATTACAAAATGCATACCCAGTTTCATTAAAATGTATGAGAGGTATCTTCTTGCCAAATTTCATGCATCTCAAACAAAAATTAAGACCCATGGAACATTTTAAAAATGTAAAACCTTTGAAAATTCCATTTCGAAAAGAATGCATTTAACCTTTTGCTTGCGGGTGGAACATTTCACCTGCTGCAGCAGGTGAAATGTTTCTGTCAGCGATTTCCATGTACGCCAGTGCCTGCAAAGGGGGATAGAACTGTTTGCGATAGGGTATGTCAAACACCTGTTTTTTTTTTGGGGGGGGGGGAGGTTCTTCGTTTGGGATGGACGCTGTTCCACCCGCAAGCAAAAGGTTAAATTTGTAAAATAATGTTATATATTAAAGAAAAAAACTTTTTTTGGTAAATTTTTGCTCATTTCAACGTCCACCGTCCCCTTAAATGAACATTAAGAGTTTATTTAAACCAACAGCGATGGTGCTAAAAAGTCATTAAAACCACACATCCCTAGTTTCATTCGACACTTTTGTGCTTTGCACTAAAAATTCTCCTTAACTTTCCCCAGACGCATGCGTAAGAAAAGTAACGTTGGCCACAATGGGCGATGCCTCTCCCTAAAAATTATTAAAGTCACCATTTGTTTGAAAAGCGAAACCAATAATGTTATATAAATAATCATTACTTATGTAATTTTTCATTAGAAAACGAATGACATACTATTTAGAAGTTTAGCAGGAACCGTTTTCAAGATAATGGAGAACATTTCCAATGTAATAAAGGGCATAAGACTGGTATGCACATCCGGTTAATATACTCATCCGTGCAACTGGTATGCGCAACCGTACGCCCCTCCAGTTGAAAACTCCACCCGGTCCTCTTAAAAATTAATGATCTCAATGAAATGACGGCAATGGCAAAATTGCAATTCATATACAGGGTAATTAAGAAAAATGAGCTAAATTTTACGAGGTAGTAGTACACACTAACCAAGCATTTTTCGTCTTAGTTTACCGCGTCGGGAATGAAACGTAAAAGCGTTACAGGGCGCTTACTAGTTGGGAAGCGGCTGCGCTAAAAACTTAAAAGCGTCATTCTGGTTGTTATTTTCTGGTTGAAGAAGAAAACCACGTATGCAAATTTCATCTGGGGAAGAAGAAGAACTCTTATGCAAATCCACTTAGCACCGAATGAATGGCCTTATCAGTTTGTAGCATTCATTTGCCATTCCAACTTTTGAGACGACGGAGGAATTTACAAATAGGGAAAAAGCCGATATGCATTCCATCTATGGATCTTATTTTTGTTGGGATATCTCAAGAGTCTCGTCTATGACACTCCTCTTGAATCTAAAGAGGAACTCGTTGCCAGAATTTCGGCCGCTGCTGTCGAAGTGCTCGACATACCTGGTCTGTTCGAGAAAGTTCGCCAATACCTCCATCGCCGCTGTGAGACGAGCATTCAGGTAGGTGGTCGCTCTTTTGAGCCATTATTATAATTATTGTTTATTGAATGTCATTTTATAACTTCTAAGTCATTTTTGTATTTTCGCCTCACCTCATCGGTTTCACTATAGTGACTGAGATTTCATCATTAAGCGCCCTCTGGCGCCTTTCCGGTTCATTTCCGACCTGGTAAACTAGGACGGAAAATACTTGGTTTTGTGTATACAACCACCGCGTAAAGTTTGACCCATCTTTTTTGAATCACCCTGTATATTCACCTAAACATCTCCTTTATCACCAGTCTCGTTTATCTCCTCAATCTGTTTCATTTTATTAGTTTCCCAGATAGTGTTTGTTGGGTGTCCGTCTCTCCAAATATCCTCAGGGGTGTGTGTGCACGGATACAATTATCGTTGGTTATCATATTTTGGTAGAGAGGGTATTTTTTGGGAGTTTATGAAAACAGCAGCTTTGAAACACATGAAGTCCAAACCCCTAAAAGAATGCTCATCACATTTAGCAGCTGGGACAGGAGGGGTTATAAAATTTTTAGTTATTTTAGTAATGAGAAAAAATATATATATTAATGATAAAATATCTAGTTTTCCCCAGAAATGTTATCTGTATTTTTATGCTTTAGAAAAATGATTGAAAACTGTGCCCCAATATTAAATAATCTACTTTTCTTTTCACATAGTAACTTTTTTGATGCAAGATGGCAGAATCAGACAGAATCGGGAGCAAGTTCATTTAAACCCAACTAATGAAACGATTCTTAAATCTTTATGAATAGCATTATTTATAAACACAAATAATACTTTCATCAAATTGAACTATCATTACTTTCCGTAATATATAGAAACATTTTTGCTACAAAGTATAAAAATCTGGCGTGGACAGCACATGACTTTTCCTACATAATGCAATGACTTCTCTTACTTCACATCAAACTACTGTGTACTTGTGGACAACGGCCATGACCCTACGTTTTTAATATTGAAATGTGCATTAATATCGGGGCGGTTTTCTGAATGACAATATTGAGCCCGTCACAATACTTACATTATATGTAGGGCAAGTAAAAATAAGTTTTTTTACATTAGTAAACAAGGTAAGAATAAAGTAGAAAAAATAGGAATATTATAGTATCTGCTTTATTGTCACTTTTTGAAGAACATTTTATTTAGAATACAACTAGGATTTGCACTTATTTTAAACCACGAAAAATGTCAAGCAGATCTGTTAGTATTTTATAAGTAACAATTAGTAATATATATATATATATATATATATATATATATATATAACAGTGGTCATAGTGATTATTCAGTGCCACCACGATTATATATTTCCATATTATTATTTTAAAGAGAATATTACATATACTCTTACATTCAACAATTTATTGATTTCTTAGCAACGCCACTTTATCCGAATCTCCGTGCATTATTGAGGTTGAATTTTTGTTCCATCGTTATGTGGTAGACGAGTTTTCTATTTGGGTCACATTTTGAAAAAAAAAACATATATTATCAATGGAAAATGAATGTCGTGATCATTATTTTATCATTATCATCATAGTTAACTGTATTTTTACCTAACGAAAAGGTATATTTCGAAATGAATACACGAGAGCTTAAATGTATTATTCTAGAAAATAGAACTCTCTCTCCTTTTCTACATGAGAATTTTACTGTGGGATGAGGCATGCTGTTTTGCAATTTATATTGATATTATGTAAATGGAGAATAGGAGGTTAATTTTTTATTACTGTCGTATATTCGGCATAAAATCTTGCAGAAAAATTTGTGCGACAAAAGATATTCAAGTCGTTTTTAACTTATTGTGGAAGCAAAAATCTTTATTGACCTTTATGAATTTCTATGTGGAAGTACGATTTTAAGAATTTTAGGTTTCGTAACCATGGAGTTAAAAAAAGTTAAAATTTCATATTAAGAAAGCGCCAATATCGTTTGAAGCAATCACTCAGTTGGCGCTGGGATACGACAAGTAGTCCAGCACTGGGAAAATACATTATTATTCCTGAGCAGTTCGAATTTAGGCCAAAACACTCTATCACCCATTTGTTGTTCAGTACATATCTTTTGGACTCCAAGAGAAGACACCTACAGCTGTGATTTTTTTACTTCCAAAAAGAGTTTGATAAAATATGGCATTGTGGTTCAATTTACAAATTGATAAAACTTCATTTGAGTCCCTGAAGCAATAGCAAAACTTTTAATCTCGTAACTAAGCGACAGATTCTTTCAATTTACAGTTCAAGACAAACATTTGACACCCAAGCTCATAAAAAGTAGTGTACCGCCAGGATCTATTCTTCGCCTCACACTTTTTAATACATACATAAATGACATTCCCAGAATATTGAGCAAGGACCTGACATTCTATACAGACGACAATGCGATGCCAGCATAAAATATCTGGTTCTCAGTAATGCACAAACAACTACAACATCCCTTAGACATGCTCCTCACCTGGTTTTACAAGTGGACAGTCAGTTTACCCCCAATAAATGTCTCTGGATTAACATTAGACAATCGTCTCACATGGAAATTATATATAAATAATATCATTAAAGAATGCCATGTAGCTATTGGTACTTCTTCTAATAGGAAATAGAAATCTAAGCTATCAAAATAAAGTATTATTATATAAATTGATCATTCGATCTATAATGCTAACGAGTCACTAGTATGGGAATATATATATGCCTGCAAAACTTAAATAGATTCTCTAGGAAACGAAAACAAAATAGGAATGTTTACAATTGGGAAATCTCCTAGAAATTTAAGGAACTCGGTAATAAGGAAAGATTTAAAATAAAAACCACAGGAACATAAACCAAAAAGAAAGATGCAAAAATAAAAACTCAAATCAAGGAAGACGCGTCAAGCTTTTTTAGTAAACATCCTGCGATTCCCAATGAACTAATTTTTAACTTACACGATTATGATTACAGAAAAGGATAAATTTCACACGAGATCCCTCGCAGTTTTAAACTTGGAATAACTGAAAATCCAGGTAGATCCCTTTTCTTTTAATCTCGAAACTGATACATAATCAGTACTCGAAAATAAATATTTTCCCCCAAAACTAAAAAATCGCTCAAGGAAATTCAGATATCTGCAAACTTCTTAAACTGTTAGAGCACAAATGTGTATCAAAATGTCCCAGTAGGAGTCTTGGGTTAAATAAAAGTGTAAAATAAATATTTTTAAACCCCCACTGAAATTCTGTCATAAATGAAAATAAAATCGGAGAAAGATGCTGAAAATTAAAGGAAAGAAAATTTACACAAACGCAGCGAGGATGACAGTAAAAATAAAAAAAAATGTTGGACATTTCGGCGATAATGGATATTTACCACTATCTACGAAATAAATTATGTATAATGTAGTTTCGGAGCCACTGGTTAAGCATAATTACCTCGCGTTGGGGCAAACCTTGATCAGCAAGAAGGCTCCCGAGGCCCTTCATTGCACACCGAGGGGTTGATGTTTGCCACATCTGCAAATCGCAGATGCTCGGACTGCATAATTTTTGGAAGAGGGACAAGTTCACGCGCCGTCCCTTCCATTTCTGAAGAAAGATACATTTCACTCCTCGTGAGAGTCTGTAACGCTCCGCGTAAAAGCTTAAGTAAAGTGGTGGGGGAGTTAGCCGGTTTTTAAGACAAAAATAAGCCATCTTCACTAGGACTGCAAAACGCGCCTTCTGAGATGTTAAATGACTTCTATAAAAACTAATACAGAACTAAGATGATTAGAAGGAAACATCATTATTCCTATGGCCAATTTCAACAATATGAGTTAATAATCCTTTCATGCAGTAATGAACAAGTTTATCCAATGTTAAACATTAATTTATAAATTATACTTTAAAGCACAGCTACACTACGACACCCGGGCGTCAACCATCTCAAGTTCGTTAAACGATTGTGTTGCAGTGGAATGAAGTCCAACACCCATTTCCCAGGAAAAGGAATCTATAGACAAATAATTTTTTAATGTAGCTAGGGCGACGCCGGATTTTTCTGTTAGTGTTAAATTATGATTGGACTGTTGCTCGTGAAATTCGCGGATAACGACGATCTTGAATATATTTATTTTCTGCTTATAACTTGAACTATTATGAAACATCCGATATCTCCAGCTTTATATTATGATTGGACGGTTGCTCATGAAATTCGAGGATAATAACTCTCTTGAATATGTTTGTTTTCCGCTTATAATGTTTAACAGAACGTCCGATATCTCCTAGCGGAGGTCGGATAAAAAAACGGGCATCGTCACGACCTATAGTTTATAGAATTCTTGATAAATCTCAGTAATTATGCAAATTGATGTAACCATTGTGTAATTTGAGTCACTAATAAAGGAAGCTACGTTCCAATAATTAATTCGTGCCTCCTAATCCCTCAAAGGAAAAAGTGCTGTTTTCAAATGAAACTCCGTTGCGTCTTGGGTAGTTGTTAGAAGATTTACACGAGTGTGGGGAAAATGAAGAATCGAAGTTTGCTATTTAAAAATAGCGATGATTATAGTAACAATAATAAAATTTAAAGCTAGATATTTCGGAATAATGGATAGTTACCACTATCTACGAAATAAATTATGTCTAATGTAGTTTTGGAGTCACTTATGCTAAGCATACTTACCTGGCACTGGGGCAAGCCTTGCTCAGCAAGAAGGCTCCCCCGAGCAGAGACCCCTCATTGCACGCCGAGGGGTTGACGTTCGTCACATCCGTAAATTGCGGATGCTCGGAGTGCGTAATTTTTGTGAGCGGGACTGCGTCCGCGCGGTCCTTCCTGTACTTAAAGTAGAATATCCTCTATAACGTAACGTATGAAACACTAGTAAAGGCCGGTCAAGTTAAGCTGTTTTTAAGACAGACGCATGCCTTTTTCAGGACTGTAAAACGCACCTTCTGACATGTTAAACGAAAACTATAATAAAAATTAATACAAAATCAAGATGATTAGAATAAAACATTTTTATTCTTATGACCAAAAAGTACGAGACAATACTCATTTCATGCAATAATGAACAAGTTCATCGCATGTGAAGCATTAATTTATAAATTACATTTCAAAATTACTCCATGAAAAAGTTCGGAGTTCTGGTTCCAGTATATTCTGGTTCAAAATTCGTATTCTGGTATAATCTCGTGTTCAAAGCCTGACTGTCAAAGTGAAGCTTTTGAACTCAAAATTAACAAAAACGAAATTCCGTTATGAAATAGAAAAAACAACAACAACAAAAAAAACCTGTTCTTGTAGTTCATGAACAATGATTTATTCCCCAACGACAACAATTTTAGGAATGTTTCTCGACATTTATGACACAATATTTGACTGGTTAGAAACATTACTACAATTTCTCATTTCCTTGAGTGAATGAAATAATTATCATTGTAACTTGTTAATGTTTTGAATTCGAACAGCTTTTACAATAACCATCGGATTGGCACAGTTTAAAACCTAAGCAATTATGTATTCGATTCGATCCTCAACTAATCACAATTGAATTTTGTGGAAGCTAGCTACGCTGCATCATCGTTTTGCAAGTAATTTATTTTACTATCTGTCAAAACTATTTTTCAAAATATCATATTCCCGTGCTTCATTATTCCACGAATTGCCCTCTGAAATAAGGACGTGGCCTAAAGATCCAGATATGCGCAATATAAATTTTTCTAGACATTTTACCAATACTGTAAATATATTACTCGAACTTAATTCAAAAATTTGATTTTAAAAAGAGAAGTATGTTTGGCTTATGAGTTTATATGTTGAGGGAAATATATAGCAAGAAAGATTAATCATGCATAAAGCGTTAATTATGAAACTTTTCAACAGAAATGCAAAATGCGATACATTCAGCGGTGATATTTTTTTAATTATCACAGAACTACGATAATTTATTTTCCTTGAAAACTTAAAACTTCATCAAAAAAAATTAGCTTTATTCAAATGATGCCATGTAAAAATAAATCGTCTGGTTCTCTAGGTAAAAGCAGTGAATATTCCGTTGATATACTTTTATTCCAGACTCCAGAGTTAAATAGTTTTGCATGAAAAAATTCAACAATTCTCATACAACTTACTTTTTATACAATCATTTGCTTACCTTCTGCATCCGTTAAAATTAGGCTTAGTTGTAAAAATAATCAAAGTTTGATGATTATTTGAACTAAAAAATACTGTACTTGCGTTGTCGCAGAATATAGATACATAAGAATTACGTAGAAATAAAGCGGTTTTAGGGCGGATGCAACACAAAATATAAATTTAAAAGAACTTTAAAAATCACGATTTTTACTCTGGTCAAAGAGATGGATCCTATATTTTATTTTGAAGTGAGCCACGTGATCTCTTCATATTATGTGGGTGTCATTATTATTTTAATTTTTATTTAAAAAAATACCGAACATAGTTTGCTGAAATTTTTTTTATATATTTTATGGGATAATTTGAATATTTCCTAAAACTTTCGAAGCAATTTGTGAATTTTAAATTCGCTTAAAAAATGCTTAAAAAATTAGATCCCATTGGGTTCAATGTATTTCAATTTTTCAACCTGGGTTCAATCCAAAACTAATTGCGTGATATTATTCATTTACATTTTCATATGTTCCACAGACCGTCTTAACAATATATTAAAATTTCATTTTGATAAAGCCGTTCTTATGGCAGTTTTCGTGCGAACGGACAGACAGAATGACAAAGTTATAAACACGTTTCAACTATGTTGTAAAGTGTTAAAAAAGGGGTGTGGCCATAGATTAAAACTCATCATTTAATTAATACGGAAACGTCCATACCCACACATATATATGTATATAAATTCAGTTCAAATGCTAATGGGATTTTTTTATATAGGAAATTTGCTCGTCTCGCATATGAAGCATTTTTAACTTTTCATCAAAATTGAAGAATTTTCAAAAGTACGAAATGTAAGGTAGTAGTTAACCTATATCCAATTTTTTTTGTAAGAGGAATATACAGACACATTTTACGGGCAATTAAATAACATTTAATTTGAATCATTTTTATCAAGAGATAATATCTATGGGCTTATATTGATGTTGTGTTGATTCACGGTGTGAGTTTGCATGCCTAAAGCTACTAACCCTACAAGGGGACTAGATCTTTTACTGCTCGTAATCGTAAACAAATCCATCCGTTGTCTTGATTGCAAACCGTCCATATTTTATGGCAGCTTAAATTGAGTGCCCACCAGTGGCGTAGCCTCCATTGAGGCTAAGCAGCTGAGCCTCCTCTGCTTAAAATCTAGTTTAAAGAATTATTTAAACATATTTCTATTTATTGTAATTTTTAAAATAACTTTTGAATATATATGTACTTTTAAAATTTTTAAATTTTACGATACGTAAAGTAAAAAGTCAACACGTTTAAGTGGCACGTTTCAAAGTATTTTTCCCCATTAAAACGCATATTTTAAGATTTTAGAAGCTGAAATCATCCATACTTCACTGCCTATAAGGAAAAGCATGGTATTAAACCAACCCATCTGTTAAACTCCTCCCTATCTGATTAACTAACATACAAGCTAGCCTTCAGAAAGGTGTGACTATTGCTTCCCCCATTTCCAGCCGTTTGAAAACAGTCAATAATTGGATGAATGAACATTTCTCGGGCAAAGCTAATGGATTCTCCATTTTGGGTCAAATGTGATTCTATTAATTAATATTCGTAGAAAATAATCATTATTTGTAATACTAAAGAATTTGAGCCATTTTTCACTAATAAACTAGCATTTACTTACCTTAAACAAGATCAAGGCGAAGAAATATACTAATAATGACTACCATTAAACTTAAGTAGTTTGCAATGTAGCCTTAGCTCTTTATATCGGCCTCAATATGTCGAAGCGTCCGCTTGCGTATTTGGGAGTTTTAGAAAGAATAAATCAAATGAACCGTACCCTCCTTCTCCTACCACCAACCTTTCGGAAGGGTTTACGGACCAACATATTTAACGAATACCCATACTCTGCGCAAGCACGGAAACAGTTTGGGCAGAGTCGGGAATCGAACTCGGCCTTCCGAGTGCAATTCTCGCAAGCCAGTCACTACCCCTGCCCCACCCCTGCTTAAATGTCATCAACATTAAACATCTTTAGGATCCCCAAGTGTATTTAACCTCCTAATTTTTTTAAACACAATAAAATATATCGTGCTTATGCTTCAATATTTCACGTAGTAGTAGGTAAACAGATTGAGTTGCAAAATCCATTTTAAGTATTACAGCTTCCCCACTCATTGGAAAACCCGGGTTAAAACACTGAAATATTAAGATTATAACCACTATACTTCGAAAAGTAAGATCTCGATCCAAAATCCAATTATATACACTTGTAAGGCTTTCAAAGAGATACAAGTTCTTGCTTATTGTTCACTCTTAGTTTTTGGGATATAAGCATGTCAATCTTTTTCAACTTGAAAGGCGAGAACTAAAAGAGTTCTATTTTTTTTTTAAATTGTAAATTTTACAAAACTTGGTAGAAACTAGATTTTCTAGCGCATGTATTTGTCGCTTTCTATGTTTATCTATCTTTTATAATTTCGAAGATATTTCGGGAGAAAGTAAGGAAAAGATAAACAAACAAATAAAATACACTCATTTGGACAGATACTTTTAAAAGTCTTTTCGAAAAAAAAAAAGTTCAAGATATTAAAATATTGAATATATTCAAATATTCAAATGCATTTAAATATTAAAACGCATTAAAATACATCTCTACCATTAGGTTCTAAGCGGTCAAAATGTTTGAGCCTCCCCAGTTTATAATATAATTTAAATAATTATATAAACATACTTTTATTTATTATAATTTTTTAAATAATTTTGAGAAGATATAAGGTAAGTGTACCAGTAGTGGGCCATATACCAATAGTGGACCACCAGTTTTGAAAGTGGAAAAACAGATTTCAAGATCATACTTGTAAGGTAACAGAACAAATGCTGATTGGTTGAAACCCTTATCAGTTATCTGACAAAGACACAATCTCAGTAACCTGATAGTTTTTGAGGTGGAAGGATGCTTTTCTGAAGTGATCACACAAAGGAATTTTTCTAGCTCATTCTTATTGCTTTCTTCAAGAGGCAATTATTCATTTATTTATTTTTTCTCTAAAAGCATATTTAAATTGGTTTTAAAATGTTATATTTCTATTTCATTGTATACTTAATATTTTGAAAATTATGCTTAAAATACATAAAATGAACAGATTATTAATTTTGAGGGGAGGCCCACTTCTGGGTCATTACTTTTTAAATTGCTCCAGTAGTGGGCCTAGGAGTTAGTAGTGGTTAGAAAGTGATTGTTGCAACTGAACTAAAATCCAAGAATGTGGCAATATCACCGATAAAGAAGAGAGAAATGTTTTGTTTTTAATTTTGGAAGAAAAAATTGGAAAAGTGAAGTTAGAAACATTCTTAGAAAATAAAGGAGAATGGAAAGGCTCTGTGGAGCAAAAAGACCTTTACTATTTATGGTTGGAGACAATGGAAACTTCGAACATGGAACCATTTTCACAGGGTGCACCAGTCAACTCTGTTGAGGCGACATGCAGTGAAGAGCCTGTTGAGCTGGAGCATGATGAAAGTACTGTTGAATCTGCTGAGGTGGATCTTAATATTCAAGAAGGTTCAATTGAGCTTATTGGGGATGCACTGCATCCAATGTCATTAAATACTGACCATCCTATTGCAGGTCCATCCAAAAATGTACCACCTCCCTTCAAGAGAGTTCTTTTCTGGCCAGAGGGGGAAGGTGACAAGATAAATAAAACGAGAAGACGAGAAAAGCTTTCTACAGTTGTGACTTCTCCTCAAATGCTTCAATATTATAAGAAAGAAGATATTAAAATTGCTACAGCTGCAGAAAAAGAGAGAAATAAAACTGAAAGAGAAAGGAAAACACTGAAAGAGAAAGAAAAAAACTGAAAGAGAAAGAAAAAAAACTGAAAGAGAGAGAAAAAAAAATTGAAATGGAAGAAAAGAAAAGAATGATTGCAGATCAGAAGAAAAAGAGAACCAAAATACTTCCACTTCTTCTTCACTTTTGGTAAAAAATTGGCAATAAAGGAAAAATTGTAAAGTAAGATTTAAACTACATTCGCTTTTAGATACCTTTTTAATACATATATTTTAGAAATTATGTTAATGATAATATATAGCGAAATATAACTTTCAGCAAATCTTATACATTATTTGAGTGGCCAACTTTTGGTGGGTCCACTATAGGTGCATCAGAGATTTAATAGGCCCACTACTGGAACATAGAGGAAGTTAAAGTTTTTTATTAAAAAAATAATAATAATATTTTGTTTGCAATTTGATGTGATAATAATTATAGATAAGAGTTTCACCAATGATAAAAACATATATTTATGCTATAATTCGCTAAAGTTTCAATGATAATTGATTGAATACCCTTAAGTGACCCACTACTGGTACACTTATCTTATGTATTCTTTAGAAAATTGTTACATTTTACTTGCTTAAAGTGACACAATTCAAAATAATTTTCTCATTCAAACGCATATTTTAATGTTTTAGAAGCTAAAATTATCCAGCCTTTGTCTTCTATAAGGAGAAACATGGCATTAAGACCACCCATTGTTAAATTCCTGCCTAGCCTATTAACTAACATGGGAAGCTTATAGAAGGCGTGGCTATTGCTTTCCCATTTTCAACCCTTTATAAACAATCGAAGATTGGATGGGGACGTTAAGTTTCATCAATGACGGGTAGGTGAGAGTGGGTAGTGCAAACCTAATGGGTTCTCCATTTTGGGTCAAACATGATTCTATTAATTACTATTTGTAGAAAATAATTATTATTTGTAATACTAAAGAATGAGTCATTTTTCACGAATAACCTAGGATTTACCTAATTTTAAACAATCTCAAGACGAAGAAATATACTAATAATGACTACCATTAAACTTCAGTAGTTTGCAAAGTAGACTCTGCTCTTTATATAGGCATCAATATGGCGAAGCAACCGTTTGTGTATTTGGGAGTTTTAGAAAGGAAAAGTTTCATTTCATTTCAAAATCTCCTGTTAGACGAGAATCTCAGTTAAATAAAAGTGGTTGAAAATTCTTAGCATATTGTAATTATAAGATACTTTTAAGTTTTCATAGTACAATATTTGTAAATAATTAATAAGCAATATTGTTTAGGGAAATTGTTGACTACAGTGCTTTTCAACTAAGCTGATGTTCCAGATTTCTCACACCTTTTTAGTGCATTTTTTCATACATGGGCGCATGTAGAACGTTTGTGGAAAGAGAGGGGGAGGGTGTAAACTCAAGAATAAAATGTATAACATCGTCTAGATTGATGCTCACCTCTGTTACCTTGAATATCCAAGGGAGAGAGTGCCCTCCTATACGAGCGACCATGACTTCATATTTAATAAAATGGTTGTAAAAGTTCAATTAATTTAGAAATAAGCAAACATTTGAAATGTTATACTTTGTATGTGTGTATCTTACATAGGTAATATATTTTAAAATATTGTGCATTTCATTCACTCTTAGCATTTTTATGTTAAATTATTTTATTTTACTCACCAAGGAAATAAAACCTATTGAAAGTGCGAATTCCAATGTAAATTCACTTATCATACAAAACCTTTTTCCAAGTTAAAATGACAATCGCTCAGCTTCCCCAGTCAAGAATATAACGCTACGCTACTAGTAAACGGAAACAATATACAATCAAGCAGCACTTAAATGCTCCACTTATTACAAAAAACAAGTTATATCATTCTCAAAACATTAACAAAAATCACAGTCGAATGTAGTTCATGTTACGTCCATTCGTCAAATCCACTACAACGGAGGGGTGAGTTATTTTTATGGTCTCTTCATAGGAACTTCTGGATCTATATTTCAAAGAATAATAGTTCTATCGAGAAGTTTTTGGCACATTCCGGAAGTCGCCAATTTGGCGATAAATCCCTAAATCTGGAAACCCTTCTTCTAACTGAGATATCCTGGAAACCCCGGGCTTATGTTATCCCCACGTCATGCTGACGTCATGCACTGTATTGTCTTCGCCTGACCTCCGAGGTAGACGAAAGCGGAAGCCCCAAACCGAACATTGCGCGTTCGCAACAATACATTGAAAGGTTATTTTATTTATTTATTTATTTATTATATCTTTTTGTCTCATATTCGAAGAAAGTGAGTTATTATGTTTATAATGCCTTCCATTATTTTGCTTATATTGGCCTCCATTTATGTCTTATATTGATTGATATTCCTTTTCCTCGAAAAGAAAAAGAAAATTGCATCTGAATTGTGTGATACACATTTTTGCTAGGGAAATGGAAAAGAAAAGCGTCTTTCGAACGAGTTGCTTGCTTTCCCGCATTGATAACATCCATAAGAATCCAGCTCAATGCGAATTGCTAAATAAATACTGTCTAAAGATTCTATATTTGTTAGGATTTCACTTTTATTCAAGCACATTTTCAAAGTTGTCTGATAATACTACTTCTTTCGAGATAAGGAAGGCTTTGAAGTTATTAAATGATGCAGTTATGAGAAATTGAAGATGTTCCCGGACTAAAGAGTCATATCGTGAGGGGAAAATGCAAAAGAGTTCTTTTCGCAAGTAATGACATAGAAAAATAGAAAACAAAAACTTTGCTAAAATACTCGAAGGTTGCATTGATAATTCAACTTTTATTGAAATGGATTTCTTTCAAATGGTATAAGTTTTAATAAATACGCTTCCATTAGAAGTCGAAAGACTATTTTCGATTCTAAAACGCGTTTCAAGTGATAAAAGACAAATAATTGCCATAATAATTACCACAAAATTAAAAAAATTAAAAAAGTTCATTTGAACTTAAAAGATGTAAGTTACATTAAATGTACCTGAGCGCTTTCGAACTTTATACACTCCTCATCAGCCTCTGATGATGATCTTTATTGAGCCTTTGATGATGAATTTTCATCAGCCTCTGATAATGATCTTTCATCAGCCTCTCATCAGCCGCTTATCAGTCTCTTGTGAAGAGTGTATAACGTTCGATAACGCTCAGGTTGATTTAATGTAACTTACATCTCTTATAAGTTGAAATAAACTTTTTAAAAATTTTTAAAGTATTTTTGTACACAGAAAGCAAAGTTTAACTTTCAATAACTAAAAAAATTTAGTAATTATGCGTAACTGCGACAATAAGTAAGTGATCTGATTAATAGTTTTGTTAAATAAGCTAAATTCTTACATTACGTACTTGATAAATGCCTATTTTTGCTGCCTATTTATACTTTTTATTTTGCTCATTTACTGCTCATTTTGGTATGTTTCACTGCCTGAACTCCCGGGCTGCAGTCGTAACGAATACACAGATGTAAGTTTTAGAGAAATTCGTTCGCTTGTTTCAGGCTGTAATCTGGTCAGCTTGGACACAGATATAAAATTTTTCTGTTTTGCAATGATCTGAGCGGAAATTTTTAGGAATTCCCACGAAATTTTACGTCTTATCTTTCTTTGGCACTGAGCCAAGTAAGAAAAGTCTTTGGAGTAGTAAAATGCTCTCTTGGGCAAAATTAATCTAGATCTTTTAAGACTGTTGGATGGCCGTGATAGTAAAATTTGATTAAACAGGAGCTACAGAATGTTTACGACGCGAGAGGGAGAGACGGGTATAATAAACGTTAAAAGGAAGCATTACGGGAAGATAGGGACAATTTCGAAGAGCACGAAATGTTTAAATCATTGATTAAACTACAATAAAGTGATGGATTAAAATGAATTAAACTAGAATAAACTACAACAAACTACAGTGCGAAACTAGAATTTGTGCAGTGCGAAACTAGAATTTGTGCAGTGCGAAACTGGAATTTGTGCAGTGCGAAACTGCAGTTTGTACAGTGCGAAAACGTCTTTTTTGTTACACAGTGTTTTTGCTGGGGTTTAGTGGGCATCTTTTTGATGCGGGCGCGGGGAACGCAGAAAATATTTAAAGTACGGTAATATTGATGAAAAGGAAGTATGTAACGGAAGTGACATCATGCTGTTACGAATACCTAACAGGGAACCGTTGTTAACGCTTTACAACATAGTTGAAAAATGTTTTTGACTTTGGTCATTCTGCCTGTATGTCTGTCTATAAAAATGACTTTATCAAAACGAAATTTTAGTATGTTGTTGAGACGGTCTGTTGGATATATGGGAATGTAAATGAATAATATCACCCAATGAGTTTTGGATTGAATCCGGATTGAAAATATGAAATACATTGAGCAATATGGGACCTAATTTTTCAATCAATTTTAAGCTTCCCAAATTGCTCTTTAAAATTCCCAAATTGCTTCGAAAATGTTAGGAAATATTTAAATTATCCCATAAAATATATAAAAACAATTTCAGTAAAATATGCTCGGTAGTTTTTTAAATAAAAATTAAAAGAATAATTGCACCCATATTATATGAAAAGATCACGTGACCCACTTCAAAATAAAATATGGCATCCATCTTGTTTCAAAATCATAATTTTTATTCTTTTTAATTTATATTTAGTGTTCTAAAACCGCTTTATTTATTTATTTTCTGTGCATCTATATACTGCGCCAACGCAATTACAATATTTTGGAGTTTAAAGGATCATCAAACTTTGATCATTTCTACAACGAAGCCTAATTTTCACGTATGGACAATGTAAACATATCAAGCTGTAAGATGAGTTGTATAAGAATTGCTGTATTTCTTTAACACAAAATTATTTAGCTCTGGAGTCTGCAATATAGCAGATATGAATGAAATAGCTGATATTCCATTCATTGATTTTACATAGAGAAGCAGAAGATTCCATATTATTGCTTTTTTGATGAAGGTTTAAGCATGGAGTTAGAAAGTAATTTTACCTCCATGGTTTTATGTTTTTAAGTAAATTAAATTATTGTAGTATTGTGATAATTTTTAAAACATCGCCTCTGAATGAAAGGAATAAAAAAGTTATGAATGAAATATTCACTGATTTTATATAGAGAGCCAGGCGGTTTATATTTCGATGACTTTATTTGAATAAAGTTCATTCGTTTTCGATGAAGTTTACAAATATAATAAATTATTGTAGTATTGTGCTAATTTTTAAAATATCACCTCTGAATGTATCGCAATTTAGAGACGTTTAAATAAAATTGCTTTCCAGTTGGAAAGTGTTTCATAATCAATGCTTCATGCATGGTTGATTTTTCTTGTTATAATTTGATCTTTGATCTCGGTTACTTGACTTTGGCGACGAATGTTGTGACTTGGTGACGGATTCGGCAAAATATTGCAAACTTGGTGACTTTTGGCGAGTACTGAAAACTTTTCAAATTTTATGAATTGGTTCAGAACTTCACCAGTTACGTGCATTTTCTAGAACTTTCGACACATTGTATAAAAAGGGGTGGGACAGCCTAGTGTCCAAAACACGGATATCGCACTAGGACCACTCGCGTTCGATTCTCGGCTTTGCCCAAACTATCCTCGTCTTCATGCAGGGGGAGTACTAGCACGTTAAATATGTGGGCCAGTGAGTCCTTCCGAGAGGTTTATGGTAGGGGAAGGAGGCTATGAATACTGTGGATGTCGTCCCCACTGGGCTTCGGTCTAAATTCGTAACACTGACCCGGCCGCGAAAATGTGACTGAAATTAGATGAAAATTCGCTGAGATAGCAATAAATTCCGGGTTTGAGGGAACTTTTTTGTGATTTGAAGTATTTTCATTTATTTGTGTCGCGATAATGATTCTGTCAGTAGATGTTAGCGTAGAATGTAGTGTCCCCGCGAGTGACGGCTTTGGTTAAATCATTTGGGAGGAGGGGTCTTTCCAGGCTCATTGCGCCGATGTACACGGATTTTTATTTTGTTATTTTATATAAATAACCTGTTTTAACTACCGTGCAACGCTGGGTACACTTTCTAGTACATAATAAAGGAAAATGTCTTTGTGTGGGCGGTATGCAGCCGGAAATCTAAGCGTCGTATAGCCATGAAATTTGGTATACAGCAGGACCCAGAGAAAGGTGCACCGCAACATTGTGTTTTTAAAATTCTAATTGGTTCTTTATTTGTTTCATGTTTTAGCCCAATTTACAACGATTTTGGGTGATATTCACACAAATCGAATTTCTTGGGATCGAAAATTCTATCACAGAGTTTTCATCTTGACACTCTTAGAAAGATCGAAATATTTCCTTTCAAACAAACTTTGAACGAAATCCATACGATGAATAGCCGGATTTTAGTGAAAAGCATATACTTTTCGAGCGTTTTAAACGCCCCCGATTGTTATATTGCGATAATTGAAGCCCAATCCACTGTTTATAATTTAACACCAGCTACTTTAAATATCCCAGACTTCTCCTGTTATTAGAGCCATCCATTCATTATTTACGAATATTTTAAAACTCACTCTTTTGCTTAACTTTTCTAGAGAAAAACATTTATATTGAGTTAATGTAATAAAATAGAAACGCAAATATTTTTAGTTTCTTTTTATGCCATATTAAAAATGCAGGTAGTATAAAAACTATTTAATTCTTCAAGTATCCCCTATTTTATATTCTCTGTACCGCTTTATTTTTGAGTTTTTCCATCGTCCATATACAAATAAAAACTTTGTTGAGCGTTTCGTAAAAATGGCATTAAAAACAATCATTTATATGTCAGATGGAAAGACAGGAAACGCTTTAAGCAAATAAATGTTTTTGCAATGCAAATGCTTTCATGTAATTTGACATTTCAGTGGAGAAAAAAAGATATTGTTTAAATTTCTTATTTGAACAATTAAATAGAAAAGTTAAATGGTACTTTTTGCGTAGTTTGTTAAATTGCTGTATAAATAGTTCACGCAAATAAAAATCAAAACTATTTTCTATGATTGTAGTAGTAGAATGTGATATGAAATTTTTTTCTGTGATTGATAGTTGCTATAGGCTGAATTCAGATTTTTAGTTAAATATTTTGTATAACATCAGGATTTTAAAATATATCTGAATTTCTGTTTTAAATATTCATCTGCAGTCGTGTTGCGCCCTATGTGCCCTAGATGGTTTCTAAAAACAAAATTTTTACACGTTTGTTCCAACAATATTATTGTTAAACCTTGCCTGAAGTCAGTGTCGCGCCACAAACCTCCGACAAACAGCGTTCCAGACATATATATATATATATATATATATATATATAAATAAAAATTGAAATTTTTAACCGAAAACTATGCATAAACTACGGTAAGTACAAAAAGCCCAACTCTAGCATATCTGTTGCAAATAAGTAACTATAAACCAAGGCTAAGGATAAAAATAGTAGGTAAGTTATCACTATAATGGTATATATATATATATATATATATATATATATATATATATATATATATATATATATATATATATATATATATATATATATATATATATATATATATATATATATATATATAAATTCCCAAAAAGGGGACGAGTAGCAATGTACTCGTGCAGATTCTAGCAGTGTGACAGAAGTACCGGCCGGGGGGAGTTGCGACCCCCATCTCTCCGGTTAAAGCTTTTTCCGCCATGGCAAACGCTCCCGGTAACCGATACTCCCTACTCGATTTGCCTCAAGACCCTTTATAAATCCGTAAAAATCGCATACATATACAATTTCAATAACATGTTAAAAATCTAAAAGTTTACTTTTCTACGCTGCAACAATTCAAGAATCATGCTTTAAAAATATAACAAATAATTTAAAATACTAAATACTCAAGACCAATGAAATCCCGGTCCGAGAGGATATTATAGTTTAAAAATTGGATATAAGACCTATAAACCGCATTATCTCCATATATAAACCTGTGTAAAATCACCTCACATCTAGTCATTTAATTCCTTTTAATCCCTTTCTAGTCAAATCTAATGTTTGAAATAATATATATCAGAGTGTCTGTATTTTTAAAAATGGACTCAAGACCTATTGGCTAATCCATCGCCATATATAAACTAATGTTTGAAATCTTTTCACTCTTTGTTAATTATTATATATATATATATATATATATATATATATATATATATATATATATATATATATATATATATATATATATATATATATATATATATATATATATATATATATATATATATATATATATATAGAGAGAGAGAGAGAGAGAGAGAGTGTCATATAACAGAAACTACCATAGTACAAATAGTACAAAAACAGTTATATATATATATATATATATATAATAAGAAAAAACAAACACGGCTAAAATGAGAAAAAGCAATAATAATTAGCTCAAGATAGAAGATCATGGAGAACAATCAGTTGAAACTACAAAAAATGGTGGTTAGTTTGAAATTGTATTCTTGTCAGAACAGCCATACAATTCGAATTAAAAGAATAGTCAGTTTCTGACAATGACGATAGTATTTGATTAATAACACCATTGGAATTATCTAATGGCTAATGGGAGGTGAAATAATAAAATCCAAAGAATTAAAAAACAGAAATATAAAAACAAACAGAAATATAAACTTACAGGTACAGTCATCCCGTGTGAGTCGAAATGCTTGCAGCCGATCATAGTGCAGAGCATTCTACATCTAATCGTCAATGCGAGTGGAAACTGGAATGATCATAATATTGAACATGAACGGAAAATTTTTTTGAATGAAGACTTTCAAAAATAGTAATCAGTACAGGACTCAGGACAAGTGGAAAGTAGTCTTTCAAAAACAGTACTCAGTATTAAACTCAGGCTTAGGGGAAAGTTAGGTGATAAGAATGGGTGAAATCCACAAAGATGAGTTATCCAATCAAGAATAAATAATGCAATTGTAAAATTACTGCGTGGTGCATTTGAAATTATTAATAATATTATTAACAAATACTTCCGGATAGTGGTAATTTTGACAAATACGTTTAAGATTATTGATGTGAAGATAGTGAAACTGAGGATCTGAAAGTCGATGTATTCGAAATAGCTGGTTTAAAATGATGCTTCTAAACAATTGAATAGAATTACAAGATCGATATGATAGCAACTTAATGATAGTGAAGTTATAAGAATCTATTTTATCAAATAGATTGGTAATAACATGATCATGGAGGGTATCTAAATTTAAGTCTAGATAACTTAGAGTTTGACTAACACTAGGCTCATTAGGGATTAATTCTAGGTTAGAGGGGTAAAAATCAATATTAATTGGATAGAAATTATCAAGGATAATACAGATTAAATCGTCAACATATCGATATATAATATATGAATTAGAGAAAAATGACGTTCATAATAATAAATACAGGGTGATTCAAAAGTTTCGAGCAAAAGTAGAACGCGATAAGAAATATCTATGGGTCGGAGATACATGCGGTTTGCAGATTCACCGTGGTGGGGGATTTTGCATAGCATGAAAAAAAAATTGGTTCAAAATCTCGGCACTAGAGGGCGTTGCTACAGATAAAGCCATGGAGGTGACTTATGCATATCGCTCACGCAACGCAAAATTAGGATCAGACAAAAACATTATTGAATACCATCCCACACGGCATGTCATGTAATGGAGTTGCTACGGTCAACGTTTGGCGCCGATCGCCTAGTGAGCAAGTATAGCTCACATGAATGGGCAGCGAGATCCCCAGATCTTACACCCTGTAATTTCTGGTGTGGGGATACCTAAAATCACGGGTCTATAGAGAAAATCCCCTGTCCCTACCAGCAGTGAAAGACTCCTTACTGCAGGAGAGCAGCCATTCCCGTTGATATTCTGTTTCATGCTGTATCAGCCGTAATACCGCGACTGCATTCGGTACTGGAATGTGGTGATGGACACATTGAACACTTCCAGCTGTAAATCAAGCTGAAATAAAATATCTCATTTCACAATTATTACCTCGCATTGTTTTCTTTGCAGCAGCTCCCCCTAGTGTTGAGATTTTGAACTATTTTTTTTTCATGCTATACAAAATCCCCCACCACGGTGAATATTAATCTGCAAGCCGCATGTCTCTCCGACCCATTGATATTTTTTATAGCGTTTTGCTTTTGCTCTGAACTTTTGAATCACCCTTTATATAAGTTAGCTAGAATACTTCTACTACAGTCCCCTTGAGGTACACCAGACGTTTGTAAATATATGTTATCACCTTGGATAATATAATTGTTGTATAACGAAAAGTGTAGTTGCACAGTGCAGTAGCTTTGTAGAATCTGAGATTTAGTTATCTTTCCACAACGGATTTTCAAACATAAAATGGAAGCAAGTAACTCTGCAGTAAATTCTTACTAGGGAATTTAGCTCCCCTCACTAGGGTTAAGGGTACTAAAAGTAAGTTTTCGGTTATTCAAACCTCGTAACATGAATAAATGAAAATTTATTTAAGAATTCAAGTTTGCAGAGTCTACTTCAACGATAAGAGCTTGCAATTTCATCCCAGTAGCTCAATGGCAGAGCTTCGGCTGGTTATTTCAGAGATCCAGGGCTCGATTCCCGGTTGGGCCAACAAGGATCTTTACAATGGCGCCCCAACAAATCAACCCTGTAGGTTAATGCAAGGATGTCGGAGGTTTGAAAGTGATGGTGGTATGACTAGTACGGATACAGTGAACTCTGGAAGATTGAGAGCCGATTTCAAAATTAAGCGGATAAAGACAATGCAGGATACTAACATGGGTAAAATAGTAGTATTAGGAGACTAACCTAAGGTGAGATAACAGGAGGTGGTCCAGTCAGTTTGTCAGTTGCCCGCCAATCTGATATTGAAGGGAGGATAATGCAGAGTCCACTTCGACGATAAGAGCTTGCAATATCGTCTCAGTAGCTCAATGGTAGAGCGTCAGCTGGCCAGTTCGGAGATCCAGGGTTCGATTCCCTGTTGGGGCAGCAAGGCTCTTTACAAGTTACTTCTAGAACATTTTAGCCATCAAAACGGCCAATTTTTAAATACTAGAGGGGCACAAATAAAAATTGTGTCACGGTCTGGAATCTGTCATTTATTAATTACAGAGAGGCACAAATAAAAATTGTGTCATGATCTGAATCTGTCACTTATTACTTTCCTTATATACATAATGTATAAGGAAAGTATTGTGACGGGGTCGAAAATTCGAATTCGAGTTTTCGACGGGAGAGCACGTTTCAAGCATCCCTGATCACGAATCAAGCATTTTTGAAGTGATGTCTGTGTGTGTGTGTGTGTGAAAGTATGTGTGTGTGTGTGTGTGTGAAAGTATGTGTGTGTGTGTGTGTCAGTGAGACTGTGGAGACGATAACTGACGAACGAATGGACTGATTCGAACCAAATTTGGTACGAAAATCACAATCCGTAAACACTGGAAGCCTATTGTTTTTATACGCAATCGAATGTCCAGAACTCCCTAAATTTTCGAATGAAATTTTGAAAAAATCGTCAAAAAATCAAAACCATTAATAAAGTTACGCAAATAGACATTTCTTGTGTAATTTTTCATTAGAAAACGATTGACATAAATTTTAGAACGCTAACATGAGCCGTTCTTGAGATATTCTACATTTTTAAAAAAAATTATCAAAAAGTCATATAAAATAAAAAAAAATATTTTTTATTGAGAAACATGTTCACTTTTCATATGTAATACCATGCGATAAATTGGGGGATATCATTCTCGTGGATCTAGCTCGTTCCATTCATGAAAAAAAATACTTTCAGTAATACTTTTGTATTTGAACGCCAATAGTCATTTATCTGGTGTAAGAATAACTTATTTCTTAGTGCATAACGCTTGGCGAGATTTTGGCGACAAATTTGGCGGAATGTCGCCAACCTGGCGAATTTTTAAAATGTTGCCAAATTAACAAAAATCTCGCCAAATGGATAAAAATGACGCTAAATCAATGAAAATGACGATTAATTGTCGAAAATTCAATATCTTGGAAAGAATATTAGTATCTACTATAAGAAAAACGAATTTCTTTACTGTAAAAGTAGTAAATTCATTACATTATATAAGGAAAGTCATGTGTTGCCCACATCAGATTTTTAATTACAGAGAGGCATACATGATTAGGTCAGTTTGATTTGAATATCGTAGACGGAATCCCACTTTAAATTTTATTTATTACATGAGAATAAAAAAAGCCCTGCCTTATTTTCAATAATCTATATTTAAAAAGAGCTTCCGTTCATTTTTAAATAATTCAGATTTGAAAGCTTGTTTACTTTGCAGTTATTTAAAACTAGCCGCCTTTGGCGACCAGCCTGTTCGCTACCCTTGAAAATTCTGACCGTGGCAAATTCTAACCGTGGCACACTCGCTGGCGCGACCTACCAGAAGGAACGACCTACCAGGAAGTGCCACCCAATTTAGACAGGAACTCAGTGGGGGAGGCATCCACAGGGACCGTACCCTCCTTCCCCTACCACCAACCTCTCGGAAGGACTTACGGTCCCGCATGTTTAACGTGATCGTACTCCGCCTGAACACGGCGGCAGTTTTGGCAGTGGCGGGAATCGAACCCGGACCTACCTAGTGCAAATCCCGCGCGCTAACCACTGGGCTACCGCGCCCTCCGCGACAATCTCCATAACCTTCTTTTTATTCACCCAATTTAGACCGGAACCCAGTAGGGGAGGCATCCACAGGGTCCGTACCCTCCTTCCTCTACCAACAACCTCTCGGAAGGACTTACGGATCCACATGTTTAACGTGATCGTACTCCGCGTGAAAATGGCAGCAGTTTTGGCAGTGGCGGCAATCGAACCCTAGCCTACCGAGTGCAATTCCCGCGCGCCAACCACTGGGCTACCGCGCCCTCCGCGACAATCTCCATAACCTTCTTTTTATTCACCCAATTTAGACCGGAACCCAGTGGGAAAGTCATCCACAGGGTGCGTACCCTCCTTCCTCTACCACCAACCTCTCGGAAGGACTTACGGACCCACATGTTTAACGTGATCGTACTCCGCGTGAACACGGCAGCAGTTTTGTCAGTGGAGGGAATCGAACCCGGGCCTACCGAGTGAAATTCCCGCACGCTAACCACTGGGCTACCGCGCCCTCCGCGACAATCTCCATAACTTTCTTTTTATTCACCCAATTTGGACCAGGACCCAGTGGGGGAGGCATCCACAGAGACCGTACCCTCCTTTCCCTGCCACCAACCTCTCGGAAGGAATTATCGACCCATATGTTTAAGGTGATCGTACTCCGCATCAGTGGCGGGAATCGAACCCAGGCCTACCGAGTGCAATTCTCGCGCGCTAACTTCCCGCGCGCTAATTTAAATTTATAACGACCATATGCTAGGCTCTTAATTCCACCATCCTCGTTCCATCGTTCCATCATTTAAAATAGCCATAAAATTAAAATATCCATTTAAAATATCTATAAATTAAAATATCCATAAATTAAAATATCCATTTAAAATAAAAAAATCAACCATATCGTTCCACCAATCCATAAATATAATAATTTCAAATACATCACCACAATTCAAACCACCATAATTCAATCATTTAAATTATTTAAAATATCCATTTAAAAATATCCATTTAAAATATCATATAAATATAATAATTTCGCCCGATGTATACAACACTTATGCTCGTAATTCAGTTAAAACCGAAAGCGCGGTCTCCATGGAGACGGGGAAGAAACTAATGCGGATGGGGGGAAAATGCCTTGAGGAACTGAGCCGGTAGCCGACAAATTTAAAATCATGGCGTCTTTAAAATTGCCATCCTGAAGGCAATTTTCATTATTTCTGGACCAGATTGGACTTGTAAGAATGCCAGATGTTTGACCTTTCTGAAAATGTAAATTATTAGTCGAAATTATGAGTACTTTTCACGATGCGAGAATTTAAAAACCAAAAATCGTTTTCTTGAGCAAAAAGTGACTTTTGTTTTAAAATCTTTAAAAAATATTAGAAATCGAAATTCAGATTTGAAATTGATATATTTTTACTCGAAATTCTCTGCTCTTTCCGATGGTGTGATTTGTTTTTTTCTACGATGTCTGGATCGAGGAGAAAAAAGGGCAAAAAGATCAAAAAAAGGTCGAAATCGCATAAAACATTAAATAAATAAAAAAATAATTAGAATTTTGAAAATCGGTTTTCACGTGTCCCCTTCCCACCCCCCAGGGTCTCCGATTGCCAAATTTCGTAACTCTCCGACGCGCGGTCGCGAAACGTATAGTGTATAAGGCAGACAGACATTGCCTTTTATTATATAGATCAAACGGAAAATTCCTTAAATTGTACTTTTCATATCAAATCTTGAACTACAAAGGTAAAGGGACTAACTCCATGCCTTGAAATATATATTCTATTGGGATGATTGCTCTAAGGAGCAAGTGATATTTTCATAGTTTAGTTTTTTTTCATGTAATTGTACCATTTAAATTAAACCATAGAATTAACGTCCTTTTCAGTGGAGCATTTACGATTTTTCCGTCTGTAGACTGTATTCTTCAAGCCTAGTCTCATTGAACGTAGCATGTAAAATTGGATATAACAGGAAGATAAATAGGAAAAGATTATGTCTTTATTAAAAATGCAAAATGAACATAGAAATTCTTAGCAATAAATGGTAATAATATATCGGTCATTACATTTACCTCAGTGTAATTATCTAAATATCACATGTATAACAAAATAAGTAACTCCAAACAATAAAAAATTGGTTTAAATAACAAAAAATTGGCTCATTTTATGAACATGGTACGTTCATCAAAATGGAGTGAATTGCATGAAAATTTCTTTTTTTTAATATTTTTTTCAATATGTGCTATTTTAATGCATTTTTAGTCATTATTTAAGCTTTTATTTTCGTAGAGTTACCCAGTAATTATGCAATGTTTCACAAGAAAGAAACCCGCTGCTTGTGGCAATAAAACTTTCAACACTTTTTTAAAAAAGTAAGCATATGATAATTAGGTGACTACAATTATTTTGAGGGCGTTTTACAACTCTTTCCTTCGGGCCTAAAACAGTTCTTATTTAGCGATCAAAAATGAGTTCTTCCTTCGTTCTGTCTTAGCAGCTCTTCCTTAGCAATTCTTAAGAAAAGACAGTGTATTTTGGCCTGAAGCAGTTAGCTATAACACAATCTCGAAACGCTTGCAGTCATCTAATTTTCATATACCTACTTTCTTTAAGGAAGTGTTGAAAGTTTTAATCAATGTTTATTTTTCATCAGTTCTGATATTTTGGTGACTTTCCATTATTACATTGCCGTTATATTTAAATTGATTTGTATTAAAGTTAGTTTCTTGAAAATTTCAGTGCTTAGTTAAATGAATATATGCTAAGCAAAAGAAAATTTGTAAAATTAAGAATTTTTCAGAAAAATAGTGCAGTTAAAACTTTATTTGTTTAAAAAAATCGGTGAAACCAAATTCTAGTTTGATTCAGCTTAAAAAACAAATATATAGGTTAATGTAACAACATAAGTATTATTGCTACCGTCTATAGAAAGACTTGCACCCTATAAAATTAGAATAGCGATTGGCTTGCCTTATTGTTGTGACTCATAGTTTTTGGTATCCTAACTTATTTAGGTGTTGCACATAGGCCCTTTGCTATAAGTATTGTGAATGTTGGCAACGATTCTTCGCCATTTGCTATCCAGCGATTGTGCTGCACCTAGCAGATCAACGGCATTTTGTTAACTGCTTTTGAACTTTACAATATTATTTACAGGTTTCTTGAATTTGTTAAATTGGAATAAAATAAAGATAATTGGAATAAAATAGAGGTTAGAATCTAAAGTTTTTACTAGTATGCTACTCAGTTTTTGCTGTTTTGGAGTGTAGGCTTTATTTGCTGTTTAATGTCACTGTTTGAAGTTTTTTAGTTTTTGTCAAAGGTTTTGTTTTAAATATTGTTTATTGTCCTTTCGAATTTATTGTCTTTGCTACGGATAAGTTCTGTGAATAATGTAAAAGTCACTGTTTAAAAAGTTTACTACAGAATCTAAGCCAGTGGTTCGCATTGGCATTTATTTCACACTATTGCTGGCTTTTATTGTACATATTTTATTGGCGTTTATTTTACACTTTTACGTGCTTTAAGTCTGAATTCTGAGGCTCGAATTTGGTAGTTTGATATGTATTTCAATGTCTTCTTGTGGCTTCTTTGTCGTCATCTTCGCTACCTGGTCCGCTCGTTCGTTTCCTTCTATGTCGACATGTACTGGGACCCAGTACTGGGACCCAGTACTGGGACATGTACTGGGTCCCCCTTCTATCGGCGCTATGCTATAGGATCTTGTTGTTTGCAGAAGGAAAGGTATCCGAAATTATTTTCTCCAAATGTAGCTTCTCTGGGTGAAAGTCCTAGCTGAATTCGAATTTTAAAAACATATCACCGAAGCTCATCGTCAGTACACTTCAAGTACGCCTGTACCACATATTGCCGCAGTACGACGCTTCGCTTTTCCGCTACAGACGATACGCACACACATACACACACATTTTCTTTTATTATGTAAGATATTGAAATTTAGATTAGAAATTGGCAACGTCACTGCTATTTTGAATTATTATTTTTCTTCGCATTTTGTACGAAGGAAAATTCACTTTAAGAATTACTTAATTTTATTTATCAAATACAGAAAGAAAACAAAATGAGCTGATTTGATTGAAAACGCGGGAAGATACCGTTTAAAATTATGTGCGTGCTGACCGTATAATATTTTATTACTCCCTTGAGGCAAGTTTGAATGTACGTAGCTGTTGTCGGAAGGAAAAAGCTCACATGACTCATGGAGAAAGGCATTACCCATCCGAAATAAAAAAAATAAAAACCATAGAAGAATGAAACAGAGTGAAGCAAATTGAAGGGTAATACACAAAATCACACAAAAATACTGCCAAAAGTAACTGTTAGTGTAGAAGAGTAACTGTTAGTATAGATGAGTAACTATTAGTGTAGAAGAGTAACTGTTAGTGCGTAAAGGAAATTTTGCACTTTTGATCAAAGTTCAACATGACGATTTAAATATCTTCTCTGTGGATAACCATCGAGTTTCAGTATACAACAGTAATTTTTCGTGGTTATTTCCCATATCTTAACTGTAACAGATTGATGTCGACTGGTAGCAACGGGTAACGACATAATGCGTTCCCCACTCCTCCCAAGTTGCAACCGCTCATGTTAACACATTCTTACACAATAATTGAAGATGCTTGTATTTGTATGTATGTTGCCTTTAGCAGGAAAGGTACGCATTTTAAAGTCACGAAACTTGATACACAGGTATTTAAGACCTGGGGCAATACGTCTCGGCAAGATTTTTTAAAAATTGGTATTAGTTTATTTATTTTATAGTTTAGGACGAATTTGAGAAATTGTCACACAATTCGATTCATTAGCGACCGAAAATATTATTGAAGAGTTTCCACATTGGAACCATAGGAAAGATTGATGAACATTATTTTTCAATGATGTTTAAACTGATCCGAGATCTGAATTTTCAGATTATTTGGTACTTATTTCCACATCCAATTAGCATAATTCTACAGTTAGACAAAAAGTTGCATGTATAGTATATATCTTCGCATTCTAAAAAAATACATTATTTTAACTATAAAATTTTATTTTATATTTTGAGATGTTTTCAAGCGAACTCATACAAATTGAGATTATTGGCTTCGCTCGCATCGTAAATAATGTCCGGTGGATTTTTCCACCGGGCATGCTCAACTCACGGCGCGAGTTTAGACACGCCTTCTTTCCAACAGAAAGGATGGTTTATTTCACTTTATTTTTATTTTCCCATACTATGTAATATAGTATGTATAGAGAAAGTATTGTTTTCACAAAAATTTTAAAATTTTATATTTTGATGGCAATATATGTTTTAAGATCTCTTGAACACGTTTCGACTATTTTTGAACTGATGTCCGCCTGTCTACCTGTATATATGTCAATGGTCGATTTCTTGTGTTCACGATAGCAGCCACAAATATTATGGATTTTTACAAAACTTCATATCCGGCTTTGTTATCAAAAATCTAGAACTAGATAGAATTTTTAAAAATTCGATCGAAAAGTTCGAAATTTATTAGAAATTTTATATATTTTTTTAACATGGCAGCATAGGATAAAATTGGTATAAAAGGATTTATTTATGGCTCAATGATCAGGAGACTTAAAAGTTTCAATCATTATTGTGAAAAATAGCCGTGATACAAGTTATTTTGTTCGTGACCTCATTACCCTCTTGGGGACGTGGGGGGGGGGCAACTTTGCAACTTTCCCCCTGGAGGAGGATACATTATCAAGTATGGTATCAATCGAAATATCTTCTCAAGTTCTGAGAGGTAACACGTTATTGTTGGTTGTAATAATTTGAACCCATGATACCTATTTTACAAAATTTTTCTTGCAAAATTTGAAAAAAACAGAAATAAAAAATGGATTCTGGTATAAAATAGTTGAGTTGAACCCCACGCCAGTTCATTTTTTTTACCACGGCTGCGGAGAGGTGTACTTTTGTGTACGTGACTGCGCATGCGCTTCAACTGAGGATTACGCATGCGTGGGGAACTGGATTTAAAAATTGATTTGGAAACTGAGGCGCTTTGAAGCCGATTTGGAAAGTGCGTGGTGTTATCTGCAAATGTATTATTTATGTAGTAGGCTCTCTTATTTAGGACCCGGACAACGCCGGTTAATTCGTTAAGATATCTGTCTGTGTCGTCTGTAGAGGAAAATCAAATCTTCTTACAACGGCCATATTCGAGAACAGATCCCCGGATAATACGGCTCTTTAAAATAATTTTTTTTTTAATTCGAAATAGTTTAAAAGTAATTGATCCGGAATTCGACCAGAAATTCTGAATTTTAAAACATTTTATTGAGCAGACGATATTTTACTTGAATGCTCCTTCTTTCGTAGGTGTTTATTCTACGAACCATGTCTTGGATCTTGAGTCCTATTAAATTTGCAATTTTCTAATTTTGCGAGTTCTAAAGATTATTTTCCCATCTTTGGCATATAGAATTATTTCAATATTATAAGTGTGTTCTGAAATTATAACTTGAATCGAACGTAAACATTTAAAAGTAGCATATAAAAATTCAAAATTTACTTTCGGTTTCAAAATCAATTCATTTATTGAGACGGGCGATGATTCATCAAAAATGTCTGCAATTGGTGAACATAGTGGTTATCGTATGAAGTTAGAAAGGAGATAAAATTCCTATAGATGAAACGTTTGAAAATGATATAATGCTTTGAGAATTATATCTAGACGTCGCTAGTGTTTGTAAAGTAGCTGCTATTGTTAGTTGATACAACAGAAAGGTAGTATTTAGTATATTTATTTCTGATTATTTTTAAATTAAGGGTTCTCTCATTATGGGTATAATTAACCAGCATTTTTTATAGTTGTAAGGTAGAGTACAGAATATAGGAAGATAAAAATAAATAGTAATGTAAAATAATATTGCA
Organism: Amaurobius ferox; assembly: GCA_951213105.1. Classification (NCBI taxonomy): domain Eukaryota; kingdom Metazoa; phylum Arthropoda; class Arachnida; order Araneae; family Amaurobiidae; genus Amaurobius; species Amaurobius ferox. The sequence continues at coordinate 10,849,106 of OX578138.1, read as the reverse complement.
TACTATAATTAGGAATATTTTTTGTTGTTTCAATTCTAATTTGCATTACGCTAATAATGTATTTTTACAAAATGGACAGTTTAAATAAATATTTTATACCTTTCGCCATAGAAATACATACAGTGCATACTACTAATGTTATCCCAGAGCCACCTGAATGAGTGTCTCAAACGATATTGGCGTTTTCATAATATGAAGGTTTAATTCCTTACTTATATCTTCATAGGTTATCGTCTGCGTGTTATATGCGAATTGTTGAATTGCTGTGCACGGCTGACTGCACAATGCGCATGCGTTTGAACTAAATAAGTCTGTCTGCTTTTAGATTAATGGATTAAATTAATCCCTTCTTCAACAATCAGGCAACAATCGGACACATTTCCAAGCTGAAAATGAATATTATTGAAAATAAGTACTACTTTTGGATGATAAAATTTTTAGTATATTGCACAAATTATCCACGTACAACTGGTTGAGAACCACCGCCCCAGACTATAACATCTAAATTTCTTACAGTTTCATAAATCCAAAGGGGCACTAATGTAAAGAATAATCACTTAAATGCTGAACAAGTTAGAAAACAAATTTATTTTAGAATTTGTAAGCAAGCTTTTATTTAAAATGAAAAAAGTACAGAAAATGCATAACGTAACATTCAGTGTTTCGTGGGTAAAAAGAGAGTTTTAAAGAAGGTGAAAAATTAGGGTTGGAATTGTATATGCTACATTTAGCAGTCTGAAAGCAATTAGGGATTTTTTTCTCGTAGCGTTAATCGCTTAAGCCTAGAAAAGTAATGGTGTAAAAATGCAAATAATATAATTTTTAAGAACCATTACAGACATTTTAATATTACCTTTTCATCTGTAGTATAGCTGAGTCTTAAAAAAATAGTAATAGTAAAAGAAAGGTGTGCAATTTTGCTTCATAAGCAGGTGTTTGAAATAGAAAAGAGGAAGTATTTTTTTTTTTTGCTGTAAAAGAGAAAAAAAAATATGAAATTGAAATTTTATTTTATCGTTCATTTCCATTGTTCTACAATTAGCGTAAAATATGTACATAAAGAAATTAATTAGATTACTGTGTTTAAGTAATTTTCAAAGTAATATATTCCTATAATATCCCCACTTCTTTGTCCAGAAAAATTTGGGAAAAACAGAAATATGGGAGGTTGGTTTCAATCAACTATTTCGAAAGAAATATAGTGATTTGTTACAATTGGAATTTTTGAAAATAAATAAAATTTGGTTTAGAGCTTAGAAATTTCTGTAAATGACTGATTTTAGTATTTTATTTAAACTTTCGTTTAAATATAATATGCATTTTATAAACTGTTAAATAAAATTGAATATATTATCCCATGTCTCCACTCGACTTTCTCATTCATATCATATTTAATTCACAAAATTAATATGAATTACAGATTATGTCAGATAGCAAACGCTCAATTTAATGTCTGAAAACTTGGCTTAAGACGTAATTGAGTCTTACGTTATTGACAAAATTGGTTGAGATATTATCATGTCACCCAGTTGTCTAATATGGCGTAGACTGGTCCATTGTGTCTTTAATAAATACCAGCTTTTATTGGCTTGTAGGGCAAGGAGTTCGCAATTGATTTACTCGCAAAAGAGGTTTGTGAGCAGACTATTCAAACAGATAACAATGTTACAACCACAGAAATGTACTCCTTGTTCAAATCAAAACCCCACAAACTATACAGTGTTCCTCCTTTTCATACTCCCAGCTAAACATCCTGATTTGGCCTTACAGCGCTTCAGCCCGCTTTAGTAAGATTTAGAAATGAACATATCCATGAAATACGCTGATGGAGTGAAGATTTGCCTGTCTTTTGTGTGGTCTTCTGTTCCTGTAACCCCCCTCACATCCTTGGTTGCATCGGTGCAGTAGTGAGGCAGCTAATTCTAAGGCAGCTAAGACCACCAAAATGTGGTTGCTGACCTTTTTTTTTGTGCCAGGGTATTTTCGATTTGGTCCTGGCTAAGTCTCCTTTATATAGTATTATAGGAGCTTAAATCTAGGCGGTTCCTTGAGCAAGAGGATTAGCAGCAACAACATATTTAGTTCCACATGTAACCCAATTATTATTAGAATAAGGATAGATATATCTTTATAGATTTCAATTCAAACTATCCATTTAAAATATTTTGAATAATAACCGAATCCAATAAATTGATTCATTTTAAATACAAATTCTAATTGTAATATAAATATAAATTAAATATTTTTATAAATACGTTTATATATGTAATGGTTTCTATACTGTTACTTTTATCACAGGAGAAAGACTACATTGACTAAAGGTCAGGGCCCGTGCCTAACATTGAAAAAGAGTCCCACCCAGAACAAGGCCGCCATAGGGTGTGGGACATAACACTCGAGTGGGGGAATGATCAGGGCTTCAGGGCGAGCCCTTGAACTAATGTTTTGAGGGAGGGAAAGACATTAAAGATTCATAAGGAGAGGGAAATCAAATATAGAGAGGCTTCTTGATAGTTGTTTGTAGAAGGGCCACAACTTGTACGGACGGCCTTGCATAAAAAGATCAGAACTGTTGCCAGAGCGTTTCCATTTGGGGTCTCTATTTCTATAGCCCAGGGTCACCAGAAACCTTAATTCAGCACTACTTTTAACAGTAGCATTCTGGCATGCCAGAGCAGCACCTTCAATAGAAACACCTTCAATAGCAGCACATTCAATAGAAACACCTTCAATAGCAAACACCTTCAATAGCAGCTCCTTCAATAGAAACACCTTTAATAGAAACACCTTCAATAGAAACACCTTCGATATCAGCACCTTCAATAGAAACACCTTCGATAGCAGCACCTTCAATAGAAACACTTTCAATAGCAGCACCTTCAATAGAAACACCTTCAATAGAAACACCTTCAATAGCAGCACCTTCAATAGAAACACCTTCAATAGCAGCTCCTTCAATAGAAACACCTTCAATAGAAACACCTTCAATAGAAACACCTTCGATATCAGCACCTTCAATAGAAACACCTTATGTAGCAGCACCTTCAATAGAAACTCTTTCAATAGAAACACCTTCGATAGCAGCACCTTCAATAGAAACACTTTCAATAGAAACACCTTCAATAGCAGCACCTTCAATAGAAACACCTTCAATAGAAACACCTTCAATAGCAGCACCTTCAATAGCAGCACCTTCAATAGAAACACCTTCAATAGAAACACCTTCAATAGCAGCACCTTCAATAGCAGCACCTTCAATAGAAACACTTTCAATAGAAACACCTTCAATAGCAGCACCTTCAATAGAAACACCTTCAATAGAAACACCTTCAATAGCAGCACCTTCAATAGCAGCACATTCAATAGAAACACTTTCAATAGAAACACCTTCAATAGCAGCACCTTCAATAAAAACACCTTCAATAGCAGCACCTTCAATAGCAGCACCTTCAATAGAAACACCTTCAATAGAAACACCTTCAATAGCAGCACCTTCAGTAGCAGCACCTTCAATAGAAACACTTTCAATAGCAACACCTTCAATAGCAGCACCTTCAATAGAAACACCTTCAATAGCAGCACCTTCAATAGCAGCACCTTCAATAGAAACACCTTCAATAGAAACAACTTCAATAGCAGCACCTTCAATAGCAGCACCTTCAATAGAAACACTTTCAATAGAAACACCTTCAATAGCCGCACCTTCAATAGAAACACCTTCAATAGCAGCACCTTCAATAGCAGCACCTTCAATAGAAACACCTTCAATAGAAACACCTTCAATAGCAGCACCTTCAATAGCAGCACCTTCAATAGAAACACCTTCAATAGAAACACCTTCAATAGCAGCACCTTCAATAGCAGCACCTTCAATAGAAACACTTTCAATAGAAACACCTTCAATAGCAGCACCTTCAATAGAAACACCTTCAATAGCAGCACCTTCAGTAGAAAAACCTTCAATAGAAACACCTTCAATAGAAACACCTTCAATAGCAGCACCTTCAATAGAAACACCTTCAATAGAAACACCTTCAATAGCAGCACCTTCAATAGCAGCACCTTCAATAGAAACACTTTCAATAGAAACACCTTCAATAGCAGCACCTTCAATAGAAACACCTTCAATAGAAACACCTTCAATAGCAGCACCTTCAATAGCAGCACCTTCAATAGAAGCACCTTCAATAGAAGCACCTTCAATAGAAACACCTTCAATAGCAGCACTTTCAATAGCAGCACCTTCAATAGAAACACCTTCAATAGAAACACCTTCAATAGAAACACCTTCAATCGAAACACCTTCAATAGCAGCACCTTCAATAGCAGCACCTTCAATAGAAACACCTTCAATAGAAACACCTTCAATAGCAGCACCTTCAATAGCAGCACCTTCAATAGAAACACCTTCAATAGCAGCACCTTCAATAGAAACACCTTCAATAGCAGCACCTTCAATAGCAGCACCTTCAATAGAAACACCTTCAATAGCAGCACCTTCAATAGAAACACCTTCAATAGAAACACCTTCAATAGAAGCACCTTCAATAGAAACACCTTCAATAGCAGCACCTTCAATAGCAGCACCGTCAATAGAAACACCTTCAATAGAAACACCTTCAATAGCAGCACCTTCAATAGCAGCACCTTCAATAGAAGCACCTTCAATAGAAGCACCTTCAATAGCAGCACCTTCAATGGAAACACCTTCAATAGAAACACCTTCAATAGCAGCACCTTCAATAGAAGCACCTTCAATAGGAGCACCTTCAATAGAAACACCTTCAATAGCAGCACCTTCAATAGAAACACCTTCAATAGGAGAACCTTCAATAGAAACACCTTCAATAGAAACACCTTCAATAGAAACACCTTCAATAGCAGCACCTTCAATAGCAGCACCTTCAATAGAAACACCTTCAATAGAAACACCTTCAATAGCAGCACCTTCAATAGCAGCACCTTCAATAGAAACACCTTCAATAGAAACACCTTCAATAGAAGCACCTTCAATAGAAACACCTTCAATAGTAGCACCTTCAATAGCAGCACCTTCAATGGAAACACCTTCAATAGAAACACCTTCAATAGCAGCACCTTCAATAGCAGCACCTTCAATAGAAACACTTTCAATGGAAACACCTTCAATAGCAGCACCTTCAATAGAAACACCTTCAATAGCAGCACCTTCAATAGAAACACCTTCAATAGAAACACCTTCAATAGCAGCACCTTCAATAGCAGCACCTTCAATAGAAACACCTTCAATAGAAACACCTTCAATAGAAACACCTTCAATCGAAACACCTTCAATAGCAGCACCTTCAATAGCAGCACCTTCAATAGAAACACCTTCAATAGAAACACCTTCAATAGCAGCACCTTCAATAGCAGCACCTTCAATAGAAACACCTTCAATAGCAGCACCTTCAATAGCAGCACCTTCAATAGAAACACCTTCAATAGAAACACCTTCAATAGCAGCACCTTCAATAGCAGCACCTTCAATAGAAACACCTTCAATAGAAACACCTTCAATAGCAGCACCTTCAATAGAAGCACCTTCAATAGGAGCACCTTCAATAGAAACACCTTCAATAGCAGCACCTTCAATAGAAACACCTTCAATAGGAGCACCTTCAATAGAAACACCTTCAATAGAAACACCTTCAATAGAAACACCTTCAATAGAAACACCTTCAATAGCAGCACCTTCAATAGCAGCACCTTCAATAGAAACACCTTCAATAGAAACACCTTCAATAGCAGCACCTTCAATAGCAGCACCTTCAATAGAAACACCTTCAATAGAAACACCTTCAATAGAAGCACCTTCAATAGAAACACCTTCAATAGTAGCACCTTCAATAGCAGCACCTTCAATGGAAACACCTTCAATAGAAACACCTTCAATAGCAGCACCTTCAATAGCAGCACCTTCAATAGAAACACTTTCAATGGAAACACCTTCAATAGCAGCACCTTCAATAGAAACACCTTCAATAGCAGCACCTTCAATAGAAACACCTTCAATAGAAACACCTTCAATAGCAGCACCTTCAATAGCAGCACCTTCAATAGAAACAACTTCAATAGAAACACCTTCAATAGCAGCACCTTCAATAGAAACACTTTCAACAGAAACACCTTCAATAGCAGCACCTTCAATAGAAACACCTTCAATAGCAGCACCTTCAATAGCAGCACCTTCAATAGAAACACCTTCAATAGCAGCACCTTCAATAGCAGCACCTTCAATAGAAACACCTTCAATAGAAACACCTTCAATAGCAGCACCTTCAATAGTAGCACCTTCAATAGAAACACCTTCAATAGAAACACCTTCAATAGCAGCACCTTCAATAGAAGCACCTTCAATAGGAGCACCTTCAATAGAAACACCTTCAATAGCAGCACCTTCAATAGAAACACCTTCAATAGGAGCACCTTCAATAGAAACACCTTCAATAGAAACACCTTCAATAGAAACACCTTCAATAGAAACACCTTCAATAGCAGCACCTTCAATAGCAGCACCTTCAATAGAAACACCTTCAATAGAAACACCTTCAATAGCAGCACCTTCAATAGCAGCACCTTCAATAGAAACACCTTCAATAGAAACACCTTCAATAGCAGCACCTTCAATAGCAGCACCTTCAATAGAAACACTTTCAAGAGAAACACCTTCAATAGCAGCACCTTCAATAGCAGCACCTTCAATAGAAACACCTTCAATAGAAACACCTTCAATAGCAGCACCTTCAATAGAAACACCTTCAATAGAAACACCTTCAATAGCAGCACCTTCAATAGAAGCACCTTCAATAGAAACACCTTCAATAGAAACACCTTCAATAGAAACACCTTCAATAGCAGCACCTTCAATAGCAGCACCTTCAATAGAAACACCTTCAATAGAAACACCTTCAATAGCAGCACCTTCAATAGCAGCACCTTCAATAGCAGCAACTTCAATAGAAACACCTTCAAAAGAAACACCTTCAATAGAAACACCTTCAATAGCAGCACCTTCAATAGCAGCACCTTCAATAGAAACACCTTCAATAGAAACACCTTCAATAGAAACACCTTCAATGGCAGCACCTTCTATAGCAGCACCTTCAATAGAAACACCTTCAATAGAAACACCTTCAATAGAAGCACCTTCAATAGAAACACCTTCAATAGCAGCACCTTCAATAGCAGCACCGTCAATAGAAACACCTTCAATAGAAACACCTTCAATAGCAGCACCTTCAATAGCAGCACCTTCAATAGAAGCACCTTCAATAGAAGCACCTTCAATAGAAACACCTTCAATAGCAGCACCTTCAATAGCAGCACCTTCAATAGAAACACCTTCAATAGAAACACCTTCAATAGAAACACCTTCAATCGAAACACCTTCAATAGCAGCACCTTCAATAGCAGCACCTTCAATAGAAACACCTTCAATAGAAACACCTTCAATAGCAGCACCTTCAATAGCAGCACCTTCAATAGAAACACCTTCAATAGCAGCACCTTCAATAGCAGCACCTTCAATAGAAACACCTTCAATAGAAACACCTTCAATAGCAGCACCTTCAATAGCAGCACCTTCAATAGAAACACCTTCAATAGAAACACCTTCAATAGAAACACCTTCAATAGCAGCACCTTCAATAGCAGCACCTTCAATAGCAGCACCTTCAATAGCAGCACCTTCAATAGAAACACCTTCAATAGAAACACCTTCAATAGCAGCACCTTCAATAGCAGCACCTTCAATAGCAGCAACTTCAATAGAAACACCTTCAAAAGAAACACCTTCAATAGAAACACCTTCAATAGCAGCACCTTCAATAGCAGCACCTTCAATAGAAACACCTTCAATAGAAACACCTTCAATAGAAACACCTTCAATGGCAGCACCTTCTATAGCAGCACCTTCAATAGAAACACCTTCAATAGAAACACCTTCAATAGAAGCACCTTCAATAGAAACACCTTCAATAGCAGCACCTTCAATAGCAGCACCGTCAATAGAAACACCTTCAATAGAAACACCTTCAATAGCAGCACCTTCAATAGCAGCACCTTCAATAGAAGCACCTTCAATAGAAGCACCTTCAATAGAAACACCTTCAATAGCAGCACCTTCAATAGCAGCACCTTCAATAGAAACACCTTCAATAGAAACACCTTCAATAGAAACACCTTCAATCGAAACACCTTCAATAGCAGCACCTTCAATAGCAGCACCTTCAATAGAAACACCTTCAATAGAAACACCTTCAATAGCAGCACCTTCAATAGCAGCACCTTCAATAGAAACACCTTCAATAGCAGCACCTTCAATAGCAGCACCTTCAATAGAAACACCTTCAATAGAAACACCTTCAATAGCAGCACCTTCAATAGCAGCACCTTCAATAGAAACACCTTCAATAGAAACACCTTCAATAGCAGCACCTTCAATAGAAGCACCTTCAATAGGAGCACCTTCAATAGAAACACCTTCAATAGCAGCACCTTCAATAGAAACACCTTCAATAGGAGCACCTTCAATAGAAACACCTTCAATAGAAACACCTTCAATAGAAACACCTTCAATAGAAACACCTTCAATAGCAGCACCTTCAATAGCAGCACCTTCAATAGAAACACCTTCAATAGAAACACCTTCAATAGCAGCACCTTCAATAGCAGCACCTTCAATAGAAACACCTTCAATAGAAACACCTTCAATAGAAGCACCTTCAATAGAAACACCTTCAATAGTAGCACCTTCAATAGCAGCACCTTCAATGGAAACACCTTCAATAGAAACACCTTCAATAGCAGCACCTTCAATAGCAGCACCTTCAATAGAAACACTTTCAATAGAAACACCTTCAATAGCAGCACCTTCAATAGAAACACCTTCAGTAGCAGCACCTTCAATAGAAACACCTTCAATAGAAACACCTTCAATAGCAGCACCTTCAATAGCAGCACCTTCAATAGAAACAACTTCAATAGAAACACCTTCAATAGAAACACCTTCAATAGCAGCACCTTCAATAGCAGCACCTTCAATAGAAACACCTTCAATAGAAACACCTTCAATAGCAGCACCTTCAATAGCAGCACCTTCAATAGAAACACCTTCAAGAGAAACACCTTCAATAGCAGCACCTTCAATAGCAGCACCTTCAATAGAAACACCTTCAATAGAAACACCTTCAATAGCAGCACCTTCAATAGAAACACCTTCAATAGAAACACCTTCAATAGCAGCACCTTCAATAGCAGCACCTTCAATAGAAACACCTTCAATAGGAGCACCTTCAATAGAAACACCTTCAATAGAAACACCTTCAATAGAAACACCTTCAATAGAATCACCTTCAATAGCAGCACCTTCAATAGCAGCACCTTCAATAGAAACACCTTCAATAGAAACACCTTCAATAGCAGCACCTTCAATAGCAGCACCTTCAATAGAAACACCTTCAATAGAAACACCTTCAATAGCAGCACCTTCAATAGCAGCACCTTCAATAGAAACACCTTCAAGAGAAACACCTTCAATAGCAGCACCTTCAATAGCAGCACCTTCAATAGAAACACCTTCAATAGAAACACCTTCAATAGCAGCACCTTCAATAGAAACACCTTCAATAGAAACACCTTCAATAGCAGCACCTTCAATAGCAGCACCTTCAATAGAAACACCTTCAATAGAAACACCTTCAATAGAAACACCTTCAATAGCAGCACCTTCAATAGCAGCACCTTCAATAGAAACACCTTCAATAGAAACACCTTCAATAGCAGCACCTTCAATAGCAGCACCTTCAATAGCAGCACCTTCAATAGCAGCAACTTCAATAGAAACACTTTCAATAGAAACACCTTCAATAGCAGCACCTTCAATAGCAGCACCTTCAATAGAAACACCTTCAATAGAAACACCTTCAATAGCAGCATCTTCAATAGCAGCACCTTCAATAGAAACACCTTCAATAGAAACACCTTCAAATGAGCACCTTCAATAGAAACACCTTCCAGTTAGAACAGTACCTTCAACATCGTAGCACCTTCAGCCGCACACTTAGTATTTTCCCTTTATACTATTATTTCACTCATATTTAAGCCTGTCAAAGACAGGAAAACTGACACTTGGTGCCTGATGACGAAAATAGTTGTTTCAATTGAAATTTAGCTCTGTTACGGCCTTCTTCATGGTCAAGACTCACCGGGTGATTTTTTCCGGTGGGGGTCTTCAGGGAGGATTCTGACCCTCCTCATTTTGTTCACTCCCGAAACAAAAATCGTAAATCCAACTTCGTTAGGTTCAGTCAAGTGGTTGATACTACGTACAAGACAAGTGTGCAAAAGATTCAGCCTTCCAAACCACCGAAAGATTTCTTGAGCGTTTGGGAAGACATTTAGACAAAGCTCATAGTCTTCACCCAGTGGGAAGGGTACCTAAAATTTGACTATATATGGTTTCGTCCGCTGCTCCACCTTATAGATGTGCAAAGATTCAAGCGTTCAAGTCACCAGAGGACTCTTGGGAGGGTCTGAAGATACTTTTTGGAAACGAAAACATTTTCTCTGCCCTCGAGGGGTAAATCGAAAATCCAGTTATGCTAAGTTATGCCCGACAGTCGAAACAATAAGTTTGCAAAGATTCAGACTTCTAGATCACCACAGGGGTTCTGTAGGGTCTGTAAAGTATTTTTAGAACTTATCCTTCTCATTCGCTTAGCGGAGATGAAGGGGGGGGGGGTAAATAGAAAATCCGGATCAGTTAGGTTTCATACCGTAGTCACTATGGTATGGAACTTAAAAGAAACAGATGTAGTTGATTCTATAAATGCGCAAAGATTCAGCCTTCTAGGTCACCGGGGGTTTCTGAAGAGTCTGGATAGATAAAATCTAGTTAGACGGCTTAGATAATTATATAAAATGATGCTAGGATACCCGCTACACTTTCTGGGGCCCCTAGAAGTCAATTTACAACTCTTTCAGTTTTTTTGCCTTTAGTTATTTTCAGAAATATACGCAAAAGATTATTTACGCAGTTAATCAAAATATCACTATATTTAATTGTCTAACGTGTTGAGTTTAACGCGTTTATGTCCTTCCAGATACTCCAGAAGGCCTATGATGACCTAGAAGGCTGAATCTTTGCACACTTATAGTATCGACCATTGTAGTATCGACCACTTATAGTATCGACCATTGGCAGTACGTAGCGTATCCAAATTTTCGATTTCTCTCCGGGAGCGAAGAAAATCGTCTTTTATTTAAGTATTTTTAGACCCTTCAGAAGGCTCCTGGTGAAGCTGAATCTCTCTATACTTATAGTATCAACCATCGGGCAGAATCTAACGTAGTCGGATACTCCATCCCCTCCCGGGTGGAGATTATGGCGTTTTTGAAGTCTTTTCCGACTCTCAAGATGCCCTCCGGTTGCTTAGATGGCTGAATTTTTGAACAGTTATAGTACCGACAACTATACCGAGTCTTACGGAGCCAAATTTTAGATTTTTCTGCGGAGTTGAAAAAAATAGGGCGGGGAGATAAGGTTTCTCAGAACTCCCCTTAAAGACCCCTTACTAGGGACATAAAATGTTGAAACTCGACAACGCGCCAGGACTTAACTGGAACAATTTTCAATTGAGACAACTATTTTGAACTCTAAGCACCATATACTATTAAGCAAAATTAAGCGTTTCAAAATAGTTGCAGTTATCATGGCGCGGTTTGCCAACTCACAAAAGCAAAGGCGCACCAGACAAACCAAGGGACGGTGAAGCCGTATAGTGGAATTTTATCAAAATAATCAAACATTCTAAATTTACCCAAGCAAGAAACTTTCTCAGTCTAACAGAATTGTTTGTTAGATGACATGCAGTGAATAGCAGAGGAATTAAAGGCATTTCAAATAAATCAGAAGCAAAGTAAAAATCAAAATATTATTTATTTAAAATCACACTTAAGTATTTTACTTAAAAAAAAAAAAACAATTTATCCAATTCAGAGCTTCATTTTAATAATAGAACAATCTGCCTTTCTGCTCTGTTCAAAATTTATATAGCACACAATAATTCACTTCAATAATCATATGATCTTAATTTTGATTTTAAATTATCCATAAATACATTTTGTCATGAGCCGATTAATTATAGAAATCATTCTTCACTATGCCGGTGCTGTACGGCATTAAAATTCCCGTAAAGAAAATGTTACCTGGCTATTATACATTTCAAGCTTTTCAGAAAATACCTCTCATCAGATGTGCACGATTTTAGGTGGAACAAAAGTTCTCAAAAAAAAAGAATCGATGAGGGACAAGTCCAAGACTTTACAGGTCATCTGTCTATTATGCACCAATCCGAACAATAGCGGAATAACTACTTCAAGCTCGGCGTCGATGTCGGATAGATTTCCTGGAATAAAAAATATATTTTAGAAAATGTACAGAATAGTTAATGTAGGTTTCCAGGATCTTCTTCAATCATCTCCAGAAATGCAGGGGCGGTTTCCTTTAGAACCAAAATGCCCATCTCCGCCAGTTAGCCATTTCGGCTAAAAGCCTTTGTCCTTTTACCAGACAAAACTTTCGATGCGACCTTTCAGTCGGAATTTCCAGCTCGAAGAGAGCAAAGTGTGGGTCGCTCGAGCCCACGATAAAAAGTTCTCCTTCGCTTTTCGCCTCTTCCTGATTGGACAGGCGCGCTTCTCCTAGTAACAAGTGAGCCGACGTCACGCATCCCGGCCAGACACCAAGTCCAGACATTCCAACGAATTCACGACCAAATGCGCTTTTTAATGTAATTTCAATAGAAACAAGTCTTAACGAAAAACACAGCACAGGCACGAACGGAGAGAAGGATGTTTCTCTCGCAGAAAAATAAGAAAGGCTCATGGCGCAGAATTGCGACATGACAGCTCTCCCCTCCTGGGAGTCAAAAATTTTCCGAACAGAGTGAGGAAAATTTTTCGCTCACTCAAAAACACAAAACAAACAAAATTTACAAAGAGTTTTAGGAACCTGTAAGTGTAAAATAATTTAAAATAAAATTTTGGGCGAGAAAAGTGCGATCGTTCACCTCTCTTAAAAGCAACAACACTGTAGATCTGAATGACTGGCCAAGCCACTCATCACCACAGGTAAAGACCAAAAGAAAACCAAAAGGATGACAAGGCGTCACCACATCTTAAAGGAACCTTTACAAAAATTCACATTTAATTTACACTAAAATTCAGAAGAAAATTTGTCAAGGCACTTTGCCTGACACACAATATCTCAATCAACCACATTGAGATCAACCAGGTGATATGAAAAATAAAATATGATATAATATGAATTTACAAACTTAACAATATAAACAATTAAAAAATTTCAAACAATTTCAAACAATTGTCACTTTCAAAACACACAAGTGACACAAAAATTCTTAAGGATTACATATATTGAAAATTAATTTAATTTAAATTTGTCATAATCAGGTAATGAGATTCTTTTACTCATTCAAAAATTGTCTCACTATTTGAGAACAAAGTCACTTTCAATTTTTAAATTTCTTAATTCAATTTTCCATTTCAAAAACTTTCATTTAATCTTAACTTTCACTTTAAATTACTTTCAAATTCAACATATTAACTTTAAATTACATTTATCTTCAATTTTTCAACATTTCAACTTTCCATCATTTATTCAACAAATTTAACATTAACTTTAATTCAACTTATTTTTGTCATCAAGACAATTCAGAATTTTCTCATTCTGACACACTTTCATAAATTACTTTAAATCATTCATTTATATTTACATTATTCAATTTATCTTAAAATTTCAATTTACTTTACTTTTAACAACTTTCACTCTGAAATTATTTCAACAAGTGACCATTTCATGTCACAAAACAAAAATTTACATTTAAACACATTTGTCTACTGAGAGAGAGAGAAAGGAGAAAAAATTCTCCTGAAATTCACGTCAGTTATGTAAAAGAGCAGGAACACATCTAAAGAGCAAACTCGGCGGGGACTAACGAGTTGCCAAAATAGAAAAAGGGAGGTGTAAAAAGAAAAAAAAAATACTCGCGTGCAGGAAGCGATTGCAGCAGAAACAGGACGCCAGGACACGCCTCAGAAGCCACGGACAAACAAAAATTTTGGGCAGCTTGCGCTGTCCCATCATCCTCATCATCATCATCTTCTCCATCATCATCATCCTCACAGCTTCACCAGTTTCCCACCTGGCCAATCACAACCCTCCTAGGTAGGCTCGGAGCAAGTTGTCGTCCAGGACTCCAGTCCTGCCACAAAAGTTCGGAACTTTTAATTTGCTAAGCTGCTTCTTCGTCTGTGATCCGAGTAGATTTGTCCAATGTTTGCGTCCACCAGCCAGCTTTCAGAAAAAGAGGTTGCAGCATACGAATATGATGTCTAACTTACATGTGTGTAGATGTTTGAAAACTGCTGGTCAAAAAAAAAACAACAATGTGAAATGGAATTTCAAGAGAAAAGAATTTCAACAACATCAGCCAAAAATTTTCACCTCTCTCAGCAACAAAGTTTCAAAAACATTTTTCAAAAGAGATCATTTACTTTTGATCTTCAAAAAAATTTCATTAAATTTTCAAAAATTCTCAAATTCAAACTTTTTCATTTTCAAATTCAAATCACTTTAATTACTTCAATTACTTAATATTAATTTCAATTTTAATTTCAATTTTATTTTATCAAAATCATTTACCTTTTTCCAAAATTCAAAATTTCCTCCCTTTTACTTAGGGGAACACAAATTACCACCACCATTTTAATTACTTTCATTCAAGAACTTAACAAAATAATCAAACATTTTTTTACAATAAAACACATCAATATAATCAAAGTCGATCAAAACAAGACTCTCAAAAAATTTTAAAGTCCAAGGAGAGTCAATTAACAAAATTACCAATTATTTAAATTATAATATAAACATTCATAAATTATAGTTCACAAATCAATTACTTTTTCTTATTTACTTTTTACTTTAAATGCAAGATTTCCAATAAATTTTAAAATCACAACAATTTTTTTTCATAAATTCTATTTTAAAAGACAATATTGAAATATAAAAACTTAAACAAGTATAAACTTTAACTAAAAATGAAATCTTTCTTGCAAAATTTAATTTCTGAAAAATTGTGAACTCAACCAAAATTTAATATTGTGCGAATCTTAGATTATAAGGTGTACGTGTATTTCTGTTTGTCATATAATACTGATTTTGGTGTGGTGTATAACTATTTCTATATTTGTTATTGTAAATGATTCTTCCATTTCCTCTATTATCAAAGTTATTTGAATTATTTCCAGGTGTGAAATGTTGACTTTTATTAGCATGAAGGTTTGATCTAGTATGAACAGTATTTTCGTTTACCCTTTTATTTGGCAAATTAAATCTTACTCTTTTCACAGTCTTTTTGTTTTGAGATTTTTCTGAATTTTTGGATAAACAAGATTTTAGTTTCACAGAGTCTTTCTCAGCGGTGATCACAGGAGTAAGTTTATTTGACTTAGAGTTCAATTTTTGACTTTCAGTAGTTTGTTTTGAAAATTTTTGCAATTCCTCTCTTCTTGGAGGTAAAAGAGTCAGTCTGTTCACATGAACCAGTTGTTCATTTTTGGGATTCATCACATGTCTTACTAAAAAATTGACAGCAGAAGTTTGTTTTATCACTTTAAAAGGGCCTTTATTAAAAGAGCTCAGTTTTCTTGACTGGCCTTGAGGCAAAAAGGGAGTGTAAAGATACACTAAATCACCAACTTTAATATTGGGCATCTTTGCTTTCTTATGCTGTTGTAAAATTTGTGAATTTTCAGCTTTTTCCAAGTTACTTTTTACCACATCATATGTTCTTTTAAGTCGGAATCTCATGTCTTCACCATAATCATATGTTGATTCATATGTCGGAGGTTTAAATCCAGCAATCAAAGTATTTGGAACTGTTAAATCTCTACCATAGAGTAAATAAGCAGGCGATTCACCCGTAGAAGCATGTATGGCATTTCTATGTGCTAATAAAGCAAAATGGATCAATTTGTCCCAGTTATCTCTATCGTTATATGCAATATTTTTCAAGGATCTGATCAAAGTACCATTTAATCTTTCAACACAACCGTCTACAGATGGCATGTAGGCAGTAGTAGTATTCTTTATTATTCCTAATTTCTTATAAAAACATCTTGCTGTTCTAGAAACAAAATTCGTCCCTTGATCCGAGACGATGTATTTGGGTATACCATGCTGAGCCATGTAGTGCTCTAAGCAATTCAAAATATCTTCAGTTTTAATTGAATCTAAAGGATATGCTTCAGGCCATCTTGTAAAATAATCAGTTATGACTAAAATAAATTTATTTCCAGATCTTGATATAGGTAATGGTCCGACACAATCCATAGCTATTCGCTCAAATGGATATGTGGATTTTGAAAACTTTTGGATGGGTGCTTTGTTATTTCTAAAACCCCGATTTACCACACAAATTTCGCATGATGCGACATAGTTTTGGGTTTGGGAATACATTCCTTGCCAAAAGTATTTTCTACTCACAGAAGCTAAAGTTCTTCTAAATCCACAATGTGCGTAAGTAGGGCAATCATGATGCAGCCATAAAATTTCAGACACAAGTTCCTGTGGAACAACAACTCTTTCTTGTTCTTGGTGTCTACGCTTAGGGTGTTTATGAGTACACCACAAGATATCATCTTTTCTAAAAAATACTAAAGTTTGTGGGTAAGGTTTTATGTTTTTATCTAAGAGATCTATAATTTTATTGCACCTTGGGTCAGATTTTTGAGCATTCTTAATTCTTATGAGCAAAGTAGGACAAGTAAATGTTTGTTCCAATTGACCACTTTGTATGTTATTTTCATTTTGAATTTCACTTTCATTATTATTAACAGCACAAATTTCATTTTCTTCATTTGTATTGGCTGGATTCAAATTGACTTCTGATTCTCTTCTATTGCTACTATTAGTATTGTTTACATTATTAGAACTTTGAGAATTTTGATTTACACTTGGAAAACTTTGATTAACATTTTGATTTATAACTTTATATTGTGACACAAATCTTTGTGGAATATTGTCAATAGTATTTGTACATTCATCTACATTTCTCGACATATAATCAGCAACCACATTTGCTTTTCCTGGTTTATGTACTATTTGATAGTCAAACTGTGATAGAGATGCAATCCATCTAGCCAATCTAGATGTAGGATCTTTTAATTTAAATATAAACGAAAGGGATATCTGGTCACAAAAAATTGTGAAAGGTTTTCCAATTAAATAGTGTTTATAATAGTTAGTAGCCCATACAACGGCTAATGCTTCTCTTTCGACAACACTGTATTTACATTCAGCTTCATTAAGTTTACGACTAGCATAAGATATTGGATGCAAAATTTTATTTTCATCTTCTTGGGACAAATAACAGCCTAAAGAGTGATTTGAAGCATCAGTATGTAAAATAAATGGTTTTCTAAAATCTGGAAGGGTCAAAATTGGTTTTGACAAAAGTTTTCCTTTTAAAATTTCAAAAGATTTTTGAGCTTCATTAGTCCAAATAAATTTCTTTTTACTTTCATTATTCTTAGTCTTCAGTAAATCTGTCAGTGGAAGAGTAAGTTCAGCATAATCTTTTATGAATTTTCTATAGAATCCAGTGAGTCCAAGAAATTGTCTCACATTCTTAATTGATTTAGGAATTTTGAATTTTTCTACAACTTCCAAATTATGAGTATCAGGTTGTACTTTTCCATTTGATACTAAAAATCCAAGATACTTAATTGTTTTTCTGAAAAAATAGCATTTGCTTGGTTTCAATTTAAGACCATGTTTACTTAATCTTACAAAAATTTCTTCTAGTTTTTTCAAATGTTCTTCGAATGTTCTTGAAGCGACGATTATGTCATCTATGTAAATTCCAGATATGCCAGCCAGCACCAGAGACATCAGTCTCTGAAAGGATGCGGGCGCATTCTTAAGACCAAATGGAGTTCTGGTCCATTCAAAATGTCCGTTAGGTGTTGAAAAAGAAGTCTTTTGATAATCATTAGGATGTAAACACAATTGGTAAAATCCACTGGTCAAATCCAGAGTCGAAAAATACAAGGCTCCAGACAATTTGTCTATCAATTCCGATATATTGGGGATAGGAAAATTTTCTACTATTGTTATCTTATTTAACTTTCGGAAATCGGCTACCAACCGATAACTTCCATCAGGTTTCTTAACAAACAGCACAGGAGTATTGTAAGGTGATGTACTGCGTTGAATAATCTTGGCATCTAACAATTCGTTCACCTGGCGCGAAAGTTCTTTCTGTAAATTATGAGGTATACGGTATGGCTTCTGTCTAACAGGTATGTTAGATTCAAGATTAATTTCATGCAAAATAGTGTCACATCCAGATAATTCTTTCATATTCTTAGCAAAAACATGTTTATATTTACTTAACAATTTCAAAAGCAAAGTTTTTTGAGCATAATTCATATGTTTCAAATCAAAATCTCCTCCCCATGCATCAAATGTTTCATTTTCTTCAATACAGTTTTCAATGTCAACTCTATTATTTATGTCAATATCAGATTCATAGATGTTTTCGAAAGTTCCCAATTTCATACCTTTGTTTATATAGACAATTTTCTCAGATGGATTTGCAACTTTTGCATACAAAAAGTCATTTTCAGGAATTTTATGAATGCTTCTAGCAACGAAAATTTTATTTGCAGAAAATTCTTTATTATTGATAGGTTCAAGTAAAATTGTCGTGTCTTTCTTAATTTTGTAATTTCTTTTTAATTTAATAAATGACTCAGTATATGGTTTTAAAACACATTTGTTAAAAGCTTTGGCAATCCCTATTGCCTGGTTTTGTTGTGAACTTCCTTCATCATGTTTATCACAATCTGTCTGAAATATTTCATTGTCACTGGTATTGTCTTTTGTCAAAAATCTGTCTGTATGTACATTGTCATTCATCTGTCTTTCATATAAATCATTTTCACATTCAATATTTGACCTTTCATTTCCATTTGCATCAAAATTTCTAAAATCAACATCTCTAAATTCATTGTGAAAATTGTTTTGTTCAAATAAATATCCATTATTACACCTATTTTCATATCCTCTAAAATTTCTTGAAAAATTTGTGTCTTTGGATCTATAATCCACATCATTTGTAAAATTGTAATTTCTTCTGTCAAAATCATGGCTTATTGCATAACTGTGAAATGCTTGAAATTGCACATCCTCAGAAATCACAGTAAAACTTTGTGATTCGGTAAATTCAGTAAAGGGAATGCTACAGTACAAAAAATTCACACTTTATGTCTATAAGTAATTGTCACTTGTTTCTCATGTAAAAAAGTATTTCCTAAAATCATGTTGTACCTTCCTGGGGCAGGTGTATTTAGAACGCAACACTCAATCATATCTCTTTCATTTCCGATGATAATGGGAAAAGCTTTTCTCTCAACCAAAATATTTTGACTTCCAATTCCTCTCAGAATCGTGGATGTATGTTTTAATTGTACTTTTCTCGGGTTGATTTTGTGTAAAGCATCACTATAGATAATGTTTATGGAACTTCCAGTGTCGATTAATGCATTTAGTTTGACATCTTCAACAAAAACTTGAATAATAGGAAAATTTCCTTGGCAAGGAGTTTCGCTTTCCGTCATGAAACTAATTTCAGAGTTTTGTCTATTAAAATTTGGAGATTGAAAGTTTTGTGTTCTGAAATTCTGTCTTCTAAATTGTCTTCTATTACCAAATCTATTATTAAAATATCTGTTATTTCTTCTATATCCAAAATTATTGAAGTTTTGTGATTTATAATTATCAAAGGAATTTCTAAAATTTGAAAAATTTCTTCTCTGGAAATTTGAATTTCTATATGAACTGTTACGAAAAGGTCTTCTAAAGGCTAGAGAGTTCTTTCTTGGAGAATAATTTTGATATGGACTTTTAACATACCACTCTTCTTCCTGTGAGGCAACTGGAGTTCTTCTTTGACTAAAACGGTTTCTATTTTCAGATCTTTTGGATGGTGTAGAAGTTCTGAAAGATGTTGATGGTTTGTTTCTTTTTTACTGGAATATCTTCCCAATCTTCCTCTTCCAATTCATTTTCATTGTATCTGCTTGTAGAGGGCGTATCCACGAAGGAATCCTCAAAACTGGAATTGCTCTTTTCCAGACCTTCTCTTATTTCATTCAATCTTTTCTTTCTTTTCTCTGAGTTCTCACTAAATTTTTTTCTTAACTTCTCAAATTCTTTCTTCTTTGAACTCAATTCTTTCTTCAGCTCTTCAATTTCATGTTTAGGGTCATTTTCAATTCTCACAGCATTTATGTCCTCTGTCATTTCTTCCAGCACTTCATTTTGCACTTCTTCTTCCAATATTGCTATCTCTTTTGCAGCTTCAAATGACTGTGGGTTTGCAGATAAAACAGCTTTTCGAATAATGATTTTCAACCCCTTTTTAAATGAGTTGATCAAAATAGCAGTTCTCAGGGAATCTTCATTATCAGACACACCATCTTGCGGAAAAGCAATATAGGATTCGGCTTCTATGCGATTCGCATAATCCCGTACGCTCTCATTTGTCATTTGTTTAGAATTTACAAGTGCGGCAACGTTCTTGGCAATATTTTCTTTTTTTGTAAAATTGTCCTTGAGTGCGTTAACAACTTCAGTAAAATTCGTGCTTTGATTTAATTCTGGAATTGATTTAATCAGTCTCTCGGCACGACCAGACAATTTCAATTTCAAAACAAAAATTTTATCTCTATTCGACCAATCTGCATGGTCAGCAACCAAGGAGAATTTCTCCAAAAAATCCTGGAATGATTCGTTTACATTGCCAGCAAAACCTGGAATGGATCCAAGAAACTGAGATCCAACTCCAATTTTCATTTTGTTAGAGTCTCTGACAGCGGAAGCCGATCTGCCCGAATTTGGAGAAAGTCGTGGTGGAGACACCGAAGGGACACGGTCTGACACATTTGGTTGAGCAGAGGAGTCTCTACTCCTGCTTGCTCTCGTATTTCTAGATTTTGGCATTTTAGCACAAGGTTTTTCACCAGACACAAATTCTAATTTATCACGAGGCACAGTTTATTGTGGGGAATTGATTAATTCACTTTTTTTTCAATATGTGATCTACAAGAGGATCTGACTTGATCCATTGAGTAACACAGTTCTTGTGAAGAACAAGTCAGGAACACAATATTTGTGAAGTTGCCAGAACTTTTTGCAACCAGCAAAACACTTTGTATGTGAAACTAATGCCAGAAAACAATCACTGAATTTTAGTGTTGACAATGCAGTACCCAGTCAGGTGATAGTAGAAAAACAACAACATTGTATGTGAAAATGTGCCTATATCTCTGATTTTTATAAACTATCAGTAAGACCAAAACACTGATGATTGTGGCTGCTAATAATGATATATGTAAACTATGTCAGTATTTCTGATATGCAACCAGTGTATGTGAAACTGCCAGATCAAGTTTGTATTGATAATACAGTGTCGAGTCAAGTTAATGTTGGATGAACAATCACCACTCTCAACGTAGGTGAGTAACCAATTGTATGTGAAATATGGCAAAAAAAAAACAGTTTGTATAAACATATACTTTTCACTATTTCTGTTCCTCAACAGTTTTGTCAACAATTAAAATATGTGCGTGTAGATATGTGTGCATAAACTTAAATATACATATATAAATTTCAATTTCAACTTTTCCAAATTTTTAACCAATTCTTTGCTTTTATAAACATTTCACAAAAAATTTGTGCTTCTTGCACTTTCTTAATTATTTTAGCAGTATATAACCAATAATTTGAATTATTTTAATCAATATTTTGCAATTTAAAATATCACAACTTACTTCGAACATTTGATTCTGCAATACTTAAATAACACAAATCAATATTTTATAGTTTGATATGCCTTCAACAAAATTTAAATTTGCTAACACTGATGTACTCTGAGAAAAAAAACACGAGCACCAATTTGTCATGGCGCGGTTTGCCAACTCACAAAAGCAAAGGCGCACCAGACAAACCAAGGGACGGTGAAGCCGTATAGTGGAATTTTATCAAAATAATCAAACATTCTAAATTTACCCAAGCAAGAAACTTTCTCAGTCTAACAGAATTGTTTGTTAGATGACATGCAGTGAATAGCAGAGGAATTAAAGGCATTTCAAATAAATCAGAAGCAAAGTAAAAATCAAAATATTATTTATTTAAAATCACACTTAAGTATTTTACTTAAAAAAAAAAAAACAATTTATCCAATTCAGAGCTTCATTTTAATAATAGAACAATCTGCCTTTCTGCTCTGTTCAAAATTTATATAGCACACAATAATTCACTTCAATAATCATATGATCTTAATTTTGATTTTAAATTATCCATAAATACATTTTGTCATGAGCCGATTAATTATAGAAATCATTCTTCACTATGCCGGTGCTGTACGGCATTAAAATTCCCGTAAAGAAAATGTTACCTGGCTATTATACATTTCAAGCTTTTCAGAAAATACCTCTCATCAGATGTGCACGATTTTAGGTGGAACAAAAGTTCTCAAAAAAAAGAATCGATGAGGGACAAGTCCAAGACTTTACAGGTCATCTGTCTATTATGCACCAATCCGAACAATAGCGGAATAACTACTTCAAGCTCGGCGTCGATGTCGGATAGATTTCCTGGAATAAAAAATATATTTTAGAAAATGTACAGAATAGTTAATGTAGGTTTCCAGGATCTTCTTCAATCATCTCCAGAAATGCAGGGGCGGTTTCCTTTAGAACCAAAATGCCCATCTCCGCCAGTTAGCCATTTCGGCTAAAAGCCTTTGTCCTTTTACCAGACAAAACTTTCGATGCGACCTTTCAGTCGGAATTTCCAGCTCGAAGAGAGCAAAGTGTGGGTCGCTCGAGCCCACGATAAAAAGTTCTCCTTCGCTTTTCGCCTCTTCCTGATTGGACAGGCGCGCTTCTCCTAGTAACAAGTGAGCCGACGTCACGCATCCCGGCCAGACACCAAGTCCAGACATTCCAACGAATTCACGACCAAATGCGCTTTTTAATGTAATTTCAATAGAAACAAGTCTTAACGAAAAACACAGCACAGGCACGAACGGAGAGAAGGATGTTTCTCTCGCAGAAAAATAAGAAAGGCTCATGGCGCAGAATTGCGACATGACACAGTTTACTGTTTTAAAAGTGTTTCTTTCTCGGTATTTGACAGATTGATATATTAATTTACAATGTTTGTAAATATTATAAAATAAATATAGAGGCTTCGTCTAAATGTGGCCCCGTAAACGACCGCTTTGTCCACTTTAAGGTTTAACCGTCAGTATAAACGCCCCGTATATATATATATATATATATATATATATATATACTGTAAATAACAAAGTTCGAAACGTACCCGATTGTAAACTAATAGAAATTGCCAAGTCATATAGGCGCAATGCAGCTCTATTAATGTCTTGTATATAAGAAGATCAAAAAAGATCGAGATGTGAAATAAGTGCCAACAGGGAAATAACAAATGGCCAAGGGAGATTGTGACCCCTTGTTCCCGTTTATAGCCAGCTATTACTCCTGAGGAAACACTCACGGAACCGTTACGTGCCTGTGGCCATATTTCCCTGGAACGTCAAAGCAAAATTTGAATTGTTGAATGATCTGTCATACGGTTTAACTTCTTATTTCAACCTGTCTCAATCAAAAATTTTTACTCCACTCAGTCCATGCATTCACTTCTGGCATACGTCTTTTGCTTTGACGTTCCAGGGAAATATGGCCACAGGCACGTAACGGTTCCGTGAGTGTTTCCTCAGGAGTAATAGCTGGCTATAAACGGGAACAAGGGGTCACAATCCCCCTTGGCCATTTGTTATTTCCCTGTTGGCACTTATTTCACATCTCGATATTTTTTGATCTTATATATATATATATATATATATATATATTTGACTACGTAAAAACCTCATAATGTATAAAGTTAGAATTAATGATTTATGTAAAAAACGAGAATTTGAACTGGGATGTTATTAACATCTTTCCGATCTTTTGAGAGAAAATTTCAAAATTTGAATTTGCGACTGGTAATAATTGAAGCATATTTCTCTCGTACCAAAGATATGCAAATGAGTTTCTTTACACGCTTCTTGAATTAACATTTTACACTGGCGGTATTCATTTTAAGAGCCCTCTTATCTCTGACATTAACGGCCACTTAAGAAGTAAAAAAATATTAAATTCCGCTCTTGAAGTGAATGGATTTAACATAAAGGATATTTGATAAAATCTTGGGTAAAAATGTTTTTTAAATATCTCTAATTTGGAGACAGATGTTTCCGTATAAAATCGAGACCAATTCATTACTATAAAATTTGTAATGAATTGGGTCACTACCCCTTACCGCCATAATGTAAGCTTTTTGCCGAGCCATCCTTCCTTTTTTACATGTTTTTTTCACTTTTTATATTTCAATTTTTCTATATATATATATATATATATATATATATATATATATATATATATATATATATATATAATAGAAGTTTGAAAGTCCAATGAACGAAAAGTAAGAAGATGTAACACGATAAACCTAACTTTTTAAAACACCCACAGAATAAAATATAATACAACAAATCATCAATCAAATGGATAAAAAATACAAAACACAAGCTATCAAGTTACAGAAAATCAACAAAATTAAAAGATTTTTTATGTAAAAGAAATTAAGACATAAAGAGGAAATAATAAAGCGTAATGCAGGTCATAAAGACAAAGACAATCAACAAATTTCAAAGATGAGGAATGAAAATAGGAAAAAAAAATGAACTTATCTTAAGCCTAAAGCTCTTCCATGTGCAAGCTTTTTTGCTTGATTTTTTTGTTTTCCTATTTTCATTCCTCATCTTTGAAATTTGTTGATTGTCTTTGTCTAGAATATTTTGGAATAGTGTATTATGAGTTACTACTTACATTCTAACATTGGATTTACTAATTTATATTTTTATATATATATGTATATATATATATATATATACATATATATATAAAATACGTATATATATATATATATATATATATATATATATATACGTATATATATATATATATATATTTATATATATACGTATATATATATATATATATATATATATATATATATATATTATATATGTATATATATAATTGCATATCTAAAATGTGTGTGTTTGTACAATATATTTTCAAGATATTAATTAAAAGAGGCCTTAGCACTCAATAAAGTATTTCCAAACTTAAAAACATTACATTAGATACGTTGGGACTCAAAAATTAATTGATTATTGAATTGATTAGTAAATAAAATGAACCCAAAATTAACAGACATGGATGGTTGTGTTGTTGGGCGCAATGTGTTCCCACCCCCACTGGTGCTCTGGGGCAACGTCATATGACGGCTAAGCGGTTCACAGTTCCGACCGATGTATGGGCGAAGATGGAAGAGTCAAAGCCTGGCCATTAGAATATATATATATATATATATATATATATATATATATATATATATATATATATATATATATATATATATATATATATATACATATATATATATATAATTGCATATCTGAAATGTGTGTGTTTGTACAACATATTTTCAAGATATTAAGTAAAAGAGGCTTTAGCGCTCAATAAAATATTTCCAAACTTAAAAACATTATATTAGATACGTTGGGACTCAAAAATTAATTATGAAATGCAGATTTGAATGATAACCAAAGAGTAATATTGTGACACAAAACGCACGTGTTTTTACATTATCCATGTATAAGAAGTGCATATAATGAACTAAAATGAAATAAATGTGTTAAGAAAATGAGTAAAGAAATCGGCATTAAAAATAGGCCAAAAAATATATAATATGATACAGTTTAGACGTTTGACTTAAAAAAATCATTTTTGAGAAGAGTTAATTAAAATCGAACAATGGACTTAAAATTTTTAAAACTAAAAATTAACTATGTTACACACAGGGAAGATATTGATGATTGGTTGGATAATTTTGATGCGATTGCTCGTTTTGAGCATCTATAAATAGGGATAAAAATAATTGTATAATGAAGTCTGTGTTTGACTGATGGTGTATGTGTTTAACTGATTATGGTTGTCTTTCATTTGTATTTCACCTCAAGAGGAATACGTTGCGGCTCGATTTTATTAGTTTAATATGACGTTAAACTAAAAAATATTCTGAATATTATTTACGGTTTCAAGAATTTATTGATATTTTGTGTATTCTTGCAGACCGAGTTTAACGTTTAATTAGTTTATTTTTTCATATTTTCACTGAAGTATTGTATTCGAAGTATTCCTGTTCTTTTAATTATTAATTACTTTTATAGCTTATAATTGCATGTGTTGTGTAATTTGTAAGATTGTTTACATTTCTAGCGATGTTACCCAATATTCATTGGTGAAAGTTGGCGGTAAATTTAGATGTCCGGAGTTAAAAGCAGGGAATCATTTGTCCAATATCAGCCGTCGTTTAAGAATATTAAATAATGATCTCAATTAATTCCTGCATTAAATTCTGGGCAACTCCGGTAACATTTCTAGTTTAAAATAATCTCAAGAAATAATATTTTATTCAATGATATTTAAAAAAAATCATCTAGAACAATTAAGATTCTCCTATTTGTAATTTTTAGATTTGAATAGCTGTTAATCAGGGTTTTATAAATCAAAAACTGAAAAGCTGACATTTTTTTTTTTTTTTGCAATGCCATTTGATAAAGCACAGCTAAGCAAAAAACCCATTTTTAACGTCAATGTTTCGAAGATTAACTCGTTTTTCATTTTGACGCCAAAATCAATATTGCGGTCATTCCCGGAAATAAATTTCTGAAACAATGAATAAATGAAAAATGGCAAAGTGAAGAAAAGTTTAAGAATTGTTATTTTGAAAATTGCAAAGTGAAGAAACTACTTTTTGTGTAAGTAAGGTTGCGGATCGGAAAAAAAATATTATTACTTTGTCATGAAATGTTTTTCAATTGTTTTCAATTGCCTTAATGCCTCTTTCGGGTTCTTTCATTTGTTATGTATTGCGTGGCGCTTCCTGGAAATCGTTGGGCACTTGTGCTTGTTTTGAAACTTTTAACAAATTTAACAAATTATTTTTATTTATATTTTGGTTGATATTAGTTTTTGTTTTGATATAGTTATTAAACAATGATGTATTATTATTACCTAATTTAACGAAATGTATTTTGCCTCAGTTTTTACAAAATATCCTTTTATGAATCATATAATGACAAGTTTTTAGGACTGTCAATGACAGCTTTTCCTGTCATTGACAGTCCTAAAAACTTGTTTTAAACTTGTTCTAACGCGTTTTAAAATATAAAGTTGAAAACTTTTCAATGTTTTACTTTGTTTGACAGTGTGGTATTTAATGTCGAAAATAGTCGCTTTAATCAATAATCTAGCTTCGTTAGGTTCTGACCCTTGGTCGATACTGTGTGAGCAAAGATTTAGCCTTTTAGATCACTGAGGGATTTCTAAAAGGTCTGGAAAGAAAGAAAAACACGTTAGATAATTATTATATAGATTAATTCAATCAATATTTATACATTTTTATTTTCCTCGCTAAAAGAAAATATTGTTTTCGCTTTGAAAACACTTCTCGGCCAAATTCGAAATCTATACTCTTTTGAAAATTTTTATTACAAAAAAATATTATTTTTAGCATGCCGTTCTTCTGTTGGTCGGTCTATCGTTTTGTACAAAATCGTTTTCATGCCAGTTCTTTCGAAACTACACAACTGAATCATACTCAATTTGACACAAATAAGGCACGTTGTTTGCACTTTTGAGCTTTACTTTTCGCGTGTTGTATGAAAAATCCACAGACGCAATTATCTCAGTATTGAAACATCTCAAAAACTACTCATCGAAAATTTCTATAAATGTAGTCCGTTATATAGGTGTGATAACAATATTATTTATTTTAATGTTACCCGTATTGGTGCGCATTATGTAATTTATTACGAATTATATAACCGATTTTTCATCAAAATTAATTGACTGTCAGAAACGAAATTTTGTATAAAATAGGCGAGATGGCAAATATATATATATATATATATATATATATATATATATATATATATATATATATATATATATATATATATTTGCCATCTCGCCTATAGATTGCGCATGCGCCTTTTGCATTTTATTGTAATAATTCATAAACTATTGGTTTCGCAATGACACCTGCGATAAGGCAAATCGCTCATATCTGAATTGAAATATGGACTTACCTTAGATGCCTTCATCTATAGTAGTATTTCTTATAATGGTATACACCGATGGCTCGCGCCGACGTATAGCAGATGTTGATGCACAGATGTCGCAAATCCAAAATTTAAATTTTTTAGATTTTTTTACCAGTATTGCTTTATAATATAACTTTAAGGGTATTTTTTATATATTGTATTCCGTATTAAGTTTGATAGGTACTTTTACTGGTATCCAGAGCTAGTTTTAGGCTGATCTGTCAATTGGTCTCAATTGAGCACCGCGCTGAATTCGGCTCAGCGTCGAAAAGGTCGTAAAGATTTGAATAAATTTCGATTATGAAAATTCACAATGATCCCCCCTCCCCCCTAAAAAAAAAGTAAAATAAAAAATAAAATAAAATGAAATAAAATAAATAAATAAATATACAAAATAGATGGTTTCAATTCAAGTATTGGGACAAAGCCAGATCATATTGAGAACAAAGATTGATTTTATCAGATGAAGAATTCAGATCTTTTTTGGGGGGGGGGGGGAATTTCCAGAAGACCGATAAAGGAACATTATAGAATCATGCTGTTGATTTAGAAATATCATTGTCTGATGTCAAAATTATTAAACAAAATCCAAATGGTTAGCACCAATAAGTTTGCAGATCTCAATGAATGCTAGTTTGGGAAATGGAAGCGTTAAAAAGAATTCTTCCACTTTTGTATAGGGGTAAAACACTATACATCTTTTCCGAATTTATATGTTGCTCTTCGCATATATTTGACAATTCCTATCACGATAGCTTCAGGAGAAAGCAGTTTTTTTAAACTTTAATTAATAAAAGCATTTTTGAGATAAGCCACATTACAGGGACAATCGAACAGTCTGGGATACAGCGTCAATAGATTGTAAAGAAGCGAGATATGTTAACTTTCAAGGTATTCTTGCTGATATTACTGATATGAAAAGCAAGGGAATTTTCTATTCAATAATTTTTTGTCTTCAAATTATATTATAAATATTTGTCACTAAATCTCGTAAATGTTTACTGTAAATTGTTTACATAAATAAAAATTAAAATTCTGTAATAATTTGCACATTAGTTAGTCTGTGTAGTATGCTAAGAAAATGATTCAACGAAGACAATTTAACTACAAAAACATACAAATTAAAGTAAATAATCTCAGTATAGGTAAAAGGGCCCCGAAAATGATACTTTCAATAGGGTCCCATTTTTCTTACTACCTCCCCAGATCATATCACGTTAATAGTCCAACTGAATAATGGCGAAGTTATATTCCATATCCTCAAAGAAAAGTCCTAGAATTTTTTTTTAGCCAATCTACAAAATTCGAGAAGTTTCTAGAACAAACTTGCCAAAAGTTGTTAAGTTGATGACATTTCGCTGAATTCGTCACCAAGGTCAAGTGACCCAGACCTTTAAATTATAACAAAGGTTTTCTGTTACGTATTCGTCATAATAGGATGGAACTTTCGTTACATATTTTCGTTTCATCTAAGCCACATTTCTTTCAAGATGTACTTACTCTATCCCGCGCCTTAAACTGTTTCACATCAAAATTGGATTCGAGCGAATTTGGGCTCTTATTGTCGGGATGGTCTGAGTAAAAATTAAAATTTTCTGAGAAACAATGCCATCATTAAATTTGACGTAAGAAGGTAAAAAGTTGGAAATTCATGTATCGGGTGTCAATAAGTATTTTTACTTTGTTTTGTTTATTTAACAGAGAAATATCAGAGGATCATTTTCAACTGCACCCTAAAAGAAGTATAACACCGACAAAAAATGTTTATAGAAGCAAAATTAGGAAATTTTTTCCGACGACGTACTTTTTGCAGAATGGGAAAGAAAAATTAAAATTGAACAAGAAAGATCAATCATGCATAAAGCACTGGTTATAAAACACTTTCCAACTGCAATACAATTTTATTTAAACATCTCTAAAATGCGATACATTCAGCGGTAATATTTTTAAAGATACTACAATACTACATTAATTTATTATATTTGAAAACTTGAAACTTCATAAAAAAATGAACTTTATTCAAATGAAGTCATTGAAATATAAGTCGCCTGGTTCAAACATCTCTAAAATTCGATGCATTAAGCGGTAATATTTTAAAAATTATCTCAATAATACAATAATATATTACATTTGAAATCTTCATCGAAAAAAATGAACTTTATTCAAATGACGTCATTGAAATATAATTCGCCTGTCTCTCTATGTAAAAGCTGTAAATATTTCATTAATACACTTTTATTACATTCCTTTGATTCATCACAATACTACAATTATTTATTTTATTTAAAAACTTGAAACCATGAAGGTAAACGTAATTTAACTCTATGCTTAAAACTTCATCGAAAAAGTCTTCTAAAAAATCGTCTGTTCTCCATGTAAAATCAATGAATATTTCATTCATATCAGTAATATTTCAGACTCAAAGAGTTAAATAATTTTGTGTTAAAGAAATTCAGCAGTTCTTATACAACTCATCCAACATCTTTATGTGTTTACAATCTCCATAAGTGAAAATTAAGCTTCGTTGTAGATATAATCAAAGTTTGATGATCATTTAAACTCAAATATATTGTAATTGCGTTGTTTCAGAATGTAGATGCATAGAAATTAAGCAAAAATAAAGCTGTTTTAGGACGTATACAGCACTAAATATAAATTAAAAAGAACTTTAAAAATCACGATTTTAACACAAGATGGATGGAATTGACTCAAATATATTGTAATTATGTTGTTTCAGAATGTAGATGCATAGAAATTAAGCAAAAATAAAGCGGTTTTAGGACGGATACAACACTAAATATAAGTAAAAAGAAATTTAAAAATCACGATTTTGACACAAGATGGATGCCATGTTTTATTTTGAAGTGGGTCACGTAATCTCTTCATATAATATGGGTGTAATTATTATTTTAATTTTTATTAAAAAAACTACCGAATATATTTTGCTGAAATTTTTTTCATATCTTTTATGGGATAATTTGAATATTTCCTAAAACTTTCGAAGAAATTTGTGAATTTTAAATTCGTTTGAAAAATGTTCGAAAAATTAGGTCCAATAGGGTCCAATGTATTTCATTTTTTTAACCCGGGTTCAGTCCAAAACTAATTGGGTCATATATTTATATTCATTTATATTCCCATATGTCCCACAGACCCTCTGAACAACATACTCAAATTTCATTTTGATAAAGTCATTTTTACGGCAGTCGTCGTGCTAACGGACAGACAGACAGAATGAACGAAGTCATAAACACTTTTCAACTGCATTGTAAAGTGTTACAAATGAATTAAAATGTATAACAAAAATTTATAAATCGTCCAAATTTTCGTTTACTAAAATGCAAAATTATCTTGGTGGTAGAAGATGGACACCCTCCCCTCCTCCTCTAACACCGAGCCTGAAAATATATAAATTAATATATAAATTGAATTGAATTCTCAGACATATCATATGTATTCTATCATAATATATCTAATTTTACTTTCATTTTTTTTAGGTAAGTGAAAATTATATGAACTTTATAGGAGCTCTGATCTGATTTCTGTAGAGTAAGTGATTTTTTTTTATATCATTACTAGAAGGATAAGCCGGGATAAAGTTGCAAAAGATTATCTCAGCTTCGCCATTCATAAAGTTACAATACGCTCCTAATATCCATAGACGCATGTGAGCCATGTACTCTCCCTATTCAATATTATTATTTCTTATACGACTCACTACCAAGACACATATACTATATCATTCAATAACATAACGCAATTTATGCTCCCTTAGAGATTCTATAACAAACTAATTTATAAAGTTTAATGCCTCAAACGGTTATTACTTTCCTTATATACATAATGTATAAGGAAAGTATTGTGACGGGGTCGAAAATTCGAATTCGAGTTTTCGACGGGAGAGCACGTATCAAGCATCCCTGATCACGAATCCAACATTTTTGAGGTGATGTCTTTGTGTGTGTGTGTGTGTGAAAGTATGTGTGCGTGTGTGAAAGTATGGGTGTGTGTGTCAGTGAGTCTGTGCAGACGATATCTCTCGAACGAATAAAGCGATTCGAATGAAATTTGGTACAAAAATCACATTCCGTGAATACTGGAAGCCTATTGTTTTTAAACACAATCGAATGTTCAGAACCCCCCTAAATTTTCAAGTGAAATTTTGAAAAAAATCATCAAAAAATCAAAACCTTTAATAAAGTTGCGCAAATAGACATTTCTTATGTAATTTTTCCTTAGAAAACGATTGACATAAACTGTTGAACGCTAGCATTAACCGTTCTCGAGATATTGCACATTTTTCAAATAAATTTATCAAAAAATCAAGTAAAATTAAAAAAAATATTAACTGTTAAGAAACATGTTCACTTTTCATATGTTCTTTGCATGCGATAAATTGGGTGACATCATTCTCATGGATCTAATTCGTTCCATTCACGAGGAAAAATACTTTTAGTAATACTTTTGTATTTGAACGCCAGTAGTCATTTATCTGCTATAAGAGTAACTTATTTCTCTGTCTATAACGCTTGGCGATATTTGCGCGACGAATTTGGCGGAATGTCGCCAACTTGGCGACATTTTTAATTGTTGCCAAATTAACAAAAATCTCGCCAAATGGATAAAAATGGCGCTAAATCAATGAAAATGACGACTCATTGAAGAAAATTCAATATCTTGGAAAGAAAATAAGTATCTACTATAAGAATAATATTTTTTAACTGTAAAAGTAGTAAATTCATTGTATTATATAAGGAATGTCATGTGCTGCCCACATCAGATTTTTTCTGTTATTTCAAGTTTTCAGTGACCATGGAGAAAAAAGGGACTTACTATCTCTGACTTCATGGGTCATACAAGTCAGCTCATAGTAATCTATCTATAAATCAATGTTGCATTAATTTCATTGTTTAAAACATGACTTTTAAGATAAAAGAGGAAACAAGTTTCTCTAACTCCGTGGTTTAAATATTATGAATGTTTAAATTGGGATGACCTCTCAATATTAACTTTCCTATGCAGCTGAATCATGGAGTTAACTTTCCTATGAAGCTGAATCACGATGTCATCCATAACTCCATGAGCTGAATACAATTTTCCTATTCAGGCATTAAAATCTCATGACCATGCAATTGCATCATGTAGTGGCAAAGTCTCCGACCAGAGATATAAACTCTGAAATTAGAGAGGAGATAAAACTCCTGAATGAAAACTAATTACTCGTCGTCATTTTTTACCCTGTTTTCATAACTCTCCCTGTTTCGGGGTTGAAATCCAATCTTCCAGTAATTTAAAAGGAGATGAACTTTACAGACTTAAATGACCTTTTTCAAAGTGTGAGAGGAAAGGCTAAGTGCCATACCCTCTGAGTTTTAGCTCCTTGGAGCGAAATAAATAAATAAATAAATAAAACTCCTGTGGATGAAACGCTTGAAAATGCCACAATGCCTGGAGAATTACTATATTTAGGTGTCGATAGTGTTAGTAAAGTAGTCGCTATCATTAGTTGACACAATAGAAAGACGTAGTATTTAGTATATGTATTTTTGATTATTTTTATATTAAGGATCCCTAATTATGACTATAATTAATCAGTATTTTTTCATAGTTGTAGAATAGAATACAGAATATAGGGAAATAAAATAATTCTGAATACTAATACTTTAATGTTTCAATTCTACTTTGCATTGCTTCGCATTGCATTGCTAGCAATTTATTCTTAGAAAACTGATAGCCAGCGCCATCTGAAATAGTGCTTCAAACGATATTGGCGTTTTCTTAATATTCCTTACTTTTACCGCCAACACTTTAACTCATCTCAATGAGCTACGCAGATATTCAGCGATTGAGTGTAGTCTTTTATTATGCAGGATGTGTTGAAATATACTTAATAAGAAAGATCAATTATGCATAAAGCATTGATGAATCACTTTTCAACTGAAATGCAATTTTATTTAAACATCTCTAAAATGGGATACATTCAGCGCTGGTATTTTTTTAAATTATCACAGTACTACAATAATTTATTATATTTTAAAACCTTGAAACTTCATCGAAAAGGACAATGCTAGTTACACAAATGAACTTTATTCAAATGTTGTCATCGAAATATAAATCGTCTGCCTCTCTATGTAAAATCGATTCGATGAACATTTCATTCATATCATTTATATTCCGAACTCCAGAGCTAAATAATTTTACGTGAAAAAATTCAACAATTCTTATACAACTCACCTTAATTTGTTTACATTATGCAATATCTTGATTTGTTTACATTATGCATGTGTTAAACTTAGGCTTTGTAGATATAATCAAAGTTTAGTGATCATTTAAAATAAAATATATAGAAATTGCGTTACCACAGAATTTAGATACAGATATAATAAGCAAAAATAAAACGATTTTTGGACGGATGCAACACTTAATATAAATTTAACCTATCTTTAAATATCGTAATCTGAACACAGCGGATAAAAAAATGTATGCCATATTTTGCAATGAGTCATATATTATGAGTGTAATTATTATTTCTAATTTTATTTAAAAAACTCCTCCACCTGTTTTGTTGAAATATTTATACATATTTTATGCGATAATTTGAATATTTCCTAAAATTTTCGAAGCAATTTGTGAATTTTAACTCTGCTTAAAAATGTTTGAAAAATTAAGTCCCATAGGGTTCAATATATTACATTTTTTCAACCCGAGTTAAATCCGAAATTTATTGGGTGATATTATTCATTTTCATTCCCCTATGTTCCACAGACCGTCTCAACAACATACTATATCATTTTGATAAAGTCACTTTTAGGGCATTTATCGTGCGAACGGACAGACAGAATAAACAAAGTCATAAACACACACTAACTATGCTGAAAAGTGTCAAAAATATTTATTTAAACGTTACGAAGCTGCTTAGTTGCTGCAACAATCTAATCACTTCGTTAAAAAAAAAGTCGAACATATTTCGATCATTCTTCTTACTCATCCAAAGAGATATTTTCATGATTTATTTATGCTGTGTTTGCAATGCGATAGTAATTATTCTTATGTACCCAGTCATTTAAAAATTTGGTGCGTTCAACGTATGGTTTTTGCAGCAGTCGAACAAATTTTGATGTTATAGTAAATCAATATTACAAATAAGAGCTTTCTTATATCTATCTACATGCTACTGGAAATCAGTTGAATGTTTGTCGTTACAAATAAAAATATCGACTCGAAATAACTACTAAAAACGGTGCCCATTTGTTCCTGGTTGGCTTCAAAATATTCCGTTATTTGATCCTAGTGAGCAAACACCTTTAAATATTTTATGGTTTTATTTCAATTTTAGGTTTAAAACGTGTAATATTTTAAGTATGGCACGTCTTTAACTCATACCATGTATTTCGAAATGAAAATTATATTTAGAACTAGAATGAATTACCCGGTGTATTATTAAATTTGATTTTGAACACAATTTAAAATGGTTTCGATCCAAGAGACGAAAAATATGTGGATCACAGTAATGAAATAGGTGATTCCACATGCATCCTAATAAATTTGGTCAGGTCAAAGCGGGGATAGGTGGGGACAGATCAATGGAAGGTAGGGGGACGAGGGGGAACCACTGGGGATCAGGCCAATGGCGGGGGGAACCACTGGGGATCAGGTCAATGGAGGGGGACAAGAATTAAATAAAGTGAAACTGAGTTTTAAAATTATTCTTTATTTGTTTTTTTACAGTTGGTCTTGACGGGCTATGTATCTTGAACCTCCCCACACACAAGTCTGTGGGGAAATTCGATACGTCCTGTACTTACCTCCTGTAAAAAATAAACAGAGTAAAATAATAAAGTGACAAAGTAAACAGAATAAAATAGCAAAGTACAAAAGTAATTAGAATCAAATAAACAGAGTAAACAGGTCAATGGGAAAAATCTAAACTTTGTTGCTAGGGGAAGCAGATTTTCTCTTTTGACAAGTCAGGTTTAGACTATGCAAAAGCCCCAGATTGTAACTTTTTTCCTAATTCTGATGATTTCAACCTAAAAGAAGGCCAATTTGGCGTCCATGCAAAGTTAGCTAGGTGGGCCTCAGTTATCAAAACATTGCATCGAAACATTGCATTTTTTATGGGGTTGCAAAATATGCTTGGTAGTTTTTTAAATAAAATTTAAAATAATAAGTGAACCCATATTATATGAAAAGATCACATGACCCACTTCAAATTAAAACATGGCATCCATCTTGTGTCAAAATTGTGATTTTTAAAATTCTTTTTAATTTATATTTAGTGTTGTATCCGTCCTAAAACCGCTTTATTTTGTATGTTTTCTGTGCATCTACAGGGTGGCCATAATTAAGGTAGAGGTGTTTAGAGATCGATAGTGAGAAAACTGTTGGGCCAAACTCAACCCAATTTGCAGTAAACACTATAGGGGTTTTGATTTCTAAAAGAAAAAAAAAGTACTTCGAATTTTTTCCACCGCGGGTCAAAGTGGCGCTGTAAAGTCCATGTTTAGAGTAAAGTAGGCATAGGAAGTACAGAAATTTAACATTTTACATGCATTTTGAATAGGACATCACATTTACATTTTATACTTATTTAGTATATTTTATATTTACATTTGCACCTTACATTTACATAAGTATGACCTTAATTTTTATATTGGCATCATTTACATGTGTGATTCAATATGTTTTCGTTGCATAGGTTCCAAAAAGTGCATTCTCTACTGCAGAATGCAGCAGATCTCTTTTTATTTGTTTGGCGTGCAATGTAATTCGGTCCTTCAAAGCGGCTAAACTATCCACATTTTCTTTGGTATAACAAGCGCCTTACATGACTCCACAACCAAAAGTCATAAGAGGTCAGATTAGGCAAACGGGCTGGCTACTTCATAGGAAACGCTCGACTAATGAGTCGGTTGTTAGTAAAATGCTGTTGTGCGACTTCCTGTACACGCAATCCAATATGGGGGGGTGGGGTGCTTCATCCTGCTTAAATAT
The DNA here is from genome assembly GCA_951213105.1 of Amaurobius ferox. NCBI lineage: Eukaryota > Metazoa > Arthropoda > Arachnida > Araneae > Amaurobiidae > Amaurobius > Amaurobius ferox. The sequence continues at coordinate 10,811,706 of OX578138.1, read as the reverse complement.
CGTAGATTCAAGACATCCACGCTGTTGAAGTTGCGGAATAACAAAGTTCAGAGGATTTGTTCGATGCCTCTCAGCATTGAAGGAACTTTCTGTATTTCCTATGCCTATTTTACTCCAAATATGGACCTTACAGCGCCACTTTGGCCCGCGTTGGCAAAAATCTTATTAATTATTTTTTTTTCTTTTAAAAATCAAAACCCCATGGTCTAAATAGTATTTGCTGCAAATTTGGTTGAGTTTAGCCCAACAGTTTTCTCACTATCGGACTCTAAACACCTCTAATTTAATTATGGCCACCCTGCATATACTGCGTAAAGGCAATTACAATATTTTGGAGTTTAAATGATTACCAAACTTTGATTAATTCTACAACGAAGCCTAATTTTTACGTATGGAGAATGTAAATACATTAAGCTGTAAGATGAGTTGTATAAAAATTGCTGAATTTCTTTAACGTAAAATTATTTTGCTCTGGAGTCTGCAATATATAGCTGATATTAATGAAACATTCATTGATTTTACATAGAGAAGCAGACGATTCCATATTATTGCTTTTTTGATGAAGTTTTAAGCATGAAGTTAGAAAGCAACTTTACGTCCGGGGTTTTGCGTTTTTAAGTAAAATAAATGATTGTAGTATTGTGACAATTTTACAAAAATCGCCGCTGAATGAAAAGAATGAAAAAAAGTTATGAATGAAAAATTTACTGCTTTTACATAGAGAGCCAGGCGATTTATATTTCGATAACGTTATTTGAATAAAGTTCATTTGTGTTCGATGAAGTTTTCAAATATAATAAATTATTGTAGTATTGTGATAATTTTAAAAATATCACCGCTGAACGTATCGCCTTTTAGAGTTATTTAAATATAATTGCATTTCAGTTGGAAGTGTTTAGTTGGGAAGTGTTCAGTTGGAAAGTGTGCACCTGCTGCAGAAGGTGTAATGTTTTTGTCGGAGATCCCCCCCCAAACGCTAGCAGAATTTGATATTCGCACGTTGTTCTTAAAACGTCATTTCCGTTTCCGACCAACGCGGAAGACTACAATCCACTGACACGCATTGTCTGGAAAAGCACCTTCTTCTTCCTTTTCACATCTCGCCTCATATGTGCCTCTACGCCACTGTAAAATAGTTCCCCTCTCCTCCAATCAGGGTTAGAGATATCAGCACAGTCTCCGAACTTTTTTATCCTACCTTGTATAAGCATTACAAGCTTGAAAAACGGAAATTTTTAAATTTTCTTCCATTTGACACAACGATGATTAACTATTAAGAACATTTTTAGTAATAATTATAGATTTTAATACTAAATTTATTATTTATATTTATCTATTATAGTGCAGTGAAGGTTAAAAAAATGAAAAAAAAACATTCGCTTGGAGAACAACTTTTTAAAAATTTAATAATAAAAGTTCAAAATATTAAAATATTGAAATTATTTTCATAGATTCTTAATGTGAACCCTAATTTCAAAACAGAAAGAATGATTCCCTCTAGAATACAAAATACTATTTTTAGCGTGACGTCTGTGTGTGTGTCTGTGTGTGTGTCTGTGTGTCTGTGTGTCTGTTTGTGTGTCTGTGCAATGTATGTATCCACTCTAACTCAAAAACTTATGGACCGATATTCATAAAATTTGGTAGGTATGTCACTTGGATATGACCCTGGTACTGATTAGTTTTTGGTATGATTCGTAAAAACAGAACCAGCCTTTTTTTCTGAAATGGCCCGTAAAAATTTCATGTATCCACTCTAGCTAAAATACTAATTGACCAAATTTCATAAAATTTGGTAGATAAGTTATTTGTGGGATACTCTGGTGCTGATTAGATTTTGGTATTATTCGGAAAAGAACAACCTGCCTTTTCATTGCGAAATGGCCCTCAAAAATCGCCAAAATCTAAAAAAAGCTGCGTATGTTCAAATATATCAATTAAATGCTTGTTTTATACGTAATATTTGATGAGGAAAAGAATAAGAACAACTCTATTGTTCTAGGACTAACCGTTCTCGAGATATTTGAGATTTTTCGCATCTAGTTATGCCACTTTTAGAAGAATGTCCAATTACCAAATAAAATGAAAAATTGATATAAAAATGCAAATTTAGTGTTTTTTTGTGCAATTAAAATCAATTTAATGAATACTTAAAAAAAAAGAAAAAATGAATTTGAGTCTGCGGGGAAAGTCATGTGCTGCCCACATTAGATTTTTATCTATTAAGTTCGGTGGGCGACGGTAGTGTGTGTGTGTGTGGGGGGGGGGAGTGATAAATATCCAATGGGTTTTCATTTTTCGTAACGCTTCGCTTTTTTCCTACAGAGAAACCTCCCAATCATAGACACACATCAAAAGGTTTTTTGATTTTGTAGAATCTTTTGCATATGAACATCTAATCTTAACATCTAATCTTAACATCTAATCTTAACAGCTAATTGAGTAATAAATATCCCTTTCTATAAATCGGTGTGTCACATTTTTCTGACATGTTAAGAGAATATAAAATGTTGAGGTTTTCATTGGAATTTAAAATAATTCTATCTAGTTCTAGATTTTTCAATAACAAAGCCCGTTATAAAATTTCAAAAAGATTCATTAATATTTGAGGCAGTTTATAGTGTACACAAGAAATTGACCCCCCAGACATTACTCTAAAAATAGACAAAACGTATTCAGGAGATCGTAAAACATATATTGCACGTATAATTCGTTATTTTCATACACATATAATTCGCTGAAATCTACTGAACAAAATTTTCACCCAAAATAAAAGAAACCCTAAAATTCATAAATCTGTCTTACAGAGCATTAAATTTGGTACAGTATTTTGTTTGAATTTCAATTTTTCGTTGACAAATCCAGATATAAAGCTTAGTGAAAACAAATTAGTATGTGTGGTGGCTATCTTGTGCACAATAAATTGACCATAGACAGACAGTACTCTAAAAATATTCAAAACATGGTGAGGAGGTCCTAAAACATATATTGGCATCAAAATATCGAAATCGAAGATTTTCATGAAAACAATACTTTATCTATACTATATTCAATAATATGAGAAAGTAAAAATAACTAAAATTGGATTCTTAATATAACAACATCATTCTTAACTTAATTAATAGTTTTTTCTTCGTATATATTTCGTTTAAAAAGATGCAGAATGTAAAATAATTAACAAATATTTTAGGAACGTCTTTTAGAATAAAATGTTCTTAAACTAACTATAGTGTAGCTCAAATCGACGTTTTTATAAAAGAATCTATTTTTAAGGAACTCTTTCTTTCTTTTTTTTCACTCTTTGCAAATTTTACAAGAAACAATGTGGAAATTACGTATCATTGTTCTAAATGATCACATTTGTAACATGTTACTCTTCATTTTAAAGGACTTGAAAATATCTTCCGATTGATACTATATTTAATAATATACCTCCCAGGAGTTGCCCCCCTCACCTCCCCCCCTATGGGGCTACTAACGTCACTAACACAAAAATTGTATTGCAAATATTTATAATTATTGAAACTATTAAGTTTTGTGATTATTGAGCCATAAGTAATCTCTTTTATACAGGATTATGTTATATATTGTCCTACGCTACCATGTTCAGTAAATATAAAAGTTTTAAAAAAAATCAAGTTATTAAAATTAAAGTTAAAAATTTCTATCTAGTTCCATATTTTTTACTTTCCCTGCAATACATGGTAATGTATAGGGAAAGTATTGGAATCATGTCGAAAATTGCAACTCGAGTTTTCGACGGATCTACACGTTTTGAGACCTCTAGAATACGAAAAAACTATTTTTAGCTGTGTGTGTGTCTGTGTGTCTGTCTGTCTGTCTGTGCAGATTTTGTATCCACTCTAACTAAAAAACTAATTGACCGAATTTCATAAAATTTGGTGGGTAAGTCACTTATGGGGTACTCTGGTGCTGATTAGTTTGGGGTACGATTCGGGATAAAAAAACCCGCCTTTTTTTGCGATATGGCCCTCAAAAAACTGTATCCACTCTAGCTGAAAAACTAATGGATCGAATTTCACAAAATTCGGTAGATAAGTCACTTGTAGGTCACTCTAGTTGTGATTAGATTTTGGCACGATTCGGAAAAAAATAACCTGCCTGTTTTTGGGAAATGGTCCGCGAAAATCGTCAAAATCTAAAATAAAAACTACGTATGCTCAAATATATCCATTAAATGCTTGTTTTATACTTAATTTTTAACGAAGAAAATAATAAGACCAACCCCATTACACCAGGATTAACCGTTCTCGAGATATTTTAGTTTTTTTGTATTTTCTCTACTCCACCTTTGAAAATAAGTCCAATTACCAAATGAGAGCGAAAATTGAATTAAAAGTTAATTAAATTTAATTAAAATAAAAAGAACGTGGATATAAGTCTGCAGGGAAAGTCATGTGCTGTCCACATCAGATTTTCGTTAATAAAATCGAATATGAAGTAAAATTAATTAATATTTGTGGTAGCTATCATGTACACAAAAAATCGACCACAAATATCACTCCAAAAATAATTGAAACGTATTCAGGAGGTCCTAAATCATATATTGGCAATAAAATATCGAAATCGAAAATTTTCGTGAAAGCAAAGCTTTCTCTACCACGTTTTATGAAAGTTTAAATGATGGTAGTAAAATAAAATAATTGCGATGTGGAGATTTTAATGCCAATATGTGTTTTAGGACCTCCTCAACACGTTTCGATTATTTATAGCGTGAAGTCATCCGTTTGTCTGTGGTCGATATCTTGTATGCACGAGACCTGCCACAAAAGGTAAAAAGAATCTGCCTTTTTTGCAAAATGGCCCACAAAAATCGTCAAAATTTAAAATAAAAGACTACGTACAGTCGAATGCATCTATTAAATGCTTGTTTTATACGTAACTTTTAACGACTAAAAGAATAAGACCAACCCCATCACTTTAAGACTAACCGTTCTCAAGATATTTTAGTTTTTCTTATTTCTGCTACGCTGCTTTTGAAAATGCGCCCAGTTACCAAATGAAAACAAAAATTGAATTAAAAGTGCAGAGTCATTGTTATTTCAAATAATTAAGCTTGTTATCTTTTGCAATTTAATTCAATGTAATGAATTATTGAAGGAAAAAAAAAACAGAAAGTGAATTTAAGTCTGTAATGAAAGTCATGCGTTGCCCACATCAGATTTTTTTTTTTTTAATTTTATTAAGCTGCGTATATCCCCAGAAATATCGAGTGTTTGTACCGGTTAAATAGTAAGATACGTTCTTAGGTAGGAAATGTGAATTCGACATTTCCACTATAACCGGCAGAGCAAATGCTTTTCGAGCATTTTGCAGCCAACCTGCGAGGCGTTAATCTCGCAACGGACAGAAGTGTCGAAACGAAATAAACTCTCTCTCAAATAAGTATTCGATTCTGTGGACAGACAAAACGAAATAGTGAGAGTGAAAATAAATTTGAGCTGTCGAGATCCGCTGAAGGATTGGGTTTTGCATCGAACTTTGGGTTGGAAACAATGTTTTGCTCTGCGGACAATGTAAAATTCTTTATCGAGCAAAATGTTCTGTTTTCAACCGTGGTTTTGATCCAGCTTTTAAAAATAGATGTCAGTAGATCCATGATAGCGATGCACTTTAATATTTAGCATTTAATATTAGAGCCAGATAAACAAAATTTTATATTATGTTCTTTACAGAGTACGGTGTATGGGGCGACGGAGACGAAGATTTAAAAATCTGATGTGGGCAGCACATGACTTTCCCTGCGGACTTATATTCACGTTCTCTTTATTTAATTAAATTTATTTCACTTTTAATTCAATTTTCGTTCTCATTCGGTAACCGGATTTATTTTCAAAGGTGGCGTAGAGAAAATACGAAAAACTAAAATATCTCGAGAACGGCTGGTCCTAGTGTAATGGGGTTGATCTTATTCTTTTCGCCGTTAAAAATTACGTATTAAACGAACATTTAATGGACATATTTGAGTATACCTAGCTCTTTAGTTTAGATTTTGACGATTTTTGCGGGCCATTTTGAAAAAACAGGCAGGTTATTTTTTTTCGAAGTATACCAAAATCTAATCAGCACCAGGGTAACCCAAGTGACTCATCTACCGAATTTTGTAAAATTCGGTCCATTAGGTTTTCAGTTAGAGTGGATACAAACTTTTGCGGGCCATTTCTCAAGAAAAGGCGGGTTCTTTTATCCCGAATCGTACCCAAAACTAATCAGCACCAGATTACAGTACCCAAAACTAATCGCGCCCAATTGACTTACCTACCAAATTTTATGAAATTCGGTCAACTAAATAGAGTGGATACAAAATCTGCACAGACAGACACACAGACAGACACACAGACGTGACGCTAAAAATGGTTTTTTCGTATTCTAGAGGTTTCGAAAAGTGTAGATCCGTCGAAAACTCGAGTTGCGATTTTCGGCATGATTCCAATACTTTCCCTATACATTACCATGTATTGCAGGGAAAGTTAAAATAGAGTTTTGAGCATCCTCCGTTCCAATCGAACATTTTTGAAAGGCTCTCTATATAGAATGCGCTTTATAGATGATAGCAAAAAGAAAAAAATCGTTTTTTTTTTTTTTTTGACTACGTACTGTTCGTTACATGAGCGTTACTAGAGCACTTTTCTGAAGATTCACTATAGCTATACATTGCTAGAACAATGGCTGAGGGTAGTCATTTTATCAAATCTGATGTGGGCAATACACAACTTTTCGTATATAATTCCATGAATTGACTTCTTTTACAGTGAAACAATTATGTATATAAGATCTACGGCACAATATTTTCTTTTTATGTTGAATTGTTTATTATCTTTTCTGGATGACACGATGTAAAACTATTTTGAAGTATCCCATTAATTTATATTTCAAGCAACCCTAAATTGACAGTGGTCAATATTGATAGCATATTTAATAATTAATTCATCAGTTTGGTGCCATTTTCGTTAACTGAACATAATTTTTGCAATTTCAACGATATTTTTGTCAATCTTTGGAGAAACATCGCCAAGTTTGCGATATTTCGCTAAATAATTCGCGAACTTCGCCCAATTGGATTACCAAGCGTTACAGACAACTGGAGAGAAGAACATTTGTTATACATATAAAATAAAGTGTTGGTAAATTGTTAGGTGCAAAGTACAAAACCATTACACGAAGTATCGTCTCTCTTGAATGGAACGAACTAGAGAAACGAGAATGATGTTAATAAATGTATCGCATAATATTATATTTGAAAAGTGATGTGTCGCATAATATCTCACAATAGTTAATACTTTTTTTAATTTTATGTGATTTTTTTTATTAATTTATTTGAAAAAATCTGATGTGGGCAGCACATAACTTTCCTTATATAATGCAATGGATTTACTAGTTTTACAATAAAAAAATAATGTATAAGATCCATGACGCTGTGTTTTTATCGTTGAATTGTACATTGGGCGATTTTCAGGATGACAACATGTAAAAATAATTCAAAATACTTAATCAACTTGTACTTCGCGCAACTCTAAACAATCATCAATATTCACAGCATCCTTAATACGCGATATAGTCCATATATTAAAATATTTTAATAATTACTTCATCTAGTCGTCATTTTCATTGATTTAGCGTCATTTTTATCAATTTGGCGATATTTTCGTTAATTTGACAACATTTAAAAAGTCACCAAGTTAGAGACATTCCGCCAAAATCTCGCCAAGCGTTATGGACGGAGAAATAAGTTATTCTTGTAGTAGATAACTGACTATTGGCGTCCAAATACAAAAGTATTACCTAAAGTATATTTTTTCACGAATGGAACTAGCTAGATCCACGAGTATGATGTCACCCAATTTATCGCATGATATTACTTATGAAAAACAAACATATTTCAACAATAGGTAATATTTTTTTTAATTTCATATGATTTTTTGATAATGTTTTTGAAAAATGTACACTATCTCGAGAACAGTTCATGCTAGATTTCTAAAATTTATTTTAATCGTTTTCTAATGAAAAATTACACAAGAAATGACTATTTTCGTAACTTTATTAAATGTTTTGAATTTCTGAGGATTTTTTCAAAATTTCACTCGAAAATTTAGGGGGGTTCTGAACATGCGATTGCGTATAAAAACAATAGGCTTCCAGTATTCATAAATTGTAATTTTTGCACCAAATTTCATTCGAATCAGTCCATTCGTTTGTCAGTTATCGTCTCCACACACACACGCACACATAGACATCATCTCAAAAATGTTCGATTCGTGATCAGGGACGCTTGTAACGTGCTCTCCCGTCGAAAACTTGAATTCGAATTTTCGACCCCGTCACAATACTTTCCTTATGCATTGTATGTATATAAGGAAGGTAAAAAGGTCAATATCCGGAGAACGGTTTATGCTAGCGTATGTATTGTTAGGGAAAGTAAAAATGAATATTCTCGTTAAGAATTTTGCGGCGATTGCTCAATAGTTTTCTTGCTGAAATTATACTGTATTCAAAATGTGCAAGAACGGCTATACAAATGATACTGTGGCGGCCTCTTATTTGAACGATAATTTATGTACCCCTTGTTTTTAAATGGTCACAGGGCGTTGGCCAGTGATTAAAAATTAAAAATAGGCCACGTTCCTACCCAAACCAATAACTGGTAATGTACTTTTTCAAGTCATTACCGTTTGACATTCTACTTTTCCATGTTTCAACATTATTTTTGAAATAAGGAAATTACCTTTCGAAAAGTTATATTTTGTTTGGGGTGGATTTAAACAACTGTATTCATTTATCTTTTAAATAACTTTTTAACTATTACTTTCCTTATAATACATGGTGATTATGGTGACGTATAGGAAACGTATTGGAATCGTGTAGAAAATTGCAACTCGAGTTTTCAACGGATCTACACGTTTCGAGCACTCTAGAATATGAAAAACTATTTTTAACGTGATGTCTGCGAATGTGTGTCTCTGAGTGTGTGCATGTGTATGTGTGTGTGTGTCTGCTCGTCTACGTATCCACTCAAAACATTATGGACCGGATTTCACGAAATTTTGTAGGTAAGACACACACGTGGGGTTAGCCTGATGCTGAATGGATTTTGGTACGATTTGGGAAATGATTTTTTTTGCGAAATGGCCCGAAAAAGTCGGCATAACTTGAAATCAAATATTACATATGTTTAAATATATCAATGAAATTAAAAATATTATATATGCGCAAAGGTATCCATTAAATCCTTGTTTCATACGTAATTTTTGACGAGGAAAAGAATAAGACCAACTTTATAACCCCAGGACTAACCGTTCTTGAGATATTTTATTATTTTTGCATTTTTGCAACGTTAGCTTTGAAAATACGTCTAGTACACATTTAGTGTCATTTTAAATACTTATTCATGATATAATGTGCAATTAAACTCACTGTAATAAATTATGAAGGAGATAAAGAAAAAATGAATTTGTGTCTGTAGGGAAAGTCATGTGCTGCCCCCATCAGATTTTTTTTTCACTTTATATAGCGAGTTCTTAAGAGCCTAGGTTCCAAAACCATCCCAGTAACTTTGTAAGAATAGTTCCTTGGTCAATCAACAGCAAAATTTCTATGTCCGATTGCAACGACCCTAGCGGAAAATGTACGCATTTTTAGAACGATTTGAAAATATGTCCAGTGTAAATTCAATGTAATTTCAAATAATCATTCATGTTATTCTGTGCCATTAAACTAACTTTAATGAATTATGAAATAAATAATGAGAAAATGAAGTTGTGCAACAATTAATAGGAGATGTGCAACCCTGTTACTCCAGAACTAACCGTTTTCGTTATATTTCAGTCTTTTCGCATATTTGCAATGTCGCCTATGAAAATGCGTGCATTTGGCGCTTTTCTGGATGACAACGTATAAAAATATTTCGAAGTAATAAATTAATTTATATTTAAAATTCTAAATTGACGGATATCGATATTGATAGTATCCTCAATAAGCAGTATAGTCCATATATAAAAATATTTTAATAATTATTTCATCAATTTATCGACATTTTGTTAATTGAAAAGCATTTTTGCAATTTGAATTGTATTTACTGATCAGATTCTCTGTTAAATATTAATATATTAATTAGGATCTTCTGTATGTGAACGGGATGGCTTCGTGGTCATGTTTCCGTTTTCCAATTCCTGAGTCTGTGGGTTCGAGCCACTTAAATCGCTTTGGCATCAGTGATTTTTTTTAATAATTAAGATCATTTATATATGAACTGGCTGGCTCAGTGGTCATGTTGTCTTTTTCCTATTACAAACGTTGTGGGTTCGAATCAATTGAAGTCTTCTCGTATCTGTGCTTTTTCTCCTCAGGTTCTCCTTTAAATTTAAATATATTCATTAAGATCATTTGCATGTAAACTAGCTGGCTCGGTGGTCATGTTGCCTCTTTCCAGTACCGGACGTCGTGGGTTCGAATCAATGGAATCCTTTTGGTATCTGTTTTTTTTTTATCAGTTTCTCCGTTAAATTTAAATATATTAATTAAGATCGTTTAAATATGAACTGGCTGGCTCAGTAGTCATGTTGTCTCTCTCCAATTCCAGACGCTGTGGGTTTGAATCAATTGAATCATTTTGGTATCTGAGCTTTTTCTCATCAGTTTCTCCTTTATATTTAAATATATTGATTAATATCATTTATATACCAGCTGGCTGGATCAGTGGTCATGTTGTCTCTTTCCGATTCCAGACGCTGTGGGTTCGAATCAATTGAACCCTTTTGATATCTGTACTTTTTCTCATCAAATTCTGCGTTAAATTTAAATATATTAATTAAGATCATTTGCATGTGAACTGGTTGGCTCAGTGGTCCTGTTGTTTCTTTTCAGTTCCAGACACTGTGGGTTCGAATCAATTGAATCCCTTTGGTATATGTTCTTTTTTTTCATCAGTTTCTCCGTTAAATTTAAATATTTTAATTAAGATCATTTGCGTGTGAACTGCCTGGGTCAGTGGTCATGTTGTCTCTTTCCTGTTCCAGACGCTGTGCGTTCGAATTAATTTAATATTTTTGGTATCTGTACATTTTCTCATCAGTGTTTCTCCGTTAAATTTAAATATATTAATTAAGCTCATTTGTGTGCGAACTGGCTGGCTCACTGGTCATGTTGTCTGTTTCCTGTTCTAGACGCTGTGGGTTCCAATCCCTTTGGTATTTGTCCCTTTTCTCATGAATTTCTCCGTTAGCTTAAATATATTAATTAAGATCATTTATATATGGACTGGCTGGCTCAGTGGTCATGTTGTCTCTTTCCAGATGCTGTGGGTTCCAACCCTTTTGGTATCTGTCCCTTTTCTCATGAATTTCTCCGTTAAACTTAAATATATTAATAAGATCATTTATATATGGACTGGCTGGCTCAGTGGTCATGTTGTCTCTTTCCAGATGCTGTGGGTTCGAACCCTTTTTGTATCTGTCCCTTTTGTCATGAATTTCTCCGTTAAACTTAAATATATTAATTAAGATCATTTATATATGGGCTGGCTAGCTCAGTGGTCATGTTGTCTCTTTCCAGTTCCAGACGCTGTGGGTTTGAATCCTTTTGGTATTTGTTCCTTTTCTCATGACTTTTTCCGTTAAACTTAAATATATTAATTAAGATCATTTATACATGGGCTGGCTAGCTCAGTGGTCATGTTGTCTCTTTCCAGTTCCAGACGATGTGGGTTTGAATCCCTTTGGTATCTGTCCCTTTTCTCATGAATTTTTCCGTTAAACTTAAATATATTAATTAAGATCATTTATATATGGGCTGGCTGGCTCAGTGGTCATGTTGTCTCATTCCAGTTCCAGACGCTGTGGGTTTGAATCCTTTTGGTATTTGTTCCTTTTCTCATGACTTTTTCCGTTAAACTTAAATATATTAATTAAGATCATTTATACATGGGCTGGCTGGCTCAGTGGTCATGTTGTCTCTTTCCAGTTCCAGACGCTGTGGGTTTGAATCCTTTTGGTATTTGTTCCTTTTCTCATGACTTTTTCCGTTAAACTTAAATATATTAATTAAGATCATTTATACATGGGCTGGCTGGCTCAGTGGTCATGTTGTCTCATTCCAGTTCCAGACGCTGTGGGTTTGAATCCTTTTGGTATTTGTTCCTTTTCTCATGAATTTTTCCGTTAAACTTAAATATATTAATTAAGATCATTTATATATGGGCTGGCTGGCTCAGTGGTCATGTTGTCTCTTTCCAGTTCCAGACGATGTGGGTTTGAATCCCTTTGGTATCTGTCCCTTTTCTCATGAATTTTTCCGTTGAACTTAAATATATTAATTAAGATCATTTATACATGGGCTGGCTAGCTCAGTGGTCATGTTGTCTCTTTCCAGTTCCAGACGCTGTGGGTTTGAATCCTTTTGGTATTTGTTCCTTTTCTCATGAATTTTTCCGTTAAACTTAAATATATTAATTAAGATCATTTATACATGGGCTGGCTAGCTCAGTGGTCATGTTGTCTCTTTCCAGTTCCAGACGCTGTGGGTTTGAATCCTTTTGGTATTTGTTCCTTTTCTCATGACTTTTTCCGTTAAACTTAAATATATTAATTAAGATCATTTATACATGGGCTGGCTAGCTCAGTGGTCATGTTGTCTCTTTCCAGTTCCAGACGATGTGGGTTTGAATCCTTTTGGTATTTGTTCCTTTTCTCATGACTTTTTCCGTTAAACTTAAATATATTAATTAAGATCATTTATACATGGGCTGGCTAGCTCAGTGGTCATGTTGTCTCTTTCCAGTTCCAGACGCTGTGGGTTTGAATCCTTTTGGTATCTGTCCCTTTTCTCATGAATTTTTCCGTTAAACTTAAATATATTAATTAAGATCATTTATATATGGGCTGGCTGGCTCAGTGGTCATGTTGTCTCATTCCAGTTCCAGACGCTGTGGGTTTGAATCCTTTTGGTATCTGTCCCTTTTCTCATGAATTTTTCCGTTGAAATTAAATATATTAATTAAGATCATTTATACATGGGCTGGCTAGCTCAGTGGTCATGTTGTCTCTTTCCAGTTCCAGACGCTGTGGGTTTGAATCCTTTTGGTATCTGTCCCTTTTCTCATGAATTTTTCCGTTAAACTTAAATATATTAATTAAGATCATTTATATATGGGCTGGCTGGCTCAGTGGTCATGTTGTCTCATTCCAGTTCCAGACGCTGTGGGTTTGAATCCTTTTGGTATCTGTCCCTTTTCTCATGAATTTTTCCGTTGAACTTAAATATATTAATTAAGATCATTTATACATGGGCTGGCTAGCTCAGTGGTCATGTTGTCTCTTTCCAGTTCCAGACGCTGTGGGTTTGAATCCTTTTGGTATTTGTTCCTTTTCTCATGAATTTTTCCGTTAAACTTAAATATATTAATTAAGATCATTTATACATGGGCTGGCTAGCTCAGTGGTCATGTTGTCTCTTTCCAGTTCCAGACGCTGTGGGTTTGAATCCTTTTGGTATTTGTTCCTTTTCTCATGAATTTTTCCGTTAAACTTAAATATATTAATTAAGATCATTTATACATGGGCTGGCTAGCTCAGTGGTCATGTTGTCTCTTTCCAGTTCCAGACGCTGTGGGTTTGAATCCTTTTGGTATCTGTCCCTTTTCTCATGAATTTTTCCGTTAAAATTAAATATATTAATTAAGATCATTTATATATGGGCTGGCTGGCTCAGTGGTCATGTTGGCTCATTCCAGTTCCAGACGCTGTGGGTTTGAATCCTTTTGGTATCTGTCCCTTTTCTCATGAATTTTTCCGTTGAACTTAAATATATTAATTAAGATCATTTATACATGGGCTGGCTAGCTCAGTGGTCATGTTGTCTCTTTCCAGTTCCAGACGCTGTGGGTTTGAATCCTTTTGGTATTTGTTCCTTTTCTCATGAATTTTTCCGTTAAACTTAAATATATTTATTAAGATCATTTATACATGGGCTGGCTAGCTCAGTGGTCATGTTGTCTCTTTCCAGTTCCTGACGCTGTGGGTTTGAATCCTTTTGGTATTTGTTCCTTTTCTCATGAATTTTTCCGTTAAACTTAAATATATTAATTAAGATCATTTATACATGGGCTGGCTAGCTCAGTGGTCATGTTGTCTCTTTCCAGTTCCAGACGCTGTGGGTTTGAATCCTTTTGGTATTTGTTCCTTTTCTCATGGATTTTTCCGTTAAACTTAAATATATTAATTAAGATCATTTATACATGGGCTGGCTAGCTCAGTGGTCATGTTGTCTCTTTCCAGTTCCAGACGCTGTGGGTTTGAATCCTTTTGGTATTTGTTCCTTTTCTCATGAATTTTTCCGTTAAACTTAAATATATTAATTAAGATCATTTATACATGGGCTGGCTAGCTCAGTGGTCATGTTGTCTCTTTCCAGTTCCAGACGCTGTGGGTTTGAATCCTTTTGGTATTTGTTCCTTTTCTCATGAATTTTTCCGTTAAACTTAAATATATTAATTAAGATCATTTATACATGGGCTGGCTAGCTCAGTGGTCATGTTGTCTCTTTCCAGTTCCAGACGCTGTGGGTTTGAATCCTTTTGGTATCTGTCCCTTTTCTCATGAATTTTTCCGTTAAACTTAAATATATTAATTAAGATCATTTATATATGGGCTGGCTGGCTCAGTGGTCATGTTGTCTCATTCCAGTTCCAGACGCTGTGGGTTTGAATCCTTTTGGTATCTGTCCCTTTTCTCATGAATTTTTCCGTTGAACTTAAATATATTAATTAAGATCATTTATACATGGGCTGGCTAGCTCAGTGGTCATGTTGTCTCTTTCCAGTTCCAGACGCTGTGGGTTTGAATCCTTTTGGTATTTGTTCCTTTTCTCATGAATTTTTCCGTTAAACTTAAATATATTAATTAAGATCATTTATACATGGGCTGGCTAGCTCAGTGGTCATGTTGTCTCTTTCCAGTTCCAGACGCTGTGGGTTTGAATCCTTTTGGTATTTGTTCCTTTTCTCATGAATTTTTCCGTTAAACTTAAATATATTAATTAAGATCATTTATACATGGGCTGGCTAGCTCAGTGGTCATGTTGTCTCTTTCCAGTTCCAGACGCTGTGGGTTTGAATCCTTTTGGTATTTGTTCCTTTTCTCATGAATTTTTCCGTTAAACTTAAATATATTAATTAAGATCATTTATACATGGGCTGGCTAGCTCAGTGGTCATGTTGTCTCTTTCCAGTTCCAGACGCTGTGGGTTTGAATCCTTTTGGTATTTGTTCCTTTTCTCATGAATTTTTCAGTTAAACTTAAATATATTAATTAAGATCATTTATATATGGGCTGGCTGGCTCAGTGGTTATGTTGTCTCTTTCCAGTTCCAGACGCTGTGGGTTCGAACCCTTTTGGTATCTGTTCTTTTTCTCATCAGTTTCTTCGTTAAATTCAAATATATTAATCAAGATCGTTTGCGTGTGAATTGGCTGGCTCAGTGGTCATAATGTCACTTTCCTGTTCCAGAGGCTGCTGGTTCGAGCCCATGCGCCTGCAGTGAGATATTTTGAATTTTCTCAACCGAAAGGCATTTCCAAATTTTATGTTAACGATATATTTTGATATTAATATTACTTGACCGGAAGTGACGTACAGGAAATGACGTACCGGAAATGACGTCACAGGAAATGACGTACCGGAAATGACGTCACTTCCTGTACGCATCTTTTTGTTCGATCCCACTGAAATAGATAAAAAAAGAGATGTGCTAGTTTGAAAGTTGCACAAAATATTGTGACTTCCTTAGCAGCCGTCACGTGGTCCAAAACAAGCCCTGCGCGAACTTCGGACGAGGAAGGGTGGTGGGTTCGACACCGAAGCCGGCAGGCCCGAAGAGAAACCCCACCAGCAACGGTGGAACCGCAAGAACACCGCTCGTCCTCCATCTCGCGCAGATAATTTAGTAATAAGAAATGTTAGAGAAGAAAGACCAAAGATTACCGTCCTGACCCCCATCCGAAAACTCTTTCATCTCACCCAACCCCGCCGGAAGACGCTAACATCAACTATTCCCTAACATCCCTAATTCCCTAACAATCTTACCCGTTTTACCCAGCGGGATACGAACCCCGAACCTACAGCCCCGCAACTTGACGCCCCAAGCCTCTCGGCCAAGAGGGCGACGACCGGAGCTTTGATTTCTGTATATTTAAGTTTAACATTTTAACATGTCTGTTTAAATAATTTGAAGAAATTCGGTTAAAATTACCGGGGACAGAACCCTCGACAAAAAACATTCACTTCACGCTTTTACCACGGCACTTTACCTCTGGGCCACAGTAATGGCGTTGCAGTGATATTTTATTTATCTATATAAATCTTGCACTGGATTGGTAATTACAATAAATCTGGCATAAAACACACAAAATCTATTATCCTAACAACATTGTTACTTATTGTTTAAAACTATAATCGAAGAAGTACTCCGTTTCAGGTGAGGACAGAACTCGCCGCCAACAGACCCGCGGGTTTGCTGCTGAACGCTTTAACCAGTAGACCGCTGGAAGCACGGGAGATAACGAAACTAGCAACTATTTAAGTTTTCATTATGAAAAAAATAAAAAAAATGAGCCAAGAAGCCCTTTAATTGCTGTATTTCAATTTAGAATTATACAAAAAGGATAAAATCAGATGTTGTATCTAATTTCTATTATACTTTATAATAGAAATTTGAAAAGATAAACATCAGATTTTGATCTCTTACATATAAAATTCTAAATTGAAATGTAGCATTCAAGGACTTCCTGGCTCACTTTTTCCCTTTTTTATGGATGAGCAATATCAGCAAGGGAAAAACTTAATTATTATCTGATTTAAGCCAAAACAAATACTTATATATTTAAAGCACATGCTGTTATTCAATTTCTGAGAATCTATCGAATTGATTTTCAAAATTAATTTTTTTTTGATAGCTGATTTTTTTTGAGCAGAAGATATAGAATTATCTCCGAAGCCCCAGATTTTTAAATGGTGTTTTAAGTAGATTCTTAAAATTATTTTATCGTTATGGTTTCTGTGACGCAGTTGGGAAATTTAAAGGAGATTTACATTTTTTCAAGTAAATATTTTAGATTTGCCCCATTTTCTATCTATTTTTAAAACAAAAGCAATTTTTTAGCACTTAATTTCTGAGTATATATCGAACCGATTTTAATTTTTTGTTAAAAATTTATCGCATAATATTACATATGAAAATGAACATATTTCACGAAAGTTAATACTTTTATAATTTTCATGTGATTTTTTTTAATTTATTGGAAAATGTGCAATATCTCGTGAACGGTTCATACTAGCGTTCTAAAGTTTAAGTCAATGGTTTTCTAATGGAAAATTACGTACTATGATTATTTACGAAACATTATTGAAGGTTTGAATTTTTTGATGATTTTCTGAAAATTTCATTTGCAAATTTGGGGAGGGGGGGGGGTCTTCCGCATATTCGATTTCGTTTAAAATTAATAGGCTTCTAGTATTCACGGATTGTAATTTTGGCGCCAATTTTCGTCCGAAACCTCTCCATTCTTTCGTGAGATATCGTCTCCACACACTCAAGGACACACGGACACACAGACACCGACACACACACACACACACACACACACACACACACATTACCTCAAAAACGATCGATTCGAGTTCACAATACTTTCTTTATACATTGTACTATGCATATAAGGAAAACAATAATTTATTACTTTCCTTATATACATATTTTAATGTATAGGGAAAGTATTATAGGGGGGGGGGGGGTCAAAAATTCTAATCCGAGTTCTCGACGTAAAAGCACGTTTCAAGCATACCTGAACTCGAATCGATCATTTTTGAGGTAATGTCTGGGTATATGTATGTGTGTGTTTACGTATGGTTGCGTGTGTGTGTGTGAGTTTGTGCGGTATATCACGAACAAATGGAGCGTTTCAAACTAAATTTGTTACAATAATTACAAACAGTGAATTTTGTCCAGGCTTGAATTATTTTCTTGAGGCTTTTGCTCATTAATGAAATATATGACTTCAAAATTGTTAGATATTGTGTTTCATCGTTAACGTTCGGCAAACGATAATAACGTGAGTAAAACGCTCATATCTAAAACTATATTGTTTAATACAAGGAAGAGATAAAATTCTTATGAATGACGTGAGAAAATGTAATATAACACTATGAGGTGTTAGTAAAACCCCATCTACTGTCATTTGTCATAGCAGGGAAGGTTCAGATTTTAATATATGTGTGTTTTTGATTATTTTAAAATTAAAGTTTCATAATGATGAGTACAAGTAATACATATTTTTTTCCTAGTTGTAATATAAGAATATGGAGACAAAACACAGAGACAAAAATAAATTGACATGTAAATAAATTTGAATACGTATGAATTAAATAATTCTTTATTAATTGAGTTCTAATTTGCATTGCAGTGATAAATTTTTATACAAAATCAACAGTTTAAAATAATTTTTATTGTTATTGTTATTATTATTATTATTAATAAGGCAATTGCACAGACATACATCTATGCACTATTATATGCCACAAAACAAACAAAATGGCGTAACAGAACAAAGATAAATAATAATGTGAAATATAGAACACTGAAGGAAATCTTCTCAAAAAGTTTAGGTAGGCTGCTATCCAATCGTTCTAATCAGATCGCTAATCTTCCAATACTTTCTGGAAATACACTCTCTAGATAGTAAAGCTCAAAGGAAGGTTTAAATAAACGTTGTTCATTTCAATACGAATCTTGCAGAATCCGACAACAAGAGTTTGCAATTTCGGTCCAGTAGCTCAATTGTAGAGTCGGCTGGCCAGTTCGAATATCCAGAGTTCGATTTCCGGTTGGGGCCGCAAAGTTCTTTGTAACGTGCCCGCGTAACTTATTTCATTATAATCTCTAAATTTTTTCAAGATATATGGTTCCTGAAGTATCTTTGACAGACACACTGAGATCAATAATGAAACGGTCGATTCGCTTTTGGGGATGCTCAAAATATGCAAATTCAAGATCTAGAAATGGAATTTTTGAATCCATCATAACAGTTTCTAATTACGCAGGGCTGATCATATAAAGATCAACAAAACAACTGATTAGAAAACATTTGAAAAATCGGTACCTTGGGTCCAAACGATTACAGCTATAGCTTGTTACCATTCATTTTAAAAGGCTTGAAAAAATATTTCGATTGATACCATACTTAACAAGTTACCCCCGGGGGGGAGGGGCTAATGACGTCACGACCAAAAAAAATTATATTGCGGCTATTTTTCCAACAATGATTGAAACTATCGAGTTTCGTGATCATTGAGCGACAAATAAACTCTTTTATGCATGATTATGTCCAATTTTATCTTATGAAGTCGCATTAAAAAAATCTGATGTGGGCAGCGCATGTCTTTTCTTATATAATGCAATGAATTTACTACTTTTACAGCAGAGAGAAAAAGGTTATTCTTATAATATATACTTATATTGTTTCCAAGATATTGAATTTTCGTCAATGAATCGTCAATTTCATTGATTTAGCATAATTTCTATCCATTTGGCGAGATTTTCGTTAATTTGGCAACATTTAAAAAAGTCGCCAAGTTGACGACATTCCGCCAAATTCGTCGCCAAAATCTAAAGCGTTATGGATGGAGAAATAAGTTATTCTTATAGCAGATAAATGATTATTGGCGTTCAAATACAAAAGTAACTTTTCTCATGAATGGATCCACGAGCTAGATCCACGAGAATGATGTCACCCAATTTATCGCATGATATCACATATGAAAAGTGAATATGTTTCTCAACAGTTAATATATTCTTTTTAATTTATGGGATTTTTTGATAAATTTATTTTAAAAATGTGCAATATCTCAAGAACGGTTCATGCTAGTGTTCTAAAGTTTATGTCAATCGTTTTCTAAGGAAAAATTACATAAGAAATGTCTATTTGCATAACTTTATTAAAGGTTTTGATTTTTTGGTAATTTTTTCAAAATTTCACTCGAAAATTTAGGGGGTTCTGAACATTTGATTGCGTTGAAAAACAATAAGCTTCCAGTATTTTCGAATTGTGATTTTTGTATCAAATTTTATTCGAATCGCTCCATTCGTTCGTGAGATATCGTCTCCACATGCTCACTGATACACGCACACACACACACATACTTTCACACACACGCACACACACACACACACACACACACACACACACACACACACACATCACCTCAGAAATGTTTGATTCCTGATCAGGTATGCTTGAAACATGCTCTCCCGTCGAAAACTCGAATTTGAATTTTCGACTCCGTCACAATACTTTCCTTATACATTATGTATAAAAGGAAAGTAATAATATAAAATTTAGAATAAAATTCAAAGTTTTCGCTCGAATTAAAAAAGAAATCTATCTAGTTTTAGATTTTTTGATAACAGAGCCGGATATAAAGTTTCGGGAAAATACACCAATATTTGTGGCTGCTAATGTGTACAAAAGAAATAGACCACAGATGTCAGATAGACAGACAGACGGACATCACTCCAGAAAAAAGTTAAAACTTGTTCAGAAGGTTTTTAAACATATATTGGCATCAAACTCTCGAAATAGAAAATTTTCGGGAAAACTGTACTTTCTCAATACTACGTATGAAAAAGTAAAAATAATCAAAAATATATATACTGAATACTGCGTCTTTTCTACGTTCGTCTACGTTGCTTCAACTAACAATAGCGTCTATCTTACTAACGCTAGCGACACAGATATAATTCTCAAAGCATTATGGCATTTTTGAGCGTTTTATATATAGAAGTTTTATCTCCTTCTTTCTAACTCCATATTTAATAGTTATTGCATAACATATTTGATGCCATTCGAGAAGAGTCAATAACGTACGGAAATTACTGACATCCAAAAGCACTCTTTGATGAAAAAGTCATTAAAAGTCATTAAAGTCTTCTCCGTACCCACACCGGCAACTTACGCTCGGAGATGTTACTATTTAACATTTGCCCCTTCCCCATCAATTAGATATGAAATTTAAAATAAGAAAATGACTCCTCGGGAAAACTGTAATGAATTTGTATGGTTTTCCACAGCCGAGCTCATTTTTCAACGAAAATTATACCTTTTCAAATATTTCACTTCAGCCTTGAATGGTCGATTTGCGCTTAGATTCGAATTAAAACAGCCTCAAATTAATGAATGCTTGAAAATTAAACTTTGGCAAAATGAATATTCTCGGAAATTTACGACATGCTTTTTTTTAATAGTATGGTAAAACGATTATTTTCATTCTTGATTGAAGTTAATGGATTGACTCAGACTCATATTACCTTCCTTATATACATAATAATGTATAAGATGAATGTGTAAGAAAAGAAAAATATTAAACTCGATTTCCACTTTTCAATGGAAAAGGGCGTTTCAAGCATCCATGAACTCGAATCGATCATTTTTTAGATGATTTGTGTATGTGTGTGTTCTCGTGAGTTTGTAGATGCGATATCTCACAAACGAATGGAGCATTTCGAACGTAGTTTGGTACCATTATTACAATCCGATAATACTAGAACCCTGTTGATTTGAAACGCGATCGAACTTTCGGAATACCCCCCTCCCCTAATTTTCGAATGAATTTTTGAAAAATCATAAAAAAATCGGAGTATTCAATAACGCTAAATGAATAATCATGTTATACGGCTGTTTATTCTAAAGCGAATGGCATAAACCGAAGAATGCTGGCTCGAACCGTCCTCGGGGTATTGCCGCCATTTCACATAAATTTATTTAAAAGATGAAAAAATTGTTTTAAGAAATATGTAACACATGGCGATTTATTTAGCGACATTGGTGATTCATTTGGCGAGATATCGCCAAGTTAGCAACTTTTTCAATAGGGGAGCCAAATTGTCAAAAATGACGCTAAAGTTGCGAAAACGACACCAAATTGATGAATTAATAATTAACATATTTTATTATAATGGAATACATTGCTTAGCTGATGTTAGAAATATTTCCAATTGCCAAGCTATATTTACGCGAAACAAAAGTGAATTAATTTTGCATGCTGTCATCCAGAAAAGCGCATAGTCAGTGTACTTTTCAACGTTAGAAGTATTGCGCCGTAGAACTTGCACTCGTTATTTCACATCGAAAGAAGTAAAGTACTTGCAATATGTAGGGAAAGTCATGCACTGCTCGCATCAGCTTTTTACTTTCCTTATATACATAATGTATAAGGAAAGTATTGTGACGGGGTCGAAAATTCGAATTCGAGTTTTTGACGGGAGAGCACGTTTCAAGCATCCCTGATCACGATTCAAACATTTTTAAAGTGATGTCTGTGTGTGTGTGTGAAAGTATGTGTGTGTGTGTCAGTGAGTCTGTGGAGACGATAACTGACGAACGAATGGACCGATTCGAATGAAATTTGGTACAAAAATCATAATCCGTAAACAGGTTTAAATGCAATCGAATGTTCAGAACCTCTCTAAATTTTCGAGTGAAATTTTCAAAAAATCAAAACCGCTAATAAAGTTATGAAAATAGACATTTCGTATGTAATTTTTCATTAGAAAACGATTGACATGAATTTTAGAACGCTAACATGAACCGTTCTCGAGATATTGTACATTTTTCAAAAAAATTATCAAAAAGTTATATAAAAATATATATATATATATATTTTCTACTGAGAAACATGGTCACTTTTCATATGTAATACCATGCGATAAATTGGGTGACATCATTCTCGTGGATCTAGCTCGTTCCATTCATGAAAAAAGATATTTTGAGTAATACTTTTGTATTTGGACGCCAATAGTCATTTATCTGCTGTAAGAATAACTTATTTCTCCGTCCATAACGCTTGGCGAGATTTTGGCGACAAATTTGGCGGAATGTTGCCAACTTGGCGACATTTTAAATTGTTGCCAAATTAACAAAAATCTCGCCAAATTGATAAAAATGACGCTAAATCAATAAAAATGACGACTTATTGAAGAAATTCAATATCTTGGAAAGAATATAAGTATCTACTATGAAAATAACATTTTTTTTAGCTGTAAAAGTAGTAAATTCATTGCATTATATAAGGAAAGTCATGTGTTGCCCACATCAGATTTTTTATTAAGAGATGGACTTTCTTAATGGTTTCTTTAATTTTGCTTTCCTTTTAATGATATAGAGGATTCTTAAAGTCCTTTAATTTCTCAATAACTTGTAAGGAAAACTCTATGAGGGTACACGTTAAGTATGTCTATAGAAAAGTGGCCAAGTGCGATTGAATAAAAGTTGTTCCAGTGCTATTTACCAAGAATTAGAAAGTTAGGATAAAGAACTCGGCATTAAAACAATATATATGAAAAAAGCCAATCACGAATCTGTAACGCATTGTCTAATGAGTATGAATCGACAACAGGAATGCACGAAACGCGTATATGGAAGGCAATAAATACCTGTCAAAGAGTTGTATCATTAGAAACGGTGATACCTGCAAAGGTTGTGCTGACATTGTGCTACCATTCAAAAACTTGTTTTCCTCATAATTTATTTTTAACTTTTTAGTTTTCATTTATAGTTTAAGTTTTACTGCCTCAAAGGCTCTCTTATTAGTATTTTTTTTGTTGACGTAACTGACTTACAGACTTATGTAGTGTTATACGTGAATCGGCGTGCTAGAAAGAGCAAAACTTTTCATCTAAAGACACTGAAAAAAGAGGTATAAAGTTGCAAACATAGTCATGGCTTACTTAATGACGTAATGACATAATGTAACTACATAAAGTAACGACGTGAAAACTTGATAGATGAAAATGTTACGCCAGATGAAACTGTGTGTCGAGTTTCAGTTCTTTATATAGTCCGACAGTCGAGAACGCGCCCGTCAAAGCTGACTTACGTAAATGACGCAATGACGTAACGAAGTGAAAAATTGATATATAATGTTTCGCAACATGACACTGTGCGCGAAATTTCAGTTTTCTATGTGTTCTGACAGCCAAGTACGAATCCGTCAAAAGTGTTTAACCAAAATATAAAAGGGGACAACGTGAAGTTAATAAGAATTGGCTCAAAAATAAAAATATTTAAAACTTAAAAATGTTGTAAAGTTTCTTACAGCCCCAACGGGGAATCGAACCTAGATCACCGTACAGACCAGCCGAAGCTCTACCGTTGAGCTGGGACGAAATTGCATTCTCTTATTTCTCATTCTCCACTCTCTAGTGTTCGATTGGCTTGCAACTGACAATTTGACTGTCCACCTCCGGCTATTTTACCAAGTTAGCCCCATGCTGCTATTTTTATCCTCTAGGTTACTGTCCTGCTTGGCCGTTGTACTTCTGATTTGAAATCGGCGCTCAATATCCCAGAGTCCTCTGAATTCGTGCGAGTCGTACTAGGGTCACTTTCAGACTTCCGACATTTTTGCACTCACCTACAGGATTGATTTGCTCGGTCGCCATTGTAAAGTTCCTTGTTGCCACAACCGGGAATCAAACCACGGATATCGGTTCTGGCCAGCCAACGCTCAATCATTGAATTACTAGGACATAATTTCAAGCTTTTATCGTAAAAGTAAGTATCAACGTGCTCTATTTACAGCTAAAAACGGATCTATGGATTATTTCTCATAAACTAAATCTATTTTTGCAACATTATTAAACTTTTATTGAAGTTCTTTTTGCAGAATTATTCAATTTTATTCAAGTTCTTTTCACATTCTTGAGTCTGAAATCAGTTGGCAAATGGAAATGGACACAATGGAAATAGAATCCGAGTTCTCAGCAATCTTCACTGGACACTGGAAACATAAGTGTTTTCCGACATAGCTCCACTCACATAAACGAGTTTTTCCGTCCCAGGAGACGTTGCTGAGCTGAATGGTGGGGATTTAGGACGGACGAGTAAAGCGTTTTTTTATTCCAGGTCTTTCAACACGTAAAAATGTTTGAACAGGTCGCCATTCAACACGGACATAACCTGCAAAAGAGAAAATGGATTTATTTCTAAAGTTCATATAACGGTTTAAGTACATCAATGGTTTAAATGCATACAGTACTTAAGTACGTTAAACTTTTATGTACGCTTGCTTTTATATATGCTTTGTACATACTGGGGTTAATTTGGAATGTTTTACCCCTGTGCTAATTTGTTCATCGTTCTTGGATGCTAGTAAATAATACAGTATGACCCCAATTAAAGAATTCTTGATATTATAGAAAACCTTAATATAACTTCAGAAAACAGTGAAAATTATGGATGTAAATCAGTTTCAAAGGTAAAAAATCGGCAATGGCTCTAATCCCATGGAGCCGATATGATTTTGCGTGAATATCATCTTTTTTTTGTGGGTGATTTGTCTTCTTTAGACACTTTCAAACAGTTTAAACTATTAAAATATCAAAATTAAAACCAGTTTTTCAAAATAGTTTAAAATATTAAAATGTCAAAATTATTACCACTCTGTTTCAAAAATAAAGAAACGTATCTCAAATTTAATTATATAATCATATATCCTTGTAGGGATTTTAAAGTGTTATAAATCACTTTTCATAGTTCATAGCTAATATGGTTTTTGCTATCATTTTTAAAGCATTGCAAAATTGAGAAATGAAAATTTTCAAACATCTTGATATTAACAAGGCGATTTCTCAACTATAACAGCATTCTAAAAATAAATTATTAATTAAGAAATAATATTTCCTATTTAATATTCTTGTTTATCACTGTACATATTTATTTTTTATAGTTTAGAAAATATTTCAAATAAAAATAAGTGATGAAAGTAAGGCAGAAACTCGCTCTGTAGTTTTTCTAAAAAAATAAAAAAAGATTCAAAATTAAAAATTTTTTGAAATTATTTTTACATATTCTTAAATAGAGCCAAATTTCCGACAAACAAGTAAACATTTTTACATTTTTATCTATTAGATTAGGAGATATGAGTCCAAAGATTTTACATTTTTCGTAACGCTCCAATTTCAACCAGAGATATCCACAACTTCAGATGATATAATATAGAAAAACAGTTTCCGTCTTTATGCTATGCATGAAGAACAAACATGAAAAACAAGTTTTACACCAGATACTGAACTTGTTTGAATAAGTGAAAACATGAAGAATTAAATGAAAAGGCCCAAAAAGTTAACACATCTTCGATTTCTCAACAATTTTGTACCTTTGACTTAAGTTTTTTTTTCAGTGATTATGCAAAAATATCGGTCGATCTGTCATGAATCGTTGCATTTTTCAAGGCTTTCATGTTCAGAAGGAATCTTGTATTTCAGGTTGTTTGTTCTATGTTGTTTGATTGAGTTTCCTGTACATTCATTTCTTTTCATTCAATTTGTTTCTTAGCCTTTTGGGATTCCTATGTGTGTATGAATTTGTCGGTATTTATTAAATCTTGTTGAGACTTTCACGTCCTGTTGGAACATTTCTATTGTGCTTTGCTGCATTCTAATTTGTGTTAGCTCCCAGCGTTCGGATTGGTTGTGATATTTTTAGTTCCGCTTTTTAAGCTTGCGGTATCTGAATCCATCCTGTCGATTTTCCCTCACATACTATGCATGTAAAGAACGTAATGGAACGGTACAGAGGGAAAAACAAACATATTCCCCAAAATGTGAAAATGAGATTATGATGACATTATATTCATGAAAATCATTGTTGCTAATCATTGTTATAAACATACTTGTTTTCTTTATACGAATGAAGACGAATAATTCGACAGAAATGTATTAATACGTTACTACCAGATTTAAAATAAAAGTTAGCAACAATGGTATATAAATGATGGACGGTTTATTTATCATGTAGAGTCCAGCAATTGGGTTATTTCATTAATCCGGAATCCGAACGGATTGAGTTTGCTAATGCAAGAACTGGATTTGGGTCCGTTTCGTTATATCTGTTTGGGAACGTACTGTTCAAGGCTCAGATTCTCTGAGCGTCTTTGTCTTGCACGGTAGGTTTTTGGGCCTCGACCGAACGGGATGATGTAAAAAGGGCTCTTTACATTTTGTTTCTACTTTTCCTCCAATTATACACACTGCCTTCCAAAAGTTGAGCACGCGATGCATGTTCACAAATAGTGTCGTTATTGTCGTCGATAGAGATATACATATAAATACTAAGTGATGTGTTCAATAGCGATTCACTCTTCGACCTATCTGAAAATTAGAGGTGGGACAGCACTCGTTTGGGCCAAAGCATTACAGCGGTCAAAGAAAATTTTTCGCTGAATGTTAGGGTTGATTTCGGTTTAGATTAGTTTTGTTATGACACAAAGAATACGCTCTCCCCCACTGGGTTCCGGTCTAAATTGGGCGGCACTTCCTGGCCATCCAAACAGTTACCGTACACCTTTCTGATAGGTTGGACGCTCTGGGTCCCAACAACAATAAAGAATACGCTAGAAAGATTCTCAATACTGGAGTGCTGTTGGTTATTTTTAAAGCAGGACAATCAATTAAGAATGTCGCCAATTGCTTTCGTGTGGAACTTACGGCCATTTGTCGTTCATAAAAACAATTCAGTTATTCGTTGACCCGTTCTGGTCGTCCTAAGGCTATAACATCATCTGATAACCAGTACATTGCATGCCGGGTCAAACGGAATCACCGAGCGACCGCAGTAACTCAATGATTACACCAGTAATAGTAAAGTTGATATCTGCCCGTACTGTGAAGCAAGGGTTACATATCAAAGAACTTTATACCCGGGAACCACAAGTTATTGCCCATTTGAGCACAAAGCCAATGGATCACGATTAAAGTAGTGTCATCAGCATGCGACACAAGCGCAATGCTCTATTCCATTCTTCACTGAAGAGTCCCAATTTGTCCTAGATTCAGACAATAAATATGTCTGTAGAGAACATGCCGATGTACAGCCATCCCGATGGTATCGTTGAACATCACGCTTTTAATTATGATAGCATATCCATATAGGCTGGATTTTCTTCGCATCTACCTATAAGTGTTCACAGGGGATACTATGACGGCGACAATGTACCGCGATCCAGTCTTTGAACCCCTCGTGAGACTATACACTGCAGCAGTGGGGCCTGATATTTTCCTATGTTCGGTAAGGCTCGTCCACACAAAGCAGGGCTGGTGAATGAGTACCGTGAGAACAAAGATATTGCTGGTATGCAGTGGCCAGCGTAGAACGGGTGAAACCCTTAACGAAATCCCTATGGAATTTAATGCTAAATATATATATCAATAACCATCTAAACTCTATTTATAGCTAATTCTGAAACAAAGAAATGTTTCAATGTAACTTTTTTAACCAAAAATTGAAATCCATAGTGAGTCATTCAATCCCTTCAGAAACTTCATGCTGAATATATATGAGTCGTCATCTAAGCTCCATTTATAATCAATTATGAGAAATACACGTTTCAAAGACAATGAAATGGATTGAAGAAGAATTGGGAAAACACCGAAAATAGATATCATTAGTAAACTCCTATTCCCCTCTAAAATTTGATATTGAACCCAAGTTATTATTCATCTAAGCCTATATCAGTAGCCAATTTTGAAAAAAATATGTTTCACGAAATTTTTTTAACCTGAATTGGATAAGACAGAAAGGAAAAATCCTTAGTAAATCCCCCAACTCCTCTCCGAAATACGATACTGAATAAATA
This sequence comes from Amaurobius ferox, assembly GCA_951213105.1. NCBI lineage: Eukaryota > Metazoa > Arthropoda > Arachnida > Araneae > Amaurobiidae > Amaurobius > Amaurobius ferox. The sequence continues at coordinate 10,783,012 of OX578138.1, read as the reverse complement.
AAGATACTGATAAATATTAAGCATATCAGTTGTCTTCATAAGCTTTTCTATAGTCGATCCTGAAAAACAGATGGTGAAAGGATAATGAAAAATTTGAATCAGAAACTGCGTCTCGAGAACTGGAAGCGGGAATCCTTAGTGAGTCATTCTACCTCCTCCTCCAAACTTGAATGTTTAATATTTATCAGGCAATATCTAAGCTCTACCTGCGAAATATGTTTCGAAAATTTTTCGGAAGCGGACGTGGAAAAAGAACGGGAAGTAAAAATTCTGAATGAATCATCCTACCTATTTTAAAATTTTATGGGAAATCCATATCAATTATCTTAACACTATTTATTGTTAATCTTAAAACATAAATATTTCAAGAAAAATGACAGTTTTGAACCGGAAATGGAAAAGTACAGAAGCGGAAACCTTTAGTGAATCCCCTATCTCCTTTGAAAAGTGGTGTGATTCTTCATCCGTATCAGTCATAAAACAAAGCTCTACCTACAATAGATCACAAGAAATAGATGTTTAAAAAATTTAACTATTTTTCTCTTTGCCGGGCGCAAGCGATAAATCATCCAATATGGTTTAAGTATGTAATTTATCAGAACAACATGCTCTTTGTAGCAACATTATGTTTCATATTGTTTGAAAATAAATGTTTTCTTTTTCTTTTTCTTTTTTGTCAATTTGTTTTGGACTGAAATATCTGTGTTCAGGTTTACGAAATTTTTCATTTCTAGCCCTGGGGGAGGGATGTCTACGCAGATGTAAGCCTATGTTCTATGTGCAATTAAATAAGTCCAAAAATGAAATTAAACTGACGTCTGCACAGCTTTTTATGTGCTATTGAACACCTGTTGCACAAACAGCTGTTGCTCCGTGCGACCCCCAATGCCACCGAGGTAAGCCCGTGTAGTGGGTGTAGGTCCATGTTCGAATTACCACCGATCAACTGTTGCACAAATAAATCATATCTGGCGATTTATCGCCTGCGCCCGGCTGAAAGAAAAGTACCAAACATATTCGTAAAAATAATAAATAGCAAATTTGATTAACTTTAAATTTCTAATTTTTTCCATGCAGTTATATCATTTATATCAGACACATTTTTAAGATAAATTCGCGGCAAAAGATGTTTTCAAAAAGAAGTGTATGTTTAAATATTTGTTATTATTATGTCAGAAGTGCAGAAATATTATCCGCACTAAAGCAATAATTCTGATAGCCGCATCGCAACTGTTTTCTTCTCTTAGACCGTATCTTTAGGAAGAGTATATCATAAACTTTTACGAAAATGTTCATTAGAGGAAGGTGAAGACATATAAAGCTATCTAACAGTTGATCTGGAAATGAAATGTTTGAGTAACACTTGCGACGGATAGGTGTTGCTTACAAAAGCTCTTTTATTGCTTGCAATAGAATGTAAAATAATCTAATGTGGGAACAAGACTTCTTTTATAGACATGCATTATTTCTTTCTTTCCCTGCAATACATGGTAATGCAAAGGGAAAGCATTGAAATTTTGGCGAAAATCGCATCTCGAGTTTTCAACGGATCTACAAGTTTCGAGCACTCTACCAGAAAAAAGCTATATTTAGCGTGAGGTCTTTGTTTATCCATTCTAGCTGAAAGACTAATTGACCAAATTTCCCAAAGTTGGTTATAGCGGTGTTGATTAGATTTTGGTACGATTTGGAAAAATGTACCGGCTTTTATTTCTACGAAATGGTCCTTAAAAATTATCTAAAATCTAAAATAAAAGATTACATAAGCTGAAATGTATGATTAAATGCTTATGGAATACACTTCCATTTCAGATACCAGCATCCATGGACCGTTTTCGTGCTTATTATGCATTGAATAGTCGATATCTGCAATGGCAGCAAGTAACTTGCTATAAGCCACAATTTTTGAGTGTGACCTGAGCTAAATTGTAAACGAATTTTATGCCAGCCATGTAGAAGGACTGAAATTGCCAGTTCCTATAGTATCAACCACGACACAGAACGCAATGGAGTCGGATTTTCTGTTTATCCTGCTTACAAAAAATGGGGAGGGGGGGTGAAACAGCCTCATAGATCCTTCAGGCCCAGTGATTCAGATGACTCAAGCTTTGTCCACTTACAGTATTGACATTTATAGTATTTGATTGAATTTTTGCGTTCGTGACATCATTATCATCCCTAGGGGCAAATCACCCCCCCCCCCAATGAGGAAACATTATCAAATTTGGCATCAATCGAAATATTTTTTGAGCCCTTTAAAATGAAGGTTAACATGAGATAATTCCGATCATTTAGACCAAAAGTGCAAATTGTTAAAAATTTCCTTGCAAAATTTGCAACAACAAAAAAATCTGATGTGGGCAGCACATGACTTTCCCAGCAAACTTGAATTTATTTTATTTTTTGAAATTACACTGAATTTGCACTTTTAATTCAATTTTCGCTCACATTTGGTAACGGGACTTATTTTCAAAGGTAGCGTGTTGAAAATGCGAGAAAACTGAAATATTTCGAAAACGGTTAGTCCCAGTGTAATGGGGTTGATCTTATTACTTTTATCGTTAAAAATTACGTATAAAACAAGCATTGAATTGATATAGTTTAGCATACGTAGTTTTTTATTTTCGATTTTTTTTTATGTTTGTTGGCCATTTCGCAAAAAAAGGCAGGTTATTCTTTTCCGAATCGTACCAAAATATAATCAGCCACGGTGTAACCCACAAGTTACTTATCTAACGAATTTTATAAAATTTGATCTATTAGTTTTTCAGCTAGAGAGGATACAGACAAATTTTGCGGGCCATTTCATAAAAAAAGGCGGGTTAATTTATCCCGAATCGTACCCCCAAACTAATCAGCACCAGGGTCATGGGTCACCCACAAGTGACTTACATACCAAATTTTATGAAATTTGGTCCATTAGTTTTTGAGTTAGAGTGGATACATACATTGCACAGACAGACACACACACACAGACAGACATACAGACAGACACAGAGACGCACACACATACACACAGACGTCACGCTAAAAATAGTTTTATCGTATTCTTGAGGTTCCAAAACGCGTAGATCCGTCGAAAACTCGAGTTGCGATTTTCGGCATGATTCCAATACTTTCCCTATACATTACCATGCATCGCAGGAAAAGTAAAATAGCTTAAAAATTGGATTCTGCTATGAGAAAGTCGAATTGAACTGCACTCCAATTGATTTAAGTGTGTTAGTTTCCCTGTGTTTGACAGGTTGATGTACTACTACCGACAATGGATGCATGAGAAAATCGATTGGTAACACACACTCCAGATATTTTAAGAAAAGTGCAAGTTGTACTCAGCGAGAAAAATACTTCCAAAAAAGTTTCCAACTGATCAGTTGTTGTTGTTGAGACCCAGACCGTCCGACCTACCAGAAAGGTGTAAGGTAACTGAATGGACGGCCGGGAAGTGCCACCCAATTTAGACCGGAACCCAGTGGGGGAGGCATCCACAGGGACCGTACCCTCCTTCCCCTACCACCAACCTCTCGGAAGGACTTACGGACCCACATGTTTAACGTGATCGTACTCCGCATGAACACGGCGGCATTTGTGGCAGCGTGCAAATCTAGCGCGCAAACCACGGGGATACCGCACCCGAGATGGCCAACAGCACGCGGCGTTCCCAGGTGGTCACCCACCAAGTACTAACCGCGCCCGATGCTGCTTCACTTCGGTGATCTAACGAGAACCGGTGTTTTCAGCACGGTACGGCCGTTGGCCCGTCCAACTGATCAGTGTCGTAACTCATCCTTATCAATTGTGGAATTATTTCTGCAGTTACACTCCCTCGTATCATCATTTGCTAGTGTAGCAATTGGGAATTGACAGTTGTCCCCGATTTCAGAGATCATGAAACGGGGGCGTAATGGGGGTCATCATCGACACCTGAAGTCGACCCCAGAAGATAAATTCAGGCAGACGGTGTGATAATTTGATTGTGGACAATTTATTTTACGGTATGGAATTCTATGTTCTGGTATATTTTGTAAGATATTGAGTTTTGCACATTCTTATTGCACAGAATTATTTCTCTTATTGAGCTAAGATATAGAAGAGAGCTTACAGAATATAGAATAGAAGCTATTTTACTAATAGCTACAGAACAAACGCTATTTTATAATGTTTTATTTTAAAGTGACAGAAGGATTACCCGCGCTGTTTTTGAGATGAAACACGGTTTTAAGCAAAAAGTGAGGAAAACTAGTCAATAGAGAAAATATTGAAGTAATAAAGGGAGAAACTAAATAGTGAATAAAGAAACTTTAAATTGAGAAAAAGTCAACAAAAATGGAGAAAATCGTTAACAAAAATGGAGAAAATCGTAAAATAAAATAGAGAATATAGTAAAAATTTCAAATATTTTTCCTATTATGAAATGACATGTTTTTTAAGTACTTTTATCTAAAAATAAATGAATACTCACCTATAGTAGTTATCATGAGCCATTCTTGAAATTGTTAAAATTTTACCTTTCCTCAATGAGCGGATATCTCTCGAAAGAATGAAGCAAATTACATGAAATTCGGTATGCAGATTTTAATCGGTAACAGCAACAGGTCTATTGATTTTTTGCTAGCTGTAGTCATAAGAAATCTTCAATTTGCATTTTTTTCTCACAAAATTGAAATTTGATAAACTATAAGAAAGTTGTGCTAAACCTATCAAATTTTTTCTTTCTTTTCTATTAATGGTGGCGATAGAAGTAGAAAAAAGAATTTATAGAACCTTCATATGGTGGTGAATGGTGTATACATTTTAATTTGACGGAATTATTAAGAATTTTTATTCTCTTTTACATTCTATTTTCGTAGAATTATACAAATTTTCAGAAAATCGGAAATGAAATCTTCTGAACCGGCAATGTAAAACTGAAGTCAAGACCCTTTTCCAGAATTTGCTTCTGAATTCATATCAGTTTTCATCTAATCACTATCTACAGCTATTAGGAAAAGCTGTTTCAAGAATTTTTTTTGATACGGAAGTGGAAATAAATCATTAGTAAACCACCCAAACTTTTCCAAAATTTAATGCTAAAAATATATCAGACATCATCTAAGCTATATCTGTAGCCTATCCTAAGAAATAGATGTTTCAAGTAAAACAAAAATTGCTGTACCGGAAGTGGAAATATTTAGTGAATAAAAAATTATTAATTATTAAAAAATTTCGAACCAGAAGTGGAAATCCTCAGTAAAAACTCAACTTCCTCTTGAATTTGATGCTGAATCTACTTCAGTCATCGTCTAATCTCTATCTATAGCAGATCCCAAGAAATAGATGTTTAAAGACAATTTTTTTATTAAAACCAAATAAACAAAATAAAATAAGGATGCATGAGAAGGTCGAGTGGAGATATACAATCCAGATATTTCAAGAAAAATGCGAGCTATATTCAGTCGAGAACATATTTCCAAAATATTTTTGTAACTGATCGATGTCGTAAATTCGTTCGTATCTAGTGAGGGGGGTAATTTCTGCTGTTGCACTTACACATATCATCATTTACCGGTGCAGCAATCGGGAATTGACACCAGTTGTCCCGATTTCAGAGATCACGAAACTAGGTCGTAATAGTGTCATCACCCACACCTGACGCTGACCTCGAAAGATAGATTTAGACAGACGATGTGAACATTTATTTCATTGAGGACAATTTATTTCAGGACATGAAAGTCTATGTTCTGGTATACGTAAGACATTGATTTTTGTACTTTCTCATTGCACAGAACAATACAGACTGATTAGAAATTCTGTGTGCAGACTTTAATGGGATATATAGAACACTAAAACAACCATTTTTAACACTTTCCAACATAGTTCAAAATTACGACTTTGTTCATTCCGTCTGTCCGTTCGCACGATAATTGACGTAAAAAGCACTTTATCAAAATGAAATTTTAGTATGTTGTTGAGACGATTTGTGGGACATATGGGAATGTAAATGCATAATATCACCCAATTAGTTTTGGATTGAACCCAGGTTAAGAAAGTGAAACAGTACATTAAACCCTATGGGACCTAATTTTTCAAACATTTTTCAAGCGAAATTAAAATTCACAAATTGCTTTGAAAATTTTAGGTAATATTCAAACTGTCCCATAAAATATATAAAAAAAAAAAATTCAGCAAAATATATTCAGTAGTTTTTTAAATAAAAATTAAAATAATAATTACACCTCTTATATGGAGCGAAATTAAAATTCACAAATTGCTTTGAAAATTTTAGGTAATATTCAAGTTATACCATAAAATAAATAAAAAAATTTCAGCAAATATGTTCTGTAGATTTTTAAATAACAATTAAAATTATAATTACATCCATATTATGTGAAGAGATCACGTGACCCACTTCAAAATAAAATTGGGCATTCATTTTTTTTCCCAGTGTTAAAATCGTGATTTTTAAAGTTCGTTTAAATTTATATTTAGTGTTGCATCCGTCCCAAAATTGCTTTATTGTTGCGTATTTTCCGTAGATCTATATTCTGTACCAATGCAATTATAATATTTTTTAGTTTAAATGATCATCAAACTTTGATTATTTCTACAACGAAGCCTAATTTTAATGGATGCAGAATGTAAACGAGTAAGATGAGTTGTATAAGAATTGCTGAATTTTTTTCATGCAAAATTATTTAGCTCTAGAGCCTGAAATAAAAGTGATATTAATGAAATATTCATTGCTTTTTCATAGAGAGCCAGACGATTTATATTTTGAAGGTGTCATTTGAATAAAGTTAACTTTTTTTCGATGAAGTTTTCAGTTTTCAAGTAAAATAAATTATTGTAATTCTGTGATAATTAAAAAATATCACTGCTGAATGTTTCGCATTTTAGAGATGTTTAAATAAAATTGCATTTCAAATGAAACGTGTTTCATAATCAATGCTTTATGCATGGCTGATCTTTATTTATTTAATTAACATTTTGAATATCACATTTTGTTTACTATATTTAAAATCTATCTGAATACAAAAAATTACAACTATTACTTCAAAATTGCAGAGTTCAGAAATTTGGGTACCATACCCCTTTAAATCAAGAGGATTATAGTATTCACTGATTATAATAATCGTACGAAATTACATTCGAAATGTTCGAATGAATTCGTTCATTCGTGAGGTATCGCATCCACAGACATTAACACACACACACACACACTCACCTTAACACATAGGCACTAACACACACACTAACACACACATTCAACCTAACACATAGGCACTAACGCACAGACTAACACAGACACACTCACCCTAGCACACACATACACACATTTACTCTAAGACACTAACACACACTCACACTAACACACACACTTACCCTAAAACACTAACACATACACACTAACGCATAGACTAACGCACAGACTAACACAGACACACTCACCCTAACACACATATACACACATTTACCCTAACACACACTCTCTCTCACACACACACATTCACACTAACACACACACACACTAACACACACATTCAACCTAACACATAGGCACTAACGCACAGACTAACACAGACATACTCACCCTAAGACACTAACACACACACTTACCCTAATACACTAACACATACACACTAACGCACAGACTAACACGCAGACTAACACAGACACACTCACCCTAACACACATACACACACATTTACCTTAACACACACTCACTCACACACACACTAACACACACACACTAACACACACGCACACTAACAGAAACTAAGATACTTACACTCTAACAGACACACACACACACAAACAGGTACATCACTTCAATAATATTAGATTGCTTCCACAGTCTCACGGATACACACATAGATACAACACCTCAAAACGTTCAATTTGAGCTCAGGGATATTTGAAACGTATTTTTTCGTTGAAAATTCGAACTCGAATACAACACGTTCCCTATACATTACAGTATCTATATAGGGAAAGTAATATATTTTAAAAATTATCGCTACATTGCTTTCAACTCCACGCATGAAACTCGGCACAGAAAAATTTCCTCACATGAGTCCAAATCTTCCGCAAAATGGCGCCTCATTCCTCCTGCCCCAATAATCTTCCCCGTAACGCTATCGTTCCAACCCCAGTCATTTAAAGATGGTGGTGGGGGGGGGGGGGGGGGGCGCAATTTGACACAAATTGACCGTAAAACGCAATCACGGCAAACGGCGGTAATGAGGTCATAAGCATCACACCTCCAACGAAACCTCAGCCAATAAATTTCATTTCTAGGTTCGAACGTTTTATTGGATGCTATTTATTTTATGGCGGAATTTATTGATTATCGATAAATTAAGTGAAGAATGGAAGTTTAATCGGAAAAATAGTTCATTTTTAGATAGACTTGTAGTTCTGTCCTGTTCGTTTCGCTCACTAACCCGTATTAAATGTTTATTGTCGAAATCTCAAAAGCTATGAATGCATTTTCATTCTCACAACATTTTGGAATATTGATTAATTTTATGTAATAAAAGAAAATCTCTCTCTGTGTGTATGTGTGTGTGTGAGAGAGAGTGTGTATTTGTGTATGTGTGTGAGAGAGTGTGTGTTTGTGTATGTGTGAGGGAGAGTGTGTGTGTTTGTGTGTGTGTTTATCATCTGTAACGGAAAATCTAAGCTTCGGGCGGCCGTGAAATCGAGTATTGTGTCTGCTGAATTGCCGAAATCATAAATAAATTAAAAAAAATTTCCATGTAATATATAGGTTCTGCAAAATTGTGCGCAATGTATAGGTTCTACAGATATGCGGCGATAAAGTAAATTTGTTTCCATCGATCGGATTTAGATCACGCGGGCTATTAACTGCGATTTATTATAGGTCTTTGCTATAGCACGTGCTGAGAAATGTAGTCTTTAAAGATAAACGCTAACATATTTGAAAGCTGAGATATGATCAATTTGTGAAGTGCCAAAAACTGGATGGGAGATAGTAAATATAACACAGGTTCATGTGGTATGTAATGTGATCAATTATATTGATTGAGGAATAGGTTCATGCTCGATCTGTTTAAAATCAACACTACGTTCTCAATAATAATAATAAAAATAATACTTGCCAACGCATAGAAGAAAAAGTACATTCAGCTAGGAAAGTAAAATTGAAGATATAAATGCTTGTAAAATAATAAATCTGCGAAGGAAATTATTCAACGTTCATTCTTCATTTTTCTAAGGACATTATAAGTTAGTAAATGTCCTAAATGTTTTGTGCGAGTGAATATATTTTTGCTCGCAATGGTTATATGGATGTAACAATGGTGCCTTTAAAAATCAAAGTGATAACTTTAAAATTCGCGGCACTAGCTAATCGCACTAGCTATTAAAAGTCTTAGATTGGCTGTGGTATCCCATCCAGGCACACTGCATGCGATTTTTCCGATTGACGTTTTATGGCACTCATCTGCAGAAATAAATTTGCATTGCAAAAATGGCAAAATATGGGCAGAATTTGGGTTTTCATTATTCGTAACTTTTAAACTAACTCGAATATTAAAATTTCACCGAGGATAATCGTCTCGGGGTCTGAGGTATACCTGTGCCGAATTTCGTGGCTGTCTGTGATTGGGATTTTCCTCTTCGCCGCTAACAAGCAAACAGATGAACAAAGAGACATTTATTTTAATTATATATACTACATTATACTCTATTTATGCAATATGCAGGTTGTCGCGGAAAATCGTGAATCAGACAAATAACTCGAGAAAAATTATAGTTATCGTATTTTTTTTTTTTTATGCAGGTGTATAGGACACTCCAATGGTTTACCCGATGAGACAATTTCCGGGGTCTTGACCTTATAGTTGGGTAGTCTTCTTCATCGGGGTACGGGGGCGGGGCGAACTCGCTTCCTGTTGGAGATAGGGGAAATGTTATTTATATATAGTGCATCAATTGTTGCTCAAGGTGAACATTTTTTATTTTGTTTATAATAAAATAAATTTTATTTTGCTGTCTAAATGTACGATTTTAGTTAGCTGGTAGTTAAATTGTATACATTTCATTTTAGGGTTCATTTATATTTTCTGTGGGTGTGGGGGAGTTGTACAAAGATACTTTGTAGTACTAATTTTACACTATCGACAACTCTTTGTGGTAATTTTTTCCCCCTTTTCTCTAACAGGAAGCGTGATAATGTCTCATACCTCGCCAGAGAAGGGGTTTTTCCCTCTCAAATGTTGTCTCATTGTACAACGATGTTGGGAGATTTCTATACGCATGCATAAAAATCTGACATGAACATCACATGACTTTCTCTACTTAACGAATGGCTTACTTCTTTTACAGCGACTTAATGGTGTATTTACAGCGAAATAATGGTGTATTTACAGGGTGATAATTATATACGATTTACAGCGAAATAATGGTGTAATTGCAGCAAAATAATAGTGTATTTACCACGACATAATGATGTATCTATAGCGAGATAGGGTATATTTATGGAGAAATTATGGTGTATTTACAGAGAAATAATGGTGTACAGGATCCACAAGACAATGATTTCGGCATTAATAACATCACTTAAATTAAATTTGAGCGCTTTCGGCAAACGAATAACTTACCCATACTGACGTGCAAAATCCTCATCAGAGTGTTAATTATCATTTAATCAATATCAACTGAATGAAAGTAATGACTATTGGCGAATTCTTGGTAAGTCATTGCCATATTTTTTAAAATTTTATGTAATGTTTTGATATATTTATTTAAAAAACAACGTGCAATACCTCGAGTTCACGCTATAATTCTAAAGTTTATATCAATCATTTTCAAATTGAAAATAATGTGTAAAATGATTATTAATTTAATCGTATTCAAAATCTTGATTTTTCAAATGATTTTTCAAATAATAATTCGAAACTCGGGAACAGTTTATGCTAGATTACGAAAGTTTATATCTTTCGTTCTCTAATGTAAAATTACGTGTGAAATGATTACTTTTTATCATCATTGAAAGTGTTGATTGTTTTTAATAATTTAAAAAGAATAATAATTCGAAAATTGTAGGGGGGGGGGGGGTCAAACATTTGACCACGTTTAAAAAAATCTGATATGAGCAACACGTGACCTTCCTTATATAATTCAATGAATTTACTACTTTTACAGTAAACAAAAATAGGTTATTCTTATAGTAGACACTTATATTCTTACCAAGATATTGAATTTTTGTCAATGAGTCGTTATTTTCATTGATTTAGCTTCATTTTTATCCACTTGGCGAGATTTTCGTTAATTTGACAACATTTAAAAAAGTCGCCAAGTTGGCGACATTTCGCCAAATTACTCGCCAAAATCTAGTCAAGTGTTATGGACGGAGAAATAAGTTATTCTTATATCAGATAAATGACTATTGGCGTTCAAATAAAAAATATTGCTCGAAATATTTTTTCTCCGGAATGAAATGGAGCTAGATCCACGAGAATGATGTCGCTCAATGTATCGCATGATATTACATATGAAAAGTGAACATGTTTCTCAACAGTTAATATTTTTACTTTCCTTATGTACAATAATGTATACGGAAAGTATTGTGACGGGAACGAAAATTCGAATTCGAGTTTTCGACGGGAGAGCATGTTTCAAACATAACCGATCACGAATCGAACATTTTTGAGGTGATGTCTGTGTGTGTGTGTGCATATCAGAGAGTCTGTACAGACGATATCTCACGCACGAATGGAACGATTCGAATGAAATTTGGTACAAAAATTACAATCCATGAATACTGGAAGCCTATTGTTTTTAAATACAATCGAATGTTCAGAATCTCCCTAAATTTCGGGTGAAATTTTGAAAAAATCATCAAAAAATCAAAACCTTTAATAAAGTTAAGCAAATAGACATTTCTTATGTAATTTTTCCCTAGAAAACGATTGACATAAACATTTGAACGCAACATCACCCGTTCTCGTGATATTGCCTATTTTTCAAATAAATTAATAAACAAATCCCAGAAATTAAAAAAAAAACATTAACTGTTGAAAAATATCTTTACTTTTCATACGTAATATCATGCCATAAATTGGGTGACATCATTCTCGTGGATCTAACTCGTTCCATTTATGAGAAAAGATACTTTGAGTAATACTTTTGCATTTGAACACCAATAGGCATTTATCTGCTGTAAGAATAACTTATTTCTCCATCCATAACGCTTGGCGAGGTTTTGGCGATGAATTTGGCGGAATATCACCAACTAGGCGATTTTTTTAAATGTTACCAAATTAACAAAAATCTCCCCAAATTGATATAAATGATGCTAAATCAATGAAAATGACGACTAATTGATGAAAATTCGATATATAATAAGTATCTACTATAAAAATAACTTTTTTTTTACTGTAAAAGTATTAAATTCATATCGTTATACAAGGAAAGCCATGTGCTGCCCACATAAGATTTTTATTTTAATTTATGGGATTTTTTGGTAAATTTATTTCAGAATGTACAATATCTCGAGAACGGTTCATGCTAGCGTTCTAAAATTTATGTCAATCCTTTTCTAAGGAAAAATTACATAAGAAATGTCTATTTGCGTAACTTCATTAAAGGTTTTGATTTCTTGATGATTTTTTCAAAATTTCAGTCGAAAATTTAGGGGGGTTCTGAACATTCGATTGTGTTTAATAACAATAGGCTTCCAGTGTTCATGGATTGTAATTTTTGTACCAAATTTTGTTCGAATCGTTCTATTCGTTCGTTAGATATCGTCTCCACAGGCTCACTGACATACACACACACAAACACACACACACACATCATCTCAAAAACGTTTGATTCGTGTTCAGGGATGCTTGAAACGTGCTCTCCCGTCAAAAACTCGAATTCAAATTTTCGATCCCGTCACAATATTCTCCTTATACATTATATGGATATAAGGAAAGTAATTACTAGAGTTCTAGAATTCACTGACTGCAATTTTGTACTTATTCTACCAAATTATATTGGAAATGATTCATTTGTTCGTGAAATATCGTTTCCACAGACTCACAGACAGATACACGTAAGCACGCAAGCACACATTCACACACACTTACACACGCACACACGCACACACTCACACACACTAACACACGCACACAATCACACACACTAACACACGCACACACACTCACATACACCAACACACAAGCAAACACTAACACTAACACACTAACATATATATACTCATCCATCCCAAAAACGTTCGATTTGAGATCAGGAACACTTAAAGTGAGTTCTTCTAAAAGTTCTTCTAAAAAACTTCACGACCCCGTCATAATACTTTCCATTACTTTCCATGTTTGCAGGGCAGGTAAAAATATACGATAACTCTAATACTTCTCGAGTTATTCGTCTGATCCATGATCTTCCTTGACACCTTGTATATTCTATGAAAAACAGAGTTCGAATCTAAAATGTTCCCCCACTCCGCTCCTTTTCGCACTTTTCTCCCTCAGGGTATCATGCAACAAGTTTTCTTAGACTTTCCTCCGATCCTGTCTTATATAATTTATAAGTCAGGATCTATTTTGAGGCCAGGAGTGATCGATCTGAAACATTACGGTGTTGAAACTACTGTTTCTAGGGAAGATAAGAGAAGTAATAATGGTGTTTATGAGAACATGATGTTCAGCGTTACTAAGGGTTACTTGTTTCTTTATATTGACATTAATGGTGTTTATGAGAACGTGATGTTGTTTTGCACAGCTAAGAGTTACTATAGTTTCTGTATATTAACATTAAGAGTGTTTAATAGTTTTTTTGAGAACATGACGTTGTTCTACATATGTTTCTGTATATTAACATCAATGGAATTTAATGGTGTTTATGAGGACTGGATGTTGTTTTGCGTTACAAAAAGTTACTAGTTTCTGTATAAAAACATTAAAGGAGATTACTGGGTTATATGATGTTGTTCTGCGTGACAAAGAATCACTAGTTTCTGTCTATTAACATTAAAAGAGTTTAATGGTGTTTAAGAAGAGATGATGTTGTCCTGCGTGACTAAGAGTTAGTGGTTTCTTTATATTAACATTAAATGAGTTTAATGGTTTTTATGATGTTGTTCTACATTACAAAGTGTTACTAATTTCTGTATGTTAACATTAATGGAGTTTAATGATGTTTATGAAAATATTATGTTGTTCAGCGTTCTACGCTATAGGGATCTTTCGGGTCAAATTCAGAGGTACACGCCTTTAGCAACTGCTAAGACCGAACTGCAGTTCGAAAGGGCCGACAAAGCCCTAGTTATCTGACTAACTTAAAATATGCATGTATGAGTGAGTTGAGTGGATCTATACACTTTAAATTTCTGTTGAAATTAGTATTGTAATAATTATCTTAAATGAAAAACTTTGTAAAACATAGTACTTATATGTATTTTATAATCATATTAAGAGTTTTACTTTTATCTTTTTAGGTAAGTGAAAATTATATGACATTTGAAGGAATCGAAATCTCATTTTATCAGCGTAAGTTTTTCATATAAAACTGTTATAATGTACTAGTATTTAAGCATCTTTTAAAGACAGAGAAACTAGAACACTTAAATTAAGTTACATTTTTTAATATGTTTCATTTGTTTAAAAATGCCTGCTATTTAGAGTCAAAAATTGCTACCGTTAGGTCTTATGTGGAAGTCAAAACTAAAAGTGTGCAAAGATCCAGCCTTCTAATTCACCTGGAGGGTTATGGAGGTACTGAAAATATTTTTTGGTATCTCCTATTTTTTTATCTCCCACCCCCGGGGGTTGACATCGAAAATCCTGCAACGTTAGGATCTTCATCGTTAGGAAATCCCAAATATACAATACAACGTTTAAAACTTTCTGCCGTGGATCTTATACATCATTTTATCACTGTAAAAATAGCAAATGTTTTGCATTATTTAGTTGAAGTCATGTATTGCCAACATCAAATTTTATTTGTTCCAAATTTTAATTCCCCACTGTACAATACCCTTACACTAATTTGACAGATAAAAAAATCTGATGTGGGCAACACATGACTTTCCTTATATAATGTAATGAATTTACTACTTTCACAGTTAAAGAAATAGGTTTTTCTTATAGTAGATACTAGTATTCTTTCCAAGATATTGAATTTTCGACAATTAGTCGTCATTTTCATTGATTTAGCGTCATTTTTATCCATTTGGCGAGATTTTCGTTAATTTGGCAACATTTCAAAAAGTCGCCAAGTTGGCGATATTGCGCCAAAATCATCGCCAAAATTTCGATAAGCGTTATAAAGAAATAAGTTATTCTTGCAGTAGATAAATGACTATTTGCGTTCAAATATAAAAGTATTACTCAAAGTATCTTTTTCCATGAATGGAACGAGCTAGATCCACGAGAATGATGTCACTCAATTTATCGCATGGTATTACATATGAAAAGTGAACATGTTTCTTAACAGGAAATATTGTTATTTTAATTTTATATAACTTTGCGATAATTTTTTTGAAAAATGTGCAATATCTCAAGAACGGTTCATGTTAGCTTTTTAAAATTTATGTCAATCGTTTTCTAATGAAAAATTACACAAGAAATGTCTATTTGCGTAACTTTATTAGTGGTTTTGATTTTTCGACGATTTTTTCAAAATTTCATTCGAAAATTTAGGGGGGTTCTGAACATTCGATTGCGTATAAGAACAATAAGCTTCCAGTGTTTACGGATTGTGATTTTTGTACCAAATTTGGTTCAAATTGGTCCATTCTTTCGTCAGTTATCGTCTCCACAGGCTCACTGACACACACACACATACATACTTTCACATACACACATACACACGCACACACACACACGCACACACACACACACACACACACACACACAGACATCACTTCAAAAATGTTTGATTCGTGATCAGGGATGCTTGAAACGTGCTCTCCCGTCGAAAACTCGAATTTGATAATTTTGAAATAGTATTTGTTAATTTTGAAAAGTGGTCTTAAATGTTATGATTATCTTTTCCTATCGTCATCCCTAATTTGAATTTTAAAATTCTGGATTTTTCTTTTCGTCTCAAAGTTAAAACGGATCGAATGACACCCAAACCAAGAGTATAGTTATAATGGAAGTGCTCTATAATTTTAATGTCACTCAATACCAGTTAGCCAGTTCAGTGCGATATCATTTATAGGCTAACCCTATAGAATGTTTTTCAAACTGTACAAAAAGTTTGAATATTCCAGAGATATAATTATTTCACAGAGCATTAGATTTAATATGACACCTGCAGTAGATTTAATATGACACTTGCATTAGACCTAGTTTATTCAGCAAACTTACTTCATTTTTCAGACTGAACATTATTCATGATTGAGAACAAACACCTTTTCAATAGGAGAGGAAGTGTCTGGTAGACGAATAAATGTATTCCATAACTCTGTTGAAATTCGGGATGAACATTTTTTAATCCATTAAATATTTCAAAATTTGAATCTTTGCAGCCTTTTCTCTGCACCGTTAATTTTCAATTTTTACCATGTGTCACAGTTCGAAAACTACAATTTTTTAGCAGTCACCACTTCATCAAACAATTCATTTACGTTCATATAACAACATTTTCATGTGTTTCATTAATTATTTCTGCAACTGTTTAATTGCAATTAATGTAGTATCACGATCCCTTAGCCATAAGAGTTGTTCTTTGGCGTCAAAACTTTATTCCAAAAGATATTTAAAGACGGGACAAAATGATGAACCAACCGGGACTTCAGGACATACCTTTAAACCGAGACAATGCTAGTCAAACCGGGACGTATGGTAAATATAATTATATATAGATACGTAATTTTTTACGTCAGAACGAATGAAATCAAAATTATTTATAAACAATAGACAGTTCTCGAGATTTTTCATTTATTTTTTTTTTTCATTTTGAATATTTGGCGCCCTTTTAAAATACGCCAAGCCGCCAAATGGCAAAAGGAATAACTTAAAACTTTTTGATGTAGATTAATATAAATACCTCTTTTATGTGTTATTTGATGCAATAAAACTTACTAATGATATAAAAAAAATTGAAAGAATAAATAAGTTTGATTCCGTAGGATAAGACGTGCATTGCCAACATCAGATTTTTTTAAACTACTATATATGCAAGGGTTTTTAGAGAAATTTATAAATTTTGCAATAATTTTAATCTAATTTTTATGACAAAAATTACAATCACCAAACCTATTTAATTTTGAAACAATGTAAACTTCTTTTACATTTCTATTTTCTTACATCTGTATCTTGATCACGGGAAGCGTTTGGGATTTTGGCGTAGTTCCAGAGAGTAAAATGAAAAAGAACATTAAATACGGCCACAACCCAGTAAGAGTCTCTTCAATTTATAGAATCCTATGGAATTTCTGTCTTTGGTATTTAAGAAAATAATACAGATTTTGCTTTTTCGCTTGACAGGTTTCATCAACGGTATTTGGGGCTGAAATATATTGAAAATATAAAATATTATTCGTCAATATACAGTTCACGAAATGTAGAATCGAAGGGATTTACCATATTACTAGTAACGCGTGAAAACCGATGTATGTATGTATGCATGCATATATATATATATGCATGTATGCATATCCCCCTTATTTCGAAACCAACAACTGAATTAGCATTCTAAAATACAGCATTAGATCCGAGAAGCTGCAGATAACTTTCGAAAAATAGATTTTTAAATAGATTTTTAAATATGCTCGATAAACCTCTAAAATAGGGGGAAAATCGACCTTGTCTTCTTACTCAATTTTCGTTCATCTGAGATCTCAATATTTTTTAAACGTGAACTACAGGTATTTCAAAGAGAACTGAGGAGCCAGAATTTTGGAAATGTCGATATTTTTTTTACTCACAGGTTATTAAATGACAAATAATTCCAAAAATCTTGGAAAATGGACGACAGGGACACACGTTTTAAAAGTACAACTCAGACCTCAATTTTAGGACTGCGATCTACATTTCTTTTAAATTGAAGTTAAAAGTTTCAGTTATGTTGCTCAAATGTCGAAAATTAAAACAAAATGACAGTTTCTGTCATGGAAGTAAAAGTAAGGAGATAAAACTTCATATTGAGAAAACGCCAATATTGTTTGAGACAATCATTCAGGTGGTGTTGGGATACGATAAGTAAGTAGCCCTGTATCGTTTGCATTTCCATGTCGAAAGGCCTAAAATATTTATTAAAACTGTTAATTTTGAAAAAATAAAGTATTAGCGCAATGCAAAGTAGAACTAAAGCAATAAATAATATTCCTACGTATTCAAAATTATTTTACCTTTCAATTTATTATTATTTCCATATATTCTGTACTCTATCGTGCAATAATAAATAAATACTGGTTAATTGTACTCATAATTAGGGAACTTTTAATTTAAAATAATCAAAAATACAAATAATAAATACTATGCCTTTCCGTTGTGTCAACTAATGATAGAAGCTACTTTACTAATGCTATCAATACCTAGATATAATTCTCAAAGCATTATAGCATTTTCAAGCGTTTCATCCATAGGAGTTTCATCTCTTTTTTTCTAACTTCATGGTTTCTTTGTCACAGAGTTTTTAATTCTGGAACAATGGAAAAACGTCCATTAAAGAGCTAAATAAATGTCCATCTAGAAAATCTATCTTCTACTCCAATTTTCGTAATAGCATCTCCCTTTTTCGTTAAACTACAGTTAAATGTACTTCAAAGGGCTCTCACCTGCCAACATTTTGTAAAAGACCGTAGTGTTTGTTCTTACATGAATTAAAAAAAAATTAATGCAATTTTGAAATTAAAATTTTACTTTAAAAAATAAAGACAACCAAAAATTGGCTATTAAAGGTCTTTAATTTAAATCATTATTCACGACATACAAAAATTCCCAACCATAGCGTTTTCGAACATTATTATGCCTTTCATAAGTGGCAAAGTGAAAATAGGTGGCGTTAAAATTTTAAAATTTGTTAAAATTTTATTTTAAGTTTCACCATTTATCTTTAAAATCTAACATTTCCTTGTCGCAAGCGCTGCTGCCATTTGAAAAGAAGTAAAGATATGTAAATCGTTTAAACAATTAAAAGTAATTGTATTATCTAGAGTGCTAATATTGAATTCATGGAGTTAGAGAGACCTTCACCCTCCATAACTGAATTGTTGTGTCCGTCAGGGGAATTTGTGGCGACAGATTCAGAAGAGTGCTGGAAATATTCAAACTAAGTTTTTGGATAACAAGTTTGATAACACATACACACACAAGAATCTTTTCTTGTGAATGCAACGCACTATATTCCACAAGAATGGTGTTAAAATATGTTGCATAATATTGCATGAAAGAGTCGACGCGGTGGTCAAGCGGTCAAGGGCAGGCGTTTCCTTGTGATCGCTGGGTTGTGGGTTCGAGTCCCACCTGCGGACATGGATGTTGTGATGTTGGACGCGGTGTGTTCCGACCCCCACTAGTGCGCTGGGGCAACGTCATGTGATGGCTAACAGGTTCACGGCATTGGCCATTGTTTAGGAGACATTGACTGTTCATGTTATATGTTCAGGATATTTATTCTGTTCGTATAGAATGTATGTCTTATTCTCTGCCATTTGAAAAAAAAATTGCATGAAAGTGAACATAGTTCACGATAGTTCATTATTTTTTTCAATTTTTATAATATGTTAGATATATTTATTAAAAAACCTGCAATATCTTGAGATTTGCTCATGCTAGCATTTTAAAGTGTATGTCAATCGTTTTCTAATGAAAAATTACTTGAGAAATGATCATTTATGTAATATTATTAAAAGTTCTGATTTTTTCAAAATTTCATTCGAAAATTTTGGGGATCTTTCGAACATTCTATTGCGTTTAAAATCAGCAGACTTCCAGTATTGACCAATTATAATATTTGTACAAAATTTTGTTTGATACGATCTATTTATTCTTCGTTCGTGAAATCTCTCTCTCACACACACATACACACACCCACACACACACACACACACCACCACCACCACCACCACCACCACCACCATCACCACCACCACCAGAAAAACGTTCGTTTCGAGGTCAGGGATGTTTGAAACGTACCCTTCCATGAAAAACTCGAATTCGAATTTTCGACTCCGTTACAATACTTTTCCGTACATACATGTATATAGGGACATGTATGCTATGTATATAGGGAAAGACATATTTGCAATTTAACTGAGTACATTCTAACACATACATTAGGAATTATCCCGGAAGACGTATGACAAATGGATTCTATTTCATCATCCTGATAAGGATTGTTAAAAGCCCCAACTTTTCAAGCCGTTCGAAACTGTGAGAAATTGCTTTATCCGTGCTTTGCTCTTGGGAAAACACATAATGAATCATGCTCGAAACCTAAAGAATTAGCTTATGAAAAATGATGGGATTTTTTTTTCTAATTTTAGGGTTCGTTTGTGGAATAACGAAATGAATAATAACCGTGGATTGAGAACAAAATTCTTTTAAATTAATATAATGAAAATTTGCAGGATTATTTCTATTGGTAAAAGCCCTATACATGATTTTAAGGATTGTCGGACTAAGGAAAAACCTGCGATTTTTAGTAAATGAAATTGGAAAATTAAAAACAATTTTTAAAATGAAACGTTAAAAATGTATTTAAAACTCTTACAAAAATAGCCTTTTTAACACTTTCCAACATAGTTGAAAAGTGTTTGTGACTTTGGTCATTCTGTCTCTCTGGTCGTTCGCACGATAACTGCCGTAGAAATGACTTTATAAAATTGAAATTTTAGTATGTTGTTGAGACGGTCTGTGGAAATGAAAATGAATAACATCACCCAATTAGTTTTGGATTTAACTCTGGTTAAAAACTGAAATAAGTTAAACATTATGTGACTTTATAATTCCATAATTAAATATTATGGGACAGACATTTTAAAACGAAGTTTAAATTCACAAATTGCTTCGAAAGTGTTAGAAAATATTTAAATTTTCTATTCATTTAAAAAGATCACGTGATTTATTGCAGAATAACATATGTCTTCCTTTCTTCCTTTGTAACCGTTTAAATAAATACCTTTGTAATTGTTTAAATTTGAGTCGCTGGCAAAAACTTAATCGTTGAACTTTATATTAAAGAACTTTAATGAGAATAGGTTGTATTTGAGATACAAGACATTTTTGTATTATGCAAAATAAAAACATGACTTTAAATAAGTTAAAAGTGTGTGTTTATGAATTTGAGTCTACTTTTTAAGAATCTCATATCCAGATTTACTTTCATTTTATTTTCTGAACAAATGATAAACGTTTATATATTGAACTTTAAACTATATATATATATATATATATATATATATATATATATAAATTGAAGATTTTGATTTTTACTTGTAATATATACCCGAGAATTACCATTAGAAAAATGCTGTATATAAAAAAATGAAATGAAAAAGGACGGATGTGGTTACAAAAAGACTATACAACAAGCTGTTATATCATGTAAATATGTATATGAGAGCATGTAAGAAAGAAATGTAACTCATGTCTAATGCAGTTACCTAAGGTACTATTCCCCGGGTACCCTATATAAGCATACAAGGTGTAAATTCAGAAGTTAAAAGATGAAAAACTGAAAAAAATCAGAAACAAAGAGTAGCACGATGAGCTAGGCCTTTTCTAGCTTCCAAAAGGTTTGGAAATTGAATAAAAGGATTAAAATGAATATTAAAAGGAAATATATATATATATATATATATATATATATATATATATATATATATATATATATATATATATATATATATATATATATATATATATATATATATATATATATATATATATATATATATATATTAAAAATCTACTTCAATTTCAATAAAAATATCAAGGGTGTGAGTTTCCATCGATTTTTCATACATTTATACTCCATAGTATTTAGTTTTACTTACATCACAATGAATATTATAGCATGAAAAAACAAAAAAGATTAATAAGCATAAAGATTAATTATTATGAAACACTTTCCAACTGAAATGCAATTTTATTTAAACATCTCTAAAATGCGATACATTCATCAGTGATATTTTTAGAATTATCACAGTACAATAGTTTATTTTACTTAGAAACTTAATACTTCATCCAAAAAGGCAATGCTATAAAATCATCTCCTTCTTTACGAAAAACCAAATTTCATTCATATATAAACAAAAAATCAGTCTTATCACTTATATTCCAGACTCCAGAGCTAAATAATTTTGTGTTAAAAAAAATCAGCAATTCCTATACAATTCATCTTACAATTAATTTGCTTTCATTTTGCATAATTTAGGCTTCGTTGTAGAAATAATCAAAGTTTAAATATCATTTAAAATAAAAAATATTGTAATTTCGTAAGCACAGAATTTAAACACACAGACAATGTGCAAAGGTAAAGCGGTTTTAGGACGGATGCCACATTAAATATAAATATAAACGTTCCTTAAAAATCACGATTTTCACTGAGAGAAAAAAAAATGGATGCTACATTTTATTTTGCAATGAGTCAAGCGATCTCTTCATATAATATAGGTGTAATTATTATTTCAATTTTTATTTAAAAAACTGCTTAACATATTTTGATAAAAAAATTTCTTAATTAAAATTAAAATTTCATTTTGATAAAGTCATTTTTACAGCAGTTATCGTGAGAACGGACAGACAGACAGAATGAAAAAAGTCATAAACACTTTCCAACTATGTGGAAAGTGTTAAAAAAGGATGTATCTTCTACAAAGACCATAGTTATTCTTTAAAATGACCTCTTAAAATTGTTAAAAGTTTATTTCTCAAGTTGTCAACAAGTGAGTGACGTCGACGAATGCATTCGGCTATTGTTTGTGATAATATGAACTATTTTTTATGACATTAGCATCCATAATTGCTAGAATAAAAATTTCCTCCTCATAATGCATACTACTATCATAGTATCAGGTATTATCAGTGTTTTTTTAATCAAAAATAATGATTTGAAAATCCTAATATCCGTATAGTTTGAGTTCTAAGTATGATAATTACTAAAAATTTCATCTACTAAATATTGTTCGGCTTTGAAATTTTGCCTATTCTGAAACCTTACACGTCCAAAATGTAAATATGAATTTGTCATGCAGAATTTTTGGATGAATGACCATGTGAAATACTGCAGGCGAAACGTGGAAAGAGGTATTTTTCTTTTGTACTTCAATAGAGTTTTACGGAATGAAACATGAGCAAAGGAATTTCTTTTATAGGAAAAAAAATCAATATTTGAAATGTGCATGAATGCAAATGTACTGAAGTTTTGATGTTACAGAATCATGTTTGCAGAGTAGATACTTTTGCAATGTTCCATTCAAATGTATTTTTGACCAAATGTAAAAGTTGACAAGTTCTTATAGTTATTTTCAATACAGGGTTCTCAATAGAGTTCTACTACAATGCAGGGTTTCTAGGAAAGTCCGTATCAGGGAAAATTTCTGGAGAACGAAGAGAATTAAGCTTATTCCTTTTCAATTCAGCTGCATAGAACAAAACAACGGACATGCTGCATAATCAGCTGCATAGGACAAGACAATGGTTCTACAGGACAAGGCAACGTTCGGGAGTTAACCTCTTTATTGTGGGGGAGGGGGGGCTATTTCGCTTTTTTTTTGTAAATAGAGAAAATGACCTATTGAAAAGTTGTAGAGTATTGCCAAATTAGTTCAAAAATATGTTTGTCTGACAGGAAAAAGCTGAAAAGAACCCTGAAAGCTAGAAAATACATTCTAAATCTCTTCAAATAGAACAAAATTAACATATTCAAACCATTGGGATGCCTTGCGTTGGTAAATGTTATACATATAATCGTTCTGCTGAATTGGCATTCCGGTTACACTCTCCGAAAGTAAGGACCATTTCGCGAGATTCGTCATTAGTAGACATAGTATATACGCTTTTAAAATTAAAGACAACCAAAATAGGTTTAAAAAGTCATTTAGTAAAAACTCCTTTCCTCGACGTACACAAATTTACAACAAGAAAGATCAATCATTCATAACGCATTGATTATGAAACACTTTCCAACTTCAATGCAATTTTATTTAAACATCTCAAAAATGCGATACATTACTCGATAATATTTTAAAAATTATCACAATACTACATTGATTTATTATATTTGAAAACTTAAAACTTCATCGAAAAAAATGAACTTCATTCAAATGACGGCATTGAAATATAAATTGCCTGGTTTAAACATCTCGAAAATGCGATACATTCCTCGGTAATATTTTTTAAATTATTACAATACTACAATAATGTATTATATTTGAAAACTTCATCGAAAACAAATGAAATTTATTCAAATGGCGTCATCAAAATATAACGCGCCTGACTCTCTTTATAAAAGCAGCATTTCTCTTTCATAAACATTTTTCCATTCATTTCATTCATCGCAATACTATAATAATTTATTTTATTTAAAAACTTAACACCATGGAGGTAAAAGTAATTAAACTCTATGCTTAAAACTTCATCGAAAAAATCGTCCTTCTCTGTGGAAAATCAATGAATATTTCATTCATATCAGCTATATTGCAGACTCTATGAGCTAAATAATTTTGCGTTAAAGAAATGCAGCAATTCTTATACAACTCATTCCACATATTTTGCTGTTTACATTTTCCATAAGTGAAAAGTAGGCTTCGTTGTAGAAATAATCAAAGTTGGATGATCATTTAAACTCAACTATATTGTAATTGCGTTGTTTCAGGATGCAGATGCACAGAATTTAAGCAAAAATGAAGGGGTTTTAGGACGGATACAACACTAAATATGAATTAAAAATAACTTTAAAAATCACGATTTTGACACAACATGGATGCCATATTTTATTTTGAAGTGGGTCACTGGATCTCTTCATATAATGGTCACGTGATCTCTTCATATAAAATGTGTAATTATTATTTTAATTTTTATTTAAAAACTACTGAATATATTTTGCTGAAATTGTTTTTATATATTTTATGGGATAATTTGAATATTTCCTAAAACTTTGAAAGCAATTTGTGAATTTTACATCCGTTAAAAAAATGTTAGAAAAATTAGGTCCCATAGGGTTCAATGTATTTCATTATTTCAACCCGGGTTCAATCCAAAACTAATTGGGTGATATTCTTCATTTATATTCTCATAGGTTCCACAGACCGTCTGAACAACATACTAAAAATGTCCTTTTGATAAAGTCATTTTTACGGCAGTTATCGTGCTAACGGACAGACAGACAGAATGAAAAAAGTCATAAACACTTTTCAACTATGTTGTAAAGTGTTAAAAATATATATTAAAGGGACACATTGGAGTCCCAAAACATTAAGAAATGGAGCGAAGTAAATGGAAGAAATGACAGGGCACTCCGCCAGACCGTCAGACCGCGAACAAAAATGGAGTACTAAACAAGTCATTAACTACATTACTAGAAATTTTCAGGATATGGAAGGCTTCAAAGAGGTTAAGACCATGGATTGACGTCCATGGATTGACGTCCATGTATGATCCTTGCTAAAGAAACTGAAAACGTAGGTCAAATAGGAATGTTGAACATGTGAGGATTTATTAAATTTCTATTTCATGACATAGTTTTCATCATTATTTCGTTCATGACTTTTTGGCCTGGGGGACAAGTTTTCTATTTTCTCTTTAAAAGTATATCTAAATGCTGTGTCACATAAATAGAAACTAGGTTACCATACATAATATGACCCGGTGAGGTAAAAAAAAAATTGTTAAACTTTCACAATATTTCAGTTAGATAATTTGGATATATACAGTCCAAACTTCATACCTTCGTAAATTGGTTTATAAACTGGACGAGGAATTTCATTTTTTATTTTATATTTACTCCAAAAAATTTTTTATGTAAAAAAATAAAAAAATAAATGAAATAAAAGTATTCATAAATGGGAAGAAAAAGCGTTTTCTCTTCAAGACCCTTTCTAAACAAAGAGCCCACCTGCTATTTTTTGCCACAGAGATGCATAAATTAGTTTTCGCTGTAAAGGATGTTTTGTCAGGAGAGATTATGTCTGAGGGAGTTTCTTGTTTGTTTGCAGCTTTCTCATGGATAAAGAAGAATCCTCCTTAACAAAGGTGGCAAGATGGTGGTTTTAGAACAATTTAAAAGATAGGAAGAAGGAAAATATGAAAATCATCGCTTGTTAAATTATTTTAGTTTCCTATCTATATGGGCCGTTGGAAAGTTCTTCAACACTGCAATAACTTTGTAAGGAAAAGTCCAAAAGTGTGCACGTGAGGCTTATCTACAGTGGTTATTTAGCCTAGTTATTAGGTCTATCCATGCCCTATCGAATAAAAGTAATTCGCAATGTCCCTAGCGAAGAATTTCAAAAGTTAGGTTAACGAACTTGATAGCAAAGTTATACAGCGTATAAACGCTATTTACGATATTTTCGTCCACCTGGAGCGAAATATCGCCAAGTTGGCAATGTGTCACTATATGAGCCGTCAAGTTAGCCAAATTTATCGCCAAGCGTTATACACAAAGAGAAAATATTTTCTTATATATAAATGACTGTTGGTTAATTATTGAGTGTAAAAATACGAAACTATCAACTGAATGGTAATTGCGGAGCATCGGCATGAGAAACGCCTGTAAAGGAAGCAATAAATACCTGTTAAAAGTTGTATCATCTGGACCTATAAAACGGTGATACCTCCAAATGCTTGTCAAAGTACACTGTGATATTCTAAATGCATATAGTTGCCTACGGAGAGCATTTTGCACTGGTTGTACATTAGATTCCTGTACATGTGACTGCTGTTTGTTTTAGCATTTCTGAATAGAACAGCAATTCTCCATTAACTATATGCTGTCACATAAACGCCATCTGTAACAATTTTACCGTCAAATCCCACTCATTTTACAATTTCCTATAACTTTGTGATCGTTTTTTCCGCCTATCTCGCTTTCTTGCTATTATTCAAATATTTTAAATTCTACGCTAGAAGGCGCTGCAATTACTTAAAAATCTAATTTGTGTAGTATATGACTTCCCCTATATAATGCAATGAATTTATTTTTTTCACAGCGAAAAAACGATGTATAAGATGCGTAGCATCTTATAAATCACGGTCTTCAACGTTGAATCAATTGTACATTTGACGCTTTTCGAAAAAAAACATTTAAAACTATTTCGAAGACTCCAATTAACTTATATTCCACGCAACTGTAAATTGACAAGTATAAATATTGATGGGATCCGCAATAAGCAATATATTCTCTATACTAAAATATTTTAATAATTAATTTATTCACTCTCTATTATTTCCAATTATTCATGTCTCTTAAACTTACATTTTATTGTTAAAATGTACTTTGACTGCTATCCAACAGATGGCGTTGAAAGAAGAACAAAAGATTTAAAATGTTCTGAGCTAACGTCATTGACCACGTGTTCGAAAACACAGTACCTGCAAGAGCGCCATAAAACCGCTCATTCAACTTATAAATCGCACGCTTAAGGTTTCGCACGGGCCACGCATCATTTATAAACAACAGCAACTGCATTCAGTAATATCAAACTGACAAGGAAAGGCAGTTCTGTTTCTGTTGCTTATAACGCAATTCTTCTTCGGCCCAGACCGTCCGACCTACTAGAAATGTATAACGTATCTGTTTGGAAGGCCGGAAAGTGCCACCTAATTTAGACAGGAACCCAGTGGGAGAAGCATCCACAGAGATCGTACCCTCCTTCCCCTACCACCAATCTTTCGGAAGAACTTACGGACTCACATGTTTAACGTGATTGTACTCAGCGTGAACACGGCAGCAGTTCGGGCTGTGGCGGGAATCGAACCCGGGCCAACCGAGTGCAATTCCCGTGCGCTAACCACTGGGCTGTCGCTCGCCCTCATAAAGCAATTAATTTATTTTTATATAGAGACAGCTTTAGCTCAGCACTATAACGTTCACCTATTATGTTCTTGTCCGGGGTTCAAAGCCGGCACTGCCAATTTTAGGATTTCGCTACAAATGGAAGTTGTACGAAGAATTCAAAATCTGCTGCACTTTCGTCATCGCTTACGTGATCAACACCATTTCTGCAAACACACCTCTTCACGATCTTATATCTACTTCTTTCCTTGAATTTATAGATCAACCATTTTATGCGAAACCCAACGGCAATTCCAGAGGCAACAACAAACGCACCGGTAGAGGAAGTATGATAAAACATGCGCAAGAGAAAGTATTACATACCGTGAACTGAAGACATATTTAACTCAATGCAATAATGCACACATCTCACGCTTCACTGCGGGATCAAACACCGTTACTGAAAGTTGGCGTTAATGCTATATTCATTTCTAAAGTTCGTTATAAAAGAAAGTCAAGTGGAGACTTGTAGATTTTATGTTTACTACTTGCAACACAAACAGCTGTGTTAAATATGGATATCTTCTGGCAGCTTGCGTTCCGGGAATGCGTGTATATATCATTTTCTGGGATGAATCATGATCTTTCAGACGAAATTGCTCTCGAGGGATGCTTGCTCTTGTTTTTAGCCACTGTACGCTTATGAATAAAAGAGAACACTTTCTCTCGAGGGGATTACTGACACTATTATGCTTTCAAAATTATAAGAATTTATAGAGTGAAAAGCGAAAAACATGAGCTGTGTGAAATGTATGAATATTATTTATAACTGGCAAATATAGCCAGTCTATCTCGTTAGGACAAATACTTCTAAATTTCCTTAATACATTAAATAATATTGTTTTTCATAAAATTATATTCAAATATTTAATTTAATTCACATAAAATGAAGCTTAGTTATCCCTGTTCTTGCTATAAAAAATTATATTCACAGGCAGGTCTGAAGAACAAAATAGCCCAGTCCCGTTTGTAAACGAATTTTAAAAAAATTCAACAGACGATAAAATGAAGACGCTAAAAGAGTAGGCGAAGTTAATACCCATGTCATTTTTGTCCAATTTCAAAAATGGGTTAAACACGATAAAACGTATAATTGAAACATTTTGACAAAATAAAACTGATGATTGAAGAAATTGAATGTATCAATCATTCTCGCAATCCTGTATCCCAGTGTCTTAACTGATACGTCAACTGCGTTGTACGCAGTCTTACCAAACTCTAATCAGCAACAGGGTCTCCCACGACTGACTTAACTATAAAATTTTAAGAAATTTCGTAATTAAAAGTATTGAAATCGTGTCGAAAATCGCAACTCGAATTTTCGACGGATCTCACGCTTTGAACACTCTAGAACTCGAAGAACTATTTTTAGCTTGACGTCTGTGTGTATGTGTGTGCGTCTATCTGCTTGTGTCTTTGTCTGTCTGTCTGTTCAATGTATGTACCCACTCTTATAAACTAATTGACCAAATTTTACAAAATTTGCTATATAGGTCAGTTGTAGGCTACCCTGTTGCTGATTAGATTTTGGTACGACTAGGAAAAAAATATTCTGCCTTATTTTATGGCACACAAAAATCCACTCTAGCTGAAAAACTAACTACACAAATTTCATAAATTTGGTAGATAAGTCACTTGTGGGTGACTATGCTGAATCGATTTTGATACTATTCAGAAAATAATTACGTCTTTTTTTTTTTTGCAAAATGGCCTGCAACAACTTCCAAAATTTAGAATAAAGACTACCAATGCTCAATTTTATCCATTAAATGCGTAGTTTATACGCAGTTTATACGTGTTAAGTGTTAACGACGAAAGGAATATTGCCAACCTCTTAGCTGTAGGACTGACCGTTCTAGAAATATTTTAGAGTTTTCGCATCTCCTTTGAAAATATGTCCAGTCTCCAAACGAAAACAAAACTGAATTAGAACTGAGAATTCTGTGCAGTTTAAAAAGATATCCATGTTATGTTGTGCAATTAAATCAAATTTAATAATTCGTGAAATAAAGTAAGAAAAAATGAATTTATGTCTTTAGGTATAATCATGTGCTGCTAAAATCCAATTTTTGATTCTAGTAACATGGAAATTTCTGTATTCAAAACAATATTTCTTCCCCGATCGTTGTATGTTGCCGAATTTCAACGTTTGGGAGTAACTTGCCCCCAAGGTGGTTAATGACGTCACGAAAAAAATTATTGCATCGCCGCTATTTTCCTCCCAACAGTGATTGAAACTGTGAAGTATCGTGGTCATTTAGACACAAATAAACCCTTTTATGCATGATTATGTCAAATTGTGTCCTATGCTACAATACTTGACAATGTATCCCCCGAGGGAGGTTAACTCCCCTCCCCGAGGGAACTAATGACATCACTAACACACATATTTTATAGCAGTAATTTTTGACAACAATGATTAAAACTATTAAGTCTCGTGATCGAGTCATAAATAAACCCTTTTATGCATAATTATATCACATTTTCTCCTATGCTGCCATGTTAAAAAAAATATAACATTTCGAATAAATGTTGAAGTTTCCACTCGAATTTAAAAAAATTGTATCTTGTTCTGTATTTTCTGATAATTAAACAGGATATACATTTTCATGACAATCCATTAATATTTCTGGCCACTATCGTGTACATAAGAAATCGACCACAGACAGACGGACATCACTCCAAAATAGTCAAAACGTGTTCAGGAGGTATTAAAACATATATTGACATATGGAATCAGAAAATTTTCGTGAAAACTATACTTTCACAATGCTATATTACATACAATGAGAAAGTAAAAATTGAATTATAAAATATAATAAAAAATTAATTTCTATAATTTTAAATTAAAATACTTAAAGAGCAGTTGCTAGTACAACCAATAGAGTTAATAATGAAAATTTAAGATATTTCTTCATGGCATGATGGTATAAAAATAAATTTTGTGTGTCTTTGCCTTTCCAGAGCTGGAAGAACTGTGGAACACAAAATGACGCGATTTATAAACTTTTTGAACACATTTCTCAGATATTTTCCCCACACTTTATAGGTCAAGTTCCTCAGGTATTCAAAGTTTCACGGTTCTGCCGTGAGCAGTTTGGGCTGTAAATTTATCACATAATCTCACGTAACTGTATGATATAGATAACAGTGAAACTACGGGAAGAAAATAAGAAAACCGATGACTATTAAACGATCTCTTTGTTCTTCTTGGACAGGTTTCACAATTTTTGCAGTTCGTCTGCCAGTAGTAATAAGATATCACCAAGGCACACAAACTAAACTAAACCAAATATATAGGAGAATATTATCGCACCAATAGCTTAATGAATATAGCCTGATTTGGCCAATCAGGGATGCATTTTGGGACATAACTTATTTACTATGTCTCACGAACAACTTGATACTGCAGGCTAGATACAAAAGATTAGTAACCTAGAGGGATTGCCCAATGGTTAAGGCGTGAGAATTCAATGCTCAAACTATCCCCGTATATACACGTAGTACAGGTGCGTTGAAATTGTGGGTCGGACAGTCCTTCCGGCATGTTGGTGACAGGGGATGGCGAGTTCGGTTCCTGTTGATGTCGCCTCACTGGGTTCTTGTCTAAATTGGATGGAACTGGCCAGGCCATGCAAACAGATACCTTGACTTTCGGGTAGGTTGACGGTCTGGATCGATAGGAAAAGGGATCAGCAAGGTCACAAAAAATAAATGTTGCATTTTTACAAGGATTTATTGCAGTAATTTCCAATTCACGAATGTTACGATGAGTGTGATCCTAACTTGCATGAAAAGGTAGTGGAATGATGAGAACACTCAGGAATGGTTTCAGTTCAATCTGAGATCTCAGGGAGAAGATAAAGCTCATTTCAACTAAAGAATAAGTTATTATTGTTCCAGCATCTTAATGGGTAGAGCGTTATGATCCCCGAAATTAGGTGGTTCGAATTCGCGTTAGGATAACTCTTAAAAATTATTAGTTTGGAAAACTAAACTAATAGTTCTAAAGTTCTCTAGAACTAAGCGTTTTAAACATATTTTTAAGAAAAATTTTAGATTAAAAAATACACAAAATTTCTTTAAGAAATAGTATTTTGTGTGTGTCTTGATTATCGTTTCAACACTTAACTTTCATTGAAAACTAGCAAAACTGGGAAACCGGTCAGCAAGTGGTTGGAAAAATAAGTTATAAGAGCCTTTTTAACACTTTACAACAAAATTGAAAAGTGTTTATGACTTTGTTCATCCTGTCTGTCTGTCTATCTGTCTGTCTGTCCGTGAGCACGATAACTGCCGTAAAAATGGCCTAATCAAAATGAAATTTTAGTATGGTGTTCAGACGGTCTGTAGGACCTATGGGAATATAAATGAATAATATCACCCAATTAGTTTTGGATTGAACCCGGGTTGAAAAAATGAAATACATTGAGCCCTATGGGACCTAATTTTTCAAACATTTTTTTAAGCGGATTTAAAATTCGCAAATTGCTTCGAAAATTTTAGGTAATATTCAAATTGTTCCATAAAATATATAAAAAAAAATTCAGCGAAATATATTCAGTAGTTTTTTAAATAAAAATTAAATATTAATTACACCTCTTATATGAAGCGATCAGGTGACCATGATATGTAAAGATCACATGACCCACTTCAAAATGATATATGACATCCATCTTGTCTCAAAATCGTGATTTTTTAAGTTCTTTTTAATTCATATTGAGTGTTGTATCCGTCCTAAAATCACTTTATTTGTGCTTAAATTCTGTGCATCTACATACCGAAACAAAGCAATTACGATATATTTGAGTTTAAATGATCATCCAAATTTGATTATTTCTACAACGAAGCCAATTTTTCACTTATGTAAAATGGAAATAGTAAAATATGTAGAATGAGTTGTATTAGAATTGATGTATTTCTTTAACACAAAATTATTTAGCCCATGGAGTCTGCATAGCTGATATGAATGAAATATTCATTGATTTTACAAAGAGAAGGACGATTTTTTTCGATGAAGTTTTAAGCATAGAGTTTAATATTTTGTAGCTCCATGGTCTTAATTTTTAAATAAAATAAATTATTATAGTATTGTGATGAATGAAATGCTGCTTTTATAGAGATCCAGGCGTGTTACTTTTTCTATGACATCA
Source organism: Amaurobius ferox (assembly GCA_951213105.1). Lineage (NCBI taxonomy): Eukaryota > Metazoa > Arthropoda > Arachnida > Araneae > Amaurobiidae > Amaurobius > Amaurobius ferox. The sequence continues at coordinate 10,749,899 of OX578138.1, read as the reverse complement.
TTTGAATGAATTTCAGTTGTTTTCGATGAAGTTTTCAAATATAATAAATTATCGTAGTATTATGATAGTTTTAAAAATATTACCGAGGAATGTATCGCATTTTAGAGATGTTTAAACCAGGCAATTCATATTTCAATGCCGTCATTTGAATGAAGTTCATTTTTTTCGATGAAGATTTAAGTTTTCAAATATAATAAATTAATGTAGCAGTGTGATAAGTTTTAAAATATTACCGAGGAATGTATTGCATTTTAGACTTGTTTAAATAAAATTGCATTGAAATTGGAAAGTGTTTCATAATCAATGCTTTAAGCATGATTGATCTTTCTTGTTTGATTATATCATATAAACAAAAAATATCATTTAGTCATATTTAACATAATACAGACAAAACACCATTTCTTAAAAAAATTTAGTGAGTCTTGATTATCGTTTCATCACTTACCTTTTATTGAAAAATTGCAAAAACTGGGAAACCGGTCAGCAAGTGGTTGGGAAAATACAGTATAATAGCCTTTTTTGATTATATCATATAAACAAGAAATATCATTTAATCATATTTACCACAATACACACAAAACACCATTTCTTAAAAAAATTTAGTGAGTCTTGATTATCGTTTCATCACTTACCTTTTATTGAAAAATTGCAAATACTGGGAAACCGGTCAGCAAGTGGTTGGGAAAATACAGTATAATAGCCTTTTTTGATTATATCATATAAACAAGAAATATCATTTAATCATATTTACCACAATACACACAAAACACCATTTCTTAAAAAAATTTAGTGAGTCTTGATTATCGTTTCATCACTTACCTTTTATTGAAAAATTGCAAAAACTGGGAAACCGGTCAGCAAGTGGTTGGGAAAATACAGTATAATAGCCTTTTTTGATTATATCATATAAACAAGAAATATCATTTAATCATATTTACCACAATACACACAAAACACCATTTCTTAAAAAAATTTAGTGAGTCTTGATTATCGTTTCATCACTTACCTTTTATTGAAAAATTGCAAAGACTGGGAAACAGGTCAGTAAGTGGTTGAAAAATACAGTATAATAGCCTTTTTTGATTATATCATATAAACAAGAAATATCATTTAATCAGATTTACTACAATACACACTAAACACCATTTCTTGAAGAAATTTAGTGAGTCTTGATTATCGTTTCATCACTTACATTTTATTGAAAAATTGCAAAAACTGGGAAACCGGTCAGCAAGTGGTTGGGAAAATACAGTATAATAGCCTTTTTTGATTATATCATATAAACAAGAAATATCATTTAATCATATTTACCACAATACACACAAAACACCATTTCTTAAAAAAATTTAGTGAGTCTTGATTATCGTTTCATCACTTACCTTTTATTGAAAAATTGCAAAGACTGGGAAACAGGTCAGTAAGTGGTTGAAAAATACAGTATAATAGCCTTTTTTGATTATATCATATAAACAAGAAATATCATTTAATCAGATTTACTACAATACACACTAAACACCATTTCTTGAAGAAATTTAGTGAGTCTTGATTATCGTTTCATCACTTACCTTTTATTGAAAAATTGCAAAAACTGGGAAACCGGTCAGCAAGTGGTTGGGAAAATACAGTATAATAGCCTTTTTTGATTATATCATATAAACAAGAAATATCATTTAATCATATTTACCACAATACACACAAAACACCATTTCTTAAAAAAATTTAGTGAGTCTTGATTATCGTTTCATCACTTACCTTTTATTGAAAAATTGCAAAGACTGGGAAATCGGTCAGCAAGTGGTTGGGAAAATACAGTATAATAGCCTTTTTTGATTATATCATATAAACAAGAAATATCATTTAATCATATTTACCACAATACACACAAAACACCATTTCTTAAAAAAATTTAGTGAGTCTTGATTATCGTTTCATCACTAACCTTTTATTGAAAAATTGCAAAAACTGGGAAACCGGTCAGCAAGTGGTTGGGAAAATACAGTATAATAGCCTTTTTTGATTATATCATATAAACAAGAAATATCATTTAATCATATTTACCACAATACACACAAAACACCATTTCTTAAAAAAATTTAGTGAGTCTTGATTATCGTTTCATCACTTACCTTTTATTGAAAAATTGCAAAAACTGGGAAACCGGTCAGCAAGTGGTTGGGAAAATACAGTATAATAGCCTTTTTTGATTATATCATATAAACAAGAAATATCATTTAATCATATTTACCACAATACACACAAAACACCATTTCTTAAAAAAATTTAGTGAGTCTTGATTATCGTTTCATCACTTACCTTTTATTGAAAAATTGCAAAGACTGGGAAACAGGTCAGTAAGTGGTTGAAAAATACAGTATAATAGCCTTTTTTTATTATATCATATAAACAAGAAATATCATTTAATCAGATTTACTACAATACACACTAAACACCATTTCTTGAAGAAATTTAGTGAGTCTTGATTATCGTTTCATCACTTACCTTTTATTGAAAAATTGCAAAAACTGGGAAACCGGTCAGCAAGTGGTTGGGAAAATACAGTATAATAGCCTTTTTTGATTATATCATATAAACAAGAAATATCATTTAATCATATTTACCACAATACACACAAAACACCATTTCTTAAAAAAATTTAGTGAGTCTTGATTATCGTTTCATCACTTACCTTTTATTGAAAAATTGCAAAGACTGGGAAACAGGTCAGTAAGTGGTTGAAAAATACAGTATAATAGCCTTTTTTGATTATATCATATAAACAAGAAATATCATTTAATCAGATTTACTACAATACACACTAAACACCATTTCTTGAAGAAATTTAGTGAGTCTTGATTATCGTTTCATCACTTACCTTTTATTGAAAAATTGCAAAAACTGGGAAACCGGTCAGCAAGTGGTTGGGAAAATACAGTATAATAGCCTTTTTTGATTATATCATATAAACAAGAAATATCATTTAATCATATTTACCACAATACACACAAAACACCATTTCTTAAAAAAATTTAGTGAGTCTTGATTATCGTTTCATCACTTACCTTTTATTGAAAAATTGCAAAAACTGGGAAACCGGTCAGCAAGTGGTTGGGAAAATACAGTATAATAGCCTTTTTTGATTATATCATATAAACAAGAAATATCATTTAATCATATTTACCACAATACACACAAAACACCATTTCTTAAAAAAATTTAGTGAGTCTTGATTATCGTTTCATCACTTACCTTTTATTGAAAAATTGCAAAAACTGGGAAACCGGTCAGCAAGTGGTTGGGAAAATACAGTATAATAGCCTTTTTTGATTATATCATATAAACAAGAAATATCATTTAATCATATTTACCACAATACACACAAAACACCATTTCTTAAAAAAATTTAGTGAGTCTTGATTATCGTTTCATCACTTACCTTTTATTGAAAAATTGCAAAAACTGGGAAACCGGTCAGCAAGTGGTTGGGAAAATACAGTATAATAGCCTTTTTTGATTATATCATATAAACAAGAAATATAATTTAATCATATTTACCACAATACACACAAAACACCATTTCTTAAAAAAATTTAGTGAGTCTTGATTATCGTTTCATCACTTACCTTTTATTGAAAAATTGCAAAGACTGGGAAACAGGTCAGTAAGTGGTTGAAAAATACAGTATAATAGCCTTTTTTTATTATATCATATAAACAAGAAATATCATTTAATCAGATTTACTACAATACACACTAAACACCATTTCTTGAAGAAATTTAGTGAGTCTTGATTATCGTTTCATCACTTACCTTTTATTGAAAAATTGCAAAAACTGGGAAACCGGTCAGCAAGTGGTTGGGAAAATACAGTATAATAGCCTTTTTTGATTATATCATATAAACAAGAAATATCATTTAATCATATTTACCACAATACACACAAAACACCATTTCTTAAAAAAATTTAGTGAGTCTTGATTATCGTTTCATCACTTACCTTTTATTGAAAAATTGCAAAGACTGGGAAACAGGTCAGTAAGTGGTTGAAAAATACAGTATAATAGCCTTTTTTGATTATATCATATAAACAAGAAATATCATTTAATCAGATTTACTACAATACACACTAAACACCATTTCTTGAAGAAATTTAGTGAGTCTTGATTATCGTTTCATCACTTACCTTTTATTGAAAAATTGCAAAAACTGGGAAACCGGTCAGCAAGTGGTTGGGAAAATACAGTATAATAGCCTTTTTTGATTATATCATATAAACAAGAAATATCATTTAATCATATTTACCACAATACACACAAAACACCATTTCTTAAAAAAATTTAGTGAGTCTTGATTATCGTTTCATCACTTACCTTTTATTGAAAAATTGCAAAAACTGGGAAACCGGTCAGCAAGTGGTTGGGAAAATACAGTATAATAGCCTTTTTTGATTATATCATATAAACAAGAAATATCATTTAATCATATTTACCACAATACACACAAAACACCATTTCTTAAAAAAATTTAGTGAGTCTTGATTATCGTTTCATCACTTACCTTTTATTGAAAAATTGCAAAAACTGGGAAACCGGTCAGCAAGTGGTTGGGAAAATACAGTATAATAGCCTTTTTTGATTATATTATATAAACAAGAAATATCATTTAATCATATTTACCACAATACACACAAAACACCATTTCTTAAAAAAATTTAGTGAGTCTTGATTATCGTTTCATCACTTACCTTTTATTGAAAAATTGCAAAGACTGGGAAACAGGTCAGTAAGTGGTTGAAAAATACAGTATAATAGCCTTTTTTTATTATATCATATAAACAAGAAATATCATTTAATCAGATTTACTACAATACACACTAAACACCATTTCTTGAAGAAATTTAGTGAGTCTTGATTATCGTTTCATCACTTACCTTTTATTGAAAAATTGCAAAGACTGGGAAACAGGTCAGTAAGTGGTTGAAAAATACAGTATAATAGCCTTTTTTGATTATATCATATAAACAAGAAATATCATTTAATCATATTTACCACAATACACACAAAACACCATTTCTTAAAAAAATTTAGTGAGTCTTGATTATCGTTTCATCACTTACCTTTTATTGAAAAATTGCAAAGACTGGGAAACAGGTCAGTAAGTGGTTGAAAAATACAGTATAATAGCCTTTTTTGATTATATCATATAAACAAGAAATATCATTTAATCAGATTTACTACAATACACACTAAACACCATTTCTTGAAGAAATTTAGTGAGTCTTGATTATCGTTTCATCACTTACCTTTTATTGAAAAATTGCAAAAACTGGGAAACCGGTCAGCAAGTGGTTGGGAAAATACAGTATAATAGCCTTTTTTGATTATATCATATAAACAAGAAATATCATTTAATCATATTTACCACAATACACACAAAACACCATTTCTTAAAAAAATTTAGTGAGTCTTGATTATCGTTTCATCACTTACCTTTTATTGAAAAATTGCAAAAACTGGGAAACCGGTCAGCAAGTGGTTGGGAAAATACAGTATAATAGCCTTTTTTGATTATATCATATAAACAAGAAATATCATTTAATCATATTTACCACAATACACACAAAACACCATTTCTTAAAAAAATTTAGTGAGTCTTGATTATCGTTTCATCACTTACCTTTTATTGAAAAATTGCAAAAACTGGGAAACCGGTCAGCAAGTGGTTGGGAAAATACAGTATAATAGCCTTTTTTGATTATATCATATAAACAAGAAATATAATTTAATCATATTTACCACAATACACACAAAACACCATTTCTTAAAAAAATTTAGTGAGTCTTGATTATCGTTTCATCACTTACCTTTTATTGAAAAATTGCAAAGACTGGGAAACAGGTCAGTAAGTGATTGAAAAATACAGTATAATAGCCTTTTTTTATTATATCATATAAACAAGAAATATCATTTAATCAGATTTACTACAATACACACTAAACACCATTTCTTGAAGAAATTTAGTGAGTCTTGATTATCGTTTCATCACTTACCTTTTATTGAAAAATTGCAAAAACTGGGAAACCGGTCAGCAAGTGGTTGGGAAAATACAGTATAATAGCCTTTTTTGATTATATCATATAAACAAGAAATATCATTTAATCATATTTACCACAATACACACAAAACACCATTTCTTAAAAAAATTTAGTGAGTCTTGATTATCGTTTCATCACTTACCTTTTATTGAAAAATTGCAAAGACTGGGAAACAGGTCAGTAAGTGGTTGAAAAATACAGTATAATAGCCTTTTTTGATTATATCATATAAACAAGAAATATCATTTAATCAGATTTACTACAATACACACTAAACACCATTTCTTGAAGAAATTTAGTGAGTCTTGATTATCGTTTCATCACTTACCTTTTATTGAAAAATTGCAAAAACTGGGAAACCGGTCAGCAAGTGGTTGGGAAAATACAGTATAATAGCCTTTTTTGATTATATCATATAAACAAGAAATATCATTTAATCATATTTACCACAATACACACAAAACACCATTTCTTAAAAAAATTTAGTGAGTCTTGATTATCGTTTCATCACTTACCTTTTATTGAAAAATTGCAAAAACTGGGAAACCGGTCAGCAAGTGGTTGGGAAAATACAGTATAATAGCCTTTTTTGATTATATCATATAAAAAAGAAATATCATTTAATCATATTTACCACAATACACACAAAACACCATTTCTTAAAAAAATTTAGTGAGTCTTGATTATCGTTTCATCACTTACCTTTTATTGAAAAATTGCAAAAACTGGGAAACCGGTCAGCAAGTGGTTGGGAAAATACAGTATAATAGCCTTTTTTGATTATATCATATAAACAAGAAATATCATTTAATCATATTTACCACAATACACACAAAACACCATTTCTTAAAAAAATTTAGTGAGTCTTGATTATCGTTTCATCACTTACCTTTTATTGAAAAATTGCAAAGACTGGGAAACAGGTCAGTAAGTGGTTGAAAAATACAGTATAATAGCCTTTTTTGATTATATCATATAAACAAGAAATATCATTTAATCATATTTACTACAATACACACAAAACACCATTTCTTAAAAAAATTTAGTGAGTCTTGATTATCGTTTCATCACTTACCTTTTATTGAAAAATTGCAAAAACTGGGAAACCGGTCAGCAAGTGGTTGGGAAAATACAGTATAATAGCCTTTTTTGATTATATCATATAAACAAGAAATATCATTTAATCATATTTACCACAATACACACAAAACACCATTTCTTAAAAAAATTTAGTGAGTCTTGATTATCGTTTCATCACTTACCTTTTATTGAAAAATTGCAAAAACTGGGAAACCGGTCAGCAAGTGGTTGGGAAAATACAGTATAATAGCCTTTTTTGATTATATCATATAAACAAGAAATATCATTTAATCATATTTACCACAATACACACAAAACACCATTTCTTAAAAAAATTTAGTGAGTCTTGATTATCGTTTCATCACTTACCTTTTATTGAAAAATTGCAAAGACTGGGAAACAGGTCAGTAAGTGGTTGAAAAATACAGTATAATAGCCTTTTTTTATTATATCATATAAACAAGAAATATCATTTAATCAGATTTACTACAATACACACTAAACACCATTTCTTGAAGAAATTTAGTGAGTCTTGATTATCGTTTCATCACTTACCTTTTATTGAAAAATTGCAAAGACTGGGAAACAGGTCAGTAAGTGGTTGAAAAATACAGTATAATAGCCTTTTTTGATTATATCATATAAACAAGAAATATCATTTAATCATATTTACCACAATACACACAAAACACCATTTCTTAAAAAAATTTAGTGAGTCTTGATTATCGTTTCATCACTTACCTTTTATTGAAAAATTGCAAAGACTGGGAAACAGGTCAGTAAGTGGTTGAAAAATACAGTATAATAGCCTTTTTTGATTATATCATATAAACAAGAAATATCATTTAATCAGATTTACTACAATACACACTAAACACCATTTCTTGAAGAAATTTAGTGAGTCTTGATTATCGTTTCATCACTTACCTTTTATTGAAAAATTGCAAAAACTGGGAAACCGGTCAGCAAGTGGTTGGGAAAATACAGTATAATAGCCTTTTTTGATTATATCATATAAACAAGAAATATCATTTAATCATATTTACCACAATACACACAAAACACCATTTCTTAAAAAAATTTAGTGAGTCTTGATTATCGTTTCATCACTTACCTTTTATTGAAAAATTGCAAAAACTGGGAAACCGGTCAGCAAGTGGTTGGGAAAATACAGTATAATAGCCTTTTTTGATTATATCATATAAACAAGAAATATCATTTAATCATATTTACCACAATACACACAAAACACCATTTCTTAAAAAAATTTAGTGAGTCTTGATTATCGTTTCATCACTTACCTTTTATTGAAAAATTGCAAAAACTGGGAAACCGGTCAGCAAGTGGTTGGGAAAATACAGTATAATAGCCTTTTTTGATTATATCATATAAACAAGAAATATAATTTAATCATATTTACCACAATACACACAAAACACCATTTCTTAAAAAAATTTAGTGAGTCTTGATTATCGTTTCATCACTTACCTTTTATTGAAAAATTGCAAAGACTGGGAAACAGGTCAGTAAGTGATTGAAAAATACAGTATAATAGCCTTTTTTTATTATATCATATAAACAAGAAATATCATTTAATCAGATTTACTACAATACACACTAAACACCATTTCTTGAAGAAATTTAGTGAGTCTTGATTATCGTTTCATCACTTACCTTTTATTGAAAAATTGCAAAAACTGGGAAACCGGTCAGCAAGTGGTTGGGAAAATACAGTATAATAGCCTTTTTTGATTATATCATATAAACAAGAAATATCATTTAATCATATTTACCACAATACACACAAAACACCATTTCTTAAAAAAATTTAGTGAGTCTTGATTATCGTTTCATCACTTACCTTTTATTGAAAAATTGCAAAGACTGGGAAACAGGTCAGTAAGTGGTTGAAAAATACAGTATAATAGCCTTTTTTGATTATATCATATAAACAAGAAATATCATTTAATCAGATTTACTACAATACACACTAAACACCATTTCTTGAAGAAATTTAGTGAGTCTTGATTATCGTTTCATCACTTACCTTTTATTGAAAAATTGCAAAAACTGGGAAACCGGTCAGCAAGTGGTTGGGAAAATACAGTATAATAGCCTTTTTTGATTATATCATATAAACAAGAAATATCATTTAATCATATTTACCACAATACACACAAAACACCATTTCTTAAAAAAATTTAGTGAGTCTTGATTATCGTTTCATCACTTACCTTTTATTGAAAAATTGCAAAAACTGGGAAACCGGTCAGCAAGTGGTTGGGAAAATACAGTATAATAGCCTTTTTTGATTATATCATATAAAAAAGAAATATCATTTAATCATATTTACCACAATACACACAAAACACCATTTCTTAAAAAAATTTAGTGAGTCTTGATTATCGTTTCATCACTTACCTTTTATTGAAAAATTGCAAAAACTGGGAAACCGGTCAGCAAGTGGTTGGGAAAATACAGTATAATAGCCTTTTTTGATTATATCATATAAACAAGAAATATCATTTAATCATATTTACCACAATACACACAAAACACCATTTCTTAAAAAAATTTAGTGAGTCTTGATTATCGTTTCATCACTTACCTTTTATTGAAAAATTGCAAAAACTGGGAAACCGGTCAGCAAGTGGTTGGGAAAATACAGTATAATAGCCTTTTTTGATTATATCATATAAACAAGAAATATCATTTAATCATATTTACCACAATACACACAAAACACCATTTCTTAAAAAAATTTAGTGAGTCTTGATTATCGTTTCATCACTTACCTTTTATTGAAAAATTGCAAAAACTGGGAAACCGGTCAGCAAGTGGTTGGGAAAATACAGTATAATAGCCTTTTTTGATTATATCATATAAACAAGAAATATCATTTAATCATATTTACCACAATACACACAAAACACCATTTCTTAAAAAAATTTAGTGAGTCTTGATTATCGTTTCATCACTTACCTTTTATTGAAAAATTGCAAAAACTGGGAAACCGGTCAGCAAGTGGTTGGGAAAATACAGTGTAATAGCCTTTTTTGATTATATCATATAAACAAGAAATATCATTTAATCATATTTACCACAATACACACAAAACACCATTTCTTAAAAAAATTTAGTGAGTCTTGATTATCGTTTCATCACTTACCTTTTATTGAAAAATTGCAAAGACTGGGAAACCGGTCAGCAAGTGGTTGGGAAAATACAGTATAATAGCCTTTTTTGATTATATCATATAAACAAGAAATATCATTTAATCATATTTACCACAATACACACAAAACACCATTTCTTAAAAAAATTTAGTGGGTCTTGATTATCGTTTCATCACTTACCTTTTATTGAAAAATTGCAAAAACTGGGAAACCGGTCAGCAAGTGGTTGGGAAAATACAGTATAATAGCCTTTTTTGATTATATCATATAAACAAGAAATATCATTTAATCATATTTACCACAATACACACAAAACACCATTTCTTAAAAAAATTTAGTGAGTCTTGATTATCGTTTCATCACTTACCTTTTATTGAAAAATTGCAAAAACTGGGAAACCGGTCAGCAAGTGGTTGGGAAAATACAGTGTAATAGCCTTTTTTGATTATATCATATAAACAAGAAATATCATTTAATCATATTTACCACAATACACACAAAACACCATTTCTTAAAAAAATTTAGTGAGTCTTGATTATCGTTTCATCACTTACCTTTTATTGAAAAATTGCAAAGACTGGGAAACAGGTCAGTAAGTGGTTGAAAAATACAGTATAATAGCCTTTTTTGATTATATCATATAAACAAGAAATATCATTTAATCAGATTTACTACAATACACACTAAACACCATTTCTTGAAGAAATTTAGTGAGTCTTGATTATCGTTTCATCACTTACCTTTTATTGAAAAATTGCAAAAACTGGGAAACCGGTCAGCAAGTGGTTGAAAAATACAGTATAATAGCCTTTTTTGATTATATCATATAAACAAGAAATATCATTTAATCATATTTACCACAATACACACAAAACACCATTTCTTAAAAAAATTTAGTGAGTCTTGATTATCGTTTCATCACTTACCTTTTATTGAAAAATTGCAAAAACTGGGAAACCGGTCAGCAAGTGGTTGGAAAAATACAGTATAATAGCCTTTTTTGATTATATCATATAAACAAGAATTATCATTTAATCATATTTACCACAATACACACAAAACACCATTTCTTAAAAAAATTTAGTGAGTCTTGATTATCGTTTCATCACTTACCTTTTATTGAAAAATTGCAAAGACTGGGAAACAGGTCAGTAAGTGGTTGAAAAATACAGTATAATAGCCTTTTTTGATTATATCATATAAACAAGAAATATCATTTAATCAGATTTGCTACAATACACACTAAACACCATTTCTTGAAGAAATTTAGTGAGTCTTGATTATCGTTTCATCACTTACCTTTTATTGAAAAATTGCAAAAACTGGGAAACCGGTCAGCAAGTGGTTGAAAAATACAGTATAATAGCCTTTTTTGATTATATCATATAAACAAGAAATATCATTTAATCATATTTACCACAATACACACAAAACACCATTTCTTAAAAAAATTTAGTGAGTCTTGATTATCGTTTCATCACTTACCTTTTATTGAAAAATTGCAAAAACTGGGAAACCGGTCAGCAAGTGGTTGGAAAAATACAGTATAATAGCCTTTTTTGATTATATCATATAAACAAGAATTATCATTTAATCATATTTACCACAATACACACAAAACACCATTTCTTAAAAAAATTTAGTGAGTCTTGATTATCGTTTCATCACTTACCTTTTATTGAAAAATTGCAAAGACTGGGAAACAGGTCAGTAAGTGGTTGGGAAAATACATTATAAGAACCTTTTTTGATTATATCATATAAACAAGAAATATCACATAATAATATTTTACCACATAATATATATGATAAAGAGTCAGTTTTCTGTAATTCTCTGCTACCTTTCCACAAAATCCGGTTAAAAGCAACATGCATAGTAAAGAGCTTTTACGATTAAATGTTGATACATTAACTTGGAGCCAGGAAACATTTTTCCGTTTATGGGCCTCACTAAAAATGCCGCGGCCGCATTAAATTTGATTTACGGGCAGATTCAATTCGAGATGAACTGCGGAATTGTTTTTAATTAAATTTTGAATGTCTTTTGGAATGCCACGTGGAGCCGCTAGAAAATGGCGCAACGATGGTAAGACTTCAAACTTTCTAGGAAGAATTTTGCAATTACGTAATTTAACTTTCGAAACTGGTGCTCAAAATTAAAGGATAATATTTAAAAGGATACAAGCGTAAACAAGGAGATGAGATGAAATTGGTGTACATGAAAATTTAATAACGCAGAAGACGAATGTGCACTTGTTTTGCAGTATTCGGAGCATGACGTGGCTGCAAATATGCAAATTAGGAGTGGGTTTAAAAGGCGGGATAGTTCTCTTGTCTCATACACCATGTGCAGGATGGTGGTAATGCAGCACAAGGTTCAGTTTGGCTTCCCGGGACGACTTTCAACAGTGGTGTGCGATTTGTAAGATGGAAGATGGTCAGTTTCAGACAGAGTCCTAAATATTCCACAAAATGTTCATTATGGACTCTGGAAATAATTTAAAAATACAGGAGGTGTTCTTTGACGAACAGGACATGGTTTTGCCTATTCCACAACTGCAAGAAACGACGGTTATATGTCTGTGACTGTAACAGGACACAAAGAGATAGATGACAACGAGGCACATCGCTCATCTGGGAGCAACTACAGAGTACTACATAAGGCAGATCTTCATTCACTCGATAAAGCTACTGTGTTCTTCTCATTGCCTCCACCAAAAGAGCTGATTTAAGTTGATAAAGCCTGTGAAGAGCATCCTTTGTGCTCTTATCAGTTGCCACTCTTTCATTTCTCGGATTAATCATGAATTATTTTGAATACTGATTCTCAACAGATTGTCATAGGAGAGTAACCAGGGACACACTACATCCTCTTTAAATCGAGGAAAAGATTGAGGTTCGTTAGTGTTAACGTGCTTGTGTGGCTAGGAATGATGTACGGACGACATCTTTCAGGATGGGTAACTGGTCTGAGAAAGATGAAATCCTGGATCCTTATCCGAGACTTTTCAAGAGAGATGTTGCCTTGGGTGTCATTTTTATGGATGACAGTGCAAGACATTATTAATCCGAGTTTGTAGATGACTTCCTGGGAAGTAAGGATTTTCCGTGAATAAAGTAGTCAACCAGATCAACTAATCTGAAGCCCATCGAGCACGTGTGGATAGTTGGTGAATTGAGCAATCAGGCAGATCACCTAATCTCCAGCCCATCGAGCATCTGAGGATATTTGATGAATGAATTAGTCAATCAGTCATCAGATCACCTAATCTCAAGCCCATCGAGCACGTGAGGATATTTGATGAATGAAGTAGTCAACCAGATCAACTATTCCCAAGCCCATCGAGCACGTGAGAAATGCATTGGGAAGATACATCTTAATTTGCCATCCACATCCCAGAATTCTTTAGGAGCTCTGAACAGATATTGAAGATGGGCTATATATATATCCCCCAGGAACTTATATTGTTGTCAACAGCAGCAGAAATCGCTGACACAGTCTATCAGAGATGATCATTTGATCATACGCTCATTTGATCATCCCAGAACTCTTTAGAAACTCTAAACCGACCTTGTAGATAGATGGGCCATATATTCTCCCCAGGAACTCATTGATAGGCTTTTCAACAGCACCAAGAATCGCTTTCACAGCTGTATGTCCATCAGAGATGATCATTTGATTATACACCGTATTAAACTACCTTGTACTCCTTCAACAGGGCAATATTGTATTCCTATACCTACGGAATAATGGGTTTAAATTTCACAATGATGCTAATACTCCTCCTGTATTTGACGAATCATGCAATAACGAATAACAAACGTTATTGCAGTTCCTTGCTTATAATACGAGTTACATATAGTTTTGCACATCATTCTTTAATTTTTAGAGCCACTGTATATCTATAAATACGAATCAGCTTATATTTTAAATTTTCGATAATCAGTGATAAATTCTCAATTTAGTGATAATTTATTTTGTTTATATCTCAGCATTTACAGCGGGAATTTGTCACATAACATCATTACGACCAAAAATTGTCATACTTCATTTGAAATATTCAACAAACAGCTTGGAATTATATAAATAACAAGAAACTGTTCTCGGCGTTGCCCAAGATTTAAAGCAGAGATTAATTGAATTAGTTCATTATATTTTTCGAAAGATTTAGTCGATCGCTGGGCGCTTTAATTACAAACCGCACTGGAGCACTAATTACACACCAATCCGCAGATTGGATATTTAAAACGCTTTGATGCTGGCGCTGGACACATGGAATGCTAAACCATCACACGATTGCATATTACACTCTAAATATGACTTTTGCCGTATTCGCGGGTATATAAACTCTTTTGATACTCCCGAAATAAGTTGTTTTGATACGTCATAAATAAACTCCTTTGATTGGTCCCAAATACACCGCTTACCCTCTGTGTGGGGGCGTAATATGTATTAAATATACTGTTTTCATGCACCCTGTATAAGGTCTTTCGATTCACTACGTAAGCTACATAAGCTCTTTTGATTCACTAAATAAACTATATAAGCTCCTTCGATTAAAATCAACAGCACATTTTCTAAATGAAAATTCTTGCAAACTCGGGTATTTTCGATTCTATTACCAACTCGAAACCCAAATAAATCCCTAAGTAAATGACTTCAGTCTCGCTGATGACGTCGCGTCGAAATGCCAACTCTAGGCTCCCTTCCCAAGGCGTTCAAAGACGGGCAGAATATCTATTTTATCAGTCGTCTCGTGCGCTGTTAGAATTCCTTTGAAAATTTATGAAGCCTTACACATAAATTCATTATTAATGAACGGAATAGATCAGAAACACAGAAGCATAATTTTTTTATTGGAGCAGTGTGATATTAAATAAAATATCTGGTAAATGATAAAGATGGGATTGTCATTCCATATTTTTATATCGGAATATAAAACTTAGAGACGTTTTAAATACGCGAAAACTATATATATATATATATATATATATATATAATACACGAAAGTTCGTCTATTAATCCGTGATACCGTTTAAGGTGCTTGAAAGACAATTCCCTTTCAACGTCATCTTTACGACAGTGTCAAGAGGGAAACTCAAGCAATATTTCGGTCACTAAATTACACATTTATGCGAAAATAGGAAAATAGTGCTAAAATAATTTAAAACTAATTCAGATTTTAATACGCATCGAAGCGAATCGTCCCGGGTCCTCAAGTACCTGTATACAAAATTTCATGTGCGTACGACATTTAGATTTTCCGCTACAGAAGACACAGACAGACAAACACACACACAAACACCTTCCTTTATAATTATAGATAAATATATCCTAACAGACTACCAATATTATCTATCCAATTGTTCAATGACACGGTTGAAAATAGTTTAACCTTCTTAGCAGAATTAAATATTAGCGTAATAACTTGTAGCCAGGAAGCATTTTTCCATTTACGAATTCCGCTAAAAATGTCACGGCTGCATTAAATTTGAATTACGTCCGGATTCAATTCAAGACTAACTGCAAAACTCTTTTTAATTAAATTTTGAAAGGCTTTCAGAATGCCATCCACAACTGCTACAAATAACAGAGGAGCGGCGATAAGACAAACTTTCCTGGGAAAAATTTTGTAATTACATAATTCAGGTGCGCCATTTTTAGAAATTCTTTAGCGGTTCATAGATACTATTTGCATATATTTTAAATGCGATTCAATCTTTGAGTTAATATAAACCAAGTGTTTTATAAACAAGTTAATATAAACCAAGTGCTTATTAAACTTGTCAAGTGCTAAGGTTCGTAGGAAAGTCTTTAAGCATCCCAATAACTTTGTAAGGAAATGTTCTTTGCGTGTATTATCATGATTTCTATTCGATCCGGCATGGTACTTATAGTAAAGTGACCATGCCGGATCAAACAGGAATTGCAGTGACTTACGAAATGGTAGAGAATGAACTAATTAGTAGAAATCGACACCAGTAATACGCAAAGCGTGTATATGGAAGGCAATGAAGACTGTCAAAAGTCATATCACCAGAGCCTGTAACACGGTAACACCTGCAATACTTGTCAAGTTATGCGTTAATATGGTTTTACGATTCCAAATCTGCATGGTTGCTGACGGAGGAGCTTTTCGACAGGCTGTATATTCTATATACCCGATTCCTACTAGTTTGGGAATGCCTCTACAACTTTGAATTTGCCTTTCTTCGTCTATTTCGTTTTACTGTCGAGTTCATGATCCTAATTGCTTACATTTTTCTCTAGGAACGCTGCAATCAATTTTATTTGGTCGGAGAGGAGGATTTTATTATAGTCAGACCTAGCCTATACACACATTGACCTTTTCTTGGGAACCCTGTTAAATCTTGAAAATATTATACAAGGTAATACTCAGCAATGGTAACGCCGAGATTCTAAATTTTAAGCTCCTGGGATCAGAAATTCTAAATTTTGGGATTTATTTTAATTATATTATATTTTATGAAAAAAAAATTGTTTCGATTTTGCATGGACGTCAAAGTTATGATGTCGTCAATTAATCTTAACTTTCGCATATTATTGTATGGAAATAGTACTGTTTTTACGAAAATTTTTATTTTACGACATCCTAAGCCATTGTCGAATAATTTTGTATCCTAAGCCATTATCGAACAATTTTGTAAAGTTGCCCGACTGCATATGCATGTGTATATATGTATATGCCTGTGAGATGTGGATACGATAACTCAAGAATAAATGTTTCTATTGTTATAAACTCATATATGTAGATACATTATGTTGCTGTTGTTGAAGCCCAGACCGTCCGACCTACCAGAAAGGTGTTGAAGACCCAGACCGTCCGACTCGTCACCAAGGACTTGAGCATCTATTTGGACGGCCGGGAAATACCAGAAAGGTGTAAGGTAACTGTTTGGACGGTCGGGAAGTGCCACCCAATTTAAACCGGAACCCAGTGGGGGAGGCATCCACAGGGACCGTACCCTCCTTCCCCTACCACCAACCTCTCGGAAGAACTTTCGGACCCACATGTTTAACGTGATCGTACTCCGCATGAACACGGCGGCAGTTTTGGCAGTGGCTGGAATCGAACCCGGGCCTACCGAGTGCAACTCCAGCGCGCTAACCAATGGGCTACCGCGCCGTAATTATTATTTCAAATTTTATTTAAAAGACTACTTAACGTATTTTGATGAATTTTTTTACGAATTTTACGTGATAATTTGAATATCTGTTAAAATTGTTAACGTAATTTGTGAATTTTAACTCCGCTTTAAAAATGTTTGAATAATTAGGTCCCATAGGATTCAATGTATTTCATTTTTTCCACACGGGTTTAATCCAAAACTAATTGGTGATATTATTCTTTTACATTCACATATATCCCACAGACCGTGTCAACAACATATTAAAATTGCATTTTGATAAAGTGCTTTTTA
The DNA here is from genome assembly GCA_951213105.1 of Amaurobius ferox. Taxonomy (NCBI): domain Eukaryota; kingdom Metazoa; phylum Arthropoda; class Arachnida; order Araneae; family Amaurobiidae; genus Amaurobius; species Amaurobius ferox. Next base: position 10,732,111 of record OX578138.1, on the reverse strand, counting down.
CGTCAATTATCGTGCGAACGGACAGATGGAATGAACAAAGTATAGACTATCTGACATAATACTAAAATTTCATTTTGATAAAGTCATTTTTACGGCAGTTATCGGGCGAACGGACAGACAGACAGACAGACAAAATGAACAAAGTCATAAACGCTTTACAACTATGTTGGAAAGTGTTAAAATGTGTTTCTTCAAACACCATAGTTACTCTTTAAAATGACCTCTCAAATTAGTTAAAAGTTTCTTTCTTAAGGTGGCAACAACTGAGTGACGTCGACGGATGTATTTGGTTATTATTTGTGGTAATATAAAATCTTTTTTTTTATGCCAATAGCATCCATAATTGCTGAAATGACAAATTTTTCCTGATAATGTATACTATTATTACTGTACAAGGCATTATCATTGTTTTTTAACAAAAATAATGATATTAAAATCTAAATATTTGAATTCTAATTATGGTAATTACCAGTAGCGTAGCGTGAGATTTTTGACTAAGGAGGTTGAAAATTTGGCAAAAATTTGGTATTACAAGTGAAATTTATATTGGAATTCGTATTTTCATAAGTTTTTATTTCAATAAGTTATATTTATTGGTGAATGAAATAAAATAATTTTACATAAAGTTGCAAAGAGTGGATGAAATGCACGAGATTTTAAAATGTTACCTATTTAAGATGATTACATAAGAGATATAGCATTTTAAATGCTTTCTTATTTCTAAATTAGATGAATTTTTACAATCAAGTTATTAAATATGAAGTCATGGTCGCCCATAGGGGACGTAAAATGGGAGTCACACTCCCCCTTGTGGAAAATCAATATAACAAAGGCAAGCATCAAGCCAGTCGATGTTGTACATTATGTTCTTGTGTTTGCCTCTCCCCCCACCCATCGGAAAAAGTTTTGCAGGCAACTATGTATGTAGAAATATATTGGAATATTATTAGCAAGTGATAGAAAAATATGTTAGTTTTGTAAATATAAACAGCTAGAACTAACGAAATAAATCGATAATTCAAATAAGTGTTATTTTATGAAATTAAACTCAATTTAATACATTATGAAAAGAAAGAAAGATAAAATAAATTTAAGTTTGAAGGGAAAGTCATGTGTTGCCCACACCAAATTTTTTTAAATACATGATGCATAATTTTCATTGTTGCTGTTAAAATCACACAACTTTTACACAAATTTCTTTCTTAATTCTCGGACCTTTCTAATTTGTAGACTTTTTTATCCAAACACTTGCTGGTGAACATCTTTTGTGCGATTTTCCAGCAAGCTTTCAGAAATTAAAAAAAATTAAAACATTATCTATAATATTAAAAGACAATCGCGTATGTTTGTGAAGAAAATGTTTGTGAAGAAACAGAGAAGATTATATACCCAAGACCTGGATGAAGAGATTCGAACAAGAATAAATGAGTCCGAACAAGAATAAATGAGACCTAATCCGAAGAATATCCTAAGAATAAATGAGACTCAAGTCCGAACAAGAATAAATGAGACCTAATAAGACGAAAAATAGGTTAAAGTGACACATTAGAGACCCAAACGTTAAGAAATGGGGCGAAGTAAATGGAAAAAGTGACAGGGTACTCCTCCAAACAGCAAACAAAAATGGAGTACTAGACAAGTCATTCCTAGAATTTTTTAAAATATGGAACTCTTCAAAGAAGTTAAGATCATAGATCGACGTCCATTTTTGTATGATCCTTGCTAAAGAAACTCGAAACGGTGGTCAAATAGGAATATTGAACATTTGAGGATTTATTAAATTCCTATTTTTTGACTTGAGTTCCTATTTGAGTCTTCATGTTGGTTGTGACATGAATGAAAATGATGGTTGTAAAAGAATATTAATCTTCTACTATTTCAGTTAGATAATTTGGATTCATATACTGTCCACATTTCATGCTTTCGTAAATTGGTTTACAAACTGAACGAGGAATTTTCTTTTTTATTTTATATTTACCCCAAAAATTCTTTATGTAAAAATAAATAAATAAATAAATGAAATAAAAGTATTCATAAATGGGAAGAAAAAGCGTTTTTTAATTCTAGACTATTTTTAAACAGAGATCCTATCTGGTATTTTTTGCCAGAGTGATGAATAAATTAGCTTTTGCTGTAAAGGATGTTCTGTCAGGAGAGATTATGTTTGAGGGAGTTTCTTGTTTGTTTGCAGCTTCCTCATGAATAAAGAAGAATCCTCCTTAACAAAGGTGGCAGGATGATGGTTTTAGAACAATTTAAAAGATAGGAAGAAGGAAAATTTTAAAATCATCGCTTGTTAAATTATTTTAGTTTCCTGTCTACACACTCCGTTGGAAAGTTCTTTAACACTACAATAACTTTGTAAGGAAAGGTCCATGAGTGTGTACGTTAGGTCTAATCGTTATCTAGCCTTAGGTCTAGTTATTAGGTCTGTCCATGCACTATCGAATAAAAGTAATTCGCAATGTCCCTAGCGAAGAATTTTAAAACTTAGGCTAGCGAACTTGGTAGCAAAGTTATATAGCGTATAGACGCCATTTACGGTATTTTCGCACACCTGGAGCGAATTATCGTCAAGTTGGCAATATGCCGCTAAATGAGTCGACAAGTTAGCCAAATTTATCGCCAAGCGTTATATACAGACAAAGAAAAATAATTTATTATATATAAATGACTGTTGGCGAATTATTGGGTGTAAGAATACGAAACTATCAACTGAATGGTAGTTATGGAGCATTGGCATGAGAAACGTCTGAAAAGGAAGCAATAAATACCTGTTAAAAGTCGTATCATCTGGACCTATAACACGGTGATACTTCCAAATGCTTGCCAAAGTACTCTGTGATATTCCAAATGTATATAGTTGCCTACGGAGAGCATGTTGAACAGACATTAAATTCATGTATACAATGTAGATTGTGGACATTAGATTCCTGTACACAATGACTTATTCATAGAGGGGGTCCGGTAGATCCGGATGCAATTCCCGTGCGCTAAGCACTGGGCTGTCGCGCCCTCTCATAAAGCAATTAATTTATTTTTATATAGTGACATCTTTAGCTCAGCATTATAACGCTCACCAATCACGTTTTTGTCCGGGGGTCAAACTCGGTACTGTCGATTTAAGGATTTCACTACAAAAGGAAGTTGTACGAAGGATTCAAAACCCTCTGCGCTTTCGTAATCGGTCACGTGATCGACAGCATTCCCGCAAACACACCTCTTCACCAGCTTATATCTTCTTCTCTCCTTGAATTTATAGCTAATGTATTTTATGTGAAACCCAATGTCAATTCAGCTGCAACAACAAAAGCACTGTAAAGAACGCATAAAAGGTAGTATCACATACCGTGAGCTGGAGACGTATTTAACTCAACGCCATAATACACACCTCTCACGCTTCATCACGGTATCAAACACCGTTACTGAAAGTTGGAAGTTTTGCGTTCTCGCTATATATCAATTTATAAAGTTCGTTATAACAGAAAGGAGACTCATAAACTTTATGTTTATTACTTGCAACGCAAACAGCTGTGTTAAATATAGATATTTTCTGGTAGTGTGTGTTCCGGGAATGCATGCATATATCATTTTCTGGGATGAATTATGATCTTTCAGACGAAATTGCTCTCTAGGGATGTTTGCTTTTGTTCTCAGCCACTGTACGCTTATGAATAAAAGAGAACACCTTCTCTCGAGGGGAATACTGAGACTATTGTGCTTTCAAAATTATTTGAATTTATAGAGTGAAAAGCAAAGAACATGAGCTGTGTGAAATATTGGAATCTTATTTATTAATGGCAAATATAGCCAGTCCATCTCGTTAGGACAAATACTTCTAAATTTCCGTAATACATTAAATAATATTGTTTTTCATAAAATTATATTCAAATATTTAATTTAATTCACCTAAAATGAAGCTTACTTATCCCTGTTCTTGCTATAAAAAATTATATTCACAGGCAGGTCTGAAGAACAAAATGGCCCAGTCCCGTTTGTAAACAAATTTACAAAAAATTCGACAGACGACAAAATGGAGACGCTAAAAAAGTAGAAGTAGTTAATACCCATGCCATTTTTATCCGATTTCAACGATCGGTTGAACACGATAAAATGTATAATTGACACATTTTTGCCAAAATAAGACAGATTGAATATATCAATCATTCCCGTAATTCTATATCCAAAATACGTTAACTGCGTCATAGGCAGTCGTACCAAACTCTAATCAGCACCAGGTTCACCCATGACTGACTGACTTACCTATAAAATTTTATGAAATTGGGTCCATTAGTTTTTGAGTTAGAGTGAATACTTGCATTGCACAGATAGACACACCCACCCACACACACACACGCAGGCAAACATATTATGACACAGAAGCTACGCTAAAATTCACGCAAAGACGTTACACCTATACATTACCATGTATTATAGGGAAAGTAATAGAAATTGAATTAAAATTAAAAATTCAGTGCCATTTCAAACAATTATCCGTGCTATTTTATGCAATTAATCTCAATGTAATAAATGAAACAAAGAAAGGTAAAATGAATTTGAGTCTGTCATGTGCTGCCCCCATCAGATTTTTTACTTTTATTTAATACATGATAATGTATAGGGAAAGTATTGGAATCGTGTCGAAAATCGCAACTCGAATTTTCGACGAATCTCACGCTTTGAACACTCTAGTACTCGAGGAACATTTTTTAGCATGACATCTGTGTGTATGTGTGTGTGTCTATCTGCTTGTGTGTCTGTCTGTCTGTTCAATGTATGTATTCACTCTAATAAACTAATTGATCAAATTTTATAAAATTTGGTGTACCATTTAGTTGTAGGTTATCCTGTTGCTGATTAGATTTTGGTATGACTCGAAAAAAAAAACCTGTTTTTTTTAGGACACACAAAAATTCACTCTAACTGAAAAACGAACTAAACAAATTTGACATATTTGGTAGGAAAGTTACTTGTGGGTGACTCTGTTGAATCAATTTTGATACTATTCAGAAAAGAATTACCCTTTCCTTTGCAAAATGGCCTGCAACAATTTCCAAAATCATAAATAAAGGACTGCAAATGCTCAATTTTATCCATTAAATGCGTAGTTTATACGTCAGTTTTAACGACAAAAGGAATATTACCAATCTCTTAGCTGTAGGACTGACCGTTCTAGAAATATTTTAGAGTTTTCGCATTTCCTTTGAAAATACGCCCAGTCTCCAAAAATGGAATTATGACTTCGAATTCTGTGCAATTAAAAAAAAATTATCCATGTTATGTTGTGCAATTAAATTCAATATCATGAATTGTAAAGTAAGAAAAAATGAGTTTCTGTTTTTGGGGAAAATCATGTGCTGCTAAAATCCGATTTTAAATTCTGGTAACATGGAAATTTCTGTATGTAAAACGATATTTCTTCCCAATGTTGCCGAATTTCAACGTTTGAAATCCTTTTAAGCTAAAAATCAATTATTAGTAAAAAGAAAAATATTTTCAATAGTTTGATTGAAACAATAGCCAGAACACAATTTAAGTATTTGAAGCTTAACTCTGTTATTGTGCTTCCAAATGAAATCAAAATCTTCATAAATTAACTAAAGTGTGGTGCAACTCGACTTTCCCATATTAAATTCACTTTTTTTTCAAGTTTTACAAGAATATGCTTGAAAAATCAGTATTGTGGGTCCAAATGATTACAAGTATACCGTGTTCCTGTTTACGTTAAAGGGCATGAAAAGCTATTTCTATTGATATCATACGTATCAATGCATTCGCTGGGGATAACTTGCCCCCTACCCCCACTCTAAGGGGACTAATGACACCACGAACAAAGAAAATTGCATCGCTGCTATTTTTCAATGATAGAAACTATTAAGTCTCGTGACCATTTAGACACAAATAAACCCTTTTATGCAAGATTATGCCAAATTTTGTCCTATGCGATCATACTTGACAATGTACCCCCTGGAGGGAAGGTAACTCCACCCCCCCCCCTCCAATGGAACCAATGACGTCAGGAACACAAATATTTTATTGTGCAATTTTTTACAACAATGATTGAAACTATTAAGTCTCGTGATCATTGAGCCATAAATACACTCTTTTAAGCGCAAAAAATCTCCCATCAAACCCAGAGATAAGGTTTTAATTCACTTTCAAGCGATTTTCAAGCTTTTCGTTTAGATAAACCACGCAGTTAGAGAGTAGAACTCCTAGGAAAATGTTTCGTTTTTCATTAATATCTCAACAACCCCTGGTTTTAGATACTCGAAACTTGGACTAAATTTAAGGGGGACTATTTCAAGGCTATCCACAAAATTTCATCAAATTCGATTCAGCCGTTCTCTCGTGATGATGAGACAAACGAAAATGTAGTTTTTTACTAATATCTCGAGAACCACTGATCGTAGAAACTCCAAACATGGAAAAAATTTTAAGTGGGACTATTTCCAGGCTACCCACAAAATTTCATCAAATTCGGTTCAGAAGTTCTCCCGTGATGACAGGACAGACAGACAGACAGACAGATTTTCAATTTTATTTATATAGATATTACCAACCCAATAACTTAATGGATAGAGCGTAATTTGACTAAAGATGCATGTATGTTGGGACATAAGTTATTTACTACGTCTCACGAACAACTTGATACTGCATTCTAGATACGAAAGATCACTAAAGAAGAGGGATAGCCCAATGGTTAAGGCGTGAGGATTACACTCGGATGACCCGATTTCGATGTACTAAATATCTCTGTATGTACACGCAGTACAGGTTAATTAAAATTGTGGGTCGGACAGTACTTCCGACATGTTGGTTACAGGGGATGGCGCGTTCTGTACCTGTTGATGTCGCCCTCATTGGGTTCTTGTCCTCATTGGATGGCACTGTCTCGGCCATGCAAACAGATACCTTGCAATTTTGGGTACGTCAGCGATGTGAGTCGAAGGTAAAAGGGATCAAAAAGGTCACAAAAACAGATGTTACATTTTCACAATGATTTATTGCAGTGATTTCCAATTCACGAATATTACGATGAGTCCAAACTTGCATAAAGGGTAGAGGAATGATGGAAACTCTCAGGTATGGATTCACTTCAATTTGAGATCTCAGGGAGAAGGTATGGCTCATTTCAACTATATAATAAAGTATTATCGTTCCAATATCATAATAGGTAGAACATCGTTATGACCCCCGAAATTAGGTGGTTCAAATTCGGATTAAGACAACCCTTTATAAAACTAAGAGTTTTAAAGTTCTCTAGAACCTAAAGTTCTAAACAACTCTTTAAGAAAAATTTTAGATTAAAAAATTACACACAAAACACCATGGGCGCGGTAGCCCATTGGTTAGCGCGCTGGAGTTGCACTCGGTAGGCCCGGGTTCGATTCCAGCCACTGCCAAAACTGCCGCCGTGTTCATGCGGAGTACGATCACGTTAAACATGTGGGTCCGAAAGTCCTTCCGAGAGGTTGGTGGTAGGGGAAGGAGGGTACGGTCCCTGTGGATGCCTCCCCCACTGGGTTCCGGTCTAAATTGGGTGGCACTTCCCGACCGTCCAAACAGTTACCTTACACCTTTCTGGTAGGTCGGACGGTCTGGGTTTCAACAACAACAACACAAAACACCATTTCTTAAAGAAATTTAGTGCGTCTTGATTATCGTTTCATCACTCACCTTTCATTGAAAAATTGCAAAAACTGGGAAACCGGCCAGCAAGTGGTTGGGAAAATACATTATAAGACTCTTTTTTGATTATATCATATAAACAAAAAATATCATATAATCATATTTGCCACAATACACACAAAACACCATTTCTTAAAGAAATTTAGCGCGTCTTGGTTATGGTTTCATCACTTACCTTTGATTGAAAAATTACAAAAACTGGGAAACCAGTCAGCAAGTGGTTGGGAAACGACAGTATAATAGACAGTAAAAAGACAGTATAGCATTTTCTTTATTATATGATATAAACAAGAAATATCATTTAATCATATTTTACTATATAATTTATATGATAAAGCGTCAGCTTTCTGTAATTCTTTGTTACCTTTCCACAAAATCCGGTTAAAAGCAACATGCATAGTAAAGAGCTTTTACGATTAAATGTTGACACATTAACTTGGAGCCAGAAAGCATTTTTCCGTTTATAGGCCTCACTAAAAATGCCGCGGCCGCATTAAATTTGATTTGCGGGCAGATTCAATTCGAGATGAACTGCGGAATTGTTTTTAATTAAATTTTGAATGGCTTTCGGAATGCCACATGGAACCGCTAGAAAATGGCGCAACGATGGTAACACTTCAAACTTTCTAGGAAGAACTTTGCAATTACTTAATTTGACTTTCTAAACAGGTGCTCAAAATTAAAGGATAATATTTAAAAGGATACAAGCGTAAGCAAGGAGATGAGATGAAATTGGTGTACATGAAAATTTAGCAAAGCAGAAGACGATTGTGAAGAAGAAGACAGTGCAAGGCATTATTGATTCCAGTTCGTAGATGACTTCCTGGGAAGTATGGATTTTTGGTGAATGAAATAGTCAAACAGATCAAATAAGATCACGCCCATCGATCACGTGAGGATATTTGATGAATGAAGTAGTCAACCAGATCAACTATTCCCAAGCCCATCGAGCACGCGAGGAATGCATTGGAGATATACATTTCAATTTGCCAACCTCATCCCAGAACTCTTTAGAAGCTCTAAACCGATCTTGTAAATAGATGGGCCATATATTCTCCCCAGGAACTCATTGATATGTTTTTCAACAACAAGAATCGCTTTCACAGCTGTATGTCCATCAGAGATGATTATTTGATTATACATTGTATTAAACTACCTTGTACTCCTTCAACAGGGCAATATTGTATTCCTATACTTACGGGATAATGGGTTTAAATTTCACAATGATGCTGATTCACAATATTTCTCCTATATTTGATGAATCATGCAATAACGAATTTCCATGTCAAACGTTATTGCATTTCCTTGCTTATAATGCGAGTTATACGTATAGTTTTGCACTTCATACTTTAATTTTTAGAGCCACTGTGTAGCTATAAATGCGCATCAGCTCATACTTTAAATTTTTGATGATAATCAGTGATAAATTCTTAATTTAGTGATAATTTCTTAATTTTAGTGATGATTTCTTTTGTTTATATCTCAGCATTTGCAGCGCAGAATTCGTCACATAACGTAATTACGATCAAAAATCGCCATACTGCACTTGAAATATTCAACAAACAGCGAGGAATTATATACATAAATAACTAGAAACTGCACTCTGCGTTCCCAGAGATTTAAAGCAGAGATTAATTGACTTAGTTTAATGCATTTTTTGAAATGTTTAGTCGATCCCTGCGCGAACACAATCTTAAATTACAAAACGTACGGGAGTGTATATATGCTCGCAGTAATTAAACACCAATCCTAGACACTTGCTCGGATATTTAATATGCCTTGATGCCGGATCTGGACACATCGAATGCTACGCCCTCACACGACTGCATATTACGCTCTAAATACAACTTTTGCCGTCGTCGCGGGTATATAAACTCTTTTGATACGCCGTAAATAAGCTGTTTTGATACGTCATAAATAAACTCCTCTGATTTGCCCCATATACACCTCTTACCCTCTATGTGGACGTAATATGTATGAAACATGCTGTTTTGATAACCCTATATAAGGTTCTTCGATTCACTAAATAAGCTCCTTTGATTCACTAAATAAACTACATGAGTTCCTTCGATTAAAATCACCAGTACATTTTCTAAATGAAAATTATTGCAAACTCGGGTAATATTTTCGATTCTAACACCAACTCGCAACCCAAATAAATCCCTAAGCAGATGACTTCAGTTTCGCTGATGACGTCGCATCGAAATACCAACTCTTCATTCCCTTCCCAAGGCGCGGCCATGGACGGGGGTGAATCTCAGCGTTATTAATCGTCCCGTGCGCTGTTAGAATTCTTTTGAAAATTTATGAGGTTTTACATACAAATTCATTATTAATGAACGGAATAGAGTAGAAAGGTAATTTTTCTATTGGAGCAGTGTGACATTGAATAAATTATCTGGTAAATTATAAAGATGGGATTTCATTTCATATTTTTATATCGGAATATAAAGCTTAAATATATTTTAAACACGCGAAAACTATATATATATATATATATATTTCTTTCCATTCTTTTTTTTTAAATGCACGAAATTTCGTCTATTAATCTTAGGGACACCGTTTAAAGCGCTCGTTTGAAAGATGATCGCTTTTAACGCCATCTTTAATGATAATGTCCAGAGGGAAACCTAACCAATTTTTTCGATCACTAAATGACACATATGTGCGAAAATAGGAAGATGGTGCTAAAACATAAAATAACTAAAAATCTAATTCAAATTTTAATTCTCACCGAGGCGAATCGTCCCGGGTCCTGAAGTTCGTGTGTACAAAATTTCATGTTTAGATTTTCCGCTACAGAAGACTCAGACAGGCAAACACACAAACATCTTCCTTCATAATTATAGATAAATATATCCTAACAGACTTCCAGTTTTATCTATCCAATTATTCAATGACACGGTAGAAAATAGTTTAGCCGGCTTAGCAGAATTAAATATTAGCATAATAACTTGTAGCCAGGAAATATATTTCCATTTACGAGCCCCGTTTAAAATGTCACGGCTACATTAAATTTGAATTACGTCCGTATTCAATTCAAGACGAATTGCAAAACTCTTTTTAATTAAATTTTGAAAGGTTCTCAGAATGCCATCCACAACTGCTACAAATAACAGAAGAGCGACGATAAGGCAAACTTTTCTGGTAACATTTTGTAATTACACAATTCAGGTGTGTCATTTTTAGAATTTCTTTAGTGGTTCATAGATGTTATTTACATATATTTTAAATGTATCCCAACCTTGAGTTAATATAACCATGTGTTTTACAAATTAGTTAATATAAACCAAGTTTTTTATAATCAAATTAATATAACTCTTACCAAGTGCTTATTAAACTTGTTGAGTAATAGGGTTCGTAGAAAAGTATTTAAGCACCCCAATAACTTTGTAAGGAAATGGTCTTTGAGTACACAATTATAGAAAAGTGGCCATGCCCGACCAAATAAGAATTCGCAGTGAAATGTCAATTACAAAGTTGTACAGAATTAACTAATTAGTAGAATAAATTAATTAGTAGAATTAACTAATTAGTAGCATGGTACTTATAGTAAAGTGACCATGCCGAATCAAATAGGAATTGCAATGACTTACTAAATGGTAGAAAATGAACTAATTATTAGAAATCGACACCAGCAATGTGCGAAGCGTGTATATAGAAGGCAATAATGACTGCCAAAAATCATATCACCAGGACCTGTAACACGGTGACACCTGCAATGCTTGTCAAGTTATGCGTTAATATACTTTCACGATTCCAAATCTGCATGATTTCTGGCGAAGTTGCTTTTGGGCAGGCTATATATAGATATACTATATACCCGATTTCTACTAATTTGGGAATGCCTCTACAACTTTCTTGGCTTATTTCATTCCACTGCCGAGTTCATGATCCTAATTGTTTACATTCTTCTCTAGGAGCGCTGCAATCACTTTTATTTGGTCAGACATGATCACTTTACTATAGTTAGACCTAGCGGATACACACATTGACCTTTCCTTGGGAACCCTGTTTAAGGTATCTTGAAAATATTATACAAGGTTCGATGGTAAATTTTATACTTCTGGGTTCAGAAATTCCAAATTTTGGGATATATCTTAATTGTTTTATATTTTATGAAAAAAATATTTTCTCGGTTTTGCATGGACGTCAAAGGTATGATGTCGTCAATCAATTTCAACTTTCTCATATTATTGTATAGAAATAGTATTGATCTTACGAAAATTTTCGCTTTTACGACATCCTAAGCCTTTATCGAATAATTTTGTATCCTAAACCATTATTGATCAATGTTGTAAAAATGTCCGACTGTGTACTCATGTGTATATATATGCCTGTGAGATGTGGACATGATAACTCAATGAATGTTTCTATCGTTATAAGCCGCCCAGGCGGTGAAGTGGATAGCGTCTTCGACTGCTGTCTAGTGGGCTTGGGTTCGAATCCCGAGTAAGGCATGGGTGTTTTCTTGAGGATGAAGTCAGTCTTCCGCCTTCTGGGTCCTCGCCAAATGTGAAGCTGCACCCCCCAGACCATCGTCAGTGATGCTTGTTTGTGTTAATAAAAAAAACTTTGGGATCTCGTCTTGTGTCATTCTTTGTCCTTCTGGCATCACTGGTCCTGTTTGTGGTTCGACCGAAACAGGAGGTTATGAGCAACAACATCGTTATAAACTCTTATATACAATACTGACAAGAAATTTCAACGATTTTTATTATTACCTAGCCGGGCCCCTCTGGCCTCGAAAAAATCGATAAGCACACAAAAAAAGTGCATTGAAAATTTATTTAGAAAAACAAACAAAAATTAAATTAAATTAATACTAGTACGGCATGGTTGGCCAGTATGTCACCCAATACTGACAAGAAAAATCAATGATGTACATTAATATCTAACCGGACCCCTTTGGCTTTGAGAAAATCGAAAATCACACAAAAATAGTGTCTTGAAACTGTATTTAGAAAAACGAAACAGAAATGTAAATTAAATTAGCACTAGTACAGAAAAGTTGGATAATAAATCTGATACAACTGCCAAATAAATTTAGTGATCTACATTAATATGCAATGTAGCCCAGCTTCTTTGGCCCAAGAAAAAATCGAAAATGACACAAAACTGAAATTGTTTGACTAAAGATAATTGTTGATAAGAGGATATAGCGTATGATGTTGATATGGCAGAGCGGATGAATTATTTACACTACTTCCAAACGACTGAAATCCAAGATGTAATTTTACACAGAAAAAATCACTTGGTTGAATAGTATTGCCCTTGCAGTCAAATAATGACAATTCTTTCCTTCCTTTTAATTTTGCTGTCGCTTTCCCACAAACTTTAACCGCCGCTTCTATGACCACTTTAATACATCTTTCGACGGCTTGTGTGGGAAAATTTCAATATTTAACTTATTTTTGTTTCAGCATTTGATAAAGTTCTTCATTTGACCATACCATTGTGAGAGGTGGTTCGGTGACACTAAATTTCCCCCCAATTTATAAGGTCAAAGTAGTCAATTGCATTAAAATTTAAAGTGGGCAATCTGAATTGGCGAACTTTCTCATTTTCTTGATTTTTGCATTTATAATTCTCCTGATTCCCAATTCTCTTATGGGATTTCGAGGATCCGTAACCATTGCCAACAGAGGGTTTTCAGGATGCGCGTAATAAGCATTCCCAGCAATTACTTTGTAAATCAAGTCTTTGACCTCAGCTGGGAATTGCCTTGAAAGTGTTATCATTTTCTATAGATGGTTGGTGCCATGATGGCATAACGGGTTCATCTTTATATGAAACCACATTGGCGCATAAACCTTCATCACAAATTTGCTATTGTGCATAGGTTTTCTGATGGGTCGACGGTGGCAATATAGAGCCTCATAATCCTGTTGCCGGCCGTCAGCCACCTGGAATGACTGAGATTCCCTGGGCTTTTATTTGCCTGACTAACTCAGCAATGGCCATCTCTGATGGCACAACAAATGCAATACAGATGCCGCTGATCGGTGCTTAGTATTTTTGGATCTATATCAGGCAACACGGTATCAATTGACTGAAATTAAACTACTGGTCTTGCTTCACAATCATTCAGAAGTAAACCAGTAAACCAATAGGCCCAGAGTGGGAATATGAGCCTTTGGTGTGCCCGTCAAAGTTTTGCAAAAGGTGTCTCAAAGGTAATTCATTGCAATGTAGCAAGCAATCCACTGAAGAGATTTTCCAACATGCTTCTCAATCATTTGTATTACACCGTCCTTCAACCTGTATTTACATTCGTTCCATCACACCCAATTACTGTTAAACTTTCAAGATCAATATTGTGTTCCTGCATAAAAAAAAAGGATTCATTTTGTTATATCGAGTACTTTTGCTGGTGGATTTAGTGACATATTACCAAGGTATTGCTCTCCTGTCTGATTTATCATGGCTATGTGCTCCTCGTATTTCACTGATCGACGTTTTGCAACTTGCATAAAAGTTTTGTCTTTGCGACCATCAAACTATAGGCCCTTAATTGACTTTGTGGCACTGAAATCCATTTCTTATAATTGTCTTCTATTCTTCCCTATTTCTCTTCGAACCTTATTTTTGTCAATTACGTTAGTTCAGTTGTCTGCCGATACAAGTTTGAAGTCCATCAGAACAGTTGTTACAATTTTTGCCACAGTTCTATACTAGAAGCACCCGTTAAGTCTGCAGCTTTAGCCGTGTTTAGCAGGGAGAACCTCATTTGTTTTGGTGTGCTACGTTGTTCCAGTTCTGTTTCTTTTTCCAACAAGGAAATCCTCATTACATCCATATCGTATTCATCCTGACTCTCACCTGATAGGATATTTTCTTCGGCTAAATAATCCTTTATTATTTGAGTTCTACCCCTCTGAAATCCACTTGTACTTGTTACAACATTTTCTGGAGCAACAAGACACCAATTTTCTTTTATTCTCTTTTCCTCCATCATCCTATCAACATCATACGTTATATCCACTTATCAACAATTATCTTTAGTCAAACAATTTCAGTTTTGTGCCATTTTTTTATTTTTTTCTTGGCCAGAGAAGCTGGGCTACATTGGATATTAATGTAGATCACTAAATTAATTTGTCAGATGTATCAGATTTATCAGCCAACTTTTCTGTACTAGTACCAATTTAATTTAATTTTTATTTGCTTTTCTAAATTAATTTTCAATGCACTGTTTTTGTGTGATTTTCGATTCTTTCAAAGCCAGAGGGGCCCGGCTAGATATTGAAGTAAATCATTGATTTTTTTTCATCAATATTGTGTGTAACACTGACCAACTTTCCAGCACTAGTACTTATTTAATTTAATTTTCATTTGTTTTTCTAAATTAATTTTCAATGACTGTTTTTGTGTGATTTTCGATTTTTTCAAGACCAGAGGGGCCCGGCTAGGTATTAATAAAAATCGTTGAAATTTCTTGTCAGCATTGCGTGACACACTGGCCAAGTTTTCCGCACTAGTACTAAAAAAATTTCAAAAAAAAGTTTTTTTCGGCCCACCCTATTGTATAGGGAAATAATTGGAATCGTGTTGAAAATCGGAACTCCAGTTTTCGACAGATCCACACGTGTCAGGCACTTTAGCACACGAAGCAACTATTTTTAGTGACGTGTAGTATATGTGTATCTGCGCAATGTATGTATACACTCTAACTTACAAACTAATTGACCAAATTTCATGAAATTTAGTACGTAAGTCACTTGTGCGTTATCAAGATGCTGATTAGCTTTTGATATGATTTTCGAAAGAAAAACCTGATTTATTTTCGAAATGGCTCGCAAAAGTCGCATGTATCTACTAATTGACCCACTTTACAAAATTTGGGTAGATTCGGAAAAATGAACTTTTTTTGCGAAATAAGCCACAAAAATCGTCAAAATTTGCTTATTCTCAAATGTATTAATTAAATGTGTCTTTTACACGTAATTTTTGACGATAAAAAGAATAAGACGACTCCATTACTCCATGATGGACAATTCTCGAGATATTTGAGTTATTCAAGATGTTTTACAATTAAACTAAGGATTCAATAACTTTCATTTCAAAGTCACGTTGCACACCTCCGGAAAAGATGATTATTCCTATTTTTACTCTCACCTTTTTAAAATCTTTGTTTTCATCAATTTTAGTGACTCTTGCTCCAATTTTGATTCAATGTTAACTTTATGTTTTCAACTCAGTGGACCTACCCCCACCTGCTTACGCTAAATCTCGACCCACTTTTGTTTCTTTGTGACTAGCTAAAAAACTGATTGCTATAAACACTGGTTGCTATATTTGATGACCGCTGCGAGCAAAATCCGCTAGTTTACATACCTAAATTGTGTTAATGTTATTAATACTTCTGTTAAATTGTCTGTTTTGGGAAATATACATTTTCATGTGTAATGTTCTAAATTTCAATAAACGATAACATGGTGGGTCGACCGCTACTTCAGCCTCCTAAAGGCTTTACGTTGTTTTCTTCCGGTCGTTCTTGCTCCAAACCCTTTGCTCAGCCGGACGGCCAAGGTTGTGATAATAAGTAAATCTGCATAATTTGGCGTCGTTTTGAGTTTGCGTTCAAAGATTAGAGCCTGCATAAACGAGCCAAAAAATGACGCCATGAGTAACACTTGCATGCTTCTCAATCTCTTAACTGGAGCTACATATATTTTGTGAAAGTCGTTTAATTCTGAAAAGCGAAAAACATTAAACAAGATTCTTATTTTTTTACCAAATACAACTTATGACAGATAAACGCAAAAAAAAAAAAAAAAAAGAAACTCATGAAACTTAACATATTATATTTTATATTTGAGTTATTTAAAAAGATATACTTAGAACAAATGACGTTTGAAAAGATAGAAAAATAAATTAGAAACGATTTTAGAAAAGTGCGACTTTAGAAAAATAAATTAAAAACGATAAGAAATGAATAAAGATGTTGCAATTGGAGAATTCGATATGATTCAAACGTTTGACTTTTTTACCTTTCGTAATTGAGTTTAGCTATTGGAAATGTATTTTGACGATTAACATAAAAGAGTTTCTCCGATACTTCTCTCCCCATTTTCTAGCAATTTAAAGACTTTTTGGTGTCGTTGAATAAAAAAATTTCTAAATAGCAATGTAATAACCAATCGTATATGTAAGTAACACAACAGTGAATTCGATAATTGGATTGATATAATTTATATCAATTATTTCAGCGTAATGTACTTCTTCGCTACGATAACATGAACATGAATCAATGCTGGAGAATAAAATGAAACTGCTGGAAGTGAAATATTTTGTTCTAGGGACCCAAAATATGGGTAGCAAAAATTTGATTTGTGGTAAAAATTTTCCTAATTGCAAAAAAAAAATCTTGGTGGCAAGAATTTACTGGGTGCAATTGCTTGCAATTATTGCGATCTTGGTGCAATGGTTTGCAATTTGGTGCAATTATACCATGCAATTGTTTTTACGAAAATGTTTTCCTTGAAAAATCTATTTCTCAGTATGGGCTATGAATAAAGCTCATATGATGACTTATTTATATTCAGCATTAATTTCCTGGGGTAAGCGGGGGCTCACTAAAGAATTTCAATTTTTCCATTTCTGGTTCAAATTTTTTCATTTGAATTGAAGCATATATTTATAGATAGAGCTTAGCTAATGATTGTGGATTCATCATCAAATTTCGAAGCGGTAAGGGAAACACTAAGGAATTCCACTTTCGGTTTTGGAAATGTCACTTTCGATTTCAAAAATTTACATTTTGCTTGAAACATCTACAGGGTGTAACAGAAAAGATGGTCACAACTTTAAGGGGAGATAGGGAACACTCAATAAGGCATATTGGCAGTGAACCCCATGCTCGCAAAGGAGTGGATTTGGCTGTAGAGTGTTGAAGACCCAGACCGTCCGACTCGTCCAGAGGACTAAGAGCAGCTATTTGGACGGCCGGTGGCTGTAGAGTGTGCAATTATTATTTGCGTCCACTGCGTACAGAGTAGCAAGAATTAGCTACGAAGCGCCATTTGGCGACTTTTTAAATTTACTTCATGCAAGCGGATTTTCTCCATTTGGCTACTTTCTGAAATCACTTCTCCATGTCTACAGTATGTGTAGAATTGGTTGCATATACCCCCCCCCCTCCCCTCCAAAGCAGACCCTGCTAAATATACCTTTTTTGCCAACTATTACCATGCGCTAAGTGATTTCAGAAAGTAGCCAAATGGAGAAAATCCGCTTGCATGAAATAATTTTAAAAAGTCACCAAATGGCGCTTCGTAGCCAATTCTTGCTACTTCGTACGCAGTGGACCCAAACAATAATTACACTGTACAGCCAAATGCACTCCTTTGCGGACATGGGGTTCACGGTCAATATGTTTTATTTAGTATTCCCCTTAAAGTTGTGACCATCTTTTTTGTTACACCCTGTATATCTTAGAATCGACAATAGATGTAGCCCTCAGATGATGACTGCTATGGATTCAGCATAAGATTTTAGAGGAGTTCGGGGTGTGGGAGGTTGCACTAAGGATTTGCACTTCCGGTTCAAATTTCGTTTTCAAGCATCTATTTCTCGATATCGATTACAAACAAAGTCTAGATAATGACCGATATGAACCCAGCATTAAATTTCGAAGGAGGCAGGAAGTTCAATTATACTTTAAATTATGTATAGAAAGCTACCGAGTGTTTGGTAAGTAAGGTTTAGTAAGAAAGAAATGCCCGTGATAAGTGAAATCACAATGTTATGCATTTAATTTGGGATAAAATGACTTACCACGAACCTTCTCTCTGTCCATGCCAAGAGGACTGGAATAAAGGTTATTTTCGGTCCGCCATCTTGTTTCTCCGGGGTTGGTACAGCTATATAGCTGGCCCCGCGATTTGATACTGCTTGGGTCAGGTGGCGGAAACTAGAGGAGAGGGGGATAGCGGCTGAAGAACTAGGGACTTGTTTTCCGGACTCTCATCTAAAAGGACGGTGCGACCAAAGAGCTAATATCACTAGAGGTAGCCTTTCCTTTATTTAGCCATCTTAAAAGCATGGTCAATATGTCCTGGAATTTCCCCCTTCGCTTCAACAAATGACCGCAGATTTCGTACGTTCGCGCTAGAACGGTTCATTGTAGCAGTTCCAGAAAATTTTAAAATTACGCCATTTTGGTAGTTTGTTCATTGTTATACAAAACTTTCTTTTTTACTTTCCTTATATATATAATGTATAAGGAAAGTATTGTGACGGGGTCGTAAATTCGAATTCGAGTTTTCGACGGGAGAGCACGTTTCAAGCATTCCTGATCACGAATCAAACATTTTTGAAGTGATATCTGTGTGTGTGTGAAAGTATATGTGTGTGTGTGTGTGTCAGTGAGTCTGTGGAGACGATAACTCACGAACGAATGGACCGATTTGAACGAAATTTGGTACAAAAATCACAATCAATAAAAACTGGAAGCTCATTGTTTTTATACGCAATCGAATGTTCAGAACCCCCCCCTGAATTTTCGAGTGAAATTTTGAAAAAATCGGCAAAAAATCAAAACCGCTTGTAAAGTTACGCAAATAGGCATGTCTTATGTAATTTTTTATTAGAAAACCATTGACATAAATTTTAGAACGCTAACATGAACCGTTCTCGAGATATTGCACATTTTTCAGAAAAAATATCAAAAAGTCATATAAAATAAAAAAAAATATTTCCTATTGAGAAACCTGTTCACTTTTCATATGTAATACCATGCGATAAATTGGCTGACATCATTCTCGTGGATCTAGCTCGTTCCATTCATGAAAAAAAATACTTTGAGTAATACTTTTGTATTTGTACTCCAATGGTCATTTATCTGCTGTAAGAATAACTTATTTCTTCATTCTTAACGCTTAACGAGATTTTGGTGACGAATTTAGAGGAATGTCACCAACTTGGCAACTTTTATAAATGTTGCCAAATTAACGAAATCTCGCCAAATGGATAAAAATGACTCTAAATCAATGACGACTCTTTGACGATAACGACATGGAAAATGACGACTCATTGACGAAAATTCAATATCCTGGAAAGAATATAAGTATCTACTATAGGAATAACCTATTTTGTTTTTACTGTAAAAGTAGTCAGTTCATTGCATTATATAAGGAAAGTCATGTGCTGCCCACATCACATTTTTTTTTCAGAATCTTAATCAACGTATTTCTAAACTTCTAAGATATACAGGTTCAATATGCGTGGATTAGGATTTTGCAACACTTTCTTTTTTTACACGTTTATTTTCACATTTTGTTACGTCTGTTTGAGCTTTCTTTTTCAAATTATCATTGCATAAAATGATTTCAAGTTACTTTTAACTAATATTTCAGTTTTTTTTACGTAAACTCCTTAGGACGTTTCACCTTAGATTACTCCTCGAAGGATGGGACTCGCGGAATCCCGAGTATTATGATGTATGAATTTAAATCTGTGTATGTGTGTAAATGTTTAGGCGTAATAAATGGTGTCTTGTGATTCTATGGAAGTGTGCTGAATAATGACACAGGAAAAAACCATCGAGCTGGCGCAAGGCGATCAGCTTTAAAAATAGAGGCTAGTTTGGTACACTGGCGCAGTCGACAGCATAAAAATGGAAAAATGCTAAACAAAGGGAAACGGCAGTAATGCGTTCAAATACTTGAGTGGATGTTATTGAAATAAATTGGATGACGATATATTGGCATGACTGGTATGGACTCAATTGTGTGTTTAATTAAATGGACGTGATTGACTTTCGGTATATCCTGTGACAACGAACCCAGACCCCAATCCATAAGAAAGACTGATGACTTCCGGTACAGAAAAAGAGCTAAGTGCAAACTTTCACATTTTCGTGATGCTTTCTGTATTAGGGCAGATTTTAAATTTTAAAATTATTAATGAGTTTAAAGTCGGTTATTTTGTTTGTGGGGAGTAAATTATTGATAGGGATACGTAATGGTCAATGAAGTTAAATTTAAAATGACTAATGAAGTTAATGTTAATGGTTGTCAATGGTCGAATTGCAAATTAATAAGTAAAGGGCATTTCTTGATAAGCAGTGACAGAAATATTATATGGATACAAATTTATGTTCGACATGGAAATGATTTAAATGCTATATCAAACTTTCACATTTTGATACAGCATTTCCTGCGCCAAAGAAATCATATTAAATTGTTGCAGGAAATTGTGTTAAATTTAATATTAATGAGAAATTTGTAGAAATTTAAAGAATATTATTATTTGTAGGGTATTTTAATATTAAGATAAATTTAAATGACATTCCTAAGGCATTGTTTTGGTATTAATCAGAAATGTCTGTGTTAAATTTAAGATTGAGGATAAATAATATTGGTGTAATACTCTATGATATATGTGATTGATAAATACGATTTGGCATCTGTATACATTATATATTTTGCAGCAAGGGAAAAATGCAATGTTGTGTATTAAGAGGGTGGTATGGTATAAATTAGGGTAACCTGTTATTGTTTAGGTAATCTTCGGTTCTCACAGCAGTGGTTAGGATGACGTATTTATTGGAAGAGAAGAAAATTGATCTTTTGAGGGTCTGTTACGAAATAGGCGAGATTGCGGATTCTGAGTGTGAAATTGTGGAATTACATAATTAAATTTGGGGAATAAGGAGTATGAAGAAGAGATGATAAGACATTTGTTGTATTCTTTTAGGGAAGAGAGAGAGGAGAATGAACAACGGGAGAAAGAGGCAAGCGAGTGGAATAGAAACATCAGAGAGTTGGAAAGGAAGCGGCAGAAAAAGAGGGAAGGCGAGATAAAAAGGTTAATGTGAAAACTGGGAGTGAAACAGGATAAGAATAGTGAAACCCAAATTGCATGGAATACTACGATCCAGAACTATCCAAAATACTGCTATCCAAATTGGCAGAGCGGTGAAAAACGTGCATAAGAACTCAGTGTTGTGCTTCGCATGTGAAAAGTTAGGGCATTATAGGTACGAATGCCCAGAGGTATGTAATGCGTTTTAATTCAGAAAAGTCGCGAAAATGTACAAAGCTTAATTCAAAGTTACGAAAAAGTACAAAACTTAATTCAGAAAAGTCGCGAAAAAGTACAAAGCTTAATTCAGGAAAGTCGCGAAAAAGTTCAAAGCTTAATTCAAAAAAGTCGTGAAAAAGTGAAAAGCTTAATTCAGAAAAGTCGTGAAAAAGTGCAAAGCTTAATTCAGAAAAGTCGCGGTAAAGTTCAAAGCTTAATGCAGAAAAGTCGCGAAAAAGTACAAGGCTTAATTCGGAAAAGTTGCGGAAAGTTCAGTTGAGAATATTTGAGAAGACTTGGGAAAAACCAGAATTTCTAAACCTAGATATTCAGATTGGGGAGAAAAGCGTCTTTTTATTTGAATCATCGAAACAATAATAGTATGAAATTAAAGATAATGATGATATTGAACTATAGTGAAATTATAACGGATGGTGTGTACACTTTGTACTGTCATCCGGAAGTGACATCTCCAGAGCTTGAAGTCGAACTTTTTTGTCATCCCCCCCCCCTTTACTCCTTTTGGAATTTGATACAAAATCCCAATCAGTCGATCACCAAAACTCTATCTATGGACAATCCTAAAAAATAAATGTTTAAGGAAAATATTTTTAATCGGAAGTGGAAATCTTTAATGAACTTCCCACCTCCTCTGGAATTTAATGCTTAATTCATACCAGTCATCCTCTGTAGAGGCCAATCTTGAGAAATAAATGTTTCAAGAAATTATTTTTGACTGGTAAGGGAAAAAACCGGAAGGGGAAATCTTGAGTGAACACACTTCTCTTCTAGAATTTGATGCTGAAGGCACACCAGTCATCATCTAAACTATATCTACAGTAAATTTTACTGAATTTTGTAATCAGGAGTGGCATATTCAGAATCGGAATTGGAAATCTTTAGTGGGTTCCTTAACCCCTCTCCGTAATTAGATTCTGAATCCATATCAGTCATTATTTAAGCTCTATCTGTGTTCAATGCTGAAAAATAGGTGTTTCAACCGGACGTGGTAAAACCGTGAAACAGCCCTTAATGACAGATAGTTACCGTTCTCACAATACGCGTGTCGTTCGTTGCTGGTGTCAATTCCCTCTCATCGAACAATGCTCTACAACCTTGCAATTTTGCCATTAGCTTCTCTGCCTATATTTTGTTTGCTGCAATCACTTTATTCGATAGAGCAGGGTCAATTTACTATAGATAGAGCTAACGTGTGCACTCATGGACATTTCCTTACAAAGTTATTGGGGTGTTTAAGGGTTTTCCTAGGAATACTGTTTACACAAGAGTGATAATAAGAAAGTAATAAGTAGAGAAATAAGAATAAGAAGAGCAATAAGAAGAATAAGAAGAGTAATAAGAATAAGAAAAGTAATAGGACTAACAAGGATGATAAGAGTAATAAGAATGATAAGAGTAATAAGAAGACTAAAAAGAATAAGAGTAAAAAGAATAAAAAGAGTAAAAAGAATAAGAAGAGTAAAAATAATAAGATGAGTACTAAGAATAATATGGGAAGTAATATGAATTTAAAAACCACTATTCGTGAGCAATTGATCATATGCAGGAAATTTAAATATATCGAATGTTTATGCTGAAACAGTTTTACCTCTGCATAATAAATGTGCTTCTAGAGACTCCTAATAGGTATTGATTTTATTATAATGCGCACATCGATTTGTGATTGCATATATGAATCTTAAATTGAATTATTTATGAAAATTGGGGGCTTGATTCTAAGTAAAAATTTAAATAGGCTGCTTTTGATGGCATTAAGTTATCTTTAAAATTAACTGGAGTGGCGCAACTCAACTTTCTCGTACCGGAATGATAATCCCTTTTCAAGCAACTTGTCATTTTTTTGTCTTTATTTTAAAATATTTGAAAAACCTGCATCATTGGTCCATATGATCATAATTATAGCATGTTACTCTTCACTTTATAAGCGTTTGAAAAAATCTTTCGATTCATACCA
The DNA here is from genome assembly GCA_951213105.1 of Amaurobius ferox. NCBI lineage: Eukaryota > Metazoa > Arthropoda > Arachnida > Araneae > Amaurobiidae > Amaurobius > Amaurobius ferox. The sequence continues at coordinate 10,708,416 of OX578138.1, read as the reverse complement.
TACTTGACCATGTACTTCCGAAGGGGGAAACTTGCACCCCCTTCCTCCCCCGAGGTGGGAGCTAATATCACGAATACAAAAATCATATCGTGGCTATTTTTCACTGTAATGATTAAACTGTTAAGTTTCGTAATTATTGAACCATAAATAACCCCTTTTATGCATAATTATATCAAATTGTGTCCTATGCTGTCATGTTAAGAAAATATAAAATTTCGAATACATTTCTAAAGTGTTTGTTCGAATTTCAAAAAATTCCATCTAGTTCTAAAATTTTTTTGATAACGAAGTCGGATACAAAGTTTTGTGAAAATCCATTTATATTTGTGGCAGCTATCGTGCACAAAAGATATCGACCATAGGCAAACATCACTCTAAAAATAGTTAAATCGCGTTCAGGAGGTCCTAAAACCTATATTGGCATTAGAATCTGGAAATAGTACTCGTGAAAATTTTCGTGAAAATAATATTTTCTCTATATATTCAATAGTATGATATTCAACAGTATAATATATTCAATGTACACTACGTGACAGCGAAAATGAGACACCAAGCAGGAGTGGGCAGAAAGTGGTGAAAATCGGCAAACAGAGAAAAACAGGAACGAATAATAAGATATGTTTATTGCAACATGATACACCTATACAGAGAGCCATAACACTATCTGATCAGTAGGTTGTAGGACCACCGCGGTGACGACAGAGGCAACAACACGTCTAGATACAGAGTCAATGAGCATGCGGGTGGTGTCCTGAGGGATGGCTGCCTATTCCCTGTCAACTATTTGCCAGACTTCGTCTTCTAAACGTGGCAGTGCACGCAAGCGACGTCCAATCACGTCCCAGACGTGTTTGATTGGTGAGAGATCAGGGGAGACTGGTGTCCAGGACAGCACCTGGGTACCTTGCAGGGTATTTTGGCTGATGCGTTCCTTGTATGCCCGGGCGTTATCCGGCTGATGAATGGCATTGATCCCCCCCTGAAGGAGGGGTAGTGTCACCGATCGCAGTATCGTTAGGCCGTCATAGTGCCCTCAATACGGACCAGAGGTGACCAGCGATCTTAGGCAATGGCGCCCCAAGCCATGATGCCGTGCTGTCGCGCCGTGTAGCGTTCCACAGATGCGGCAGGATCGGACCTGTCACCATTTCGGCTCCACACTCGTACACGGTGACTGTCATTGCTAAAACAGAAGCATAACTCGTCTGAGAACACGATCCTGTGCCATTCCGCCGTCCACGTGGCTCTATCCCGACACCATTGCAAACGGAGGAGTTTGTGTTGTTGGGTCAATAGTAGTCTTCTTAACGGACGCTATGAGTGCAGGTCGCTAGCAACCAATCGGCGGATAATGGTCCTGGTCGATATGGGAGCATCAAGGGTGTCCTGCACATGCTGCAAAAGGGCGACGGAAATGGCCAGCGGGACCGCCAACGCTTGCCGGCGGATGCGTCGGCCCACGCGTGCTGGCGTCGCTCTGGCCATACCGAACCCTTCAAACGTGCCACATTCCCCTGATCCAACCATCTTCGCCACAGCCGGTGGATGCATGTAGGTGACTCTTCGCTGAGATTGGATGTTTAGACCAGCCTGCCCTTCTGAGTCCGATCACCTTACCCCTTATGAAATCGTCTGTCTACTAGAACTGTCTCGGTTGGTGGCGGACTGGCATTCTCTGCTACTACACGTTTCCTCTGACAAAAAAAATTGCAAAATTATTTCCCTGGCAGACAGAGCGGCGCGACTATTGCCGATTCAGTAGGTTCCTTCCCTTATATCGGACTCAATGTGCGCGAGACAGTTGCGCATTTCGTATCATTTACATAATTCGGTGAGCTGCGTCTACCCCGCAATTTGCATATTTTTCTGCCCACTCCTTCTTGGTGTCTCATTTTCACTGTCACGTAGTGTATATTCAGTAGTATAATAAGGAATATATGGCTTTATTGGAAACTATTTATGATTCACAGAGAGTCATAGTTGTATATATCTGGATCATTGTCTCCCAAACTGTGGTAGGCTCGCTTACTGCTGTTCTGCGTGATAAGTTTAGAATAGGTAATGCTTACTTTTTACCTAGAGAATAATTCATTAAAATTGAAAATCTATATACAAGAAAATAAGATGACCAACCGACACTGTTTTAAAGTATGACATTTTAAAATATTTTATGTATCTATACCCATTAAATATATATATATATATATATATATATATATATATATATATATATATATATATATGTGTGTGTGTGTGTGTGTGTGTATTTGTGTGTGTGTAAGAAACAGACATACCGGAAACAATGGCAAAAGTTAACGAAAGTTTGAAAATTCACACATTTAAAGACAGAAATTGGAAATTTGAAAATTGGCTATCCGTCTTGAGCCTTTATCACGCCCAATCTTAAGTCGAATAGCTAGCCCTTGGCGATTTCTGGGAATAATCAATATATATTAATATAAATCAACATATATTTGCATTCATTGGGCGATCGCCAATGGAAGTCACTTGAATTCAATGAGCATTCGATTATATCGATAACTGAATTCGATACAATGGAATTTACATTCAAATTAAAAAATAATCTCAATAATTAGCTTAAAATAAAATTCTTAATAGATTTCTATTTAAAATTCACCTTTTTTAATTGGAATTGAAGATGCATTATGAATTAAATACTATTTAAATAATATATCTAATAAATATACATAACCTCTCGAATCTCAAAATTAATATAAATTAAAATTCATTTGCAAATTCACATTCAACCAAAAATCGAAACATTTCGCTTTGATCTACTATAAAAAATCACTCAAGATTCGAGGGTTGTGTTTGATTCAACTATTCAACTTGAGATTGTTCTTGATTTAGGCTCAAGGTGAATAGCCAATTTTCAAATTTCCAATTTTTGCCTTTAAATGTGTGGATTTTCAAACTTTCGTTATCCCTCGTCATTATTTCCCGTATGTCTGTTTCTTTTATCATTCTCATTATTTGTAGCTGCTTTGCGCCAGGTAAATTCGAATTTAAGTGAAAATAAATCCCTTTCATTTAGACTTCAAACTTTTGAAATAAACAAACAAATATAATTTTATTTACGCTAAAAAATTGTAACTTTAGCCAGTTTGAAACTACGATTTGAGAGCGCTTATAATAGTGTATAGTGGCATTCTAGTTTATCCATTTCTTCTATGAATCACTTGCTTAGTAGGAATTTTCATCTTTGCTTCATGTTCATATTCTGAATTGCTTATACGGGTAATTGTCCTGTCTCCTGCTCTGGCTCACTGGACGGGTCTGGGAGTGTTGCTGTGAACGTTCGTACTGCCTCCCTGGTTGTATTTCAACATGTTCATTCCGGTGCTTCTAGATAATTCATTCTGCTGAGGTTGATCGCGTATACACGTGGTGAAAGAAGAAGGGTTCATGCACATGGTAATACAAATTTCTTTATCGTTTTTTATCTTCATTTTCATCTTTTGATGTCAGTAGTCTGAGTTTGAGCATTTATAGTAATGTACTATTGCTCAATCTGAAACAGGCATTTGTTTGGTTTAATTAGAATTAAATACTCAGACCTGAAGGAATTTAATTCTGATTAATCATTGAATTTGGGCCGGTGCTGTTCTTTTCTCTTATCGGCAATATGGCCGTGGTTTTGCTTCTATGGTGATGTTAATATTACTTGAATTTTTATTATTACATTTTTCTACTATATATATATATATATATATATATACATATATATATATATATATATATATATATATATATATATATATATATATACTTATTAAATATCTATATATTTAAAATATCGATACAGTTGTAGTAGAAAAATCTTAAAATAATTTTCTCCTCTTGCATTGTACTCTAATCGCATTTACCAGTACAAGTTTTGCTCTTTTTTCAAAGCTTTTCCTAGCCGGCACAAGGAATTGTACTCATGAATTGCACTTTTATTGCATTTACCAAGAGAGGTTGCTCTTATTTAGAGCTTTTTGTAGCCGTTTCAAGCAATTGTCAAGAATTGTACTGTTATCGCATTTACCAAGATTTTTTTTTAATCTTTTTTACAGATTTTCCAAACCTGTGCAAGCAATTGTACTAATGAATGGTACCTTTATCGCATTTATTAAGACAGATTTTACTCTCTCTGTAGAGCTTCTTCAAGCCTGTGCCAGCAATTATACTCATGAATTATACTATCATCGCATTTATACAGATTTTGCTATTTTTTAAAGCTCTTCCAAGCCGGTACCAAGCAATTATACTCAAGAATTGTACTTTCATCGCATTTACCAAGACTGGTTTTACTGTTTTTTAGAACTCTTCCTAGGCGATATAAGTAATTAACTGTACTCATGAATTGTAGTCTGATCTCATTTGCCAAGATAGGTTCTGCCCTTTTTTAGCTTGTGATCTGCTTGTCCAACGCCTTGTATTCTCTTGACTTAAATCCATCACCTTGTAGAATTTATGCCTAGCCTCATATACTACATGCTGTAATTCGGGCTAAAGGCGGTCCAGTAAAATATTGAACCTCAGTTTCTAATTGGCTGCCCGGTGTGTTGTTGTTGTTGAAACCCAGACCGTCCGACCTACCAGAAAGGGTAAGGTAACTGTTTGGACAGTCGGGAAGTGCCACCCAATTTAGACCGGAACCTAGTGGGGGAGGCAGCCACAGGGACCGTACCCTCCTTCCCCTACCACCAACCTCTCGGAAGGACTTTCGGACCATATACATCACATTAAAATCTCTAACGAATACTAAGCTGTCTCTTGTGACCCGAAACTGAAGCGAAGCTGGTATCTAGCTACATCTTTAAAAACTGAGAAGTTTATTTCATGAGGGTAGTAAAAAAGTTTGAAATATTAAATCCGATGTATTAAATATTAAATAGTGCATGTGGAAGACAGCCTAGTAACTTGTACAACTGTACCAGTTATCCCAAGCAAATAGAAAATTCTTTTTGGTGCTTGAATATTTTTAAATTAATTTTTCTCCACAGATTTAGATTATCTGACATTTGACCCCAGATACAGCGGTTCTTGATCGAGGGTCAAAGTTCGGGCTTCGACATGACCTAAGACTTCAAGCTATTAGTTCAAGCTATGCACAAAAGTGCACATTAGTTCAAGCTATGCACAAAATCTTATTCGAACCAGTTGAATTTTACTATGTCAACTGAACTTTTGCACGAAATAAGATTTGAGTCGATGACAAGAAAATTACGCTCGGAACTCGCTTCGCTTCAGTAATGAAACGAAATATCTTTGGTTATTATTTGCGTTTAACATTATCATACTAATTGAACGAGCGACGTAATAAAACAATATTTAGTTTTCTGATTTAGTTATTCAAATAAAGAAATGAAACAAATATTTTTTTATTCCACTGAATTGTCAACTGCATGAAGCATAAAAATACTTTATTTACTTAAATCATCTTTTTTATTTTGTCTTTCCATTTGATAAATAAATGACTGTTTTAAAAGCCATTTTTTGTAACTCTTAACAAAATATTTCATTTGTATGTGGGCGATAGGATATGGTAGGATAGGATTGGATGATAGGATAGGTATATGGACAATAGTCATTTATATATAAAAGATGCTCTTCACCTAGTTTGTCTGTAACACTTGTCAATATATTTGGCGAACTTGGTACTCATTTATCGAAATAACGCCGACTCGGCGACATTTCACTCCAGATTGGCGAAGATATTTCCAAAACTGCAAAAATGACGCTAAATTAACATAAATGACGCTTAATTGATAAATTAATTATTAAAATATTTTAATATATGGAATATATTGCTTATTGAGGATGCTATGAATATTGATAATTGCCAATTTTGAGTTGCGTGAAATATAAATTAATTGGGTACTTCGAAATAGTTTCGTGTATCATTTAGTTTTCTTCACTGTTTATTACATTAATATTAATTAACAATTCAGATAAAGACAAAAAAAAATTAGGGCGGATACAAAATTCAGGATTCCACCTCACACTATTTTGGGTGAAATAATTAGAATTTTAATTTCCGTGAACAACAAATTCTTCTTAGGATCTAAGTTCATTTACCTTAGGCATTTACATCCCTATTGTATTATAGAGTTTTGGATAGAAGCACTTGGTGAAAAAGAAAAAAAACATTTCAGAAGAGAGTTTTAGAGCTTTTCCGATAATGAAGGCGGTGCTTCTACAAAAAACGAGAAAAGTTTTCGTCATCAACAAAATAAGTTGAGAAAAAGTTTTATCAGATAGATTGTATATGTAAGAGAAGTTGATATCGCCTAGTAATATGGAAATAGCTCCTGCAGGGCCTGACTAACGTAGAGGGGTGCGGGGCCCACGCATCAAAGGGAGCCTCAAATTAAACAATTACACCATCGGGGAACTAATGGCTGCTTCCTAAAAAAATGTATGATATCGGATTAGATTTGACCACTTGATATATTCATTTTGGGATTATATATAGGGATTAATCGCACTATTGTAGCATGTTGGCATTGGTACAAAACTAGCCAATAATTTAAATTCCATTAAAATATGTAAAAACCACATTTTGTATACCATTTTCTGGAATGCAATTATGTTTTTGAAAAATACTTTGTTCATTTCATATATATGCATACACACACATATATATACAAGGTAAGATCAAAAAGTTCGGAGACTGTACTGATATTTCCAACCCTGATTGGAGGAGAGGGGTACTATTATACCGGGGCGTAGAGGCACATGTAGCACGAGATGTGAAAAGGAAGAAGCAGGTGTTTTTCCAGACAATGCGTGTCAGTGAACTTTACTCGTTCATGTTCGTCGAAAATGGATATGGCGTTTGAAAAACAACGTGCGAATATCAAATTCTGCCAGCGTTTGGGGGAAATCGCCGACAGAAACATTGCACCTGCTGCAGCAGGTGCAATATTCCTGTGGAATGTTTCTGTCTGCAGGTGCAATGCTTCTATCACCGATTTCCCCCAATGTTTCTGTCGCCAAACGCTGGCAGAATTTGATATTCACACGTTGTTCTTCAAACGCCATTTCCGCTTCCGACGAACGCGAACAACTACAGTTCACTGAATACATTGTCTGGAAAAACCCTGCACTGCGGTCCTGTTACTTCCTTTTCACATCTCGCGTCACATGTGCCTCTACATCACGGTAAAATAGTGTCCCTGTCCTCCAATCAGGGTTGGAGATATCAGCACAGTCTCCGAACTTCTTCAATCTACCTTGTACACACACACACACACACACACATATATATATATATATAAATTTATATATATAAGAAATGAAAATACGCATGTGTGCACATTTTCAAGAAAATTGACTCGGTAGAAGTGGGTCAGAAGCTGATTTCAAGATTTGACCCAAGCAAACAAACAAATAGAGTTCTCAACCTAAATAAAATAGTGTAAAAAAGGTGCAAAATGACCAATAGGTGTTGCAATGTTCAGCAGGAGCATTGTCCTAGATACAAGAGAAATTTAATATTAAAAAATTTATGATTTTATTTAAGCTTTTAAGTTCATGGTAGAACACTACACTACACTTATAGTACACATAGTAGAACACTGCATTATATACATTCTCGTGTCGCGAAATATCAGTGTTCCACGGAACACAGTTTCTAGTGTTTTCAGTCACACTAGAACATTTTCACTTTGTATATGACACATGATGTAATACTTCTATGTACTTCTAATCCACGTTCTATGTACTCTTTATCTACGTTCTATATACTCTTAATCTACGTATACTATGTACTTCTATTCTATATACTTCTATGTACTCCCTACTACCACAACAGTGTCGGCAGTTAAATACTGTCATTGAACAACACAAAAATCTTTAGAATTTCTTTCCGTTTCATTAACACTACTTACCTATACCGAACTAGTACGTATTTGCCTCTATTCCATCGAGCGAAACAAGCAGCCATGAAACGAGCTGCAAAAATAATAACACATTTGCAGTTTTTATTTATTTATGTTTATTTATTTTATTTTATTTTTTTTATTTTTATTTCTTTTTCGTTGAATCCAGCATGGGAAAAAAACCCGTAAAGATCTGAATATTCTTTTTAACACTTGCAATATTTTGGAGATGCTTTCTTGTTTAATTATGCAGAGCGCAAGTACGGATAATAAGGGATTTTATTTCTCTACTGTTAATTACGCAAAAAAGAATGTCAAGTGGAGGACATTGTGCTTTTCTTTACATTTCACTACATAATTGACTTTTTGCGAGTTGTTGCATAAATAAAACTAACATTGAAATAATTTAATGGATTGCGGACGACCAATAAGTTAAATCGCTTAAATCATAAAATTATTAAATAATTGTGCAAAATATGTTGTACTTTGAGAACGCGGCTCTTAATAAACGACTTGCCAAACACAAATTTATAACTTTCACATATATTATTTCCCCCGCTTTAAAATAGTATTAAACGAGCAGTGGCAGTAAATTTCAATTAATTTTCCCGAAACTAATAAAATCTATCAGTAAAAACTCAATTCACTTAATTAAACAGAAATTAATAAAACAAAACAGAATACAGTTGTTTTGAGGACACCTTGCATCCAATCCTTCAGTGACAATAAACCTGAAGTCAAAAAGACGAAACGAGCGTGATGAACGAAGTGATGAAACAGATGAAACTTCATTTATGTCCATTGCATCTTTTTGCAATCGGGTTTGTTGGTTTATTTTGCACTGAAAAGGGGGAATTTAACGTATCCTCAAAAAAGCTGTATGCTGATTTATTTTAAGAATGTGTGCTTAATTACGTTGTTTGAGTTTTTCCTTATCATTTGCACAAAGTGCTTTTACTTATCAAAAAAGCACAGTTCAAACTTCGGTTTTTAAACACAATATAAAATAGCAAATTGTTTTCGTTCGGTTTCCTAATCACCTCTTGGGATAGCTTCCTTTATAATCTCGTTTACAATAGTTTTCTTTCCTCGTTTTCAAATCTCAGCAGGTCATTTTTTTTCTGGTGTTATGTCACGCTATGACGTCACTTGCCAGATTGACTCGCGAAGCTTAGATGGACGATTCAATGCCACCGAGGAAAGATTTATGGTGACATTTTCTTCCATTGAAGACTTAAGAACACGTGTTTCCCAGGGAAATGATTCTATTAGAATAGATTATAAATGGACTGTTTATTCTTTCTGGTATATTTCACGACAAAGGGGTGCAAAAGGTCGCTTTTGAGTGAGTTTATTAATTTTCGTTGTATTATTTTACAAGGAAAACATCGAAAATTCCCTAAACAGTGATGATAACACGGTGGGTTTGACAATTTGAGCGTTAATAGTATCAACTTTATTTATATTAACACATATAAGCCAAATGCATCGAGCTTATCGGTGTCGCTAATCTGTTGCCATCTTGAAAAAAATTAAATAACTTTTACAAAATATTCTACAAGAGTAATTTGTGTACGAAAATTTTTAGAAAGGTGGATAATATTTTTTCATACTAATAATGGTTGCGATATAAATAGAACCAACCATTATGGATATAAATGAGAGAGAGAGAGAGAGAGAGATTGTGAGTGAGCAAATTTGTGATGGAGAGAGAGAGAGTGAGAGAGAATAAGAAAGAGTGAGTGAGAGAGAAAGAGTCTGAGTGAGAGAGAAGAGAGAGCGCGCGCGAGAGAGAGAGAAAGAGAGAGAGAAGGAGAGAAAGAGGAAACAAGAGAATGGAATCGGAGGGGAAACAAGAGAATGGGGGAGGAAAGAGAGAAAGTCAACAATGAACGGGAGAGAGGAACAGGAAAAGTGAAAATAAGGAAGAGAGAGAGAGAAAGCGAGAGAGAGAACGAGAGAGAGAAAGGGAAAGAGAGAAAAAGAGAGAGAGAGAAAGAGAGAGATTGTGAGTGAGAAAAATTGTGATGGAGAGAGAGAGAGTAAGTAGGAGAGAATAAGAGAGAGTGAGTGAGGGAGAAGAGAGAGAGAAGAGAGTGAGAGAAGAAAGAGAGGATGGATTTTAAATGGATACCTGACAATTTTCAAATGTGAAATGAAGAGACATGTCTAGAATATGTTGAGGGGGCGTGCCTGATCCGAATAGTAGTCAACTAGTGCGGACTGCATATTTCTCTGGAGAAAATGAAAGCAGTAGATAAGACGTTAACGGCTACGGGTTTATTGTTACATAACATTATGAATATATTTTTATGTAACAATAACAACAACAGTATATTTTTTAAATTACATTATCTCATACGGAATAATTTGGAAATGGAACGGAATTTTTTATTCCAAATAATACATCTTGTTTTAAAAATATGTTTGTAACTTCTTTTCTTATTCCCTTTTTTTCTGATTTTAGGTAAGTTACAACATTTTGGTTTGAACGATGATGCTTCAGTTTGGTGAGCAAGAATTTTTAGTATCTCATATTATATCTCGTATGTGTAACCTCTGTCGTTATTACTTTATAGAAATTCCTGTTACATTTTCAATTTATGTTTTAAAATAAACTGATATTTATACTTTTTATTAATTGCGATAATTTGATGCCAAATTGCTACGCTCGCTGCATGCTATTGTATAATATCAGTATGTGTAGGAAAAAAACTGTAACACAGTCAATGTTTCGAAATATATATTCAAACATATGTATTACCCTATAAGCAAAATCAACGTTTAATAATCCTGTTGTTAGACGAGAAATCGACATTCAAGCCTACAGGCCTGCAGGGTCTATTTCTCAAGCATTAGGGTCTAATTGAACGCTGACGAATCGCTTCGACTCAGTCTATTTACTAATATTTTGAATCAATGCAATGCAATCAGGCTGTTTTTTCCCCAAGATATGTAAATTCATGTATACAATTCTAATTAATTTATTTATATGGATCTAATATCTTGTTGTCTCTTTGGGTTTTCAGATATTTTATTACAGGTTTCCAGGTTTTCAACAGCATGTCTGATTCAACCTAATGCTTGTATTATTGTCTTTGATTATCCATAGAATTATCCATATATGTAATTCATGTGTCTTGTTGGGTCTTGTTTTCGTGCCATGTTCACTTTAATGATATAAAAATGGAATATTGTTTTAGGCGCTCATTGGATAAAGCGTTGATTGGAAGAGTGGTAATGATGTTTCAAATCCTTTAAGAGCATTTATTCTATGGAGTGTTTCTTGATCATTTTATAATTGCACAAATTGCACTCCGTTATAGATACCAGCATCAGCGAATCTGTTTTGCGCTCTTTAGCACTCTTAAGCATTCCATACCAGCATTCGTGGGTCGGTTTCGCATTTTGAGTACTCTGCAGTACAAAAAGTCAATACCTGAATTCTTCGTGCCGATTGATAAAGTTCGTCATTCCACCTAACAACCTTCAAAATTCAAGATTTATCTCTGTAGACTACACTAGGCTGCAATGGCCAAATTTTGTACTTTTCACTAAAGACTCCATCCAAGGAGTGTTTCTAAAGAAAATTAACTGTAGTGTGGTTCAACTTGACTTGCTCATACTAGAATTACTTTTTTTTAATCAAATTTTGCAAGAAAAAATTTGAAAAATCGGCATGGTGGGTCTAATTGATTACAACTATAGTGTGTTACCCTTTACTTTAAAGGACTTGGAAAAATATTTCTTTGGATACCATACTTGACAATGTGATCCAATGGAGGGCAACTTGTCGGTCGAAGGGGACCAATGACGTCACTTACAAAAGAAATTGTGTCGCGGCTATTTTTCACAACAGTGATTATATCTATTAAGGCTATTAAGTCTCGTGATCCTTGATCCAATGGAGGGCAACTTGTCGGTCGAAGGGGACCAATGACGTCACTAACAAAAGAAATTGTGTCGCGGCTATTTTTCACAACAGTGATTATATCTATTAAGGCTATTAAGTCTCGTGATCCTTGATCCAATGGAGGGCAACTTGTCGGTCGAAGGGGACCAATGACGTCACTAACAAAAGAAATTGTGTCGCGGCTATTTTTCACAACAGTGATTATATCTATTAAGGCTATTAAGTCTCGTGATCCTTGATCCAATGGAGGGCAACTTGTCGGTCGAAGGGGACCAATGACGTCACTAACAAAAGAAATTGTGTCGCGGCTATTTTTCACAACAGTGATTATATCTATTAAGTCTCGTGATCCTTGATCCATAAATAAACCCTTTTATGAATGATTATGTTAAATTGTGTCCTATGCTGCCACGTTAAAAAATATATATAATTTTGAATCAGTTTCGAAGATTCCGCTCGAATTTTAAAAAAATCTTCCTAATTCTGCATTTTTTTATAATAAAGCCGGATATAAATTTTGTGGAAATTCATTACGATTTGTGGCTGCTATCATTTGCACAAGAAATCTACCACGGCCATTAGGCAGGTAGAAGGACATCACTCCGAAAATAGTCGAAATGTGTTCAGATGGTCTTTAAACATATATTAGCATCAAAATCTCGAAATAGAAAACTTTCGGGAAAACAGTACTTTCTCAATACTACGTAGGAGAAAGTAAAAATAATCAAAAATACTTATACTGAATACTACGCCTTTCTGAATTCCCAGGGTGATGTTCCCACCTGCTTCTTAATTCCTCAATCAGTAAATCGTTTGTTCTGTAATCCAAAAGTTAGAGGCAAGGCCGCCTTTACAAATTATGGGCCTTTCTTTAAACATTTATCAGGGCCCCGCCTCTATATTTGATCCCCCATCTGCGAATTCTTCTTGTCTTCTTCAGCAAGTCAAATTATTAGGTCCCTCCTCTGGAGCCATTTTTACTTTTCCATGCTATCTAATATAGTATAGAAAAAGTACTGTTTTCATGCAAATTTTTAAATTCGAGACTTTGATGTCAATACATGTTTGAAGACCTTCTGAACACGTTTTGACGATTTTTGGAGTGATGTTTATCTGCCTGTCTAATGTGTGTGATCGATTTCTTCTGTACATAATAGCAGCCACAGATATTAATGGATTTTTACGAAACTTTATATCTGGTTTTGTTATCAAGAAATCTAGAACAAGATAGATTTTTCTTTTTTATAAATTAGAGCGAAAACTTTAACTGGATTCGAAATTCTATATTATTTTTAACATGGCAGTATAGAACTAACTTTGGCATAATCATGCTTAAAGAGTTTGTTTATGGTTGATTGATCACCAGACTTAATAGTTTCAATCACTGATGTAAGAAATAGCCGCGATACATTCTTTTTTGTTCGTGATGTCATTAGCCCTCCCTTGGGGGACAAGTTAACCTCCTCGAGGGGTACATTGTTAAGTATGGTATCAATTAAAATATTTTTTCAAACCCTTTAAAGTGAAGGGTAACACGCTATAGATGTAATCATGTGGACGCATGATACCGAATCCAAAAACTGATACCGAATCCATTTTTCCCCAAATTCTTTCTTGGGGAAAAAAAATAATTCTGGTATGAAAACGGGGGGTTGATCCCCAATCCAGTTAATTTTTTATGTGTGTCCGGAACTGCTAGAAATATTATTTTGAAATAAAGGTTTATTTCCATAAAATTATTTCATTGCTTGTGTTTATTTCACTGAGTGTATATATATTTTTCTTTTAAGTTAGCTGAAACTACTGATATTTTATCCAAAATTCAAGTGCGCTAGACTGCCATTTTAGCGATTTATTTTAAGGTGTGCATTTTGTAACTACTGAGGAACACCGTCAGCTTCCTTTAATTAACTTTTACTTTCAAATGTCAAAATAAGAAAAGAATATAAAAAGAAAAGTTTAAAAACTCAAACACTCCTTAATTTCTTATACAATAATGAAAATAGCAAAACTATATAAAACTGTTTAATCCTCAAAGTTGCATATATTTTTTCTCGTACATTTTCTTGTGTTTTTTAATTATCTATATACTAATAAAAACTTAGTTAAGCGTTTATTAAAATTGATTTCAAAAATACTCTTTCATTTGCCAGGTAGTTAAGATAGAAAACGCTTTAAGCAAATACATGCTTTTCAGTTTTATGCAGTTTGGCATTTCAGAGGAGAAAGAAAATATTTGCTATTTTTTTTATTTGAATAATGAAGAAAAAAAACTAAATGTTAGGTTTGACGTAGTTTGTTAAATGGCTATATAAATGGTTCACACTAATGAAAATCTAAGCAATTTTCTATTAGTACACATGCTTAAAACTATAATATATATTACTTTCCTTATATACATAATGTACAATATATTGTGACGGGGTAGAAAATTCGAATTCGAGTTTTCGAAGGGAGAGCACGTTTCAAACATCCCTGATCACGAATAAAACATTTTTGAGGTGATGTCTGTGTGTGTGTGTGTCAGTGAATCTGTGGAGACGATATCTCACGAACGAATGGAGCGATTCGAATGAAATTTGGCACAAAAATCGCAATCCGTGGATACTGGAAGCCTATTGTTTTTAAACACAATCGAATGTTCAGAATCCTCCTAAATTTTTGAGTGAGATTTTGAAAAAAAATCATCAAAAAATCAAAACCTTTTAATAAAGTCACTCAAATACAGTCATTTCTTATGTAATGTTTCCTTAAAAAACGATTGACATAAACTGTAGGATGCTAGCATTAACCGTTCTCGAGATGTTGCACATTTTTCAAACAAATTTATCAAAAAAACAAGTAAAATAAAAAAATATTAGGTCTTAAGAAACATGTTCACTTATCATATGTAATATCATGCGGCAAATTTGATGATATCATTCTCGTGGATCTAACTCGTTCCATTCACGAGAAAATATACTTTGAGTAATACTTTTGTATTCGAACGCCAATAGTCAATTATCTCCTATAATAGTAACTTATTTCTCCGTCCATAACGTTTGGCGAGATTTTGGCGACTTACTTGGTGGAATGTCGCCAACTTGGCGACTCTTTGAAATATTGTCAAATTAACGAAAATCTCGTCAAATGGATTAAAATGACGCTAAATCAAATTATCAAAAAGTCATTTAAAATAAAAAAAATATATTTCCTATTAAGAAATATGTTCACTTTTCATATGTAATACCATGCGATAAATTGGGTGACATCATTCTCGTGGATCTAGCTCGTTCCATTCATGAGAAAAGATACTTCAAGTAATACTTTTGTATTTCAACGCCAATAGTCATTTATCTGCTGTAAGAATAACTTATTTCTCCGTCCATAACGCTTGGCGAGATTTTGGCGACAAACTTGGCGAAATGTCGCCAACTTGGCGACTTTTTTAAATGTTGCCAAATTAACGAAAATCTCGCCAAATGAATGAAAAGGACGCTACATCAATGAAAATGACGACTAATTGAAGAAAATTCAATATCTTGGAAAGAATATTAGTATCTACTATAAGAAAAACCTATTTTTTTTACTGTTAAAGTAGTAAATTCATCACCTTATATAAGGAAAATCATGTGTTGCCCACATCAGATTTTTTATCATTCGATATATCATCAGATTTTTTTAATATGCTATATACGATGATACAATTAGCTTTTAAATATTTATTAAATTAACTGAAGCGGGACTTAACTCGATTTCTCATACAAGAATTCATATTTTTTATTCATATTTTACAAGAAAAATTTTGAAAAATCGGTATCATCGGTCCAAATGATTACAACTGCAGCGTGTTACCTTTCATTTCAAAGAGCTTGAAGAAATCTTTTTGATTGATATCATACTTGACAATGTCAAGGGGGGAGGGTCTAATGGCGTCACGAACATGGGGGGTCTTTAAACATGTATTAACATCAAAATCTCGAAATCGAAAATTTTCCTGAAAAGAATACCAAACCGTTCTTAAGATATCAAAAAATTTTGCTTTTTATTTCGATATTTCTGGAAATAAACAAAGAGTTTCCATGAAAATGGGGTATGCTTATATAAATCGATATCAATCAAATCCTAATGAATTTTAGCGTGATTGAATTATAATAAATCTCTAATTATTTTTGGCATTTATGAATTATAATTAAGAATGATTTTTAACATAATTGAATTATCGGAAAGCTCTAATAATTTTTAACATTATTGAATTTTAAGAAAGTTTAATGATTTTTGGCATAATTGAATTATAAAAAAGCATTAATTATTTTAGTATGATTAAATTATACGTAAGCTCTAATTATTTATGGCATTATTGATTAATAAGGATGCTTTAGACGTTTGGCATGATTGAATTATAAGAAAACTCTAATGATTTTTAGTACGACGAAATCTCAAAACAGGTCTAATGATTATGCCAACACTGAATTATAAGTATTATAAGCATTATACGTAAGCTGTAATTATAAGCATTATACGTAAGTTGTAATTATAATCATTATACGTAAGCTGTAATTATAAGCATTATACGCAAACGTTAATTATAAGCATTATACGTAAGCTGTAATTATAAGCATTATACGTAAGCTGTAATTATAAGCATAATACATAAGTTGTAATTATAAGCATTATACGTAAGCTCTAATTATTTGTGGCATTATTGAATAATAATGATGCTCAGGCTGTTTGGCATGATTGAATTATAAGAAAGCACTAATGATTTTTAGCATGATTGAATTTTAAGAAAGTTGTAATATCTGTTATTTCTCCCACAATATCTAAACTTGCAAATCTGTAAAGAAAAGTGTGTGTTGAACACATCAAATATACTTATTTTCTCATTTTAGCTGTATCATTAAATTATGAATGCATAGATAAAATAAATGAAATAAGTAATAACCTTAGAATCATAACATGCTCTTCATAAATTTGAACAAATATTACAAACATTATTTCTGTAAATGTTCCTTTAATGGAATTATCCTCTTTTATCGAACCCAGCATCTTAATGAATCCCATTTTGTTGATGAAAACAAATAAATTGGACGCTTCTGCCGATGAAAGAAACATAATTAAGAAAATCTTCCTTAATTCGTTTAAGGAATCAAAACAAATTAGACTTGATAAGAAATTGTTGCGGTATTATCGTTTTGTAATATTTCTAGGAATATTCAGTTCTACTTCGACTTTTATCTTAAATATGAATAAGAAAATTCCATAAAAAAGGTACCTCGACACTAAAAGTATATGTAAATGGAAAGTACTTTGATGCGTTCAAAGTATATCAGTTATCCTTCTATATTATTGTTAATGTCAATTCTCAACGACAAAATAGAATCGCTTTACTTCTTTTATAGTAAAATAATAATTTATAAGTATTACGTCACAATATTGAAGGCTTTCCTTAAACCCCTTAAGCCCCACACCTTCAAATCAATAGAATTATGGCTTTTATCTATTAAAATACCAAATTCCGTTCGGTTTGTTCAATTTGTTCGAGAGATATCGTAGCTACAGATAGACACACATAAAAACACAGCACAGTCATCATATAAAAAGTGATTGATTCGTATTGAGTGATGCTGTCAATATCCGACAGTCTGAATTTTAACAGCACAAGAATAATTTTCCTTTTCATATCATTCAATATCCGTTAATCGGAATTATGACCATACCACAATAATTTTCCTTCGTTTGATATGCGACAGTGGCGGAACCACACTAATTTCTCTTTACATATCCATCAACTTCCGACAGTCTGAGTTTTGATTACACCACACTAATTTCCTTTACATATCCATCACTTTTGACAGTCGGAATTTTGATTGGACCACAATAATTTCCCTTTACATATCCATCACTTCTAACAGTCGGAATTTTGATTACATCACACTAATTTCCCTTTACATATCCATCACTTCTGACAGTCGGAATTTTGATTGGACCACAATAATTTCCCTTTACTTATCCTTCGACATTCGACTGTTGTAATTTTGAACGCACCTCAATAATTTGTCTTTACATATCCATAGACCCCCCAAGTCGGAATTTTGAACGCTTTTTGATTGTACCACAATAATTTCCCTTTAAATATCCATCGACATCCGATTGTCGTACTTTTGAAAGAACCACAATAATTTCCTTTCACATACCCATGAACGTCCAATAGTCGGAATTTTGATTTCACTACAATGATTTCCCTTTCTATTAGAAGTCTCCATGGATCAAAAATTCAGATTTTAACACTCATCGACATGAAAAAAACAGTGCTTAAAACCGACCCAAAGCCGAAATAATTTATTAATGTAGAACACGCGTCCGACCCATCTCGTTGTGTTTCGGCTTGGTCCGGCTCAAACTGATTTGTATTCAAATGTGTTAAAAACACGAATTTGTGAAATTTTTGTAATAAGAATTGAGATTAAAATTAATTTATTTTTAAACATTGTCTTTACATAGCAGAAATCAACGCAGTAATTTCATGTATTCTATTAAAATTCATTTAAAACGTTTTCAATATTAAATATCTTCCGCTCGGCCCAACCCGAATTTTTAAAACCTAAGCCCGCGTCCGGCCCCATCCAGCTGTGGCCGAAACAGTGTTTGAAAATTCCAGCCTGTTCCGGCCCACCAGTTGCCAACCGGTGAGTCAAACCCGAGCCTGTGCAGACCTCTACTTTACATATCCATCAACATTCCACGGTCGAAATTTTAACCACACGACAATCCTGTGTATTGTATGTGCCCTTTACATACATTGCGTATTGTGGTGTACGCAAAGAAATCAATTCATCATGAAAAAAAGTTTTTACTTCTGTTTAAAACACTGAATTCCATATTAAATTTAATAAATGATGCTGAAAAAAGAATTTCTAACGGAGAAACCTCCCCGTGTGTGCATGTTTCTATTCCCGTGTGTGCTCGTTGTGTGCATGTTTCTATTTCATGTCTTGATCGATTTGTTGGAATGCTATCTCGCCTAAATGTTACGGCTGTAGAAAGATACTATCAAACCGTGGATTTCCGCTTTAATAAACTGATAAAGTTCGCGATGAATCAGGATTTAAACCGTGGCCACTCAGCAAACCTTATTGTTATACAAACTGTCCGCCATTGGGGTTATTATAAAATCTGCTCCGCAATTTTTTTTATTGCATTTACAGCGCTCCTATGAGTCCCTCATCACCCCAGTAACTTTGTTAAGAGAGGTACATGATTGTACGTGCTAGGTCTATCTACATTACAGTCACCATGCCTGATCGAATAAAAATAATCACAGCGCCCCTAGCGGAAAATTATAAAATTGGAGTAGATTTCTAACGTAATTTTACAAATTTTTTCCAAGAAAAAAAAAACGTAATTCCAACGTAATTTTACAAATTTCTTCCAATTTCAGTTTTACAATATTTTCTAATTTAGGGGGTGCCGCAAACTCAACTGTTCGATTTTCCGAATAAATGAGAAATTCTTCCTTTGAATTTTGATAGAGGTTTGAAATTTGGTTTATGGGCTAATAATTTAATGAAAGCACCCAAGACGAATAGAGTTTCTCAGAAATGTTCGATTAAGGGGATGCTCCAGAGAAAAAATTTCGAAATATGAAATTATAAAAAACATGCAGGGGGATGAGATACAGATTTCAAATTATGTAGATAATTTGGAAGGAAGAAAGTGTACAAGTTCAGTTTTCCAACAACTACTTTAAGGGATGCTACACATCAAAATGTTTGATTTTCAGAATAAAGGAGAAACGCCCTTTTAGTAATATAAGCCCCCGTAATAGAAGCTTGGTATTTCATATATGGGCGAATCATCTGATAGAAAACCCAAGAAAAATTGAGATTTTCAAAAATACTCATTTAAGGGGGTGGGTACTCTATATAAAAACATTCGAAAGGTGAAATGATAGAAAAAGCATGCTTCACGATGAGTAGAGACTTTAAATTTGGTGTACGGGTAGATTGCTGCTTTGGAAGAAAGTGTGCAATTTCAGTGTTCCAACATTTGCTATTGTAGGGAGTGCCGCACACTAAAATATTCTATTTGACGAACAAATGAAAAACGCCTCCTTTACAATGTGATAGCGGCGTAAAATTTGGTATATGAGCTAATTATTTGATAAATTAATTTGATAAATACAGTTTTTCAAAAATGTTCATTTGAGGGAATGCTACACAGAAAAACGTTCGAAAGGTGAAATGATAGTAAAATAAAAGCATACTTCGCGATAGCATAAAGAATTTAAATTTGGTGTATGGGTAGATAGTTTGAAAGGAAGAAAGAATGCAATTTCAGATTTCCAATATTTGCTACTTTAGGGCGTGCCACACATTTAAATGTTCGGTTTTTCGAATAAGTTGTACACGCTTCCATTTAAATATGATAGAGGCTTGATATTTGGCAAATGGGCCAATCATCTGATGAAAAAACCAAGGTGAATAGAGTTTTTCCTAAATGTCCATTTATGGCTGTGCTCCACAGAAAGATGTTCTAATGGGAAATGATAAAATAGCATGCATGCTTTCGGGATGAGATAGAGACTTTAATTTTGTGTATGGGTAGATAGTTCGAAAGGAAGAAGTGTTCAATTTAAGTTTTCCAATATTTTCTTCTCTAAGGGCTTTTACGCACAAAAATATTCGATTTGCCGAATAATTGTGAAACGCGATTCACTCAAAAATTTACATTATTCGGCGGGTTGCTTATTGTGAGACCGTTGATTTCCAATGGGTATTCGGCTGGTTATATTCTAATTACGCCAAGGTCCCCCTTTTGTATAAGAGCATGAATATATTAATATTATATTTTGAACAATTTCAATGAAAGTATGCGAAATTATTATTTTCATTATATTATACATAATGTATAAGGAAAATATTATGTCGGGGTCGAAAATTCGAATTCGAGTTTTCAACGAGAGAGCACGTTTCAAGCATCCCTGATCACGAATCGAACATTTTTGAGGTGATGTCTGTGTGTGTGTCTGTGAAAGTATGTGTGTGTATCTGTGTGTCAGTGAGTCTGTGGAGACCATAACTGACGAACGGAACGAATGGAGCGATTCTAATGAAATTTGATACAAAAATCACAATACATGAATATTAAAAGCCGATTGCTTTAAAACACAATCGAATGTTCAGAACTTCCCTAAATTTTCCAGTGAAATTTTGAAAAAATCGTAAAATCAAAACTTTTAATAAAGTTACGCAAATAGCCATTTATTATGTAATTTTTCCTTAGAAAACGATTGACATAAACTTTAGAACGCTAGCATGAACCGTTCTCGAGATATTGCACATTTTTCAAATAAATTTATCAAAAAAATCCCCTAAATTAAAATAAAATATTAATTGTTGAGAAACATGTTTACTTTTCATATTTAATATCATGCGATAAATTGGGTGACATCATTCTCATCGATCTAACGCGTTCCATTCACGAGAAAAGATACATTGAGTAATACTTTTATATTTGAACGCACAATAATCATTTATCTAGCTTAAGAATAACTTATTTCTCTGTCCATAACGCTTGGCGAGATTTTGCCGACGAATTTAGTGGAATGTCGTCAAATTGGCGGCATTTTTAAATGTTGCCAAATTAACGAAAATCTCGTCAAAAGGATAAATATGACGCTCAATCCATGAAAATGACGACTAATTGAAGAAAATTCAATATCTTAGAAAGAGTATACTATAAGAATAACATTTAACATAAGATATAACACAAGAATATAAGATATAACATAATAACTTAAGAATAGCATATACTATAAGAATAACATTAACAAGTAACTACTATAAGAATAACATTTTATTTTAACTGTAAAAGTAGTACATTCATTGATTATATAAGGAAAGTCATGTGTTGTCCACATCAGATTTCTTTTAATAGTAAACGCAGGTAAAATGTAAATTTAATGATAGGCATTTTCACAAAATAAATTCGAATTTTCAACCGGAATTCGAGAGTTTATACTGAGATATGCATTTCACTCATGACATACCGCTTTATAATCCTAGAATAAACTGAATTTTTACGACGTTCCAATATATTTTGAATATTTCTTCTAAACTCTAAAAGACATTTTGAAACAACATCCAAATTTAAATGTGAGGGAACGCGAGTATTGAGCACAAGGGGATAGACATTGCTTTTCTTGAAACTGGAATTTTAGTATTACATTTTGTAGGAAATAAATGGAGCAGAAAATAGCTTTTCTCGGGAAAAGCCTCAGCAATCTCTCTGCTCAAGTTGCTTTCATGTTTCTATTTTAGGTTATCATTGATTGTAAAGAAAAACTCATATTTTTAAATACAAACAAGAATATAATATCAAATTCCATGTATTATTTGAGTCAAATCCAGTACCTTCCTGTATGAAGGATATTTACAGAACTTGGAAATATAAATGTTATGACTGAGAAATATTAAACTTTAAAAATCTGACAAGGTCAACACATGATTTTCTTTACATACAAAAAAAAATTTTATCTGAATTTTTAATTTTTTACATTATGAATGCATTAAAATTCCCGAAGCTGCACAATTTTATAATATATATATATATATGTGTGTGTGTGTGATGGCAATTACTATAGTCTAGGGAAGATACTTTTCAGGTTACAAAAATCTATTTTATTAGATGACACTCGTGAAACAAAAGTAGTTACATGGCCGGCCGAGCTCCTCATCAGCGACCAGCTCTCAAGAAATCTCAATGCCGTCTGCCTTGGTTCACACAATCTACAGTCATATCAGAGGAGGAGGAATTTGACGACATGGGACATCTGCTGTCTTCGCGTTCTTTATGCTTTAAAAAATGCGATGGAGAAGCAGTTTTATATGAGAAAGTTTACGCAGATGTTAAGATTAGTTACCATATATGGTATGATCGGGAAAAGTAGGAAATACTGGAAGACTTTGTTAATATTAGTGGCGTATTTCATGTCCAGTCGCAATACGTGCTGGACATGAAATAGGAATTTGGAATAATAATTGTGAAAGCAAAGGGCGCGTTATTGGAGAAAGCTTAAAATCTCTTTATAATATATATATATATATATATATATATATATATATACATATATAGGGTGAGTCGGAATTGTTTTTACAAAAGCAGAGGAGTAATAGTACCCTACCAGACGAGCAATAATTACCATGGAACATAGGGTCGCATTGCACTCAGAGAGGCAGAAAAGAGTAAAATTAGAATACGAACCTGCACGTACACCAGTGTTAGGAAAGCGAATGAACGATACCAAACGTTGCACAAACAGATTTATTGTGCAGCGACAAACTCACAGCAAGTGCTCAAAGTGGTGACCACGCGTGTCGTTGCACCGTTCACACCGGCAAAGGAATGACTGACGCATACTCTCGAAGATTTCGGGTGTTATATTAGTGTGGATTAAAGGTAGGATGGCTGATAAACGACGCGTTGGAAACCGCTGCTCATACAATCTTCGTGCTGCGTGTATATTCCCTTTGACTTCACCGTATGTGAGGCGCATGTCGGCCAATTCTTTGTAGGTGTACTCCGCCACAGCATTCACTCAACGTGTCGGACGATGTTATCACGGGAATAACTTGCAGCGTTGAAGTTATGCCGGTTTTTAAAGGGCAAAGTGTGCTCTGATTGGCTATCGCCGGAACCTACTAGGAGCCAGTTATGCTGATTCTGCTTCCTGGACATTTTCATACGGTAACTGCGTTCGTGGCTGGCGTAGGAGATATTACGTAGGCAGGTACACAATGACGTCCCAGGCACTGACTGCGTCATGCTCGACGCGGTTCGACGTGCCTCTTTTCTGCCTCTCAGAGTGCAATGCGACCCTATGTTCCATGGTAATTATTGCTCGTCTGGTGGGGTACTATCACCCCTCTGCTTTTGTAAAAACAATTCCGACTCACCCTGTATATATATATATATATATATATATATATATATATATATATATATATATATATATATATATATATATATATATGATATATATATATATATATATATGATATATATATATATATATATATATATATATATATATATATGATATATATATATAATGATATATATATATGTATATATATATATCATTGATATTTCTTGAGTCTTTTTTGGTCGCCGATGAAGAGCTCGGCTGGCCATGTAACTACTTATGTTTTACGAGTGTCATCTAATAAAATAGATTTTTGTAACCTGAGAAGTATCTTCCCTAGGCTATCGTAACTGCCATTACATACATATATATATATATATATATATATATATATATATATATATATATTATGAAACTGTGCAGCTTCGGAACTTTTAATGCATTCATAATGCAGAAATATATATACAGGGTAATTCAAAAGTTCGAAGCAAAAGTAAAACGCTATAAAAAAAAGTACCTATGGGTCGGAGAGACATGCTGTTTGCAGATTAATATTAACCGGGGTGGGAGATTTTGTATGGCATGAAAAAAATAGTTCAAAATCTCGGCACTAGATAGCGCTGCTGCAGATAAAGCCATGGAGGTGACTTATGCATATCGCTCACGCAACGCAAAATTTGGAACAGACAAAAACATTATTGAATAACATCCACACGGCACGTCAAGTGATTGAGTTGCTACGGTCAACGTTTGGCGTCGATCGCCTACAGAGCAGGCTTCAAAAGCGTTACAGAGCAGGGATCAAAACTTTGCGAGATCCCCAGATCTCAGACCCTGTGATTTCTGGTTGTGGGGATACCTAAGTTCACGGGTCTATAGAGGATATCCCCAGTCCTTACCAGCACTGAAAGACGCCTTACGGTAGGAAATAGCAGCCATTCCCGTTGATATGCTGTTTCATGCTGTATCAGTCGTAATACCGCGACTGCACTCAGTACTGGAATGTGGTGGTGGACACATTAAGTACTTGCAGTTGTAAATCATGCTGAAGTAAAATATCTCATTTCACAATTATGACTTTGCATTGTTTTCTTTGCAGCAGCTCCCCCTAGTGTCGAGATTTTGAATTATTTTTTTTCATGCTATACAAAATGCTCCACCACGGTGAATATTAATCTGCAAACCGCATTTCTCTCCGATCCAAAGATATTTTTTATAGCGTTTTACTTTTGCTCTGAACTTTTGAATCAGGCTGTATATATATATATATATATATATATATATATATATATATATATATATATATATATATATATATATATATATATATATATATATATATATATATAGTGTGTGTGTGTGTGTGTGTGTATGTATGTATGTATGTATTTCATTTGGTATTTGATGCATTTTGAAAAAGTCGCCTAGATATAAAAAAACTAAAATACCTTGAAGCAAGTCGATTTTAAGACTTATTAATCATGATGATTAATTAAACTTCAACTATAAAAGTTAACTGTATTTTCGATAACGGATAACGTTAAGATACGTAAATAATTGACAGAAATACTCACCGTTGCTCGTAATATTACTGAAATAAAATAAACGAGGTTAAAAATGTGAAATAATTTAATCATAAATCTTCTCGCAATAGACTTAAAGAATCTGTGAGAAGAAAGGTAAATGCGATCGATAAGTCGCTTTCAAGTTGCAATAGCAATCATTACAGTCAAACAAAAAAAAATATTTTTAATTCCCCTTGCTCAAAGAGAATGTGTTGCAAACGCAGACCACTCGACTTACCGTAGGGTTTGTAGCAGCGGTTTGAGTAGCCGGCAACGAGAATGTGTGTAGGAAGACACAATTTGAATCAGAAACATTTCCTTGAATGAGTCTCATCTATTAAAAAACGTTTTATTGAAACCGATGACGTATTTTATGCGATATAAAGCTGGGAAAATTTTCATTTTGTATGTATATTAACGAAAACTAATATACATGGTGTCCCTAAAGTCCCAAAACGGAAAAACATCTGCATAAAAAGTGATGCTAGAATTATAAATTTTACATGAAGGCTTACTGGAAGTCTTATGCTCTAATTAATGAAAGTGGTTATAGAGCCCCTTATGTTCTATTTCGGAAGTTAACAAAACTATTTCCTTTAACAGTCTTTTCTGGTGATTATAGTCAACTGCACAGTTGTTGCCTTTCTAAGACGTATCTTAAATCAAAATTTCCCTATTATTCCCTACAATGCAGAAAAGAAATCCGACTTATCATACAGTTACTCTTTGATACGTAATTTTTTCTCTTTAAGAAGATTCATTTTTCAGGAATTTCACTGAAGCTTTTGAAAATTTTGGGGCATCCAATCTGATGTCTTAACTCAGTCTTAAATCAAACTTTTTGTTTGTGGAACCCTTTTGAAATCTAATTTAATGGCGAAACTCGAAACTAAAGAAAAATATATTGTGGTCCAAATTATGCAAATAAAATTTTAAGGGATTTTTAATTTTTAAGAAAATATACATAATATTATTACGTCGTGAAACCCTTGGAATACGTCGGAATTATTACGTCCTAATTATTATGTCGGAACCCTTGGAATACGTCGGAATAACCCTTGAAACCCTTGGAATACGTCGGAATTATTACGTTGGAATAATTAACTTGGAATTATTACATTGTGAAACCCTTGGAATCACGTAACCCCAGGGTTCCGTAGAACACACTTTGGAATACGCTGACTTAAACTAACTATGGAATGTCTTTCTGCAGAGTAGGGAAGAGTACAGAAAAATGGGATAATAATGGGGAATTTCTGATGTTGTAAAAAATAACATATCACAATCAGTTTTAAAGTTATAGCTGCGCAACTGACGTCTTTGAGCGTAATTTTTATAGGGTAAAAAAATTTGTAATTTACTATAATTCCCTAAAACAAAAATTAAAGACAATAATTTTGTTAAGTTCCAAAATATAACACCAGGGGGCTATGTAATCACTTTCACAATTTAGCGCATAAGCCCTTAAATACACCGTCGTGTATTATTTATAAACCGAATTGTTTACAGAGTTATATTGCCGTTCCGCGGGACTTTTGTTACACTCTGTATAATTTTATATTAATTTTCTTATGTTACTGCAAACCAATGAGTCTAAAACTCAAGTAATTAGATAATATGGTCTATCCAGTGTCTAAGTAAAAAATCTGATGTGGGCAGCACATTACTTTTCCTATATAATGCAATAGGTTTACTTCTTTCGTAGTGAAAATTTGATGTATAAGAGCCACTACACAATGTTTTTAACAAAAGTGTCCAATGTATATTGGGCACTTTTGTGGATAATAACATATAAAATTATTTAGAAGTGCCCAATTAACTTATAGTTCACGCAACTCTAAATTGACAATTATTAATATTGCAATAAGCAATAACGAATCCGCAATAAGCAATATAGGCCATATATTAAAAAGTTTGAATCATTTATTGATTAATTTGGCGTCATTTTTGTTAATTTAGCGTCATTTTGATAACATTTTCGTCAATCTAGGTCGAAATATTTTGCTAATTTGAGCACACCAAGTAGGCAAAATATACCACCAAGCGTTACAAGCAAACTAATGGGAGAGCTTTTCTTATATGTAAGTGACTATTGATGAATTGTTAGGCGTCAAAATATGAAATTGTAAATATTTCGCGAGCATACGATAAAATAAAAAAATCTGATGTGGGCAGCACATGACTTTCCTTATATAATGCAATAAATTTACTACTTTTACAGTTGGAAAAAATGTTATTCTTATAGTAGATATTCATATTCTTTTCAAGATATTGAATTTTCTGCAATGAGTCGTCATTTTCATTGATGTAGTGTCCTTTTTATCCATTTAGCGAGATTTTCGTTAATTTGGCAACATTTAAAAATATAGCCAAGCTGGGGACATTCCGCTAAATTCGTCGCCAAAATCTCACCAAGCATTATGGACAGAGAAATAAGTTATTCTTGCAGCGGATAAATGACTATTGGCGTTCAAATACAAAAGTATTACTCAAAGTATCTTTTCCCGTGAATGGAACGAGTTAGATCCACGAGAATGATGTCCCGAAATTTATCGCCTGATATTACATACGAAAAGTGAACATGTTTCTTAACAGTTAATATTTTTTTTTAATTTATGGGATTTTTTGATAAATTTATTTGAAAAATGTGCAATATCTCAAGAACGGTTTATGCTAGAGTTCTAAAGTTTATGTCAATCGTTTTCTAAGGAAAAATTACATAAAAAATGTCCGTTTGCGTAACTTTATTAAAGGTTTTGATTTTTTGACGATTTTTTCAAAATTTCTCCTCGAAAATTTAGGGGGGGGGGGGGCTCTGAACATTCAATTGTGTTTTAAAACAATAGACTTCCAGTATTCACGGATTGTTATTTTTGTACTAAATTTCATTCGAATCGCTCCATTCGTTCGTGAGATATCGTCTCCAGAGACTCACTGACACACACACACACACACACACACACAGACATCACTTCAAAAATGTTCGATTCGTGATCAGGGATGCTTGAAACGTGCTCTCCTGTCGAAAACTCGAATTCGAATTTTCACTCCGTCACAATACTTTCCTTATACATTATGTATATAAGGAAAATAATATTACGTAGGCATGCACAAAAATGAAAAATATTCCGTGAACATACACTAAAATAAAACATTACGTAGACACACACGAAAATGAAATATTACGTAAACCCATTTCGTCCAAATTTTGATTATGCCACAGAGGATCTTTACACGTTTTTAGAATAATTTTGAAAAATAAATAAATAAATAAATAATAATATTGTTTGGCCACAGATAATTGATGATGAAAACTAAACTGTCGTCTGCTGTGGTAAAATAGCGCACGTAAAAAGTTATGGATCTAAGATAATGTATTTACTTTTTTGGAAGAGAAATAATTATATTCTGTAATTAAAAAAACATTGTGGAAACCATGAAAGTAGCATTTCTAAATGCAAGATAAGCAGTATTATTAGTAACAGAGAAAAAATAAGTATTTATTATAAAAGGAAAAGGGAGTATTCAGCAAAGGTATTTACTAAATTAATATATCTAATTTTGCAATAAAATCCACCTACTCAAAGAACCAATTGGAATATCATTAAATACCTCTGTATTAACTGTGAACAGAATAATAAAAAGAGATTAAAAATTGAAAAGACACATACCTGCCGCTTTTTTACTTTCCCTGCAATACATGGTAATGTATAGGGAAAGTATTGGAATCATCTCGAAAATCGCAACACGAGTTTTCGACGGATCTACACGTTTCGAGACCTCTAGAATACGAAAAAAACCATTTTTAGCGTGACGTCTGTGTGTGTGTGTCTGTCTGTGCAGATTTTGTATCCACTCGAACTAAACTAATGAACCGAATTTCACAAAATTTGGTAGGTAAGTCACTTGTGGGCGAATCTGGTGCTAATTAGTTTTGGGTATGTTTTGGAATAAAAGAACCCGCCTATTTTTGCGAAATGGCCCGCAAAAGTTTGTATCCACTCTAACTGAAAAACTATTGGACCGAATTTCACAAAATTCGGTAAATGAGTCACTTGTGGGTCATCCTGTTGCTGATTAGATTTTGGTACGATTCGGAAAAAATAACCTTCCTGTTTTTGCAAAATGGCCCTCAAAAATCGTTAAAATCTAAACTAAATAACTACGTATGCTCAAATATATCCATTTAATGCTTGTTTAATACGTAATTTTTAACGAAGAAAAGAATAAGACCAACCCCATTACACTAGGACTTGCCGGTCTCGAGATATTTTAGGTTTTCCTATTTTCTCTACGACACCTTTGAAAATAAATCCGGTTACAGAATGAGAACGAAAATTGAATTAAAAGTGGAAAAAATTTAATTGAAATAAAGAGAACGTGGATATAAGTCTGCAGGGAAAGTCATGTGCTGCCCACATCAGATTTTTCTTCTTTAGGAACGTGTTTGCGCTCAATATGCCGTATCACTAATTCTTTACATCATTTAATTGGATGCAGATAGAAATGTATTGTGATTACTGGAAAAGTACTAACAAAAAAACTCCAATTTGCTATCGCAAAAGAGGAAAAAGGTGCTTACAAACGTGATTGCAAACAAAGTAAAGGATTAGTGATTACTACTAGCTTCTCGTACAATGGGAAATTAAAGTTCGATAAAGTTGAAAAGAATGTTAAACCCAATTCTACATATTATCAAAACAATGTTTTAACTCCTATATGTACAGAGGAAATATTATTCCTTTATCCACAGAGCCTTCAAAGGGAGGAGCTCCATCTGGATAAGGCTACAACAGTATCATGCTTATTTGCATGATAGTATATCATGCTATAGAAGCATGTTGTCAAGCCTGTACCTTTTGCTCATAGTCCTTAAAAGTCTCCTAACGTGTCACCAATGGACTGTTATGCCTTTGAACTGTTAAAAAGGGCGCTTTTTAAACGCAGACCTAAACCAATGCATGAACTATGGAAAGACATGAACTAGGGGTGAAGTAAAATACGACTACTAACTTTAGAAAATACCCTCTTAGAACATGCAAAACTCTTACAACTCTAATATAGGTTGATAGTTTAAGAGTCTAAACTATCATTTTAGACAAAAGGATATCAGGTTGAGTATGTAATAAATATATATTTTAATTTAAAACAACTGTACAATATGCACTGACCTTACCGACTGACTAAATGAGAGGGGTGATGCATCAAAATCATCGAACACCTCCACTGTAGGTCCGTCTCAGTTTTGAAATTAAGGGGAAAATCTAAAATGAAAAAAAAAATTAAGGATGATGTTGCAAAAGGATTTTCAGAAAACTTACACCAGTTTGGCTCTCAAAAATGTGCGCCAATGCATTTTTCCTTTCTCATAACATAGAACATGTATAAAGAATGTCTTGTTTTCACGATAATTTTCAATTTCGAAATTTTGATGCCAATATATGTTTCAGGTCCTCCTGAATATGTTTTGAATATTTTTAGTGATGTCCGTCTGTCTGTCTGTGATCGAATTCCTGTGTATACGATAGCTGCCACACACATTATTGGATTTTCTTCGAAACTTTATATCCGACTTTGTTATTGAGATATCTAAAACTAGATAGAACTTTTTGAAATTCGAACAAAAATTTCGAAATTTATTTAAAATTTTATATTTTTTTTAATATGCCAGCATAGGTTATATTTCGACATAATTATGCATAGAAGGGGTTATTTATGGATCAACAATCACGAAACTTCACAGTTTTAATCACTGTAGTGAAAAGTAGCCACGGTACAACTTTTGTATTAGTGACGCCATTAACGCCACCTCTGGGGGGGAATTTACTCTCCTCAAGGGGGGGTTCATTGTTGAACTTTGTATATTTTTTCTCGAGATATTTTTTCAAACCCTTTATAATAAAGGGTAACACGTTATAATGATAATTTGGACTGATGATACACATTTTTAATAAAATTTCTTGCAAAATGTGCATAAAGAAAAAAACCACAAGCTACTTAAAACTCTGGAATAAGAAAGTCGAGTTGAACCGCAGTTCAGTTATGCTTACATTTAAATAGGATTTTGATATTCAGAATGTTTATTGCCACGTTTAGTGATCACTATGCATTGGGAACGCGCAATATGACTAGTTAATTATTTTGCTGTAAAATTGTTATAAAAATGTGCTAACAATCTCTGTAAAATAATTTAATGGAACACGCTAAAGTGGAAATTGTTCCTAACCAAAAGAATTTGTAAAAACGCTACTCTACAATGAACTGCACTAAACGGCGCTCCAGACTGTAATATCAATCATATCTATTCCACAAATACAGCATACATATTATAAATTATTAAAATAAAACTTTGAAAGTAAATTTAGAGCAGTTTTTTAACACCATTTAATGTCAGTCGTGAATGCCTTTTTTTCCTGAGAATATGTAGGAAGATTGTGGAATTTTTCTCTTTCAATGCAGCTCTCATCCATTACTGAATGATATTTTTCATTCACTTCGGTTACAGTCAGTCCCATGTTTTTACTTATCTAGATTAAATTTGTTGTATTTTTTACGTCGCCTGTTCGGTATTCGCTATAAATTACACGTGTCGTAAAAATATATTTAATGTGGTTAAAGAATCGATTTCTTTGACACAAATTTTCACTCCCGTTTATCTGGATTCTTTTAATAATGTCTTTTTCTATGTATCAGGATTTTTTCACATAAAAACCTTAATTATGTTATGATTCAATATAAAAAGTGAAGTCTTTGAGGTAATTTGGAATTTCGAAATTTTGGCGGTGTTATACATTTAAACAAGAACGATTAATCATTCATAAAGTACTGATTATGAAACACTTTTCAACTAAAATGCAATTTCATTTAAATATTTCTAAAATGCAATACATTCAGCTGGGATATTTTTTAAATTATCACAGTACTGCAATAATTTATTTTACTTGGAAACTTAAAACTATGGAGGTAAAAATAAGGAGTTAAAACTTTATAAAGAAAACGCCAATATCGTTTGAAACAATCATTCAGGTGGCGCTAGGTTAAGATAAGTAGCCCTGCATTGTGTGTTTTTTCATGGAGAAAAGCCAAAAATATTTACTTAAACTGCCAATTTTATAACAATAAATTATTAGCGTAATGCAAAGTAGAACTGAAACAATAAAGAATATTCCTACGTATTCAAAGTTATTTTACCTTTCAATTTATTTTTATCTCTATATATTCTGTATTCTATCCCACAACTATGAAAAAATACTGCTTATACTCATAATAAGGGAACCTTTAATATAAAATTAATCAAAAATACATATACTAAATACTACGCCTTTCTGTTGTATCAACTAGAAATAACAGCTACTTTAATAACACTAGCGAGAACTAGATATAATTTTCAAAGCATTATGGCATTTTCAAAAGTTTCATCCATGGGAGTTTTATCTCCTTCTTTCTCACTCCATGCTTAAAACTTCATTAAAAAAGACAATGCTATGAAACCGTCTGCTTCTCTATGTAAAATCAATGAATATTTCATTCATATCACTTATATTCCAGACTTCAGATCTAAATAATTTTGCGTTAAAAAAATTCAGTAATTCTTATACAACTCATCTTACAGCTTAGTTTGTTTACATTCTGCATACGTTAAAATTAGGATTTTAACTGCGTAGGCACATAATTTAAATATACAGATAATATGCAAAGAAAAAGCGGTTTTAGGACGGATGCAACACTAAATATAAATATAAGCGCTCTTTAAAAATCACTATTTTCACTAAGCGAAAAAAAATCTGATGTGGGCAACACATGACTTTCCTTATATAATGAAATGAATTTACTACTTTTAGAGTAAAATAAATAGATTTTTCTTCTAGTAGATACTAATATCCTTTCCAAGATATTGAATTTTCGACAATTAGTCGTCATTTTCATTGATTTAGCGTCATTTTTACCCATTTGGCGAGATTTTCGTTAATTTGGCAACATTTCAAAAAGTCGCCAAGTTGGCGACATTTCGCCAATTTCGTCGCCAAAATCTCGCCAAGCGTTATGGACGAAGAAATAAGTTATATATATATATATATATATAACTTATTAGATATTGAATTTTCGACATATATTACATAACTATTATTATATATTTATATATTATATAACTTATTAGATATTGAATTTTCCACAATTAATCGTCATTTTCATTGATTTAGCGTCATTTTAATCTATTTGGCGAGATTTTCGTTAATTTGGCAATATTTCAAAAAGTCGCCAAGTTGGCGACATTCCGCCAATTTCGTCGCCAAAATCTCGCCAAGCGTTATGCACTAAGAAATAAGTTGTTCTTACAGCAGATAAATTGGCGTTCAAATGCAAAAGTATTACTCAAAGTATCTTTTTTCATGAATGGAACGAGCTAGATCCACAAGAATGATGTCACCCAATTTATCGCATGATATTATATATGAAAAGTGAACATGTTTCTCAATAGGAAATATTTTTTTTTCTATTTTATATGACTTTTTGATAATTTTTTTGAAAAATGTGCAATATCTCGAGAACGGTTCATGTTAGCGTTCTAAAATTTATGTCAATCGTTTTCTAATGAAAAATTACATAAGAAATGTCTATTTGCGTAACTTTAATATTGGTTTTGATTTTTTGACGATTTTTTCAATATTTCATTCGAAAATTTAGGGGAGTTCTGAACATTCGATTGCGTATAAAAACAATAGGCTTCCAGTGTTTACAGATTGTGATTTTTGTACCAAATTTGGTTCGAATCGGTCCATTCGTTCGTCAGTTATCGTCTCCACAGACCCACTGACACACACACACACACACACATATTTTCACACACACACACACACACACACACATACAGACATCACTTCAAAAATGTTTGATTCGTGATCAGGGATGCTTGAAACGTGCTCTCCCGTCGAAAACTCGAATTCGAATTTTCGACCCCGTCACAATACTTTCCTTATACATTATGTATATAAGGAAAGTAATAAAAATGGTTACCATATTTTGCTTTGCAATACATCACGTGATCTCTTCATATAATATGGGTGTAATTATTATTTCAATTTTTATTTTAAAAAACTACCTAACATATTTCGAGGAAATTCTTTTTACTTTATAATTTGAATATTTCCTGAAACTTTTAAAACAATTTGTGAATTTTTACTCCGCTTTAAAACGTTTGAAAAATTACGTCTCATAGGATTAAATCTAAAACTAATTGGGTGATATTATTCATTTGCATTTCCATATGTCCCACAGACCGTCTGAACTACATACTAAAATTTCATTTTGATAAAGTTATTTTTACGGCAGTTATCATGTGAACCGATACACAGACAAACAGACAGACAGACAGAATTAATGACGCAATTTTGGTGTATTGCCAATTTTCGAGTATTTCCCCAATTTTCTGTGACTGGCAATTCTCGAAGCTTTCTTTCTTTCTTTCGACCCAGACCGTCCGACCTACCCGAAAGCGTAAGGTATGACAAATCTTGATTATTCTTCTTCTTCTTCTTCTTCTTCTTCTTCTTCGACCCAGACCGTCTGACCTACCTGAAAGTGTTAAGGTGTCTACAAACAATTAGTGAATGTTTGTCAAGGAAGCTTGATCAGTGATTTTTGGTCTAGAAAATGAATATAAATGAAACGGATCATTAAACTGGTGTGTTTCGACTATTAAAATATGAAAATACCAAATCTTAAAAACAAACAATTAACATACTATATCAATGTTCCAGTAAATAGAATGCATGTTTTTAGCTCCTTTTTACTTTCCCTGCAATAAATACATGGTAATGTATAGGGACAGTATTGGAATCATGCCGAAAATCGCAACTCGAGTTTTCGACGGATCTACATGTTTCGAGACCTCAAGAATACGAAAAAAATATTTTTAGCGTGACGTCTGTGTGTGTATCTGTGTGTCTGTGTGTCTGTGTGTCTGTCTGTCTGTGTGTCTGTGCAATGCATGTTTCCACTCTAACTAAAAAACTAATGGTCCGAATTTCATAAAATTTGGTATGTAAGTCACTTGGGTGAGACCTTGGTGCTGATTAGTTTTTGGTAGTATTCTTAAAAACAGAATCCGCCTTTTTTTGCGAAATGGCCGGTAAAAATTTCATGTATCCACTCTAGCTAAAATACTAATTGAGCAAATGTCACAAAATTTGGTAGATATTTTATTTTATATAAGATGATCTGATGCTGATTAGATTTTGGCACGATTCGGAAAAGAACAACCTGTCTTTCTTTACGAAATGGCCCGCAATAATCGCCAAAATCTAAAATAAAAAACTACGTATGCTCAAATATATCCATTAAATACTTGTTTTGTACATAATTTTTAGCGAAGAAAGGAATAAGGCCAACTCCATTACACTAGAACTAGCCGTTCTCGAGATATTTTAGTTTTTTCGTATTTTCTCTACACCACCTTCGAAAATAAGTTCAGTTACCAAATGAGAACGAAAATTGAATTAGAAATGAATTAAATTTAAATAAAATAAAGAGAACGTGGATATAAGTCTACAGGGAAAGTCATGTGCTGCCCACATCAGATTTTTACTTTCCCTGCAATGCATGGTAATGTATAGGGAAAGTATTGGAATCATGTCGAAAATCGCAACTGGAGTTTTCGACGGATCTACACGTTTCGAGACCTCTAGAAGACGAAAAAACTATTTTTAGCGTGGCGTATGTGTGTGTGTCTATGTGTCTGTCTGTCTGTGTGTCTGTGTGTCTGCAATGTATGTATCCACTCTAACTCAAAAACTAATGGACCGAAATACACAAAATTTGGTAGGTAGGACCCGTGGGTGTGCCCCTGGTGCTGATTAGTTTTTGGTACAATTCGTAAAAACAGAACCCGCCTTTTTTTGCGAAATGGCCAGTAAAAATTTCATGTATCCGCTCTAGCTAAAATACTATTTGACCAAATTTCACAAAATTTGGTAGATAAGTTACTTGTTGGATACTCTAGTGCTGATTAGATTTTGGTACGATTCGGAAAAGAACAACTTGTTTCTTTTCAAGAAATGGTCCTCCAAAATCGCAATATCTAAAAAAAGTGTATGCTCAAATGTATCAATTAAATTCTTGTTTTATACGCAATTTTTTAAAAGGACAATAAAAAACACACTCCATTATACTTTAAGACTAACCGTTCTCAAGATATTTGTGATTTCTTGCATTTTTGTCACGCCGATTTCGGAAAAATATCCAATTACCAAATAAAATCAAAAATTGAATTAAAAATGCATTTTTAGCGTTATTTGGTGCAATTAAACTCAATCTAACGAATTATTAAAGAAATAAAGGAAATATGAATTTGAGTCTGCAGGGAAAGTTATGTGCTGGTCACATCAGATTTTATTTTCCCTGCAATACATGGTAATGTATAGGAAAAGTATTGGAATCATGTCGAAAATCGCAACTCGAGTTTTCGACGGATCTACGCGTTTAGAAACCTCTAGAATACGAAAAAACTGTTTTTAGCGTGACATGTGTGCGTGTGTGTGTGTGTGTCTGTGTCTGTGTGTGCAGATGTTGTATCCACTCTAACTAAAAAACTAATGGAGCGAATTTCATAAAATTTG
Organism: Amaurobius ferox; assembly: GCA_951213105.1. Classification (NCBI taxonomy): domain Eukaryota; kingdom Metazoa; phylum Arthropoda; class Arachnida; order Araneae; family Amaurobiidae; genus Amaurobius; species Amaurobius ferox. Next base: position 10,671,526 of record OX578138.1, on the reverse strand, counting down.
GTAGGCAAGTCACTTGTGGACGAATCTGGTGCTGATTAATTTTGGGTACGATTCGGGATAAAAAGGATCCGCCTTTTTTTGCGAAATGGCCCGCAAAAGCTTGTATCCACTCTATCTGAAACACTAATGGACCGAATTCCACAAAATTCAGTAGATGAGTCACTTGTGGGACACCTTGGTGCTGATTAGATTTTGGTACGATTCGAAAAGTACAACCTGCCTTTTTTTGCAAAATGGCCCTCAAAAATCGCCAGAATCTAAAGTAAAAACTACGTATGCTCAAATTTATCCATTAAATGCTTGTTTAATACGTAATTTTTTTAACGTCGAAAATAATAAGACCAACCCCATTACACTAGGACTAGTAGTTCTCCAGGTATTTTAGTTTTTCGTATTTTCTCTACGCCACCTTTGAAAATAAGTCCAGTTATCAAATAAGAACGAAAATTTAATTAAAAGTGAATTAAATTTAATTAAAATAAAGAGAACGTGAATATAAGTCTGCAGGGAAAGTCATGTGCTGCCCACATCAGATTTTTTATTTCAGTAGAAGAATTTGTAATGTTTAAAACATCTACCAGAAAAAAATAATCTTAATCGCCTTTGCGAAGCACTTTTGATAACAATACCTGCATCAAAGTATGAGAAAAAACATTTACGTTGAGAAGTATCTTTTGTATGAAACTTTATTCGCGAGCCTCTGATAAATTAGTTAATGCTCCAGTTTCCCTCAATGGATATTATTTAAATTTGATACGTCAGCAGTTTTAGGAGTGTGATAAATGACAGGTCATAAATAATGAAAAGATGATTCATTAAAAATAAACAATAAAACGCACTATATGACTGAAACTTCTATTTGTGAGAATATAAATTAATCGTATTTCTTTGCTAGAAGCAATGATAACTTTCCTATATCTGTATATATTAAAGAAGTACAAATAAGTTATAAAATAATAAAGTATATTAAAATACGAAATATTTTATTTCATTCTTGGTAAGCTTGTCTTTAATTTATATTATTTTTATTTTATCTCTAATACATAGAATATTGAAAGTGAAAATCTTGTGATAGGGTGAAAAATTTGATTCTCGGATTTTAGTGGACTTAGCATCGTCCATCACAAATAAGCCATTATTTCAATAATGCCCTCGTATATGTGAGGCTATGGTTATCACAATTCTCTAACACATTTATTGATTCGTGTCGAAATGTAGTATGGTTATTAATAATATGAACAGCATGATTTATCTGTCTACCTATCTCTGGGTAACGCTGCTATAAAATGTTGCCAAACGTGGTTCAATAACGGATATTCACAAACTCTGGAGCTTTATAAGCGTATGACATGAGATACTGAAAGTGAGTCCATGATGTGGGCGGTCCGTTTCCTACATAATGCAATGATTATGCTTCTTTTACAGCAAAAACTGCGAGGAAACCATAGATCTTTATGAGCGTATGGCATCAAATACTGAAAGCGAGTCCATGATGTGGGTGGTCCGTTCTCTACATAAAGCAATGACTATAAAACTGCGATGTAACCATGGAGCTTATAACGTAGCGTATGATATTAGATACAAGTGAGGCCATGATGTTCTATTATTTCTTATCGTTTTATAAATTTTTATTTGAGATATATAGGACTCAACTCGGAAAACAAACTCAACAAAAGTAGGAAACTTTCCTGCGTGTTTTTTGTTTATTATTTATAGGGCAGATTGCCCGAGAATCTCACAAGTTTCAATATAGAAACGTTGTTTAACGCCTGTTTCTGTAACAATTGATATGTTTGACGTAAGTAACATATAACATTCCCTACATAATGTAATGAATTTACTTCTTTCATAGCAAAATAGTGATGTTCAAGAACCGCGGCAGAAAGTTTTTGATTTTTGCACTCTCGACTGCCAGGTTGTGGGTTCGAATCCCACTTGCGGGCATGGACGTTGTGTTCTCTATTTAGGGTGTAGCATGATTTGCCCCGCCGTAATGCGCCAGGGCACCGTCATGTGACGTCAAAATGGATCAGGATTAAGGCGAATGATTAGGCAATCAAGTGTCTTGCCATTAAAAAAAGATTTTGGTGTACAATTGTAGCATATTAAAATTGGACGCTTTCCATGAAGCAACATCTGAAACTATTTCGATATACCAAATTAACTAATGATATGCCAAATTAAATAATTTGGAAGTTAACAGATAAAATAAAAATGACTATCGTCCGCTAAACAACAGAGTTGATATAATAAAAAAGTTTAATCATTAATATAAAACCGATAAACAGAGTCCATATAATAACAAGAAAGATCAATCATGCTTAAAGCATTGATTAAGAAACACTTTCCAACTTCAATGCAATTTTATTTAAACATGTCTAAAATGTAATACATTCCTCGGTAATATTTTAAAACTTCTCACAATAATACATTGATTTATTATAGTTGAAAACTTAAACATTCATCCAAAAAAATGAACTTCATTCAAATGATGGCATTGAAATATAAATTGCCTGGTTTGAACATCTCTAAAATGTGATATATTACTCGGTAACACATTTAGAATTATCATAATACCACGATAATTTATTATATTTAAAAACTTTATCGAAAACAACTGAAATTCATTCAAATGACGTCATAGAAAAAATAACACGCCTGGCTCTCTCTAAAAAAGCAGCATTTCATTCATAAATAATTTCCCATTCATGTCATTCATCACAATACTATAATAATTTATATTATTTAAAAATTAAGACCATGGAGCTATAAGTAATTTAACTCTATGCTTAAAACTTCATCGCAAAAAATCGTCCTTCTCTCGGTAAAGTCAATGAATACTTCTTTCATATCAGCTATGCAGACTCCATGAGCTAAATTCTTTTGCATTAAAAAAATTTAGCAATTCCTATACAACTCATCCTACATATTTTGCTGTTTACATTTCACATAAGTGAAAAATAGGCTTCGTTAGAGAAATAATCAAAGTTGGATGCACATTTAAACTCAAATATATTGTCATTGCGTTGTTTCAGTATGTAGATGCACAGAATTTAAGCGAAAATAAAGAGGTTTTACGACGAATACAACACTCAATATGAATTAAAAAGAACTTTAAAAATGACGATTTTGAGACAAGATGGATGCCGTATTATATTTTGAAGTTGGTCACGTGATCGTTTCATATCATGGTCACGTGATCGCTTCATGTAAGAGGTGTAATTATTATTTTAATTTTTATTTAAAAAACTACTGAATATATTTCGCTGAATTTTTTTTTATATATTTTATGGAACAATTTGAATATTACCTAAAATTTTCGAAGCAATTTGTGAAATTTAAATCCGCTTAAAAAATGTTTGAAAAATTTGGTCCCATTGGGTTCAATGTATTTCATTTTTTCAACCCGGGTTCAATCCAAAACTAATTGGGTGATATTATTTATTTATATTCCCATAGGTCCTACAGACCGTCTGAACAACATACTAAAATTTCATTTTGATTAAGTCATTTTTACGGCAGTTATCGTGCTAACGGACAGACAGACAGACAGACAGACAGGCAGAATGAACAAAGTCATAAACACTTTTCAACTTTGTTGTAAAGTGTTAAAAAAATCTGATGTGGGCAACACATGACTTTCCTTATATAATGCAATGAATTTACTACTTTTACAGTAAGAAAATAGGTTATTCCTATAGTAGATACTTATATTCTTTCCAAGATATTGAATTTTTGTCAATGAGTCGTTATTTTCCTTAATTTAGCGTCATTTTTATCCATTTGGCGAGATTTTCGTTAATTTGGCAACATTTAAAAAAGTCGCCAAGTTGGCAACATTCCGCCAAATTCCTCGCCAAAATCTCGTCAAGTGTTATGGACGGAGAAATAAGTTATTCTTATATTAGATAATTTCACGATTAAGCACGTTTTAAGACTTTTTCAACGAATTTCGAATACTTGAGGAACGTATATCTATCTGTGCTTGTGTGTATGTGTGTGTGTGTGTGTGTATGTGTGTGTAGGGATGTGAGGTGTAGGCACGATAACTCAAAAACAAATGTACCTACCACTATAAAAAAGTATGTATATGCTTCTCTCCATCTCTTTGTATTAAAAAACAATTAACTGAAGTGTGGCTACACTTAACTTTTTCATATCAGAATCCATTTTTAGTAGCTTTACTTTTATTCAAGTTTTACGAGAAAGATTTTGAAAATTGGTATTATGGGCTTAAATGATTATAATTATCGCGTGTTACCCTTCACTTTAAAAGGGTTGGGAAAAATCTTCCTATTCATACCATACTTGATAGCATACCCTCTGGGGGAGGGGGGTAACTTACCCCCAGGTGGTCTAATGACATCACGAGCACGAAAATTGTATGGCAGTTATTTTTCACAACAATGATTAAAACTATTAAGTCCCGTGATCATTGAACCATAAATAAACCCTTTTATGCATGGTTATGTCCAATTGTGTCCTATGCTGCCATGTTAAAAAAATATAAAATTTTAATATATTTCGAAGCTTTTTCGTAAATTAGAAATAAAATTCTCTCTAATTCTAGATTTTTTTATAACAAAACCGGATATAAAGTTTCGTGAAAATCCATTCGTATGTGTGGTCGCTATAGTGTACACAAGAAATCGACCCCAGACAGACAGATAGACGGACATGACTCCAAAAATAGTCAAAACGTGTTCAGGAGGTTCTAAAACATATATTGGCATCCAAATCTCAAATTCGAAAATTTTCGTGAAAACAATACTTTCAGTATACTATATTACATAGTATGAGAAAGTAACTAGTTGCAGCCATTGACAGAATCCTTTTAGAATGGAGGTTTTCTGCCGAGTCTAGCACCGAACTGGACCTAGGCATCAAATGATTTCAATTTGGCATGATTATTCAAAATACGTTGCCATGTGTTGCCTCTCATTTCGGATGAAAAAAATTATATAATTTTGAAGTGACATTTTTTATACAAAATCTTGCTAACATTTTCTTTTCTTTCATTTATCTTCTAGTCTTTCATCGTTGAAAACGCTGTTACTATTTCAGAAGAAATAATATTCAACTGGCGTCATTAAAAATAAATGTATTATTCAAAGCTAGAATAATGTTGGTAAAGGGATTATCTATCTCCATAGTTATAATACTAAAACTATCGCTGAGGCTTTCGTTACATTTGACTATCGTTATCCATATATTTTAAATGTCTTATTGCTTTAAATATTTATTTGAAATAATGCTTTGTAAGTTTATTTCTATTTAGAAAAACCGATTAACATGCAACTTTCACTCATTTTTAGGTCATATTATGCTTGTTGCGCGGGTGCATACGGATATACGCCTTAAAAAAGCTCTTTTGATATGCTATAAATAAGCTTCTTCGATTCGCCCCACATACACCTTTCACCCTCTGTGTGGGCGTAATAAGCTTTAAATATGCCCGATTTATCGTATGTAAGCTCCTTCGATTCATCACATAAGCTACCTAAATGATTAAAATTAACGATTAAAATGAACGGCATGATCTCTAAAGAAAAGTTCTTACAAACTCTGGAAATATTTTCGATTCCAGTACCGGCTCGCAATCCAATTAAATCCCTTAGCAGAGGTCGTCAGTTCTGGCTAATGACATATCTGACCTTCCTACAGCATTCCAGACCCATGCTTCGAAATTTGTTGCCATTGAAAATTTCGAAATTTGTGCGCATTTAAGTATGAAGACGGCCCCGTATATAAAGTATACGCACATGAATTTATAGAGGACGTTATTACTAATAGAATGGTATCTTAATTTTCTCGAATAACAAGGGATGGGGCCATTTTTTTCCACAGCTGTACATGGCGTTGCTCATAATTTAAAATGCAAACTTATAAATGCTACATCAGAAATCCCAGCAAATTCCGGAAAACCAAATAACGTTTTAGCAATACTCTCATTTAGAGGAGAAATAAAATTTGAAAAGAATGTTGTGCAGGTGCCGGCTCAGTATAAATCCTGGGAAGTTCACTAGGGCTACATTTTTTTATTTAATATAAAAAGAAAAAAAATCTGATGTGGGCAGCACATGAGTTTCCTTGCAGACACATATTCACGTTCTTTTTATTTCTACAATAATTTTTAAATCGAGTTTAATTACACAAAATAACATCCAACATTATTTTATAATACACTAGGGGACTGGTTTAAACATCTCTAAAATGCGATACATTCCCCGGTAATATTTTAAAAATTATCATAATACTACGATAATTTATTATATTTGAAAACTTCATCGAAAACAACTGAAATTCATTCAAATGACGTCATAGAAAAAATAACACTCCTGTCTCTCTCCATAAAAGCAGCATTTCATTCAAAAATATATTCCCATTCATTTCATTCATCACAATACTATAATAATTTATTTTATTTAAAAATTAAGACCATGGAGCTACAAGTAATTAAACTCTATGCTTATAACTTCATCGAAAAAAATCGCCCTTCCCTCTTTAAAATCAATTAATATTTCATTCATATCAGCTATGCAGACTCCATGATTTAAATAATTTTGCGTTAAAGAAATACAGCAATTCTTATACAACTCAGTCTGCATATTTTCCTGTTTATATTTTACATAAGTGAAAAATAGGCTTCGTTGCAGACATAATCAACTTTGGATGCTCATTTAAACTTAAAATTATTGTAATTGCGTTGTTTCAGTATGTAGATGCACAGAATGTAAACAAAAATAAAATGGTTTTAGGACGGATACAAGACTCAATATGAATTAAAAAGAACTTTAAAAAGCACGATTTTGAGACAAGATGGATGCCATATTTAATTTTGAAGTGGATCACGTGATTTTTTAATTTCATGGTCATGTGATCGCTCCTTATAAGAGGTGTAATTATTATTTTAATTTTTATTTAAAAACTACTGAATATATTTTGCTGAATTTTTTATATATATTTTATAGAACAATTTGAATATTACCTAAAATTTTCAAAGCAATTTGTGAATTTTAAATCCGCTTAAAAATGTTTGAAAAATTAGGTCCCATAGGGTTCAATGTATTTCATTTCTTCAACCCGGGTTCAATCCAAAACTAATTGGGTGATATTATCCATTTATATTCCTATAGGTCCAACAGACCGTCTGAACAAAATGCTAAAATTTCATTTTGAATAAGTCATTTTTACGGCAGTTATCGTGCTAACGGACAGATAGATAGACAGACAGACAGAATGAACAAAGTTATAAACACTTTTCAACTTTGTTGTAAAGTGTTAAAAATAGGCTTCGTTGTAGAAATAATCAAATTTGGATGATCATTTAAACTCAAATATATTGTAATTGCGTTGTTTCAGTATGTAGATGCACAGAATTTAAGCAAAAATAAAGTGGTTTTAGGACTGATACAACACTCAATATCAATTAAAAAGAGCCTTAAAAATCACGATTTTGAGACAAGATGGATGCCATATTTCATTTTGAAGTGGGTCACGTGGATTTTTCTTATCATGGTCACGTGATCGCTTCATATAAGAGGTGTAATTAATATTTTAATTTTTATTTAAAAAACTACTGAATATATTTTGCTGAAATTTTTTTTATATATTTTATGGAATGATTTGAAAATTACCTAAAATTTTCGAAGCAATTTGTGAATTTTAAATACGCTTAAAAAATGTTTGAAAATTACGTCCTATAGGGTTCAATGTATTTCATTTTTTCAACCCGGGTTCAATCCAAAACTAATTGGGTGATATTAGTCATTTATATTCTCATAGGTCCTACAAACCATCTGAACAACATACTGAAATTTCATTTTGATTAAGTCATTTTTACGGCAGTTACCGTGCTGACGGACAGACAGACAGACAGGCAGGCAGACAGAATGAACAAAGTCATAAACACTTTTCAACTTTGCTGTAAAGTGTAAAAACGGTTCATTTCAGAGTCTTCTCCAAAGCTTTTCCTACAAGTGTACCAAATTTTATTAACACTTTACAAGAAAGTTGAAAAGTGTTTATGACTTTGTTCATTCATTCTGTCTGTCCGTTAGTACGATAACTGCCGTAAAAATGACTCTATCAAAATGAAATTTTAGTATGTTGTTCAGACTGTCTGTGGGACCTATGGGAATATAAATGAATAATATCACCCAATTAGTTTTGATTTGAACCCGGGTTGAAAAAATGAAATACATTGAACCCTATGGGACCTAATTTTTCAAACATTTTTTAAGCATATTTAAAATTCACAAATTACTTCGAAAATTTTAGGAAATATTCAAATTATCTCGTAAAATATATATAAAAAAATTTTAGCAACATATATTTAGTTTTTTAAATAAAAGTTAAGATAATAATTACACCTTTTATATGAAGCGATCACGTGACCCACTTCAAAATAAAATATGGCATCCATCTTGAGTCAAAACCGTGATTTTTAAAGTTCTTTCTAATTCATATTTAGTATTGTATCCGTCCTAAAACCGCTTTATTTTTGCTTAAATTCTGTGCATATACATACTGAAATAACGCATTTACAATATATTTGAGTTTAAAGGATCATCCAACTTTGATTATTTCTACAACGAAGCCTATTTTTCACTTATGGAAAATGTAAGTACCAAAATTTTGAAAGAGTTGTAGAAGAATTGCTGTATTTCTTTAACGCAAAATTATTTAGCTCATGGAGTCTGCAATATAGGTGATATGAATGAAATATCAATTGATTTTACAGAGAGAAGGACGATTTTTTCGATGAAGTTTTAAGAATAGAATTTAATTACTTGTATCGCCAGAGTCTTATGTTTTTAAATAAAATAATTTTTTATAGTATTGTGATGAATGAAATAAATGGGAAAATGTTTATCAATGAAGTGTTGCTTTTATAGAGAGAGCCCGGCTTGTTATATTTCGATGACGTCATTTGAATAAATGTCATTTGTTTTCGATGAAGTTTTCAAATATAATAAATTATTGTAGTTTTATGGCAATTAAAAAAGTATTTTCGAGGAATGTATCGCATTTTAGAGATGTTTAAACCAGGCAATTTATATTTCAATGCCGTCATTTGAATGAAGTTCATTTTTTTCGATGAAGTTTTAAGTTTTCAAATATAATAAATGAATGTATTATTGTGATAATTTTAAAAATATTACCGTGGAATGTATCGCATTTTAGAGATGTTTAAATAAAATTGCATTGAAGTTGGAAAGTGTTTCATAATCAATGCTTTATGCATGATTGATCTTTTTTTATATGCATTTTTTATGCATTTTTTATATGCTTTTTTTATATGTTTTTGCGGTACGAAGCAAAGAATCTCGAGAAACGAGAAATTTGTTAAACAGCGGCGGCGGCAGCTACATTTTTTTTTTATTATAGAGAGATTGAATTTGCACATTTACTTCAATTTTCGTTTTCATTGAATAACTGAACTATATATTTTCAAAAGTGGCGTGCAAACATGCGAAAAAAATAAAATTTTTCGAGAGCGGCTAGTGAGAGTAATGGGATTGGTATTATGTCTTATTCTTTCATCGTCAAAAATTACGTATAAAACAATCATTTAATTGATATATTTGAGCATACGTAATTTTTTATTTTAGATTTTGACGATTTTTGTGTGCCATTTCGCAGAAAAAGGCAAGTTCCTTTTTTTCTGAATCGTACTAAAATCTAATCAGCATCAGGGTAATCAATCCACAAGTGACTTTTCCACCAAATTTTGTGAAATTTGGTCTGTTAATTTTTTAGCTAGAGTAGTATACAGACATATTTTGCGAGCAACTTCGCAAAAAATATCAGGTTCTTTTTTTCCGAATTGCACCAAAATCTAATCAGCACCAGGGTACCTTACAAGTGGCTTACCTATACAATTTTATGAAATTCGGTCAATTAGTTTTTGGGTTAGAGTGGATATAAGATCTGCACAGAAGACACACGCACACGACACCACCCTAAAAATAGTTTTTACGTCTGTATTTATTCTAGAGGCAAGTTTTTTTTTTATACAGAATTGTGCCAAAATTTAATCAACATTACCTATAAAATATTATGAAATTTGGTCCATTAGTTTTTGAGTTAGAGTGGATACACACACACACACACACACACACACACACACGCACATGCACACACACACAGACATTACGCTAAAAATAGTTCTTTCGGGTTTTTGTGGTCCCAAAACGTGGAGATCCATCAAAAATTCGAGTTGCGATGTTTGACACGATTTTAATACTTTCCTTATACATTACTATGTATTGGAGGGAAAGAAAAAATAATTCAACAATAACCTCTATGAACTATTGCCATTCAGCCCGTTTTCTAAAAATTAGAATGTTAAGTCGCAAAATACTCTATAGAACATCCAAAAACCAAATTGGGGCACAATAGTTTTTTTCCAGGAATGTGTCTATCAGTGAAATTAGGGCGTGTTCTCAGACGTCGAATCAAAAAAGAGAAAAATAAAAACATCATTTAGGGCAAAAATAGCAGCCTCGCCCGTAATATGTTGTCCCATTAACACAGCCAACTCCGTCATTTCTGTCTTGGTCACCATTTTTTAAGATGACACAGAAAAAGAAACCTTGATCGTAATTTATTGCTCAGTGTCAACATAAGACGCTGTGACAAGACCGAAATATTCTCATATGTTAATGAATCCATATCGAAGGCATTTTTGTAATGGCCGGTTGAGATAAATTATTATCTCATTGTCTGGGTTATAGAATAGCATTTTGACGATACGAAATTATGTCAGAAGATATCCTGCTTTTGAAAAATACATAAATGAATTATTAGTAAAAGATAAGGAAGTAATGCTAGTTTAAACAATATACTAGTCGACTTCCTGATATGCCCAAGTTACACATGAAAGAACACAAATATGTAATTTGTAAAAGCTCAAACATGTCTTCTATAGGCCAAATTACGTACCTGCACGTTGGTGCATAGGACGTTGCGTCCCAATGCGGGCATACCACGGTTAGCGAAAACCACCAAGATTGCTAAAATTGAACTGAGAACCGAAAATAGGCAACTATTTCGCCAGTATATGCACGGTATCCACGCGTTACGTGGATAGGTCACAGCTAACATTAAAATCCATTACATTTAAAATGTACTCCTTACGTTTTTAAATACTCGTTCTTATGCTTCTCTCAAGGTTCTTATACATATAACTTTCGAATTTTAAACCTTCTAAATTCTTATAGTTTCACTGTCGCTAGAAAAAGTCAGTTTTACTAAAGATTCAGAAGGAAATCCAAACTCTGCTTTTTAAAGCCTATTTGCCCCCCGCCCCCTTTTTCATCTAGTGAAAACAAAAATAAAAATTTGATATGGGCAACACATGACTTCCCTTATATAATACAATGAATTTACTACATTTACAATAAAAAAATAGGATTTTCTTGTAGTGGATATTTATATTCCTTCCAAGATATTGAATTTTCGTCAATTAGTAGTCATTTTCATTGATTTAGTGTCATTTCTATCCATTTGACGAGATTTTCGTTAATTTGGCAACATTTTAAAAAGTCACCAAGTTGGCGACATTCCGTAAAATCTCGCCAAGCGTTAGGGGCGGAGAAATAAGTTATTCTTATAGCAGATAAATAATTATTGGCGTTCAAATACAGAATATTACTCAAAGTATCTTTCCTCGTGAATGGAAGGAGTTAGATCCACGAGAATGATGTCACCCAATTTATCACCTGATATTATATATGAAAAGTGAACATATTTCTCAACAGTTAATATATATTTTTTACTATATGGGATTTTTTGATAAATTTATTTTTAAAATGTGCAATATCTCGAGAACGGTTCATGCTAGTGTTCTAAAGTTTATGTCAATCGTTTTCTAAGGAAAAATTACATACGAAATGTCTATTTGTATAACTTTATTAAGGGTTTTGATTTTTCGACGATTTTTTCAAAATTTCAGTCGAAAATTTAAGGGGGTTCTGAACATTCAATTATGTTTGAAAACAATAGGCTTCCAGTATTCATGGGTTGTAATTTTTGTACCAAATTTCATTCAAATCGCTTTATTTGTTCGTGAGATATCGTCTCCCCACACTCACACACACGCACGCGCGCACGCACACACACACACACACACACACACACACACACACACACACACACACACACACACACACACACACACACACACACACACACACACACACACACACACACACACACACACACACACACACACATCATCTCAAACATGTTGGATTCATGATCAGGGATGCTTGAAACGTGCTCTGCCGTCGAAAACTCAAATTCGAATTTTCGACCCCGTCACAATTCTTTCCTTATACATTAGTTATATAAGGAAAGTAAAAATATAGGTAGTTTTTTCTTATACTAGTTGCTTCCATATTTTATAATATTGAACTCGAGTATTTATTTTATGATCTTAATTTCCACCCCTATCCACATTTCATTTCATTACTCCCTTTTCTTCTAATTAACTTGAAGCACACACGTAATATTTCCTATATTTGAGTTGGATTGAGGTATCTCTGAAAATTGTTTAAATGTGTCCGTTTACTGCTTTTTCTACAATTAACAATAAACGTATACTTTTTAAAGCATTCTTCCCCGCTGTGATTGCAAAAAGGATATACTTAATAATTTTCTCTCAGTATAGATTCGAGTGATTTTCTCTTAGTAGTTATAGATGCGAATGATTTTCTTTCATTACACTCGGATATTTATTACTTTTCATTTCCATATTTATTACACCCCTTTTCCTCTTACCCCCTTGAAGCACCCGTTGCATTTTTCTCGTATTTGGTTTGAATTCATGTATCTCTGAAAATTGTTTCAGACCTATTTGTTCATTTCCCTCTGAAAAGAACCCTTGATATTTTTACCACCCCCTTCTTCCGGTGACTTCAAAATTGAAAATTTTAGAAATGTAATTCTTGGCAATACCTTTAATTTGACACACCATATTATTTGATCAAATGTCTGTTTGTTTTTAATGTTTCGGCTGACGTATTTTTGCCCTCACCATACCCTCCGAATTTTAAACTTTTGCATTTCCATAATTTTCTTGTTATTTATCCATTAATATACATCTTCACGCCGAATTCCAAGATTGTCAGATTGACATATAAAATTTTTAGGGAGTGGGGTTTTATCGAGCCGCTTGCTAATATTGTTTTACAGAATGCTAAATATAGCCTTTATTTACTAAGCTCTAAAATATTGATCTTGAAATGACAGTTTCAACACGAGAATAACAGATTTTAATAGTAGTTATGAACTTCATACTGACAAATCATGTCACAGTTAAAATACACTAACTCGCGTTAAGTCAAAGGATTGCAGTGCTGACTGAGGCACAGAAATTGGGCTAATCATTAAAGAATAATATTAAACCAGTTCAAACGAAATATTCTAGTAAAGTCTTGTCAGAATATATTTGCAAGGTCTTAAGTTATGGGAGGCAAATCCTATGAGAAAGCCGGGTCTGTTTAACATTTTGCTTTCGGGCGGGACAGCGTCCATCCCAAACGAAGACTCTCTCAAAAGAATAGGTATTTGACATACCCAATCCCAAACAGTTCGATCCCCCTTTGCAGACATTGGTGTCCAAGGACGCCAATGACCCCAGACATCTTCCTTCATTATTATAGATTCCACCAAAACTATCTTATTGCACTTGGAATGAAAATTAAAACTTTCTAACTGCTGGTAGGCCGTCAAGTTTATGGACGAGGAAGCAGATGTGCGCGCTCGCGAATTGGAGAACAAGGGAAGTGGGGGTGGGGAGGCGTTACGTGTGTGAAATGAAATAACTCTCGAAGCAAGCTTCAGGTTGAGTTCCAACGGACGAATTATATTTATGTAGCAATATGAATGGAACAGCTCGCGAGGCAAATTCCGGCGGAAGTGAGCTGCAGAGAATAGGAGGCGGAGCCTACAGGCTCAAAAGCGAATTCGGGGGGGGGGGGGAGTTACGAGCATCAGGAAGCGGCAGCCGAAGTTCCCTATTACATTAAAGCAATAAAACATAAAACCCGTCTATAACGGGCGTTCCCAAAAATATGGAGGTTACTCCCATCGCAGATAGCTGCATCCATGGACCGAATTCGCGTTTATTATGCACTCATCAAAATGAAATAGCCGATATCTGAAATGGCAACAAAGAACTTGCTATAAAACACAATTTTTATACAACTGGTAAATTTGTTGACATTGCTGCCATGGGAACTGACAATCTTGCTGTCGTTGCAGATATCGACTATCCTATGCTGACGAGCGTATAATAAGCACAAAACCGGTCCATGGATGCAGTCATCTGCAATGAGAGTGTCTTCCATATAAAACAAATCAACCGAATTAATATGCGTCTTAGTGTCTTTAATCTGCATCAACTTGAGAAAAAAAGAACTTCTGTTGAATTGTAAAGAAATATTTAACTATAAAAGTAATGACTTGGAAACTTCATTTTTGTCCTTTCTGTGTAGATGTACTTTTTAACACTTCACAACATAGTTGAAATGTGTTTATGACTTTGTTCATTCTGTATGTCTGTCTGTCCGCTAGCACGATAACTGCCGTAAAAATGACTTTATCAAAATGAAATTTTAGTATGTTTTCAGACGGTCTGTGGGACCTATGGGAATATAAATAAATAATATCACCCAATTAGTTTTTTATTGAACCCTGGTTGAAAAAATGAAATACATTGAACCCTATGGGACCTAATTTTTCAAACATTTTTTAAGCACATTTAAAATTCACAAATTGCTTCGAAATTTTTAGAAAATATTCACATTATCCCATAAAATATATATAAAAAATTTCAGTAAAATATGTTAAGTAGTTTTTTAATTAAAAATTATTTAATATAGGGAAAAAAACAAATTCAATTAAATTCTGACTTTTGGGAAATCCTCCAGAAAGAAAAAAGAGATATATTATATAATAAATATCTTTCTAAGACTTTAATCATTTTGTATCTGAGAGAGACTTCACGTTTCAAAATAAATTTAGTAGATAACAATTTTTCAAATTTTTTTTAATTTTATATAACTCTTCATGATATACTTATTTGATGGCACTTTTAATGCACTTTCCTATGTCCTAGAGAGTTAAAATTTGGTACACAGCTTAAATTTGTTGAACATTTTATTCTACAAAAATTTGGTGGATCTTTACATATAGATCCTACATTTTTTTCGAAATGGCCTGCAAATAATCCCCGTTCACTTCTATAAATCATTGTTGTAATATTGTTAAAAATTCTGATGTGGGCAGCACATGTCTTTCCAGATTCATATTCACGTTCTCTTTATTTCTTCATTAATAATTTGAGGTTATCTGCACAAAATAACAGCCATAAGTATTTTAAATGACATTAAATTTGCACGTTAAACTTAAATTTGGTTCTCATTTGATAGCTGGACTTATTGTCAAAAGTGGCGTAGCGAAAAACTAGAATATCTCAAGAACGGCTAGTCTTAGAGTAATGGGGTTAGTCTTATTCTTTTTGTTGTCAAAAATCACGTATAAAATAGGAATTTAATTGATATAATTGCGCACACGTAGTCCTTTATTTTTATATTTAATGATTTTTTAGGGCCATTTGGCAAAAATAGCCCTTTCCTTTCTCCTGAATCGTACTAGAATAACCTACAAATGATTTATGTACCAAATATTGTTAAATTTGGTATATAAATCACTTGTAGGTCATTGAAATATTATACATCAAATTTTGTTAAATTTGTTCCATTAGTTTTCAGCTAGAGTGGATAAAGGCAATTTCTGCCGGCCATTTCGCAAAGAAGGCAAATTCTTTTATTACGAATCGTACTATAATCTAATGAACATCAGGATTTCCCACAGAAAACATACCTACCAAATTTTATGAAATTCGGTCCATTAGTTTTTCAATTAGAGTGGATGTAATATCCTCACAGACACACAGAAACATACACAGATACACTTTTACACACACAGACGTCTTCCTAAAAACAGTTTTCTAGAAGTGTTCTAGAAGTCCCAAAACGTGTAGATCCTTCGAAAATTCGAGTTCCGAGCTTCGGCACGATTCCAATACTTTGAATACATACACACATACACACACATATATTATCTGCGTATTTGTGTATTATCTGTGTATCTAAATTCCGTGCCTATGCAATTACAATAGTTGTGATTTTAAATGATCCCTAAACTTTTATTATTTCTTCAACGAAATCTAATTTTAACTTATGCAGAATGCAAATATCTGAAGCGATTGTAAGGTGAGTTACATAAGAATTGCTGAATTTTTTTCACGCAAAATTATTTAGCTCTGGAGTCTGGAATACAAGTTATATGAATGAAATATTCATTGATTTTGCATAGAGAATCAGATGATTTATATTTCGATACAGTTTTAAATATTTAAGTATAATAAATTACTGTAATAATGTGATAATGTAAAAGATATCACCACTGAATGTATCACATTTTAAAATTTTTTAAATGAAATTGCATTTCAGTTGGAAAGTGTTTCATAATCAATGCTTATGCATGATTGATCTTTCTTGTTCTTTTCTTTCTTATGTATTAATAAATCTCTACCAAACACCATTAGATTTAAAACATAACTTCTGATCAGCAGGTAGTGACATGTATGTCTTTGTGAACTTAAGCGTATATAAAGATATACGTTTTTTAATCTGACACGGATTAATATGCAAACGAATCTGAACAATATGCAATATGAACATATGAGAGAGTCAAGTGGAGACACTTCAGTCTTTTAATTCCCTAATGCAGAGAAAGTAGTGTCAAAAATAACGAATTATACGAGTATTTTGAAACCTTTTTTCCAAATACGCTTGACTATATCGCCTTAACTACACTTTAGTAGTTTTTTCCAAAATAGTGTAATATTTCATCCCACCGTGAAAACATAATGTCGACGAACATATAGATAACATAAAATATCACTCTTCGGGAAAAAAAGTATCAGGTGTATTTTTGTCTCAACGACCGGTATGGAATGAAATTCTTCCATCATCAATATATACCATTTTCAAGGTCAATCCATTTGGGAATTGATCAATCACTGTGATGGTGGAACTTTTTTGCAGTCGGGCCGTTCACAATCCGAATGTTGTATTCCCACGCGGGGTATTTTGTTCTACAGCTACAACATCGTATTTAAGCAAGTACAGCAGAGAGTAAAGTTCTAGATACTGTTACGTACTTTGCCGGAAAAAGATCGCCATTCGACGTTGAAACAGTGAGAGGCGAAATAGGTGAATATTTGCAGATAATTGGAAACTCAAAATGGTGAAAATTCTGATTGCTAGATATGGTTCGTATATTTTCTGCATTTATAGTTTAATACTTTAAATCCCAATGTATAAACTGTGATGAAAATATTTGATAGATATTCTTATTTGCAATTTGAGATCAGTAAAATAGTTGATATGTATTTTTTTTTAACTTTTAAATGAAAGACAACCAAAATAGGTTTAAGGGGACGGTGGACGTTGAAATTTTTTTAATTTATTTATTGACTTAGAAACGTGAAAATTTGTATAAATATTCCTCTTAACATTACTATATACAATACCATTATTTTTTTTTCAATTTTGTTATAATTTTCTATTTTTTTTTTAATGTAATTTTTTTAACGAAAATTTGAAAATTCTCCATGCGTGGCATTTTTTCACATTTTTGATTCATTTTACATTATGATCACTCAAAAACACATTATGAACAAATTTGGGTATTCATTTTTAAATCCCTTAGAAAGTTAATTTTTTAAACATATTTTTCTGCATTAAAACTTAATTTTCATCATTTAATTAGGTTCTTATTCACTTTTAATTACCTTAATAAAATCCAATTATAAAATGCATACCCAGTTTCATTAAAAAGTATGAGAGGTGTCTTCTTGCCAAATTTCATGCATCTCAGACAAAAATTAAGACGCATGGAGCATTTTAAAAATGTAAAACCTTTGAAAATTCCATTTCGAAAAAAATGCATTCAACATTTTGCTTACGCCGGCAGAAACGTTGCATGCAACGTTTCTGTCGGCGATTTCCCCAATGGACGCCAATGCCTGCAAAGGGGGATCGAACTGTTTGAGATAGGGTATGTCAAATACCTGTGTTTTTGTGAGGTTCTTCGTTTGGGATAGACGCTGTCCTACCCGTAAGCAAAAGGTTCAATGTGTAAAATAATGTTATATATTAAAACTGTTTTTAGTCGATTTTTGCTCATTTCAACGTCCACCGTCCCCTTAAAAAGTCATCTAATAAAACTCCTTTCTCAGCATACATAAATTTACAAAGCCAAAGCGCTTTCACGCATCAGTGGCAAAGTAATTCGCCACTGATGAAGGACATGGTGATGCCCGAAAGCGCTTTGGCTTTGTAAATTTACGCGCGTCGAGGAAAGAGTTTTATTAAATGACTTTTTAAACCTATTGTGACTGTCTTTAATTTAAAAGTTTATTAAAATTGACGTGTATCCATTCTATTTATAGTTGATATGTATTTATTTTGCATTTATATTGAATAGTAACATATATACTATCATGAGCGGATAAATATAATATGACCGACGTTATCTCTTAGAAGTGGGCATTCATGGATCCTGTTATCTCCTTTCATTGACTATAAAAGATATTATTAAAGATATAAAATAAGTTTAAGCAGGAATATCGCAATTAGAAAACTGTAGTTAAGCAGGATGTACAGCTACATGTTTAATAACTGAAACGTTTATTTCACGAAAGCAGTAAAATATTCAATATATTAAATAATCCAAAATATTAAATACTAAATAAATAATGTACGAGGCAGTCTTTAAATAATTAATGTACAGAATTAATGCGCAACACAACCTGTGCAGATTAACTTGAACAATTGATCAAGTTATACCAAATAAATAGAAAATGCTGTTTGGAGCCCAGGTGTTTCAAAATAATTAATGTACAGAAGTCTACAGGCAGTCTTTAAATAATTAATGTACAGAATTAATGCGCAACACAACCTGTGCAGATTAACTTGAACAATTGATCAAGTTATACCAAATAAATAGAAAATGCTGTTTGGAGCCCAGGTGTTTCAAAATTAATTTTTCTTCTTAGACTTGACATTATCTGATATTTGATCCCATATATTTCAGTACATAAATCGAAATTAAAAATTCGAGCTTCGTTATGATCCAAAACGTGATGAGTTCAAGCTATGTATAAAATTGTATTTGAATCAGTTGAGTTTTAATATGTCAACGAAACTTTCTCACACAATCAGATTTGAGTTTGTGTTAAGGAAGCTGCTCAACTTCAATATGAGTAAATATTGTATTTGCTATGGCGCTTTCAAAGATTAAGATATGAAAGAGAGAGCTAAAACAGTTTTCACACACAGTAAGATAGTAATTGTTAAGTATTTGTTGAGGTAATTTGTTAAGGTAATCCATTTTAAGGTCTACTCGGTATAATATTCCGTTTGACATTTGTGTCTTCCATTTTTCATTTCCCATATGGACAGTGAACTAATTTGATGAAATAAAATGAAATTTTATACATTAAGAGTATTAATATGAAAACATTATTTTAAGTATAAGTATTCATTCTGACACTTAAATAGTTAAATAAAAACAAAGTGTAGCTTTTTTATTTCTTCACTAAAGAATTATAAGAAAAGGACCATAAAAATAATTATACTTGTTGTTCGCGTGTCCAAACAACAAGTATAATTTACACTTTGTTTTTATTTAACTATTTAAGTGTCAGAATGACAGCGATCAAATAGATATAGAGTTTTTATAGCATATCCATATATTCTCTCTCTTATACACTCACTTCCAAAAGTCAAGCACGCAATGCAAATTTTCATTTTTCGAAAGCGTATTTGAATTTGAGCGGATGTAGATGGCAGTATGCAAATATCGTATGTTACAGCCAATCACGATTGACTATCCAGATATATGTTAATTAGGCAGTCGTTGAAGACTCCAACATTCTGAAGGGTTTGGGGAGGTGCATTTAAATGCTGATACGAAGTGTTTATAACTTTTGTAGGATTCATTTTGATGATATTCATGTTTCTATGTCCGAAAGAAGACGAATGACAGATAGTGAGCGCTGGCGTGCTGTCGGACGCATTGAAACAGGACAGTCAATCAAAGATGTCGCTATTTTCTTTGGCTTTGATCATTTGGTAATTTCTCGATTATGGAAACAATTCAAGCAGTTGTCCGGAGACATGTCCCCGGTCGTCCAAGAATTATCACCCCCTCTGATGATCGGTATATTGTTATAGTAGCCAAGCGGAATCGATGATCGACCACCACAACTGTTACATCCATAGTTGTAACAGCACTTGGAAAAACAATATCTGCCAGTACTGTGCGTCGAAGGCTCCACGTGAAGCGACTGTACGTCCGAGTACCACGCTTTTGTGTTCCACTAACCGTCCAGCTAGAGGGGCAAGATTAAAGTGGTGTCGTCAACATGTCAATTGGACTGTCTCGGATTGGTGCAACGTCCTGTTCACGGACGAGTCCAGATTTGTCCTGGAATCAGATGATAAACGTGTAAAAGTCTGGAGAGAACGAGGCACACGCAATCAGGCCAAGAACATCATCGAACATCACGTATTTAGAGGTGGCAGCGTCGTGGTATGGGCTGGAATTTCAATGGGATATCGCACAGAGCTGCACATCTTTAAAAGCGATTCAGTGATGGCTGCGAAGTATCTGGATAAAGTCCTAGACCCCATTGCTAGACTCTAAGCTACAGCAGTTGGTCCTGATTTCCTTCTTAAGGACGATAATACCGTCCACATCGAGCTAACTTCCATGACGAATTCCTAGAAAGTGAAAGCATTTCTCGTATTGAGTGGCCGGTGTATTCCCCTATCTTAATCCCACTGAAAACGTTTGGAATGCCCTCGGCCGTGCTGTCTCTACACGTTTACCTCCTCCAGCCAGTCTCAGAGAATTGGAAACTGTCCTATTCTTCTAGGCCATTGCTCGCATCTGCGATGGTTGATTGCCTCATTGAAAGCATGGAAAATCGTTGTAAAGTTTGTGTGGAGGTCCGGGGTGGTCACATACCATATTAATATAAGTTTTGTTTGGTTTATTTGCCTTTAAACATCACTTTGTTAATGACCCAAATGTGACGTCATCATATAACTTGCGAAAAGTAAATATTTTTTTCATCTTTGCACATAATTCTTGTTTTTTTTTAATGCATAAAGAACATTTGCTGCATGTACAATTTTGAGTTAATCAAAGCTTTACTTTTTTCCATTTTAGTTGATTTTATCCTCCGTACTTAAAACTTTTGGAAGCCAGTATATATATATATATAATTGAGGAATTTTTATTTTGCTTGTATTATATATATCTGAGTTTGATCATTAATTCATTAATAGAAAATGTTCTGCATAGCAAAAGTGAAAGGAAGTATATATATATATATATATATATATATATATATATATATATATATATATATATATATATATATATATATATATATATATATATATATATATATATATATATATATATATATATATATATATATATATGCGAGGGTCGCACTGAAATTTGTGAGATACGGCTAAGTGATACAAGTAAAACTTAGCAACTCCTGGGAGTGTTCAAAGTACTCCCCTCCAACATCAATGCATTTTTGTAGGTGATTCTTCCAAAGATTAAATTATTCAAGCCATCCAGTTCTTGGAATCAACGAAAAATATGCTTTTATAGCCTCATCAATCTCATCTTCGGAATGAAAACGACGCCCACGTATTTTTTTTTAAAATTAAAATATAGTCAAAAGTCACACATAGCAAGATCAGGAGAATAGGGTGGATGTTCTATCACTTTGATGCTTCTCTGTTCAAGAAATTTGACTGTCATTCTTGCTGAATGAGAAGATGCATTATTATGGTGAAGCATGAGTCCCGTAACATTCAGTCTTAAAGAATTTCTGGAAGACATATGGTGGTGTACCAGTTAGCTGTAACTGTCTTCTGTCCTTCTAGCTTTATATCTTTGAACAAACCTGTACTTCTGAAGAACACGGCATACATTACTTTTTTTATTGTTAGTTGTCTTTCCACCATTGTTGGTTTGGGGTCATCTCCAAAGACCCATACTTTACTTTCTTGACGTGTTGGAACGTCGAAAAACGGTATGTACGTTACTTCAGCAGTTATGATTTTAGAAATAATACGTAATTAAGTAATTTTAGGGTTTCTTTACTGATTCTGACACGGTCCAATTTTTGGCGTTCTGTTAACTTATGAGGGACCCAACGAACAACTATTTTTTTCATATGCAGTTCCTCATGAATAATTTTATGTATAGATACGAATCCAATGTTAAGCTCCTTCTGTATCATTTGGTAGGTACAGCAATTATCATGGATTAACACTTTTCGAATGGCCGATATATTTTCTGGGAATACAGCTGGCAAAGGTCTTCCTGTGTGTTTTTCATCCAGGAGAGAATTTAGACCTCTCCTAAACTCTGTAAACCATCAGAATATAGTGGAACGAGATGGAGCATCATTTCCATATGCTAATTGTAGACGTTAAGACATCCTTCTTGACTTAACTACACTTTAAAATCATAAAAAATCACAGCTCGATAATGCTTTCGCATCAACTTCATTTTCTTTTCTTTCAGAATGTATTCTGCGACAGCTAAATTATAATTGTTGTCACAAATTATCGTCTGCGGACACAAAAGAGTTCAAATTTAAATGTCCGATCAAGAATTTTTTCGAGCACATATCGTCTGCCCTTTCTCAAAAATGTTAGGGTGACCCTCGTAGTATATATATATATATATATATACAGGGTGTCCCAAAAAGATTGAAACGTGCTTTAATTCTTTACCTGTTGGAGATAAGTGGGCAATGTAAATTCCTAAAATGGTGAAAGTAAGGTAGGAAATAAGACTATAAGTTAATATAAAATAGTCCTCCCATTCATTTTCAAAAAGTTACACTTTTTACATTTTTATACGACCCCCTTAGACAAATTGGGTCAATCAGTAAATTTTTATTTTTAATGCAACAAGATCATTAAAAAAACGCATGTCTGTATCTTTAAAATCAATTGAATTATGATAAAGGAAAAAAATCTGACTTATGCCACTTTTCCGTACCATATGAAGGCTGTTTCATCAGTGAAAATAGGGATCATAAAGAAATTGGCGATGGAAATTGTTTAGATAAAAAATTACTTAAAAGTACTTAATTATTGAAAAAGTACTTGGTTATAGAAAAGCACTTAAGAATCCGTAATTTCATCGTGAACGTACACGGAATTCGCAAAAATGTCTACTATGTATTATCATCCAGTTTCATCTTTTTTGTGATATGTCACAAATTTTCATTTCTAATTTGATATAGGGTCCCCATTCACAATGTTCAATATTCAATTAAATATAACTCGCTCAATTTTAAAAATACAGATATGCCTTTTTTTTAATGATCTTGCTGCATTAAAATTAAAAATTTTCTGTTTAACCAAATTTGTCTAAGGAGGTCGTATAAAAATTTAAAAAGTGTAACTTTTTGAAAATTAATGAGGGGACTATTTCATTAACGTAGTCACATTTCCTACCTCACTTTCAACATTTTTGCAATTTACATTGCCCACTTATCTCCAACAGATAAAGAATTTCAAAAAGCGCATTTCAATCTTTTTGGGACACCCTGTATGTTAAGAATTTTAATTTACTTGTATTATAAATATCAGAGATTGATCATTTATTAAATACGGTCTGTAGAGCAAATGTGAAAGTAAAATGATCTGAAGTGAAAATTTGAAATCAAAATTCACTCTACTACAAGCTTGTGAAAATTATAAATAGAACATTATAAATAAATAGAACATTATAAATAGAACATTATAAATAAAACATGTACTAAATAGGTATGAAATACCCCTTTTTACCTGTTCCATATATAAAGTAAGCAATTGAAAAAACAATTACACAAGATTGCTGAGTATTATTCCTTAACTACATCCTTAGATTAATATTTATTTTAAGTGTTATAAATCATATACGAAATACAGGTACTTAACGTACTAAAGCCGTTGTTCCCTGCATAAACATACATGATGTAAATGCGTGAATAGTGTATATAAGGAAAAGTTTCAAACAGAATAAATTGCACATGGAGATAGGCTTTTCTGGCTACCAAACATTTTTTTGGGAAAATAAATACAATCGAAAAAAGTGAAAACTATTTCCGAAACCATTTACGTTATCAAGGGCCATACCTGGTTCGATAATGCTGAAACTTCTACGTTATATATAGGGTGACCCAAAAACATTGACCTCGGCTTTTATTCCTTAAATATTGATCTTAGACATATATGATAAATTACAAAGTTGCGTAAAAAAAAAGGTACAGAATTTTATGAAATCGATAAAAAATTTCAAGGGATTAAATTTTAAGAAATACAAAATTTAAATTATTATACGGCCTCCGCTCAAAAACATTTCCAACGAGTAAAATGTGCCCCAAACACTAATAAGGTGATGTACAGAATGTTAGCATTTTATCATAAAAAGTCCCAGAGATATATTTAAACAAAGTCGGTGAGAAATTAATCACAAGTTAAAATGTAAATGTTTACAGCAAGAGTGCAAATGACGCAACGCAGAAATGCGTCATAGGCCTGTTATCAGGCGAATGCAGCTCTGTATTGGCATGGATGGAAAACATTTTGAACAAGCTTTGTAATATTTGCGTAAAGTTTTTATTTCTATACAGTGTAGATACTTTTGTTCTAATACATAGCAAAATTGTTATTTATTTATGTAATCATTGTTTTCTTTCGTAATTTGTATATGATCCCTGAAACGTGATCTGCCGACATGATTTTTCCCCTCTGAGAACCAATGTCGATGCATCGAAAAGTAATTTAAGTCAGCATTTTTGTCTTTTCATATCCCTGGGACTTTTTATGATAAAATGCTGAAATTTTGAACATCACCTTATTAGTGTATGGGGCACATTTTACTGATCGAAAATGTTTTTGTACGAGGCTACAAATTGGATATAATATCATGTAATTATCTTATCTATTTGCGAAACTAAGCTCAATTTAATGGATTAATTTGAGTCTGTAGTGAAAACCATGTGCTGCCCACATCAGTCATTTCTCTTTCTTCAATAAATAAAATTTAGGTATTAAGAAAATACCTCTTTGATATATATTTCCAATAATGATGTGGTATTGGAGTTTTCGCTTGAGTTAAATTTATTTCTCTAGTACGTATTAACCGATACGAGCTTTTTAAATATACATCATTTTAACGCTTTATTTCTTCCGTCTTAAATCCTAGTTACGAAAATAGCGCTTTTGCTAAGCACCATGAAGCTTGGTATTTTTTTTTTACTCTTTCGGTGAATTCTGATCTTTAAAACCACCAGAATTGAAGGATTAGACTTTCTGAGAAATCGCATCTATTTGTTGTTTCGTAAAGCAATTCCTCTGCTGCAATATCTTTTAATATGTTTCATCATTTTAACCCAGGTATGTTGATTTATAAGTATATTGTATTCTTATAGAAAAAAGTCTTTAAGAATTCCAAAAATTTTGCAAGGAAAGGTATAGGTTAGGACTAGCTGTAGTAAAGTGACCATACTCTATCAAATAAAAATAACTGCACCGCCCCTAGTGGAGAAATAAATAATTTCAGATCACGATTTTGACAATAAAGCGAGGTATACGAAAAAAAAAAGAAACACAGTTACAAAGATTATCTAATTAATAGTGAAGGGACAGGCTGATTGTCCCCGTTCAGGGTTGAACTCGGGGCCTCGAGTGTAGTTGCTTGATACTATACAATTAGAGTGAAATAAATCTTCAGGTCCGAGCGTATAATTGGAAAATTGCTCAGTAGCAGAGAATGATGCAAGAGCTGGTCGTCATGCACACCTCTCTTAGTCGAAAACTTCCACATCAAGCTTATGATAATAGCGTGGCCAGCCCCATGAAGCCCGCTAATTCTCACCCGAAGCCGACGTTTGCCGCGTAAGGTTAAAATAAAGAAATATGTTGAGATTCTGTTTTATGATGCTGCCATCTTGGCGGTGCGATGGATCGTCATCAAGAAGATTTTCGTTTGGTCATCCTGCTCACCTTTGAGGGGAAAGACCTTGGTCCCCTTCAAGTTTAAATCCGGGACCTCGTGTTGTTGTTGTTGTTGTTGAGACCCAGACCGTCCGACTGGGACCTCGTGTCGAAAGCCCAGACCACCCGACTCATCCGAGGACATAGTGTAGTATCTCAATGCTATACAATTGGACAACAAGATATCTTCAGGTCCTAAAATTGCAGAGTCCACATCGACAATAAGAGCTTGCAATGTCGTCCCAATAGTTCAACGGTAGAACGTCGACTGGTCAGTTCGGAGATCCAGGGTTCGATTCTCGGTTGGGGTGGCAAGGCTGTTTGCAAAGTTTAATGAGGAAAGTACTTCATAGCAGAGTGTAAAATTCGTCGCGATACCAAAGTTTCAGCGGCGGCAGCGAACTTTTCCTGTTGCAACGAGCAGTTATGCACAGATAACGATTTTGAGAAGCATTTGTTATTCTTCTACGGTTTTGCCCAGATTTTCGAGCGAATTCGAGTTTTCGACGGAAGAGCACGTTTTAAGCATCTCTGAACTAGAATCGAACGTTTTGTTCTGAACTAGAATCGAACGTTATGTGTGTGAGTAGGGTCGTGAGTCTGTGGAAGCGTTATCCCACAAACAAATGGAGCGTTTCAAAGGAAATTTGGTAGAAATATTACAATCGGTGAAGTATATTAATTTTAAACGCAATCAAATGTTCGGAAGATCTCCCCCAAATTTTCGAATGTAATTTTGAAATAGTTATTTAAAAATATAATAATAATAATATTACGTAATTCGTGATTTCTTTTGTAATTTTTCATTATAAAACGAATAACGAAAAACTTTAGAACTCTAAATATTGTACGTTTGTCTAATATATTTATCAAAAATATTACGTAAAATTAATAAAAGTATTAAATTAAATGAAATTCACTTTCCGTACAATATTATGTGACACATTTGTTAGTATCATTCTCGTGGGCCCAGTTCATTCCATTCACGAGAGTACTTGAGTAATAGTTTTGAATTTTCACGATCAACAGTCCGCCAGTAGTCACTTATATACAAGAAAAGCTCTTCTCTCTATCTGTGTGTAACGCTTGGTGATCAATTTGGCGAACTTGGTGACTCATTTAGCGGCATATCGCGAACTTGGCAATATGCTGCCCAAGATTGGCAAAAATTTAGCCAAAATTGCAAAAATAACGCTAAATTAATGGAAATGAAGCTAAACAATGACGTTATAATAATAACTTGCCTCTTTTCGCGAAATAGCTCGCAAAATTCGTCAAAATCTGTAGTACAACATTAATATGCTTAATTGTATTAATTATATGGTTGTTTTGTACGTAATTTTCATACCGACGTTATTGATGGCAAAAAGAATAAGGCCAACCCTAGGATCAACCTTTCTCGAGATATTTAATTTTTTCGGTAATTTTTCCATGCTGCCGACGTCAAATGACGATATATCGACGGATGAAATGACAGTGATCAACAGATAAAAAAAAATGTTTCATATAAGTAAATACAATTTCAAATAAATATAAATGTCAGATTGTGCAGTTAAACTCAATTTAATGGAATATGAAAGCAGTGAAGATGCATTTGAGCCTATAGGGTCAGTCATTTGCTGCTCACAAGATTTTTTATTTGCATATTTTTGTTCCTCAATGATATAAAATGTAGGTATTAAGAAAACACCTACACCATACCTAAGAAAAAACTCCTCTGAAAAGAAATTAGATACAGCGAACGTTAAATATTACGAAAATGCCCTACATATTTTTCTTTTAATAACTGTATATTTCGCTGATTTGAATTTTTTTCTCCTTAGTATCAACTCGTATACGGCTTATTCTGAATATATCACATTTTCTATCTCTTCATATTTTTCTCTTCCTAAATCCAAAGCCTCGAAAATGGCCTTTTATAAGCACCATGAAACTTTGCATTTTATACTTTCGCTGGATTCTGATCTTAAAAGCCACCCCATTTAGAGAAGGAGAACAGGCTTTTCAAGAAAACTCACGTGTTTCATCTTGTTGTTTGAAAATGACTTTTCCTTTGGTAGAAGTAACTTATATTATAAATTATATCGCTCTAACTATTGCAAGAAGAACAACTGCAACGTGAAATGGTAAAGTATTCTAAATCATCAGGCAAAATGGCAAATCATTTGATGCATTAAGTCCGGTGCTATATTTGAGAGAAAACCTTTTTATTTTAAAAGAATTTTGCCAAAGGATGCACCTAGTTTTTCGTAATGCAGAGAGATAGAGAGATGCATCTACACCAATTTTTTAATAGCGTTAGGTGCATTTTGTTCTTGATTTATTGTGCTTGCACCTCACACACATACATACACACACAAACACAGATGAACATATTTTCCTCCGGAGTGTTCGAAACGCGTTCAGAAGGTCTTAAAAAGTGCTTAACCGTCAAATTTTCCTAAAAACAATACTTCCGCTATACAATAGTATCAGAAACTAAAATATCTGATGTGAGCAGCACATGGCTTTCCTTACAAATTCAAATTAATTTTCTTATTTTTTATTTCATGAGGCATTAAATTGAGTTTAACTGCAGAAAATAACATAGATACTTTTGTAATATCATACCAAATTGGCAGTTTTAATGCACATTCGTTTCATTTGGTAACTTATGCACTTTAAAATATTCAGCTCTTCAAAATTAAATATATATAATAATAATAATAATAGTTTGAAAATCCAATGAAAGAATAGAGAGAAGTTTCAACTCAAAAAACCCCAATATATATATATATATATATATATATATATATATCATAAACTGGTATATCACTAACTATATATTAAACATATTCAAAATTAAATATATATAATAATAATAATAATAATAATAATAGTTTGAAAATCCAATGAAAGAATAGAGAGAAGTTTCAACTCAAAAAACCCCAATATATATATATATATATATATATATATATATATATATATATATATATATATATATATATATACATATATATATATATACATATATATATATATATATATCATAAACTGGTCGGGAGGAGTTGTGACCCCTACTCTCCGGTTAAGCAATGCTTTGAGCCATGGCAACACTCCCGGAAACATATACATTTCAAAAGATGGCAAGATGGCCTAATTACCAACAATTTCCATAAAACAAAACACAGGAAAGGATTTTGGGCGCGGTAGCCCAGTGGTTAGCGCGCTGGAATTGCACTCGGTAGGTCCGGGTTCGATTCCAGCTACTGCCAAAATTGCCGCCGTGTTCACGTGGAGTACGATCACGTTAAACATGTGGGTCCGTAAGTCCTTCCGAGAGGTTGGTGGTGGGGGAAGGAGGGTACGGTCCCTGTGGATGCCTCCCCCACTGGGTTCCGGTCTAAATTGGGTGGCACTTTCCGACCGTCCAAACAGTTGCCTTACACATTTCTGATAGGTCGGACGGTCAGGGTCTCAACAACAACAACAACAACAACAGGAGAGGATTTAAAGAACGAAAGGTTTCAAAAGACGTAAATTCAAAGTTCAAAAAAATCCTCATACAAATATCAAAAATCTATCCAAATACCTCTTGCAACACTGAGTATCAAACCCCTTGCCTTGAATATAACCATTTCCATGTTTAACAACCATACCCAATACAAGACTCTCCATACTCATGTCGCCCAAGTTCAAACATCTTCCACATTCTAGTTTCAACTGTTTAAATATTATGTCTTATTTGGGTAGATTTTTGTTATTTTGTATGAGAGTTTTTTTTTAACTTTGAATTTATGTCTTTTGAAACCTTTTGCTCTTTAAATCCTCTCCTGTGTCTTGTTTTATGGAAATTGTCGGTATATAGACCATCTTTTGAAATGTATCGGTTCCCGGGAGTGTTGCAATGGCTCAAAGCATTGCTTAACCGGAGAGTGGGGGTCACAACTCCTCCCGACCAGTTTGTGATACTTTTCATTTTCGAACTTCTTTTCTTGCTTATTTGTCTTGATATATATGTTTGGAATTTATATAGGTAAATAATGTACTAGAGCTGTATTGCTTCAAGTGAGCATTGTTTACAAAAGGTTTTCACAGGGTTGCAACCTGCTACTAAAACATTGAGTTTATACTTTTTTGAAATATTTATATATATATATATATATTAGAATGAAGTAATCATAAAAGTAATATATATATATATATATATATATATATATCGAGAACGGTTCATTCTAGAATTATGGGGTTAGTCTTATTCGCTGTACTGTGAAAAATTACGTAAAAAACAAGTACCTAATTAATATATATCAGCAATTTTAGTCATTTATTTCATATTTTTACGATCTTTGCGGGCCATTTCGCAAGAAAGGGTCAGTTATATATTTTCGATTCATGCCGAAATCTAATCAGTATAAAAAATACCCTCAAGGAATTTATATATCTACTAAATTTAAAAAAAATTCATTAGATAATTTTTCATTACAGTGAAAAACGCCTTCAGTTCCCCCAAATTAAAGTAAAAAATTAAACATCTCTAAAATAGTCCATCTTAGGGTTGGTCTTATTCTTTTTATCGTCCAAAATTACGTGTAAAGCATAATTTAATTAATACATTTATAGTATTTTTTTTTAGATTTTTGATGACAATTTTTGCGGGTTATTTTTACAAAAAAGGCAGATTCTTCTTTTTTCGAATCGTACCGAAATCTAACCTGACCCACGAAAAAAAAAATATTGTTTAATTAGTTTCTCAGCTAGAGTGGATACATGCGATTTTTGCAGGCCATTTCGACAGAAAAGGGCAGGCTCCTGTGTCCCAAATCGTACCAAAATCAAATAAGCAACAGGATCACTCACAAGTGATCCACCTATAAAATGTTATTGTATTTAGTCAATTAGTTTTTGAGTTAGAATAGATACATACATTGCATAGACACACACATTAAAAACAAATTTTCATGTTCTAGGCTGCTCGAAACGTAGGCTCAAATGTATCCATTAAATGCTTGTTTTATACACTGCATGGCCAAAGATAAAAGTCGTGCATATTGATATTTCATTGGATCACCTTTAGCATGAATTACAGCACACATTCATGGTGTGGGCCAACGGCCGTACCGTGCTGAAAACACCGGTTCTCGTTAGATCACCGAAGTCAAGCAGCATCGGGCGCGGTTAGTACTTGGTGGGTGACCACCTCGGAACACCGCGTGCTGTTGGGCATCTCGGGTGCGGTATCCCCGTGGTTTGCGCGCTAGATTTGCACGCTACCACAAAATGCCGCCGTGTTCATGCGGAGTACGATCACGTTAAACATGTGGGTCCGTAAGTCCTTCCGAGAGGTTGGTCGTAGGGGAAGGAGGGTATGGTCCCTGTGGATGCCTCCCCCACTGGGTTCCGGTCTAAATTGGGTAGCACTTCCCGGCCGTCCATACAGTTACCTTACACCTTTCTGGTAGGTCGGACGGTCTGGGCCTCAACAACAACACATTCATGGTGGCACTGTGTCTATGACTTTATGCAATGTCTCAACATTTATCTGTAACCAAATGTGTAGTAACATTTCGCCAAGATCATTGGTTGATGAAGAAAGAGTGAAATGACTCCTTAGATGCTTCTGCAGTCTATCTCACACTGAGTTCAGAACTTTGTGGTGACTAATTCAAATGTACGAATGAGATCTCGTGCTCCTTAAACCAATCTTTCGCAATTTTAGCGCGATGAATTATGGTGTTATCCTGGAATATACTATTGCCTTCAGAGAATTAAAATGTCGCTAATGGAATAAGCTGGTAATTCAGTATTTTCAGATACTCAACTGACCATTTCATTGCTTCATGGTGTTGCTGCACCTAGACTAGCTGAACAAAAGCAACCCAGTATCATACCACTTCTTCCTGAGGCCTGTTCCTTTTGGAACACAGCAGCTTAATCCCAGTCCTTTGAGTTCTCGTTCCAACGTACTAGTAGAAATGATCTTGCTTTCATGCGTTTGGAAATATGTCCAGCCCCCAAATAAAAAAAGGAAAATTGAATTAAAACTGCAAATTTATTTCAACTTCAAATAATTATCCGTGTTATTTCGTGCAATAAAACGCATTTTAATAAGTTATGAAAGAAAGAAAGAGAAAGTGAATTTGAGTCTGTAAGCAAAGTCATGGACTGACCACATCAGGAAAAGTATGCTAATACAATAGTGTTTAAAATAGCTTCCATTTATTTAAACGTTTTCTAATGTTCAAAATTTCGATACCTATGCAAATATCTCAATGATATCTTTAATCATTAATACTTAATCCACGTTTAAAGTTTCGGTTTATTTAAATTTTATTGCCCCATCTTCCAAAGCGGCGTGTGCTGAATTGAATATATTATGCCATCGTTTCATTTCTCTACCGCTGAATCAGATATTCAGAAATAGCTTTCTTGTAATAACCATGAAAATGTACATTTTCTTCGTTCGACGTATTGGAATTTTTAAGCCACTTTTTTCAAAAATGGATATCAGAATTCCTGTAAAAGAATGGGAAAAGCCTGTGTTTGCCATTTTCTTTTTCGTTTTCTATGTTCGTTTTCGTTTGCCATGTTCTTTTTGTTTAAATGTACCAGAATTAAACTTTTAGGTTGAGTCCCTATGAAACAGGATCTCTAGGATCACTCCTAGATCCTCTCCGAAAATCACTCCTAGATCCTCTCCGAAGATCACTCCTGGCATCTAAAATTCTCATTTTGCACCCTAAGTTAAAAACTGTATTGCAAAAGTTGATAATCATACAAACTGGATGAAATTTTTAGGTTACAGGCTTTTAATTTTTACCTGTGCGTTTGCGAAAAATGTTATGTGGGTAGTATATGACTATCCCTACATTATGGAAGTACTTATTGCTTCTTCCAGTACGAAATAAAATGGACAAGTTTCACGGTACAATATTTTTAACTTTGAAGAGTATTCTGACATTGGGCGCTTTTCTGGATGACATCATGTAAAGTTATTTTAAAGTACCCAATTAACTGTTATTTCGCGCAAATATAAATTAATAATTGGAACTATTGATAACATTTGCTAAGGAATACACTGCATTATGTTAATTATATTAATTGTTAATTAATTAATCCATCCGGCTTAATTTTTGTAATTGCGGGGTCATTTGTGCCAATTTGACGACCTTTTCGTTAATTTGGCACCACTATTAAAAGTCACCAAGTTGGCGATATTTCATCAAAGTCGCCAAATTTATCTCCAAATGGTACATATTTG
Source organism: Amaurobius ferox (assembly GCA_951213105.1). NCBI lineage: Eukaryota > Metazoa > Arthropoda > Arachnida > Araneae > Amaurobiidae > Amaurobius > Amaurobius ferox. Next base: position 10,638,112 of record OX578138.1, on the reverse strand, counting down.
ATAATACTTATACCGTTCACACACTTTTATGTAATATTTTACATTTATTTGAAAAATGTGCAATACCTAAAGAACGGTTCAAACTATAGCATAGTTTCTATCATTCGTTTTAGAATAAAAAAGTTACGTATAAAGCGATTATTAATTTAACATTATTGTATGTGCTGATTTTTTTTAAAAAACTCATTCGAGAATTGGGGGGGGGGCGGTCTTCCAAGTGTTCGATTGCGTTTAAAATCAATAAGATTCCAGTATTCCCGGATTGTATTATTTATATCATACTTTATTCGAAACTCTCCGTTCGTGAGATTTCAAGCATCCCCAGTCTTCCGAACCCAAACGATGACATACACAGTACACACACACCGACATGCATACATATATCACCTTAAACACGTTCGATTCGAATTCGAGGATGTTTGAAATGTGCTATTCCGTGAAAACTCGAATTTGAATTTTCAAACCCCGTCCCAATACTTTTCCGAAACATTATGTATGTATGGGAAGAAAAAAAAAATTCTAAAATAGTAATGTAGTGTATATATTTCTTTTGTAAAGTTTAATGGGGTATTTTGAAAAAAAAAATATAAATATATTTATGTGTTAAGCACATAATACAGACTAAACTATAGCTCTTATACACAAAATATTTTAAAAACATAGTCATAATAAAGAGTGTTTTAAATTATTCCTAAATGTACAACTTTTTTGTCAAATAAAATGATGTTTTGAAATTTGTACTTTAACCTTTTGCTTACGGGTGGGACAGCGTCCATCCCAAACGAAGAATCTCTCAAAAAGACAGGTATTTGACATACCCTATCTCAAATAGTTCGATCCCCCTTTTCAGGCATTGGCGTCCTCGCCAATGCCTGCAAAGGGGGGATCGAACTGTTGGGGATAGTTTATGTCAAATACCTATCTTTTTGAGAGATTCTTCGTTTGGGGTGGACGCTGTCCCACCCGTAAGCAAAAGGTTAAAAGATTGAAATAACTATCAAAATTTTACTAGAAATTGTTTGATAATTTTTTCGTTAAATGATTCAGAATGTCTCATTTTAAATAAAAAAAGGTAACAATTGCAGCCTTCTAGCGGAGAATTAAAAAAATTGGGAATTAACGTGGCAACACTGCGAGATAGGCAAAAAAGTCAATTACAAGTTGTAAAGCATTGCTTAGTGAATCTCACAACAAAACTGTTTACAGAAGACATTTATTTCACACAATACTTACTTCTTGTATTATTTTATATAATTTGTTTTACATATATTTGAAAAATGTGAGATATCTCAAGAGCGGTTTATGTTAGCGCTCAAAAAATTGTGTCATTTGTCTTTTAATGAAAACTCACGTCTGGAATGATTATTTATATGAAGGCCTTGATTTTTTAATGATATTTTTAATTTACTCGAAATTCGGGGTCATCAGAGCATTTGAATGCGTTTCGAGTCACTAGGATTTAGTATTCATTGATTGTAATAACAGTACCAAATTATTTTCGAAAAGTTTCATTTATTCTTGAGGTACCATGTTTACATTCTCACAGACACACGCACACTAATAATATATATACATACACGCTTATACGTACATATACAAACACAAAGTTCAATTCGAGTTTAGAAATACTCGAAACGTGTTTTTCCGTCGAAAACTGGAATTCAAATTTTCGACCCCGTCACAATATTTCCCTACATACATTAATGTATACGGAAAGTAGTATTGTATTGTATTGTGACGGGGTCGAAAATTCGAATTCCAGTTTTCGATGAAAGAGCACGCTTCAGCATACTTGAACTCGAATCGAACGTTTATAAGGTGATGGCTGCGTATGTGTGGGGGGGAGGGGGTCCATGAATCTGTGGACGTGATATCTCACGAACGAATGGAACTTTCCAAACGTAATTTAGTGCGATTAATACGGTCTGTGAATAATGGATCCCTATTAATTTTAAACGTGATCAAACGTTTAAAAATCCTCCCAATTTTCGAATGAATTTTTGAAAAATTATTTAAAAAGTTTAGACTTTCAATAATGTTACACAAATATTTATTTTATACGTAATATTTTAGCAACAGGCATTGAAACGCTAGCCTGAACCGTTCTTGAGATATTACACGAGTTGCAAATAAGTCATTCTAAAAAATTACATAAAAATGAGTATCATCCAATGTGTAACACTTGGGGATTTATTTGGCGACTTTAGAGATTCATTTGTCGAAATATCGTGAAACCGAAAACTGTTATAGGGTGCCGAGTTAGTAAAAATGATACTATATTTACGAACATGACGCCAAATGGATGAATTCATAAAGAACATATTTTAGTATCATCGAGTATAGCAATATTTTCAATTATCAAATTATATCTGCGCGAAATGGTGAGTTGGGTACTTGTAAATAATGTTACATGTTGCTATCCAGAAAAGCGCTCAATGTCTGTGTACCTTTCAACGCTAACAACATTGTGTAGTGGAACTTGTACATCATTATTTGACATGGACAGAAAAAAATGCGTTGCATAATGTCGGAAAAGTCATGTGTTGCTCACATCATATATTTTTTAATTTTATACTCCAAAGATTCAATACTATGCACTGAATTCAATACATACGCTCGGTTCTATTTTTTTTTTCATTGCCGTTAAATCGGAATTTCAAAAATGGGTCTTTTGTGTGCAAGCTCCATAAAACTTCACATCTTCTTTTATCGTCGTATTCCTATCTTTAAAGACACCCTCCTTCAGAATAGGTTGTAGGTTTTCAGTAAAAACATGGAAATAGGTTCTACTGTGTGGAAAAAGGGATGGAAAAAGGTTTTCTGGAAAAAAGTTCTTCATGGAAAAAGGTTTTCTGTTAAGAGCATACATTATTCTCTTTCCATAGTTTTCTACTCCACAATAAGGGTGTTCTAGATGTGGATCTAGAAATCATTTTGCAATAATGTTAATGTATTGCACGTATAGTTATTTTTTGTTATTTTATCTTATAACTAGAGTGAATTACCTGCCGTTGCCTGGGTCCTAAATAATCTCCCACAACCTAATACATTTGCAAAAAATCTGATGTGGGCAACACATGACTTTCCTTATGTAATATAATAAATTTACTACTTTTACATTAAAAAGATAGGTTGTTCTTATAGTAGATACTAATATTATTTCCAAGATATTGAATTTTCGACAATTAGTCTTCATTTTCATTGATTTAGCGTGATTTTTATCCATTTGGCGACATTTTCGTTAATTTGGCAACATTTAAAAAAGTCGTCAAATTGGCGACATTCCGCCAAATTAGTCGCCAAAATCTCGCCAAGCGTTATGGACAAATAAATAAGTTATTCTTACAGCAGATAAATGACTATTGGCGTACAAATATAAAAGTATTACACAAAGTATCTTTTTTCATGAATGGAACGAGCTAGATCCACGAGAATGATGTCATCTAATTTATCGCATGGTATTACATATGAAAAGTGAACATATTTCTCAATAGGAAATATTTTTTTTTATTTTATATGACTTTTTGATAATTTTTTTGAAAAATGTTCAATATCTTGAGAGTGGTTCATGTTAGCGTTCTAAAATTTATGTCAACCGTTTTCTAATGAAAAATTACATAAGAAATGTCTATTTTCGTAACTTTATTAGTGGTTTTGATTTTTTGACGATTTTTTCAAAATTTCATTCGAAAATTTAGGGGGGTTCTGAACATTCGATTGCGTATAAAAACGTTTACGAATAGGCTTCCAGTGTTTACGAATTGTGATTTTTGTACTAAATTGGGTTCGAATCGGTCCATTCGTTCGTCAGTTATCGTCTCCACAGGCTCACTGACACACACACATATATACTTTCACACACACAGACATCACTTCAAAAATGTTTGATTCGTGATCAGGGATGCTTGAAACATGCTCTCCCGTCGAAAACTCGAATTCAAATTTTCGACCCCGTCACACTACTTTCCTTATACATTATGTATATAAGGAAAGTAATAACACCACTTAATTTCCAAAGTATTTGTTTTAAAGAAAACAATTTCCGTTTTCATCCAAATCCCCAAGCATACTCAGTAGCATCACCAGGAAAAAATTTCAAAAGGAGTTCCTGGGAGAGAGGGAAATAATTCCCATAATCCCCCTTTGGCTACTCCATTGCGCATACTCACAAAACTTATATTCATAGCATATGCAACCGTGGTACCTCATAGCATACCCATAGAAAGCACAGAGGGGGGGGGGATAAAAAGAAACCCTCTCTCTAGGAGAGAAGGCCGCACCATGAGTTCGAAAGTTTATGCGTCGCGTGCAACCATTTGACGGGCGTATGCACAAACGTTCGGCAGGAAAGAATGAAAATAAACTCGCTTCAAACGGAATCTACAATTTCAATTTTTATGCGGTTTTCACGATAATTAACAGGTAATCAAATAATATAATAATTTACAAATAATATAATAATATAGAAGTACCTCTGTACCAAATTTCATGACTGCTCAATGCTTAAATTTTCCTCTACTTTATTCTTGGTTTAAGTCAAATTTTCAGGACACACTTATAATATAAAAATAATTCTATATTTCAAAAATTGAAAATTTTCTTAGCTTTTTAATGCATGAAATCATAAAATAGTAATTTTCAAGTGTCCAGACCAAGTATCCATCCACTCAAGTGTCCAGACCAAGCGTTCCTAACGTATGGGTCGTTGTGGCTTTTAGCATGAGTCGCCACACTACAGGTGCCACAGGAAAACAAGCTAATACACGAATGTAGGTAATGTCCGTGCAAGGTCCATACGCAGTAATGGACAGGAGTTGATTTTGAATTAAAAACCCCTGGTGTAGACGCAAAATATGGGAAATCGGTCGCAGAACACCTGCGAAAGAAAGTGCATAGTCTTCTAGAAAGAATCGTCTTCTAGCTAAATTGAATTTAAACATGGCAACAATTCGGCAGACATCTATCTATATTTCGACATTTAAGTTCTTACTTTTAAACTAATTCGAATTTAAATAAAATAAATAGAAACTCTGCGAAACTTGTCATTTCTGGAGTTCAGCTCCGAATTTCGCGACTTTATGAAGCTTCGACATGCCGTTACAGAAGACACTGTAAGGAACCTTTTTCTTCTTCGGAATCCACAATGACCGTACCCTCTTTTCCCTATCACCAACCTCTCGGAAGGACTTACGGACCCACATATTTAAAGTGCCCGTACTCCGCGTGAACAAGGAGACAGTTTGGGCAGCGCCTGGAATCGAACTCGGGTCATCCGAGTGCAATCCCCGCTCGCTAACCACTGTGCTATTCCCACCTCACTGTAAGAAACTTTGGTGCTCCAAACGGGGGCTTCACAGATAACTTACATATCGAATCGCTAAACCACAGCCCCCTCCTAACGCACACACTAAACGTCCGTATGATTTTCCAACGGACTCAACAGGAACATCGTATAAGAGTTCGATTTTTTCCCCAACTCCCTGAATAGCTGATTTATCCGAATTCCATGAAAAATCTAAGCGAGGAAATAAACGGAGCAGAAAAATAATTCCTGGAAACATGACCGATCCATTTATTTTATTTTCTTCTTTGTGTTTATCGGATCCTATTTTTAGGCCGAAATCGATCTCTGAGAAATAGCGATTATTAGAAATTCAAAAAAGGTGAGTTTTTCTTGAAGTAATAGAGCAATAGAAGATTCAGTACTCAAAGGATCGTTTTCCAATATTTATTTAATTTGAAAATAGCGATCTCATTTAAATTGTGATTGATTGGATTTAAGGTTTGGGTATAGACTTGGCTAGGAAGCAAAGCGTGACGAGGAATTACTACATACGTATTTTTAATAACAACTACAGCACATTACAGAACATCAACGCCGGCACAAGTACATCTATCTCGATTCCATGCATTTGACAACTACTCCCGCTTGGACGAAGGAGCAGCGCCATCTATACGTAGTGTCGACAAAAACGACAAGAAAGTGGTAGTTAATTAAAACATTTACTACAATGATCGATCTATTTTATTGCAAACTAGAACGGATTACCCTGCGTAATCCGTGTCCTACATAAGCGTTCGCTACTTAAATAATAAGTTAACAGATAACATCACTTAATTTCGAAATAGCCTGTTTAGAGATAATAATATAATTGATACTATGTACTTAAGGTACTAATCCCCTTGTTCCATGCACCAACATATATGGTGTTAATGCATGAATAGTGTCAAGCTTTTAAAGTGCAGGAAAACACACACACTCACACAATAAAAATATACAAATATATATATATATATATATATATATATATATATATATATATATATATATATAAAACTAGAGAATACACATAATAAATGCCGAACTTGATTTTAGAAAAAAATGTTCAATACGTAGCAAAACACTTACTTTTATGGCGTGAGGAACAATTTTTCCGAATTCCATAAAAATTTGTTTCACCTTACCTATGAAAAAACAAACTATGGCGAAAATAATTCCTAGAGGCATTATCGATCTATTTCTTTTGTTTATTTCCATCGTGCCTATAGGATCTTATTTTGGTCTGTAATCAATCTAAGAGGAATCGCGATCTATAAACTATAAGATGCATTTTATTTAAAGTAATCGAGCAACGTAAGATTCAGAACTTAACTGATCACTCTTATCTGAGTTCTAAAGAAAAAGATCATTTTCCAATAGTTATTGATTGGGAAAATACATCCTATGACTTCCCTACATACATTGTATAATGCATAGGGAAAGTACTGTGTATTATGATGAGGTCGAAAATTCGAATTCCCGTTTTCGACGACGAGCATATTTCAAGCGTCCCCGAACTCAAATCAAACGCTTTTGAGGAGACTTCCGTGAGGCGGTAATCCAAAGAGTATCCTACGGCAGAACCCTTTTTCACACACGCCAAAAGTCGTTTTATCGTACACTATTCTTGCAACTCCTGCAAGAGCGTCCGTGAGTATGTGTATGTGCTAGCGCGTGTGCGTGTATGTGTGTGTGTAAGTGTGCAGTTTTCATTTTTTTTATACGGCATCATTTTTTCTTTGCATCTCGTCTTGCACGGCTTTCATCTTTCTTCTTCGGTTTGCATAGCTTTTTGTTTGGCTTGCATAGCTTTTAGTTCTGCTTGCATTGATTCTTTTCAGTCTTTCAGGGCTTTAATCAAAGCCATAATCTCTTTCAATTGTTCCCCCATAGCTTTACTAGTCACTACCATATACACTTGTCAAGTTTCTAGATATCCCACTCCTAGCCCAAATTTGTTGCAACTCATCCTCTAGAATCGTGAGTGTTATCTCAGGATACAAGAATGAGTCCAAATTCCTAGATAACTAACACATTTATTCACAAGCACACCGTAAACAGGAACGATATACAGCAAATAGATCGATAACCATCTCACAAAATCACTAAACCACTATCAGTTACAGTAAAACAACAATCAAATAATAATAATAAAGGTCAATCAAATAATAATAACGGTTTTAGGAAATAAGCCCTTGCTTATTTCCTAAAACCGTTTTTTAGTAATCATATTTTTTCAATTAGTTCCACTGAAAATTTTATTAATATTTTGTTTAAAACTAAATTTGTTCCAAGTAATACTCTACAAAATTTTGACGTTGTTTCTTTATTTCCTGGTATTCCTGTTACTGAAGCTATTATTATTATAGCCAAAAAACTTCAAAATCACAATTTTAAAATTCCTTTTATCGACGCAATCACTTCTGCCTTGAACATCGTTGCGGAAACAAATCATTTTGGCTTCCTTGACACTATTTACTTGCAAACTTCCGATGCACCTATGGGCAGCCTATTGCCTGGCATTTTTGCTGAAGATGTTTTACAGGAGCTCGAGAATGAAATTTGGCCTTTTTTTAACGTTTAAACCTATTCTTTGGTGCTGTTATGTTGATGATGATTCTATTATTTGGGATCATGATTTAAATGATCTCCTTAATCTTTTGGGTGATGATCTCCTTAATCTCTTCTTCTTCTCCTTAATCTTCCTTAATCTCTTTGTTAATGATTTTTTCCCCTCGATTAATTTTGCCGTTGAGCATGAGTCCAATTTCTCTTTGCCTTTTCTGGATGTTCTTGTTACCCGCACCTCCTTTGCTTCTCAAACTTCTGTTTTCCGTGAACCCACTTTTACTAACTAGTGTATCCGTGCTAATTCTTCTCATTCTATATCCTCTAAAAAAGCTTCTTTTAATGCGTGTTTTAATCGTGCATTTAATATTTGCTCTTCTATTTCAGCTTTAAATAATGAAATTAACTTTATCTTTAAACTTGGCCACGAAACAGCTTATTCCTTTGAGTTTATTTATGAGATTTTTGCTCATGTCCGCCGTAAATGCACTCAACTTGATACTGAACTTGATGCTGTTATTGAACATCTGCCGTATGAATCCAGTTTTCCTTATCATCCTAAGAGTTTCCGCCCCCTTATTCAATTTTGCCATGAATTTGGCTTCAAACCGTTCACTCTAATATAACTACCTTATTCAATCGTATTTGCACCGATAAGTTAGGGGATATTGATAACTTTAAAAGCCATGGCAAGGTGTACGTTGTACTCTTGTTAACTCCTGATAATAACTATAAATTTTACATCGGTAGTACTAAACGTACTGTTTTTATCCGGTTAGCGGAACACGCTCGTGACGTCAGGAATGGTAAATTTTCTAAGGCTTTAGCCCAACGTGTTGTTAAAGATAACTTTCTGCCCGTCTTTGTACAAGCCTTCCTTTTAATTCTTTGTAATAGCCCACGTAATATCCTTCTTTATGAATCCTTGTTTATTTATATCCACCGTGATTCCATTTGTAATTTTGATCCTGTTCAAATTTTAGGTTATGCCTGGCGACTCGTTCTCGACTCTATGCATGTCAAACCTCTTTACAGTTATCTGTGACACCATTTTATTGTTATTGTGCTTGGCTGCATTTTTGAATTGAGTCTTTTCTTTGTAAAATATTTACCACTTGTTTAAATTAAATCTCTTGGGTGTAACCCCTAAATTTGTATTTGTAATTGATTCATTTTAATAGCCTGTTTGTACTACCATTATTTTGTGTTTATTTACGCAAATTTGTCTGCTGATCTGGTCTACATATAAGCATTCCGTGTTTAATGTTTCGTATAGCCACAGATGAAGGGTATAGTAATGCCTTAAAGCGTTCTGGATTTTTAAAGCTTTGTACGTCTTGTAGGATGATTTTATTAAATGATCTTCTATTTATGATGTTGTGTCGTTGATTTTATAACTCACAATCAAATGCTCATCCAATTTCACAAAACAGCGGCTACAATTTTCAACATACTTACGTAACTCACAATTTAATGCATCTGATATCACATCAACTGCTTTCCAATTGAGCAACGACTCATTCTATATACTCTTCGTAGAAGAGGCAGATGAATACTCCATGAATACTCATTATTTCGGGAAAGTTCTCGTGCCTTCGAAAAGTCGTTAAATTCGGTATAAACCGCCAAATGTGGTAATCCTTCCACAAGTGTTCAAATATGAAAACCCTATATTGACGTGATAAGAACACCTGCTAGTAAAGGTATTTTTTGTCCTCCTGGTTCTCAAAAGAGCCTTCTGGGAAGACTTTTTACATGTTCGGAACAATATATTTTAAGCATACCTGTTTATTAATCAACTATATTACTATCAATTTTTTACGAAAATAAAATTTTGGATTCTTTTAATATATACTATCAAGATTTTATATCATCAACTTTATCGATTATCAAATTCTAGCGAGTTTTCTCCTAATATGGAAAAAATATCTCTAAGCAATGATCACCTAATTACTTAATTACGTCTTAAGACATTCCGCTTAATTTATCATCACATACTTACGCTTTTCATAACACTTTATTGAAAATCCCAGAGTGATTTATGCAAATTAGAACTGAGTAATGCAACTGTGTGTACTGAGTAAATAAACTGTCACCTTTACCTCTTGCGGGAGATAATTTCTTCTTTAATCTGATCTTCATTAAGATTGCTGATGACATGAGTGAGGAAGGTTGTAACTAATTGAAGTAGTATTTCTCTTAGGTAAAGGTTATTGCGTAAAAGCTATTACGTAAAGGTTTTCTAAGACTTGATATTTTGTTATTAGTTACTAGCAGTAAATAATCTGCATTGCTTGAGAATTAAACTGCAAAACTCTGATTAAAATTAGACCGTGTCTAGAGTAGACAATAAATCAACCGAGTCACCATTGGGCTACCAGGTTTTTTTTTTTTAAATAAACTATAAATAAAATTCATTAGATATATATATATATATATATATATATATATATATATATATATATATAATATTATTAGTTTCATAATTATGAATAATTATGAAACTAATAATATTTTTCGAGAATCAGAGCAGCTATATAGTTTAAATTTAGTATAGGTTGTCTTTTGGTGCATTTTTTACTGTTTGAATTTCAAACATTTTCAGACTAGACCGCCTTGGTTCCGCCATAGGAATGTACTCGTTTTGGGGGGAATTACTCGAGAACAACTAGAAAGTCCAAAGTTAGTACATGTTTGTCTTTTGTTGCATTTTTTAATTCTTTGGAGTTTGTACCATATCAGGCCAGCACCAGTTCGTCATAGGAATATAATAGGATCTTTCTTTTTTTTTGAAGTAACTCGAGAACGGGAGCAGCAAGAAAGTCCAAATTTAATATATGACTAGCAGCATACCCGTTCTTCGTACGGAGTATATAATATAAAGAAACTTGAAATTCATAATCATGCCCAAATTCTTATAGTATACTAAATGACATGTTTAATCAAAATATTCTGTTAAAATATTTAATATAATGCTCCTAAAAAGAAGTTTAAGAATCTCTGTTCTCGCTATATAAAATTATCTTCATGGACATATCTGAAGAATAAAACATCTTGGACCCCTTATGTAAGCAAATAAAAAAAAAATATGGAATTGAATCAATATATGCAAAATAAAAGCGTTAAAATTGTATGGGACCCGTACTAATTATATACGTGAATATTAGACAATATAACCTGTATTAGTAGATTACATGTATAAATTGAAAATACCAATAAACCCGTAATCTTTAAATCTGAAGACAGTCATTTATTCCAATATATGTCAAAATTAAAGTGCTAAAATTATATGGGAAGATATACACATACTACTTATAATGTCCGATTATTAGTAGAAGATTACCCGTTTTGCAATATGAGTCACAAATGTTTTTTGGTAAAATACAACAGACGACGTAATAAATTGAATATATAATTAATCCCCTTAATCTTCATACCAGAAGACTGTACTTGATTCCAATATATATGCCAATATATGTCAAAATATATGCCAATATACCTGTACTACTTATATTCTCGTAGGTCAGAAGATATACCCGTGCATTCCTAGAAGATTACTCGTACAACGTACAATATGCGTGTGTCAGCAATTTTTGCCGCAATAAAACAATGGCGTAATAACTTAAAAATATCAATAATCCCTGAATCAATAATTCCGGAAAATATCAATAATAATAATGTTTAAACCTGAAGAGTATAATGGATATTATCCAGTCCAAAATGAAATGGCAATGAAATTTATTTTATATACATATCTTCATTATTCAAATCGGAAAGGATTTAATAAAAATCGTCTGCCGCATAAACACATTGGGTTTAAATCCGTTGCTAAGCGACATGATATCATTTGCTTCAAATAAATTGGTAGAAAAAATATCGTCTAAATAGTTATATTTCTATGGAACATTTGGCGACAGTTTCGTCAAATTAGCGACATTTTAAAAAATCGCCAAATTTATCGCCAAGTGGGACTGTAGAACTGACAGTTCCACTTTGCGACAAATTGACGAAATATCATCACAATACTATCCCCTAACAAAAAACAATTAATATCATTTATGTAGCGCAATTTTATCAATTTCAAGATATTTTTATAGATTTGAAAACATTTTTATCAATTTGGTGACATTTTAAAAATTCGCTAAATGTATTACTAAGTAGGATGGTTGGTCTGACAGATAAATGCTAACCAAACATCATTTCAGTACTCTCTTCTAACAAAACAAAAAAAAATTTCATTGATATGTAGAAGACCCAAGTCACACGACCAACCCGAAGGTTTATGGCAGCTGTTTGTGTGTCGTTTATATCAATTTGGCGACATTTCCGTCAATTTGGCAAAGTTTAAGAAAAGTTGTCAAATTAGCGATATCCCTCCAAATTCGTAGCTTTGAATTTGCAGATCTGAATGAAACATTCTTATCCCGTTTCAATATACTAAATGAAAACACTACAATTGTATTAGAAGATATACCCGCTCTACTCTTTTTCTGTTTCAACAATCGGCTATATGAATTTATTGGCTAAACACAATATATGAGTTTAGTAGCTAAATACGATATAAGCTTGAAAACTCTTTGCCAAAATAAATGAAATTGATGTACGGAGTCAGCAATTAATATAATTAAAAGAAAAATCAAACCGTCCATTCATAAGATATACTTTTATATCCATTTATCCATTTATTTATTATTTAAATCGAAAAAAAATAATAAAAACATTAACAAACACATTTAATTTAATTGTGATGCCGAGCAACATGATATATCCTCCTAAAATGTTAAAATTTATTAACCACTAACAGCACACCCGTTATTCGTACGGAGTGTATAATTTAAAGAAACTTAAAGTTCGCAATCATGTGCAAATTCTGTTAAAATATTAAATTTATTGCTCCTAAAGAGAAGTTTAAGAATATATGTTCTCACTATGCAAAATTATCTTCACGATCAGATCTGAAGAATAAAACATCCTGCCCCCTCTTGTAAGCAAATTTACAGAAGAAAAAATAGGAATTGAATGAATATATGCAACCCCGTACTAATTATATTGTCGCAGATCAGAAAATATGCCAATGTGTTAGTAGAAGATTACCCGTATTACAATATGCCTCTCAAAAATATTTGCCAAAATAAAAGAGATGACGTAATAAATTGAAAACATCAATAATATCCGTACTCTTTATACCAGAAGGTCGTAATTGATTCCAATATATGCCAATATATATCAAAACATATGTCAATATACCTGTACTACTTATATTCTCGTAGATTAAAAGATATACACGTGTATTTGTAGAAGATTCGTACAACATACAATATATGAGTTTAAACAATTTTTGTCATAATAAAATAATTGCATAATAACTTGAAAATATCAATAATCCTTGAATCAATAATCCCCGAAAATATAAATAATAATAATTTTTAAACCTGAAGACCGTAATTGATATTATCCAGTCAAAAATGCTATAAGAAAAATCAAATCGTTCTTTTCTAAAATATATTTTTATATCCATTTATTTATTACTCAAATCGAAAAAATAATTATTGAAATTAACAGACAGATTTAATTTAATTGCGTTTCTGAGTAACATGATATAAGATAGAATCTTATAACATGTTAAATATGTCATGTCTTATAACATAACTGCGAAATTAAATAACGATTTTGATTTCTCAATACTTCTCATTGTTCCGTAAAAGCTTGTTTTAAATAAACCATGAACCATGGAGATAGATTTCCCCTTTAAATCATGTTTCAAACAATTCATGTTTTCAGAAAGTGACTAATTAACGCAAAAAATCTTCCATCAAACTCAGAGATTAAATTTTAATTCACTTTCAAACGATTTTCAAGCTTTTCGTTTGGATAAACCACGGAGTTAGGGAGTAGAACTCCTAGGAAAAAGTTCCGTTTTTCATTAATATCTCGACAACCCCAGGTCTTAGAAACTCGAAACTTGGACAAAATTTATGGGGGGATATTTCAAGGCTATTCACCAAATTTCATTAAATTCGGTTCAGCCGTTTTTCCGTGATGATGAGACAAACGAAAATTTCGTTTTTTACTAATATCTCGAGAACCACTGGTCGTAGAAACTCAAAACACAGATATAATTTTAAGTGGGGCTATTTCTGGGCTACCCACAAAATTTCAAATTTCATCAAATTCGGTTCAGCCGTTCTCCCGTGATGGTGTGACAAACAGACAGACAGACAGACAGACAGACAGATTTTCATTTTTATTTATATAGATTGTTTTTTGGTGTATTTTTTTTATTCTTGGGATTTTAAATTTTATCAGACTAGTCTGTCAATCCGTCCTAGGCCTTCCATAGGAATTTACTCAACATGTACTTATAGAAAACAAGAATGTACTCATGAAGAACAGGAATGTACTCATGGAGAATAAGGATAACTAGAAAGTCCAAAATTGTTTGTCTTTTGCTGCATTTTTTAATTCTTTAGAGATACTTTGAGTGCATTTGAGCGCCAATAGTCATTTATCTGCTATAAGTTAACGTATTTCTCCATCCATAATGCTTAGCGAGATTTTGGCGATGAATTTGGCGGAATGTCGCCAACTTGGCGTATGTTTTAAATGTTGCCAAATTAACGAAAATCTCGCCAAATGGATAAAAATGACGCTAAATCTATGAAAATGGCGACTAATTGATGAAAATTCTTTATCTTGGAAAAATATAACTACCTACTATAAGAATAACTAATTTTTTTTATTTTGTAAAAGTAGTAAATTCATAGCATTATATAAGGAAAGTCATGTGCTGGCCACATTAAATTCTTTTTGCTTAAATTCTGTGCATCTACATTCTGAAACAACGGAATTATAATATATTTGAGTTTAAATGAGCATTCAATTTTGATTATTTCTAGAACGAAGTCTAATTTTCGCTTTTGGAGAATGTAAACGCCAAAAGATGTAGAATGAGTTGTATAAGGATTGCTGCATTTCTTTAACACAAAATTATTTAGCTTATGGAGTCTGCAATATAGCTGATATGAATGAAACATTCATTGATTTTACATAGAGATGCAGATGATTTTTTCGAAGACGTTTTAAGCATAGAGTTAAATTACTTGTACCTCCATGGTTTTAAGTTTTTGAATAAAATAAATTATTGTAGTATTGTGATGAATGAAAGGAATGGAAAAAAGTTTATGAATGAAATGCTGCTTTTACATAGAGAGCCAGACGATTTATATATCGATGACGTCATTTGAATGAATGTCAGTTGTTTTCGATGAAGTTTTCAAATATAATAAATTATTGTAGTATTATGATAATTTTAAAAATATTACCGAGGAATGTATCGCATGTTAGAGACGTTTAAACCAGGCAATTTATATTTCAATGCCGTCATTTAAATAAAGTTAATTTGTTTTCGATGACGTTTTCAAATATAATAAATGAATGTAGTATTGTGATAATTTTAAAAATATTACCGAGGCATGTATAGTATTTTAGAGATGCTTAAATAAAATGGCATTGAAGTTGGAATGTGTTTCACAATCAATGTTTTATGCATAATTTTTCTTGTTTAAAAATTCATTTGAAAATTCGGGATCTTCCAAACGTTTAATCGCGTTTAAAATCAATAGGGTTCTAGCATTCATCGGTCATAATAATCGTACCAAATTACGTTTGAAACGTTCCATTCTTGAGGTTGAATCCACAGACTCACGAACACACACACATACATACATATACACACACATACATACATACATACATACATACGTACATACATCTCCTCAAAAACGTTTGACTCGAGTTTAGTGATGCCTGAAACGTGCTCTTCCGTGAACTTTTTGACTCCTTCACAATACTTTCCTTATACTTTATATGTAAGGAAAGTAAAACTTGTACTGAAAGTAACAATGTATTCTATATTTCCATTTAGCATTACACCATAATTATGCAAAATTCACGGCTGCCACAAAAGTCACTATGCTCATTTTACTGCCTGAAATGAGATCATTATTCTTTGATTCGCACCAACGTAGGTCGCTTAAAACTCGAGAAGCTACATTGGTCCACTTCTCCATTTGGA
Source organism: Amaurobius ferox (assembly GCA_951213105.1). Taxonomy (NCBI): domain Eukaryota; kingdom Metazoa; phylum Arthropoda; class Arachnida; order Araneae; family Amaurobiidae; genus Amaurobius; species Amaurobius ferox. The sequence goes on along the minus strand of OX578138.1, from coordinate 10,622,150 downwards.
TCCTGGCCAGAGCGTTTTGTATCAGCGTGACAGATTACATTAACTTACAACCGTAACTGAGCTGTAGGTTTTACTTGCAAGGTTGAATTTGAATTACATCGCAGGAACGTGAGTGGCACATGATATTGCGCATTGTACCACAGCACTGTAATTTGCACCTATTTAGGTAGGTAAAATGCCATTGAAATGTTAATAAGTATGCAGGTCAACACATCATTTGTTTTTTGTCATTCTCAATTTAATTGGTTCTTCTCTCTACAACGATATAGTATACAGTTATTACATTATAGGACTGTTATATCTTCAAAAAATTAGATTTTTCTAAAATACGAATGCAAATTTAAATATGTCTCAACATTTTCGGTATTGATCATAACGGGCATATAAAAGTTCTTAGTTATAGTCCAACATGTTTCGGGTCAAATGTTATGGAATTTTCAAGGTATATTAAGTATGTTAATTTCTATAAATGCAAATCTAAATTTTTCCATCTCTCTTTGTTTCTATATATATATATATAGAAACAAAGAGAGATGGATAAAATATTTTTATGATAAAATTGCATAAAATAGAAATGTACTTTAAGTAAAAATTTATTTAAGTTCAGAATAATCAATTATTTCGAATGTATAGTTAGATACCAAAAATTTCGTTTTGCTTGTAAAATTTTCTGAATAATGTTGCTATTGTAACCAATTCCTAAACTGGTTCATAGATTTCAACTCTCTATAAAAGTATTTCTTTATATTATGTTTTAAAAAAACATTGTACATTATAAGAAAACATAGATTTATCACTAGAAATAAAAAATGTGGTTCCAAAATGTGTACTTTATAAAAAATAAAATTTTGAATTGGATATATTTTTTGCACTTTTTAACATATTAAGAGTCCTATGACCAAAAGGTCCTCATCTGCAAACTAGACGTTGAAAATTTTCCTTTATTTCTAAATTTCACATTCAGAGTCTGGGATATTTTCGCTGTTTTATTCAGATTTCTTTTTACTGTTTATGTTACTTTTTCCCAACAACTATACTAGGCATACACTTTAAAATTTTGATGTATATATTCATATCATGCTTATGCAAGTTTTAACATTTGATTTTGAAGGTAATTTGTTTACCGATAAATTGAGTTGTACCGACCGGCAAATTCCAGAACGATTGAGCTCAGGCTGCAATGGCAAAATTCATACTCACAGAACCAGCATAAGAGATGTTTACAAAGCTAAAATCGCGTGTCATTCCAAATATTTCACCTATTATTCCAAATATTACAGCTATTCCGCTGTAAAGATCAGTAAGCATCTCGAAACCGATTCAAGAAAATAAATTTCCCACAAGCAAATCTCTTGCAGATATAGCAGACAACGACTATCTCGTGATGAAGAGTTCAAAACTGGTTCACGGATGCTGGTATCAGAAATAGAAACCTATAGTAGTAAAAAGATTAGATTTTCAAAGTTCTTTGTTTCAATATACAGGGTGAGTCGGAATTGTTTTTACAAAAGCAAAGGGGTGATAGTACCCCACCAGACGAGCAATAATTACCATGGAACATAGGGTCGCATTGCACTCTGAGAGGCAGAAAAGAGGCACGTCGAACGGCGTCGAGCATGACGCATTGTGTACCTGCCTACGTAATAACTCCTACGCCAGACACGAACGCAGTTACCGTATGCAAATGTCCAGGGAGCAGAATCAGCATAACTGGCTCCTAGTAGGTTCCGGCGATAGCCAATCAGAGCACACGTTGCCCTTTAAAAACCGGCACAACTTCAACGCTGCAAGTTATTCTCGTGATAACATCGTCCGACACGTTGCGTGAATGCTATGGCGGAGTACACCTACGAGGAATTGGCCGACATGCACCTCACATACGGTGAAGCCAAAGGGAATGGACGCGCAACACGAATATTGTACGAGCAGCGGTTTCCAACGCGTCGTATTCCCAGTCATCCTACCTTTGCCAGTGTCGATCGATGACTGCGAAAAACCGGGTCGTTTGCCATCGCTAACAGCAATGCAGGACGTTCGCGAATTGCACGAAAGCCTGAACTGTAAGAGCGAGTCCTGGCGAGATTTGCAGCAGCTCCGTCCACCAGTACGCGAGCGGTGGCAGACGAAATGGGTGTTTCTCAGAAAGTGGTGTGGCGTATTTTACACGAGGAACTCATGCACCCCTACCAGGTGCAATCTTTGCACCCAGATGATTATCCCCGCCGGGCAGCCTTTGTGCAGCTGTTGCTCGGGATGAGGAATGCAGATCCACGACTGCCTGCATTAGTTTTATTTAGCGATGAGGCAACGTTCAGCAGAGAAGGCATTTTCAAAATGCACAATCAACACGTGTGGTCTGCTTGTAATACCCACTGCACAACCCATCGTAAACACCAGCACCGATTTACCGTGAACATCTGGACAGATATCCTTGGTGATTACCCGGTCGACCCGTACATCCTGCCAGACTATTTGTCCGGCGCAACATACCGTATCTTTATGGAACACGTGCTGTCCAGTTTATTGCAGGCCGTTCCGCTCCCCATCCAGTGCGATATGTGGTTTATGCACGATGGAGCCCCTGCACACTTTTCCATCGCGGTTTAGAACTTCTTGAATGCCACATATCCCGCACGCTGGTTCGGACGTGGCGGACCTGTGGCGTGGCCTCCTCGCTCACCAGACCTCAACCCACTGGACTTTTTCTTCTGGGGCCACATGAAATCTTTAGTGTACGAGACGCCTATGGACTCGGCGGAAGATCTCGTCACGAGCATCGTTGTTGCCGCAGACCACATTAACACAACACCAGGAATCTTCGAGAGGGTGCTTCAGTCATTCCTTCGCCGGTGTGAACGGTGCAACGACACGCGTGGTCGCCACTTTGAGCACTTGCTGTGAGTTTGCCGCTGCACAATAAATCTGTCTATGCAACGTTTGGTATCGTTCATTCGCTTTTCCAACACTGGTGTACGTGCAGGTTCGTATTCTAATTTTACTCTTTTCTGTCTCTCTGAGTGCAATGTGACCCTATGTTCTATGGTAATTACTGCTCGTTTGGTGGGGTACTATCACCCCTCTGCTTTTGTAAAAACAATTCCGACTCACCCTGTATATATACAGAGTGTCCCAAAAAGATTGAAATGCGCTTTAATTATTTACTTGTTGGAGATAAGTGAGCAATGTAAATAGCAAAAATGGTGAAAGTAAAGTAGGAAATAAGACTACGTTAATGAAATAGTCCTGCCATTAATTTTCAAACAGTTACACTTTCTAAATTTTTATACGAATTGATAATTAAATTTTTATACGAATTTTTATATGAAATTTAGCGAGTTATATTTAACTAAAAATTGAACATTGTGAATCGGGACCCTATATCAAATTAGAAATGTAAATTTGTGACATATCACAAAAAAGATAAAATTGGATGATAATACATAGGAGATATTTTTTCGAGGCTCACGATGCAATCACGTATTAAGTACTTTTCAATAATTAAGTACATTTAACTACTTTTTTTTATCTAAACAACTTTCATCGTCAATTTGTTTATGATCCCTATTTTCACTGATGAAACAGCCTTTCACATGGTACAGAAAAGTGACATAAGTCGGATTTTTTCCTTTATCATAATTCAGTTTATTTTAAAGATACAGAAATGCGGTTTTTTTAATGATCTTGTTGCATTAAAAATAAAAATATTCTGATTGACCCAATTTGTCTGAGGAGGTCGTATAAAAATTTAAAAAGTGTAACTTTTTGAAAATTAATAGGAGAGTTTTGGATTGAACTCATGTTGAAAAAATGAAATGCATTGAATCCTATGGAACCAAATTTTTCAACCACTTTTTAAGCGAAGTTAAAAATCAGAAATTGCTTTGAAAATTTTAATAGATATTCAAATTATCCCATAAAATATATAAAGATAATTTCAGCAAAATATGTTCGGTAATATTTTTTTAAATAAAAATTCAAATAATAATTACACCCATTTAATATGAAGAGATCACGTGATCCACTTAAAAATAAAATATGGCATCCATCTTTTTCCCAGAGTAAAAATCGTGATTTTAAAAGTTCTTTTAAATTTACATTTAATTTTGCATCCGTCCTAAAACCGCTTTATTTTTGGGTATTTTCTGTGCATCTATATTCTGTGCCAAATCATTTACAATATCTTTTAGTTTAAATGATAATCGTATTTTGAATAGGTATTTCTATAACAAAGCCTAATTTTAGTGGATGCAGAATGTAAACAAGTGATTGTAAGATGAGTTGTATAAGAATTGCTAAACTTTTCATGCAAAATTACTAATCCTGGAGTCTGGAATAAATTACACCCATGATATGAATGAAATATTCATTGCTTTTACATAAAGAACCAGACGATTTATATTTCGATGATGTCATTTAAATAAAGTTCATTTTTTTCGATAACGTTATTCAAATATAATAAATTATTGTAGTACTGTGATAATTTAAAATATATCACCGCTGAATATATCACATTTTAGAGATGTGTAAATAAAATTATATTTCGGTTGGAAAGTGTTCCATAACCATTGCTTTACGCATGATATATCTTTCTTGTTTAAATCTATCACTGAATTCGTCATGACCGATGATTGTCTATACATTTTACTATAACAGTGCAACTTAAAATGTTTATATATATATATTTATAAATATAGTACAGCTAATGTTTAGAGCATGAATAATGGCTTAACCTTGTTCGATAACATTAAGAAGGTATAATAATATCCGTAAAAGAGGATTTGAGATAAAATAACAGAAGGAAACCAATGGTACCAGAGAATCTAAATTGATCTTAATTTCAAAGTAAAAGGTGATAGAATTAATAAAACGTGGGAATAAATTAACAGTGTACAAGTATGAAGCAGACAAACTAAGCACGTGTGTTAAAAGAATGGCAAGAGCTGGAAGCTCAAAATATTAAAAATGCATAAGAAAACATGCATAAATATAAGATGCATAATATATATACTATATATATATATATATATATATACTATATATATATATAGAGAGAGAGAAAGTATATATATACTCTATATCTCTTGTTATAGAGTATATATATACTCTATAACAAAAATATCATCGCACGAAGAAGGAGTCCGATTGTAATGAAATTTCGTATGCAAAGACATTTTGAGCCAACATGCAAATGAATAAAATTTGATGTCCATTGAATAAATAATGGGAGCTTCAGCGCATCGGAACTGCGCATTCAGCAGGTGTATATCTAGGCAGGTCGGAAATTAAAATTATTATGTAAAATGTATCTGCAAGTGGGTATGGTCTGTTTTGCCATCTCCTTTGATAACCGGATCCCTTTGGTAGTCATTTCTGGAACACTGACAGCACAGCTGTACGTGGACAACATTCTACGACCAGTTGTGTTACCGTTCTTTTTGCGACACCCCGGACTTAATATTCAACAAGATAATGCTCGGCCGCACCCGGCACGTGTTGCTATGAATTGTCTTCAAGCTTGCCCTATACGTCTTTGGCCAGCTAGGTCTCCTGATCTCTTTCCCATAGAGCACATTTGGGACGTTATGGGAAGGCGATTGCAAACATCCCGGAATGTTGACGATTTAGCCAGACAGTTGGAGACAATTTGACAAGACCTACCGCAGGACACCATCCATGAACTTTATCACTCTATGCTACGCCAGGTGAAATCTAGCATCCAGACCAGAGGTGGACCAACGCCTTATTGACTTCCTCCCTTTGTATACGGTGAAACTCTAAATCATTAAATTATTCTGAAATTTTAATCGTTTCTTTTTCTATGTATATTTTTCACATTCATCAATTTTTATCGCAATCGGACAACTCCTTCTTGGTGCGTCGATTTTTTTTGTTATATATATATATATATATATATATATATATATTATTTCCTTATATACATAGTATAATATATAAGGAAATTATTGTGACGGGGTCGAAAATTCGAATTCGAGTTTTCGACGGGAGAACACGTTTCAAGCACCCCTGATCACGAGTCGAACATATCTGAGGTGATGTCTGTGTGTGTGTGTGTGTGTGTGTGAGTCTGTGGAGACGATATCCCACGAACGAATGGAGCGATTCGAATTAAATTTAGTTCAAAAGTTATAACTCGCGAATACTGGAAGCCTATTGCTTTTAAACACAATCGAATGTTCAAAACTCTCCTAAATTTTCGAGTGAAATTTTGAAAAAATCATCAAAAAATCAAAACCTTTAAAAAAGTTACAGAAATAGACATTTCTTATGTAATTTTTCCTTAGAAAACGATTGACACAAACTGTTGAACAATAGCATGAACCGTTCTCGAGATATTGCACTTTTTCAAATAAATTTATCAATAAAATCCCATAAATTAAAAAAATATATTAATTGTTGAGAAACATGTTCACTTTTCATATGTAATATCATGCAATAAATTGGGTGACATCATTCTCGTGGATCTAGCTCGTTCCATTCATGAGAAAAGATACTTTGAGTAATACTTTTGTATTTACGCCAATAGTCATTTATCTGCTATATGAATAACTTATTTTTCCGTCCATAACGCTTGGCGAGATTTTGGCGAAATGTCGCCAGGTGGGCGACTTTTTGAAATGTTGCCAAATTAACAAAAATCTCTCCAAAATGGATAAAAATGACGCTAAATCAATGAAAATGACGACTAATTGACAGAAAATCAATATCATGGAAAGAATATAATTTGTCTACTATAAGAATAACTTATTTTCTTTTATTGTAAAAGTAGTTAATTCATTGCATGTATAAGAAAAGTCATGTTCCGCCCACACCAGATTTTTTTCTTTTTTTTTTTTTTAATTAAAACGTTGAAAGTAATTCAAAAGAAAACTGATAGGTAATAACGGCTGCATCTGAGTTGTTATGATGTTTATAATTTTCCGATGCAATTTTATAAAATCGATTCTGAATAATTTGCTCATGATGTTGATATTTATTCGACATATTGCTTGCCGTAAGAACCATGAAATACGCTCTCCGAAAAGTTCAATTTGCCTGGTCGCTGTCGATTAAGAATTTCTGCCTCAGCACATTTTTTCCTCCTACATTTCACAGCTTTTTTTATTTCATTTTTCTGCTGTTACTGTAATAAAACAAGTGCAATTAGTGATGACTGTTGGAAGCATGTTTTCTTTTTTAACTGTATTTTTTAAAACGATTTAGAATGCAACTCACATATTCAATCTGTGTTTGTGATAAACGAACCTTTTTGATTGTAGTCTGTCGTCTTATACAGAACGAAGATAGGTAAAACATTATGCGTTAAAAACACGGAATAAATTTAATAAGGAACGGTTTCAACCGGTTTTGGATGCAATAAACGGACTTCTTCAGGATATAGAAACAGAGCGATCCTTATCGCTCAAAGTAGGAGGCGCCCTTTATTATCGGAAATCCGGCGCCCTTTATTAATGGAAATCCTTCGCAAATCACCCTACTTCCTTCAGAAGTATATTTCTGTATCTATATCAATTCATACAAGCTCTATGACCACTCTCGAGAAATAGATGTTTCAATAAACTGAACATTTTAAAATAGGAATTGGAAAAGAACAGGAAGTGGAAATATTTTGTATTCTCCCCCTCTTCTTTCTCGTTCTCCTCCTGTTCTTTCTCATTCTCCTCTTCTTCTTCCTCGTGCTCCTTCTCATTCTTTTCCTTTTCTCCTCTTTTTTCTCCTCCTGTTTCTCCTCTTTTTATCATCCTCTTCCTCTTCCCCTTTCTCCTCCTCTTCTTGCTCCTCTTCCTTATCCTCCTCCTCCTCCTCCTCCTCCTCTGGAATTTGATTGTGAGTCCATATCAATCATCATCTAAGCTCTATCTAAAGCAGATCCTCTGAAATTATGTTTTTAAAAAGTTTTTAATAAAAACAATAGTATGACAGTTGTTTTGTCATTAATAATTATATCATTAGCGTTTTTAATATTCTGTATTTTTTCAGACTAATGCATTTGTACTACTTTCCGAAAAATTTCAAAATCCAGTCAGATCTCCTTCGAGTAAATAGTCTGTTAAAAATGAAAAACAGCAAAAATTAATTCGAAACACTTTGTCATTTTTTTTATTCCTACTTTATGCATTAATCTGATTTCAATAATGCTTTTGTTTTATTTAAAGCTTCAAATTACCTTGATGAAAAAGAATAAATTCAAGAATAGTGGTAGCTATGAAATTAAAACGCATATAGCAACGTCGATTTTTATTGGTTCCCATTCCAAATTGAGAACATCGGGACTCATAAAAGATATTGTTTATTGCCTTTACTGCTCAGTAAAGCGTTAAAACTTTATTATTACTACTCGAAACATTACACTTTAGTCATCTACAAATATCTTTATAATCCTTCTGGAATGAAATAAAAGTAATTTCTTCATGATGATGATGAAACAAGAGATCCAGCAGAAATCCGTTCGTTCTTATAAAAAGTGCATTTAAGAAAATAACATATATTTATTATAGATAGTACACTCCCATTTGTTACCATAAATAGTACACTCCCATTTGTTGTTTTAATTTCCTTACTAGCTGTGTTAAACCTGGCAAATGATTTATTACCCGTTAAATGATAGAAATGTGTAATTAAAAATTAACAAATACAATTTATAACGAATAAGTATTACATAAGAAAGCTAATAAAAATGTCACTTGGAGCTCCGGTTGCATAAACAACCTTTAACTTTGTAAATATACACACTCACGGACAATGAAAGTTGCGCACCTGGAAAAAAACATGGTACAACCGCGAAATGATGTAAATAGCTAGAGGGCAGACTGGTATTCAAATGATTCCAGCCTGGTGTGATTGCGCATGACCGTACACCCGTGAGTGACACTGCAAGCTTGAGCCAGCGACCTTACAAACTGGCGTATAGTCGACGCCCCATCAATACGAGAAGCTTCGGCCGAGGCAAGCACGTGTACGGAGTGAAAAGAATGGTGAGCAGATGCCAGAAACATTGATATACGCAACTGATGGACTTCGGGAGAGGCCTGATTATTGGACTGCAAACCGCAGAGTGTTCAGCGCGCAGGATAGCCAGTTAGGCAGATCGTTCGGACTAGACCATCCGACGGTGTTGAAAATACTGGTCACGGAACGCCACCCAGACACGGAGAACCGGCTCTGTGCGAACCAGGTATACCACGAGTAAAGAGGATCGAATGATCGTGCGGCAGACACGTATACAGTCCACAAAGATCCGATCCGCGATACAGGCACACGTAGCGGCTCCTGTGTGCCGACGAACCATATCTAGACGTATACAGTCCACAAAGATCCGATCCGCGATACAGGCACACGTAGCGGCTCCTGTGTGCCGACGAACCATATCTAGACGTATACAGTCCACAAAGATCCGATCCGCGATACAGGCACACGTAGCGGCTCCTGTGTGCCGACGAACCATATCTAAAGGAAGCGAATCTGCGATCCCAGCGTCCCTTACGTGTGCTGCCGTTAACACGGGAACACCGTTTGCTCTGGTTGCAGTTGTGCCGGGCCAGAGCAACGTGGAACGCCACAGATTGGCGATGTGTGGTGTTTAGCGATAAGTGCAGCTTCATTTTGGGGGCCGATGATCAGCGTGTCCGTGTGTGGAGATCCCCTGCACAACACCACAATCCCAACCTCGTTAACGAGCGCCACATAGCCGATCCGCTCTAGCAGTGATATCTGGAACAATCACGGGCCACCGGTACACGGGTGAGATTCTACGGCTCCATGTGCTCCCATTCGTTGCTGGGATTCCAGGTGCGCAATTCCAGCAGGATAATGCCCGGCCGCACATGGCTCGGGTCGCCCATGTCTGCCTGAGTCATGTCCAGACACTTCCATGGCCTGCCCACTCCCCAAACCTGTCACCTATCGAGCATGTGTGGGAGCAATTGAAACGCCAGCTGCTTCGTTGCTGTAATCTACGGAATTTGGAACGCAGCATCCAACAGGTGTGGACTCGTCTGCCGCAGGATAGCATCAGGTGTCTGTTCGACACTATGTCGGACTGTATTGCTTGCTGCTTGTATCACAGCACGAGGCGGTGCGACGCGCTATTAAGGATGACAGGACTGTGTACCACAGCCCCCTCTGTACGTGTTCTGCTTAGCTGTTTTTGTGATCATGTATATCATTCATCTGTATCCTTCCACCAATAAAATGTCAGGTCCATCCTATGCTTCCTTCTTGGTGCGCAACTTTCATTGTCCGTGAGTAGAAAACCCAGACCACACGACCAACCCAAAGGCTAATGGTAGCTTTCTGTGTGGCCGGAATTATCCGTGAGTGTAAGACAGATATATAATACTAGAACAAAAATTAATATAATTGTTTATATATTTTACAATAATTGTAAAGTATAATTGCTTATTATATTTTACAATAATTAAGTTATTATTAAATGTTAATATATTTTACAATAATTCTGAATTATTATTAAATATTAATACATTTTACAATGATTGTAAATTATTATTGTAAAATATAATTGTTAATATATTTTACAATAATATGCAAGAGATATTAACTTTGCAAATATATTTTACAAATATATAATACTAGAACGAATTTCCCGCCGTTGCCCGGGTCCTAAATAAGCTGCAGATACTTAAATAATATAGATACAATTAGAAAATAGATTCATTGAAAAAGAAATGTATTTTTTTAAAAGTTGAAGATATACACCCATAGTTTTACCAAACGATTGAATTGTGCTGATAATATTTTTTCTGATGCGACGAAATAAAGAAATAAAACATGCATAATTTCGATGTATTTAAAAATAAGTAAATAAAAATATAAAGGAATTGTCCTACGGATTCAGATCAAACACTTTAAACAGAACATTTTACGTTTTTTCCTAACTGATGCAGGAATTCTGTCATCTGCAGTGAGAGCACGATTCTAGTTTTGGAAATGCTTCTTTTGTTGAGTTCTGTTCTTTGAGAATTGTTACAAATATCTAATATTTTGTTCACTATATTGAACTTTCTTCATCTTGAATTCACTATTTAATTTCTCCATTACTTCATTTAGTACTGCTTGATCAGAATTTATAATGATCATATCAACATAAAGTCCTAATATAATTCTTGATTTTCCACTTTCATATCTAAATACACATGGAGTTAAAAATTTTGTATCCAGATTTTAATATATAAACCTGCAATGTATCATGCCAAACTCTCCCTGATTGCTTAAATCCGTATATATCTTGGATTAATTTACAAACTTGTTTTCTACTTGCTCTCTGTATTGTCTTATGGATTGTTTCGTATAGATATCTTCACTTAACTTTCTATATTGGTATGCCTTTTTAACATCACGATGATGTATCTCCCATCCTCATATTGCCACGTATGCGATGAATACTATTAAACTGTTAGATCTCATAACCGGTGAGATAGTTTCTTAATACTCCTGTCCAAAAGTTGGGGGACATCACACTACCACTAAACTCACTTTATACTGTTTTTATTTTCGTGTTTCGTAATCTATTTTCATAGTATACGCCCACTTACTTGTGGTTTGATACTTCTGGTTAAGCTACAATATTCCACATTTTATGTTTATTTAATAATTGAAGCTCCTTTTCCAGTGTTTGTATTCAGTTTTCTCTATCTGATAATATTTGTATTTCTTCATAACTTTTTGGAATGTTAGAATATTGCTAAACTTTTATAATCACATCTCTTGGATAGTATGTTGGATCATTTTCCACTTTTTTCATCACTTAATGAAGGTTTATCATTGTTAATATTTCTTCTATTTTGTCTTAATACCCAAGTATATATCTCATTATCCTCTGTATGGTTCTTCTAAAGTAAAGCCTATATTTGTTGACTGTAAGTATTCGTTCCCATTAATATTCACTTCATTATTTTGACATTACTTAAAATTGTTGTGCCTCTTCTTCAGATATCAAATCTGCTGTCCCAATTAATGTGTAATCCTGGTTACCTTTTCCTTTTATCAAACCAAACAGTTCACTTCCCTTTTTATCTTCCAGAATTCTTGTATCTTTTGATTCTATAATTCTAATGTTTCTTAGTCATAAATCCTATAAACTCTCCTGTTTCTTGAATATTCCATAAATATCCCAATCATGGATGTTTCATCAAATGTCCCCCTCTTCTCTCTTTTGGCATCCGAAGGCCTGAGACCTAAATATTTTCAAGTGTGCTACAGTAGCTTTCATTCCTTAAATAATTCCTGAAGTGTTTGTCTTAAATTATGTCTTAATGAAATACTCTCTATCTATCTATCTATATATACTAATTGCCAAGTGTCCGTCTGTCTGTCCGTTCGTCTGTCCGTCACGCCTTTTTTAGGCACTTCCCGAATAGATAGAGACTTTCAATAATTTTTTGAAAACGTTTGAAGAAAGAAAGTGTACAATTTCAGTTTACTAATGTTTTCTACTTTAGGAAGTGCCACACACCAAAATGTTTGATTTTCGGAATAAAGGAAATAGTTTGGAAGAAAGAAAGTGTGCAATTTCAGTTTACCAATATTCTCTACTTTAGGGAGTGCCACACACCAAAATGTTCGATTTTCGGAATAAAGGAGAAACGCCTCTTTTAAAACGTGATAGAGGCTTGATATTTAGTATATGGACGAATTATCTGATAGAACACAAGAATAGATTTTTTTAAAAATGTATATTTAAGGGTGTGGGTACTCCAAACAAAAACATTCGAAAGATGAAATGATAAAAAAGCATGCTTCACGATGAGATAGATAATTTGGTGTAAGGGTAAAAAGTTGGAAAGGAGGGAAGTGTGCAATTGCAGTTTTCCAACATTTGCTATTGTAGGGGTAGAGGGCGCTCACTAAAACATTCGATTTGGCGAATTATGAAAAATGCCTCCTTTATAATGTATTAAAAGCTTGGAATTTAGTATAGGGGCTAATAATTTGATAAAAAAAACACGATGAATACGGTTCCTCAAAAATGTTCATTTAAGGGGGTGCTACACAGAGAAACGTTCGAAAGGTAAAGTGATAGAAAAAACATGCTTTACGATAGGATTGAAGCTTCAAATTTAGTGTACGGGTGGACAGTTTCAAAGGAAAACAGCATGGAATTTCATGGAATTTCTCTACTTTAGGGGGTGCCGCATATGTTCGATTTTTCGAATAAATGAGACACGCTTCTTTTTAAATGTGATAAAGGCTTAATATTTGGTATATGGGCCAATCATCTGATAAAAAACCCAAGACGAACAGAATTTTTTTATAAATGTTCATTTCTGGGTGTGCTCCACAGAAAAACGTTCTACAGGGGAAATGATAAAATAGTATGCTTCGGAGTGAGATAGAGACTTGATGTTGGTGTAGATAGTTTGAAAGAAGTGCGTAATTTAGGTTTTCTAATATTTTTTTCTTTAGGGGCCTCTGCGTACCAAAATATTCGATTTCCAAATAAATGTGAAAAGCGAATTATTAAAAAATTTACATTATTCAGGGATTTCTTATTGTGGGACTGTTGATTTTCAACGGGTATTCGACTAGTTTTTTATATACGTCCATGTATTCTTTGCTTCGGCCCAGAATTTTACAGGTAAGTTTGCTTCAATCCAACAGAACTCTTGTTCCTTTATTAAGAAGTCGGTTGACTTTTTCTGTTTTGCAATTCCAATTTGAGAAGTAGAATGAATAGAGCTAATTGACATTCTGCGCCTTTCCTCTTGAAAAAAATTACCATTTCTCTGTTAAAAAACTCCGTACCATTATCCCTTCTGATTGACATAACTCTTCTTTATTTGATTCTCAACTTGTTCTATAAATTCTTACAGTGCCATAGTATCACTCTTCTTTTAAAAAATCTTGCATATATTTTCCTGTAAACGTTATATACTATTGTGAAAATATATTTTGACTCTCCAATTGATTCATCTTGAATTAGACTACATCAAACCCATATGGATTAAATCCGAAATTTCTTTTTATTGAGATATTGTTACTTCTTTAAGATTTAATGAATCAGCTGAAAAAAGACAAAAATATTGTGTATAATGTATTACTATTTCCAAAAGCTATTTTAAAATAACGCAATTTCTTACTTTGTTAAAAGCCGTCGAACATGTACATATTTTTGTTGCTATTTGTTAAACGATAATAACGTGCATAAATGATTCACACACTAAATTACGCTGTTTAATAACACGACGCCGAAGTATGAAACATATTTTCTTGCTGTGAAATATTTTGACAATCCCAAAACTGAAAACTAGACACTTATATGAAAAAAGTTAGAATAAATGAGACGTTCAGGAAATCTTTAACGATGTGCAGTTAAACTTTTATTAGCTTTATATGTAACCACTCACCAGCGAACGAGTTACATATTCTTTTTGCTCTCAGTCCGTAATGCACCTGGCTGCAATTCTAAGTTTTGTTGCGATTTTTGGAAGCAAAACAATTCTCTCTTTTTCGGCTTTGGGGCAAATAAATTATTCAACCATATTTCTTTGCGCTTTTGATTATATTCTGCCGTGTAAACGCTGAAGCGAGGTTTATTTTAATGTTTAAGAACTGGAATCCAATTTACTTTTACCGTGAGTTACTTATTTTCTAAATTTTAATAACTTAGCAAATTTATAATATACTAGCCGAATACCCTTTGAAAATCCACGGTTTTGTAATAAGCAATCCCCGAATAATGTAAATGTTTGAATAATTTGCGTTTCAGACTTATTCAGCAAATCAAATATTTTAGGGCGCAGAACCCCCTAAAACAGAAATTATTTAAAAACTTAAATTCCACACTTCTCCTTTTCGAACTATCTACCCGTATACCAAATTAAAGTCTCTTGTCTCTTCCCGAAGAATGCTATTTTATCATTTCACTTTTCGAACGTTTTTCTGTGGATCATACCCATGAATGAACATTTTTCAAAAACTCGACTCGTCTTGGGTGGCAATTCTCATTGACCCATTGACCATTGATCTCAGATCATTGACCCATATACTGAATATCAAGCCTCTATCACATTTAAAAGGCAACGTGCCTCATTTATTCGAAAGCTCGAACATTTTGGTGTGAGAACCCCCTAAAATAGCGAATTTTGGAAATCTGAAATTTCACACTTTCTTCCTTATGGGCGAGGTACCCCAGTGATTAGCGCGCTGGAATTGCACTCGGTAGGCCTGGGTTCGATTCCTGTCACTGCCAAAACTGCCGCCGTGTTCACGCGGAGTACGATCACGTTAAACATGTGGGTCCGTAAGTCCTTCCGAGAGGTTGGTGGTAGGGGAAGAAGGGTACGATCCCTGTGGATGCCTTGCCCACTGGGTTCCGGTCTAAATTGGGTGGCACTTCCCGGCCGTCCAAACAGTTACCTTACACCTTTCTGGTAGGTCGGACGATCTGGGACTCAATAACAGCAACACTTTCAAACTATCTACCCTTACACCAAATGTGAAGTCTCTCTCGCGAAGCATGTTTTTCTATCACTTCACCTTTCAAACGTTTTTCTGTGTAGCACTCCCTAAAATGAACATTTTTGGAAAACCATATTCATCTTGGTACTTTATTTTTATGGAATGATTTTTTTATCAGACCATATACTAAATTTCAAGCCTCTACCACATTGTAAAAGAGGATGATTTTGATTTGTTCGTCAAATTGAATATTTTAGTGGGCGGCACCCCTATAATAGCAAATACTGGAAAACTGAAATTGCACACTTTCTTCCTTTGAAACTATTTATAATGTGCACACTTTTTAAAAATTTTGAAGCAATTTGAAGCAATTTTAACTCCGCTTTAAAAATGTTTGAAAAATTAAGTCTTATAGGGTTCAATATACAGGGTATCCTAAATTAAACTACACATTTCCGAGAGGACTACAGCAAAAACTATTCCTCAGAAAGTCGTGAAATTTGAGGAGTGCCGTAAGGAGATGATGGGAATTCCTTCTAGAGCAATAAAAAATTAGTTAAAAAAACTACCAATAGAGGGCGTATAATATCTGTATACAGAATATATAACATGAACTACACAATGTATCCATCTAATGAGGACAAAACATGTTGATGGCCATCGTCTGCTACAATCTGGAATCGTAACATAGCATGTTCAATGGTTGATTGCAGTGTATGAATCGGAATGTTATACTCATGGCCTGCTATGCTGTCTTTAAGACAGGACAAAGGTCTTATGGGATCACGGTGGACAAGTCTTTGAGATATCTCCAGAGCCAAAATTTGCATGTATTCAAATCTGGGGATCTTACAGGCCATACCTTAGGAAAATGATGGCTGATGATTCTGTCATCAGAAAAGTGGCTCCTTAGCACTTGTTTCGAAGTGGCTATGTGTAGAAGCATAAACACTATTGTTTACACTGTATCTTGCATAAAAATATTTGTTCCATGGCAAATATGGAACATTGTGGAGAGAACGCAACCTCTAAAGATGGTCCCTGTGCTACTCCTACAATACTTATGCATTTCCCTTGGTCAACACCTGCAAAAGGGCGAACAAGCAATGTTTCTGCGAAATATGGAGAGAAATGGCTCAGTTACAGAGGAGATCACAACAGGGCGCTTTTGGGGAGAGCTGACCCATTGACCGTTTTTGGCCGCACGTGCGTCCGGGTACGTGGGAACTTTGGCCCAGCTGTAAAACATTAATTCTTGGGTGCTAACCAACCCTCTGTCATCACAGCACCCAATAGCTGGATATAATCCTGTGGTATCCAACCAAAATACCAGGGGCTTCAGTTGGGGAAGCCAATAATAGACCTGGGGCTTAATTGAGTAGGAGGTGACATTTTTCGGATGTTCGAGAGAGAGTGAGATTTTAAAAAGGAAGCAGAGAATTTGAGCTTGTGTTTTTTGGAGAGAAGGGTCTCCCAAAGATGACTGCAGAGATGACGGTCAACCGATGATTCCTCGCTCGAGGACCCCGCACCTGATGACGGTTCAACGAAATATTGAATGTACGCAGTGCATGTCCTTGACACTCAGTCTGTTGACGCTATGTTACTGCTCTCTCTCTCTCGACATCGTACTCGCTTTTACACTTAAGTAAAGTAATCAGTGTGGAAATTGTTTTTAATTGTATTTTGATAGATATTTAAAATTATTACGAGTGTGATTTTAATTATAACCTTAAATGAATGAGTTTAATTGTATACCCTAAATGTTCATGATTATGAGAAATGTGCATATGGCACGTAACAATTATTGTCACAATGGAAATACACGTGAATGTCAAGACGAATATTAATGGGGAGTAATTATGGTTTAGTGAGAGTGTCAATTAAATCAATTAAATATGTTCTTATTACTTTTAATTTCTTTTTTGTTAATAAATATGTTATTGTTTTAAGTTTTGTTCGCTGTCCTTATTTCTAATTAATATCTTATTGATTGATTATATGTATTTTTATTCGACACGACCAATGTCGGATTTTGCTTTAATGGGTAATAATAATAATAATGATTTTTTGCGTTCTGACCGGACGTGTGGTGAAAATCCGCGCAACAAAAAATGGTTCCGGTGACCAGGATTCGAAATAAAAATAATTGATAAAATAACTGGAAATTTTTTTTGTGAATAAATTAAAATTAATGTGCGCAATAGGAAAATTTAAAATAAAATTAACTTAAAATAAAATTTAAAATAAAATTAACTTGAAATAAAATAAAAAAAAATTAACTTGAAATAAATTTAAAATAAAAATTAACGTAACGTAATTTAACGTAAGGAAATGAGGACATTTAAGAAAATAGATGTTGTCACAAGTGTTATGCCATATGTATATGAGGTGTTTTATTTAAGAAATGTTGTGTATATTTAAGAAAAAGAATTATAGGATTTAAATATATTGAGATAGGGGAGAAAAATCGGAGAAAATTAATAATGGATGGTAATATTTTTTGGGAACTAAATTTTTGGAAATAAGATATGAGTAGGAGTATGATTTTATGTGTAAGATTTTTGAGTATCAATATTTGTATTTTTATGTTGCATGAAAAGTACTGTATTTATGTAAACGGGTATTGTTCGTAAGGATAGAAATTTTGATTAGAGAATTAAGGGAGAACTTAACAAGTTTCAAAAATGACAGAAAGGGGTGACATGACGGTAACGCCTATAAGTAGGATCCCTGGGATTATATCCTTGTTAAGAGAACTGAGCAGAAGCGACGAGAACGAGACTTCCATGTTTTTCGAACAGATGGAATCATTAAGCGAATTAACAAATTGGAATGATTTAGAAAAATTAGCAATTTGAAATCCCGTCTGCGCGGAAATGTAAAAAAAATTCTACATCGGCTCAAAGGACTTGCGTAACGAAACATCTTTCGAAGCTTTCAAACAAAAATTCCTAGATTTTTTTACCTCCGAACCAAATGTTACTGCAAACCAAATTCTTTTTTCAACGGCTAAACAAACAAAAGGAGAAAGTATTAAACAGTTAACTCACAGAATTACGACATTAACCTTAAACTACGTGGGCGAAACACAACGAACATACACACGCAATTATGGACAAACTTAGCTTAAGTAAATGTTTGGAGGCAGTTGAGCCCGAATATCGGAAAGAAATAGTAAAAAACAATCCAAAAAGTTTTAGGGATGCGGTAAAAATTGCTCAGAATTTAGAAGCGGCCAATCTTACAACAATAGCAGTTGATTTAAATAACATCTCGCAGTATAGCGACATTCAAATGTCGAATATTAATGGGGAATAATTATGGTTTAGTGAGAGTGTCAATTAAATCAATTAAATATGTACTTATTACTTTTAATTTCTTTTTTGTTAATACATATGTTATTGTTTTAAGTTTTGTTTGCTGTCCTCATTTCTAATTAATATCTTATTGATTGATTATATGTATTTTTATTCGACACGGCCAATGTCGGAGATTGCTTTAATGGGTAATAATAATAATAATGATTTTTTGCGTTCTGACCGGACGGGTGGTGAAAATCCACGCAACAATATTGTTTAACACATTGAGGTGTCTGCAGTGCAGGAATGATGGAATTCTCCAATAAGGATGCGTAACGTTGCTTGGTGACAGAACACGTTACAGGACCTGCGGGTCTGAGCTTTTAAAAAAAATGATCCTAAAATGAATTTGGTAGTAAAACCACACCATATCTTAGAAGAGTATAACGGAACTTGTAGACACTCATGTGGGCAAAAAAAAAAACACCAATAGCGACCTCTATTGGTGGTTTTTGGAACTATACTATTTGAAACTAATGTATTTTGCTCTAGAAAAAATTGCCATCATCTCCTGACGACACTCCCCAAATTTCATGACTTTCTGATGAATAGCTTTTACTGTAGCCCTCTCGGAAATGCGTAGAACCAAATGCGTAAACCAGAAAAACCAAAGTCATAAACATTTTTCAAGTATGTTGGAAAGTGTTAATTGTGAGACTAGAAATTGATCTCACACTTTGGTGAGACAGCTTTATGCCTTTTTATTTATTATGTTCAAAACGGCAAACAATACTACCACTCTGGATGGCACCGGGTTTTACAGCATGTGAACCTAAAGGTAGGAAAACCATATATTTAGGAGTGCCAAGATAGAGGGGACCGAGCTGACCCTTACGAGGATGTGGAACGGTTCCATTGGTTAAATGAGTAACCAATGGGAAAAGGGGCTTGTTACATCACACTGAATGCGGCAAATGAAAGCAAAGGGGAGTGACGCCCCCAAGGGAAAAAGAGAGCCACAACCTGTGACTTGAGAAGGACACTTGAGCAGACTGATAGCAGATACAGTAATGACATAACGACTTTGTGCAATGAAGCAAATTTGTGCAATGAAGACAGCGCGATGACTTAAGAACGAGTTCGACATTATGATGCAAAGATATGACGAAAGAAGATACGTAGATATGACTTAAAAATATACTGGTGCGACATTATGTTTGTGCGACATTATGCTTGTGCGACATTAAGAGTGAGAAGTGCGACATTATGAGTCAGCATTACAAGATGATCGTCGAAATACCAGGTGGTGACAAAGTACAAGACAAATTGGAAGGTATGTGTTCCTCAAATAAGGTCAGGTTATAAAGGTATTTTAGGCACAATATCACTGGTCTCACATGCTATCTTTCTAAATAATTAGTAAGCAGAGTAGTTATTATAATTGAATTTAATAAGTGTTTTATGTTTGTAATAAATGTGCCTTGTTAAAGTTAAATGGGTGTAATCCTTTTGGTAACATATTAATTAATTATTCCTTTACAGGTCTCACGCAGAGGTTAAATAATTGGAGGATTATTGCGAACACAACGTAGTAGTATAAATAATGTTAATTAGAACTGTAAGTTTCTATAATGTTTTAAGCGCACCACATTTTGTTTAATAAATGTTGATTATAACTTTAACTTTTTCATAAGTGTATCACATTAATAACATTAGTGTTCCTTCCGAAACTTGCCAAGTTAGAAATATTTTGCTAAATTTGACAACTAAGGTCACGAAAAATAGTCTAGCAACACTTTCCTTCAAATAAAGCAATGGTTGCCTGTAGATGCGTTTTCTCGTTGTTGATCGTTCTTGTGAAAATCCGTTAATATTTCCGGCAGCTACCGTGTAAACAAAAAAAGAAAAATGGCCACATATATACAGACAGACCACACTCCAAAAATAGTCAATACATGTGCAGATGGTCCTAAAATATATATTGGCATCAAAATCCCGAATCCGAAAATTTTCGTGAAAAGAATACTTTCTCTATAATACATTACATATTAGTTTGAGAAATTAAAAATGAATTCTGGTATAAGAAATGAGAGCTGTCCATTCCAGTTAATTTTCAAAAGAAATCCCGCTGTTTGTTTATTTGGCAACCACTGAATAAAATGCCATTTACCCGTTTTCCAGAACAGTATATTAAGAGTGCGACTCGTGTCAAAAATCTAGATGTAATTAATGGTAAAGGGAAAAAAATGGCAATAAACATGTTTAAATAACTTGAAAATTTATTTAAAGAAGTTCTCGAATTGAGTGTCTTTTAGGCTGAAGTTGGGTTACAAGAAGCATCTGCAGATATGAGCATCAGATAAATGAACAACATAATCTACAGAAGTCAAAGTATTTAAACATTTTCTGGTTTGTGGCAGAACATGCTGTTGTTCTGTTTGAAGAGTCGGTATCTAAATGATTATTAACTGAAAAATCAGACGGGTTCGATTCAGACTAATCATTTTGCTGCATCTTTGAATTTCCATCTTTAACACAAACTATTTTGATCTTTGATCATTTCGCAGAATTTTTAAAAAAATTACAAGCCGTTTTCGCATGGATAGTTTAGACATGACGTTCTTTGGAGTTGGCTAGCATTCTCTTATGCAGTAATAGGCGATGATTTTTTTACCTTTATTTGTGGCTTTCGACAAACTTTCAAGAAACAGTTAGACATAACATCGGTAGTTACATTTAAGAGCTCACATATAAGTTTCATAATTGGGATTCTTTTCTATTTCAAAGAATTCTTTAATTTCTTTACTCATGTAGCCAGTCAACTTACTGCGATTTGCAAATTTATCGAAAGAACATGATGGTGCTGGGGCACCGATTAATTCTTTATCACATTTTCCTACAGGCCTATTTAAATCAAGTATAAATAACTTTGTAATTCAAACTTAAGTGTTCAGATAAACGATATAAATCATCAGGACTTGAGTACTTCTCTATTTCAAACATATCATTATTTTTAAGTTTAATCAATTCGCAGTATTTTTTAAAAATCTACAAAAAGTTTTCGCACCGGTTGTTTAGCCCTGGAGCTCGTTGGAGTCAACAAGTATTCTGTACTGCAGTAACGGCCAAGTAATTCTTTACCACATTTTGTAGATGGCGTTGACGTTTGAACCAATTTTTGATATTATCGACAGTCAAATTTAAGAGCATAGATAAACTATCTAAATCATCAGGATCTGGGTAATTTTCTATTTCAAGGAATTCTTTCAATTCACTTTTCTGGTGATCAGTGAGCCTAGTGTAAGTTCTAAAATGTATAGGGTTACAGCCAGGAATTTCTATTGAGTGTTGTGGCGAGGGTGTGGGAAAATATACATATGTGGGTACCATACAGGAAGCGGTGTCTAATGGATTTAAAGGACTTGTAATTGGTTCAGTCAATGTAGATCTCAAATGCAGAGGTGTCAAGGATGACGAATTTGGGATACATGAGACAGCTTCAGATGATAGATGATCATTGACATTTAAGTGTAAATCTTTCTCTTGTCGTCTGTTATTTAACCATTGAACTTTACGGAACAAGCGTTTAATTACTGTCAATTCAAGTCCCGTTTCAAGTGACATTTTACTAAATTGTTCGTCTGTAGCATAATTATTTTTGTCGAAATAATCACGGAGATTCTTCAGCTGATATTTTGCCCAATCAGTTTTTGGCGTTTTAGAATATTGAATCGGAAAATTTTGAGGAACATCAGACACGCTGCAATCCATGGCGGCGCTTGGCGTCATCACTGGATGACCAAATGTAGATGCCATCAAAGGATTCACGGGAGGTGGCATCATGAGCGAAGAATGAGGGGGACAATTATTGTGCTGATGTGTTGTAGCATTTGGTACAGGAAAAGATGTAACGCCAAATGAAGTTGCAAGAGTCGAAGACGAACCTGCGCTATATTCGCCACCTGTCCAAGGCGAATAACCCTCAGCGACATTGGTTGTAACATCTTCAACAGATGCATTCCTTGGATCAGAGCCTTCCTGAAATTCCTCTGGGAATTTCTCAACATCTTTAATGAGTTCGATATCTTTGCAAGTCTCCATTTGATAAGTTTCCAATGCCCAAATATTAGAAAAACTTTTATCACCTTTATTGCAAAGTGATCTGTTGATTTCAGGCGAATCAATTATTTCTATTTGAGATCCTTTGGCCTTTCGTTTCTTTTGAGGTCTATTTATTACCTTTTCTTCCTTCTTGTCACACCCTTCATTCGGTCGCCTTTGCGAGTTTTCCTTAAACTGCTGTACAATATCAAAGCCGAGATGGTCTTCGATGCTTTTACGGATTTTGTTGTTTTCCTGAGGTTGCTTCTCAGTATTCATTGAATTCGATTCTGTGGCAGGCTCTTCCACTTCATCTATCAGACTCATAGCAATTTTCACACGATCTTCCCTGGTGTCATGAAAATCCATAATATGATTTTCTACAACATCCCTTTCGCCAAAGAAACCGTCGCACAATGGACAAGGTATAGTGGCTGGCTTTTGTGAATTCTGGGAGACGACATTCATCTGCTTGAGAATCTCACTGTTGCCAGAAACGTTGCAAGCTAGACCTGCGCGCTGCGGGAGTTCGTTTATTTCTAATGTACTTTGTTTAAGTAATAATTGCTTCGATACAGAAGCATCGCAATTCTCCATAGTTATGTCCCCATAGTTTCGTATCTCTTCTTTCGAAAGATGTTCATGACCACTTTCTGAGGTTTCGTTTTCTAAAAGGAAAAGAGATTGATAACAATAATATAGGCTTAAATTTACATGAACTGAGTAATTAAAAAAATGTTGGATGGCAGGAGTAAAGCGCCATACAAACTTATTAGATTATTTGAGTTCTTGGGAGGTTCATATATTTCTTTATGTACTACGATTGAGTGATTATTGCTGCAATATAGAAGAATCTGTGGTATCCCACCCCCCTTCTCCCTTATCTCCCCCCTTATCCCCTCCCATCTCTTCGTTTGAAAGGCAATCATCAGCAATTTCTGAGGTTTTGTCTCTCAGCGTATTACAAAATATCCAGATTCAGTCGCATGCAGATAGATTTTCTGTTTAAGTTAGCGTCGTATGTATATCATCAAATGATTTGCAACTGTGCATGATGATTTAGAAAACTTTGCCAAATACCGTTTCCTAGCTTGGTTGTAATCGGTAAAAAATTAATGTTTTTTCATATAATCTGGAAGTGAAAATTTGTTTGCACTACTTTTGTATAGAAATGATACTTCCTTTCATTTTTCTTCAAAAATAAAATATTTCATTATTGAATACATAGTTGACATTTCAAAAGAAGAAATATTTTAATTATTAGTATAACCACACATAACGCGATTTTTTGTTACTTATTAAGAACAAATAGAAAAGCGTGCAAATTTGAAATTTAACAGATAATCCCGCTGTTGTACAAGACAAGCGGCGGGGCTCGCAAAGGGGTGCTGAAGAGCATCAGCTAGAGGTGGAGCCTAACGGGTGTGGTGAGGTGAATTTTACACATAAATACAGAATTAATATACACTAATACTACTTACCACTAGTGCCTTCCAGCTCAGCCGCTGTACCTATAGTGGGATCCGAACGGATCAACGTACAATGCTTAGACTAATTAACGAGTCAAATTTTGTGGCGACTAACACATTTATTAAACAAGAAAGATCAATCATGCATAAGCATTGATTATGAAACACTTTCCAACTGAAATGTAATTTCATTTAAAAATTTCTAAAATGTGATTCATTCAGTGGTAATATCTTTTACATTATCACAGTACTACAGTAATTTATTATACTTAAATATTTAAAACTGTATCGAAATATAGATCATCTGATTCTTTATGCAAAATCAATGAATTTTTCATTCATATAACTTGTATTCCAGACTCCAGAGCTAAATAATTTTGTGTGAAAAAAATTCAGCAATTCTTATGTAATTCATCTTACAATCGCTTGAGATATTTGCATTCTGCATATGTTAAAATTAGGCTTCCTTGAAGAAATAATAAAAGTTTAGGGATCATTTAAAATCACAACTATTGTAATTGCATAGGCACGGAATTTAGATACACAGATAATATATATGTGTATGTGTATGTACTCAAAGTATTGGAATCGTGCCGAAGTTCGGAACTCGAATTTTCAAAGGATCTACACGTTTTGGGACTTCTAGAACACGAAAAAACTAGTTTTAGAAAGACGTCTGTGTATGTAAGGGTGTATCTGTGTATGTTTCTGTGTGTCTGTGAGGATATTACATCCACTCTAATTGAAAAACTAATGGACCGAATTTCATACAATTTGGTAGGTATGTTTTTTGTGGGAAATCCTGATGTTCATTAGATTATAGTACGATTCGTAATTAAAGAATCTGCCTTCTTTGTGAAATGGCCGGCAGAAATTGCCTTTATCCACTCTAGCTAAAAACTAATGGAACAAATTTAACAAAAGTTGGTGTATAATATTTCAATGACCTACAAGTGATTTATATACCAAATTTAACAAAATTTTGTATATAAATCATTTGTAGGTTATTCTACTACGATTCGGGAAAAAGGAACGGGCTATTTTTGCGAAATGGCCAGCAAAAATCGTTATATATAAAAATAAAAGACTACGTGTGCTCAATTATATCAATTAAATTCCTATTTTGTATGTGATTTTTGACAACAAAAAGAATAAGACTAACCCCATTACTCTAGGACTAGCCGTTCTTGAGATATTCTAGTTTTTTCGCGTTTTCGTTACGCCACCTTTGACAATAAGTCCAGCTATCAAATGAGAACCAAATTTAAGTTTAACGTATAAATTCAATGTCATTTAAAATACTTATGCTGTGCAGATAAACTCAAATTATCATTGAATAAATAAAGAGAACGAATATGAGTCTGCAGAGAAAGACATGTGCTGTCCACATCAGAATTTTTAACAATATTACAACAATGATTTATACAAGTGAACGGGGATTATTTTCAGGCCATTTCGAAAAAAATGTATGATCTACATTTAAAGATCCATCAAATTTTTGTCGAATAAAATGTTCAACAAATTTAAGCTGTGTACCAAATTTTAACTCTCTAGGACGTAGGAAAGTGCATTTAAAATGCCATCAATTAAATTTATCATGAAGAGTTATATAAAATTTTAAAAAAATGAAAAATTGTTATCTACCAAATTATTTTAAAATATGAAGCCACTCCCATATGCAAAACGTTTAAACAAATGGAAAGATATCTATTATATAATATCTCTCTCTTTTCTTTCTGGAAGATATCCCAAAGTCAGAATTTAATTGAATTTCTTTTTTTCCCTATATTAAATAATTTTTTTAATTAAAAAACTACTTAACATATTTTACTGAATTTTTTTTTATATATTCTATGGGATAATGTGAATATTTCCTAAAAATTTCGAAGCAATTCGTGAATTTTAAATTTACTTAAAAAATGTTTGAAAAATTAGGTCCCATAGGGTTCAATGTATTTCATTTTTTCAACCCGGGTTCAATAAAAAACTAATTGGGTGATATTATTTATTTATATTCCCATAGGTCCTACAGACCGTCTGAACAACATACTAAAATTTCATTTTGATAAACTCATTTTTACGGCAGTTATCGTGCTAACGGACAGACAGACAGACAGACAGACAGACAGACAGAATGAACAAAGTCATAAACACTTTTCAACTTTGTTGTAAAGTGTTAAAAAGACACATGAAATACTCAGTTTGACACTAATAATAAAATACACACTTACAATTAATTCAATTTTACCCAGCTTGACCTCGGGGTGCACGGGTCAATTAATATACTTTTCAAAATTTCCAAAAATTGCATTGAATTCATTTAAATAATTGGTTCATTGGACAAATATCCCCAAAGCTTAAAGTTAATATTAAACACTTTGATATTACACTAGCTCAGACTGACACAATATATATAAAAAAATTGAAAAACGAAAGATAAACAACAATACCTCCATACAGAAGAATTTGACACTTCAGATGGCTGCTTGTAACAATGCCTCCACGCGATGAAATGGATGGCTATTCACTGCTCTGGATTTCAGTTCAGTATAGAATTTCCGTATGCGATCACAGCACTAATAGACTACGATGTTTCGTCAGGGATTTCCGGAGATGGGCACACAGTCCGCTTATTCTCCTACTCCTAATATAGGGTTTGTCCAAGCGATTCTTTTACTGTCCGAACATGCGTGCAGGCCCCTACCGGTAGGTCTTTCCCCGCCTAACAAAATCTCGTCTCCTACGAACAGCACTGGTGGCAGTAGATGTTACCCAGTTGGCGCGTGTCGTACACTGGATAGGGGCCCAGCATTGACGCCCCGCAAACACTTCGTCTGCGTACACTCGTTGTGAAGGAGATGTACGCTGAACTGTCAGTACCGTCCTTGCAGTACACACAGTTGCTACGGCTTTGATGTAGTTAAGGGTTCAAAAGATTCCCATACTACGCCGTTAGGAGTCAGAGCTGTGTGGCACGGCGAAGCAAAAAGGGCGACTTTCTCATTGTTTCACAAACCAGCTCGTTCTAGTTAAATTGGCTGCGAATGGCCATAGATTCCAACAGATGAAAGTTGCTTATGGCGGTTATGCTCTACCCAAGAGTATAGTACTCTTTGTCAGGCATACGGCGCAGGTTCCTTGAAACTTGGCAGGTGCTACCATTCGACAAGTGTCGACTAAATACGCCTAAAATGAGTTGCACTGATGCATTGGCTCAAAAACATGTGCACAGCCACACCGGGAGACCTTTCTCCATAGAAAACAGGATTGAGTCTAAATTTAACATTTTTTCAAAGTCCCTTCAGAATTTTTGAAACGACGGGAACAAATCATAGGGCGGAAATCCCCCGTCTTCCCATACCATGTCTACGAAGTGCAATAAAAAGGGCGGTACAATTTCGACTCACACTATTGAACTGCGAAGTGACTCTCATTTTTTATGCGCTCCACTAAAATTCTAGGACCAGAGGGTTCCTACAGACCGGGTGGTTCCAGGCTAGGCCACGAAGCGAGAGCCATACCTGACAGGTGCTGTAAATTTCTAGATATTTGTAGGTTGAACTTTGACATTTGTAACAACAGTTTTTCTGAATATTTACTTTTTCTGAATATTTCATGCCCCGGGTTTGCGCAGGAATGAAGGGGGATAGAAGTAGTAATTACTCAAAATGTATAGAATGTGTATGTGTTATATAGCGATGCTTCTTCACAGACGAGATGGGACTTTGTGGCGCCTTGGTTTGAATGCGCGTTTGACATGGGTTATAAATATTCAGAAAAAGTATTGTAACAAATGTCAAAGTTCAAGCTACAAATCTCTAGAAATTTATAGCCTCTGTCAGGTGTGGCTTTCTCTTCGCTGCTTGGCCTGGGACCACCCGGTCTGTAGGAACCTTCTGGTCCTAGAATTTTAGTGGAGCCCATAAAAAATAAGCGTCACTTCGCAGACCAATAGTGTGAGTCGAAATTGTACCGCCTTTTTTTTTGCATTTCGTAGACATCGTATGGGAAGATGGAGGGCTTCGCCCAATGATTTGTTCCCCTTATTTCAAAAATTCTGTAGGGACTTTGAAAAAATGTGAAATTTAAACGCAATCCTGTTTTCCATGGAGAAAGGTCTCCCGGTGTGGCTGTGCACTTGTTTTTGAGCCAATGCATCAGTGCAACTCATTTTAAGCGTTATTAGTCGACACTTGACGAATGACAGCACCTGCCAAGTTTCAAGGGACATGCGTCTTATACCTGGCAAAGAGTACTCTTTGTCAGGTATAAGAGCGTCTTATACATGACAACAATACTCTTGGGTAGCACATAATCGCCATAAGCAACTTTCATCTGTTGGAGTCTATGGCCATTCGTAGCCAATTTAACTAGAACGAGCTGGTTTATGAAACAATGAGAAAGTCCGCCCTTTTTGCTTCGCCGTGCCGCACAGCTCTCACTCCTAACGGCGTAGTGTGGGAACCTTTTGAACCCTTAACTACATCAAAGCCGTAGCAACTGTGTGTAATCCAAGGACGGTAGTGACAGCACAGCGTACATCTCCTTCACAAAGAGTGTACGCGGACGAAGTGTTTGCGGAGCGTCAATACTGGGCCCCTATCCAATGTACGACACGCGTCAACTGGGTGACATCTACTGTCATCAGTGCGGTCCGTAGGAGACGACATTTTGTTAGGCGGGAAACGACCTACCGGCAGCGGCCTGAACGCATGTTCCGACAGTAAAGGAATCGCCGGCCCAAACCCGACATTAGGAGTAGGAGAATAAGCGGACTGTGTGCCCATCTCCGGGAATCCCTGATCAAACATCGTAGTCTATTAGTGCTGTGCCCACGTACGGAAATTCTATCCTGAACTGAAATCCAGAGCAGTGAATAGCCATCCATTTCATCGCGTGGAGGCATTATTACAAGCAGCCATCTGAAGTGTCAAATTCTTCTGTATGGAGGTATTGTTGTTTATCTTTTGGTTTTCAATTTTTTGATATATATTGTGTCAGTCTGAGCTAGTGTAATATCAAGTGTTTAATATTAACTTTAAGCTTTGGGGATATTTGCCCACTGAACAATTTTTGAAATGAATTCAATGCAATTTTTGGAAATTTTGAAAAGTATATTAATTAACCCGTACACCCCGAAGTCAATCTGAGTAGAATTGAATTGATTGTAAGTGTGTATTTTATTATTAGTGTCAAACTGAGTATTTCATGTGTCTTTTTAATAAATGTGTTAGTGGCCACAAAATTTGACTCGTTAATTAGTCTAAGCATTGTACGTTGATCCGTTCGGATCCCACTATAGGTACAGCGGCTGAGCCGGAAGGCACTAATGGTAAGTAGTATTAGTGTATATTAATTCTCTATTTATGTGTAAAATTCCCTTCACCACAACGGGCGCATTATACAAGCGTAACAAGTGGTTGATAGAGCTCGAGAAAAGAGCTCCGGCGATAAGTAAGCATCAGCGAGCATCAGACAAAACCCCCCCAAACTCAGAGAGTGTCAGTGGTGAGTATCTGCGGAATGAAAGAGCTCATGAAGCTAGTTCTGGAAGTTGATAAGCTTCAACGAACATGGGGCAAAGGCCCAATGAAAGTAATACGCCTGTATGGCAGCCGTAACAAAGGGGCTATTGAAGACACTTTCAAGGATCAATGAGCTGCATCAAACAGAGGCGGACACTCCAATCCCTGAGAGTTGTCAAGCGTCGGTATGAAGTGCGGCAGCGTGCATAGGCCGGTCTGAAATAGCTAGCGAAGCAATATCTGGGGTTAATGAGTACCACTAACAGCGGACAGCCTTTAACCAGTGTATTAGGCCTGTGTTGTAGGCAAAAGAGATTACGAAACGAGCGCCAGCGATGGTTGTTGGTGAGTGTCAGCGACCAAACGGCAGAGCCCTCTAAGTCTGAAAAAAATATTGATAAAAAAACTTGCATCAGAAAAATTGCTTAATTTCACACGATACACACTACTTTTTATGCAGCTAGTTTGATAAATTATATGAGAAACTTGTAATGTCTCGAGAACGATTCAAGTTACTGTTCTAAAGATTGTCTTATTTGTTTTCTAATGAAAACTGCTGCATAAAGTGATTTTGTTTTTAACGTTATTGAATGTTCTGATTATTTTTTACAAAAATTTATCCATAAAATAGAGGGGTGGGTGAATGTTCAATAACGTTTAAAATAAATAGGATTACACTGTTCACTGACTGAAATAATATCAATATTTTTTTCGAAACGCTCCATTCGTTCGCGATATATCGCTTTCAGGGGCTCACTGATACACATCCACTAATACACACTAATATACCCATATACTAATGTACACACAGTGCATGCGTACACACAGACATCACTTCAAAAAACTTCAATTTGTAGTCGGGGATGTTCGAAACGTTATTTGAAAACTCAAATCCATCGAAAACTCGAATTCTTGACCCCCGTCACAATACTTCCCCAATATATTAGAGTATGTATGAGGAAAAGTAACAAAAATAAACTAAATAATGATTTTATCTTGCTTTTTGCATTCATTTCTAACTCAGTATAAAGTGATTGATTTATGTCAAATTATACTTAATCAGTTTTCAAATGTTAAATCTTAATAAAACTTTCATAAACGTAATGCATCGCATACTATGAATGGAAAGTACATAAATACCCTAACCACCGAATACAACTTTTTTTAAACTATTTTCGTGTACTTTTCAAAACATTTTTTACCTTCCCGATACACATACTATGTTTTACAAAGGAAGTATTGTGACGGAATTGATTGAACACTTGCATGCGAGTTTTTCCAAACAAGATCAGTTTTCAAGCATCTATGAACTCGAATCGAAAGTTTTTAGGGTGATGTGTGTGTGTCTGTGGACGCAATATCTCACGAACAAATGTTGCGTTTCGACTTAAATTAGGTCCAATTATTGCAATCAGTGGAAACTGGAACCCTATTTATTTTAACGCAATCGAATTTTCCGAAGACCCCCTCCAAATCTCTAAAGAATTTTTGGAAAACTCATTAAAAAATCCACACTTTATTTATAACGCTAACATTTACCATTCTCAAGACATAGTACATTTTTGGGCGAATTCATCGAAAAGTTGCATAAAATTAGAAAAAGTAGTGACCCTATATAGTCTGAACTAGGTGACACATTTGGCGAAATATTGTCAAACTCACCATTTTTACTTTCCTTATATACGTAGTACAATATATAAAGAAAGCATTGTAACGAGGTGTGTGTGTGCCAGTGAGACTTTGAAGACGATAACTCACAAACGAATGGAGAGATTCGAATCAAATTTGGTACAAAAATTACAATCCGAGAATACTAAAAGTCTGTTGTTTTTAAACGCAATCGAATATTCAGAAGCCCCCTAAATTTTCAAGTGAAATTTTGAAAAAATCCTCAAAAAATCAAAACCTTTGTAAAAGTTACGCAAATAGATAGCGATTTCTTATGTAGTTTTTCCTTAAAAAACAATTGACAAACTTTAAAATACTAGCATAAATCATTCTCAATATATTGCACATTTTTCAAATAAATTTATTAAAAAATCACATATATTAAAAAAAATATTATCTAAGTGAAATATGTTTAATTTATTATTTAATATCATGCGATAAATTTGGTAACATCATTCTCGTAGATCTAGATCGTTCCATTCATGAGAAAAGATACTTTAAGTAATACTTTTGTATTTGAACGCCTATAGTCATTTAACTGCTATAAGAATAACTTATTTCTCATTCGATAACCCTTGGTGAGATTTTGGCGACGAATTTGGCGACTTTTATAAATGTTGCCAAATTAACGACAATGTCGCCAAATTGGTAAAAATGACTTTAAATTAATGAAAATGTCGACATTTCAATATCGTAGAAAGAATATAAGCATCTTCTATAAGAGTAACTTACTTTCCCGTCCGTAATGTTTGGCAAAATTGTGGTAACAAATTTGAATATATCCAACTTGCTGATTTTTTAAAAGTTGCCAAATTGACGAAAATATCACCCATTTTATAAAAATTCGCCACATTGATACAACCGATGCTAAATCTATGAAATGACGATTAATTGATGAAAGTTCAATATCTTGGAAAGAACATAAAAATAGACAATAAGAAAAACCCATTTCTCAGTCTGGCCGTAACGTTTGGCGAGAAATTTAGAGAACGTCGCATACTTGGCGAGAAATTTAGCGGAACGCCGCACACTTGGCGACTCAGACAGACTTGGAGACTAAGACAGACAGACGTTACGTTAAAAATAGTGTTTTCGTGTTCTAGAGGTCCCAAATCGTGTAGATCCGTCGAAAACTCCAGTTGCAATTTTCGACATAATTCCTATACTTTCCCTCTGCAATACCATGTATTGCAGGGAAAGTAAAAATTCTATTGATAGAATTAAAACATGTATTCTTATTGCAAAGGATATCTCAGATAGTACTTGCTAATTTGTTAATGAATAGCTTATGCTCTCAGTAATGTTCTGATCATTTAATAATTGTTTCACTATCCACGCTGTTCCATTCTATCGCTGTGTTTTGATATTTTATGACCATGATTTTTTTTGTATTTATGTTCATCTTTTTCTTCCTTCCTCTTCTAGGTTTACATCATTTCTTTTTAAAATTTATATTTCATCTTTAACTTGTATAATCCAATTTCATTGCCTAATGCGTACTGAATTTTCTATGTGTATTTATACATGGCTTGTTTTTATTTATCCTATTCTTGTTTTCTGTATTTTTTTTTGCCTTTCCTTGTAACTGCTCTATACCCTTTGAGTGAGACGGACGGTCTGAGTAGTAAAATAAAAAGAAAATGTTTGGCTATATCGTTGTTACATGTGATTTCAATTATAGTATGTTACCATTTATTTTAAAGGGCTCTATAAAATATTTCGATTGGTACCAAGTTTGAAAATGCACCCACGGGGGAGAGGGGACTTGCCACCCACCACGGAGGGGAGCTAATAACGTTACAAAAACAAAAATTCTATCGTGGCTATTTTTCACTCTAATTATTGAACTATGAAGTTTCGTGATCATTGAGACCTTTTATTTTTGTTTATGTCGAATTCTGTTCCATGCTGCCATGTTTAGAAAGAAAAATTTAAAATATCGGTATAATCGATGTTGTTGGTCCAAATGTTTACAATTATAGCATGTCACCCTTTACTTTGAAGGACTCGAAAAAATCTTTTGCTACCATAATTGACAAACGCCTAGTGGGAGAGAGGACATGCACCCTGGTAGGGGCTAATGACGTTGCAAGTATAAATGTACAGCTTTGAAATTTTACATCCGTAGAAATACAAGACGGGTGGCGGAGTGAAATAGCTCACAAAGAGAGCACAGGGGTTGAAGAGCGTCAGCAATGAAGGGGTGAAGCTCAACTGGCACTTTATGACTGTGTTGCAAGTGGGAAGTGAGCTTACAAAGCTAGATCAAGCGGTAAGTAAGCGCCATAGAGCGGGAGGCGGGATCAGAAGCTTTTGGGTGCATGGGTGCTCAGCGGGGTGAAAGAATTCACGAAACCAGTTTTGGTATTGGTGAACGTAACGGAAGAATGGACGAAGCTCCAACAGAAGTAATACGCTTGCGTAGTAGGCATAACAAAAGAAGTGGCAAAGCGAGCTGCAGCGATTAATGAGGGACAACAAACAGGGGAGAGCGTAACTTAAAATTTACACAGGATCGAAATTAATTGTAATTTTGATCCTGCGCAAATTTTAAGTTACGCTTGGCGACTCGTTCTCGACTCTAAGCGTGCCAAATCTCTACAAAGTTATCTGTGACGTTCCATTTTAATGTAATTTATGCTTAGCTGAAATTTGGGAATGTTTCATTGTCTTTTCTTTTGTCTTTGCATTTAATACTTGTTTAAATTTGATATCCCCCGTTTATAACACTTTTTATTGTAATTTTGTAATTGTTTAATCTTTAATAGATTGTTTATAATACCATTTAATTCTCATTATTCCGTAGCTGATTTATGCAAATTTCGTCTGCCGATTTGATCTATATATAAGCTTGTTTCCACGGTAATTTCTCATATAGCCACTAATAAAGGATATGGTGATGCCCGAAAACGCTCTGGCCTTTTAATATTTGTATGTCTTATAGGATGGTTTTATTTGATTAAATGACCTTTTAATCTCTGATGTGTGTCCTTAATTTATGCTTAAATATTGAAGTAGACGTGATACCACTTTAATTATTAAAGCATACTCCTACGTATTCATAATTATTTTAGCTTTCAATATATTTTTATCACACTATATTCGTAATTTTGTCCTACACTTGTGAAAAAATACTGATTAATTATACTGATAATTACGGAAAATCAATTTAATAAATTCAAAAATAACATATACTCAATAATATGCCTCTCTATTGTGTCAAATGGAAACAGAGGGCGTTTTACTTACTTAACACGTAGATGTAATTCTCAAAACGTTATAGCATTTTCATGCGTTTTATCCATAGTTTTATCTTCTTCTCTCTAACTCCATAGGACTAACTTTCCCAAAGTATTTCGAATACGATCTCATTGTAGATAATACTACAACAATTGGAAAGCACTATAACAATTATAATAGTGCTTATCTCATTAGAGATAAGCACTATTATAACTGAAAACTCTGCAAAATGGGGTTTGCTAAATAAATGCCAAATTGGACAAATGAGAATAGGAAATGAATCATGTTTGTGACACCCACACATCCTTTTAAGGATAGATTCGGCGGACTCAGTTGCACATGAATTTCGTGAATGTCCAACACTTGATTTGCAATTAACAAGGTCACAATTATATACCTTTCTATGTTGTGAGAATCGTTAATGCAACTGTGAAATTCATTGGATTTAGAATGCAAAAAGTGGAACAGAGTGTTTTTTCTCGGCACTTTCAAAATTAACTCGTTGCAGATCGCAACAATTTGAACAACGACGGTGATTACAGGTGAAAGACTTTTTTTCACACCATTTTATTCCGATGCTTTAAATAGTCTACACAATAATAACTTTTATAATTCTTTCTTTGTAGGAATTACAGTTAATATTTAACACTCTCAGATGCAAAATTTTCCAACCAAAGGAATTAATTCACAACCATTATGCATGATATTTAATGGCGAATTTCAACGATGATTATATAAAACAAATCAGAAGCATTCTTTATGAATCGAAATATAAACGAAGCATATCATTTACGTGTAATAAGTACTTGGACTGCAAGTATCGTACATTGGACATGGTGTCCTTGAATCAAATATAACGCCACCTTAGACGTATTTTAGGCACTCTAATTAAGCACATAAGATGCAAGTAAAGCACGTACGATAATTCTTAGGCACGTAAGATGAATGTTAAGAATAAATAAGTTGCCCAGAGGTTACGAAGTTCTTTTCTGCCTTTCTATATTTCCTGGATCTGTTACATTCTTGCTAAAACCATGATGGAATATTTACATTAGATATGGACCCTTCATCATTTTTTGCTAGTTCTAACTGTACCAATCGTCTGCTCGTAACATAATATTCAAGATTCTTTACACAATTAAAAATATTTTTTCGTTCAAAAGTCAGCAAAAATACAGGTGTTCAAAAAACACTGCTAGCAAACAAAACGTTACGAATTATTTTTTTTAAAAATGCGTTCATATCATCGTATTATTCATTCTTGGACCTTTCTTTTTCGAAGAGGCTACTCCCAATGGTCCTGTGACATGCACCGTGACGGCCAGGAGCTACAAAAACATGCTCGAAAATTTTGTTGTATCCCAACTGCAACAGCACCAATGTCTTGATTCAATTACCTTTATGCAAGATGGAGCGCCTCCACACATTGGACTCTGTGTACAGCAGTTTCTTCGGCAACATTTTACTAATGGTAGAGTAATTAGTCGGGCGTTTCCGACAACCTGGCCATCTCGTACTCCAGATCTTAATCCCTGTGATTTTTGGCTGTGGGGATACTTAAAAAGTCTTGTTTATCGAGGACGTCTGGTAACCTTGGCAGATTTGAAAGACAGTATCACTCTGCATGTGAGAAGCATCTCAATCGACCCATTACGATCCGCAGTTGAACAAGCTGTCCACAGACTGCAGATTTTACATCTTGAAGAAGGGAACCATATTGAGCAGCATTCCCTGCATCGATAAGGTCCTTGTGATATGAATGTTTGGTACGTTCGAATAAAATGTGTTTCAAATGTGTATTTTGTGTCTTTTCAGCATATTTTCTGTTGTACAGCGCCACCTATCGGTGTTTCTGGAACTATTTTTTTTCATATAATCCTTTTCCTCATGTCTTGAATAGTATGTTCAACAATTTTAGAACTTTTACACTGAGTAGTTCGATCTATAGAGAGCTCAGAGTAGGGGTGTTTTAATTCTGACCACCCGGTATATGACACAAACGTCGGTAGTCTCTTAATGAGAAAATTGACACACGAAACACAAACGACAGTAGACTCTTGATGTGAAAAATACTCAGATGAAGCACGCTGGTTCAAATAAAGGACTGTTTAATGGACAAAGACTCGCTTATCGAAAAAGTTAACAATCTGTTGAGAAGAATCAACTCGAGGAAAGATGTCATCCACAGAAACATTTTCAAATTAGTAATGCGATTTAAATGAAAAGCGTGAGAGAAATGTTCATAGCGCAGCGAACCACGTATTACGAGCATATAGGAACAAATAGGAAATTGTTCTCAGGCGGGTGATACAAGTCAATGAAGAAACATTACTAGTTTTCATTATTTTAAGCAAAATTATTTTCATTATTATGAATTATTGCAAAATTATTTTCATTATTATGAATTATTGCAAAATTATTTTCATTATTATTATTTTCATTAAGTTGAAAGATTATTAAGAGTTGAAAATAGGTTGCAGTATTCTGTGTCTTTAAAATTAAGATTAAATTCCAAACTCTATCAGATTGGGTCCAACTTGGGATCCATTGTTGAACCCTCGTGTAGCTTAATGAAGCAATTAGAAACCGGATACTTAATGGGACTGGATTTATCGGTTCCCTTAGATATTAAGAATACTGTGGCACATAACAAGTTTTTTTGCTGTCATTACAGATATCGGCTGTTCCGTGCTAACACGCTCGTGATCAGCAAGAAAGCGGTCCATGGAGGCTATTATCTGCAATGGGGCATAATCCTAAATTTTAAATTGACGGCATGCTGTCATTGTTTATTCTCACACTGAGTCGTAACCGAAAGCCACTTGTTTGACACAATTTAATCACTCTCAAGGTGGCCATTACTGTGCGGCATTAGAAACATGCAAAAGTGGATCGGTTGGGTTGGGTTGGAGTGTTTACCACATTTGAAACTGTATAAACGGAGCGGCGAAATCTGAGCAGTGTACTGAATCGGCATTTTTCATCATCATGGCATAACGGAAGACGTCGTTTATTCTCTGGGCAATAACTAATTATAGACTGAAAATTTTCCTTCGTTAAGAAAGCTTTTATGGCTTAAAATAATCCACTTCGAATTGCTTATACTGTACTCTACAGTATCTCCCCAGTAACTATCGAGAAATTTGTGGTTTGAATCAAGCTATTGGTTTGAGGATTGCAAAGTACTATTTTAATCAATGAGATTTTTTATTTTGTTAAGTTTTCACTCATACATGTTGCGGTCACATTCTGTATGTTGCTTGGGGATGGTCTGTCCAAGGAATTTATTCGGCACACCTTAGCAATATAACACATATCAACTTTAGACTCCGTTTAATTCTCCAAAGTTCGTTCAAATCCCTCTTCAGTAGATAAAATTAAAAACTGTATTCTTGTTTCCATGGAAATTTCTAATAAAGTGACTTAAGCTTATGAGTAGATTCTGCTCTCATTTAATTTTGATCAATGAATCCCATTTTTCATTCTTATTAACTTATATGAACTTATTGTGTTCCCTCTATTTTTTTCTTTAAACAAAAAAAAAAAAAAAAAAGCTATGTTAACTGTTCTTATTTTTTTGGATCTTTATTTTTCTTTTGACACTTTTTATTTGTATTTTTTCTTATTTTTCTTTTCTAAATTTTATTCTAAATTTCTGTTTTTGTTTTCATACGGCAATTTTTTTTTCCTTTTCATATATTTTCTTTTTATATATTTTCTAAATTTTACTTTTAAAATTTTATTATTTTCTTTCATTTTAATCTATATTTTATTATGTTATTATACCTCACTCTAAATATTAGTTTTCAATGATCTTTTTATCTATGTTCGCAATAACCATTTTCCCATTTTTGTAAAATGGACGTACTTGTCAAGTTCAAATATAATGTAAAACTGTCTGTTTAATCACAATATTTATTATAAATTGTAATATTTTTAGACCTAAATAAAAGTTCGTTTGGTGGGATGGTAGACCTTGGGTGCCTCCTGAATGCAGGAGGTATCCTTTCCCGGCCGTGCAGATAGCTATTCTAAACCCAATATGTGAGTCGCACGGTCTGGGGTCTTCAGACTCCGTTTAAACATTTCTCATGATTTTGTCGTAGTAATGATATTAATAGTAGTGGGGCTCAACTCGACTTTCTCATACCGGAGTAATTTTTTTTTAAATTTTACAAATATTTACAACTATACCAAAATGAATTCAATCAACCAAAATCAATAATTATAACTATACAAATTTAATCATTTGGCGGATCCAAATGATTACAACTATAGTGTGTTATTCTTCACATTAAAGAGCTTGGAATATCTTTTGATTGACACCATACTTGACAATGTACCCACTGGAAGATAACTTGCTCCCGAGTGGGGAGGGGCTAGGCTAATGACGTCACAAAAACATTTGCATGGCTGCTATTATTCACAAAGAAAACTGATTATATCTCGTGACCATCAAGCCATAACTAAACCATTTTATGCGTGATTATATCAAATTTTGTCCTATTCTGCCATATTAAAAAAATATATAATTTCACCTAAAATGAAATGATTGCTTTGAAAGTTTTCGCTAACAAAGGCGGATATAAAGTTTCGTTAAAATTCATTAT
This sequence comes from Amaurobius ferox, assembly GCA_951213105.1. Taxonomy (NCBI): domain Eukaryota; kingdom Metazoa; phylum Arthropoda; class Arachnida; order Araneae; family Amaurobiidae; genus Amaurobius; species Amaurobius ferox. The sequence goes on along the minus strand of OX578138.1, from coordinate 10,582,800 downwards.
TATTTGTGGCCGCTATTGTGTATACAAAAAATAGACCACAGACATCAGACAAAGAGGCAGACAGACATCGACACAAAAATAGTCAAAACATGAGCAGAATATCCTAAAACATATATTGGCATCAATATCTCGAAATCGATTATTTTTATGGAAACAGTACTTTCTGAACGGGTCTGGGTCGTAATCCCGACAGCCGAAATCCCGACAAGCCAGAATCCCGACAGCCGAAATCCCGACATGCCAAAACCCCGACAGGGTCGAAATCCCGACAAGGTCGAAATCCAGACAAGCCAAAATCCTGACAGCCGAAACCCCCTCTTGCACAGACTAATGCAACACTAAGGCGGTCATCGTAGTGACGTCACTAGGGTTAGAATTTACGAATCAGCACCCCCCCCCCCCCACACACACACACATGCGCTGGACTCACGCTCCCTCTTGTCTCCATCCGCTTGCTACGACAATGGCCATATGCTATTTGAATATGCGATTTGAACGTATGCAGAATGTGTTTTTTTTCTTTTTTAATAAAATGAAGTTCCTAAATCTTATACCGACCTGTTATATCATTTTAATCTTAGTCATTTCAATTTGTCAAAATTTATTTCAGTAATGGCATAATTGTTATGATTTAGTGATTAAAACTATTGATTTGTAAATTGTAGAGATGTAAAAACGTCGATAATTTTGATCAAGCTATACATATAGGCGTAGACAGCCATGTGCGTGGGCCCAGCGTGAGTCCAGCGCATGTGCGTAGGGGGGGGGGGGTGCTGATTAGTAAATTCTAACCCTAGTGACGTCACTGCGATGACCGCCTTAGTGTTGTATTAGTCTGTGCAAGAGTGGGTTTCGGCTGTCGGGATTTCGGCTTGTCGGGATTTCGACCCTGTCGGGATTTCGGCTGTCGGGATTCAGGCTTGTCGGGATTATGTCCGGAACCGTTTCTGAATGTATACATATGAGAAGGTAAAGATGAATGCTGATCGTCGGGAGACAGTCGTGTTTATATTACAGGCTCTTGATTCTCTGTAGATACAGCCTCTTTAGCACGTGCATGAAAGGAAGCAAAAACAAATTGAACTTAATGAAGGATCCCGAATAAATCGCTAAAAATACCAATAGATTTAAAGAGGGAATGCCGATTCGAAATCAGGATGAACAATAACTATGGCAAGAAATAGATTTAAAGTAGAGGTACAATAGGCTGTATGGCTTGATGATAATGGATCCCGAGCCAGGTTCGAACTCGGGGACTTGGTTCATACGAAACCGACATTATAAGGTTAGACCAAAAGTTGGCTTCGGATACAAACTTATAATTCGGGTACTGATACCTAGCATCTTTGATCGATGTTCTTGGCAGTCGGCTGCTGCCACAAGGCATTTTAGGGTAAATCTATCATGCAACTGTCGGGATGTATTACGAAGAATGTTTTCTCTTATTTCAGGTGGAGACAAATCCCCGATGTCGGAAGAGAAGGCGGCGGAGAAAATCCAGGCCTCCTTTCGCGGATACAAAACGAGGAAGACCCTGAAGAACAACGGCGTCTTGCCAGCCAAGGGAGACAACCAGTCCAACGGAGAGGTATGAGCACACGTCCCCCGACTTCACAGCTTTACTTATCTTGGTTTCAGGTTGAAATAGAACAGCGCTTTTTCTCATGCCAGCTCATTGACATCATGATTCATCTTGCTTTATAAGAACTTTTTGTAATTTTTAATAATTTTATTTTTGCAAAATAATAGTCGATCAAACTGCTGCAAAATATAATTGACATAAAAAATTTTAACTGTATTCATCTTAAAATTATACCTGTATAAACCAGTTTCTTCAGGAAATGAGTTACCTTTATCGGAATAATAAAAACTGTGGTTGAACCTTGAAATTCACATCGATAGTTTGCATTTACTGGTAGCAAGCGCAAAGTAAAGTGGCGCTTTTTCTTTCACAACCATTTATCCTTATTATTTTAGTATTTTACTAACCCTCCCCCCCCCCTATATTGAACAATTCCATTGATTATCATAAGATCCTAGTTGAAAAATGAAATACAGCACTATGACACGCATTCGATCGTAGATCTTTTCGGGATTCTTGCTACGCCCATGGCTGCAAATCTCCTTAAGGCTGGCCGCACACGCGAAGGGATGAAACTGACAACAACGAATTGTCCTAAGATAAAAACGTCAGAGACAAAATGTTATCTGCGACATGTTTAGTTTTTTCTGATGGTTTGACTCATGGTGAGTCAATATTGCGAAGAATTTAAAGTGACTATTATTTTGTCTTTAGAGAAAAAAAAAACAATTTGCAAGTTTAGGACACATAACATTAACCAAAAACGAACCTTCATTCCCTAACTTGTATCAATCTTTTCGGAATGATCGTTTAGCTGGAAATTGGATGATGCAGTCATGGGCGACCATAGAACTTTTTACGGAAGAAAGCAAACCACTGACGTCAATGGGGCAAACTGAAAGATATCTACATTATCGACTAGGCTAATGTCTCTTTGCAACCCTGAACATCCAGAAGGGGGCAGGTGCTTCATCTCGCCCTCCCGCTATAGGCGCAGGCCTTACCCGAACCAAAGTAATAAATTTGCCGGCATATACTTTCATTTCGAACAAACGTAGTTTAATCTCGCACGACTAGACAGGTGAGAGCTGATAAATGTGTATGCAGCGCCCCTCCTGCCTTCCTGGTTTCAGAAGCTAGATGTTTTGAGAGAAATGTTTCGAGATCTGACCACTTGAAATGAGCGTCTCGACAGGTAAGTGGCTAACCCGGAACAAACGACATGAACTTCATCCTCGAATCGATCTGATAAAAATGACTCCTCTCAAGTTGTATTGTCTCTTCCTCTGTGTGGTCAGCCTCCTATTCCATAACTTATTGATTACTCATTTTGAACCATTGCATTGAGTATCTATAAGAACCGCATTGAAAAACGAAATCCAACATTGTAACCCCCCCCCCCCCCATTCGATTGTTAACCCTATCCGAGACTCTGTCTGCATCTGCTATTGCAAGTCTTAAAGACTAGTGAGTTCGTCTCTGTACACTACACTCATTAATTCATTTTACAAATTTTAAATGCCACGAAAAGAACTGTTTGATTATTACATGATACGTCTAAATCAATGCAAACTGCAGAGCATGTAACGTAAGGTAGTGATTACAGCAAAATGTGTATTAGCTCCATCTTCATTTTATAGAAACGCTATATGTCGCCTTTTTTATTTTGTTTCAATATTCAATTGACAGTTGACTTACCCCAAGAAAAAACCTAAATTTACTATGTTTTAAAAATACAAATCCAGATAACAAATTTACATTATTAAAATTTTAGATCTTGCGCATTAGACAGCATTTTACGTGTGATTTGGGGATCCAGATACATTCGTAGGTGATTTAGGAACAAAAATATATTTTCTATTCAATTTTTTTTTTGGTGTAAACGGACCAATACATAAATCTGGCAACACTATTATTATACTTTATTTGAAATTTGTATGTAAATCGAAAATGGGGGGGGGGGGGGCTTAAGGTAATGAAAGTAGCAACCAAGTGGGTGGAGCTTTCATGTAACTAAAAGCTCCGTCCTTAAATTTCACTTCTTTAACTAATAAAATGCTGATTTTGTTGTCTTTAAAGACTAGCATTCTGTACATGCCTCTTGCGTAGTTCTTATTTAAGTTCGACAATTTAAAATCTAGCCGGATCTTAATTAAGAAACTTGGAATCGTCTGGATAAAGTTTGCTTTTGAATAGATCGCAGAATAATCTCAATAATCTCATTTTAGCAAATCATTTCAATTTTAGTGAAATATTTTAAAAGGAATAATATGCTCTGATAATGCAAGAGTTTTCTTTTGATTAACTTTCGATTTTAAAGGCAATTTGTTTTCTGGGTGTAATGCGATAAAATCCTTTAGACACGTGCTTGCATTTTTAATTACACGGCATTCGTGTTAAAGAGGTAGAAGTCGCTCCTTGCACTACCGAAAACTTGATGCGGACAGCACGTGACGTTTGATCCTTATATAGTGCACTGAATTTACTTCTGTCTCAGTGAAAACAGGATGCATATGATCCAGGGTAAAATGCTTCAAACGTTGAATTGTACTTTGGGCACTTTTCCGGATGGCAACATGTGAAACTATTTCGAAATATCCAAATAACTTATATTTTGTGTAACTTGCCTATTATCAATATTGATAGTATCTGCAATAAGCAATAGGGTCCTTGTATTAAAATATTTTAATAATTAATTTAAAGATTTGGCGTCATATCTACAATTTTGAGGATATTTTCGTCGATCTTAGGGCGAAATATCGCCATGTTGGCAATGTTCCGCTAAATTAGTCTCCAGGTTAGTCAAATTTATCGCCAACCGTTACAGACAGAGGGAAGAGATTTTCTTATATATAAATAGCAAGTGGCAATTTGTTAGTATAGTGGTAAAGTACAAAAGTATTACCCAATGTATTTTCTCTCGTGAATGAAACAAACAAGATCCACAAAATGCTAACAAGTTTATCGCATAAAATCACATATGAAAATTGAACATATTTTGCAATAATATATTTTAATTTTATGTTATTCTTTCTAATAAATTTATTTGAAAAATTAACACATCCCGAGAAGGGTTCATACTAACCTAACGTTATAAAATGTATGCCATTCGTTTTCTAAAATAAATTACATACAAAATGATCATTTACGTAACATTATTGAAAATTTTGATTTGTTAATGATATTTTCAAAATTTCATTTGAAAATTTGCCGGTCTTCCAAACATTCGATTTCGTTGAAATCAGTAGAGTTCCAGTATTCACCGATTGTAAAATTTATACCGAACTTCATTCGAAACGAAATTTGTTCGTAAGATATCCCATCCACAGACTCATATACATACACATACCCACACACAGACATCAATTTCGAAACGTTCGATTCGAGTTCTAGGATGCTTGAGACTCGAAACGAACTCTTAATCCGAAAACTCGATTTCGAATTTTCGACCCCGTCGCAATACTTTCCCTATAATCCATAATATGTATATATGTAAAGTAAAAAAAAAAAGTCTTTAAAAGGCATGTCTTTTCCCGCTAAACAAGTTCCAACATCTTAGGGGGATTCCCTAGTAGCCCAATTTACATTTTTAATTAAACCGCAAAATCTGTTAATATTGAACCAATTTTTGTTAACTTATAAATTTTGAATTGTTCTAATGTAAGTTTCACCCATCCCTAATCAGTTTTAAGATTTCAAACAATTAAGTACCATTGGCAAAATTCTTATTAAGTAGCAGATAAATAACACCATATTAAACATTTTAAAAAGGCACAATGAAATTGCTTCGTCAGGATAACATACAAGAGCGGATGATCAACAAAGGCGAACAAGAATGCACTCAAATAACGCTAAATAAGAACAAAAGTTACACAGCAAGAAAGAGGAATATAATAAATTCTAGTTTATAAACATATGAAAACTCCTATGTGAAATGTAAAATTAACGAACAGAAAGATCAAATTTTAAAAGAAATGCTGACGAAATGGAAGATATAGGGATATATTATAAAATAGTGAAAGTGTAGAGTAAAGGGAGAGGATAGAACAGAAATATAAAATAATTATAGTATCTAAAACATCGTTAAAATTGAAAATAGGGCGTGATAAAAATTGTTGATAAAATTGAATAAACATTTAAACATAAAGTGCAATATATAGAGTTGATTAAAATAAATTTTCAAAGAAAAAGTTCTAGGCAAAATATTTCACTATTAAAGAAATGCAAGGAAAAACATTATTAAAGAGAAAAAAACGATTTTTAAAAAACACATTTAAAAAAACAGGTTTAAATGTAATTAATTTAATGTTTGAATCTTTAGTTATTAAAGTTCCAAAGAAAGTTCAGTAATTGAAAATTTCTACACTTTTTATTAAGAAACATAACCCATGGTTAATACGAAATACATGAGGAATTTTTTTTAGTTCACCCATATATAACAATACCGCATACATAGCATTTCATAAACACCCCAGAGATTCATAAGAATTGAGAAAGTTGTATAATTGTAGAAAGTTGTTAAAATTTTTTATCGCAGGTATTTTTGCAGCAGTTTTGGGCGATTTACTTTTATACATTAAACAATCAATTTTGAATCCATCAATTTTAAACCGAAACCATTCTATAATAACTGGAGAAAACATTTAACAAGACTTAGAAACTTACCTTTCCCTTTTCCCATTATTTTCCGCTTTTTCATCTTAGCCAGCTGAAATCAAATTCATAAAAATTTCTTTAATATAAAATCTATAAAACATTTTTAAACTACAATACCTTCAAAATATTTAATCTGTATAAATTTGTATAGGTTGTGTATTTTATTTTGTAAAATTTTAACCCAATGCAATATTTTGTAGTATGGAAATGGCATTAGTATATTTACTAGCCGAATACCCGTTGAAAATCAACGGTCTCGCAATACGCACCCCCTGAATATTGTCATTTTTTTAATAATTCGCGTTTCACATTTATTCATCAAATCGAATATTTTTGTGTGCAGAACCCCCTAAAGAAGAAAATATTGGAAAATTTAAATTGCGCACGTCTTCCTTTCAAACTATCTACCATTACACCATATGAAAATCTCTATCTCACCCCGAAGCGTACTATTTTATCATCTCCCCTTTCGAACGTTTTTCTTTGGAACACAATCATAAATGAATAGTTTTGAAAAACTCTGTTCGTATTGGGTTTTTTAACAGATGATTGGCCCATATATCAAATATTAAGCCTCTATCACATTTAAAAGGAAGCGTGTCTCACTTATTCCGAAAATCGAACATATTGGCGTTCATCACCACCTAAAGTAGCAAATATTGGAAATTTGAAATTTGCACACTTTCTTTCTTTCAAACTATATACCAGTACACCAAATTTGATATCTCTATCCTATTGTGGAGCATGCTTTTCTATCACTATTTCGAATGTTTTCTGTGTTGCACCCCCTTAAATGATCATTTTTGAAAAACGGTAATATAATCTTAGGTTTTTTTTTTATCAAATGATTAGCCCATATACTAAATTTCAAGCTTCTATAACACTCTAAAGGATAGATCACCGAAGTCAAGCAGCATCGGACGCGGTTGGTACTTGGGTGGATGACCATCTGGGAACACCGCGTGCTGTTGGCAAATTTCGGGCGCGGTAGCCCGGTGGTTTGCGAACTGGATTTGCACGCTGTCGCAACTTCCGCCGTGTTCATGCGGAGTACGATCACGTTAAGCATGTGGGTCCATAAGTCCTTCCGAGAGGTTGGTGGTAGGGGAAGGAGGGTACGGTCCCTGTGGATGCATACCCCACTGAGTTCCGATCTAAATTGGGTGGCACTTCCCGGTCGTCCAAACGGGTACCTTACACCTTTCTGGTAGGTAGGACGGTCTGGGTCTCAACAATAACACTCTAAAGGAGGCGTTTTTCAGTTGTTCGTGAAATCGAATATTTTAGTGTGTGGCATCCGCTACATTAGCAAATGTTGGAAAACTGAAATTGCACACTTTCTTCCTTTTCAACTATCTATCCGCATACCAAATTTGAAGTCTCTAACTCATTGCAAAGTATGCTTTTCTATCATTTTACCCTTCGAATGTTTTCTGTTGAGTACCCGCCCCCTTAAATATACATTTTTGAAAAACCTGATTCTTCTTGGGTTTTCTATTAAATGATTCGCCCATATACCAAATATCAAGCTTCTGTCACGTTCTAAAAGGGGTATTTTTACTTCATTCCTAAAATCGAACATTTTTGTGTGCGACACCCCCTAAAGTAGAAAATATTGGAAAACAGAAATTGAACACTTTCTTCCATCCAAACTATCTACCCGTACACCAAATTTCAAATCTCTATCTCATCCCGAAGTATGTTTTCTTATCAATTCACTTTTCGAACGTTTTCCTCTTGAGCACCCCCTTAAATGAACGTTTTTGAAAAACTATATTCGTCTTGAGTGTTTTCATCAAATGATTAGTCCATATACCTAATTTCAAGCCTCTATCAAATTTTAAAGGAGCTGTTTCTCATTTATTCGGTAAATCGAATATTTTGGTGTGCGGCACCCCCTTACGTAGAAAATATTGGAAATCTGAAATTGCACACTTTCTTCCTTTCGAACGATTTACCCATACACCAAATTTAAAGTATCCATCTTATGGCAAAGTATGCTTTCTTAGCATTTCACTTTTCGAACGTTTTGGGGTGGAGAACCCCCCCCTCTAGAGAGCGTTTTCGAAACATTCGATTTTTCCACGGGGTTTTATCGAACGATCGACCCGTGTAACAAATTGCAAGTCTCTTATCTATTCGGGAAGTGCCTAAAAAAGGCGTGACAGACGGACAGACAGACAGACAAACGAACACTTGGCAATTAGTATATATAGATACTATTAGGAATAGAGAGGACACTTTCCGGATGACAATATGTAAAACGCATTCGAAATACCCAAATAACTTATAATTCACACAACTCAAAATTGACAATAATCAATATTGATAGAATCCTTAATAAACAATAGTGTCCATATATTAAAATAGATGATTCATCAGCTTGGCGGGATTTTCGTCAACTTAGTTTTATTTTTGAAATGTTGATGATATTTTCGTTAATCTGGGGAGATTGGCGATATTTCGCTAGATTATTTGCCAAATGTATCGAAAAGCGTTATAGTCAAATTACGACATTTGCACCAATTAGGCAACTTTTAAAAAAGTCGATTAGTTGGCGATATCCCGCTAGATTGTTCGCGTTTTGTCTCGGAAAATGTAATGTAAAAGCGATGGGGTCTCCGAATTGACCACGACTGAATACGAGGAAACGAAAAAAAATCCGATATAGGCAGTACATGACTTTTCCTACATCATTAAACGAATCAGACACAGTGAAATAATAGTGTACAAGATCCACAGTGCAATAATTTTTGCAAACGAATGATCCCACGAAATTGAAATTGTGGGCTTTTGACAACTTGATAATCCAAACAAATAACTTAATTCTGATTTTCACACTGACTTAACGAATCTGATTTTTAAAAATAACTTTCATACCCACATGCGAAATCCTCATCAAAATGAAATCGCATTTAATTAATATCAATTCCGTGAAATAAACGACTATTAGCATATTCTTCGACGCCAAAATATAAGTTATTACAAAAAGTATCTTTTCGCATAAATGGAACGATCTAGATTCACTAAAAATATGCTACATACTTTGTAACTGAGAATATAACAAAACGCATGATCTATTTTAATACATTAAAATGCCAGGAGCTGTCCTCTATGACCACAGAATTCCTCCCGAAACTCAGAACCAGATAAAAGCAAGAGTCATGGACCCAGGGCCCCAATTATAAAGGAACCCTGTAAAGCCAGCTTACGTAAAAAAGAACAAACTAACAATCAATTTATATATATTTATATAAAAAAGTTATTGATCTGAAACTTCTGCCTCTAAACATCGAAGATGCAGCAATTGTGTGCAATTTATGCAGTACTTAACAGATCATTTCAGAATGTATGCAGAAAAATGCGAATTCATATATATTTGATAACCAAACATTGAAAGTGTTATTTTTGCTGATTAACATACACTGTCAATATAAAATGGAAATTTCAGATAATTCCTTGATATTAAGAGATAATTTCAGCTGGGTGAGAAATGTCGCAAATTCTCAGTCTTGTACTATTAGTAGGGGGCCCAGAATGCTTTGTGGGACCCAGGACGGTGAGAAAGATTAGTCGGGCCGTGCCGAAACTTATTCTGGGTTTCACTTTTGTCAAATACATAGTATACTTAATTAATGAGCAAAACAACGACACATAAGTGACATACTTTATTTTTGTTTCACAGAACTTAGAAAGCTCATAGGAGTTTAATATTACCCCAGATCTGATAAAGTAATTTACAGGAAAAATTAAGGAATTGAGGAAAATATACATTCAATGGTTAAACATATCACAGAAAAGTTTAAATATATGATATAGACCACAATATATAAAATGCATACAGAATGAAGTTATCTATCGAAGCTGTATAATTTTAAGAAAAATAAAATGTCAGCATGTCAACTTAACAATCTTTCCCTAATACCTTGAATTATCGCCACACACACAACACAACTCAATCAAAACCATCAAAACAATAGATTTATTTACAGGCTTAAAACTGGTAATTTTCTAGTTTTCAAATCAGCATTTATAACAGCAGTACAGGTAGAACACATAGAACTTTGAAAGCAACATAAGAATACTGTACGTTCATGTAACTTAAAATGCAAATTGATCTATGAATAAGTTTAAAATTGAAATAGCATAACCAATCTGTACTACTTACAAATCAGTTGTTATTCTTTAATTAGAAAAACATCATACAATCTGATTATTTAGCGGTGTCGACCTAGTTAATCTTTATGGTTCTTTCCTATTAAAAATACTTCAAATATCCGCTTTCTTGACGTAGACTTACAACGTTCTCACGCACAATGTAGCCTCCAGCTTTATTAACAAGAAGCCAGATGAAAGATTTTCACGTCCTTGTGAGATTACGCAACCTATAAATTTAAAAGGACTCAAACTTCGCCGATCATGTTCAGAACACACACACTGATCAGAAAACTGTCCGTATGGAACCTGCCTGAATTCCTGTCTTATTGCTTGTTCTGCGCATACGACTGATATGACGATTTGAGTTGAGACTGCGTCACCCGCTGCAATTTTTCAAACCTCTGCGCACGCTGTTTACGTTAGGATATTGCCAATTCAAAGTTGCTTTTGAATAAGGGGTTTAAAAATATATAATTATCAGTAAATATGTATCATATAAATATTTCGTAAAATATAGACAATCGTTCTGCTCTGATACAATTCGGTTCAGCCATCCTTCCCCTTTTTTCGATACAATAGAATAGAATAAACCTGATGTCCAGTTCATGATTTTCTCTACAAAGCGTGATACATATTATTATTACATATTTAGAACTCATTCTGTTTCATTCTCATGTATACCCACATTAATTAACCTATACTACAAGATTAAAATATAGAAGTTTGAGCTACTTTGTTGGTTAAATAAAATAATTCATTTATTCTTATTGCAAAATCCAAATCATAATACCATCCACATTTAATTAATATTACTTTTAAAATGGGAGAAATTTTGAGAATGAGTTAGCGTCGAAAGGAAACTATTCGTAAAATGTTTTTCCCCATGACTGAAACGCGGTAGATCTACAAGAATTATATCAATGTACTTGATGCGGATTAATTTATATGGAAACCTAACTTATCTACCGATACGTCATACTTCTTTAAATTTCATATAAATTTTTTGTGCATGAATTCGCAAAACATCCCAGAATTCTGAAGTGTGTGTCATTAGTTTTCGAAACGTGGATGGATCGAAAGATGGCCCGAACGTGGAAATTTATCGAAAACTCTATTTCGAATTTTCGACCCCTTCGCTATCTCTTTGCTAGTACATGGTAATGTGTATGTAATGTGCATGTTGAGAAAATTATAAATTGTTACAAAGAACGACATATTGTAATTGATAAAATTATCCTTTATTATAAAATGCATCTAATCCGAGGGAAAGATAGAGCATGGAAAGGCAATGTCGCAAATTAGAACTTTTATGATAATGTTGAAAATCTACATTTTGTGCACCTCTGCCTCAAAATATGCATAAATGAATACACTTAAGCACCTATAACACAAGTTGATCTATGGTAGTCATGATGAACCTTGGGAAGAAAGACCTTAGCCACAAGGGGTGAGAACCAGTACAACTAACCTCCAAAATCTCATTGCCGACCTCCATGAAACGCACTTGTTTTGACGCACTTATCGTCCACAGTGACGAAAAACAATATTCTGGAATAAATCGTCTCTTTTACATGTATTTCTTTTTTTCCTTCTTTCTTATTCTTACGGGAGTCTAAAACAATCATATCATTTTTCGGGGATAATAGAGCAATTTAAGTTCGAACATCCCCCCATTCCATTGCGAATTTATACTACAATGCACGAAGGCACGATGTAGAGTCACTGCGCAATAGTAAACCAATGTGCATGTAAAATTCAAGATGGAGAATGCGCCAGATCTCTATATAAGAGCCTTAGAATAAGCAGTCCATGGAGATAAAGGTAAGGAGTTAAAATTCCATTCTGAGAAAATGCAAATTTTATTTGAAACAATCAAACAGGAGGCTCTGCGATAAGATAAGCGCCCCCTTCATTATATATATTTCTATGGTGAAAGATTTCAAATAATTATTTAAAACTATCAATTTTGTAGAAATAAATGAGTAGGGCAATGCAAATTAGAAACGGAACAATACGAAATTATTCAAAACTATTTTATTATTCAGTTTATTTTTATCTCCCTATATTCTGAACCCTCTCCTACAACTGTGAAAAAATACTGATTAATTATACTGATCATTAGGGAATCTTAATTAAAAAATAATCAAAATTAAATATACTCAATATTATTCCTCTCTATTGTATCAAATGGAAACAAAGAGCGCTTTACTACCGCTAGCAACACCTAGATATAATTGTCAAAGCGTTATGACAATTTCAAGCATTTACCCATAGAAGTTTTTTCTCCTTCTCTCTAACTCCATGACACAGTCCATTTATAGTATTTTCTTATTGAATAATTTCTCACAAAAACACGTGTTTTTAGGTTTCTAATGGAAAAAATTCCATCATAAATCTTTTTTCGATGCCGTTGAGTTATTGATCTGCAAGCTTTACAAGTCATCCCGACAAATGACGTCATAGCGTGATATAACACCGGAAGAAATATCCTGCCGAGATTCAAAAACGAGAAAAGTAAACTACTGTAAACAAGATGGATTGTAAAGAAAGCTCTCCTTAAAGGTATCAAGATTCCGAAAGAAAAACAATTTCCTATTTTCCATTGAGTTTAAAAATCGAAGTTGGAAACTGTGATTCGATGGTCTGTGAACTGAACTGTGAACTGTGAATTCGATGAACTGTGATTGAGGGAAAATCAAGTGTTCGGTTTAAAACTTTTAAAACTTTTCAAAAATATTAAAATTTCCTGTTTTCTTCCTTTATTGATTGCGGCATTTAATATGTAAGAGATTGCCATCACTTCAGATCAGTTAGCCAAGTAGAAGCTTATCGATGTGACCAACACAGAGGCAGGTTGAACTGATATGTAAAACGCTTATTGTAATAATGAAAAACGTCAGCAAACCGTGGTTTGGGAAGTAAAATACTTTTCAATATTAATAAGATTAAGAATATTTAACATTAGAATTATATAACATATTAGTATTTAGGCCCGTCAAAAGCAAGAAAACTGGCGCATTTAAAAAAAATTAAATTGACGTTTTTAATTCATTTATTTATTTATTTCTTATATTTGCATTGCATAGCGTTTAAGGTCAAAAATACTTGTCCTTGACTCAGCAAACAGTGAATATATGTTCTGACCCGTTCTCAATACTATAAATATGCAAACAATTGGCTTATTAGGTCACCGGAAAGATTCTAGCTCTGGAAAGTATTTTTTACTTTTCCTTCATTTCATTCGCCCCGGGGAGTGACATCGAAAATCTGGCTCTGTTAGGTTCTGCTCAATGATTAATACTATAAGCGTGCTAAAATACAGCCTTCTAAATCAGAAGTTTTATAGGTCATCATCAATCATTAATCATTTTATTGTTAACCTATGTTTTAGAGTACTGACTTTGTTTGCGTACTTTTGGTGTTCTTGGAAGTCCAACTTCAACTGAACGCATTATTCTCACTAGCTGCGAAATTGCAAGCAAAACAGCAGTACTTGTAGTCAGTGGCGCACCCAGGATTTCTTTAAGGGGGGGAGTTCATCCTTGAGATAGTTTTTTCCCCAGTGACGTCATGATATATATATATATATATATATATATAATTTGAAAGTCCAATATATATATATATATATAAGTTTGTGTGTGTGTAATTATTTTATAATAAATCGTTTATTCGAATTATACTCGTAAATCCGTTCGGGCATTTCCCATTGAGCATTGGTAATGCATGTTGATCTGACGCCAGTACAGTATATACAAATGGTAAATTTATTTTTTATTTATATAAAAACTCTTTTGGTGTTATGAATATACTACATGCACGTATTTGCAATAAGAAGCCCAAGGCATAGGTATTAGAAAATAACATAAAATAAACTCACCCACCAGGTGATCAAAGGAGAAAACTAACATATATTCATATCTGTAAATTATATGTATAACATCAGAATAATATAAAAGTTATTTTTTAGTTCTAATAGATTATGAAAGAGTTAATTCTCATGAGTCAATGCATGGATTTGTTACTGCGCACTTCACAGGTTATAAGGCAATGTCCAGTCGACGAGGATTCTTTGCAAGTTCATTTAATACGTCTTCTGCAGTTGGGGTATGATTCCTGTGAATGTTCAGAAGAGCTAGACCGTTCATTCTTGCACTTTCAATGGAATTGCGCAGGTACGTCGTAGGACGGCGTAGGGTTGAGAATGATCTTTCGCTTGTGCAAGTAGAATCTGAAAGGACGGCTAATATTTTCAGAAGTCTAAATATATTAGACATAATATATTGGTTGCATATAGCCAGACCTTCTATAGCAGTTTTCGGGGGTCTAACTTTATCGTGTCCCCCTGCTCTCATAATTCTTTTATACCACAGTGTTAGCTCAGAATTTAAGTTTTCCCGGCAACCGCCCAAGTCGTAAGCATAAAACTGTGTGAGCGCTGTGAACGCTTCAAGCTGTGAAGATTGCAAAACTGAAGGATGATCAGTTGGTAGAATGCACTGCAATCCTTTTAAAATTTCTCAGTGTGTTAGGAAGCGTAAATCCAGCTGGAGCAAGAAAGAATCGGCTAAGGTGAACACCTTGTGAATGCAAAAGAGCGAAATCACAAACTAGCAATTTGTTACCGTGCACAGCAGAGAATTGGCTTGTGTTGACGAATCCTTATCTATCCAGTCTGATATTTTTTGAGTGTTTCAACAACTGGATCATAAAGCTCTATTACTGCTGTTACAGCGTCCTACCTTTCCAACCATCGGATTGCACAGAGATGTTTTAGTTTTTCTCGTCGCGAAGTAGATGTTTCCACATCATTTATTGCGGTCGTGAGTACATGTTGTCTTTTTGGAGTGTTCTGGAATTCATACAAGGTTGCTATAGTTGCCAGGCAATTTCTTATTGCTGTGACCTCACACGCTTTTGATACTGCCAAGTTGAAGCTGTAGGCAGAGCAGTGTACATAAAGAGCGGACGGAATCACTTCCCTCACATGGGCTTGCACACCATTTAGTCTTCCGCTCATTGAGGCTGCTCCATCGTAACCTTGGTAACGCAACTTTTTGATCTTCACATTTAATGCCTGCAGCTTGTTTATTATTATCGTTACAATTCTTTTACCCGTTACATCATGGATAGGAATGAATTGAAAAAAAAAATTCTTTCACAACGAATTTTTCCCTGTCGATATAACGAACGCATAGCGATAATTGTTCTACACCTGTTATGTCCAGGGGCGCGGTAGCCCATTGGTTAGCACGCTGGAGTTGCACTCGGTAGGCCCGGGTTCGATTCCAGCCACTGCCAAAACTGCCGCCGTGTTCATGCGGAGTACGATCACGTTAAACATGTGGGTCCGAAAGTCCTTCCGAGAGGTTGGTGGTAGAGAAAGGAGGGTACGGTCCCTGTGGATGCCTCCCCCACTGGGTTCCGGTCTAAATTGGGTGGCACTTCCCGACCGTCCAAACAGTTACCTTACACCTTTCTGGTAGGGGCGCGGTAACCCATTGGTTAGCGCGCTGGAGTTGCACTCGGTAGGCCCGGGTTCAATTCCAGCCGCTGCTAAAACTGCCGCCGTGTTCATGCGGAGTACGATCACGTTAAACATGTGGGTCCGAAAGTCCTTCCGAGAGGTTGGTGGTAGGGGAAGGAGGGTACGGTGCCTGTGGATGCCTCCCCCACTGGGTTCCGGTCTAAATTGGGTGGTACTTCCCGACCGTCCAAACAGTTACCTTACACCTTTCTGGTAGGTCGGACGGTCTGGGTTTCAACAACAACAACACCTGTTATGTCCGCTGATTTTTCATGCTGCCACAACTGTCGCCGTGTTCATGCGGAGTACGATCACGTTAAACATGTGGGTCCGTAAGTCCTTCCCAGAGGATGGTGGTAGGGGAAGGAGGGTACGGTGCCTGTGGATGCCTCCCCCACTGGGTTCCGGTCCAAATTGGGTGGCTCTTCCCGGCCGTCCAAACAGTTACCTTGCACCTTTCTGGTAGGACGGACGGTCTGGATCTCAACAACAACAACACCTGATATGTCAGTTGTTTCATCGGCGAGGATGGCAAGGAAAGTTGAATCATTTATTTCACAAACAAGCTTGCGAAGTATCAAATTATTAGAGGCTCCAATTACTTTACTCTGAATTTGTGGGCTGATTTACTGCGCATTTCCACCGTTGCATTCCAACATTTGTTTCAGAATGGAGTCATACTTACTTCGGAAACGGAGCAATTCTCGTAAGTTTCCTTCTCATCTAGTTTTTCGATCGCTGCAATTTTTCCCGAATCTATGTGCCCTCTGAACGCGAGTTCTTGCTCTCCACAAAACAAAACTGTTTCAATGATTAGTATGATATTTTTTCTGCTTTCTAATTCTTTTCTCACTGCCGCAGTATCTAATTGCTCTTCCACAGACTTTTTCTTTCCCCACGTAATGTCACTCAAAGTTCCAGCAATCTCTATTGATTGCTTATGATAGTGACACTTTTATGCTGGGAAAATCGCTCGACGGTTTTTTCCGGTTATCAAATTTAGCTTTACATAACTGATCTTAGGGCTGCTTACCAGATCCGGCACCATCATTAGGGGCAAATGGTGCACAAAATTTGCAAAAGGCTCCACCCAGAAAGTCTGAATAAGCAAGCCATTTCCACCGATAAAGCCACTGGAATCGTAAATTTCTTTTTCCTTTTGTTGGAAAAGCAAATTATGGATTGGGTTCCCAGACGTTGTTGAGAATGTCCAGTTTTTACTTTCCTTATATACATAATGTATAAGGAAAGTATTGTGAAGGGGTCGAAAATTTGAATTCGAATTTTCGACGGGAGAGCACGTTTCAAGCATCCCTGATCACGAATCAAACATTTTTGAAGTGATATCTGTGTGTGTGTGTCAGTGAGACTGTGGAGACGATAACTGACGAAAGAATGGGCCCATTCGAACGAAATTTGGTACAAAAATCACAATCCGTAAACACTGGAAGCCTATTGTTTTTATACGCAATCGAATGTTCAGAACCCCCCTAAATTTTCGAATAGAATTTTGAAAAATTGTCTAAAAATCAAAACCACTAAAAAAGTTACGCAAATAGACATTTCTTATGTAATTTTTCATTATAAAACGATTGACATAAATTTTGGAACGCTAACATGAACCGTTCTCGAGATATTGTACATTTTTCATAAAAATTATCAAAAAGTCATATAAAATAAAAAAAAAATATTTCCTATTGAGACACATGTTCACTTTTCATATGTAATACCATGCGATAAATTGGGTGACATCATTCTCGTGAATCTAGCTCGTTCCATTCATGAAAAAGAATACTTTGAGCAATACTTTTGTATTTGAACTCCAATAGTCATTTATCTGCTGTAAGAATAACTTATTTCTTAGTGCATAACGCTTGGCGAGATTTTGGCGACGAATTTGACGGAATGTCGCCAACTTGGTGACTTTTTGAAATGTTGCCAAATCAACGAAAATCTCGCCAAATGGATAAAAACGACGCTAAATCAATGAAAATGAGGACTAATTGTCGAAAATTCAATATCCTGGAAAGAATATTAGTATCTATTATAAGAAAACACTATTTTTTTACTGTAAAAGTAGTAAATTCATTACCTTATATAACGAAAGTAATGTGTTGCCCACATCAGATTTTTTATCATTCGATATATCTTTCTCTACAAAGAATCCAATATCATATGGGTGTGCTTTAGTAAAGCTTTGAAAGTCAATCAGGATCATTTAACATTCGTCGGGTTTAGATGACACACATGGCTTTGCACCGTTATTCTATCCCGATATAAGTGTTGAACTAGGGGCGACTTCACTAACAGAACCGGAGAAATTGTCAATAAAAGCACCACATTCGTGCTGAGAGGAAGAAGAAGCACTTGGGATGGATGGCGTTATGTCTGCGTTTGCACTACTCATGCGAGAGTCATTTACACGTGGCTTTTTACAAAAGAAATGTAAAATTGAAGTAGGTGATCTTTTAGACATACCGAACAGTATACAGTAACTTTAGATTATAATTTAAAAATAGAATTCAAATATCAACGCCACTGATTTAACGAGCTCAATTTGTGATTAACTGACGAAAATTCGAAGCTTGAATAAAAAGCACCAGTTTGCGGGGGCAGAGTCAGAACTGAATGACAAAAGAACAAAATGAAACAATTAAAGTTCCTTTTTTCTTATAGCTGGGTTTGATGCTTACTACGTCAGACGATACTGGTTTCGAGGAGAGTACAATCCGTTTTGTACTGAAGAATTTCGTGGAATTTACAGAAATTTTGTGACAAAAACTGTATGTGACATAAGCACGTATACCAACCGCTCTCACAGATTCTTTACTGCTACATTCCTCCAGTAACAAGAATCCGGTTGCCTCCCACCCCTCACACCCCAACTTTAGAGTTCTTCCAAAAGAACTCTGTCAATCACAGAAACTGGAGATTCCATTGTCAACTTGGGTAGGTGAGCCAGCGCAAGGAAAAATGACAATCACTGGGAATCAACGCCAATCAGCTTTCATGCACACAGTATTTTTTTTTCCTTAGCTTTACCGGCAGTTTTCAAATTACTAAAAAATAACCTTGAAAGTAACTTAAATCCTGGCACTATATTTTGGCTCAGGGGGGTGGGGGGTTAATCCCGTAACCACCCCCCCCCCCTTGCGTACGCCACTGCTTGTAGTTAATAAATAACTAATCACACAGAATATAAAAAAGCTAACAACGGTTTCAAGTACAGCAGATGATGTGGAGTTCAGTGACATAAAGCTAAAATTTATGGTTCAGAAAATATAAGATTTACTTATAAGACGCACTTATTAATTACAAGGCATACTTATAAATTATAAGACATAAAAAGTAAGATCGACTGTGTTGTTTACAATAATAATGATAGTAATAATAACTACTGCTCACTAGCATGTTGCTTTTTGTGTATAACACGGTGTCGGCCTTAGCTTCTCCTCTCTGCAGTTTGCCATTTAGTGCTTATTCTTTCTTAATTATGGGTGTTTTTATTGTCTCATTACGGGTTTTTTTATTGTCTCATCTTTTCGTTCTCCATTTTCGATATATTTTTCTCTAGAATACCCGCAGACCACATGAGATCCATTCATAACAATATTTCTCTAAAATTGAACTTCCCCCTCCACACATACAGAAAGAAAATTATACAATATCTATTTCAATCAACCAAATACTTATAGAGTAATTTTAATCGAATGAATATTTTTATTTTTCCGAAATTAATATTTTCTATTTTTCCCGAATCAATATATTCGATCGAATCAATATTTTCTATTTTTTCCGAAAAATTTACTTCTTACCCCTAGAGTAACAGAAATCATTTATTTACCCTTAATCCGATTTTGATATTTGTCAAGCCATTCCATCAAGTGACGTCAAAGCAAGAACGATGTTATTCCTTCGAGATTTAGAAAAAGGAAGCGGGAAATCAGTCAGGAATAGAATTGTAATGAAATTTAAATTTTATTGAATGGAAAACATATCTTTGGAGAATTTTACTGAAAATTTCAAAGAGTAAGAAAAATATACGACGCTCTGTAATTTAAAATCAAGAGTAAAACCAATAGAAATTGGAAATATAAGAAAATAATTCTATTTTGAAATGTTGGAAACTAGCTGTCGAGTATTGTAAGAATTTCACAAATATCCCTCCCCTTTTTCTGAAAGAAAATTTGGGGGAAAATATAGAGGAAGTTGCAATTCGACTTTCTTCAGAAAAATGAAAACAGGTGAAACCTAAAGGGGAATAACTGTAAAAATATTCAAGCATAAAAGATTACAAAATGTTTGGATAAATGATCAGATTTCAAAGTCTTATTTGAGTTTTGTTTTATAACAATTTATATTTTGACAATCCTCATAAAAATATAAAAATATATGAAATTCCGAATCCATTTCTCAGTTTTCTCTCGAATATAAGAAACTTTATCTAATTCTACATTTTTTATAGCAAAGCCGGATATAAAGTTTCGTGAAAATCCATTAATATACATTTCGTGGCCGCTACCGTGAACACAATAAATCGACCTCAGACGGACATCGCTCCAAAAAGAGTCAAGATCTGTTCAGAAGGTCTTAAAACATATATTGGTGACAAAATCTCGAATTCGAAAATTTCCAAATTTTGAAAACAATACTTTCTATATGCTATATTACATAGTATGAGAAATTAAACATGTATAATATTCTAATGAAGAAAATGTGTGAGTGTGAGGGAGAAATAATTTTGCAGAGTGGAGAAGCTGTTATTTCCACTGATAGATGTTTAACGAGCCTTTCGCTTCAAGTAATGACTTCGCTTTTTCTTTCAGATTGAGGAGAAAACCGAAGAACTGCCTGAGCACCCAGAGGAAAAGATTGCAAAGCCCAGTTCAGCGCTGTCTACGGATCCAGACGAAATAGTAAAGTGATTTTATAGCTCATTATTTTTGATTGAAAGTGTTATAATGAAAAAGTTTTTACAGTTAAACAGACATTTTCGAAATGGTCTTGTTAGCACATGCCATTTCGTCAATTTTTCGTCAACACATACCGTTTCGTCACATTTCAAAAAGGATATTTTTTTAGAATGGTTCTTTCTGGAAAATAAATTAAAGAGAATAAGACCCCCCCCCCCCCCCAAAAAAAAAAAAAATCTACTTATACAGCTTAAAATGCCTACTCTTTTACATACGGGTTTACCATTTTTATAGCCTCTTGAGCCAGAATATTTAAGAATATTTAATGCAATTATTTTTTAACTGAAATATTTTAACATATTGAATGTATCTATCATTTTGACGCAGTATTAAAAATATTGGATCTATTTGCTTTTTACCCTGAACATTTAGCAATATTAAATATTGTGTGCTCTTTTTCTGGAACATTTAAAGATATTGGATGTATTTACTTTTTAACCGAGGTATATAAAATGTATTTGTTCTTTTACCAGAATATTTAATAAAATTGAATGTATTTGCTTTTCGAATTTTGAATGCATTTTATCTTTAACCGCAGAATTTAAGAATTATGAACGATTTAGCAGGGGTATTTGAGATTGTTGAATATGTTTGCTTTTCAGACTAAACATTAAAGAATTTTGAA
The DNA here is from genome assembly GCA_951213105.1 of Amaurobius ferox. Taxonomy (NCBI): domain Eukaryota; kingdom Metazoa; phylum Arthropoda; class Arachnida; order Araneae; family Amaurobiidae; genus Amaurobius; species Amaurobius ferox. The sequence goes on along the minus strand of OX578138.1, from coordinate 10,561,279 downwards.
TGTATTTGTTATTCATTAGGAAGATTAGATAATTTTGAATGCTCTTCAGCAAGAATATTAAAGAACATTGAATGTATTTGCTCTTCGGTCAAAACATTCAAAAGTATTGCTAGTTTGTTCGTCCCCCAGAACTTTTAAAATATTGAAAGTATTTGCTCTTTGGTCGAAGCATTTGGGAATACTACATATTTTTGCTTTTTATCTTGAGTATTTAAGGATATGAAATGCATTTGTTCTTTCATCTAAGTATTAAGAATATTTAATTATATTTATTCTTTAGCCGAAACAATTAAGAATAATAAATGCATTTGATTATTTTGAATACTCTTTAACAGAATAAATAAAGAATATAGAATGTATTTTCTCTTTAGCCGGGCATTTAAGACTATTTAATGTATTTATTCTTTAGCTGGAACATTTAAGCTTATTGAATGTATTTGGTCTTTAGCAGAAATATTTAAGAATACTGAATTTATTTGTTATTTAGTCAGAGGATTTAAGAATATTAATTGTATTTGTTCTTTAGCTGGAGCATTTAAGAATAAAAAATGTATATGCTTTTAACAGAAGCATTAAAAAGTATAAAATGTATTTGCTCTTTAGCCAAAACATTTAAGAATATTTGCTGTATTTATTGTTTAGCTGGAATATTTAACATATTGAATATATTTATTCTACAGTCGGAATATTTATGAATATTGAATATATTCGTTATCTATTCGGAGTATTTAAAAACGTTAAATTGCATTTGTTCTTCAGTGGGAACATTTAAGAGTAATGAAAGCATTTGCTCTTTAACAGAAGGAATTAAAGAACATTGAATTCATTTGCTCTTTAGCCGCAGCATTTAAGAATTTTTAATGCATCTGCTCCTTTGCTTTCCTATTCGAAACATAGCGTGATAAAATCCAAAACGGTAAGGTGTTTCTTTCACCAGAAAACTAATTGTCCTTACATTCAGTGTTATTGCGATAAAATAATATGGGGAACAAACGTACTGTTTTACAGTGTAAGCACGAACTATCTCTCTAATCATTATGATAAATACAATAATTAATAATAATTACAACACAAATTATGCTAATGTCTGCTAAATCTTTGGAAGTTAATAAATTAATTTGTGAAAAAACTGGAAAGAACGTAAAAACGTAAAAATGTTACATTTTCAGTGATATGAATCTGTTATTTGAAGTCGTAATAAACAGATTTAAAATACATAACTTAAGCAATCTTGCCGAGCATAGCGTCCGTCTTAGCACGCAAACTTCAATGCTTCTTTTCAGTGATAAATGCCAGACATTTTTTACGATTGCTAATGATATTCAGAGCTGGATATAGGTCACATCCGAAATGTTCCAAAGTCACGGTTTCAGAGAAAAGAAAAATTGTTTTGACCTTTAAAATATGTTGCTGATGTTTTACTTTGTCTACAGTACATAACATATGCAAAGGAAAAGTATTGTGAAGGAGTCAAAAATCTACATTCAGATTTTGATGGATTTATAAGTTTTGAGCATCGCTGATACGAAGCGACTATTTTTTATGCGTGTGTGTATGTGTGTGTGTGTGTGCGCGCGCTTCTATCTGCGTCTGAGAATTTCTAGAAATGATATCTCTTGAACAAATTGAGCAAATCGACGGAAATTTAGTACGATTATTACAATCGATGAATGTCAGAGACCTTTTGATTTTCGGGGTGAACAGATTAAGGGAAGGACATTAATTTAGCGATTATTTTTTCGAAAACGGAAAAAAGCGTTAGAAAATATAATTGCATTAAGGATATTAGAACAGTAGATTCTTTGTATATAATATTTTACTTTAAAGCGATGAGTATCATTTATGGGTATGCTAACATGAACCTATCTCAAGATATTGCCCATTTTGGATCTAAAATAGGAAAAGAAATCATAAAAATCGTTATATACTCTGTTTATTATCCCATTGGTAGGTGTTTTACAAATACTATGTTTGAATAAAATATCTATACAGAAAATAAATTAAAGCTATTTTAAGATTATCCCTAACCATTCTCGACATATTTGAAATTCACCTTTTCCCACAGGGTGTGGTACATATCAAGGGAATTATTTGAAATGTGATATGTTTAATAAGACCCATTACAATAATGGGCATTTTCATTTTCAGCCATATAAAGTCGTATCAATGAATAAAATGCACCTTGGAGGATAAAGGAAACTAATGCAACGTGAATAATTACAAATATCTCAATAATGCAGCATACCGTTGTTTCAAGAATACGCTGGATCTCCTTCATCACTGCAAGAGAACCAACAAACCCAAAGTCTAAAAGAGGAATGGACACAAAAGGAAGAAACAGAGGAGTTTATATACCCAAGATCTGGATTAACAGAGAGCCAATCAGACAGCATCATGAAGAGCAGTCCAGCCAATAATAAACGAGAAAAACCACAAGAGATTTGAGTGCACCAAACCACAAAAGGAATATTCAAACAGGAGACATCAAGTCTAAACTAATGAGACACAAGAAGACGAAAAATAGGTTAAACGCTGAGTAGGAAACCTTTATGGCGCTACAAGACAACTTTCGGAGGACTAACCCCTATTTTATGAGGGACGGGGGTTATCTCTATCTCTTTTAGAGATAGAGAGAAAAGACCAATTGCACAGTTGTAGAGCAATGCCAAATTAGTACAAAAATGTTTTTGTCGATAGAAAAAACTGTAAATAATTGGCCAATAAGATAACTTTAACAGCATGCGACTCTTTAAAATATAAAATCGAAGCATTATACACAGTTAGAACAACAGTTGTATAACAAACTACTCAATAAATTTAGTTTAAATGCTAACTACACTACCCGACATAGAAAATGCAACACCATGAAGCTTAGGCTGTTTAATTATGCAAATTGCGAAACAAACGTAGCTAGCCGATGTATGCTAATGATCTGAAATGAAACTAGGTCACGTTAGAGTGCGGGATAAAAGAGGTGGAAACGGCCGATTAGCCAACAATTGTTACTTCTTCTTCTTCTTCTTCGACCCAGACCGTCCGACCTACCAGAAAGGTGTAAGGTATCTGTTTGGACGGCCGGTAAGTGCCACCCAATTTAGACCGGAACCCAGTGGGGGAGGCATCCACAGGGACCGTACCCTCCTTCCCCTACCACCCACCTCTCGGAAGGACTTGCGGACCCACATGTTTAACGTGATCGTACTCCGCGTGAGCACGGCGGCAGTTTGGGCAGCGGACCCGGGAATCGAACCCGGGTCTACCGAGTGCAACTTCCGCGCGCTGACCACAGGGCTACCGCGCCCGCAGCAATTGTTACTGTCTATCTCCTACGAAAACTCGTTTTCCGAGCTGTTTTTCGTTTCAGAAGGCACGTGTTGTTAAAAAGATGCCTGGCTGATGACGCCGAAGACCGTTTCAGCATTTGGACGATCTTGCGAGGAGATTCATTTTAAGCCTACTTACAGCTGGATAGTCGTACCAAAGTATCACCGATTTGGAGACGATCGATTGGAGAAGGGCATGTGAATCATCGCAGTGGTACAGGCCCGTACAGACGTACGTCAGCACGCGCTGATCGACGCGTTCGAAGGCATGCTATAGCAGCCCCACAGACGATGACTGTCGACATTCTGCAAAATTTGCAAGGTACGTTAAATGTTCCAATATCAGCGAGAACAGTTTCTCGACGATTGGACGAAAGCGGCTTGCACTTAAACCGTCCTTTACAAAGACTGCTATTGACGACAAGACACCAACTTGAGACATAGCAATGGTGACGAACCCGAGCCTCTTGGATGACTGAATGGGACAGGGTAGTGTTCAGCGACGATTCACGGTTGTGTTTGTTGAATAGCAGTCGCTGTGTGAGTCTGAAGGCGACGTGGAAACAACTCCAATTCTGCATCGACTGTTGAACGCTATACTGCTCGGCAACGCGACATCATGGTTTGGGATGCCATCGACTTCGATAACCGGTCAACTCTGGTCCGCATTAGAAGCTCAATGACTGCACGACGATATGTGGATCAGGTGCTGCGGTCGGTTGCACTGCCCTAAATTCAGCGGTTGCAAAATGTTATTCTCCAACAAGATAACGCGTGACCGCATACGGCAGTCATCAGCAGACAAGCCTTGGAAGGTATTAAGATTATTTCTTGGTCTCCGCTGTCTCCAGATCGCTCACCCATCGAGCATGTATGGGACGTGATTGGCTTCGTTTGACTGTCGCGTCCCCACCTCAAACAAAGGACAACCTGTGGAGGATGGTTGAAGGCATATGGTCATTCATCCCTCAGAAAACCATATGCACATTCACTGCATCTTTTCCTTGAAAGGTTGCTGCTTGTATCGCCGCAAAAGGCGGTCCTACTGCCTACTGATAACCCTGTTTGTGCCATTTGCTTTTTCATGGTGTTGCATTTTCTGTGTCGGGTAGAGTATGTTATTTGACATACGATTTGTCGGTAAACATCATCGCAATCGAAGCCAGAAAAATATGTAAGCTAATCTGGTGGTGAAAGAACATTCTATCTGCAGTATTGTATCTTTACGTTATGTGTTTATCACTTCGTCCTATTGTTATTTCGAATTTATGAGCCATGACTACTATGTTTACTAATAAAGAATATCACGAAATGATCCTTACTTTTGGAGCATGTAACCGGAATTCCAATGCAGTAAAACGATTATACGTATAACGATTCCCAATCCAAGGAATCCCAATTGTATGAGTACGATTATGTTTTATTTGGAGCGGATTTAGACTGCATTGCCCAGTTTTCAGAATTCTATTCAGCTTTTTCTATTGGATGAATATATTTTCGTAATAACATGGCAACGTTCGACAACTTTGTAATTGACGTTTTTCTCTATATTAAAAAGGGAGCAAGATAGCTCTCTTCCATGAAAGACCAGTTAGCCCCCCGAAAGGTGGCTTGTCGTATAGCGCCATAGGGGTTTCCTATGGAGCCGCTTTAATAACATAAGGATAACTCTCCTTGTTTACGAGAAATTTTCTCTGATATGACCTTTCCTAGACACACTATATACATTGTGTGTTGAAGGAAAAACAGAAATAACACAATTTTAGAGTATATGTTGCCAACTTAATAAATATATTTTGGAGCAAAACTGCGAATAAACTATATCGAAAACGAAACGTAAATACTAAAAATATGAAGCAAACCTATCAAAATCTTTTACCGGGGCACTAGCGAAGGTAATGTATCGATTTTTTTTTCTCAATGTGAAAAATGGATTTTCGTATTGAAAACATGGTTTTGGAAAAATTCACGTCCTTTAGGGGCCTGGATTCCATTTTTCTTGTGGCCTCCATCGCAGTAATGATGATAGAGCGATACATTTATTTTGTAAACTGTATGTGGTGCAGGTATTTGTTATTTATTTATTTTCTGATAGAAATCCATCCTTAAAATTAAAATCCGACAAATACATTATACAGAGATTGCTCGGCGCATGTATAAGAGAAATTCATTGTTTGAATTATTAAATATAGCAGTGATACGATAGATAAGAAAAATTCCAAATGAAATTCAGAATATCCCCAAGTAAATTTAAATTCATATTACTGACATGTATGCTAAATGATTATATAAAGAGGATTACTCACGATGTTATAAATGTTAATGCAGTTATTACATTCCCTATATAATCATTAAGTTTAAAATCATCAAGTTTCAAATATTCACTGATTGCAAAAAAACCTTACTAATCCTGTTTTTTTTTTTTTTTTTTTTTTTTAGAAACGCTGTATTCCTCTATAAGATAGTGTGTCCACAGAAACACAAACTAATATGCACACTAACTCATAATATACACAGAGACATCATCTTAAAAGCTTTCGATTCAAGTTAAGAGATGCTTGAAACAAACTCTTCCATCGAATAATCGAAATCGAATTTTTGGACCCGTCATAATACTTTCCCCCTATACATCATACTATGTATGTTGTTAAAAAAGTAAATACTGAAAAATTTTACGTGCATACGTTACATTTTGGCTTGCTTTGTATTGACCAGTAGTTTGTTCCATACTGGTACAAAGTTTGACCAGTATGGTACCTAATTAATCTGTTTATAGTTAAGATTTTATGCCGATATTTTTAATCCTGTTCCTTGGAGTCTTCACGATCCAACCCTAATTATAATTTAACTAGTAATGCCAATATCTGAATTCCTAAAAATAATTCACAATTTGAATTTCGTACTACACGTAGGGAAAAAAATTGAGTTCTTTAGCAAGCACAACTATTTATTATTCCGTCACTTTCTCAAATCCATTCTTGGTGTTCGAGAAATGTCAGCATTTTGATTTTCATTCAAAACAGACTTTTTGGAAAATCCAACACGTAAATTCACACTCCCCCTCCCTCCCCCAGAATTGGCAATGGGCCATTCCCAGAACTTCTATGCTTCAGTGGTTATTTCTGAAACGGATCAAAATATATTAAATATGAAAAGCATAAAAAAATAAAGAGGTTACATCTATCCTAATTACTATTTTATATCTAGAATAATAAAAGATGTCTGTTTGTCTGTGTCGTCTGTCGCGACAAATCTAAGCCACGTACTAGGCAAAAGATATATGTATGTTTGTGTTATCTGTAGCGAAAATACGAAGCGTCGTACTAGGCAGAAGATGACTGTCTGTAGCGAGCCGAAGATGATTGTCTGTGTCGTCTGTAGCGAAAAAGCTAAACATCGTATTAGGCAGGAGATGGGTGTCTTTTTGTGTCATCTGTAGCGAAAAATCTAAGTGCCATACCAGGCAGAAGATATGTCATCTGTAGCGAAACAGCTAAGCGTCGTATCAGACAGAAGATATCTGTCAGTGTCATTTGTAGTGAAAAAGTTCAGAGTCGTACTAGGCAGTAGATGGCTGTCTGTCCGTATCGTCTGTAGCAAAAAAATGTATTATTTAAATAGCGGACATTTGTTTAGAATCCAGCCAATGCTGATTCATTCGTTCTAGTGATTTTATGTTTGAAGTCTATGATTTTTTTTCTCGGAACACTCATTCTCGTCTTGCGCTCCACGAAACTTCGTTTGTAAAAGACTGTACTGGTGTTATATGAAAAAGAGCAAGAAATAGAAATTAAATTATAATGGATATTATGGAATTAATATAATGGAATTTATTTTTTACTTTATGGCGGATTCCTGTTTCTGTTTAAACAGCTTTCACTTCACATTTTACCTTCTCATACTATGTAATATAAAGTATTATTGAAAATAGGAGAAAGTGTTTTCAAGAAAATTTTCGAATTCGAGATTTTGATGTTAATATGTCAATTTATGTTTTGAAACCTTCTAAACGCATTTTCACTATTTTTGGAGTGATGTCCGTCTGTCTGTCGGTCTGTCTGTGGTTGATTTCTTGTGTACACTATAGCGGCCACAAGTATTATTGGATTTTCATGAAACTTTATATCCGGCTTCGTTTTGAAAATATTTGGAACTAGGTAGATTTTTTTTTCTAAGCAAGCGAAAATTTTGAAATTTCTTCGAATTCTTTATATTCTTTTTATTTTTTTAACACGGCAGCATAGGATAAAATTTCACGTAATCATGTATAAAAGGGTTTATTTATGGCTCAATGGTCACGAAACTTAATAGTTTCAATCATTCCATTTTTTTGTTTGTAATGCCACTCGCTAACCGGACAAGTAACCCCAGGAGGTACATTGTCAAGCATGGTATCAATCGAAAAAAATTTTCAAGCCCTTTAATGTAAGTGAAGGATGACAAGCTATAGTGGTCATCATTTGAACTCACTAGACCCTATTTTTCAAGATTTTTAGTGTAAAATTTTAGGGGGGGGAGTGGAATATTGATTCTGGTACGAGAAAGTGGAGTTGAGTCACACTGTAGTTAATATTTTCTGTTTGAATCAAAGGTAATTTCTCTTACAGGTTGACATAGACCTTAATGACGTCGAGCTCGCTCGAGCTGCTGCCAAAATACAAGCTTCTTACCGCAACTTCTCGGCGAAGAAGAAAGAAGTACAGAACCAAACAGACTCCACGCCGCCAGACCCCATAAACGAGAAGGAGGAGCCTACTGTCAATGATGCGAAGGATGATGAAGTAAGCTTTATTCGGTCTCCTATACTTTTGTCGAGTGTGATAGAATGTTTATATAAATGTCGAAATTCAGTGAGCGTATCCTCCCATTTCTCATTCTGTGATTATTTTTAAATCAAGGGTTCCGTCATGATGAGTATAATTAATCAGTATTTTTTCACAGTTGCATGACAGAGTTCAGAATATAGGGAGATAAAAATAAATGGAAAGGTAAAATAATTTTGAATACATAGGAATATTCGTTATTGTTTCAGATCTCTTTTCATTGCGCTCATATTATATTTTTACAGATAGGAACGTTTTAATAAATATTTTAGGCCTTTCGCCGTTGAAATGCATGCAATGCAAACCTACTCATCTAATGTCAGTAGAACCTTAATAATTGTCTCAAACGATAATGGCACTCTCTTAATATTAAGTTTGAACTCTTTATTTTTACCTCCATGGATTTAAATAATACAAAACGCTTTTAAAAATACATTTTATAAATGAACATTATTACATTTTCTATTGAGTTGCATCAGTTAAAGTCTTGAGATATTATATCAGGGAAATTGTTGATGCATTCGATTTTTTAAATCATCTGTTTTATTTTAACAAAATGCTTCAAATACATATATATTCTATAGTATTTAAGTAATTGAAGCGGAATTAAAAATAATATGAATACTTGTACCATTATGATATATGTTGATAAATCTGCAATGCCTGCCAGTAAAAATGATTTTTCATAACAAAAAATGTATCTTTATGCTTCTTTAGAGAAATTAAATTAAATATAGCATTACATTTTTTTAAAAACAATATATTATATTTTGCACATATGCAAACTAAACGAAAATACACGACAATCATGTCAGGCTCAGACAAGCTCCAGGAATAATTTTGCTAAATTCTTACACGTAGGAAAACTTGGAGGACATTGACTTAGAGGATCCAGAAGTAGAGAAGGCTGCCCTGAAAATCCAGTCCACGTTTCGTGGCTACAAGGTGAGGAAAGAGATACAACCGGAAGAGATCCCGATGGCGAACGGCGAAAAGGGAGAAGACGAGGAATAGGACTGCCGGGTATAAATTTTCTTTGACTACGTTTACTGTTTAAAAACAACGTGCCACACCGATGGCTAGAAAATAGAGGCACCGAAATGATAGCAATTTGATTCAAGCAATCAAAGAATCAAAGCAATCTGATGCAGACAATACACGGGTCTGTAAACAGTGAAAAAATTATAGAGGGTTGGCAGCAGGGGGGAATCCTGGAATACCTGCAATGCATCCTGGGAGAATGCGGAAATGTATATTATGCGTTAAGCATAAAAGATTTAGAAACACTGCTGTAGTAGCAATTTGTTATATAATATATTACTACTGAATTATATACCACTAGTCATTCATGAGATGTTTCTAATTGCTGCCTTCCACTTCCTGCAAAGAATTTTGAAGAAAAGATAATAATTATTTTGCCGTAACTAGCACAAATAACAGATAAAACACTCTATCTATTTTTCTATAGAGTATTTTTTCAAGGAAGTTGAATAGGGATCTAGAGGGCTGAACACCATCTGACTAGTATCGCTTAGATATTCCAACTACGCCTACAGTTTCTAATAGAATTGCCTTTCTGTTGTTGGTTATTTGCAATTAATTTAAATAAATAAATATATATATATATATATATGTATATATATATATATTATATATATATATATTATATGTATATATATAATATATATATATATATATATATATATGTATGTATATATAATATATATATACATATATATATATATATATATATAATATATATATATATATATATATATATATAATATATATATATATATAATATATATATATACATATATGTATGTATATAATATATATATATATATATATACATATATATATATATATATATACATATATATATATATTTATATATATAATTATATATATATATATATATATATATTGCAAAAGAAAGATCTAGGAAATGTACACGGAAGATTATGAAACACAAGAAACAACTGAAACAAATAAACAATTAAAGGAGTGCAAACGGGGTATCAGTAATGTCTAGGGGGATTGTGACCCCTATACCTGGTTAAAGCGTGCTTTTATTCCCGGAAAACACTCCCAGAAGCAAACGATCGCCCGAAGCAGCACCAATCCGTGCGTACAGGAAAAACAGAATCCTAAGGGAAAATCAAAACCTTAAAATCAAAAGAGAAACTATATAAGAATCATATGACTTCCCTAATGGAAAAGGGGATCCAGAGTCCATACACATATAAGAATTAAAAACACAAAGTTACAGTGAAGGAAAAGATTCAAACAAGTCATATGGCAACAAAGGCAAATTAGCATAAATTACATCATCATTACGTAGTTTTTTACAAAATGCCAAGTAATAAGTTTTTAGAAAGCCTATAGGAAAACCGTTCTTTAATGCTTCTTTTATCAAATGTCTTTCACATATGTTTCGCTGTTCATTGGTAGAATTTAATTTACCATATCTTACAAAATGATTAACAATCAAATTTCTCATTACACCAATACTCACATTACTACTCCAAGGAGTGATGTAATTAATATTACAGTTGAAACTTTTACGTTTATCATACATTCTGTAACATAGATGACCTTGAGAATTTCTATATATTGAGATATCCAAAAATACCACTTCACCATTATTTTCTACAGTTTCAATAAGTTCAAGGTTACTGGGGTAAAAAGTAAAGTCAAATTGAAAATCTTTATCAAGATGGCCGATCAAGATGTCATCCACGAAACGGAAATACATAATCTCATTGAGAATATGTGTACCGTTTTCATAACTGTATAAATATAAATCCGCCAGTAGCGACGAACAGCCACCACCCATAGGTATTCCTTTGATTTGTTTAAAGAAATCAGTTCCATTGAACAAAATGTTCTCAAACAAGACCAATTTTATCAAAAATTTAAACTTATCATAGTCGTAGGATAAAAGTTGAGTATTTCTATTATATGTATCCTTTAAAATATCATATAGATCCTTTAAGTGGATGCAGTTGAATAAATCTTTAAAATCGAAACTCTTAAAGTATAACTTGTCCGGAGTTTGTTTCAGACGTGTTATTACGTCATAACCATTATTGATCATTACTGAATCACTTGATTTTATCTTCTTCATTACTGGTGTTAATATATTAGCTAATATTGCATTTGCCTTTGTCAAAAATGAACCACATCCAACCGTGACCGGTCTGAATTTCACTGGCTGTTTGTGTAACTTAGGTATAAGTACCAAATAAGGGAATCGAACATATTTAATCTCATGACCTATACGCTTGTACAATGCTACAATTCTGTTCTTATTCACCTCAATGTTACACGTTATTTTCTTGTAAGTATTATCATCTTCATAACATTTCCTTAAAAGAGCTATGTAATATGGTTTGCAAGTAAATGCATAATTATTTGTAACCTTGTCCATGTACGTAATAACAAATCTATTTTGAAATTCCATTAGCAACTTCTTATCTAATATGCAATGGGATATACGAAAATCTTGGCGGTAATATGTAATTTTAAAATCGTTTACTACGTTATATTTCCATTCATTGAATGTGGACAAAGGTAAACTGTATTTAATGGCCATTTTGTATATGAATACTTCGATTTCTTTTGTAAATTTTTGCTCAATATTACTGAATACTTGAGATCGAAATTTGGTACCCAATTGTAAATATTCCCGTAAATCCTTATGAGTAGCCAGTGCTATGTCACCTGTCACAATATGTTCATGGTCCAAATTACAGAGTTGTTCACTTCCACATCGGCAATCCAATTCTTTAAATTTATCCAGATTTTTAGCAATACTGTTGTAATTGAAAATTTTACGTCCGTTCGTTTTTTCGTAACGATAAGTCAAAAATAGTTTAGTATTCTTCATAGGTAAAAGATAATTATACTTTTTAAGTATATTGTTAAAATGTAAACTGTCAAAGTTTTTGTTGCTAAAAGTGGCTATAAAATATTCCTTTTTCAGTATTTCCACATCTGTTACACCCAACTTTATATCATATTTATTAGCGTGTATCTTGAAGTAATTATAGAAAATCGCTATATTGGCATGGTAAATATCATTTACTTCGTCAAGGTTCCTTATGAAAGGTCGTTTTTGCAATTCAATCCATATTCGTCCTATATATTTCTTCCTAATACCATATACTATGTTTTTAATCCAATTTTTTCGAAGTTGTTTATAGTTAATGATTTCGGACAATACCTCATGTAATTGTGCAAAATAACTAATAAAATTTATTCTTCTTTTTACCTCCTCGTTTACCACGTGATGTCTTGTCGTTTTTGCTTAAAATTTCAATAGGAGGATATATATATTATATATATATATATATGTATATATATATATTCTATATATATATATATATGTATATGTATATATATATATATATATATATATATATACTCTTTTGCAAAAAAAAACCGAAGAACACCTAAAAAATAAAATGATTAAATTTGCAAGGCCAATGAGTGTTAACTTTGGCCATAGCGCGAGCTACTACTGCGAAACTAGCATCCTATAAAACAGGTTAAAATGTGGATGCTCGTTATCGGCGTTGCAGTTCCATGGAGACAAAACCAATAACGCCGTTACGACGTTGCCGAAGACTTTATAAGCAATTATACGAGTTCGAACCTGGTCACATAGTCTTGATGCGTGAAGCTGGCTGGTCATACCGAGCAATAGGCCGTCACCTACACCGAACGGACACTGCGGTGCAAAGGTGCTGGCAGCACCTCAAAAATGAAATAGGAATTTGGAATAATAATTATGAAAGAAAAGGACGCATTATTGGTGAAGGCTTAAAATTTCTGTATCATATATATATATATATATATATATATATATATATATATATATATATATTTTAATTTGAGTAAGCTTTTCAATTATTTTATTTGGTAGCACGATTTTGAGGGATTTTCACACAAAGCGGTTCCTTAGCGATTTAAAATATTGTCAGATAATTCCCATCTTGATATCGTAGGAAAGATCGAGAAACATTCTTTTTAACGATCTTTATAAAGAATAAGTGGGAAATTTAATTCCAGTTTATTTTTATATACATCGAAATATGCAAGTTTTAGGTTATCTGATTCTTATTTCGAAGCATCTGAAACTGGACGATTAGTTCAGTTCTATAGTTTGGCAAAAATATGGGTGTATATCTTCGCATTCTAATAAAAGAAATTAATCTTCTTTAGATATTCAAACGATTTTCTATGGATATCCAAACAAAAGCAAAAACATTAAAATTTTAGAGAGAGATAATTGAGATTTTAAGGACTTCATTCTTCGATACGCCGGTTGCTATACACGTTGTGATGCAACTGGTGTCACAACCTGTCCGTTGCTACGAGAAGCAGTGATGTATTTAGAGAAAAGCGCTGTTGAGTTTTCAGGCATTCCGAGCACACGATAAAATTACAAAGATTTATCTAGCAATTTTAATTTTGTAATTTTTTCTAATTAGTTTCTAATTTTGCGAATTTCGAAATCATCATACCATTTTTTTAATATGGTATTATATTATCATAATCCTTTAATTTTTTTTAATATTACCTTTTTGTTATGTGCGATTTGCTCAGCAGTTAACGTTATCTTTGTCTTTTAAAAACGGACAGGGTGCAACTGCGCCTTTTGAAAAATGTTAAGAATGAATTCAATTAATCTTTGATGCTTTAAATCCCGGACAACTGCGGCTACATTTTCTAGTAGCGTATAAAATAAATACATAAAAACTAGATTGAATGTTCAATTTTCAATTAATTTATATTTTTTATTTGGCGAAATGGCACATTTAGCTTGGCGAATCCGCCAAAATTTGAAATCAACAATTTTTTATTAATAGCATACTCTTAAATAGTGAAAGTTTTTGCATTCGTTATAAAATGAAATTTTACATGTAAAAAGTAATTATATTAATGTAGTTAAACATCGATAAATTTGCTTAAACGTTTGTCTGGATAAATTTGTATCGTTAAGATAGGAGATTTTGCTGATTCAATATATACTGTTTTGCTGCCCTGGTGTCTGGCAATATGTCTGCCTTCTTACGCCTAAATGACTGGTTTCCAGTTGCTCCAAAGGTACAAATGTAGCAGTTACTTCATTATCAAAGGCAATTCCAAGTTTTTTCTGACTGATATGTTGACAGAAAAGAAGAAACACTTAACTCCACCGTTTTGAAAAATAATCATGGTTGATCCATTGGTGTAAAATTTAAGCCATTCATTCGCAGGATACCTATTGTCCATAGTCTTCACAGGAAGCAAGCGTTCATGTTACATGAGAATTTTTTTTTAAAAACAACCAGTTCTAAATTTAGGATAGTAATAATTGTATTAATTTCCATAGGATTTGGGGCATCCATAAATTTTTGATCCAAGACATTCAAACCTCTTCTTCAAACCGAGATATGATCTTTGCTTCAAAATCGTCTGTATCAAATGTATTTCGAGTCTTTAGATTTCTAAGACTATTTTGATAATGCTTCCAATCGTCAACATCAACTATCAGTAAAATAATAGCTTTCTCATTGACAATAGATCCAATTGTCTTATTTTCTGTTAATTTAGAGCCAAGTAATGAAAATTTTCGTGCCAAGTAATGAAACTGAAACGGTACTTTTATACAAACAATGTGCGAGCGATGTCAATCCAAATGCATATTTACTTCATGACACAAGATGATGTTTTCTGCACTCTGGATTGCCAAACTGGCAAAAGTGACGCTTCATTAACAGACGCTTCATTAACAGGTCCCTGATGGATGAAAATTCAATATCTTTTAATGATTAAAATCGTCTAATATATGAACTATATAAAAACATTTCCAGCATATTTTCAAAAGAAATATTTCAAGTTGACACTTTAGATTTGTCTCGAAATCGAAATAGTTATGTGCATTGTCATCCAGAAAAGCGCCAAATATTAATAATGAATTCATCGTTAAAAGCATTGTGCCCTAGATCTTATACATAAGTTTAATGGAAGTCATTGGTGGAAGTATTGGTCACTGCTGTCCAAATTGTTTTTCTTAATTATGTATTTGTCATAACTTTGTTTTCTTTTCCTTTCAGGTTGGTTCACTGAAGATTAGAGAGAATATAAGAACTCTGAATGAAATGGCGTGAAAAGTATTGCACAGAAAGTCCAATCTATCTCCAACTTGTGTCTTTACTCTTCGTAACAAAATACATACAATAAACTGATTGATCACACCATTGAAGTAGAATGTTGACATTCCGACCTCTGATATTCTTTTTATCTTTTATTGAAACATATACAGTTATCCAAAAACATTAACATTTAATTTACATTAAAATAATATACTGTTTATTTATCATGTTATATTGAGTCTCCAGTCACATTGTCTCTGCTGCAAGAGAACATAAATAAATACAATCAAAGGTGCAGAGAGACGTCAGAGATGATAAAATCCAATTCTAAATTACGGATTAAAATATTACAGTATATTTACAGACAATATTATTTACATTAATATCTTAATACATTATCTACATCAATATTATAATATAAGTTTTCTCTAACATTTTAACATTTCAACCTCTAATAAATTATACGTAGTGTCGTAGTGTCGTACAAGACAGAGCAGCAGGCGCCTTTAATCTCCAGTTTCAATATGTGGTTCTTATCGTCAAACTGTGACATTAATTCAGTGACCCTAATTGGAGGTTCGAGGTTTTTATTTACTACTTTTTATTATTTATCCTAGCTCCTAGTGTGGCAGTTTGTTGCACATTTAGAGTTTAAGCAGTTTGGGGGTTTGATGCAGATCTAAGGGTTACCTAGCGTTTTGGCAGTTTAGTGTTTAGAATATTTTTTTTTTTTTTTATAAAATAATAGTCGCGAGTTTTATTTTAAAATCAGATCTAATAAATTCCTATTGACATTGGTTTTAAACCAAAAATATAATATGTTATTATCGGGGGATAATACCGCATGTCAATAAATGTGGAAGATATGGAAATTAGTTGTTCTCGCCACTCCATAGGGGGCGCTGGAAATTCTATCAAGAAATTTGTATTAAATTCCCTTGAAGTACATGTTTATTGCTCAGTATATAACAGTTGGAACAATTATCACCGACTCACTTATGGCTCTCAAATTCACATGATCTAAATAAAGGAACTGAACTTCAGCAAGAAATGAGAAAGTGTGTAGAATAAGTCCACAGGTGGTGGAATTTTAACATTCTGTCCCCTAGCTCACTATAAAATTGATTTATCCGCCATTATATGGCATAATCTTACTTTCCTATAGAACTTTGTTGTGTGTTTTGTCCCACGCAGCATTGCTAGTGCGAGATGCCCGGGCATGACAGCCTCTGAAGATATGATAAATACTATGTTATATATCAATGAGATATAACTTTAAAGCATTTCATGTGATGACTTTCTTTAAGCTTCATTAAGTGATTTGTCGATGCTACTGTTGACTCAAGCAAGCCAAAAAAATATATAAAGACATCGCAGAATCTTCGTCCCCCTCACGTTATACTTAATTTATAGTATATTGTAAGCAAAAGCAATCAATTTCATTATCAAAATACGGTCAACTATTGTTAATATGAGCAGGAGGTTATAACTGGTTCGCCTGAAAAGAAAGTTCTTGTCAAAGCTAAAGTAAAATGTATTACAATTTATATAGAATTTGAAGGGGATTCTAAAACCATTTCGTGTGGAAAATAAATTCACGTTAATTATGTTCACGTTAGCGATGTTTGACCGAAGTTCAGTTAATAGATTGGTCCAGAAATTCAGTATATATCGCGTAAATTGTCATAACTGTTACTCTTAATTTTACTACTGTTGATATCTTTAACCAGCCTCACTGATTAGTGGTTATTAAATGTGACACCCAGCGAAACAATATCAAATTGTGTATTTATTGTTTTTAAGAGTTTTAAAACCCCTTTGCATCGTTACTCTTAATTCGCATTTTTGAAATTTTTGATATTTTTATTGATCTGGAAACTGAGATAATCGAGATTCTTGCTCGAGTGAAAGTATGCAATCATTTTGAAAAGTTCTTTTTATATATATATATACTTTTTAATTATTCCTTTGCGTCGTCACACCAAATTCAAATATTCGATTTTTTCCGCTAACTTGAAAGCTAAGACGGATCGAATGCAACTAAAACCAAGATTCTATCTAGAGTGGTTTTTAAGGTTTCTTAATTTCTCCTTTGCACTGTAACCACTAGTTTGAACTGCCGAAATTTTAGATGTTTCCCTTTGTCTCGAAGTTGCGACGAATCGGATCAATATTCTGGCAATAATGGCAGTGCTCGATATTTTTAAATATTGCCCCCCTTCCCTAGTAACTCAGTAACTCAGTGCATATAGATACATTATATTATATTAATAAAACTCCAGAGTCAACTTATGATTACAACAATCCAACGTACCAAATGGATTTCAATTTAACAAGTAAAACAATCATCCAAGTTCCAATAAACGAACAGGTATAATTTCGGTTTGTTATCATAAAACTAATATGCAGTCTATCACAAAAGACACCGTATAAAGTAAATTGTATAGTCTCAAGACAATCAGAGGAATTGGATGTCAACATTCTGAGTTATTATTTGATTATGAGAAAAGGTCATTCCATTCACATTCCAAGATCTTTCAAATCTTAGAAGTTGTAAAAGATTTTGTAAAATTCCGCGAATCTGGATTTTCGTAAAGCTGGCACATTTTATTGTACTTTATTGAAATTTATTATACCTGCTGCGTTTTACGCAATCTTATCTGAATTCGCATCATTATTTGCATCATCTAAATTTGCATCTCCTTTTCTGTTGATTCATTAGATTTGTATGTTGGCATACATAGCTCTTGTAAAACGTTTTTCGAAGATTTTAAGATTTGAGACAAGTGCAGTTGACAGGCATTTTATGAAATTTACACACCATTCCGCATAATTTAAAGTGCTTTGTTATAACGAAAACATCTATTTTATTACACCTCTCTGTAAAATGGTCGATGATTGAATTGTGTGTGACTTTGAATTTTCCAAATATGTTTCAGATGATGTCCACCATGAATTAATTCCATATTAAAAGTTTTTGGGGGTGGTACTGCCATTTAAGGGAAGATATTACTAGTTGCTTGCAGACATTAATTTATTGAAATTGAGAAATTTGCCCTAATTATAGAAAATATCGCCTATTCTTGCATTGCAAAGACAATAAATAACTCAATTTATTGTAAAGAGGATAAGAAAGATTAACGTAATTGCAAAATTGAACAGAGTAGTCAAATATTCTCTGTGTTTCCCAGTGGTACATTGCCAAATTTTAGTACCAGAACGCTAATGGATTCACTACAAATAGTTACCTACTTTTTTTTTTCATTTACAAAAATGCATAAGTCAACTACAATCGATTAGAATACTCGTTCAGTATTTATTTATGCCTATTAAATAACATTTCCTTGAGTATAAAATATAAAGGCAAAAAATTTTAAAAATCGGAAAAGTAAAAAACGAAAACAAAACCTTCAGAATAATATAAAAATGACTATTCAGAAGAATGAGAGAAATTATCATTTAGGAGCCATTACGCATTCTTGTGTGACTGCTATATCTCTATGTGGATCTACAGCAGAATAATGAGAAAGCAAGCCATTTCGGACACAAAAATTTGGATAAGATAGTTCTAATAGTAGATTGTATTGTTTAATAATAAACAAACTTGTCACATGTTCGACACCAAAAACATGAACTTTTCTCAGTTAAAATTAAATTTATATTGCTGAAGCTTGCATTCAGGAGGACTGCAAGCTAAAATTTAATAATAAGTTTTTAAATGTTCTAAATCTGTGGGCACGCCATAACCACCATGAGCTAGATAATTCCTGGAGGCATTCAAGCATTTTGTGAAAGAGAATTTAAAACGTTTACAGAGAGATTGTATTTCATATTCACAAATTCAAGATCAATTTCAGATAGCCATTCGCTTGATTTAAGAATTCTGAAACGGAAATATCTTCAGGAAAAAAAGAATATAATAGTTTCAAAGATATATATATATATATATATATATATATATATATATATATATATATATATATATATATATATATATATATATATATATATGTCATATTAAATCTGTATTGACTTTAGCATTCAATGTGCAAATTAAGAACAGATTAGTAGATTTTGGAATGTAAAGTGAAAATCTGAAAATAAAGTTTCAAGTTTTGGATCTACGTATTCATGAATACGATAATTAGTCAGGGTGTAAGTTCCTATATCAAATACTTGCATTGCCTAATAATGTATTCTGTTAAAATACCCGATTACAAATACAAATTTTACTTAATTTTGTTTTCGTAGATGATTGGATAATGTATGTTTAAGTTGCACACACTAACATATTAACTTTAAGCTCGTTAATTGTGAAAAATATATTATGAAAATATTATGAATTAATATAATTCATTAATATAATTATATAATTCATATTATGAAAAAATTTGTTTCAGACTCAGGAATTTCCCAAAATTTAAAAAATAGTTATGAAGGAAACAATATTTCATTTTTTCTTTAAGCGACAATAAAACAAAATCTTCAAGCACAGAAATCTGAATAAAACATAGCTTAATTTAATTAATGATGTGATGTGGAACACTAATACCTAATTCTAATGCATACATGACAATAGTTTTAATCTTGGTGAATTTAATTGTTGAATATTCAAGGAACTTAGTCATCAAGCAACTAGCAAAATCTTTCGTTATAAAGTTATACCCTTTTACTCGACTTATACTAAATAGTAAATTCCGCAGAGAACTTGTATGGAATTCGTACTAAGATTAAAAGATATTACAACTTTTTTCATGCTATATTTGTATGGACAGATGATTTAAAACGGAATTCAAAATATGTATGATGTTTATTGTTTGTTTCATATGCTAATAATTTAAACATGGAAGCGTTTTTTTTAATTTATACGTTATTGTATAATACAATATTTTAAAATATGTACTTTAATTCTATAAATTAAGTAAAGAAATTATTAGTTTAAATAGCAAAACGTATTTTTCAAGTTCTGCATTAGTATTGACAAAAAAATAAAAATGAAATTCGAACTTAGCCATATTTCGTGCTTGCTTCAAATGCTCAAACTCAAATATGTTTCATGAAAATGTTTCATTTCTATGCTATTATATAAGAGAATGTTTAAAACTGTATACTTTTATTGTATAAATAGTTCAAAAACAAATGGATTTAAATAACAAAGCAAATAGTTAAATATGTTTCACTATTGCTGCCTATATTATATTGTTATTTTTCTCCAGTTATATAGTAAGTCTCAATCATGTAAATTCATCATTTGATTTTGTGAAAACTAATTTGTGAAATATACGCCCGAAACACCGCACTTTTTTGTAAATATTAAAATATCCTTGAGCTTGCTGTTGTTAAAACAAAACTATTTGTGCAATATTTGATACACAATATTCTTTGATACTGAAACTCCAGACAGAAGCAACACCTTGTGCAGCACGCAGTAACTGAACGCGGTCGCAACTTTGTAAATTGTAAATTAAAATTTGTAAATTCAGTGCAACAAAATCATGTTCAGTAGATTTGTCATTAAGTATTTATCTAAAACATCAAAATCATCATGGTGCTTCGCTGTCGCATTTAGTGATTTCTGTAAATTCGTCTATTTGTTTAAATTGTTTCATAATATTTTTTGTCCACCATTTTCTTGTTCTACAGTACCAAGACGTAGAGATACTGACCCAACACATACAGCGTTGGTGATTAAGGAAAAGACAACATGTTTTTACTTTAACTTTATGAATTCTACAATAATCACCACATAACTACACAAATTCCATGTACTAAGAAATGCAGTTAAAGCAATAGTACATATGATTGTACTGCATTTCTTAAACTTATGTAAGAATAAGATTGCATATGCGTTCTAAAAGCTCCACCAAACGACTTAGAGGACCATCAATGGCATAAAATAAGAAAAGAAACGAACATACGCCAACGGTAATATAATATTTCAGCTTTAGATATAATGCAGATGTTCCTGTATACAAGCTAATGTAACATTCGTCAAACAATGTAATGTTTGTCATTTCTTTTGCTAACTAACATATCAATTACAGAAAACATATAAAATTCATTCTCCAACTTTAAATCCATAAATAAAATTGCAAGTTTTATCTAAGCTTCTACTTTCTCCTATAAAATATTTATAGTTAGCTACAATGAAATAAAATATCAATGCGGCATTTAAACTCAAACAGAAAATTGAAAATTTTATGCAAGCTCCTACTTTCTTTCGTAAAATGTTTGTAATTAACTACAAAGTGATAAAATATCAAAGAGACAGGAATAAGCAATTAAAGTTTCATTTTCAAATCAACTGTCATATCAATACTAAATCATTATTCACTGACATGCTTCACATAGTATTTTACTCTACTTTAAAATATCTGGCGATAAATATCCAAATTTGGTACCTAAGCTATATTAACAAAAATGTTTAAATTATATTCGTTTACTCATAAGCTTCGGGGAAAACTCTTTTGATACGAATTATATAATGACCATAAGTAAATGTTACGTTAAGCTAATTGCAATATTAATAATGATTTAGTATTGACATAACCGTTGATTGGTAGATAAAATTTCAATTTCTCATTAAATTCGCGTTTATATTTTATTGCATTGTAGTTGGCAATAAACATTCTATAGAAGACAGTAGGAGTTTACATAAACTTGTAGTTTTCTTTTAGAACATAATACTTAAAATAGATTCTGGATTAGGTTAAACTAGCTCAAGAATCACAGTGCAAAAGAAGTAAAAATGTTCTGTATTATAGTATTCAGAATTTCATCTAATTTCACTGCGCTTTGAACGTAACTTAGACGTTATAAATCTCCATTAAAAACTATAAAAGCGTTAAATTCTGATCACATAGCTTAAAATATTAAACCATTTATAAAATAATGAAAAAGTCGATTGATAATAAAATTTCAGGCTGTGCACGGTCGCAACTTTGTAAATTGTAAATTAAAATTTGTGAATCATTTTTTATAGCCTAAACCTTTACCAGCTTTGTAGCTTGATAGAAATTTCGATGAAGAAATACTAACGTTTTCTTATCATTTCATTTTAAACTGGCTTTATTGTGAAAATTACATCCGGAAAACTTAATTTTGTTTTTTGCTTAAACGTTGTAAATAATACATGATATGCAAATGTTATTTGTCTTTGAAAGCAATTTGCATCGTCATCACGAATAGCAATCAAGTTTTCTTCAAACCAGGTGCTATGCATTAAAATTTCCGTTGTATTTATATATGTTTCATGTGACTGGAATGCTGAATATTTCTTACTGGTTGTGTAGGTTATTCAGTTCTACTGTTAGCTGTGCTGTTATGTGCAAAAATTCATACATTGTATATTATTAGCAGTTTTAGTTGTTAAAGATAATGCAATACATAAAAGCTTTGTTTAAATATTCATAAATATATTCTACGTGCGTTTTTTGTATATTTACTTTAGAACGCTTTTAATATTTATATGCCTATAATGAAATTTTAACTTCAAAAAACAAAGACAACTATTACCAATAAAGTTTAAAATAAAATCTAATTTGAATCCAATATAATTTCTAACGTAAAATAAAAATGTATTTATTATATTTAAGCCTTCATTATATATATATATATATATATATATATATATATATATATATTCAGCATTCAGCTTATAATGGAAACGCGTAATTTAATGGAACAAAAGACCAGACGATTTTAGAATGTTATTTTTTAATTACATTATTATTTTTAAAATGTTATTCTGCATTCATCTTCCTTTTTTAAAAGTTATGTAACATTTGACTGGCATCACCCACGTATTCTTTGAACGCTATTTTTAATATTTTGCTTCTTTTACTAAGCAATTTCAAATTGATATGTTAATCACTGTAGTCGATCCTACCCAACCATAACTAATTCGTTTACTGAGAATAATGTGCTATAAGGATATTTTGAGTGGGTCCCATAACGCCTCCATACAAATTTTGGGTTACAAATATCTGCTGCTGAGAATTACTTCAATGTGATATATCGTTTTAGGAAATCTGTAAAAGAATAGAAGCAAGAACTTGTTGCTTTCTTCACAGATCAGTTTTAGAATTTTTCCTAAAGTAACATTAATTACCGATGGTAAACTTTCTGTGTGTGTGTATAGGGGTGTGTGTGTAATGAATGTAATAATAGAAAGAAAAACTGTTTTAGGCGCAATAATTTCAAAGGGAAGGCAATTGAACTTAGGATACAACATAAAATGCTACGACAAATAACGTTACGTAATCAAACACATGTTACTGTAATCTTTAAATTTCCTTCTTCAGTGTTAGCAAGCCTGCACCTGAACGCCCATTTGGGCGCTCGGGTCCTGGCTTGTTCAGAAGCAGGTTTATTGTAAATAAATAAAACTTATTTTTCTAAATTAAGAAAACTTCGGACAAATGCTCAGATCATTTCCGGAGTTTTACAAAACCGTGGGTTTCTAGGCCAAGTAATAACTTTGTAACTCACAGTACATACATACACCAATCTTGCATAGTCTGACAGAAATTGGTAGGATAAATGGTGATATAGCAAATAAATTATCTGATACGATTAATTTCGGTATAAACAGACTCGACTATATAAATATTCAAATTTAGTTCCTCTTTACTCTTGTAAATAAACAAATGCTATTTTGAAATTGTTTCAAACCTATTTTTAATGTGATATCTTCATGATTCGGTGTGTCTGGTGTTGAATGTTCTGCGACTACACATTACTTCCCTTAACCCTACTGAAAAGGCAGCTGATCCTCCAATTAAAAAAAACTGTGACATCCATTTAGTATAGAAAGCGTGTCTGCTTCTTTCTGGAGATTCATGGAAATAGAATCACCCATTTGGATTCAGAACTTCGGGATTTATGATTCAGAAGGAAATAAATAAATAAATAAAACGTTATATGTTCAGAAGAACTTTTTCAAGTGAGTTTCAAAATAAATGTTTCACTTTGAATTATATGTCTTGTGTCTTTATTTCTTCTTTTAGTGGTATTCTTTATAAGCTTAATAGAATAAGAAGTTGTTACGAATAACACATAACTTTCCCTACAAGTAGGATAAATTTACTTCAATAGCAGTTTTATAATTATGAGCAAGATCTATGGCTGTGTCCAGAGACGTGCTAAAGGCAAGAAACGCTTAGAGGGATTAGGTCTAGAAGGAACCTAGGTATCTGACAATCGCCATTATAAAAAAAATCTAATGTGGGCAACACATGACTTTCCTTATATAATGCAATAAATTTACTCATTTTACAGTCAAATAATAATATGTAAGATCAGTTTTTAACGTTGAATTGTACATTTGGCGATTTTCCGGATGACAACATGTAATAATATTTCAAAGTACCTAATTAACTTATACTTCACCCAATTCTAAATTAATAATTATAATATTGATAACATTCTCAATATGCCACATAGTCCATTTATTAAAATATTTCAATAATTAATTCATCAATTAGGCGTTATTTTTACAATTTTAACGAAATTGTCATCATACTGAGGCGAAATTTCGCCATGTTGGCAATATTTTGCTAGATTATTTGCCTAGTTTTTTAAATACATCACCAAGTGTTATAGACAAATGGAGAGAAGAAGATTTCTTATATACTGGAATGTATGCCCGTC
The DNA here is from genome assembly GCA_951213105.1 of Amaurobius ferox. Lineage (NCBI taxonomy): Eukaryota > Metazoa > Arthropoda > Arachnida > Araneae > Amaurobiidae > Amaurobius > Amaurobius ferox. The sequence continues at coordinate 10,536,337 of OX578138.1, read as the reverse complement.
ATATGACAGAAATCAGAATTTGCGAAACATTTTTATGAATTTGGCGACATTTTTGTCACTTTGGCAATATTTAAAAAATCGCCAAGTTGGCGACGTCCCGCTAAATTTCTCGCCAGCCGTTTCGGACGGACGGAGAAATGGGCTATTCGTATAGCCAATTCTTATGTGCTGTCTAAGATAATGAACACTCGTCAATTCGTCGTCATTTCATCGATTCAGCATCAGTTTCATCAATTTGGAGCAATTTTATCAATTGGGTGACATTTTCCTCAATTTGGGAATATTTAAAAATCTGATGTAGGCAGCACACGACATTCCTTATATACTGCAATGAATTTACTACTTTTACAATCAAAACGTAATGTATAAGATCCATGGTACTGTGTTTTCATCTTTGAATTGCACATTTAGCTATTTTCCGGATTGCAACGTGTAAAACTCTTCCAAAGTACTCAATTAACTTATATTACGTGACACTCCAAATGAACAATTATTAATATTAATATTATCCTCAATATGCGATACAGTCCAGGTATTAAAATATTTTAATAATTTATTTATTAATTAGGCGTCATTTTCATTAATTTAGCGTCATATTTACAATTTTGACAATAGTTTTGTTGGTCTGGGAGCGAAACATCGCCAATATTGGCGATATTTTGCCAAATTGGAGATATTCGCCAAGTTCGCCAAATGTTTTACCAAGTGTTACAGAAAAAAAGAGAGAAGAGCATTTCTTATATAATAGAAAGTATGCTCGTCATTTTTTTTTCAATTTTGGCGATATTTTTTCTCTTTGGCAACGTTTAAAATAGTCACCAAGTTGGCGACGTCCAGCTTAATTTCTCGCCAATCGTTATGTATAGCCGGACAGAGAAATGGGTTATTCTTATAGTCTACTCTTGTGTGCTTTCTAAGATATTGAATTTTCATTATTAGTCGTCATTTTCATTGATTGAGCGTCATTTTTATCAATTTGGCGAAATTTTCGTCAAATTGGCAGCAATTAAAAAGTCGCCACGTCAGCGACATTCAGCCAACGTCGTCGCCAAAATCTCGCCAAGCCTTTTGGGACGGAGAATTAAGTTATTTTTATAGCAGATAAATGACTATTGGCCCCCAACTACAAAAGTATTACCCAAAGTAACTTTTCACATGAGTAGAACGAGCTAGATCCACGAGAAAGATGTCATCAAATTCATTGCATGATTTTACATATGGAAAGTGAACATATTTCTCAACAGTAAATATTTTATTTTATTTCGTGTAATTTTTTGATAAATTTATTTGAAAAATGTGTAAATGTGCAATATCTCGAGGACGGTTCATGCTAGTGTTCTAAAGTTTGTGTCAACAATTTTCTAATAAAATATTACATAAGAAATGATTATTGGCGTAACTTTATGAATGGTTTCGATTTTTTTTTTTTTTTTTTTTTTTATGAATTTTTCAAAATTTCACTCAAATATTTAGTGGCGTTCTGAACATTAGATTGCGTTTAAAAACAATAGACTTCCAGCATTCACGGATTGTAATATTTGTACCAAATTTTGTTCGAATTGTTTATCAGATATCACACACATTATATATATATATATATATATATGTATGTATTTTCCCACCTTATCGAACTTCGTTAATTTGTAGGACAATGATGTGTTGAACGCATCAAATTTTCAAAAAATATTAATTATGAAACTATTACCGTATATTACATCACTCAGTAATTTTTTGTTTATCACAGCGAAATAAACGAGTGCAGTAATTATTTTATCTCTCGAGATAAAATGCATTTTAATTAAACGGGCAATTGTAGAATCACAGAAAAGAAATTGAAACTATTTTGTCATTTTTAATATGTCCTACTTCATGCATTATCTTTTCAAAGATGCAATATTTTATTTTATTCAAAGTCTGAATTCCTCTTTCTATGATACAAAATAAATTGAGAAAGTACGAACTGTAAAATTGAAGCAGATGTTTCAACAACATTTTATTGGCATCCCTTTGAAATTGAGAACATAAGAACACCTAAATGGGCAATACAATATTATTCTTGTTTATTATTTTTACTTCTGTGTAATGTTAACACTTTTATTACTAGATAAAATCAAGGACAAAGCGTTTTAAAAAACGAAAAGTCTTTTATTTAACACATCCTAAAAGACGTGCAAAACATATATTAAAAAATTGCCAGAGCGCTTTGGGACGTATATACGCCCTTCATCAGTGGCTGCATGAAGGGTAAAAACATGGAATCTATATAAATAAAAATGAAAATCTGTCTGTCTGTCTGTCTGTCTGTTTGTCCCATCATCACGGGAGAACGGCTGAACCGAATTTGATGAAATTTTGTGGGTAGCCTGAAAATAGTCCCACTTAAAATTTAGTCCATATATGGAGTTTCTACAATCAGTGGTTCTCGAGATATTAGTAAAAAACGATATTTTCGTTTGTCTCATCATCACGGGAGAACGGCTAAATCGAATTTGATGAAATTTTGCGGATAGCCTTTAAATAGCCCCCCATAAATATAGCCCAAGTTTCGAGTATCTAAGACCAGGGGTTGTTGAGATATTAATGAAAAACGAAACTTTTTCTTAGGAGTTCTCTTCTCTAACTCCGTGGTTTATCCAAACGAAAAGCTTGAAAATCGTTTGAAAGTGAATTAAAACTGTATATCAGAGTTTGGGGGGAGATTTTTTGCACGAATTAGTCACTTTCTGAAAACATCAATTGTTTGAAACATGATTTAAATGGGAAATCTATCTCCTTGGTTTATATTATACAAGCTTTTACTGAAAAATGAAAAGTATAAAGAAATAAAAATGGCTATTAAATTTTGCATTTTATGAGGAAGATTCTATCTTATATCATGTTGCTCGGCAACGGAATGAAATTAAATGTGTTGTTAATATTTATTATTATTTTTTCTATTTGAATAATGAATAAATGGATGTAAAAATATATTTTTAAATGAACGGTTTGATTGTTCTTTTAACTATATAAATTGCCGACCGCGTACATGACTTTCATTTATTTTAGCAAAGTGGTTTCCAGCTCATATATTGTGTTTAGCTAATAAACTCATATATTGTGTTTACCCAATAAATTCATTTAGCCGATTGTTGAAGCAGAAAAAGATTGGAACGGGTGTATCTTATAATACAATTTTAGTGTTTTCATTTAGTATATACAAACGGGATCAGGATATTTTATTCTTCAGATCTGCAATTTCAGCGCTACGAATTTAGCGGAATATCTCTAAATAACTTGGTAACTTTTCTTAAACTTTACCAAATTAGCGGAAATGTTTCCAAATTTATAAAATTGGCGCAAATCAATGATTTGTTTTTTAGAATAGAGTACTGAAATGATGTTTCGGTAGCATTTGTCGATCAATCCATCCATCCTACTTAGTAACACATTTAACGAATTTTTTTAATATCACGAAATTGATAAAAGTATTTGTGAGTCCATAAAAATATCCTGGAATTGATAAAATCGCGCTTAATAAATGAAAATAATTGTATTTTGTTAGGGGATAGTATTGTGATGATGTTTCGTCAATTTGTCTGTTCTACAGTCCCACTTGGCGATAAATTTGGCGATTTTTTAAGTTATCGCTAAATTGACTAAAATGTCGCCAAACCTTCCATGGTGATCGCATTATTCAGACGATATGATTTCCATCAATTTATTTGAAGCAAATGATATCATGTTGCTTAGCAACGGATCCAATGTGTTATGCCGCATACGATTTTATATTAAATCTTTTCCGATTTGAATAATAAAGATATGTATATAAAATAAATGTCATTGACATTGCATTTTTGACTGGATAATATCAATTACGGTCTTCAGGTTTAAACATTCTTATAATTGATATTTTCGGGGACTGTTGATTCAGGGATTATTGATATTTTCAAGTTATTATGCCATTGTTTTATTATGACGAAAATTGTTGAAACTCATATATAGTACTTTGTACGAGTAATCTCCTACAAATGCATTATATCTTCTAATCTATGAGAATATAAGTAGTACAGGTATATTGGCATATATTTTGTTATATATTGGCATACATTGGAATCAATTACGCCTTCTGGTATAAAGATTACGGGGATTATTGATATTTCCAATTTATTACGTCATCTCTTTAATTTTGGCAAATATTTATGAGACTCATATTGTAATACGGGTAATCTTTTACTAGCACACTGGCATATTTTCTAATCTGCGACAATATAAGCAGTACGGGGTTGCATATATTGATACAATTCCTTTTTTTTTTGTAAATTTGCTTACAAAAGGGGCCAGGATGTTTTATTCTTCAGATCTGCCCATGAAAATAATTTTACATAGTGAGAACAGATATTCTTAAACTTCTCTTTAGGAGCAATAAATTTAATATTTTAACAGAATTTGCACATGATTGCGAATTATAAGTTTCTTTATATTATATATTCCGTACGAAGAACGGGTATGCTGCTAGTGTTTATATATGTATAGAGACCAGTTTAAAGGAAATTTGCATAAAATATAAAATGGTAAATGAACTTACTAAAAATAATACAAGAAATATAGACGGAAATTACAAAAAAAGTTTAAACGCTTACGAATTTTAAAATATTACAAGAAAAGAACTAACACAAATTTTAGAAAAACGTTAAGCATGATATTCCTGAGAATGACGTCACAAATAACTTTTAAGAGGTTTCAATTGCATAGAGTCGAGAATGAGTCGCCAAGCAAAATTTAAAATTTGAACAGGATCAAAATTACAAATGGATTCATGGTAAATATAAATAAACAGAGATTCATAAAGAAGAATACTACGTGGATTGTTACAACGAACCAAAAGGAAAGTTTTTTCAAAAACGGGAAGAAATTTAACATTAACCGCATATTGAGCAAGAGCCGTAGAAAGTTTACCAGATTTGGCATCGCGAGCAAGTTCTGCTAAACGGATGCCAACAGTACGTTTTGTACTACCAATGTAAATTTTATAGTCACCACAGGGGATAACAGAGGAACGACATACACCCTAGCAAAGCTTTTAAAGTCATCAAAATTCCCAAGTTTATCGGATCGAATGCGATTAAATAAAGTGGTAATATTAGCCCGGCGTGGCTTTGTCCTTGATTGTATCTATTGAATGAAGACGTGATACCAATCTTGATTCTTTTATTACTACTTGAAATGCAACATACTCATCAAAAGAAATTTTTTAAACTATAAAAGCGAATAAAACTTCCTTTATTTCCATTTACAGTATGAAGGAAAATGTCTTTGTGTGTTTGTGTATGTGGGTGTGCGCGTGTTTGTGGGTATGTACGTGCGTGCGTGCGTGTGTGTGTGTGTGTGTGCGTGCGTGTGTCTGCTTGCGCGTGTGTGGGGGGGGGCGTGTTTGTGTGTGTATGTGTGTGTGTGCGTGCATACGTGCCCACATCAGATTTTTTTTAATTCGAGCGAGAACTTTGAATTCGAAATTATATACAGTGGCTCCCAAAAGTGTTCATACACTTTAAAATTTTGTAGAAAAATCACGGTCGCCTGGAATTGAATTCGAATATAAAGTTCAATATTTTTTCATATCATCTCTGTGATTCTGAATAAAACCTAATTTCTTTTTTTTTTAAATATTTATCATCTTTTTTAATAAAAATGAAAATGCAAGGAGGCAGAGAAAGAACACGTCACAAAAGGGATCGTACACCAAAACATTTTTGGATAAATTCACAAATAAAATTATTGTTTGTCGTTTTTTTTATTTCTGCGTTGTGGTGACATTTAAAAAAACGTTTGGCTTTAATCTTTGCTTGCCCACTTCATAACATTTATAGTATTATTTAAATATGGCTCGTAGCCCTAAGGAAACATCAAACAGCATTCAAAAATTGATCATTTTTCATCATAGTAGTGGTAAATCAGTTCGTAATATCGCTAAAGTAGTAAGTTGATCCTATTCTACGGTACAGTATGTGGTAAAACGCTTTAAAGAAGAAAATCGGATCGAAAACATGGTAAGAGAAGCTTGCCCGGCAAAGTTAACTCAACGTGATCAGAAATTTGTAGTTAGAAAATTTGTGAAAATTCCACGTTTGAGTGCTGTAAAAGTGGCTGCAGAATTTACTAAAAAATTTTCTACTTCAATTTCAGCTGAAACTGTTCGACGAGTTCTCAGATCAACTGGATTACATGGGTTTTCTGCCCGAAGAAAATTTTTGTAAGTGTGAAAAATAGAAAGCTTAGGCTTTCCTTCGCAAAATCAATGATAAATAAGCCCGAAACGTATTAGAATCATGTCTTATTTGCAGATGAAAGCAATTTTAACATATTTGGTTTTGATGAGCGTATAATTGTATAGAGAAGAAAAAATGAGGAACTTAATTCCAAGAACTTAGTTGGCATAGTTAGTAATATATAGTTAGTAAGGCATAGCAGTAGAGGTGTCCTTGTGTGGGGGTGCTTGTCAGCATCAGGACTAGGTAATTTGGTATTTATTGATGGCAAAATGAATCATGCTCTTTATCTAAATATCTTAAAAAACAATTTAAAATTATTAGCTCAAAATTTGGGTATTGGAAACAACTTTGTATTTTATCAAGATAACGATCCTAAGCACACGGCTCTCCATGTTCGTCTCTTGTGTCTCCATTATTGTCCACAAGTTCTGAAAACACCACCTAAATCGTTGGATTTAAACCCAATGGAACACATTTGGTGAAACTAGAGGTTATGAACTAGAACTTAAGAGTACGAAGACACGACATTAAAATGAAAAGCGAACTAAAAACAGTAATAATCGAAGATGGAGCAACATTGCTGTAGAAATTGCACAAAAAATTAGTAAACTCTATTCACAGACGTTAAAAAGCTGTTGTGGATGCCAGAGGATATCCTACTCAGTACTAATTTACCGAAATATTAAAATATTTACTGTATGTAGAGATTTTTTTTAAATTGTACGAAGACTTTTGTGACGTAACTTTTTGGTTACTTTTTGATTATTAATTTTTCAAAAAAATAAGTTTTACTATGTTTTAAAAATATTTTATGTAGTTATGTTAAGAACATGTTATAGATATTATTAAAAAATTCCCATTCTGAAGTATTAATTTTTAATATGAATTTTAAGTAGCTTATAATATATATATATATATATATACATACACTCTTTTGCAAAAAAAAAACAAAAAACGAAGCACCATGAAGAAAGTGACTGTTTTTATTGAAAATAAATATGCTTACAGCTCATACACAGGTAATGAAATGATTACAAAATCAAGGCCGCAGGACCCGTCAATGATTAACAATTGCACATTGAATTTTCAAATTAGTAATCCGTGTAACCCCTCTTGGCAGCAATGCATGCTTGCATACGTCTAGGTAAGTAGTAATAAAGATTCCTAATGTCATCCTGCGATACATTCTGCCAGGCACTCCTCAATTGTTGCTCCAGATCTGCTACATTTCGGGATGCCCGAATCTGGCGACCTAGCATGTCCCATACATGCTCGATTGGCGAAATGTCTGATGAACTTGCTGGCCAAGGAACAGTATCAACAGCAAAGAGACTGCCAACAAACATACGAACCGTATGTGGCGTGGCATTATCTTTCTCGAAAATGGTCCCAGAATGTTATGCCATGAAGGGTTAAGCAAACTGCCGTAGAATTTCATCAAAATATCCTTGAGCTGTTGAAGTTGTACACAGGATGACTAGGTCGTCCAAAGACCGGTCGTCCAAATAGTTACTCAAGTCCTCTGGATGAGTCGGACGGCCTGGGGTTTCCACAGGATGACTAGGGGTGACCTCCTGTCGTAAGAGATAGCACCCCTCACCATTACACCAGGGGGTAATGGCTGTGTGCCTGTCTAAAACAAAAGCTGATTGGGACCGCTAGCCCTGGCGCCTCCACACACATATCCGATGGTCATCTGCCGAAAGACTGAAGTGTGATTCACCACTGAACACTATGCGATGCCAGTTTGCTGGTAGCCATGACGCTCGGCTACGACACCACCACAAATGACTCCGTCAACGTTGTGGGGTTATTGGCAGAGATCTTAAAGAGCGCCGTGAGCGTAACCCCAGCTCGGGAAAGCGCCGTGAAATGGTGAAAATACCACGGGCGGTATGGAAGAGGCTGGAGCACGTTGTATGGCGAATAATGATGCCGTTAGGCCAATTCGAGCCTGTCGCACAATCATCCGATATTGCCTCGCATTCGTGCATTTTGGCCTTCCAGAGCCTTCAATCCGCCGATGAGTTAGTTCCTTGCACCAACCATTGCTGCCAACACCTTTGCACAGCAGTGTCCATCCAGTGCAGATGGCGTCCTACTGCTCGGTATGACCAGCCAGCTTCACACATTCTGACTATACTATCACGTTCAAACTCGTCTAATTGCTTATAAGATCTTCGGCAACGTCGTAACCGCATTATTGGTTATGTCTTCTACGCGGAACTGCAACGCCAATAAAGAAACGAGCTCTATGACCGAAGTTAACACTCATTGGCCTTGCAAATTTAATCATTTGCATACTTGGTATAAAGGAATTTACATGAGAAATTTCGAGATTATTGGATTATTTTTTAGGGGTGATTCGTTTTTTTTTTTTGCAAAAGAGTGTATGTATATATTTGCACGAAAAAATTAAAGTTTGAAAACCTGTATTGTTTGTCCCAATGATCTCACTTATAACATGTTACTCAAGACTTTAAAAGTTTTGAGAGAAATTTTCAATTGGTACCATACTTTCAATTGAGACCATATATTGATAGATATTTTTATTACAAAGCCGAATATAAAATTTCGTGAAAATCCGTTAATATTTGCAGCAGCTACCATGTGCACAAAAGAAAACGGTTGCATACATACATACATACATACATACATACACACATACACACATGCAGAGACTCAGACGGATCTCACCTCAAAAATAGTCAATATTCAGGTGGTCTTAAAATATATATTGGCATCAAAATCCCGAATCCGAAAATCTTCGTGAAAACAATACTCTCTCTATACTGTATTACATAAAATTATAAATGAATTCTGATATGAGAAATTCGAGTTGAGAAACACGCCAGTTAATTCTTAAAGAAATCCCGCTGTATGTTTATTTGATAACTACTGAAGAAAAAGGACGCGACTCACCCGTTTACCAGAACAGCATAAGAGTGCAACTCGTGTTGTAAAATATCTAGATGTAGATATAATTAATGATAAAGAAAAAATGGCAATAAACGTCTTTAAATAACTTGAAAATTTATTTAAAGACGTTCTCGAATTCAGGGAATTTTAGGCTGAAATTAGGTTACAATAAGCATCTGCAGATAAGAACATCAGATAAATGCATAACAGAATCTACAGAAGTCGATGCATGAAAACAATTTCTGGTTAGTGACAGAACATGCTGTTTGTCGTACTGTTTGAAGAGTCAGTACCTAAATGATTATCAATTTAAAGATCAGAAGGCTTCGTTTCAAACAAATCGCTTTGCTGCTTCTTCGAGTTTTCATTTATAGCACAAATTATTATAAAAATTGCAAGCCGTTTCCGCATGGATAGTTTAGACCTAACGTTCATTGGAGTCGACCAGCATTCTCTTATGCAGTAATAGCGGGCTGACATTTTAACCTCTTTTGTGGGTTTCGAGGAACGTGTAAAAAAATAGATGCAATATCAGTAGTTACATTTAAGAGCTCAAATAAACGTTTCATGATTGGGATACTTTTCTATTTCAAAGGATTTTTACTTTCCTTATATACATAATGTATAAGGAAAGTATTGTAACGGGGTCGAAAATTCGAATTCGAGTTTTCGACGGGAGAGCACGTTTCAAGCATTCCTGATCACGAATCAAACATTTTTGAACTGATGTCTGTGTGTGTGTGTGTGTGTGTGTGTGTGTGTGTGTGTGTGTGTGTGTGTGTGTCAGTGGGTCTGTGGATACGATAACTGACGAACGAATGGACAGATTCTAACCAAATTTGGTACAAAAATCACAATACGTAAACACTGGAAGCCTATTGTTCTTATACGCAATCGAATGTTTAGAACCCCCCTAAAGTCTCGAATGAAATTTTGAAAAAATCGTCAAAAAATCAAAACCACTAATAAAGTTACGCAAATAGACATTTCTCATGTAATTTTTCATTAGAAAACGATTGACATAAATTTTAGAACGCTAACATGAACCGTTCTCGAGATATTGCACATTTTTCAAAAAAATTATCAAAAAGTCATATAAAATAGAAAAAAAAATCCTATTGAGAAACATGTTCACTTTTCATATGTAATATCATGCGATCAATTGGGTGACATCATTCTCGTGGATCTAGCTCGTTCCATTCATGAAAAAAGATACTTTGAGTAATACTTTTGTATTTGAACGTCAATAATTATTTATCTGCTGTAAGAATAACTTATTTCTTCGTCCATAACGCTTGGCGAGATTTTGGCGACGAATTTGGCGGAATGTCGCCAACTTGGCGACTTTTTGAAATGTGGCCAAATTAACGAAAATGTTGCCAAACGGATAAAAATGACGCTAAATCAATGAAAATGACCACTAATTGTCGAAAATTCAATATCTTGGAAAGAATATTAGTATCTACTATAAGAAAAACCTATTTTTTTTACTGTAAAAGTAGTAAATTCATTACATTATATAAGGAAAGTCATGTGTTGCCCACATCAGATTTTTTAATTTATTTACTCATTTAACTTGTCAACTTACTGCGATTTTCCCATTTATAAAAAGTACCTGATGATGCCGAGGCACCTCTGGGGCACCAAATAATTCTTAATCACATTTTACTACGGGCATTTTTGAACCAAGTAGAAATAACTTTGTAATTCAAGCTTAAGAGATCAAATAAACAATCTAAATCATCAGAATTGGGTACTATTTTATTTCAAACATTTTTAATATTTTCAACATTTTAAAAAAATCTACAAGTAGTTTTCGTACCGATTGTGTAGACCAGCAGTTCGTTGGAGTCAACAAGCATTCTCTACTGCCGTAACGGCCGATTCATCATTTACCATATTTCGTCGACGTTTGAACCAACTAATGATAGTATCTACAGTCAAATTTAAGTGCTTGGATAAATCCTCGATATCATCAGCACTGGGGTAATTTTCTATTTCAAAGAAGTCTTTCATTTCATTTTTCTGGTGGTCAGTGAAAATAGTACGAGTCCTACGTTTATTAGAAGAACATAATGGTGTTGGGGCACAGCTAGGGGATCCTGTTGAGTGTTGAAGCGCGGGTGTGGGAAGAGTTACAGATGTAGGTACCATACAGGAAGCGGTGTCTAATGGGTTTAAATGACTTGGAATTGGTTTAGCCAATGAAGGTCTCAGATCCAGAGGCATCAAGGATGACAAATTTGGGACACATGAGGAAGCTTCAGATGATAGATGATCACTGAAATTTAAGTGTAACTCTTTCTTTTGTCCTCTATCATTGAACCACTGAGATTTAAGGAACCAATGTTTAATTACTGCCAATTCTAGCCCCGTTTCAAACGATATTTTAAGAAATTGTTTGTCTGTGGGATAATTATTTTCGTCGAAATAACCTCGGAGAAGCAGTTTGTTATATTTTTCTTCGAAAGAATTTTTCTGCATTTTAGACAGTGGTATGACAAAATTTTGATGAGCAGCAGACACGCTGGAAACCACTGTGGCGCTTGGCATCGCAACTGGATGACCAGAGTCTTCCTGAAATTCATCTGGGAATTTCTCAACATCTTTAATGGGCTCGATATCTTTAGTCTCATCTTGATAAGTTTCCAATTCCCAAATACTAGAAAAACTTTTATTACCTTTATTGCAAATTGATCTGTTGATTTCAGGCGAAACACTTATTTCTAGTTGAGATCCTTTGTCATTTTGTTTCTTTTGAGGACTATTTATTACCTTTTCTTCCTTCTTGCCACATCCTTTATTCGGTCGCCTTTGCGAGTACTCCTTACACTGCGAGTAATTATCTAATTCATATAATTTTTTCATTTCACTTTTCTGGTGGTCAATGAACCTAGTGCGACTTTGATTGTCAGAAGAACATAATGGTGTAGATGTAGCGCCAGGGGTTCCTGTTGAGTGTTGCGTTGCGGGTGTGGGAAGAGTTACAGATGTAGGTACCATACAGGTAACGGTATCTGATGGGTTTAAATGACTTGGAACTCTTTTAGTCAATGAAGTTCTCAGATCCAGAGGCATCAAGGATGACGAAATTGGGACAAATGAGGCAACTCCAGATGATTGATTATCATTGAAATTTAAGTGTAAATCTGTCTTTTGTCCTCTATGATTGAGCCATTGAGATTTAAGGAACAAATTTTTAATTGATGTCAATTCTGGCCCCGTTTCACACGATATTTTAAGAAATTGTTCGTCTGTAGCATAATTATTTTCTTTTGTGAGATTATTTTTGTGATATTCTTCTTCCCAACGTTTTTTTGGCTTTTGGGACAGTTTTATCGGGAAATTTTGATGAGCAGCAGACAGGCTGGAATCCACTGTGGCGCTTGGCTTCACAACTGGATGACCAAGTGAAGATGGCATCAAGGGATACATAGGAGGTGGCATCTTGAGAAAAATATGAGGAGGATCATTGTCTTGCTGATTATTGTGCATTTGAGCTGCCATATGATTAGCTGTTATCGAAGATGCCCCATCAGGTATATTTAATCCTAAACACTCGTCTGATTGTGTTACAGCATTTGGTACAGAAAAAGATGCAACTCTAGATGGTGTTGCAAGGGCCGAATACGTACCTGCGCCACCTGACCAAGGTGAATAAACCTCAGATGTTGCAACATTTCCCACGGATGCATTCAGTCGATCAGAGTCTTCCTGAAATCCCTCCTCTAATTTCTCGACGACTTTAATGGGCACAATATCTTTCCAAGTCTCCTTTTGATGAGCTTTTAATGCCCAAATACTAGAAGAACTTTTATCCCCTTTATTGCAAGTTGATCTGTTGATTTCAGATGAATCAATTACTTCTTGTAGGGATCCCTTGTCATTTTGTTTCTTTTGAGAATTATTTATTACATCTTCTTCCTTCTTGTCACACCCTTTATTCAGTCGCCTTTGCGAGTTCTCCTTTAACTGCTGTACAATATTGAAGCCGCGACGGACTTCGATGTTGCTACAGGCTGTGGTGCTTTCCAAAGCTTGCTTCTCAGTGTAAATTAAATTCGATTCTGCGGTAAGCCCTTCCTCTTTTTCTATCAGATTCATAGAATATTTCACACAGTCTTTCTTGATGTCATGAATATCAATAATATGATTTTCTAGAACATCCCTTTTGTCAAAGAAACCGCCACACATTGGACATGGTATTGTCGCTGACTTTTGCGAATTCTGGGAGACGACATTCATCCGCTTGAGAATCTCACTGTTGCAGGAAACGTTGCAAGCTAGACCTGCGTGCTGCGGGGGTTCGCTTATTTCTGATGTACTTTGATTAAGTAATAATTGCTTCAATACAGAAGCATCGCAATTCCCTGAGGTAATGCCCTCTTCTTTTCGTTTCTCTTCTTTCGAAAGACGTTCATTAGCACTTTCTGAGGTTTGGTTTTCTAAAAGGAAAAGAGATTGATAACCAAACATGCATCACAAATAATATAGGCTTAAATTTACATGAATTGAACAATTAGAAAAATGCTGAATGGCAGGAGTAAAGCGCCATACAAACCTATTAGATTATTTGAGTTCTTGGGAGGTTCATATATTTCTTTACGCACTGTGATTGACTGATAATTGCTGTAATATATTAGAATCTGTGGTACCCCCCCCCCCCCTTATTTTTCATCTCTTCCTTTGAAAGGCAATCATTAGCACTTTCTGAGGTTTTGTGTCTCAAGATATTACAGTAAGTCTAGATGCAGTTTAATGTAGAGATATATTCTGTTAAATTTTGCGCCGTATCTATGTCATCAAATGATGATGTCACTTATTAAAAACAACAGAAAAGCGCACAAATTTAAAATTTAACAAATAATCCCGCAGATTTGCAAGACTAGCTGTGGGGTGAAAAACCTCGCAAAAGGGTGCTGACGAGCTATATCGAGTCTATATGGAGCCTAACAGCCATATTATGCATTCGCAGCTGGCGGGTTTATGGAGTTGGCGAATTTAACTCCGGCGGTAAGTGAGCGTCATCGAGCATCGAGTGAAACCTCCGAGCTCAGGAAGTGTGAGTGGCGAGCGTCTGCGGAATGAAAGAGCCCATGAAGTTAGTTCTGGGAATTGATGAGCCTCAGTGAACTTGGGATAAAGCACCAATGGGAGTAAAAATCTTGCGTAGCAGACGTAACAAAAGAGCTAGTGAAGAAAGTTTCGGTGATAATTGAGCTGCAGCAAACGGGGGCGGAGCCCTGAGAGTTGGCAAGTGCAACGAGCAAGTGATTTGAAGACGGTCGTGTGAATCGACCGGTCTGAAATAGCTAACGACGCGAGATCAGGGATTAATGATTACCACCGAACAAACAGCCTTTAACAAGTACATTAGACCTGTGTAGTAGGCGGAACGACAGAGACTAGAATTCGAGCTCCAGCGAATAGGCCGCGAAGCCTCCCGTCTCGCGATGCGAATTATGGTTGATGGTGATCATCAGCGGACAGAAAGCCGTAAATTCTGGAAAAAAGATTGATAAGGAAGCTTTTATCACAAATAATGTTTAATTTCACACGATACACACTACTTTTTATGTAATTTTTAGATAAATTATTAGAGAAACTTGCAATGTTTCGAGAACGGTTCAAGTTACTGTTCTAAAGATGATGTTATTTCTTTTCTAATGAAAACTGATGTATTAAATGACTTTGTTTTTAACATTATTGAATGTTCTACATATTTTTTTCAAAAAATCATTCGTAAAATAGAGGGACGGGAGTTGTTGTTGTTGAGACCCAGACCGTCCGACCTACCAGAAAGGTGTAAGGTAATATTGTTTGGACGGCCGGGAAGTGCCACCCAATTTAGACCGTAACGCAGTGGGGAGGCATCCACAGGGATCGTACCCTTCTTCCCCTACCACCAACCTCTCGGAAGGACTTACGGACCCACATGTTTAACGTGATCGTACTCCGCATGAACACAGCGGCAGTGTGGCAGCGTATAAATCCTGCGCGCAAACCATCGGGCTACCGCATCCGAAATCTGCGAACAGCACGCGGTGTTCCCAGATGGTCAGAGGAAGGGGGGTTATTGTTGAGACACAGACCATCCGACCTACCAGAAAGGCCAGAGGGGGGTGAATGTTCAATAAAGTTTAAAATAAATAGGATTACATTATTCACTAGCTGAAATATAATTAATTTTTTTTTCGAAACGCTTCATTCGTCCGGAGATATCGCTTCCAGGGGCTCACTGACACACATCCACTAACGCACGAGCTTACGCCTACACACAGTACCATAAAAACACACAGACGTCACCTCAAAAACGTTCGCTTCGTTTTCGAAGATGTTCGAAAAGTCCTCTAAAAACTCGAATCAATCAAAAACTCGAATTCGAATTTTTGACTACGTCATAATACTTTCCCAACACATTATAGTATGTATGAGGAAAAGTAAAAAAAAAACTAAATAATGATATTACCCTGCTTTTTGCATTCATTTCTAACTCAGTATATGAAGTAATTTAATTATGTTAAATTATATGTAATCAGTTTTGAAATGTTAAACCTCAATAAAACTTTCATAAAAGTAATGCATTGCATACTAAGAACGGCAAGTACCTAAATATCCTAACCACCAAACACACACTTTTTGAAACTATTTTCGTGTACTTTTCAAAATATTTTTTTACCTTTCCTACATACATACTATATTTTACAGAGGAAGTATTGTAACGGAATTGAATATTTGAATGCGAGTTTTTCAAACAAGAGAGCACCTTTTAAGCTTTTCTGAACTCAAATCGGAAGTTTATAAGGTGCTGTGTGCGTGTCTGTGGAAGTGATATCTCACGATCAAATGTCGCGATTCGACATAAATTGGGTGCAATTATTACAATCAATGGAAACTGGAACCCCATTTATTTTAAACGCAATCAAATTTTCCGAAGACCTTCCAAACTTCGAAAAATTTTTTAAAGAAATTCATTAAAAAATACACACTTTATTTATAACGCTGACATTTACCATTCTTCAGACATAGCACGTTTTCAGATGAATTTATCGAAAAAGTTACATAAAATTAGAATAAGTGGTATTCTTATATAGTTTGAACTAGACGACACATTCGACAAAATACTACCAACTTCACTATTTATTTAAATGTTGCCTAATTAAAGAAAATGCATTAAATTAGCAAACATTATTTTTTTGTCTAATGAAAATGACGTCAAAATTGATGAAAACAATAATTTCTAATAATTAAAACCGTTAAATTTATGGGCTGTATTACGCAGCAAATACTAACCATATTTCTAGTTGCCAAATTAGATTTTCCCTAAATACAAGATAATTAGTTAATTTTTACTTCTGTCATACCAAAAAGCGCCAAATTTAATTATACTTTTCAGCGTTAAAAACATTTTTCCCTGTACCTCGCATATCATTAATTTGCTGTAAAACAAATAAATCATTGAATTTCATGTGCTGCCCACAGCAGATTTTCTTTCAAAGAAATTATTCAATACTGTTATTTGATAACCTCTGAATACACTGCGTTTCACACGTTTGGCAGGCGGGTACAAATCGCGTTATACGAAATCCAGATATATATGTAATTGATATAGAGAAAATAGCTACAAGCAAGTTTAAATAACTTCCAACATATCTATCTGCTATTAGTTTTTTACAGGCCCTAATACCAGGGAGCGAGAGATTATGTAAAGTTTCGAAAACTTGTCTCCTGAGTGTTCCTTGCACGAAAATACGTACTGCACATCCCACTGTATCACCATATAAGGTACAATCGGAATCCGGTACAGAGACCTTCTTAACTTCCATACTACATTCAGCTGTATTTGCTAAAATGGAGTGCAAATCCGGATCATCCTCTTGCTCTTTAGCCCAGCGATACACGTCCGTAAGCGAAAAATTTATTTCTGAAACCCGTGAAAAAATATCGGCAATATTTTCCTTACCCGACACATACTGTATATCCGTGGTAAACTGCGCGATGAAATCCAAATGTCTTAACCGTCTGGATGAGTCTTTAGCATGTTTTTGTTTCAATGCAACAACTAAGGGTTGGGGATCCACATACAGCGTAAATGGTCTGGTCTCTAAATGTCTAGCATCAGAAGATTGCGTGTTAAGATCACGTCCGGGTCACCACTTGTGGAGGTCGTTACCAATTGTAGTGTGACGGCAATATGGATTTTGATTGAAATTGGATTTTTAAAAAACAGAGCAATCTTAAATACAAAAATAAAACTTCCATCGTAATGCAATATATGATGGGATTCATATTTAATTAATCACATATTTTCTTGCAACCGGATCTAATGCTAGAAAGTTCAGTCCTCATATTAAATGTAATTAGTAAAAACGCTCAAGCCTCACCAGGTATTCGTACGACAGATATTTGCTAGACACCTAAAGCGCTATTTAATAAGCTACTGAAATGATATTGTCATGTCCTAATTGGATTTGAATCATATAAATTCGGAAAGCAGCAACAAAAAAATATATATATATTTAATACAGTATTTTATTATTAAACCATGTACTTCGTTGAAAATATCACACTTTCCCCTGTTAAAAAATATAATTATTGTCCCAATCAGTTCCAATTACTAAGAAAAGATTTCTACTGAAACATGAGGGGGGGGGGGGGCGTTACGCAGAACTGTTTATCCGTCACCTCCCTTAAATAAAGCATAGTTGCAACAACACATTCAAGATTGTTGTCGGGACATCCCCGAACAAGAACTTGATCGAGTGCACAGAAGTGTTATCAGGCGAATGCAGCTCTGTATTGGCATGGATGGAAAACATTTTGAACAAGCTTTGTAATCTTTATGTGAAGTTATTATTTCTACACAGTGTAGATAGATTTGTACCAATAAATAACAAAAGTATTATTTATCTGCGTAATCTTGTTTTCTTTCGTAATTTGTGTATGATCCCTGAAACGCGAACTGCGGACATCATTTTTCCCCTCTGAGAACCCATGTCGATGCATCAAGAAAATGGTTTAAGTCAGCATTTTTGTCTTTTCATATCTCTGGGACCTTTTATGATAAAATGCTGAAATTTTGTACATCACCCTATTAGTGTAATTTTAATCGATTTATAAAATTCTGTATCCTTTTTTACGCAACTTTATAATTTATTATATATATTTAAGATCAATATTTAAGGAATAAAACCCGAGGTTAATATTTTTGGGACACCCTGTGTGTGTGAGTGTATATATATATATATATAAAATCTGTATTATTTGACCAAATGATCACACTTATAATACGCAACCCTAGACTTTAAAAGTCTTGAAAAAATACTTGACTTTACCATACTTGACAATGCATCCTCCCGGGGTTGATTTCCCAACCTCCCCCGATGGGGGGCTAATGAAGTCACAAACATAAAAATTGCATTCCTAATTTTTTTCCCAACTATAATTGAAACTATTAAGGGGACGATAGACGTTGGAATGAGCAAAAATCAACTAAAATAAGTTTTTAATATATAACACGATTTTACACATTTAACATTTGCTTACGCGTGGGACAGCGTCAATCTCAAACGAAGAACCTCCCATAAAGACATATCTGACATACCCTATCCCAAACAGTTCGATCCCCTTTTGCAGGCATTGGCTTCCATGGAAATCGGCGACAGAAACATTGCACCCGCAGCAGATGCTATGTTTCTGTCGGTGATTTCCATGGACGTGCAATGTTTTTGTCGGCGATTTCAATGCACGTGCAATGTTTCTGTCGGCAATTTCCATGGATGTGCAATGGTTCTGTCGGAGATTTCCATGGACGCCAATGCCTGCAAAGAGGGATCGAACCGTTTGGGATAGGGTATGTCAAATATCTGTCTTTTTGGGAAGTTCTTCGTTTGGGATGGACGCTGTTGCAGCCGTAAACAAAAGGTTGAATGCATTTTTTTCGAAACTGAATTTTCAAAAGTTTTACATTTTTAAAATGCTCCGTACGTCTTAATTTTTGTCTGAGATGCATGAAATTTAGCAAGAATACATCTTTCATACCTTTTAATGAAACTGGATATGCATTTTATAATTGGACTTCATTAAGGTAATTAAAAGTGAATAAGAACCTAATTAAATGATGAAAATTAAGTTTTAATGAAGAAAAATATTTTGAAAAAATTACCTTTCTAAGGGATTTAAAAATGAAAACCCAAATTTGTTCATAATGTGTTTTTGAGTGGTCATAATGTAAAATTAAACAAAAATGTGAACAAATGGCACGCTAGGAGCATTTTCAAATTTTCGTTAAAGAAAATACAAAATTGTAACAAAATTGAAAAAAAAATTAATGGCATTTTATATAGTAATGTTAAGAGGAATATTTATATAAATTTTCATGTTTCTAAGTCAATAAATAAATAAAAAGAATTTCAACGTCCACCGTCCCTTTAAGTCTTGTGATCATTGCGCAATAAATAAACCCTTTTATGCATGGTTATGTCAAATTTTGTTCTATGCTGCAATGTTAAAAAAGTCGAATAAACTTCGAACTTTTCATTCGAATTTAAAAAAATTCCATTTAGTTCTAGATATTTTTATAGAAAAGCCGAATAGAAAGATTCGTGAAAACCCGCGTTAATATTTGCGTGTACGTACCGTGTACGTACACACACACACACACAAAAAAAAAGGACTTCATACATACAGACGGACCTCACTCCAAAAATAGTCAAATCTTATTCAGGTGCTCCTAAAATATATATTGACATCAAAATCCCGAATCCGGAAATTTTTGTAAAAGCAATACTTTCTCTATACTATATTGCATATTAGTATGAGATATTAAAAATGATTTCTGCTATGAGAAATTCGTGCTCCATTTAATTTACAAAGAAATCCCGATGCATGTTTATTTGATAACCACTGAATGGAATGCAATTCACCCGTTTACCAGAATAGTATTCGTGGTGTAATAAATCTAGATGTAGATGTAATTAGTGACAAAGAAAAGAAAATTGCGATAAACATGTTTAAATAATTTGAAAATTTATTTAGAAAAGTAAGAATATGAGATAAATGAAGATCAGAATCCACAGAAATCAAAGAATTTAAACATTTCCTGGTTTGTGACAAAACATGCTGTTGTACTGTTTGAAGAGTAGGTATCTAAATGATTATCAATTTAAAAATCAGAAGGGTTCGTTTCAAACTAATCGCTTTGCTGCATCTTTGAATTTTCATCTTTAACACAAATGATTTTGATGCTTGAGTGATGCGCAGCATTTTTAAAAAAAATTTGCATGCCGCTGGACCGTTTCGCATGGATTTAGACATAACGTTCATTGGAGTCAACCAGCATTTATTTACGCAGTAATAGACAGTGATTTTTTACCCTCTTTTGTGGCTATTGACAAACGTGTAAGAAGCAGTTAGATATAACATCAATAGATACATTTAAGAGTTTAAATAAGCGTTTCAGGATTGGGATACTTATCTATTTCAAATTCTGTAGTTTCTTTACTCATGTGGCCACTCAACTACCGCACCGCTGGAGCACCGTTTATTGTTTTAGCCTTTGGGCACGAGCCGAAGTGAACCAATTATAAATAGACTTGGTATTCAAATTTAAGAGCTTAGATAAACGATGTATATCATCAGGAGTGGGATTCTTTTCTATTTCAAAGAATTCTTTCATTTCACGTTTCTGGTGGTCAGTGAACGTAATGCGAGTTCTAAATCCTCTAGGGGTACCTGTTGAGTGTTGTGGCAAGGCTGTGGGAAAAGTTACAGATGTAGGTACCATACAGGAAGCGGTGTCTAATGGATTTAAAGGACTTGGAATTGGTTTAGTCAATGTTGATCTCAAATGCAGAGGTATCAAGGATGACGAATTTGGGATGCATGAGGAAGCTTCAGATGATAGATGATCATTGGCATTTAAGTGTAAATCTTTCTCTTGTCGTCTGTTATTGAACCATCGAGCTTTACGGAACCAGCGTTTAATTACTCTCAATCCTA
Source organism: Amaurobius ferox (assembly GCA_951213105.1). Taxonomy (NCBI): domain Eukaryota; kingdom Metazoa; phylum Arthropoda; class Arachnida; order Araneae; family Amaurobiidae; genus Amaurobius; species Amaurobius ferox. The sequence continues at coordinate 10,515,170 of OX578138.1, read as the reverse complement.
GCCCCGTTTCAAGTGACATTTTACTAAATTGTTCGTCTGTGGCATAATTATTTTCGTCGAAATAATCACGGAGAATCTTCAGCTGATATTCTGACGATTGATTTTTTTTCTTTCTGGAACATTGAATCGGAAAATTTTGATGACCATCAAACACGCTGGAATCCACGGCGGATCTTGGCACCATCACTGGATGACCAAATGTAGATGCCATCCAAGGATTCATGGGAGGTGGCATGATGAGCGAAGAATGAGGGGGATAATTATTGTGCTGATTATTTTGCATTTGAGTATATGGATTCCCAAACGTGGACCAGGTATATGGTATATTGGGATGTCCGGGTATATGAAATCCTAAAGACGTGGCAGGTTGTGTTGCAGCATTTGGTACATGAAAAGATGTAACTCCAAATGAAGTTGCAAGAGCCGAAGACGAACCTGCACTATATTCGCCACCTGACCAAGGCGAATAACTCTCAGCGGCTTTCGTTGTAACATCTTCAACAGATGCATTCCGTGCATCAGAGTCTTCCTGAAATTCCTCTGGGAATTTCTCAACATCTTTAATGAGCTCGATATCTTTGCAAGTCTCCTTTTGATGAGTTTCCAATGCCCAAATACTAGAAAAACTTTTATCACCTTTATTGCAAAGTGATCTGTTGATTTTAGGAGAATCAATTATTTCTATTTGAGATACTTTGGCCTTTTGCTTCTTTTGAGGACTATTTATTACCTTTTCTTCCTTCTTGTCACACCCTTTATTCGGTCGCCTTTGCGAGTACTCCTTAAACTGCGAGTAATTAACTATTTCATATAATTCTTTCATTTCACTTTTCTGGCGGTCAATGAACCTAGTTAGATTTTGATTGGCAAAAGAACATAATGGTGCAGAGGTAGCACTAGGAGTTCCTGTTGATTGTTGTGGCGTGGGTGTGGGAAGAGTTACAGATGTAGATACCATACAGGAAGCGGTATCTAATGGGTTTAAATGAATTGGAACTCTTTTAGGCAATGAAGTGCTCAGATCCAGAGGCATCAAGGATGATGAAATTGGGAAATTTTGAACTCCAGATGATTGATGATCACTGAAATTTAAGTATAAATCTGTCTTTTGTCCTCTATTATTGAAACATTGAGACTTAAGGGACCGATGATTAAATACTGTCAATTCTAGCTCCGTTTCACACGGCATTTCACGTACTTGTTCCACTGTGGCATAATTATTTTCGTCGAAGTAATCTTGGGGAATCTTCTTGTGATATTCTTCTTCCCAACGTTTTTTTGGCTTTTGGGACAGTTGTATCAGAACATTTTGATGAGCAGAAGGCACGCTGGAATCCGCTGTGAAGCTTGGCATCAGAGCTGGATAACTAAGTGAAGATGCCATTGAAGGATACATAGGCGATGTCATCATGAGCGAAATATGAGAAGGATCATTGTCGTGCTGATTATTGCGCATTTGAGCAGCCATATGACTAACTGTTACCGATGATGCCCCATCAGGTATATTTAATCCTAAACACTCGGCAAATTGTGTTGCAGCATTTGGTACAGAAGAAGATGCAACTCTAGATGGTGTTGCAAGGCCCGAATACGAACCTGCCCGATGTTTGTCGCCTGACCAAGGCGAATACATTACAACATTTCCCACAGTTGCATTCCGTCGATCAGAGTCTTCCTGAAATCCCTCTGCTAATTTCTCGACATCTTTAATAGGCACAATATCTTTGCAAGTCTCCTTTTGATGAGCTTTTAATGCCCAAATACTAGAAAAACTTTTATCATCTTTATTGCAAATTGATCTGTTGATTTCAGATGAATCAATTTTTTCTTGCTGGGATCCCTTGCCATTTTGTTTCTTTTGAGAATTATTTATTACATTTTCTTCCTTCTTGTCACACCCATTATTCAGTCGCCTTTGTGAGTTCTCCTTTAACTGCTGTACAACATCGAAGCCGAGACGTTCTTCGATCTTTCTACGAGCTGTGGTGTTTACCAAAGCTTGCTTCTCAGTGTTAATTAAATTCGATTCTGCGGTTCGCCCTTCTGCTTTATCTATCAGACTCATAGCACATTTCACACAGTCTTTCTTTATGTCGTGAACATCCATAATATGATTTTCTAGAACATCCCTTTCACCTAAGAAACCGGACAATGGACAAAGTACAGTCGCTGGCTTTTGTGAATTCTCGGAGACGACATTCATCTGCTTGAGTATCTCACTGTTGCGAGAAACGTTGCAAGCTAGACCTGAGAGCTGCGGGGGTTCGTTTATTTCTGATGTACTTTGATTAGGTAATAATTGCTTCAATACAGAAGCATCGCAATTCCCTGAGGTAATGCCCTCTTCTTTTCGTTTCTCTTCTTTCGAAAAACGTTCATTATCACTTTCTGAGGATTCGTTTTCTGAAAGGAAAAGAAATTGATAACCAAACATGCATCAAAAATAATGTAGGCTCATTTTCACATGAACTGAGCAATTAAAAAAATGTTGGATAGCAAGAGTAAAAACACTATACAAGCCTTTTAGATTATTTGAGTTCATAGGAGGTCAATTTATTTATTTATGTACTGTGATTGAGTAATAATTGGTCAATATAGAAGAATCTGTGGTATTCCCCACACCATTCTTTTTTCATATCACCGTTTGAAGCACAATCATTAGCACTTTCTGAGGTTTTGTTTCTCAGAACATTACAAGAAGTCTAGATGCAGTTGCATGCAGAGAGATTTTCTGTTAAATTTTGCGCCGTATTTATGCCATCAAATGATTTGCAATTGTGCATGATGATTTAGAAGACATTACCATATGTAGTTTGACAGTTCGGTTATAATCAGTAAAAAATTTATGTTTTTTATATAATTTTGAAATAAAATTTATTTGCACTACTTTTGTATAGAAATTATATTTCGATTAATTTTTCTTCAAAAATCAAATATATCATTAGTGAAATACATAGTTGACATTTCAAAAGAAAAATATTTCAATTATAAATTTAAACAAACTTAACGCAATTTTTGTCACTTATTAAAAACAAACAGGAAAGCGTACAAATTTAAAATTTAACCGATAGGCCCACAGACTTGCAAGACTAGCCGCGGGGTGAAAAAGCTTACAAAGGGATGTTAAAGAGCTTCAGCTATATAGAGGTGGAGCCTAACAGGCGTATTATGCATTCGTAGCTGTCAGGTTGATAGAGCTGGCGAAGTTAGCTCCAGCGGTAAGTGAGCGTCAGCGAGCATCAAGCGAAACCCCCGAGCTTAGGGATTGTCAGTGGCGAGCGTCTGTGCAATGAAAGAGCTCTTAAAGCTAGTTTTAGAGGTTGATGAGCGTCAGTGAACATGGGGCAAAGCCCCGATGGGAGTAATAAGGTTACGTTAATAAGCTAGTGAAGAAAATTTCGGTGTCAATGAGCTGCATTAAACGGGGGCGGAGCTCCGAGCCCTGAGAGTTGGCAAGCCTCAACCAGCAAAAGATATGAAGACGGTCGTGTGCATCGGCCGGTCGGAAATAGCTAACGAAGCGAAATCTGGGATTAATGATTACCACTACCACCGAACAAACAGACTTTAACAAGTGTATTAGGCCTGTGTAGTAAGCGGAGTGACAGAGATTACAATTCGAGCGCCAGCAAAGTCTCCAGTCTCGGGATGCGAATTATAGTTGATAGTAAGCATCAGCGGACAGAAGGCCGCAGATTCTGAAAAAAAGTTTGATAAGGAAGCTTTTATCACAAATAATGCTTAATTTCAGACGATGCACACTACTTTTTTTAGATAAATTATTAGAGACACTTGCTATGTTTCGAGAACGGTTCAAGTTACTACTCTAAAGATGGTGTTATTTGTTTTCTAATGAAAACTGATGTATAAAACGATTTTGTTTTTAACATTATTGAATGATCTGAATATTTTTTTCAAAAATTCATTTGTAAAATAGAAGGGGGGGGGGGGTGAAATCTCAATGAAGTTTGAAATAAATAGGATTACATTATTCACTAATTGATAACAATTTTTTCTCGAAACGCTCCATTCGTACCCGAGATATCGCTTCCAGGACTCTCTGACACACATCCACTAACGGACGAACTTACGCCTATACTAATATACATACAGTACCATAAATACACACAGACATCACCTTGAATTCGAATTTTTGACCACGTCACAATATTTTTCCAACACATTATAGTATGTAGAAGGAAAAGTAAAAAACAAAACAAAAGTAAACTAAATAATGATCTTATCCTGCTTTTTGCATTCATTTCTGACTCAGTATATGAAGTAATTTAATTATGCTAAATTATATGTAATCAGTTTTGAAATGTTAAACCTTAATAAAACTTTCATAAAAGTAATGCATTGCATACTAAGAACGGCAAGTACCTAAATTCCCTAACCACCAAACACACACTTTTTGATACTATTTTCGTGTACTTTTCAAAATTTTTTTTTACTTTTCCTACATACATACTATATTTTACAGAGTAAGTATTGTAACGGAATTGAATATTTGAATGCGAGTTTTCCAAACAAGAGCACCTTTTAAGCTTCTCTGAACTCAAATCTAAAGTTTTGAAGGTGCTGCGTACGTGCCTGTGGAAGTGATATCTCACGAACAAATGTCGCGATTCGACATAAATTGGGTGCAATTATTACATTCAGTGGAAACTGGAACCCCATTTATTTTGAAGACCTTCCAAATATCGAAAGAATTGTTGCAGAAAATCATTAAAAAATACCCACTTTTTTTTATAAATCTAACGTTTACCATTCTCAAGACATAACACGTTTTCAGATGAATTTATGGCAAAAAGTTACATAAAATTAGAATAAGTAGTATTCTTATATAGTTTGAACGAGACGACAGATTTGGCAAAATACTGCCAACTTCACTATTTTTTTAAATATTGCCTAATTAACGAAAAATGCATTAAATTAGCAAATATTAACTTTTTTTCTAATAAAAATGACGTCAAAATTGATGAAAACAATATTTTCTAATGATTTAAACCGTTAAATTTATGGGTTGTATTACACAGCAAATACTAGCCATATTTCTAGTTTCCAAATTAGATTTGCCCGAAATACAAGATAATTGGTAAATTTTTACATCTGTCATACCGAAGAGCGCCAAAAGTAATTATACTTTTCAGTGTTAAAATCATTTTTCCATGTACCTCGCGCATCATTACTTTGCTGTAAAACAAATAAAATCATTGAATTTCATGTGCTGCCCACAGCAGATTTTCTTTCAAAAAAATTATTCGATACTTTTATTTGATAACCATTGAATAGAGTGCGTTTCACACGTTTGGCAGACGGGTACGAATCGCGTTGTACGAAATCCAGATATATATGCAATTAATGATAGAGAGAAAATAGCGACAAGCATGTTTAAATAACTTCCAACATATCTATCTGCTATTAGATTTTTACTGGCCCTAATACCCGGGAGCGAGAGATTATGTAAAGTTTCGAAAACTTGTCATAATCACAAACACATTTTCTTGCAATCGGATCTAATGATAGAAAGCTTTGTCCTCACATTAGATGTAATTAGTAAAAACGTTCAAACCTCTCCAGGTATTCGTAAGACAGATCTTTGCTAGACACCTAAAGCGCTATTTAATAAGCTACTGGAATGATATTGACATGCCCTAATTGGATTTGAAGCATATAAATTCGGAAAGCAGCAACAAAAAAATATATTTAATACATTATTTTAGTATTAAACCATGTACTTCGTTGAAAATTTCACAGAGTCCCCTGTTAAAAAATATAATTATTGCCTCAATCAGTTCCAATAACGAAGAAAAGATTTCTACTGAAACATAGGGAGGGGGGGGGTCATTTACGCACAGCTGTTTATCTGTCACCTCCCTTAAATAAAGCATAGTTGCAACAACGCATTCAAGATTGTTGTCGGGACATCCCCGAACAATAACTTGATCGAGTGCGCAGACGTGTTATCAGACGAATGCAGCTCTGTATTGGCATGTGTATGAGCATGCGCGAGATTTCCGTCGTTGGATCGTGCTACAAGAAGAGACGCGGCAGAAAACTTTGGTTGAGTTAGCAGAACTCGAACAGACTGCGAACGATGAGCTTGTATCGTCAGCGGGAACCTTTCCCCAATTTGCAAATTACGTTCTGTATTCTACAGTGTATATCTTCCTTGTTACGTTTTAATTAAAACTTGAAAAGACAAGGTGGTCCGTCAATTTCTATTTAACAAACTTTACTTACATCCTCAACAGCATGGATGGAAAACATTTTGAACAAGCTCTGTAATCTTTATGTAAAGTTATTATTTCTACACAGTGGAGATACTTTTGTACCAATAAATAACAAAATTATTATTTATCTGTGTAATCATTGTTTTATTGTTTTCTTTCGCAATTTGTGTATGATCCCTGAAACGCGAACTGCCGACATGATTTTTCCCCTCTGAGAACCCATGTCGATGCATCGGAAATTGGTTTAAGTCAGCACTTTTGTCTTTTCATATCTCTGGAACTTATTATGATAAAATGTTGAAATTTTGTACATCACCTTTACTCATTGGAAATGTTTTTGGACGGGAGCCGTATAAAAATTTAAATTTTGTATTTCTTGAAATGTAATTGCCTTGAAAATTTTAAACAACTTCATAAAATTATGTACCTTTTTTATGCAAATTTGTAATTTATTATATATGTCTAAGATCAATATTTAAGGTATAAAAGCTTTGGTCAATGTTTTTGGGACACCTTTCATATACATATACATGCATTATATATATATATATATATATATATATATGTATTATTTGTTCAAATGATCACACTTATAACAAACTACCCTAGACTTGAAAAAAAAGTCTTGAAAAATATCTTAATACCATACTTGACAAAGTATCCTCCGGGGGTTGATTTTCCAACCTCCGTCGATGGGGGGTGGGGGCGGCTAATGAAGTCATGAACATAAAATTTGTATCTCGGCTTTTTTTCACAATAATAATTGAAAATGTGAAGTCTTGTGATCATTGAGCTATAAAAAACCCTTTTATGCGTGGTTATGTCAAATTTTGTTCTATGCTGCAATCTTAAAATAATCTGATGTGGGCAACACATGACTTTCCTTATATAATGCAATAAATTTACTGCGTTTACAGTTTAAAAAAATGTTATTCTTATAGTAGATACTTATATTCTTTCCATGATATTGAATTTTCGGCAATGAGTCGTCATTTTCATTGATTTAGCGTCATTTTTATCCATTTGGTGAGATTTTCGTTAATTTGGAAACATTTCAAAAAGTCGCCAAGTTGGCAACATTCCGCCAAATTCGTCGCCAAAATCTCGCCAAGCGTTATGGACGAAGAAATAAGTTATTCTTACAGCAGATAAATGACTATTGGCGTTCAAATACAAAAGTATTACTGAAAGTATCTTTTTTCATGAATGGAACGAACTAGATCCACGACAATGGTGTACCCAATTTATCACATGGTATTACATATGAAAAGTGAACATATTTCTCAATAGGAAATATCTTTTTTATATGACTTTTTGATATTTTTTTTTTAAAATGTACAATATCTCGAGAACGGTTCCTGTTAGCGTTCTAAAATTTATGTCAATCGTTTTCTAATGAAAAATTACATAAGAAATGTTTATTTGCGTCACTTTATTAGCGGTTTTGATTTTTTGACGATTTTTTCAAAATTTCATTCGAAACTTTAGGGGGGTTCTGAACATTCGATTGCGTATAAAAACAATAGGCTTCCAATGTTTATGGATTGATTGTGATTTTTGTACCAAATGTTGTTCGAATCGGTCCATTTGTTCGTCAGTTATCGTCTCTACAGTCTCACTGACACACACACACACACACGCGCGCGCGCAGACATCACTTCAAAAATGTTTGATTCGTGATCAGGGATGCTTGAAACGTGCTCTCCCGTCGAAAACTCGAATTCAAATTTTCGACCCCGTCACAATACTTTCCTACATTATGTATATAAAGAAAGTAAAAATGACTATATGCATACAGACAGACGGGCATATTAGTATGCGAAATTAAAAATGATTTCTGGTATGGGAAATTCGTGTTGAGTCACACTCATTTAATTTTCAAAGAAATCCCAATGCATCTTTATTTGATAACAACTGAATAGTATTCAATTCACACGTTTACCTGAATAGTATTCGTGCTGTAAAAAATCTAGATGTAGATGTAATTGGTGATAAAGAAAAGAAAATGGCGATAAACATGTTTAAATAACTTGATTATTTATTTAATGAAGTAAGAACATGAGATAAATGAAGATCAGAATCTACAGAAGTCAAAGAATTTAAACATTTTCTGATTTGTGACGGAACATGCTGTTGTACTGTTTGAAGAGTTGGTATCTAAATGAATATTAATTTAAAAATCAGAAGGGTCCGTTTCAAACTAATCGCTTTGCTGCATCTTTGAATTTTCATCTTTAACACAAATGATTTTGATGCGTGATTGATTCGCAGCATATTTTAAAAAATTTGCAAGCCGTTTCCGCATGGATGTAGGCATAACGTTCATTGGAGTCAACCAGCATTTATTTACGCACTAATAGGCAGTGATTTTTTACCCTCTTTTGTGGCTTTTGTCGAACGTGTAAGAAATAGTTAGATTTAACATGAATAGTTACATTTAAGAGCTTAAATAAAGGTTTCAGGAATGGGATACTTATCTATTTCAAAAAATTCTGTAGTTTCTTTACTCATGTGGCCACTCAACTACTGCGCCGCTGGAGCACCGTTTATTATTGTTTTACCCCATGGGCACGAGTCGAACAGAACCAATTATGAATAGACTTGGTATTCAATTTTAAGAGCTTAGATAAACGATCTATATCATTAGAACTGGGATACTGTTCTATTTCAAATAATTTTTTCATTTCACTTTTCTGGTGGTCCGTGAACCTAATGTGAGTTCTAAATCGTCTAGGATCACAGCCAGGGATTCTTGTTGAGTGTTGTGGCAAGGCTGTGGGAAAAGTTACAGATGTAGGTACCATACAGGAGGCGGTGTCTAATGGATTTAAAGGACTTGGAATTGGGTCAGTCAATGTGGATCTCAAATGCAGAGGTGTCAAGGATGACGAATTTGGGATACATGAGACAGCTTCAGATGATAGATGATCATTGGCATTTAAGTGTAAATCTTTCTCTTGTCGACTATTATTGAACCATTGAGTTTCACGGAACCAGCGTTTAATTGCAGTCAATTCAAGCCCCGTTTCAAGTGACATTTTACTAAATTGTTCGTCTGTGGGATAATTATTTTCGTCGAAATAATCACGGAGAATCTTCAGCTGATCTTCTGGCCAACCATTTTTTGGCTTTCTGGAACATTGAATCGGAAAATTTTGATGAACATCAGACACGCTGTAATCTATGGCGGCGCTTAGCATCATCACTGGATGACCAAATGTAGATGCCATCAAAGGATTCATGGGAGGTGGCATCATGAGCGATGTTTGAGGGGGATAATTATTATGCTGATTATTCTGCATTTGAGTATATGGAATTCCAAACATGGACCAGGTATTCTGTATATAGGGATGTCCGGGTATATGAAATCCTAAAGGCGTGACAGGTTGTGTTGCAGCATTTGGTACATAAAAATGTGTAACTCCAAATGAAGTTGCAAGATCCGAAGACGAACGGGCGCTGTATTCGCCACCTGACCAAGGCGAATAACCATCAGCGGCATTCATTGTAACATCTTCAACAGATGCATTCCGTGGATCACAGTCTTCCTGAAATTCCTCTGGGAATTTTTCAACATCTTTAATGAGTTCGATATCTTTGCAAGTCTCCTTTTGATGAGTTTCCAATGCCCAATTATTAGAAAAACTTTTATCACTTTTATTGCAAATTGATCTGTTGATTTCAGGCGAATCAATTATTTCTATTTGAGATCCTTTGGCCTTTTGCTTCTTTTGAGGTCTATTTATTGCCTTTTCTTCCTTCTTGTCACACCCTTCATTCCGTCGCCTTTGTGAGGTTTCTTTAAACTGCTGTACAACATCAAAGCCGAAACCGTCTTCGATGCTTTTACGGATTTTGTTGTTTTCCAGAGGTTGCTTCTCAGTATTAATTGAATTCGATTCTGTGGCAGGCCCTTCCACTTCATCTATCAGACTCATAGCAATTTTCACACGATCTTCCTTGGTGTCATGAAAATCCATAATATGATTTTCTACAACATCCCTTTCGCCAAAGAAACCGTCGCACAATGGACAAGGTATAGTGGCTGGCTTTTGTGAATTCTGGGAGGCGACATTCATCTGCTTGAGAATTTCACTGTTGCAAGAAACGTTGCAAGCTAGACTTGCGCGCTGTGGGGATTCGTTTATTTCCGATGCACTTTGATTAAGTAATAATTGCTTCATTACAGAGGCATCGCAATTCCCCAAAGTTATGTCCTTTTTCTTTCTCATCTCTTTTTTCGAAAGACGTTCATGACCACTTTTTGAGGTTTTGTTTTCTAAAAGGAAAAGATATTGATAACCAAACATACATCACAAATAATATAGGCTTAAATTTACATGAGCTGAGCAATTAAAAAAATTCTGGATGGCAAGAGTAAAGCGCCATACAAACCGATTAGGTTATTTGAGTTCTTGGGATGTTCATATATTTCTTTATGTACTACGATTGACTGATAATTGCTGCAATATAGAAGAATCTGTGGTATTCCACCCCCACGCCCCTTATTTTTCATCTCTTCGTTTAAAAGGCAATCATCAGCACTTTCTGAGGTTTTGTTTTTCAGCGTATTACAAAATATCCAGATTCAGTCGCATGCAGATAGATTTTCTGTTTAAGTTAGCGCCGTATCTATATCATCAAAGGATTTGCAACTCTGCATGATGATTTAGAAAACTTTGCCAAATATCGTTTCCTAGATTGGTTGTAATCGGTAAAAAATTTATATTTTTTCATATAATCTGGAAGTGAAAATTTATTTGAACTACTTTTGTACAGAAATGATATTTTCTTTCATTTTTCTTCGAAAATAAAATATTTCATTATTGAATATATAGTTTACATTTCAAAAGAAGAAATATTTCATTTATTAATATAACCACATATAACGCCATTTTTTGTTACTTATTAAGAACAAATAGAAAAGCGTACAAATTTGAAATTTAACAGATAATCCAGTAGATGTACAAGACTAGCGGCGGGATGAAAATACTCACAGAGAGGTGTTGAAGAGCATCAACTAGAGGTGAAGCCTAACGGGCGCATCATGCAAGCGTAACAGGTGGTTGATAGAGCTAGCGAAAAGAGCTCCGGCGGTAAGTGAGCATCAGGCAAAACCCACAAGCTCAGAGAGAGCCAGTGGCGAGAGTCTGCGGAATGAAAGAACTCATGAAGCTTGTTCTAGAAATTGATGAACTTCAGCGAACATGGGACAAAGGCCCAATGGGAGTAATACGCCTGCGTAGCAGACGTAACAAAAGAGCTATTGAAGACTCTTTCAAGGATCAATGAGTTGCAGCAAACAGAGGCGGATACTCCGATCCCTGAGAGTTTGCAAGCGTCTGTATGAAGGCGGCAGTGTGCATAGGCCGGTCTGAAATTGCTAAAGAAGCAAGATCTGGGGGTAATGAGTACCACCGAACAACGGACGGCCTTTAACAAGTGCATTAGACCTGTGTTGTAGACGGAGCGAAAGAGATTACGAATCGAGGCCAGTGATGAGAGTTATGGTTGTTGGTGAGCGTCAGCGGACAAACGACCGACCCCTCTAATTCAGAAAAAAAGATTGATAAGGAAACTTGCATCAGAAAAATTGCTTAATTTCGCACTACTTTTTATGTAGTTTTTTAGATTAATTATATGAGGAACTTGTAGTGTCTCGAGAACGATTCAAGTTACTGTTATAAAGATTGTGTTATTTGTTTTCTAATGAAAACTGCTGTATAAAATGATTTTGTTTTCAACATTATTGAATGTTCTGAATATTTTTTTCAAAAACTTATTCGCAAAATAGAGGGGTGGGTGAATGTTCAATAACATTTAAAATAAATGGGATTACACTGTTCACTGACTGAAATAATATCAATATTTTATTCTCCATTCGTTCTTTTTTTCTCCATAAGCTCCATTCGTTCGCGAGATATCGATTCCAGGGTCTCACTGACACACATCCACTAATATACGCATATACTAACGTACACACAGTGACATGCGTACACACAGACATCACCTCAAAAATTTTCCAATTCGTAGTCAGGGATGTTCGTAACGTTATTTGAAAACTCAAATCCATCGAAAACTCGAACTCTTGACCCCAGTCACAATACTTCCCCAATATATTATAGTTATAGTATTTATGAGGAAAAGTAACAAAAATAAACTAAATAATGATTTTATCTTGCTTTTTGCATTCATTTCTAACTCAGTATAAAGTAATTGATTTATGTCAAATTATACTTAATCAGTTTTCAAATGTTAAATCTTAATAAAACTTTCATAAAAGTAATGCATCGCATACTATGAATGGAAAGTACATAAATACCCTAACCACCAAACACAACTTTTTTTAATCTATTTTCGTGTACTTTTCAAAACATTTTTTACCTTCCCGGCACTCATACTATGTTTTACAGAGGAAGTATTGTGACGGAATCCATTGAACACTTGCATGAGAGTTTTCCAAACAAGACAGTTTTCAAGCATATATGAACTCGAATCGAAAGTTTTTAGGGTGATGTGTGCGTGTCTGTGGACACAATATCTCACGAACAAATGTTGCGCTTTGACATGAATTAGGTCCAATTATTGCAATCAGTGGAAACTGGGACCCCATTTATTTTAAACGCAATCGAATTTTTCGAAGATCCCCTTCCAAATCTCCAAAGAATTTTTGAAATAACTCTTTAAAAAATACACTCATTACTTATAAAGCTAACATTTACCATTCTCAAGACATAGCACATTTTCGGATGAATTCATCGAAAAAGTTGCATAAAATTAGAAAAAGTAGTGTCCCTATATAGTCTGAACAAGGTGACGCATTTGGCGAAATATTGACAAACTCACCATTTTTACTTTCCTTATATTCATAGTACGATATATAAAGAAAGTATTGTGACGAGTTTGAAAATTCGAATTCGAACTTCCGACGGAAGTGCACGTTTCAAGCATGCCTGAGCACGGATCGAACATTTTTGAGGCGATATCTGTGTGTGTGTGTGCCAGTGAGACTTTGAAGACGATAACTCACAAACGAATGGAGAGATTCGAATCATATTTGGTACAAAAATTACAATCTGAGAATACTAGAAGTCTGTTGTTTTTAAACGGAATCGAATATACAGAACCCCCCTAAATTTTCAAGTGAAATTTTGAAAAAATCATCAAAAAATCAAAACCTTTGTAAAAGTTACGCAAATAGATAGTGATTTCTTATGTAATTTTTCCTTAAAAAACGATTGACAAACTTTAAAATGCTAGTATGAGTCGTCCTCGAGATGTTGCACATTTCCAAATAAATTTATTAAAAAATTACATATTAAATTAAAATATTAACTATTATGAAATATGTTTACTTTTCATATGTAATATCATGCGATAAATTTAGTGACATCATTCTCTTGGATCTAGCTCGTTCCATTCATGAGAAAAGATACTTGACGTTGTAATGCTTTTGTATTTGAACGCCAATAGTCATTTAACTGCTATAAGAATAACTTTTTTCTCATTCGATAACCCTTGGTGAGATTTTGGCGACGAATTTGGGCGGAACGTAGCCAATTTGGCGACATTTTTAAATGTTACCAAATTAACGACAATGTCGCCAAATTGATAAAATTGACTCTAAATCAATGAAAATGACGACATTTCAATATCGTGGAAAGAATATAAGCAGCTTCTATAAGAGTAACCTACTTTCCCGTCCGTAATGCTTGGCAAAATTTTGGTAACGAATTTGACGGAATATATCCAACTTGCAGACTTTTTAAAAGTTGCCAAATTGACGAAAATGTCACCCATTTTATAAAAATTCGCCACATTGATGCAAGCGATGCTAAATCAATGAAATGACGATTAATTGATGAAAGTGCAATATCTTGGAAAGAACATAAGAGTAGACTGTAAGAATAACCCATTTCTCAGTCTGTCCATAACGTTTGGCGAGAATTTTAGCAGAACGTCGCACACTTGGCGACTCTTGGCGAGAAATTTAGCGGAACGTAGCACACTTGGCGACTCTTGGCTACTCAGACAGACTTGGAGACTAAGACAGACAGACGTTACGTTAAAATAGTGTTTTCGTGTTCTTGAGGTCTCAAATCGTGTAGATCCGTCGAAAACTCCAGTTGCGATTTTCGACATGATTCCTATAATTTCCCTATGCATTAACCATGTATTTCAGGGAAAGTAAAAATTCCATTGATAGAATTAAAACGTGTATTCTTAGTGCAAAGGATATCTCAGGTAGTGCTTGCTAATTTTTTTATGAATAGCTTATGCTCTCACAAGGAAGGTCTCCTGACCGACCCCCACCGATTTTAATGAAAAAATTACTGTGAATAGTATTGATCTGTCACAACATATGGTGTAAGTACCAGCGGCCTTATAGCAATAGAAACGACATCATAAAATATTGAAAAAAATAGTTTTTATCGCCAAATGTAACCCTACTGTAGAACTCGGCGCCAATATTGGCGTACAGTATACGTCATATTCCCCGAGTACAAGTACGGAAACAGTGCATCGGCTCCTTTGCTTTGCTCTTCGATTCGCTTACTGTTCTGTAGTACTGCACATTTCGTATTTCCAGCGACATTTTTTATAGTTCATTCCTCTTTACTGTTTGTTTAAATGCAAACTTGTTGCATGATTTTCTGTTTTTTTACACTATCAAATGTTGATAGAACAGTGTGTTTAAACTATTTGAATAATTTTTACATTTGCAATTTCGCCTTGTTGTTTACTTTTTTCAGGACATTTTCAAAACCCAGTTGATTTTGTTTTTCATACATCAGATTCTTTTCATTGCTCTTTGGCCAATTATTCTTTCCAAAGGTTTGCAAAATGTAGTTGGTGTTGCACATATTTTTATTTCGAACATTTTTTATTATTCCTCACCTCTGCAATATATTTATTCCATAAAATAATAAGCCTGTTCACGTTACATTAATTTAGGTCGTAGTGGCACCAGATTGGATTTGTCCTACAGATTAATTTATGACAAGTTTATAAAAAGTGAGACTTCAAAAGCTGATGAGTTGTATTAGTAGGTACTGTCTTGTTAGTGTTCACTGTTTAGTATTACTATTGATTTTGTTAAAAACTGCACAAGGGCTTTCCTCCTGCTGGGAGAAGTGCCCAAGAGAGGGTAAAGCGGGACTTTCTAAAGATCTTGCTTCGCATTAACGTTATATGTGGAGAACACCACTAAAAACTCTGTGCTGTCTGATGAATCGAACGCGAGAACTCAAAATCTCCCAATGGTGTCTTACTTACAAATGCGACCCTCGTATACCCAGGATCTAGGCATTAACCGAATTTTTATAGCATTACATCTTCAGAGGTTTTCACTTTTCACGATTGTCAAAACAATAATCAAAATGAATTATTGCCAAATCGGGATAACGTATAGATTCTGGTAACCCAGAACCAATTTTCAATATTTTATTGTGTCGTTTCTATTGCTATAGGGCCGCTGGTACTTACACAATATGTTGTGACAGACCAATACTATTCACAGTAATTTTTTCATTAAAATCGATGGGGGTCGGTCAGGAGACCTTCCTTGTCGGTTTGTGCTGATCATTTAATAATTGTTTCACTATCTACGCTGTTTCATTCTACCGCTGTGTTTCGATATTTTATGACCGTGCATTTTTTTTTCTTTTTTTTTTCCCCTTCCTCTTCTTGGTTTAGGTCTTTTCTTTTTAAAATTTTTATTTCATCGTTTATTGGATAATCCAATTTGATTGCCTAATGCGTACTGAATTTTCTATGTATATTTATATATGTCTTGTTTTTATTTATCTTGTTCTTGTCTTCCGTATTGTCTTTTTTTTTTTGGCTATTTCTTGTAACTGCTCTAAACCCTTTGGGTGAGCCGGACGGTCTGCGTAATAAAATAAAAAGAAAATGTTTGTCTATATTATTGTTACATATAATTTCAATTATAGCATGTTACCCTTTATTTAAAAGGGCTCTATAAAATATTTCGATTGGTACCGAGTTTGAAAATGCACCCACGGGGGAAAGGAAACTTGGTCCCCACCATGGAGGGGAGCTAATAACGTCACTAAAACAAAAATTGTATCGCGGCTATTTTCACGCTAATTATTGAAACTATGAAGTTTCGTGATCATTGAGCCATAAATAACCCCTTTTATGTTTGATTATGTCAAATTCTATTCTATGCTGCCATGTTTAGGAAGAAAATTATGAAAAATCGGTATAATCGATGTTGTTGGTCCAAATGATTACAATTACAGCATGTTACCCTTTACTTTGAAGGACTCGAAAAAATCTTTTGCTACCATAATTGACAAACGCCTAGTGGGATAGGGGACATGCACCCTGGTAGGGGCTAATGACGTTACAAGCATAAATGTACAGCTTTGAAATTTTACATACAAGTCCGCAGAAGCACAAGACGGGTGGCGGAGTGAAATAGCTCACACAGAGAGCACAGGGGTTGAAGAGCGTCAGCAATGAAGGGGTGAAGCTCAACCGGCACATTATGACTGTGTTGCAAGTGGGAAGTGAGCTTACAAAGCTGGATCAAGCGGTAAGTAAGCGCCATAGAGCAGGAGGCGGGACCAGAAGCTTTTTAGTGCATGGGTGCTCAGCGGGGTGAAAGAACTCACGAAACCAGTTTTGGTAGATGGTGAACGTAACGGAAGAATGGACGAAACTCCAACAGAAGTAATACGCTTGCGTAGTAGGCATAACAAAAGAAGTGGCAAAGCGAGCTGCAGCGATTAATGAGGGACAACAAATAGGGGAGAGAGTTACTTAAAATTTACACAGGATCGAAATTAATTGTAATTTTGATCCTGTGCAAATTTTGAGTTACACTTGGCAACTCGTTCTCGACTCTATGCGTTGCAAATCTCTACACAATTATCTGTGACGTTCCATTTTAATGTAATTTATGTTTAGCTGGAATTTGAGCATGTTTCATTATCTTTTGTGTTTGTATTTAATACTTGTTTAAATTTTAAATCTCCCGTTTATAACACTTTTTATTGTATTTTTGTAATTGTTTAATCTTTAATAGCTTGTTTATAATACCATTTAATTGTCATTATTCCGTAGCTGATTTATGCACATTTCGTCTGCCGATTTGGTCTATATATAAGCTTGTTTCCACGGTAATTTCTCATATAGCCACTAATAAAGGATATGGTGAAGCCCGAAAACGTTCTGGCCTTTTAATATTTGTACGTCTTATAGGATGGTTTTATTTGATTAAATGACCTTTTAATCTCTGATTTGTGGCTTTAATTTATGCTTAAATATTGAAGTAGACGTGATACCACTTTAATTAATAATAATTAATAAAAAAAACTCCTACGTATTCAACATTATTTTACCTTTCATTATATTTTTATCACACTATATTCGTAATTCTGTCCTCACACTTGTGAAAAATATTCTGATTAATTATACTAATAATTAAAGAATCTCAATTTAAAAAAATCAAAAACAGCATATACTCAATAATATGCCTCTCTATTGTGTCAAATGGAAGCAGAGGGCGCTTTATTTACTCAACACGTAGATGTAATTCTCGAAGCGTTCTAGCATTTTCATGAGTTTTATACATAGGAGTTTTATCTCCTTTTTCTAAATACATGGTACTAACTTTCCCAAAATATTTGGAATACGATCTCATTGTAAATAAGTACTACAATAATTGGAAAATACTATAACAATTATAATAGTGCTTATCTCATTACAGATAAGCACTATTATAACTGAAAACTCTGCAAAATGGGGTTTGCTAAATAAATGCCAAATTGGACAAATGAGAATAGGAAATGAATCATGTATGTGACACCCACACATCCTTTTAAGAAAAGATTCCGCGGGTTCAGTTGCACATGAATTTCGTTAATGCCCAACACTTGATTCGCAATTAACAAGGTCACAATTGCATACCTTTCCGTGTTGTAAGAACCGTTAATGTAACTGTGCAATTCAGTGGATTTAGAATGCAAAAATTGGAACAGGTCTTCTAGGCACCTTCAGGATTAACTCGTTTTTGCTGATCGCAACAATTTGAACAACGACGGTGATTACAGGTGAAAGACTTTTTTTCACACCATTTTATTCCGATGCTTTAATAGTCTACACAATAATAACTTTTATAATTCTTTCTTTGTAGGAGTTATAGTTAATAGTTAACAATCTCAGACGGAAAATTTTCCAACCAAAAGAATTAATTCACAACCATTATGCATATATTTAATGGCGAATTTCAACGATAAATATATAAAACAGAAGTCAGAATCATACTTTATAAATCGAAATATAAACGAAGCCTATAATTTATGTGTAATAAGTACCTGGACATCAAGTATCATACATTAGACATGGTGTCCTTGAATCAAATATAACACCACCTTAGACGTATTTTAGGCACTCTAATTAAGCACATAAGATGCAAGTAAGGCACGTAAGATAATTTTTAAGCACGTAAGATGAATGTTAGGAATAAATAAGTTGCCCAGAGGTTGCGAAGTCCTTTTCTGTCTTTCTATATTTTCAGGATCTGTTACATTCTTGCTGCAACCATGATTGAATATTTACTTTAGATATCGACCCTTCATCATTTTTTGCTAGTTCTAACTGTATCAATCGTCCGCTCGTAACACAATATTCAAGATTTTTTGCAAAATTAAAAATATTTTTTCGTTCAAATGTGAACAAAAATACAGGTGTTCAAAAAACGCTTCTAGCAAACAAAACGTTACGAATTATTTTTTTTTTAAAAATGCGCTCGTATCATGGTATTATCTATAAAAATATATATATATAACACAAACGCCAGTAATCTCTTAATGAGAAAATTGGCATACGAAACACAAACGACAGTGGACGCTTGATGTGAAAATTACTCACATGAAGCACGCGGGTTCAAATAAAGGACTGTTTGATGGAAAGAGACCCGTTTATGTTTATCGAAAATGTTGACAATCTGTTGAGAAGAGTCAACTAGAGGGAAGTGGCATCCATAGAAACATTTTCAAATTAGTAATGCGCTTTATATGCGAAGCGTGAGAGAAATGTTCATAGCCCGGCGAACGACGTATTAAAAGCATATAGGAGCAAATAGGAAATTGTTCTCAGAGAGGTGATACAAGTCAGTGAAGAAACATTACTAGTTTTCATTATTGTAAGGAAAATTATTTTCATTATTTTAAGGACAGTTTCTCAAAATGTATCCTGTGGCCCAAATTTCTTTGCAAATTATCAACTTAGTTGTCATAAAAATTTTCCATGGATGCATTATTGTACTATAAAGCGAGTTGAAAATAGGTTGCAGTATTCTGTGTCTTTAAAATTAAGATCACATATCAAACTCTAACTATAAGATTGGTCCCAACTTGGGATCCATTGTTGCATCCTCGTGTAGCTTAATCAAGCAATTGGAAGCCGGCTACTTAATGGAACTGAATTTATCGGTTCCCTTAGATATTAAGAATATTTTGGCACATAACAAGTTTTCTTGCTATTATTACAGATACAGACTGTGCCGTGCTAACGGGCCCTTGATAAGCACGAAACCGGTCCATGGAAGCTATTATCTGCAATGGGGCGTAATACTTATTTTTAGATTGAGGGCACGTTCTCATTGGACATTTTCACACTGACTCTAACCGAAAGACACTTGTTTGACACAATTTAATCACCCTCAAGGTAGCCATTAATGTATGACATTAGTAACATGCAAGAGTGGACCGGTTGGGTTGGGGTGTTTACCACGTTTGAAACTGTATAAAGGAAGCGGCGAAATCTGAATAGTGTACTGAATCGGCATTCTTCATCATCATGACACAACGGAAGACGTCGTATATTCCCTGGGCAACAATAACTAATGATAGACTGAAAATTTTCTTTTGTAAAGAAAGCTCTTATGGCTTAAAATAACCCACTTCGAGTTGCTGATACTGTGCTCTACAATGTCTCCAGATTAATTATCAAGAGATTTGTGGTTTGAATCAAGGTATTGATTTAAGGATTGCAAAGTACTATTTTAATCAATGAGATTTTTTAATTCTGCTAACTTTTCACTCATACATGTTGTGTTAACCTTCTGTATGTTGCTTGTGGATTGTCTACCAAGGAATTCATTCGTCATACCTCAGCAACTTAACTGCATAAACTTAACTTAGCAACTTTACAGCAAAATGTGGTTTAGCTCTATCTCCTTATTAAAGAAACGCTATATATCACCTTTTTAAAAAAAAAAATTCTGTGGCAATGTTCAATTGACAGTTGACTTACCACTAGAAATAAACTAACTTTACTATATTTATAAGAAAACATATCCAGGTAACAAACAACTTTACATTATTGAAATTTTGTGTCTTGATTATTAGATAGAACTTTACGTGTGTTTTGTGGATCCAGCTGTATTCGTAATTGATTTCGGACCACAAAATGCATTTTCAATTCATTCTTTATTGGTGAAAACGGACCAATACACAAATCCGGCAATTCCATCATTATATTTGTTTGAAATTTGTGTATAACTCGAAAATGGATTTCGGTCCTTGTTGAAAGTAGTAGTGTTCTTTGTGGGTTTCCTTTATTTTTTGTCCTCTGTGTAGGGAGCGAATTTGACCCCTTGTCAGCAGTGTTTTACTTTTTGAATTATTTGGGCTTCCTCTTGGTCTGATCGTTTAGTTTTGTCGTCCTTTGTTTTCAATGTGCTGTAATGAGTTTTAGATCATTAGAGGTAATGCTGACTGCTGGGCCGAAGCATAAACCTCAGTTTTAGTTTCTCTCCCGAAGCCTTGGAGAAATCAATCAATCGAAAACGGGGGGGGGGGAGGGCAATGACGGTAGCAACCAAGTAAGTGGAGCTTTCATGTAACTAACAGCTCAGTCCTTAAATTTCACTTCTTTAACTTATGCTGATTTTGTTGTGGTTATAGAGAGGCATTCTCTATACTTCTCTTGCGTAGTTTTTGTTTTTAAGTTCTAAAATTTTAAATCTAACCGCACCTCGATTAAGAAACTTTGAATCGTCTGGATAAAGTTTGAATTTGAATGGATCGCAGAATAATCTCATTTTAGTCAATCATTTCAATTTCAGTTAAATATTAAAAAAGGAATATGATTCTCTGATAAAGCAATAGTTTTCTTTTGTTTAACTCTCGACTTTAAAGACTAGTTGTTTTCTGGGTGTAATGGGATAAAATCCTTTAGACACGTGCTTGCATTTTTGATTACACGACATTCGTGTTAAAGAGGTAAAATTTGCTCCTTGGCCAAGTGAAAACTTGATGTGGGCAGCACATGACTTTTCGTCCCTATTTACTACACTGAATTTACTTCTGTCACAGTGAAAAAAGGATGTTTAAGATCCATGGTGAAATGTTTCTAGCGTTGAATTGTACATTGAACACTTTTCCGGATGGCAACATGTGAAACTATTTCGAAATATCCACATAACTTATATTTTGCACAGTTCTAAATTGCCCATTATCAATATTAATAGTATTTGTAATAAGCAATAGGGTCCATATATTAAAATATTTTAATAATTCATTGATTAGGCGTCATTTCTACAATTTCGACGATATTTTCGTCAATCTGGGGGCGAAATATCGCCATCTTGGCGATGTTGCGCTAAAGTAGTCTCCAGGTTGGCCAAATTTATCGGCAAGAGCTACAGACGGAGAGAAGAGTTTTCCTCATATACATAAATGACTTGTGGCAAATTGTTAGACTAGTGATAAAGTACAAAAGTATTACCTAAAGAATTTTCTCTCGTAAATGAAACAAACTAGATCTACAAAAATGATGCTAACAAATTTATCGCATAAAATCACATATGAAAATGGAGCATATTTTACAACAATACCTTTTAATTTTATGTTATTCTTTTTAATAACTTTATTTTAAAAATGTGCCACATCCCGGGAACGGTTCATACTAACGTTTTAAAGTGTGTGCCATTCGTTTTCTAAAGAAAAATTACATGCAAAATGATCATTTACGTAACATTATTGAAAGTTTTGATTCGCTAATGATATTTTCGAAATTTTATTTGAAAATTTGCGGATCTTCCAAACATTCAATTGCGTTGAAATCAATAGGGTTCCAGTACTCGCCGATTATAATATTTATACCAAACTTCGTTCAAAACGAAATTTGTTCATGAGATAGCGCATCCACAGACTTACATACATACACATACAAACACACAGGCATCAATCTCAAAACGTTCAATTAGAGTTCAAGGATGCTTAAAATTCGAATCAAACTCTTCCTCCGAAAACTCCGCTTCGAATTTTCAACCTCGATACTTTCCCTATAAACTATACTATGTATGTATATATGGAAAGTAAAACAATGATGTAAAAAGGCCTGTCTTTTCCCTCAACGCAAGTCGTAACATCTTAGCGGGATTCCTTAGCAGGCCAATTTCCATTCTTATTCAAACCACAATATCTGTTAAAATGGAACCAATTATTGTCAACTTATAAATTTTGAGTTGTTCTTTTGTAAGTTTCACCTATCCCTATAAGCAGTTTTAAGATTCCAAACAATTGAGTTCTATTGGCAAATGTTTTACTATACAGCAGATAAATAGCACCATAGAAGGCATAATGAAATTGCTTCGTCATGATAAGATACAAGAGCGAATGATCAACAAAGGTGAACAAGAATGCACTTAAGTAATGTTAAATAAGAACAAAAGTTACACTGGAAGGAAGAGCCGGCCACACAAATAGCTACTGCAAGTCTTCGGGTCAGTCGTGTGATCTGGATTTTTCACGGGAAGAGGAATATTTTAAATTCCAGTGTATAAATAAACGAAAACTCCTATATGAAATGTAAAATTAATGAACAGAAAGATAAAATCGTAAACGAAATTTTGACGAAATCAAAGCTATAAGGACATATTATAAAATAGTGTAAGTGTAGAGTAAAGCAAGTGGATAGAATGGAAATATAAAATAATTATAGCATCTTATACATCGTTGAAATTGAAAAGAGGACGTAATAAAAATTGATAAAATTAAATGAAAATTTAAACAAAGTGCAGCATATGGAGTTAATTAAAATAAATTCTCACAGAAAAAGATTTAAACAAAATATTTCGCGATTGAAGAAATGGAGGAAAAATCATTATGAAAGAGAAAAAAAAACGAATTTTAAATGTCACATTTAAAAAAAGAGATAGGATTTTATGTAATTAATTTACTGTTTAAATCTTTTGTTATTAAAGTTTTAAAGAAAGTTCAGCAATTGAAAATTTCTACACTTCTTACTTAGAAACATAACCCATGGTTAATCCGAAATGCAAAAGGGATTTTTTTTTTTTAGTTAACGGATATAACAATACCGCGTACATAGCTTTTATAAACACCCGAGAGATCCATAAGAATTCAGAAAATTGCATAATTGTAGAAAGTTGTTAAAAACTTTTACCGTAAGTATTTTTGCAGCAGTTTTGGGCGATTATTTTTATACATTAAATAATCAATGTTGATTCCATCAATTTAAACCAAAACCATTCTAAAATAGATGGAGAAAACATTTAACAAGACTTAAAACCTTACCTTTCCCTTTTGTTTTCCACTTGCCCATCTTAGCCAGCTGAAACCAAATTCATAAAAATATCTTTAATATACAATATATGAAACATCTTTAAACTACAATACTTTCAAAACATTTAATCTGTATAAATTTGTATAGGTTGTATATTTTATTTTGTAAAAAATGGAATCCAATGCAGTATTTTGTAGCATGGAAATGACATCAGAATTTTAACTATAGTATGGAATGGAGGGGCACTTTCCGTATGACAATATGTAAAGCAATTTCGAAAAACCCAATTAACTTATAATCACACAAGTCTAAATTGACAATAATCAATATCGATAGCATCCTTAATAAACAATAATGTCTATATATTAAAATAGGTAATTCATTAGCTTGGCGTCAATTTCGTCAACTTGGTGTTATTTTTTAACAGTTGACGATATTTTCGTTAATCTGGGGAGCTTGGTGATATTTCCCTAGATTATTCTCCAAATGTATCGCAAAGCGTTACAGACAAATGACGAAATTTTCATCAATTTGGCAACTTTTAAGAAAGTCGAAAAGTTGGCGACATCCCGCTAAATTGTTCTCGTTTTGTCTCGGGATAGGTAATATAAAAGCGATTGTGTCTCCGAATTGATCCCAAGTGAATGCAAGGCAACAATCCAATGTAGGCAGTACATGACTTTACCTACATAACTAAACGAATCAGCCACAGCGAAATAATAGTATACAAGATCCACAGAACAATGATTTTCGCATAAAAATGATGTCACGAAATTTAAATTGTGAGCTTTCGGCAACTTACTAATCCAAACAAATGACTTACTTCTGACTTTCACACTGACTTAACGAATCTGATTTTTACAAATGACTTAATGACTTTTATACCCACATGCGAAATCCTCATCAAAATGAAATCGCATTTAATTAATATCAATTACGTGAAATAAATAACTATTAGCATATTCTTGGATGTCAAAATATAAAGTTATTACAAAAAGTATCTTCTCTCATAAATAGAACGATCTAGATTAACTAAAACGATGCCACATACTTTGTGAGAATATAATAAGACGCTTGATCTATTGTAATACTTTAAATTGCCAGGAGTGGTCATCTGTGACCACAGATTTCCTTTCGAAACTCAGGGTCAGATAAAAGAAAGAATCCCAAAGTCATAGACCAAGGGTCCCAATTATAAAGGAATCCTGAAATGCCAGCTTATGAAAAAAAAAAAACTAACCATCAGTTTATTTATTTTTATATAAAAAAGTTACACATTGATCTGAAATTTTTGCTTTTAAACATTGAAAATGCAGCAATTGTCTGCAATTTAAACCGTATTTAACAGATAATTTCAGAATTTATACAGCAAAATACAAATTCATATATATTTGATAAAAACATTGAAAGTTTTATTTTTGCTGATTAAAATACACTGTCAATATAAAATGGAAAGTTCTGATAATCCCCCGATGTTAAGAGATAATTTCAGTTGGGTGAGAAATGTCGTAAATTCTCTGTTCCGTACTATAAATAGGGGCCCAGAATGCTTTTTGGGGCCCCGACGGCAAGGAAGATTAGTCGAGCTGTGCCAAAACTTATTCTGGGTTTCACTTTTGTCAAATACATAGTTTGCTTAGTTAATGAGCAAAACAACGACAAATATACGCTGATTTGAAAACTAAAAAATTACCCGTTTTGGGCTTGTAAAAAATCTATAGTTTTGATGTTGATAATTGATTTGTATTGTGTGTATGACGATATTTCTAGGTATTAGGGAAAGTTCGTTAATTTGACATTTTTATTTTTTCTTAAAATTATACGGCTTCGGTAGATTAACTGCATTCTGTATGCATTTTATATATTGTGGCCTATATCATATATTTAAACTTTTCTGCGATATGTTTAACCATAGAATGTATATATTTCCTTAATTTTTCCAGTAAATTATTTTATCAGAACTGGAGTAATAATGAACCCCTATGAGCTTTCTAAGTTTTGTAAAACAAGAATAAAATATGTCACTTAATAACAGCAGTACAGATAGAACACATAGAACTTTGAAAGCAACATACGAATACTTTACGCGTTCAAGTAACATGAAATACAAATTGATCTAAGAATAAGTTAAAATTGAAATATAGTATAAATAGCCTTTAAACTTACGGATTAGTTGTTATTCTTTAATTAGAAAAACAGCAATTATAATCAGATTATCCAGCGGCGTCGAGCTAGTAAATCTTTATGGTTATTTCCGATTGAAAACACTTCAAATATCCCCGTTCTTGTTGTTACACATTCAACGTGGACTCCAGCTTTATTAACAAGACGGCAGATAAAGATTAAGTTCTTGTACGATTACACAACCTATAAATTTAAATGAACTCAAACTTAGCCGATCATATTCAGAAAAAACACAGATCACGAAACTGTCCGTATGGAACCTGCCTGATTTCGTTTCTTATTTCTCGTTCTGCGCAGCATACGACGGATATGATGATTTGAGTTGAGAGTGCGTCACCCGCTGCAATTTTAAAAGCCTCTGCGAACGTTATGATATTGCCAATTCAAGATTGCTTTTGAATAAGGTGTTTAAAAATGTGTAATTATCAGTAAATATTTATCATATAAATCTCCAACTTCTGTACTAGAAGTAATTTATACCTGCTAATTCGAATTAAGATTATTCAATATCCACGTGAGTTTGGATAAAAACAAATATCTTTATTTTCATTAGTTGAAAATTCAAGATTTAAAATCTCTGTTATCAACTAAAGTAATTATATTTTAAACGTTTGAAAAAAAAGAAGTAATAATTTTTATTCCGTAAAATATTGAAAATCGCTCTGCTCTGATAGAATTCGGTTCAGTCATCTGTGTATATATCGGCTTTCAATCGCTTTCTAACAAAATTCTTTATGCTGTTATTGTCACGGGTGGTGGTGGTGGTGGTGGTCGCCCGCTATGGGCTCCTGGAGCATATAACAACGTTCGCAAGAACGGTTTTGCGCTCCGCAACTATTGTCACGGGATGTTACTTCACGACATTACAAACAAAATTTAGTGTCAAGATGTTTCGAGTTGAACACCTCCTGCTAAGATGCCGGCATTGTTGCATAATTTAAAAGTAATTATACTTGACACAGATCGCATTCTGTTTTAATTGACAAGAATGCATTTCAATTAGATATATCCGAGCAGACGATTTCATCTGAAAATTAGTCGCATAAAATTGCATTTACCTTGTTGCCACAAACTACACTAATATCCAAATTTGTAACAAGGAAAAAAATGATAATAACATTGCAACTGCGCAAAGATGTTACTGCAGTACATTGCAATAATCCATAGTCCTTTCTGCAGGGAAAATGTATATTCTTTAACAATGTATATTCTAATAGCAATTTGATTCCGATTTCCTGAGAATGGAGGCTATGGATTTATTAAGCTGCAACTTTAATATATCCAATTAGTTATAACAATTACGGTACAGACTTGATACGTCTGGAAAGTTGCACAAACGCTTGTGAAATAAATTAATAGCTAAGAATATGGGATGAAAAACGTAAGGAACTTATTACAAAAACGCTGATAACATTTGTGAGACTTTCGATCAGCTGTGGAAATTAGAGGTGTCATAGACAATTCCTTTTAATCAGTAATTATCACCTGTTTTCCTTTCACGTAATACTCCAATTTTTAGAATGCAATAGTTACGTAATAGGCCTAACATTGGACCGTCCATAAGGGCGACAGGCTGGGCACTTGTTTAAAACTCCTTGGTTGTGCCTGTCCGAAAATAAGTTCTGGGTATAAAAATCACTAAAGACCAACTAAAAAAATTTAAAAATGTCAAAATGGTGGGCAGTTAAACTACACCCTATAACAAAAAATATCGACGCACCAAGAAGGAGTTGTCCGATTGTGATAAAAATTGATGGATGTGAAGAACATACATAGAAAAAGAAACGATTAAAATTTCAGAACAATTTAATGATTTAGAGTTTGACTGAATACAAAGGGAGGAAGTCAATAAGGCGTTGGTCCACCTCTGGCCTGGATGCAAGATGTCACCCGACGTGGCACAGACTAATAAAGTTCACGGATGGTGTCCTGCGGAAGGTCTTGCCAAATTGTCGTCTACTGCGGGCTAAATCGTCAACATTCCGGGATGGTTGCAATTGCCTTCCCATAGAGTCTCAAATGTGCTCTATGGGAGAGATATCAGGAGACCTAGCTAAGCAAGGAAGTGTTGGACAAGCTTGAAGACAATTCATAGCAACACGTGCCGTGTGCGGCCGGGCATTATCTTATTGAAAAGTCCGGGGTGTCGCAAAAGGAAAGGTAATACAACCGGTCGTAGAATGCTGTCAATGTGCCAAAAATGACTACCAAAGGGCCCGGCTATCAAAGGAGATGGCACCCCAGACCATACCCACCTGCATATACACCTGCCCAGATATACACCTGTTGAATGCGCAGTTCCGATGCGCTGGAGTTCCCACTATTTATTCATTGGACACCAAATTTTATTCATTTGCATGTTCACTCAAAATGTCTTTGCATACGAAATTCCATTACAATCGGACAACTCCTTCTTGATGCGTCGATTTTTTTTTTGTTATAGGGTATATTTTGCAGCTTTAGATTACAAATCGCACGACCATCGTGTTTTGTAGTCATGTTTTTCATATGCAAAATTCTGACAGAAGTCAGAGCTACTTTACTTTAATCGTACAAATTATTAAGCACAAAATAGCAATACTTTTAATTTACCCACCAAGGAGGGAAAATAGAGAGAGGGCGATAAAAAGTACTCACAAATTTTCAAGATGCTCCTCCCTTAACCTAAAAGGCTGAATCTTAGTACTTATAGTACTGCCTATGGTACAGAACCTAATAGAGTCGGAATTTCCAATTACCCCCGGGGAAGGAAAATGCGGATTTTTTTTTTCAAAAAATCAAGGCCCTCTGGAACCCGCCTGATGTTCTAGAAAGCTGAATCTTTGCACACTTATAGTACTATGAAAATAGAATATAGTCCATCCTCTTAGTTATAGTATCGGCGATTGGACCCTCCTCCCGGGATGAGAAATTATTTTGAGTTTTTTAATATTTTGAGATTTCTTTGTAGATCCATAAGCAGCACTTCGGTAGCTTAGAAAACTGAATCTTTGCCCACTTATCATGTCGACCAGATCGGGGCCAGATTTTCGATTTTTTCTCGGAGTAAATAAAACAGGAGTGGGATAAAGTATCGCGGAACCCTCACCGAGGCCGGCAACACAAAAGTCTCACCGGCAACGTAAAAGTATGAAACTCGACCACGGGGAGAACCGAACTAAACCAATTTTCGGATAAGATGATTCTTTTCGACGCTAAACGCCATGCATTGTTAAACAAAGTAAAACTTATTAAACAGACAGTTATAACTTAATTTTTAAGAGTATTAGTTTCCCCCTGCTTTTAACATTATTCAATACTAGTACAGCTATGTAAAACTTATAATTGTACTATCTTAGCACTGCACAACAAATATGCCATGTGATAATAGTTTGGAGCACCTAAAATTATTAAATACTAGAACGTATTACTCACGTTGTCCGGATCCTAAATAAACGCCCGTTACTTAAATTATACAGAAAGGCATTTAATAGCCCTAAATAAACTCGTTTGATACGCTTTAATTAAGCTACTTTGATGCGCCCTAAATGAACTTGTTTGATACGCCTTAAATAAGATGCTTTGATACGCCCTAAATAATTGCAGCTAAGAATAAAAATAAAAACTGTCAGTTGTTAATGATTGTTAAGGACACGTGTTTTTTAGCCTGAAGTAGGGGACTTATAACGCCTTCGAAGTAATTGTTGTCACTTACTAACATATGTCTGCTTTCTTCAAGAAAGTTTTCTTTGTCACTGTCTAACAATCAATGTAATTTTACGACCTGTGAACTTTCCAATAAATATATTGTATGTATATAATATTTTCTTTTCTACAGAAAGTACATATTTTTATTTTGTCCTACATTTGATTTCGAAAGTATTTTGTAGTATTTATCATATGTATTTCCTCCTCAACTTTGTAAAATTAGTTAAGAAAAAAAGAAAAGGGGAAAAATTATATTTAATTTTGTGGGAATTACGCCCCTTTAAAGTCATTTTAACTATACATAATTTTATTTTCTCACGACCGACCTGAACAGCCTGTTCGAGAACGCTAACAAACTCTATTAGCTCTGCTCTATTCTCTGATACCCACAACATGGAGGACAATCACACAAGCAGAAATCTGCAGACCTTCAATTTCATTCCCCTTGCATGCCGCCTCCCTGTATTCGATCCTTCTAGGTTTTTTTCCCCTGGACAACTGTCCTCAGCTTTCTTCTTAACAGAATATTTCTGAAAATTTTATAGTATAGAAAACACGTGATCCTTAACCTCAATGGGAGAAAAATCTTTCCTCGGTGATAAAATTATTGCTCAGCTTTTAAATCACTCCGTAAAATGACATCACGGCGTGAAGAAACAGAAAGAATCTTATATTAAGCCGACATTCAGAAACGGGAAAAGAATCTTATCGGAAATGGGACTGAAAAGAAAACCCGCAAGATGATCTGAAGTAAAGCAATTCTATATTTTGTACAGGAGGTTGAAATTCGGAAATTTGACCAGTCTTTTTAAATAGGATAATATATGTAAAGTGAAAAGCTCTTCTTTTTCCATATTCCCCTTTTTCGATACAATAGAATAGAATAAACCTGGTGTCCAGTTCATGACTTTCTCTACTGACTTTCTCTCCGTGATACATATTATTATTACATATTTAGAACGCATTCTTTTTCATTCTCATGTATACCCACATTAATTAACCTATACCACAAAACTAAATATAGAAGTTTGAGCTACTTTGTTGGTTAAATAAAATAATTCATTTATTCTTATTGAAAAATCCAAATCGTAATACCATCCACGTTTAATGAATATTACTTTTAAAATGGGTGAAATTTTGTGAATGAGTTAGCGTCGAAATGAAACTATTCGAAAAATGTCTTTCCCCTTGCATGAAACGCGTTAGATCTACAAGAATTATATTAATGTACTTGATGCGTAATAATTCATATGGAAACCTAACTTATCTACCGATACTTCATATTTCTTTAAATTTCTTTAAACTCTTTTTGTGCATCGATTCACAAAGCATATCAGCCTTCTGAAGTGAGTGCCGTTAGTTTTCGAAACGTGGATGGATCGAAGATGGCCCAAACGTGGAAATTTATTGAAAACTCTAATTCGAATTTTCGACCGCATCGCAATCTCTTTGCTAATACATGGTAATGTGTAGGGAAAGGGATAAATTATTACAAAAAGTGACATATTGTAATTGAAAAAATTATCCTTTATTATAAAATGCATCTAACCCGAGGGAAAAATAGAAAGAAAAAAAAAGATAAAGCATGGAAAGGCAATGTCGCAAATTAGAACTTTTTATGATATTGCTAAAAATCTACACTTTGCGCATCTCTACCGTAAAATATGCGTAAATGAATAAACTTAAGCACCTATAACGCAAGTTGATCTATGGCAGTCATGATGAATCATGGGAAGAAACGCCTTAGCGACAAGGAGCAAGTACCACTGACCTCCAGTACCACTGACCTCCAAAATCTTATCGCTGACCTCAGTGAAACGCACTTGCTTTGACGCACTTATCGCCCACAGTTTCGAAAAAACGATATTCTGGAGTTCGTCTCTTTTACAGTGTATTCCTTTTTTTCCTTTTTTCTTGTTCTTTCGGGAGTCTAAACATTCATATCATTTTTCGGGGAAAATAGAGCAATTTACGTCCGAACATCCTCCCCTTTTACTGCGAATTTATACTCCAATACACGATATCGAGCCACTGCGCTATAGTAAACCAATGTGCAAGTAAAATTCAAGATAAAGAATACTCCCGCACTCTATATAAGAACCTTAGAATACACAGTCCATGGAGGTAAAGGTAAAGAGTTAAAACTGCATACTGAAAAAATGCCAATATTATTTTAAACAATCAATCAGGCGGCGCTGCAATAAGATAAGCGCCCCCTTCATTGTATGTATTTTTATGGTGAAAGGCTTCAAATACTTATTTAAAACTATCAATTCTATATAAATAAATGAATAGCGCAATGCAAATTAGAAATTAAAACATAAGAAATTATTCAAAACTATTTTATCTTTTAATTTACTTTTATCTCCCTATATTCTGAACCCTGTTCTACAACCGTGAAAAAAACTGATTAATTATACTTCATTAGGGAATTTTAATTTAAAAATAATCAAAAATCCATATACTCGGTACTACGCCTCTCTATTGTATCAAATGGAAACAAAGGGCCCTTTACTACCACTTGCGACACCTATATATAATTATCAAAGAGTTATTTCAAGCGTTCGTCCATAGGAGTTTTATCTCCTTCTCTCTAACTCCATGACACAGTCCATTTATAGTATTTTATTATAGAATAACTTCTCAGAAAAACACGTGTTCTTAAGTTTCTAATGGGAAAAAAATGTCGTCATAAATCTTTTTCCGATGACGTTGAGTTATTGATCCGCAAGCTTTACGAGTCATCCCGAAAAATGACGTCATAGCGTGACATAACACCGGAAGGAATATCCTGCCGAGATTCGAAAACGAGGAAAGTAAACAACTGAAAACAAGATTGATTGTAAAGAAAGCTATCCCTAAAGGTGATCAAGATACCGAACAATAAACAATTTCCTATTTTCTATTGAGTTTAAAAATCGAAGTTGGAAACTGTGATTTGATGGTTTGGGAAAAATCAAGTGCGCTCTATTGCATCTGGCAGTTTAATATAGGGAAGACCTGGGCAAATTGCTGCATTTTTAAGTTTTTCATTTATTTAATTTTTTTTTTATATACTTTTAAAATTTTTCAAAAATATTATAATTTCTTTTTTTTTCCCTTTTTTATTGTTCCATTTAAAATGTAAAAGATTGCCATCACTTCAGATCAGTTAGTCAAGTAGGTGCGTATCGATTTGACCAATCCAGAGGTAAGTTGAACTGATATGTAAAACGCTTATTGTAATAATGAAAAACGTAAGCAAACAGTGTTTTGTGGAATGAAAATTTTTTCAAATATTAATAAGATTAAAAAGATTTAAAATTAGCATTATATAACGTATTAGTATTTAGGCCCGTCAAAAGCAAGAAAACTGACACATTTAAACAAATTAAATTGACTTTTGAATTCATTTATTTATTTATTTATTTATTATTTTTTATATTGTATAGCATCTAAGGTCAAAAATAATTGTCCTTGACTCAGCTATGTTATATAACTGCATTATATAACATACAAGCAGTATGCTCGTTCTTCTGTATACCCGTCCTTTCTCGTTCTGCCAAAATGAAAGTGTTATAATTATATGGGAAGATATACCCGTACTACTTATACGTCAGATATGTCCGTTAGTAGAAGATTACCCATATTACAATATGAGTCTCAAAAATCTTTGCCAAAAAAACAAAACAAATGACGTAATAAATTGAAAATATCAATAATCCCAGTAATCTTTATATCAGAATTGATTCCAATATATGTCAATATTTGTCAAAATATATGCCAATATACATGTACTACTTATATTATCAAGATTAGAAGATATACCAGTGCATGTGTAGAAGATTACCCATACTACGTACAAAATATGAGTTTCAACAATTTTTGCTTAAATAAAACAATGGCATAATAACTTGAAAATATCAATAATCTCTGAAAATATGAATAATAATAATGTTTAAACCTGAAAACCGTAATTTATATTACTCAGTCAAAAATGTAATATCAATGAAATTATTTTTATATGCATATCTTTATTATTTAAATCAGAAAATATTTATTAAAAATCGTCTGCGTATAAACCCATTGGATTTAATTCCGTTGCTAAGCGACATGATTTAATTTTCTTCAAATAAATTGGTGGAAAAAATATCGTCTGCATAATGTTATATCTATGAAAGATTTAATTGTTCATTTGTAATTAATATCTAGATAACCCCAGGTCTTGGAATTTCATTAAATTCGGTTCAACCGTTCTTCCGTGATGATGAGACAAACAGACATATTTTCAATTTTATTTATATAGATTAGTATCTAAGCCTGTCAAAAACAAGAAAACTGACAGGTTAAAAATAAATTAAATGTTTTTTTTATTATTATTTTTTTTCATATATTTTTTATTTTATTATTATTATTATTATTAATATTATTTTTGAAACATTGTATGGCTTGGCTTTCAAGGTCAGAAATAGTTGTCAGCTAATAAGGTCAAAAACAATTGCACTAATACACAGACCATAAAATAAAAAAGCTAACTACGGTTTCAACTACAACAGTTGACATGAAGTTCAGTACCAATAGTTGTCAACTAGTGTGATCAAAATAGTTGTACTAATCACACAGACCATAAAATAAAAAAGCTAACTACGGTTTCAACTACAACAGATGAGATGAAGTTCAGTGCCATATTAAAATTAATGCTAAAATTTATGGTTTATAAATTACAAGACGTACTTATAAATTATAAGATGTAAAATGTAAGATCAACTGTGTTGTTTACATCAAAAAAAATCTGATTTGGGCAACACATGACTTTCCTTATATAATGTAATGAATGTACCACTTTTACAGTAAAAAAATAGGTTTTTCTTATAGTAGATACTAATATTCTTTCCAAGATATTGAATTTTCGACAATTAGTCGTCATTTTCATTGATTTAGAGTCATTTTTATCCATTTGGTGAGATTTTCGTTAATTTGGCAACATTTCAAAAAGTCGCCAAGTTGGCGACATTCCTCCAAATTCGTCGCCAAAATTTCGCCAAGCATTATGGATGAAGAAATAAGTTATTCTTACAGCAGACAAATGACTATTGGCGTTCAAATACAAAAGTATTACTCAAAGTATCTTTTTCCATGAATGGAACGAGCTAGATCCACGAGAATGATGTCACCCAATTTATCGTATGTTATTACATGTAAAAAGTGAACATGTTTCTCACTAGGAAATATTTTTTTTTATTTTATATGACTTTTTGATATTTTTTTTAAATGTGCAATATCTCGAGAACGGTTTATGTTAGCGTTCTA
This sequence comes from Amaurobius ferox, assembly GCA_951213105.1. Lineage (NCBI taxonomy): Eukaryota > Metazoa > Arthropoda > Arachnida > Araneae > Amaurobiidae > Amaurobius > Amaurobius ferox. Next base: position 10,480,209 of record OX578138.1, on the reverse strand, counting down.
AAATTTATGCCAATCGTTTTCTAATGAAAAATTACATAAGAAATGTCTATTTGCGTAACTTTATTAATGGTTTTGATTTTTTGATGATTTTTTCAAAATTTCATTCGAAAATTTAGGAGGGTTCTGAACATTCGATTGCGTATAAAAACAATAGACTTGCAGTGTTTACGGATTGTGATTTTTGTACCAAATTTGGTTCGAATCGGTCCATTCGTTCGTCAGTTATCGTCTCCACAGACTCACTGACACACACACACACACACACACATACTTTCACACACACACATATACAGACATCACTTCAAAAATGTTTGATTCGTGATCAGGGATGCTTGAAACGTGCTCTCCCGTCGAAAACTCGAATTCGAATTTTCGACCCCGTCACAATACTTTCCTTATACATTATGTATATAAGGAAAGTAATAACTTCTGCTCACTAGCATGTTGCACTTTGTGTATGACACGCTGTGAACAACGGTAGCTTCTCCTCTCTGCAGTTTGCCATGTAGTGGTTCTTATTCTTTCTTAATGATTTCATTATGCATGGCAAAATTTTAAACAGTTTCTAATATGTTAACGTTTATCACATAGATTACTATTAGTTATTAATATTTCATCTTTTTGTAGTTCATTTTCATTATATTTTTCTCTTACCCGCGGATTTGATGAGTTCAATTCAAAATAATATTTCTCTAAAATTAAACATTTTCCCCAAAAAAATTATTCTTCAAAATTGCACAATATTCATTCCAATCAACCGAATATTTATATAATCATTTTAATCAAATTAATATTTTATCGGAATCTTTCTCCTATTTTACCCGAAAAATTTCCTTCCTCCCTATCTCCAGAGGAACAGGTCAAGTCATTCCATCAAGTGACGTCAAAGAAGGAACGATACTATCCCTTCGAGATTTATAAAAAAAAAGCGGGAAATCAGTCGGAAATAGAAGTGTAATGAAATTAAATTTTATCGAATGGAAAACATATCTTTTGGGAATTTCAGTGCAAATTTCAAAGGGTAAGAAAATTATGTTACGTTCTGTAATTTACAATCAAAAGTTAAGGTAAATTTGAAATACAGAGGGCGTTCACACATTTTTGTAACGATTTTGACTTTCTCCATGAATTAAATTTAAATTAAAAAAATCCTGACTGGCATCAAGTCAGAATAGGGTTTAATTATCGTCTGTATTAAAAATATTCATTGCTTTAAAATGTCGCTGGAAAATAAACAATGGATCGAATGCTATATTTTTACGCTTTCCGAAGAGAAATACTCTTATTCGATTATTAAAAAAAGATGTGAAAAGCATGGTTTTAATATTTCTACACGTAAAATAAGTGACATAATTAATGAAAAAGGAAAGAAACGTCAAAGTTTACATTTGACAGGGAAAATGGTAAAAAATGCATACCCGAAAAAGGTACGTACACCTCTTATTATATCTAAAGTCGCATCTCAAGTTTTAAAAGAAAATCCAAACCCCCAAAGAACTATCGCAACATCTTTAAGCATCTCTATAGGAACTGTAAACAAAATTATAAAATGTGATTTAAAGCTAATCAAAACAAAAAACCATGATGTTCATCGAACTAACGCCAAAACATGTTTTTCAGCTGTATGCAGATTGTTGTATGAAAATGATTTGGCAGGTGAAAAATGTAAATATGTAGTTAAAATTGATGAGGCTTGAATATATTTATCTGATTGCAATAGAAAAAGATCGATTTACTACCTAAAACGACATAAAACATTGGTTCAGAGGAAACAAGGAAAGTTTTGCTGAAAGTTTTATGGTTATTGCTGAATTCTCTTATAACGAAAAACTTAAAATAAGGAAAGTAGAAAACAATGTCAAAATTAACTCGGATTACTATCAGAAATATGTTTTAGCACCGGTTTTCAAAAAGGACATACCATCACTTTACCTAAAAAATCTTCACTGTGTTAAGTTCCATCACGATAAGGCTACCAGCCATACCTCCTAATCTACTGCTATATTTTTTGAAAAAATGCGGAACTGAGGCTATTCCATTTAAATGTATCCCACACAAGTCCCCGATTTGTTTGCTATGGATTACTGTGTATTTGAACTTTTCAAACAAGCTCTTTATAAGCGGCATCCCAAAACATTGGATGGACTCTGGAAGATTTGGTGGAGGATTGGAACAAAATCAACCTTGATATTTTAAGAAAAGCTCTTTTATCTTGGAAATCAAGATGTAATATGATAGTTCAGCCAAAGGGCTATCATATTGAATATATTAGAAAATAAAATTCTTATCTTTGTTTATATATATATATTTTTCTAAATCGTTACAAAAATGTGTGACCACCCTCTGAATAAGTAAAAAATTCTATTTTGAAATGTAGGAAGCTAGCTTTTGGGAACTATAAAAATTTCACTAATACCCAGTCCCTTTTTGAAAGAAAATTTGGGAGAAAATAGAGTTTATAATTGGATTTTAAAAAAAAGGTGAGACTTAAAGGGGGGGGGGGGGGGTAAATATAAAAATGTTCAAGCATAACAGATTGCAGAATGTTTGGATCAAAGATTAATCTCATTTGAGTTTTGTTTTATTACAATTTATATTTTGACAATCATTAAAAAAATATAAAAATATCTAAAATTTCGTATGCATTTCAAAGTTTTCGCTCAAATATAAGAAATTATATCTAGTTCTACATTTTTTATAACAAAGCCGGATATAAAGTTTCGTGAAATCTATTAATATCCATTTTGTGGCCGCTATCGTGAGCACAACAAATCGACCGCAGACGGACATCGCTCCAAAAAGAGTCAAGATGTGTTCAAGAGGTCTTAAAACATATATTGGTGTCAAAATCTCGAATTCGAAAACTTCCAAATTTTGAAAACAATACTTTCTGTATGCTATACTACATAGTAAGTAAACATATGTATAATATTCTAATGAAGAAAATGTGTGAGGGAGAAATAATTTTGCAGAGTGGAGAAGCTGTTATTTCCACTGATGGATGTTTAACGAGCCTTTCGCTTTAAGTAATGACTTCGCTTTTTCTTTCAGATTGAGGAGAAAACCGAAGAACTACCTGAGCATCTAGACCTAGAGGAAAAGATTGCAAAGCCTAGTTCAGCGCTGTCTACGGATCCAGACGAAATAGTAAAGTGATTTTATAGCTTAATTTTGATTGAAAGTGTTATAATGAAAAAGTTTTTTGCAGTTAAACAGACATTTTCGAAATGGTCTTGGTAGCACATGCCATTTCGTCAACATTCCAAAATGAAAGAATTTTTTTTAGAATGAGTCTTCCTGGTAAATCAGGTACAAAGTGAATAAGATCCCCTCCCCCCCCCCCCACACACACAAACAAAAGCTATTTACTTATACAGTTTAAAATATTTATTCTTTTATTATAGGTTTTTCATTTTTATAGCCTCTTTAATCAGAATGTTTAAAGCAATTGTTCTTTAACTGAAGAATTTGAGAATATTGAATGCATTTGTTACTTTGACGCAATAATTAAAAATATTGTATCTATTTGCTCTTTACCCGGAACATTTGGGAATATTAAATATTGTGCGCTCTTCATCTGGAACATTAAAAATATTGAATGCATTTACTTTTTAGCAAAAGTATTCAAAATTATTTAATATATTTGTTCTTTTACTGGAATATTTAAGAGAATGGAATGTATTTGTTCTTCAATCAGAACTTTTTGGAATTTTAAACGCATTTGATCTTTAACCGGAATATTTAAGAATTATGATCGATTTAACAGGAATATTGAAGATTATTGAATGTATTTGCATTTCAGACAAAGCATTAAAGAATTTTGAATATATCTGAAATTTATTTGGAAGATTAGATAATTTTGAATGCATTTTTCCAGATTTTGCAGCCAGAACATTTAAGAATCCATTTATTCTTTAGCGGAAGTATTTAATATATTTGCCCTTCAGCCAGTATATTAAAGAATATTGAATGTATTTGCTCTTCAGTCAAAACATTCAAAAGTATTGTGAATTTGTTCTTCCCACAGAACATTTAAAAATATTGAAAGTATTTGCTCTTTGATCTAAGCATTCAGCAATATTAAATGTTTTTGCTCTTTATCTTAAGCAATTGGGGATATGAAATGCATTTGCTCTTCAGGCATAACAATTAAACATTTTAATGCATTTATTCATTAATAAAAGAATTTAAAAATATTTAAATGTATTTAGTCTTTATTCGGAACATTTAAGAATAATACATGTATTTGATTATTTTGAATTCTCTTTAACAGAAGAAGTAAAGAATATTGAATTTATTTACTATTTAGCCGGAGCATTTATGCTATTTAATGTATTCTTTATCTGGAACATTTAAGCGTATTGAATATATTTGGTCTTTATCCAGAATATTTAAGTATATTGAATTTATTTGCTTTTTAGCCAAAGCATTTAGGAATATTTAATGTATTTATTGTTTATCTAAAATATTTAACCTATTGAATGTATTTAGTCTGTAGCCAGAACATTTAAGAATATCGAATGTATTTAAAGGAATCCCTTGCTATTAAAGTTATCTTTTTGGTCAATTATTTGCAGTTTTTTCTATCGACAAACACATTTTTGTACTAATTTAGCAATGCTCTACAACTTTGCAATTGGCATTTTCTCTCCATCTCTAAAGGGGACAGAAATAGTCCCCATCCCCTATAAAAAAAGGGGTTAGTCCTTCGAAAGTTGTCTTCTCGTGTAGCGCCATAGGGGTTACTTACGCAGCGTTTAACTTAATTTTCATTTTGTTGGGTCTCATTAGTCCAAACTTGATTTGTTCTGTCGGGAAATCCCTGTTGTATCTTGGCGCAAGCAAATCTCTTGTGTCCTTTCTCGTTCCGGATTACCAGGACTGTTCCTCATGATGCTTTCTGATTGACTCTCTCTTAATCCAGATCTTGGGCGTTTAGAGTTTTGCCTGGCTGGTCCCTGACTTGCTAGGTGGGGGTTTCGATCGTCTTCATCGGCGCTGCTCTTTGGGACGAGTGGCGGCTGAGCGGTGGCAGGCTGTCCCCTTGCTGTCCCAGGGGGTGCGCATGCTGCGTGGTGGAGTGGGCGGCTCTCCCTCAGGTGGGGTGGGGTTGCCCGTTGTCCGAGCTTGTATTGAGGATCAATATTGGGGATCAATATTTGGGGATCAATAATTGGGGATCAATATTTTCCTGGTCGGGGAATCCGCTGCTCGAGCCTTTATAGGCAAGCCTCCGGCTCTGGGCTGAGCAGATCTTGGGTATATCATCTCCCCTGATTCTTCCTTTTGCGCCCCTTTCTCTTTGGACTTTATTCTCTTGCACTGATGAAGAGAAGCGTATCCAAGAAACAGCTGTATCCTGCATCATTGAGTTATTTGTGTTATTCACGTTGCTTTGGTTTTTCTTATCCTTCACACAAAGTGTATTTTACTTACTGATATGACTTTATCTGGCTGAAAGGTCTGTTATTGTTATTGGTCATATTAAACATATCAAATTTCGAGGAAATCCCTTGACGTGCATTATGAAAATCGAGACACGTACCACACCCTGTGGGAAAAAATAAAATTTCAAATATGTCTAGAATGGTTCATGATGATCCTAAAATAGCTTTAATTCATTTCTGTATATATATTTTACTCACACATAGTATTTGCGAAACACATACTAATGTGATAATAAATAGAGTATATAATGAATTTTATGATTTCCTTTTCTATTTTAGGTCCAAAATGGGCAATATCTTAAGATCGGTTCATGTTAGCATACCCATAAGTGATGCTAATCGCTTTAAAGTAAAATATTATATACAAAGAATCTGTTTTCCTAATATATTTAATTATCCTTTCTAACGCATTTTTTGCACGTTCGAAAAAATAATCCATAAATTAATATCCTTTCCGTAACACGTTCACCCCGAAAATCAATAGGCCTCTGTTATTTATCGATTGAAATAATCGTACTAAATTTAACGTCAACTTGCTCAATTTGGTCGACAGATATCGTACTAGAGTTTCACAGACACACACACACTGATAGACACTAAAAATAAAAATAGTCGATTCGTATCAGGGATGCTTAAAACTTATAGATCCATCAAAATCTGAATGTTTGATTTTTGACTCCTTCATAATACTTTCTATTTGCATATGTTATGTACTGTAGACTAAGTAAAACATCTGAGACATATTTTAAAGGTCAAAACAATTTTTCTTTTCACGTCTGAAACCGTGACTTTGGAACATTTTGGATGTAACCTATATCTTGCCCTGAATATCATTAGCAATCTTAAAAAAATGTTTGGCATTTATCGCTGAAAAGAAGCATTGAATGTTGCGTGCTAAGACGGACGCTATGCTCGGCACGATTGCTTAAGTTATGTATTTTAAATCTGTTTATTACGACTTGAAATAACTCATTCACATCGCTGAAAATGTAACATTTTTACGTTTTTCACGTTCTTTCCAGTTTTTTCACAAATTAATTTTCTAACTTCCAAAGATTCAACAGAAATCTGCATAATGCATGTAATTATTATTAATTATTATATTAATCTTAATGATGAGAAAGATAGTTCGTGCCTACACTGTAAAACAGTACGTTTGTTCTCCATATTATCTTAACACTGAATGTAAGGACAATTAGTTTTCTGGTGAAAGAAACACCGTAACGTCTTGGATTCTATCACGCTATGTTTCGAATAGGAAAGCAAAAGAGCAGATGCATTAAAAATTCTTAAATGTTGCGGCTAAAGAGCAAATGAATTCAATGTTCTTTAATTCCTTCTGTTAAAGAGCACATGCTTTCATTACTCTTAAATGTTCCCACTAAAGAACAAATGCAATTAAACATTTTTAATAGTCTGAGTAGATAACACATAATACACAGTTATAACAACAGTTATATAACAAACAACTTAATACATTTAGTTTGAATGCTAACTACACTACCTGTTACAGAAAATGCAACACTATGAATCTTTGGTCGTATAATTGTGCAAATTGCAAGATGTGCGTGAATGTATGCGAATGATCTGATATGCAAGTAATTCACATGATTAAGGCGCGTGATAAAAGGTATGGAAACGGCAGATGAGCTAGCAGTTGTTACTGTCTGTTGCCTACTGAAACTCGTTTTCCGAGCTGTTTTTCGTTCCATAAGACACGTGTTGTTAAAGAGATACTTGGCCTACAAAGCCAAAGTCCGTTTCAGCACTTGGACAATCGTGCGAGAGGAATCATTTTAGGCCTACAAACGGCTAGGTGGTCGTACCGAAGTATCGCCACTGCAACACGCATAGATACTTCCACTGTACAAAGGCGTTGGAAAAGACGGATTGAAGAAGTGCATGTGAATCTTCGCAGTGGCACAGGTCATCCAGACCTACGATATCACGCGTTGATCGACGCATTTGAAGGCATACTGTGGCAGCCCTACAGACGACGACTGTCAACATTCTGCAAAATTTGCGGGGAACATTGGATGTTCCAATATCAGAGAGAACAGTTTCTCGACGATTGGACAAAAGTAGCTTGCACTGAAACCGTCCTTTACGAAAACAACCTTCCTTAACGACAACCGTCCTGACAACCGTCCTTAACTGACAACCGTCCTTAACTGACAACCGTCCTTAACGACAAGACGCCTACATGAGAAATAGCAATGGTGTTGGGACCGAGGTCTGAATGGGACAGGGTAGTATTCATCGACGAGTCTCTGTTGTTTGTAGAATGACAGTCACCGTGTGAAAGTCTGGAGGCGACGTAGAAATAGATCCAATCCTGCTCTTCGACTGTTGAGCGCCATGCTGCTCGACAAAGCGGCATCAGGGTTTGGAATGCCATCTGCTTCTATAGCCAGTCAATTCTGTTTCGTATCAGAAGCACAATAACGGCACGACCATATGTGGATGAGATTCTGCGGCCGGTTACACCACCCTACAAGTCAGCTGGTACAAAATGCTGTTTTCTAGCAAGGTAATACGGCAGCCATCAGCAGACGAGCCCTGCAAGGTATCCAGGTGTTTTCTTAGCCTCCGCTGTCCATACTAATGTCGATCCCATCGAGCATGTATGGGATGTAATTAGCCGTCGCTTGACTACTTTGTCACGGCCTCGAACAGATGACAACCTGTGGAGGATGGTTGAAGGCATATGGCCATATATCCCTCAGGAAACTATCCGCAGGCTCATTGCATCTGTTCCTCGAAGGGTTGCTCTTTGTATCGCCGCAAAAGGTGGTCCTACTGCCTACTGGTAACCCTGTCTGTGCTATTCCCTCTTTCATGATGTTGCAGTTTGTGTGTTGTGTAGTGTATTTTACTTAACAAAAGATTTGTCGGTAAACATCGCAATCGAAGCCAGAAAAATATGTAAGCTAATTTGGAGTCGAAAGAGCATTCCATCCGCAGTGTTGCATCCTTATGTTATGTGTTTATCACTTCCTCCTAATTTTATTTTGAATTTATGCGCCATGACTACTATATTTACTAATGAAGAATATAGCGAGCAGAATGTAACCGGAATACCAATGCAACAAAACGATTATACGTATAACGTTTACCAATACAAGGCATCCCAATTGTCTGAGTAGGATAATGTTTTATTTGGGGGGGGGGGGGTGGAATTTAGAGTGGATTCCCTAGTTTTCAGAATTCTATTCAGCTTTTTCTGTCGTCCGAATACATTTTTGTACTAATTTGCCAACGCTCTTTTACTTTGTAATTGACTTATTTCTCTATTTCAAAAAAGGAGCGAGATAGCCCCCCATAAAAGAGCAGTTAGACGCCCAAAAGTTAGATTGTCGTATAGCGCTACAGGGGTTTCCAATTCAGCTGCATTAATAGCATAAGGATATTTCTCTTCGTTTTCGAGAAATTTTCTCTAATATGGACTTCCTAGACACATTGTATACATTGGAAATTTTTCCCTTAAAGGAAAAACAGAAAAAATAACACTTTTAAAGTATATGTTGCCAACCTAATGAGCATACTTTGGAGCAAAACTGCGGATAAACTATATCGAAAAATGAAACATAAATACTAAAATTATGAAACAAACCCATTAAAATCCTTTTCAGCGGCAATAGCGAAAATAACGTATTGATTTTTTTTTTCAAGGTGAAAAATGGAATTTCTTATTGAAACCATGGTTTAAGAAAAATTTACCTCCATTAGGGGACTGGATTCCATTTGTATTGTGATCTCTCTTGCAGTAATGATGATAGAGCGATACGTGTATTTTGTAAACTGTATGTGGTGTAGGTATTTGTTATTTATTTATTTTCTGACAGAAATCCATCTTCAAAATTAAAAGCCGACAAGTACATTATACAGAGATTACTCAGTGCATGCATAAGAGAAATTTATTGTTCGAATTATTAAATATGCAACAGTGATACGATAGATAAGAAAAATTCCCAATGAAATTCATAATATCCCCAATTAAATTCGAAATCCCAATGAAATTCACATTAATGGCATGTGTACTAAATGGTTATATAAAGATTACTCAGGATGTTATAAATGTCAATACAGCTATTATTTTCTCAGAATATATAGTATAATGTATAGGGAAAATATTGTGACGAGGTCAAAAATTTGAATATGTGTTTTCGAAGGGAGAGCACCTTTCAAGTGTCCCTAAATACGAATTGAACGTTTTGGAGGAAACATCGCTATATCTCTGTGTATATATGTGTGCAATAGCAGGGCGAAATATTTCTGTATGTCACAGTTTTGACGCCTCATTGAGAATCGGCAAATTTCAAATTCAAACCAACCATAAAGCATATTTTCTTGCTGCCATCATAAATATCGACTATTCTATACTGAAGAGCTCATAATATCTACGAATCAAGTCCATGGGTGCTGTTATCCTAATGAAATAGAGGTATGAAATGATTATTTATTTAACATTGTTGAATCTCTTGATTTTTTAATTCATTCAAAAATTATGGTTTTTTTAGAACGTTCTCTTGCTTTTAAAATCAATAAGTTTCTAATATTCACTGATTGCAAAAAACCATACCAATTCTGTTATTTTTTTTAAAAAACCGCTGTATTCTTTCATGAGATAATGTGTCCACAGACTCACAGAAACATAAACTAACATGCACACTAACTCATATACACGGAAACATCACCTTAAAAAATTTCGATTCGAGTTAAGGGATGCTTGAAGCAAACTCTTCTATCGAATATTTGACCCCGTCAAAATACTTTCCACTATACATCATACTATTTATGTAGTAAAAGAAGTAAATCCTGAAATATTTTTATATGCATTTATTGCATTTTGGCTTGCTTTGTACTGACTAATAATAGGTACCATACTGGTACTAAGTTTGACCAGTATGGTACCTAAGTAATCTGTTTATAGTTAAGATTTTAAATCGATGTTTCTAATTCTGTTTCTTGAAGTCTTCACGATCCACCTCTAATTATAATTCAAGTAGTATTACCAATATCTGATTTCCTAAAAAAAATTCGCAATTTGAATTCCGTACTACACGTAGAAAGAGATATTTTGAGTTTTCTAGCAAGTACAATTATTTATCATTGTGTCGCTTTCTCAAATCCATTCTTCGCGTTCGAGAAATGTCAGAATTTTGATTTTCATTCAAAACAGACTTTATGGAAAGTCCCACACATAAATTCACACACACACACACACACCTCCCGCAGAATTGGCAATGCGCCATGCCCTGAACTTCTATGCTTCTGTGGTTATTTCTGAAACGGATCAAAATATATTAAACATGAAAAGCATAAAAAAATAAGATTGCATCTATCCTAATTACTGTTTTATATCTAGAATAATAAAAGAAGATGTCTGTCTGTTTGTGCCATCTGTCGCGAAAGATCTAAACGTCGTACCATGCAGAGATATCTGTCAGTTTCTGTCATCTGTAGCGAAAAATCTAAGCGTCGTACCAGGCAGCAGATGTCTATCTGTTTGTGTCATCTGTAGAGAAAAATATAGGCGTCGTACCAGGAAGAAGATATCTGTCTGTTTGTGTCATCTGTAGCGAAAAAGCTGAGCGTCGTACCAGGCAGAAGATGGCTGTCTGTCGGTATCGTCTGTAGCAAAAAAATGTATTATTTAAATAGCGGACATTTATTTAAAACCCAACCAATGTTGATTAATTCGTTCTAGTGATTTAATGTTTGAAGCCTGTGATTTTATTTCGGAACACACATTCTTGTTTTGTGCTCCATGAAACGCAGTTTGTAAAAGACTGTAGTAGATTTATCTGAGAAAGAGCAAGAAATAGAAATTAAATAATAATTATTGAGCTTTATGGGATTTGTATTCTACTTTATGACGGATTCTTGTTTGTGATTCAGCAGCTTTCATTTCAAATTTTATTTTCGCATACGATGTAATATAAAGTATTATTAAAAATATGGAGAAAATATTTTCACGAAAATTTTCGAATTCGAGAGTTTGATGTCAATTTATGTTTTAAGAGCTCCTGAATGCATTTTGGCTATTTTTGGAGTGATGTTCGTCTGTCTGTCTGTCTGTCTGTGGTTGATTCCTTGTGTACACGATGGCGTCTAAAAGTATTAATGGATTTTCATGACACTTTATATCCGGCTTCGTTTTCAAAATGTCTGGAAATAGAATTTTTTTTTTAAATCAAGCGAAAATTTTGAAATTTCTTCGAAATTTTATATTTTTTTAACAAGGCAGCGTAAGATAAAATTTGATGGCTCATTTCGTTCACAGCTGTGATACATTTATAGTGTTTTAAGATCTTAGTGTTTTAAAAATAAATCTTTACTGTAAATGTGATACTTGGATGTTACTATCCACAAATAATGTCTAAAATTCAAAGTATGTCATCACTCGAAGTTAATTTCTAGTGGAAATAGCGTGGAGTTGTCGGTTTCTGCTCTCGATGAAACAAAATCTGTGGATATTGTCTTAGATGTGATTAATTCACCCTCACCAAAGTTTGCGGTGGATTGGTTAGACACCTATCTTATGTCTTCCTTAGCCCCAGCAGAAATATCTACTACTGCCAATTCGCAAGTCCTCACCGAGGTCGGAATCTCAACTCAAGATCTGCTTTCTTGTGCTCCACACAGCGGAGTTTTATCCTCCACTACAGAATCTGTTTTGACTGTATCTGCTTCTACAGATTCTGTGCAAGATGCGCTCCGTCGTTGGCATTTAGGTTCTGGTGTTTATGTATATTTGAAACTTCGCCATGGGAAGCTAAAAATGTATATATGGAAATATCTCTCTAACGAATGAAATGAACTACTGCCTACGCGTGAAGACGTTACATTGTCACCTGCTACTTGGAGTGAATTTTCTCACAAATTATGGTAGTTCAATATTCTATATGCGGATACCTCTTTCGTCAGCCGCAATGAGTTGTTCTGTTTCATTGACAATGGAAAACTGCATTTACAGAAGATAATAAATGCAAAAGTTATGTTATATTCTCTAATAGTATGAAGATTCATAAAGAATGTGGTGTTTGAAACTCTAATAATCACTAAAAATTCGACCCCAGTTTCCTAAAAATCTACGGAGTTTGAATTTATTCTGTAAAAAGTGTAAAATTTTGTCGCAGATCTCCGCTTCCCTCTGTGATTTTCCACACTTTGTTTAAATATGCACATTCAAATATGATCATTCATTAAGAATTGAATGGTTTTATGATGCACCTACGGCCGCGAAATCGTGACATTCATATGTGTATGTCAATAATGCCTCGTATTGAGATATCAAAACTCATTACACGTTTCTTTTAATGCGTTAATTGCGTATCTTTCGTATTTTAATGTTATTACAATGCAGTGCACTTGTTCCAGAGGGTCATTCTTTCATTTAAATTCAATGTTAACAATCACACATCCTTAAAAAAAACACTAAGTGATATTCTATTCCTCTTCACAACAATTTTAAAAATATAGCAATTTAAGGGCCTTAGACGTTGCTGCAATATTAAAAACATAGCTCTTATTCGGTAATTATCCACTCACTAAGTATTGTTGTTGTTGAGACCCAGACCGTCCGACCTACCAGAAAGGTGTAAGGTAACTGTTTGGACGGTCGGGAAGTGCCACCCAATTTAGACCGGAACCCAGTGGGGGAGGCATCCAGAGGGACCGTACCCTCCTTCCCCTACCACCAACCTCTCGGAAGGACTTTCGGACCCACATGTTTAACGTGATCGTACTCCGCATGAACACGGCGGCAATTTTGGCAGTGGCTGGAATCGAACCCGGGCCTACCGAGTGCAACTCCAGCGCGCTAACCAATGGGCTACCGCGCCCTCACTAAGTATTGTGCAATTTTTGCAAATTTCATTAAAATATCATAATTTTAAGCAATAAAGGAGTCTTAGGGCTTATGTAACATTATTCCAGAGGATCACTCGTTCATTTAAATTCAATGTTAGCGATTTTTTAAAGAATATACGATCGTCAAGTGTTATTCAATTCCTCTAAAATTTGTGACAGTTTTAAAAATCTACCGATTTAAAGCCCTGAGACTTACGTACCTACAACATTAAAAACATGCCTCTTATTCGATAGTCATCCTCTAAGTATAGTAAAATTTTTGCTAAATTTCGCTCAAATATCATAATTTTAAACGATATAAGAGTCTTAGAGCTTATGTAACATAAAAAGCACACCTCTAGTCCCCAAACATTCGCTAAGAGCCAAACAATTCACTAAAATAATGAAATTTTGAGATCTTAAATTTGTCGAAATATCGAAAAACGCATCCCTCACCACTTTAGCATATATTAGCTAAGTATCAAGCATTTCACTAAAAATAATGAAATTCGAACAATTCGCTGCATTAATGAAATTTTAAGGTCTTGCACCCCTTGCAAGTACCAGCCAACGGCCGTACCGTGCTAAAAACACCGGTTCTCCTTAGATCACCGAAGTCAAGCAGCATCGGGCGAGGTTAGTACTTGGGTGGGTAACTACCTGGGAACACTGCGTGCTGTTGCCACATTTCGGGCGCGGTAGCCCGGTGGTTTGCGCGCTGGATTTAAACGCTGCCACAACTGTCGCCGTGTTCATGCGAAGTACGATCACGTTAAACATGTGGGTCCGTAAGTCCTTCCGCGAGGTTGGTGGTAGGAGAAGGAGGGTACGGTCCCTGTGGATGCCTCCTTCACTGGGTTCCGGTCTAAATTGGGTGGCACTTCCCGGCCGTCCAAACAGTTACCTTACACCTTTCTGGTAGGTCGGACGGTCTGGGTCTCAACAACAACAACCCCTTGCAAGTACCAGCCACTCAATTTGTTGCCCATGCCCTAGGGCAAGTCGAGTGGTCTGGGATTTCGACCCCTTGCAAGTATCATCCAAGTTAGTAAATTTCATTTAAATACAGAATAGTTTTCCGAAAAATTCGTTAAGTGTATTGCACAATATGGTAAATTCCATTTATTATGATGTTAACATCTTAGTTTTCTTGTAAAAAAAATATTCTAATTTCCTATGGGTGTTCTTAATTACTAGGCATAAGGGAAAAAAATGTTTATTAAAAGCTACAATAGTTAATAATTTACACGTTTAGTGATAATTAAGTAAGAAGCACTGCCTACTAAGATAATTACATTATTCAACGTGCGCGTGAATCCCTTTTTTTGCAAGGTCGTTCGTTGTTGTTGAGACCCAGGCCTACCAGAAAGGTGTAAGGTAACCGTTTGGACGGCCGGGAAGTGCAAGGTCATTCGTGTCATAGCGATATAGGGCGATAAGATAGTGTATTTATTCAAAGCTGATGAGGCAGTTCTACCATTAAAAATCGTACATTGTAAGCTTGAGGGGAAAATGAAGTCTCTTAGGTTCAATAATATTATTTAATTATTCGTTCATATGGTTTGAATAAACATAGCATATGTATTCATATACATATGTAAAAACATATTTCTTTCAGAGTAGATTTTTCAAAATAAGATCCACACATTTCAGTGGTGTCTATAGAAATATAAGGTTTCAATCGAAGCCATGCGCTAAAAGTAAACGTTACAACGCGTTAAAAATAACTGCACATTTGCAATTATATATTAATGTCATTTCAACTTTAACTTGTTTATTTAGTATTCATGCTAGTTAAAAAAATTTTAAACTACTTTGTTAAGTACAAAAAAGTCTTGTATTCTCCATTTCCCATATATTTGCAAAGAAATCACTACTAACATTTTTCTTAGCTAAAAAAATAGTCGAAACGGGTTCAGCAGGTAAAAGAAATCTGAAACGTGGCATTAAAATATCGCATGGCACACACAATCATTCTGAAAACAGTCGAATCGTACTAGGGAAGTAATAAGCCGTAGTGTAAAAAATTCCCATAGTATACACAATCACTTTAAAAATAGTCGAATCGTATTTGCTATGAACAGATTGAGTTGGGATACGCAGTGGTTAGCTTGAAAGGGTCTCGATACTAAACATTTTCCCATTTTAAAATATCCACTAAGTATTGCATTCTTTGGTAAGGACACATTAAGTGGACCAAAGCAATGGGTTGCTTGTAGGGGTGCCGGCAGTTCGCATTTTAAAAGTATCTACCAAGTATTTCATTCTTTGGTGATTCAATGCACCTATTCATTTTAACTACTTCGTTAAATGTAGCAAAGTCTTTATTCTCCATTTCCCATATATTTGCAAAGAAATTACTAGAAACATTATTTTTGCAAGCTAAAACAATCGAAGCGGATTCAGGAGATACTCGCATATGGTGTTCAAATTTTCAATAGTGTACAAAACTAAAATCCATTTAAAGAACTATCGAAACGTATTCACGAGGCGTAAAGTCGTGGTGTTAAAATTCTCCACGGTGTATGAAGAAGTCCGGCCTCACAGAAAGCTACCATTAGCCTATGGGTTGGTCGTGAGGTCTGGGTTTTCTACGGTGTATGAAGAAAGATCGCTTTGAAAACGGTCAGAACAGTCGAATCGCAGGTCCGGCCTCACAGAAAGCTACCATTAGCCTATGGGTTGGTCGTGAGGTCTGGGTTTTCTACGATGTATGAAGAAAGATCGCTTTGAAAACGGTCAGAACAGTCGAATCGCATTCTGTAGATGTTAAAAACATGGTGCAGAAATCCCCCATAGTATACAAAGTAAGATTACTTTGAAAATAGTTGAATCGTATTCAAGAGGTGTTATATTAAAATTCCCCACGGTGTATAAAGAAAGATCGCTCTGAAAATGGTCAAATTGCATTCTCTAGATATATAAACTAGGTGTTAAAATCCCGTAAATTCACTTAACACACACAATTTTTGTGTTCACTGAAAATTCATAAGAATAATTCACTAACCGTCTTTTTGCTATTAGATTCATTTTAAACATAAAATTAAAATCATTTCGTTATTAAGTTATCGTAAAAATAAATAAATAAATAAAAAATAAAACCGTACCGTTATACAACACCCTGAAAAATTGCTAGCATGATGTCTTCGTATACACTCGAATGTATTAGCACACGTCGAAAAATCATTATGAATCCTAAAATTAGCTCTGTATTCATCCACATCTATTCAAAACACCTTTTTTATAAAATGCATATCATTTTCATAAAAATATAGTTCCTTTTAATAATTCTCTTTCATAACTCTATTCAAATTTCTTAAGATATTGCATAAATCCCCCCCCATTCGCATCTTCCTTCTCATTCACAGAAAAGACTTCACTCAGAAGCGCACATCGAGCAAGTCTCAATAGCATAAAGGTCAGAGCGCGGAGCTAATCTACGAGCCACGGGTTCGATTCCAGAGGTCTCCAATATATCCTTTTACATTCTGCCTGCGAGATGTTTCAAGCTGCCACTAGATGGCGCCACTCCAAAATCTTCATTACCCACCACCCACATTTTCCGCTAGGGGCGCCACCTGACTTCAAGTGCGTCACGACTGTGGAGAAATATGTGGACGTCACAGATAGCTAAGGGAGAAAGTCGTCGTCCACAGCGCTCCTGTTATTTGCTGCCTCACTGCGCAATACGGTCAAAGTTCAACTCCCTCCTCCAGATTATCAACTATTCAAATATTGAGACATCGCCTCAATTGATCAATGTCCAAATATTTCACTCCGTTACGACATCCACTCAAGGCCATTAACTCCTCCGAACCAAGGTGAAGTTGGCTCTCCATACTGATAACATCCTCCTTTCGCAGTACTACCTCCTCCGATAAGCACACTGACTGGCTGCATCACATCCTCAAATTGGTTCTCAACGCCCTTTTATAGCGACTGATATACCCGTTTCAGCCGACGCGGTGGTCGAACGGTCATAGGCAAGCGTTTCCTAGCGATCGTGCGGCTGCCGGGTTATGGGTTCGAGTCCCACCTCCAGGCATGGATGTTGTGTTGTTGGGCGCAGTGTGTTCCGCCCCCACTGGTGCGCCGGGGCAACTTCATATGACAGCTAAATGGTTCACGTTTCTGGGTGGTGTATAGGCGAATGATGAAAAATCAAGTGCCTGGTCATTGGTAAAAACTAATATATATATATATATACTCGTTCCACTCTTTTTCTGTTTCAACAATTGGCTGAATGAATTTATTGACTAAACGCAATATATGAGTTTATTACCTAAATACAATTTTTAAGCTTGAAAACTCTTTGCCAAAATAAATGAAAGTGATGTACGCAGTCCGCAATTATTATAATTAAAAGAAAATTCAAACCGTTCATTTATAAGACATATTTTTATATCCATTTATTTATTACTAGAAGCATACTCGTTCTTCGTACAGAGTATATAATATAAACTTAAAATTCACAATCATGAGCAAATTCTATAGCATACTAAATGACATTTCACGGGCATATCTGAAGAATAAAACATCCTGGCCCTTTCCGTAAGCAAATTTACAAAAAATATGGAATTAAATTAATATATGCAAAATAAAAGCGTTAAAATTGTATGAGACCCATACTACTTATATACGCGAATATTAGAAGATATAACCCGTAGATTACATGTATAGATTAAAAATATCAATAAATCCGTAATCTTTAAACGTGAAGGCAGTAATTGATTCCAATATAGGCTAAAAAGTGCTAAAATTATATGAGAAAATATACCCGTACTACTTCTAATGTCGTAAATTAGAAGATATGTCCAGGTGTTTAGTAGAAGATTACCCGTATTACAGCATGAGTCTCAAAAATATTTGCCAAAACAGATGACGTAATAAATTGAAAACATCAATAATCCCCGTAATCTCCGCACCAGAAGGCCGTACTTGATTCTAATATATGCCAATATATGTCAAAATATATGCCAATATACATGTACTACTTAGATTCTCGTAGATTAGAAGGTATACCCGTGCATTTGTAGAAGATTACTCGTACAACGAACAATATAAGTTTCAATAATTTTTGCCCCAATAAAATAATGGCATAATAACTTGAAAATATCAATAATCTCTGAATCAATAATCCCCGAAAATATCAATAATAATGTTTAAACCTGAAGACCGTAATTGATATTATCCAGTCAAAAATGCAATGGCAATGACATTTATTTTATGTACATATCTTATTTATTCAAATCGGAAAAGATTTAATAAAAATCGTCTGCGCTTAAACACATTGGATTTAAATCCGTTTCTAAGCGACACGATATCATTTGCCTCAAATAAATTGGTGGCAAAAATATGATAATATTTTTGCCACCACTGAATAATGGTATCCTTATGAAGGGTTTGGCGACATTTTCACCAATTTAGCGACATTTTAAAACATTGCCAAATTTATCGCCAAATGGGACTACAGAATTGACAGTCCCACTTGGCGACGAATTGACGAAGCATCATCACAATACTATCCCCTAACAAAACACAATTTATTTAATTTATATAGAGCAATTTTATCAATTTTAGATATTTTGATGGATTTACAAATATTTATATCAATTTGGCGACATTTTAGAAATTCGCTAAATGTGTTACTAAGCAGGGCGATTGAACTGACAGACAAATGCAAACGAAACATCATTTCAGTACTCTCTTCTAACAAAACAAAATAAATTTCCTTGATTTACGTCGTTTTTAAAAAATTTGACGACATTTCCGTCAATTTGGCAACGTTTAAGAAAAGTTTCCAAGTTAGCGATATTCCGCCAAATTCGTAGCTCTGAATTTGTAGATCTGAAGAATATAAAATGCTGATCCCGTTTGTAAATACTAAATGAAAACACTAAAATTGTATTAGAAGATACACCCGTTCTACACTTTTTCTGTTTAAACAATCGGATAAGTGAATTTATTGGGTGGGTAAACACAATATATGAGTTTATTAGCTAAACACAATATAAAAACTTGAAAACTATTTGCTAAAATGAAAGTTATGTACGCAGTCCGCAATTAATATAATTTTTAAAAAATCAAACCGTTCATCTATAAGATATATTTTTATATCCATTTATTTATTATTCAAATCGTAAAAAAATAAATAAACGTTAACAAACGCATTTAAATTAAATAACCATTTTGATTTCTTAATACTTTTCATTGTTGATTAAAAACTTATGAAAAATAAACCATGGTGATAGATTTTCCATTTAAGTTCATGTTTCAAACATTCATGGTTTATCTATCCCTTTGATGAGTGGATTGTCCCGGAACCGTTCTCCGTCAAACACGCATTCTGTTGTATTATAAGTAGAGATTCAAATCGAAAAAATAATAATAAACATTAACAAACACATTTAATTTAATTGCGTTGCCGAACAACATGATATATCCTCATAAAATGCTAAAAATTAATTAACCATTTTGATTTCTTAATACTTTTCATTGTTGAGTGAAAGCTTATAAAAAAATAAACCATGGTGATAGATTTTCCATATAAATTCACGTTTTTAAACAATTCATGATTTCAGAAAGTGACTAATTAGCGCAAAAATCTCCCACCAAACTCAAGAGATAAAATTTTAATTGATTTTCACGTTTTAAACAGACGATTATCAACCTTTTCCTTTGGAGGAACCAGGAAATTAGAGAGTAGTAGAACTCCTATGAAAAGTTTCGTTTTTTATTAATATATCGGCAACTTCTGGTCTTTGAAACTCGAAACATGGAATAAATTGTAGGTGGGGCTATTTCAAGACTACCCACAAAATTTCATCAAATTCGCTTCAGCTGGTCTCCATTAATAACGGGACAAACAGACAGATTTTCAATTTTATTTATATAGATTGCAACTACTCTTACTTAAAATAAAATTATGATTGTAAACTTACAGCTTTTCCGTAAAAAAAAAAAACATAATTGTGTTATCAGATCTCTAAACCTTATATGTTAACCATCAGACATATGGCTAATAAATATAAAGTTTGGCTAGTACAATTTTATAGACTAGTGAATTCCAATAACTTAACGAACTAAATTGTTGTAAGGGGTGAGCAGACAATAAAATTCTAGTATAGACCATCTTAAGTACATTTATAGACTCACTAGAAACTGTACTCTGCGTTATTCAGGATTTAAAGTAGGTATTAATCGAATTCATTCATTAAGTTTTTGAAGTTTAAGTTTAAGAAAGACGGCCTCTGAGCGAGCAAATTTCAAAATACACGTATTCACACTAAATAAACACCTAGTCGCACCTTAGACCGCTGCTCGAGTACACAGTACGCTTTGGGCTCGTGTCTAGGCACATTAAATGCTACGTCATAACACGACTGCGTATTACGCCCCAAAAACACCTGTTGCTCTGTGCGCGGTGTATACGTTCTTTTGATACGTCCTAAATAAGTTCCTTGTATACTCCCTAAATTAGCTCTTTTAGTGCACACTAAATCAGCTATTTTGATACATCCTACATAAAATTTTGATACGCCCTAAATATGCTCTTTCGATACATCATGCATAAAATATTTAATACGCCCTAATTAAGGTATTTTGATACATCATGAATAAGCTCCTTTGTTTTGAGCCAAATACGTCTCTCACTTTCTGTGTTTGCTTAATACGCTTTAAATATGTTCCTTCGGTACCTGCTTTAAATATGCTACATAAACTCCTTCGATTCACTACATAAGCTCTACGTCAGTTTCGCTGGTAACGTTGCATAAAAATACCAACTCTTCCCCAAAATCGCGAACAAAAACTGAAGGGGGGAAGGGACAAGGTTTACCGCTTGTCGAGTGAGTTATTAGAATTCTGTCGAAAATGTATAAGGTTTTACATAAAAATTCATAATTAATAAGCAAAACACAACAGAAACAAATTTTTGACTGGATTAGCGTGATACTGACAGAAACACCTGGTAAATTATAAAGAAGGGGATTGTCAGTCATTTCTTATATATCGCAATATAATAATCGGAGACGTTTCCAACACTCGAAAAGTGTGTACTTTTTAAACATTCACGAGTATTCATCTATTATTAGTATGGATTTCCTTCAAAGTTTGTTTGAAGGAGAATATCTCGGTCTTTCCTATGATGTTAAAATGGAAGTTCTGCAATACTGTATTACAACCCTAGGGAACTCATTTGTATGAAAATCGGGTTAAGACGTAAAATAACTAAAAACCAATTTCTAACTTTTAGAAAACTTAGAGGCGTATCGAATAGAGTCCTGAAGTACATGTGTACAAAATTCCATATCCGTAGATTTTTTGCTGCATGCGGCCACAAACACACAGGCATCTTCCTTTATTAGACTTCCTTTATTAGACATCTTCCTTTATTAGATATCTTTATTAGACTTCCTTTATTAGACATCTTCCTTATGTACAATGTATCATTTCAAATCTGATTTGAATTACTTATTCTTTGCAATGTTTTGTATAATATTTACAATAGACACTGCCCATCATCGCAGACCCCACCCCCTTCTGTAAGGGACGACTTTTCCCAAAATATGTGGAATGCTATCCCATTGCAGATAACAGTATCTTCAGAAGTTTAGGCCAAACTCTCTCAAAATTGGAAAGTAAGGTTAGCAAAATAAGTGTCAATTTGAGCAGTGAGGAGAAGAAATGAATCATGTCTGCCCGCACACGAACCCTTCCAAGGGATGGATTCGGAGGATTCCTCTTTGCACATGAATTCTATTAAATGTCCAACGTTTGACATGCAATTAGCAAGGTCACAATTATATACTGTGTTGTTTGTTCTCGAGTCGTCAACGTAACTGGGTAATACAGCGGGATTAGGATGCAAAATTCGACTTGGAATGCATTCTGGGAACCATGAAGTTGTTAGTTGCTACATTTTCAACAACGCCAAGTGATTGTTTTCCTTTCTTCTCCTTACACGCTCTTTTTCCGATGTTTTCAGTAGCCTACTTAAAAATGATCTTTGGAATTCTTTCTTTTGCAAGAAATGCATGTGTTTATTTATTTTGCAAGAGATATATATCTCTTATTTTACAAGAAATATATATATTTCTATTAATGTTTAATAATCCCGGGCACGAAAATTCCAATCAAAACAATTCTTTCGCAATTATCATACCAAATATTTAATAGCTCAATTCAACGATGTTGTATCAAATAGAAATCAGATACATATTTCTTAAATTGAAACATAAACGAAGCGTATTATTTATGTGTGATAAATACTTGGATTTCAAATATCATTAATAAGAGGAAATGGTTCAAATGAAGCTTTGTCTTAAACGTATTTTTAGACATTGCATTCAGGGCGCACGTTGATGAATGTTCGGAACAAGAAGGTCGCTCACAGTTTCCGCAGTCCTTTTTTGTCTTCCTATATTTTCTAGTTGAGTTACACGCTTGCTGAAATCGGGATGGAATACTTTTATTTTCGATATCGCCCTTTCATCACCTTTCGCTAGTGCTAACTGTATGCATCTCCGCTAGTAATGCAATATCACAGCTTTTTACACAACTCAAAAAATCTGTTGTGAGCAGTCCATGACTTTCGTTGTATCAGGCAATTAATTTACTTTTACCACAGATTACGTATAATATCCACGACGCAATTTTTTTAACACTGAATTGTATATTGGAAGTTTTTCTGGATGACAGCATGTAAAAAATATTTCGAAATACACAATTCATGTATTTCATGCAACTCTAAATTAACAATTATCAGTATTGATAGCATCCTGAATAAGCTATAGAAGCCATATTGAAATAATCAAATAATTCGTCATCAACGTCATTTTCGTTAACTTACCGTCATTTTAGCAAATTTGACGCTATTTTCGCCTATCTGGATCAAAATATTTCCAAGTTGGCGATATTTCGCGAAATGAATCACCAAGTTCGCCAAAATGCATCGCTAAGCGGTACTGACAAACGAAGAGCTTTTCTTATAATATAAAAGACTCGTGACGAATTGTTAGGCGTCAAAATACAGAACTATTGCTCAAAGTATTTTCTGTAATGATTGAAACTAGATCCACGTGAATGGTGTTAACAAACTTAACCTATAATGGTACATATGAAAAGTGAATATATTTCACAATAGTTATTACTTTCTTAATTCTATGCGATTTTGTTATTTTATTTGGAAAATGTGCCTCTTTTCGAGAACGGTTCGAGCTAGCGTTCTAAAATGTGTGTCATTCGTTTTCTAATAAAAAATTACATAAAATGATATCATTTACTTAACATTATAAATGTTTCTGATGATTTTTTTACTGATTTTTTAAAATATAATTCGAAAACTTGGGGGGGAGAGGGTCTTTCGAATATTTGATTTCGTTTAAAATCAACAGAGTTCCAATATTTAACCGATTGTAATATTAGTACAAAATTTCTTTCGAAACTTTAATAAACTGCCATAAAATAATACATTGCACATTAAGAACTACAAGTAAATAAAAACTCCAGCCACAGAACACAACCTATTTTCAGCACTTTTGCTCTACTACTTTGAGTACGATATTCAAAATCATTTACAAACGCATCCGAATTTAGTACTTTTACTTACACGCACGCCTATTTTATCTGCTTAATTACTTTTATATACCTCATTTCTTTTCCTACATACATGGTATAGAGAATTAATTGTTGCTGTGTCGAAAATTAGAATTTAAATTTTCGACGTAAAAGCACGTTTCAAACATTCCTCAACATGAATAGGACTTCTTTAGATGCGTGTGCGCCCTCACGAACCAATGGTACAATTCGAAAACCATTCGGTACAATTATAGCAATCGGTGACTATCGAAACCTGTTGATTTTTAAACACAATCAAATTTTCTGAATAACCACACCGTCCCCGAGATATACCACTTCTTCAAACACATAAGGACAAACCTAGGAGACAAATCTGATGAAATTCGCCAACTTGACAAATTTCTTTTAAATGTCAAATTGACGGAAATAATAGCAATAATTAACGAAAATTCGCCAAAATGGATGAAAACAATATTTTCCAATAATTGTGTATTATATTACTTAGCGGATACTATCCATATTTCTAATTGTCAAGTTATATTTGCGCCAAATGTAAGTTGAGTACTTTTAAAAATAGTTTACATTATCGACTAAAAAAATGCCAAAAATTAATGTACACTCCTACATTAACATCATTACGGCATGAATCTTGCACATCGTTCGACAGGTGTGAAAGAAGTAAAGCCACTGCATTATATAGTGAAGATCGCGTGCTGTACAGGTCAATTTTTTTTCAGAGTTTTTAAGTTATCAAATAAAATTACCAGAGAAATCCCGTGGTAATTTTATTTAATAACTTTTCAACTCATGCTTTCGCTATCTCAACTTTATTTGAGGGAGCTTATCTTTTCACTAGTTTACCAGAATAGCATTGAGTAAATCCAGGTGGTGTAGATGTAATCAATAATACAGAAATTAACTGTAATGTGTCTCAATTCAACTGTCTTTTACTAGAATCCATTTCAAAGCATATTGAGATTTTTTGTTCTTGAAAATTGAAAAATTTTCAAAATCTGTATTGATGATCCAAATGTTTGCAATTATAGCATATACCCTTTATTTTAAAGAACAAAAAAATATTCCGATGGATACCTGGTTTAACAGTGTTCCAAGATGGTGTGGGAGGGGAAGGGGGTAATTTGTCCCCCAGAAGTTGAACTAATGCTGTCACGAACACGAAAATTGTATCACGGCCATTTGTCCCTAGAATGCTTGAAACTGTTAAATTTAGTGGTTATTGATCTATAAACAAGCACTTCAATGCATAATCATGACAAATTTTGTTCTATGCATATATGTTAAAGAATTCAAAACTTCGAATAAAATTTCATTTGAATTTCATAAAATTCTATCCAGCTCTCGAATTTTCGTTAACAAACCCGGATAAACAGCTTCATGAAAATTCATTAATATTTGTGGCAGTTAACATCTACACAAGAAATCGACCGACGGCAGGCGACTGACAAGCGAACACTATTTTAAAAATAATCAGAGCGTGTTTAGGAAATCCTGAAGCATATATTAGCGTCAAAATTGAAAAATATACTTTATTCTATAGCATGAAAAAGTAAAAATGGCGATATGCATGTTTAAATAACAAGAAAATTTATCGAAGGAAGTTCTTGATATCCGAGACTTTAACGTTGAAGTTGGGTTACAAAAAGAATCTTCAGACGAAAACATTAGATAAATAAAAATAGAATTTACATTTAGACATTTTCTGGTTTTCACAGAATTAGCTGCTGTACATTTAAGGAGTCAGTATCTAAGTATTTTCAAACTTAATATCAGAAGAATTCGTCTCAAACTTATAGTTTAACTTCATCACAAGATGTCCATCTTTAACACATGGACTATTTTGATGTTTGATCAATTCGTAGAATTTTTGAAAAGAAGTTTTCACAGCAGTAGTTTAGCCCGAGTTCGTTGCATTCAACCAGCATTCTCTTCTGAGACATACACGATCGTTTTCAACATTTCGTTCATGGACAGTTTAGAACCAATAGTAAATAATATCGATATTCAAATTTAAGATCTTAGATAAGCAATCTAAATTATCAGGACTAGGGTAAATTTCTATTTCAAAGAGTTACTTAATTTATTTCCTCTTGCGGCGAGTCAACTTATTGCGATTTGTCCATTTATCAAAAGAACATGATAATTTCGAGCACCGCTGGAGCACCGATTACTTGTTTGTCTCATACAGAGCACGGGTTTTGTTGAACCAATTGTCAATAAAATTGGTTTTCAAACTTAAGAGCTCAGATAAACAATCTAAATCGTCCAGATTGGGGTACCTTTCTATATCAAAAAATCCTTTCAATTCATTTTCCTGGTGATCAGTGAGAGTTCCAGGTTTATCACAAGAAGATAATGATGTAGAGGTACAGCCATGAGTTTCTATTGATTGCATTGACTCGGATGGAGGAGGAAATGCTGATTCAGATACTATACGGGAAGATGAGTCTGACGGGTTTAAATTACTTGGATTTGGTTTAATGAATGAAGTACTAACACTCAGAGGTAACGATGGTGTCGAAGTTGGAGTGCTTGAGGCAGATGACGACTGATGATTATTAAAATTGTCGAGTATATCTTTATTTTTCCGTCTGCTACTGAAGAACCATTCGAGTTTACGAAATAACCGTCTAACTATCACCAGACTTAGCCTTAATCTAACAGAAATTTCACTAATCATTTCTTCTGTGGTATAATCTTGTTTGTGTAAATAATTTCGGATCATCTGCAGTCGGAAGTCTTTTATTTCAGGCTCTCTCCTTTTCAGTTGTTCCAACAGCAGATGGAACAGCGTTTGTTGAAGCAATTTACGTGCAGCTATTCGTTGCAGCAACTTAAGTGCAGAAAAAGAGTCGGAACCCATGGCGACCGATGGTATCTTTGCTTGACCACATGCAGATGCCTTCTCTGGATCTGTAGGAGGTGACATCATGAGCAGATTAAAAGGCGGATGCATATTCAGTGCAGGTGTGAAAAGTAAATTCTTGTTCATATTCATAGGAAGACCCATGCTCACTGGTATCTCATTATATAGCATTTGAGAGGCCATATGATTGTATGCCACAGAAGATGCCCCATCAGGCATTTGGAATCCTAAAGACGTGCTAGGTGGTGTCATGGGTATGTGGTTATATTGCTTTTGATCGGCCATGTGATTGGTTGCCACCGAAGATGCCCCATCAGACATTTCAAATCCTAAAGACGTGCCAAGTGTTGTCATGGGTATGTGGTTATATTGGTTTTGATCGGCCATATGATTAGCTGTCACCGAAGATACCCCATGAGGCGCTTGAGATCTTAGAGGCATGACAGGTGATGACATTGGTATTAGATGATCTTGCAATTGAGAGGCGATATGATTGTCTCTCACCGAACGTACCCCATTCGTCATTTGAAATCCGAAAGACGTAACAGTTGGTGTCATTAGTATCTGGTTATATTGCATTTGAGAGGCCATATGATTGGTTGCGACCGAAGATGCCCCATTAGACATTTCAAATCCTGAAGACGTGCCAGCTGATGTCATGGGTATCTGGTTATATTGCTTTTGATCGGCCAAATGATTGGCTGTCACCGAAGATACACCTTTAGACGCTTGAGATCCTAAAGACCTGACAGGTGGTGACATTGGTATTGAGTTATATTGCATTTGAGAGGCCATATAATTGGTTGTGACCGAAGATGTCCCATCAGACATTTCAAATCCTAAAGACGTGTCAGGTGGTGTCATGGGTATCTGGTTATATTGCTTTTGAGCAGCCATATGATTAACTGTTACCGAAGACACCATATCAGGTGTTTGAGAACCTACATATGTGACAGGTGGCGTCATGGGTATTTCATTATATTGCATTTGAGAAGGCATATGATTAGCTGCGATCGAAGATGCACAATCAGACATTTGGGATCTCAAAATCGTAGCAGGTTGTGTTGAAACTCTTGGTACAGAAAAATGTTTTACTTCAGATGATATTGCATGTATTGAAGACGTAATTGTGCTATTCTTTCCAACTGAACAAGAAGGAACTTCGGCCATATTTACTGCATCATCGCCAATAGACACAGGTGGATTCCGTCGACCAGTGTTTTTCCTTATTTTCCCAGCCAACTTCTCAGTGTCTTTGTATGTCTCCATTTGGTGATCTTTTAAGTCCCAAACACCAGAAACTTCTTTATCGCATTTATTATAAATTGATCTTTTGATTTTAGACGAATCAATGTTTTCCTTTTGGTGTCCAACATTTTGCTTCTTTTTAGAACGACTTACTTTCTGGTGTTTCGTCTTATCACCCTCTTTATTCAGTCGCCTTTTAGAGTTCTCGTTAAACTGCATTGCAACTTCAAGACAGAAGCGGACCTCTGTGTTTCTACGGGTTTTGTTGGTTTCCAAAGGTTACTTCTCAATGTTATTTGAATTCTATTGCGCGACAATACCTTCCGTTTTATCAACTAAAGTCATAAAAATGTTTGCGTAGTCCTCAGTACGATAAAAATCCATAATACGATTTTATAAGAATTCCATTCATTCCATTATGCAAGCCTCACTGTTTTATGTAAAGTTGCAAGATGTTAACTGTATGATGAAGAGAATTGTACTACGATTGCTTCACTATAGAAATACCCGAATTCCTCAAATTAGTATCCTTTGCTTTATTTCGTCCTTCGACAATCGATCAGTAGCACTTTGAGATTTTGTTTTCTAGAAAAATAAAGAATGATTAGGAAACATACATTACAAATGATGTAAGAATAATTTCACTAGAACCGAAGTATTAAAAATAGTGAATGGCAGGAGTGAACAGTCCTATAAAATTGTTCAAGGTAACTACACATTACATATAAAAAATCCTGCTTGAGAAAAAAGGATACCAAATGTTACTTATATAGAGCATGTTTAAAAAATAGAATGAGTACATAAATTAAAAAATATTTAAACAAAATACAATTTGATTTACTCCTTGAAGTAGTCTAGATAGAATTACACCTGTTATGAAAGATGAAAATAAATAATTGCATGGTGTGAAGTACATCATATGCATAGGGGAAATTTTAAAGAAAAGGTATGTTATCTCCAAAAAAATTTCTTTATTCAAATTTACGGCATCACCCAATGAAACATGTGGAGTCAGAAAGCGGGTTTAGTCTTCAGCTCAAATAGTACTGACAATCTACATGTGCCAGGTTTTCCTTATATTTAGTAGCATGCGATGCAAATACGGAACAGCTTCCTTCAAACAGTCCTCCAAAAAATGATTTCCTTCCTTGGAAGCACTATGATATCAAACCGTTATCTAATAAATAAAATATATTTCACCCAATGAGGCAGAACACGGTTCAACTACAAATATAGTTTAGAGAAATCTGCCGGAAGAAATACTTCTTGTCAACTTTAAAGAATCCTTTAAAGTTTGCTGAGTCATTTCCTGTAAACTACTGTATAACACTTCATATACTACATTTAACAGGATGAAGCATTTAAAACGAAAAACACAAATGTTTTTCGTAATGTTTTGCTGCATAAGAAAGAATCTTCCACATATAATGCTGATAATTTAATAACCATTTTTAACACTTTACAACATAGTACACGTAGTTTTGCAAAGTATTTATGACTTTGTTCATTCTGTCTGTCTATCCGTTAGCACGATAACTGCCGTAAAAATGACTTTATCAAAATGAAATTTTAGCATGTTGTTCAGACGGTCTGTGGGACCTATAGGAATATAAATGAATAATATCACCCAATTAGTTTTGGATTGAACCCGGGTTGAAAAAATGAAATACATTGAACCCTATTGTACAGTGCCTAGAACGAAGGCACTGTACCTATGGTATCTAATATTTCAAACATTTTTAAGCGAATTTAAAATTCCCCAATTGCTTCGAAAGTTGTAGAAAATATTCAAATTAGCCCATAAAATATATAAAAAAAATGTTCAGCAAAATATATTCAGTAGTTTTTAAAATAACAATTAAAATAATAGTTAAACCCTTTATATGAAGAGATCACGTGACCCACTTCAAAATAAAATATGGCATATATATTGTTGTTGTTGAGACCCAGACCGTCCGACCCACCAGAAAGGTGTAAGGTAACCATTTGGACGGCCGGGAAGTGCCACCCAATTTAGACCGGAACCCAAATGGGGAAGGCATCCACAGGGACCGTACCCTCCTTCCCCTACCACCAACCTCACGGAAGGACTTACGGACCCACATGTTTAACGTGATCGTACTCCGCATGAACACGGCGGCAGTTGTGGCAGCGTGCAAATCCAGCGCGCAAACCACCGGGCTACCGCGCCCGAAATATGCCAACAGCACGCGGTGTTCCCAGGTGGTCACCCACGCAAGTATTAACCGCGCCCGATGCTGCATGACTTCGGTGATCTAACGAGAACCGGTGTTTTCAGCACTGTAGGACCGTTGGCGCCGTGGCTTCCCCTGGTGTAAATTAGATTGTGATACTATTCGGAAAAAATAAACCAGCCTTTGCTTGCGATATAGCCTGCAAAAATCGCATGAATCCACTCTAGCTGATAAACTAATTAATCAAATACCACAAAATTTGGTAGCCAAGTCTCTTGTGAGTTACCCTAGTACTGATTAGACTTTGGGAAATAAAGAACCTGTTTGTTTTTGCGAAATGACTGGCAAAAATCTTCAGAATCTAAAATAAGACTGCGTATTCTCAAACGCACGATTTTAATGTTTGTTTATGCGTAATTTTTGACGACCAAAAGACCAACTCCATAACTCTACGGAAAATCGCTCTCGGAATATTCAAGTTCTTCACCACATCGCCTTTATAAAAGCGTCTAGTCACCAAGCGAAAAATAAATTGAATTAAACCTACAAATTTTGTGTCATTTTCAATACACGTAATTCATGCATGTAATTTTGTGAAATTAAACTCAGTTTAAGGAATTGTGACAGAAAGAGAAATGAATTCGTGTCGGTAGGGAAAGTCATGTGCTGCCCACATTCGATTTTCAATTCTGGAAAACTTTTGCCTTGTACAGAGTCACGTGCTCTTTTTGTTCACATTTTCTACCCTTCTCCAAACACACTATTCTATACAAGGTTGACGGTCATATGGAGTTCATTCTAACTTGGCAACTGGAAACCGTATTCTTTGTATTTGAACCGCATATGATGAGCAAACAATCAGCAATATTTTTTTTTATCACATGCATGTTTAGTAAGCATTTTGAGACGTTTCAGTTTCGAGGATGGGGGTATTAAACCCGCTAACACCCCTTTAAATACGCCTTTGGGACGAGATTAAAGAATGAGGAGTTAGGGTATGGCTCCAGGGCTCCCATTACAATGGGGGGTTCCCAATAAGCTAACTTTCGTAAAGAAGGACAAATAAAACAGCCCTTTATTTATTTTTGTATAAATATTTTACACATTGATCTGAAACTCCTGCTTATAAGTATCGAAGATGAAGCAACTGTATGCAATTTAAACAATATTTAACAGGCGGCAATTTCAAAAATTTATGCAGCAATGTGCAAATTTATATATATTTGAACACAAAAACATTTAAAAGTGTCGTTTTTACTGATTAAATAAAATGCAGTCAGTATAAGATGGAAAATTCTAATAATTTCCAGATGTGAGAATTTTATTCCGGGTGGATAGGGAAATATCGCAAATTCTCAGTCCTCTCCTATAAGTAGGGGGGGGGGGGGGGGGCAAGTATTTGATTGGCTCCCGGACCTCGGAAAAGCATGACCGGGCACGGCCGAAACTTATTCTGGGTTTCACTTTTGTCAAATGCATAGTTCGTTTTAGTTTATGTGCGACAACGACAAATAAGAGAAATATTTCATTCTTGTTTCACGAATTTTAAAATGTTAATGAATGTTTACCCCTTACCCCAAATGTGATCAAATATTCACTTTGTAATTTAAGGATTGAATGAAATATATACATTCTATAGTTAGATATACATATATGATATATTGGAGAAATATATGATATAGTTGAGAGAGTACCATGTTTTTGAAGCAAGACAATTTAAAGAAATTATTTTATGCGTAAATGATAATTGATAGAAATCGTAGTTTTATGTGTAAATAATTGATAGAAATCGTAGTTTTAAGTGTAAATTATTTTAAAACAGGAACCATCTTTTAATTTTTTGATTATATTTTTATCTATAAATCAGTGGAAAATCCTGATCTATAAAGCAGATCATGCGGAAATGCATCCTATATCTCAATCCTCACGTTATTATTTGCACCACAGTACTCAATGGTAAAAATAATTAATAAGGTTACTGCTATTGTGTTGTATATTGTAACCAAACAGGGTTTTGTTTCGGAAATATAGTATGACGGCGCTATATCTTAACGGCAAATTTAATATGACTCTAAAGGCGAAATATCGCCAACTTCGTGACTTTTGGCGAGTTGGCGAAACTTCAAGATGTTTAAGACTAACTACAAAATTTTAGAACTTCACGAGATATGCGTTTCTTCCTGAAAACCTCCACATAGGATATATAAACTTGTCACCTCTCAGCTAGGCTGTTGATATACGAATAAAAATATCTGCCAAAGTTATTACAAACACAATAAAAAAATTTTCTTTTGATTATATATATACTCTAAGCTGCATCAAAAACAATTCCAGTAAAAAGTTTTATAAAAAATAAATTTCAGATCTTTGATCATCTCCATCTGCCCTGATCGCTTACATCGCTCGCCCGGTGTAGTGACTGCTAACATTATATTCAAACGTTTCATTGCATATAACTTCGTCGTTTGTAGCCCATCCTATTCAGATGAAATAAATTGCATACAAAAATCAGTTAATCTATCGAAACTGTATAATTTGAGAAAAAATAAAAATCAAATTATAGATATTAATCAAATTATCGATCATATCAAATTATCGATCTTTCTCTGGATGGATACCTTGCAGAACCATCGTCATACACAGCACAAATCAACTTTTTCCCTTTCAACATATGTGTTCGGAGTTGTTTCACATCAGTCTATAACGAGTAACCGAGTTATTTTTCCTTATAAGAAAAAATAGATATGAATGTGGAAAATTAGGAATCTAGATAAGAAAACACTTTGCCATTCTGATCAATACCTAGTACGCCGCGCTACTGTCCAAGGGTTAAAGGTGTCTGCCTCTTCTAATTCAAATTTTAGACCTCGTAACAGTATTTTCTCTGTACATAATGTATGTAGGGAAATTAATAATGATTTTAAACTTATATAAATTACAATCGCAAAATTAGTATCAGACGTAAATCTTTAAAAACTAATTCATAAAAAAATGTCCACAGGGTGAAAACATTAGACTTCTTTACTGGCACAGAAGTAGTAATTATTTAATTTCCAAATCAGCAACTATAATAGCAGTGCATATGAACACACAAAAACTTACGAGCAATAAAATAATATTTAACGTTCATGTAACTTAATATACAAATTATCTATGAAGTTAAAATTGAGATAATATAACTAACCTTTAAACTTACTAATTAATTGTTATTCTTTATTAAAACAGCAGTTATAATCAGAATATCCAGCGGCTTAGACCTAGTAAGTCTTAATGGTTCTTTCCGCGCGAAAACACTTCAAATATCCCCGTTCCTGTAGCTACACGCTCAACATGGTTTCCAGCTTTATCAACAAATACACAAGAGGAAAGATTTTGAAGTTCTTGTAAGATTATAAAACCTATTAATTTAAAGCTCTCAAACTTCACCAGTGGTATCATTTAGAAAACGACCCTTCATAAGAACGGTCAGGAAGTTGTCCTTATTTAAACTGTCTGGTGTCGCTTTTTATTTCTTGTTCCGCGCATGCGAAAAATATGAAGATTTGAGAAGTATTGCATCTGCCAGTATACTTTTACCAACGTTTGAGCCCGCTGTTCATGTTAAGATATTTCCGATTCAAGATTGCTTTTGACAGCAGTAAAGTGTTTAAAAATATGTAAGTATTAATAAATATTTATTGTGGTTAAAATAAGTAGTGAAAAAAGTGACGTCACTGCGATTCATTCCGTGACTAACCCTCCAAATTAGTTTTTACAGTATGACTCAATCTGAAAAGTAACTCGACTAGAATATTTAGTATGAAATAATAATATTAATTTATTTAGCATTCAATGATTATAACATAACATTTACAAATTACCTCTCAAATTACCAGGGTATACAAAAGCGCATTGAATCTTTTTCGAAACAGACTTAGGAGATGTGAGACCATTCAATTATTTACCGAAATATTACAAATTCGGCGCTCGACCCAGTTATTAAAAAATAAAGCTACTGTTTACCTCATGTGCAGTTTAAATGCACTTGAAAGCAAACACTTTCTCTAGCTGTTGACTTGGGGCACTTGAGCCGAGGGAACGAATTTGTCCGACTCCATATTTCATCTGGAGCCTATTCACACTACCACTTTTACGTTTTCTCACATTGAATCTTTGTATGCTTCATCCTATAGAACATCATTTATCTTCTGCTTCTCATCCTCACATCTTGAACGTATTTTATAATCCACTTATCTTCATTTTCTCTTAGGTAATCTTAATTTTTACCTAGCTTCTGCGAAACACGCTTTTCTTGTAGCCCCTATCAATTGGACATATTTTTTTTTCGTAGATTCTTCAGATCAGACTCGGGAATGAGGATTACGCCCATATAGACATTGTGGCCCTCCATTTTCATTGTCTCTCCTGTGAATTTAATCCCAAATTTGTGAATTTATAGGTCACACATAAACATCGTTCAATTAAGGTATCAAGCCTGGTGCCTATCCATCTGATCCTTTGTTGAGTCTTTTTCACACCATGGCATATTACTTTACACGTATATTGCTTTATTTGATCTTACATTCTTCCTCTTCCCAAATTAGACGGGAAGAACCGCTATCGGAAAAATTTGCAAAATTTCCCAACATTCATGGAAGTTTCCAATGTATTGTATCATTCATTTTGAAAATTTGCGGCAAGATTGTACTAATGTTTTAATGCTTGATTTATTGTTCACCAAATATCCATATCACACCATAGTACTTTAATTATGTGCAGATATTTGTGAATCAACATCATCTGTTATCTACACCGATTTCATATACAAAACAGCTAAGTAACATTTTAAACAATGCGCTACTATTAAATTTCAATTTATATTATTATTTATTTTGATATGCTCATTCAATCATTATTCAAACATAACTCTACATATTATATATTTATTTGACATTATTATAGCATTTTAAGTACATAGATTTGATATCATTATAACATATGACTTTATTTCACTTTGTCATTATATATTGCTCAGTGTTTCCACACCTTATCTATATATACATTTGTATCTGAAAAATTGTTATTACATACACCAAAAAATTTATTTTACACATCATTGATCTATTTGGTTCATATATATCATTCAGATTTTTTTTATATTCATTGGTAAATTAAATGATGTTACTAATAAAATTATGTTACTAATTCGTTTGTAAAAGATTTGACAGTTTGTAAACTCTCGAGATAGATGTATAAAGCGCATTAGTATTAAACATTTTATCATATTGACGTTATATTGCTAAAATCTGTGTAATCCTGTAACAAACTTCTTCATAGCTGTGATTAATAATGCCTTACTTCAGCACAATAACGGTCGTCTACATACGGTAAACATTTCTCGGGGTAGTCTATAAGGTACCAACATTCAAGCCTTCCGTAAATCCATAAATTTTTATTCCCAGTAAAAAATGTCTGGAATAGCATGAAACGCATCATCTACAGGGTTAACATAAACTAAGCAGACAACAGAAAATCTCAAAATTTCAATTTTCACACTTCTGTAAATTCCAATGTCTTTTTTACTACCCAATCTATCTTATGCATAGTTTAAAGGGAATAGCACATTTAACTATTGGTATTGCAATTCCAATTTCGCTGGGCATATAAATAAAAATTACTATATGTATGTATTTTATTAGTAAATGTTGCTAGGAGCAAAACCAATGGTGTCATTCAGACAGTTCGTACCGGTTCGGCTGAACCGGTTGTTAGAAATATCTATGTTCGCCGAACTAGCAATTAAAAATTTTCTATGAATTTCAATACCGACCTCGGCTCACGTGACAATACGCCTCGTCTATGTTTTCTTTTCAAATTTAAACTAGATTAAAGAATCTTAATTTCTAAATAATTTTAAATGTGGAAGTCATTAATGGGTCCATCAGCCCCCTCATCCCCACAATTTAATGCTAAATCACATTGTTTACAAAATGTTAAGCATATAAATGGTACTTCAAGAAAAGCATCACTTATTAGCCA
This sequence comes from Amaurobius ferox, assembly GCA_951213105.1. Lineage (NCBI taxonomy): Eukaryota > Metazoa > Arthropoda > Arachnida > Araneae > Amaurobiidae > Amaurobius > Amaurobius ferox. Next base: position 10,443,985 of record OX578138.1, on the reverse strand, counting down.
ATTGTAATTTACTAATATTACATCAGATAATATTAGCAAATTAAATTTGGCTAATATTATCTGCGGTATAGATGTCTGCAAATTTTGTGTATTGAAGCAAAAACATAATTTCTAAGCTGTTTTAAAAGCAGCGTTAAAAAGTTGAAAATTTTTCTTAGTAAAATTAATTGATTATGGTTAGAAGTTCTTTGATTTGTTGACAGTCTCGAAACAATGTCTACTTTTTAATAAGTTTCCTAAAAATCTTATTGAATGTATATCAGTGTCATTATTTAGCCCTAGACAAATTTTTAAAGTTCTTTTTGCAAATATGCACAACATTTTGTCTAAAGTATATATCGGTCGCTCTATCTATAGCTGATCCTATAAGCAGAAATTAAAGCGAACTGTCAATTTTATGAACTGGATACAACATGTCCAGAAAGAGACGTGGAAATCCTTATGAGTTCCCTTATCTTCTCAGGAAATTGATACTAAATCCATATCATTCATTATCTAAGTTCTATCTATAGCCAATCCTGCGAAATAGGTATTTCAATAAACATTTTGAATTGGAAGTAGAAAAGATACCCGAGAGGTTGTTCTTGGTGAACAACCTCTCGGGTATCAGAATTTGATACTAAATCCATATCAGATATCATCTAAGCTCTATTTATAGCCAATCTTGAAAAATAAATGTTTTGAGAGAAATGAAAGTTTTCGAAACTGAAATGGAAAAAACTAGAAGTTGAAATCCTTAGTAAACCTCGTTTCTCATAAGAAATTTGAAACAAACACATATCAATCAGCTAAACTCATCTACAGCAAATCCTGAGAGGAAATTTCTTTAAAGAAGTTTGTTGGTAAAAAAAAGTTTCGCGGCTGTATCTCAAATTTTATGGGCACATATATTTTTTACAATAGAGTGTAATAGCAGGCAGCTTCGTGTAAAAGCTGTACTGCAAGTCATGAAAATTATCTGATCAAATATATATAATTGACCAAAAACTTTTGTGATTTTGTAATGAATTAATAAACTTGTGTCTGAAAGGTATAGTAGCATACCTTAGACGCACGCAAAATTACGGTATATAGCAAGTTTTCCTCCCGTCATTACAGATAATGGCTATTCTATGCTGACGAGCACATGAGTACGAAATTTGTTCATGGAATGCTGTTACCTGCAATGAGAGTGTCTTCCAAATTTTTAGGGGCATACCTTACAGGCAAGTTCTGTGATTTTAAAATTATTATACTTATGCATGTTTTTGTTTTTGTTTTTTGTATTCGAATACTTTAGCCATGAACCTGGTTATATAAATCAATGACAATGCACATTTTCTAAATTCTTTATGGTCAGAAGAGAAAGTCGCGCAAGTATTTTATTTTTCTGATATAATTGTATATGATATACGGTGCTCGAAACATCCTGTCCCTAAATTTGCTTCTCAGCGAAATTTCTCTAAAGTTACTCTATTAACGATTAAGTGATAAAGACAAATCTTTAGATTTTAAAAAAGTCATTTAATAAACCTCCTATAGACGTATATATAAAATAAAAGCCAAAGCGCTTTCGGACATATTTAGCCGTTTGAGTCCAGAAAGGGCCAAACCGCCCTACAAGCAAAGTACTGCAGACGGCCGAACGGCCCAGAGCCAAGCTATTTAGAAAGAGGCCAGAGATATTCCGACCCCCATTTTCAAAGTGGGAGGTTGGACTTCAAAACGCCGACAAAGGGGAAGAGGCTATCTCTCATTCACTCTATTTCTAAGTATACTTTGGCGACAGGTTTTAGTTTTGGCTGATTACATGCGAAAACACAGGAACTGGAGTCAAGTGTCAGGTGTCGTAATATTTATGAGTTCAATCGATTTTCTTAAGAACTATGCTGCCGCCCAGGCGGTGAAGTGGATAGCGTCTCCGACTGCTGTCTAGTGAGCTTGGGTTCGAATCCCGAGTAAGGCATGGGTGTTTTCTTGAGGATAAAGACAGTCTTCGCCTTCTGGGTCCTCGCCAAATGTGAAGCTGCACCCCCACCTGATCCTCGTCAGTGATGCTTGTTTGTGTTATTAAACTTTGTGATCTCGTCTTGTGTCATTCTTTGTCCTTCTTCTGGCATCACTGGTCCTGTTTGCTGCTCGACCGAAACAGAAGGTTATAAGAAACAACAAGAACTATGCTTCTACTTCTGCTCTTTTACTTTTATTCTTTTGTTTTTCGAATTCGGTTTGAAATAAGCGGTTTTGCAAAACTTTTAACTCAGAATGAGATAGATGCGATCTTATTTAATGATACTGATGAATCGGATTGCACTGAATCGGAAGATGATGGCTGGGATGAGAGACCGGCAGATGAAAACAATCTTCATTTATTACGAAACATATCTAATAACTTTTCCTTTCCATACTCTTTTCGCTCATGAAGTTGACGAACTATTGCCATAAGGTATACAGATATACTGAGGTAAAAGGAATACTACAAATGCACATTGAGATTAGAACTATTGTCAAGTTTACCCAAACTTCATGAGTGAAAAGTATAGAGCGGAAAAGTTATTGGCTGTATTTCATAATAAACTCTGTCAATTTACCTCTTGGATCCAAAACAGCTTTTCGCTGCGATGAACGTAGATGAATTGAAGGGTGTTCGGTGTGAAAAGCCCAGACCACACGACTGACCCAGAGGCTTACAGAAGGTGTTCGGTGTTGTTGTTGTTGAGACCCAGACCGTCCGAACTACCAGAAAGGTGTAAGGTAACCGTTTGGACGACCGGGAAGTGCCAGCCAATTTAGACCAAAACCCAGTGGGGGAGGCATCCACAGGGACCGTACCATCCTTCCCCTACCACCAACCTCTCGGAAGAACTTACGGACTCACATGTTTAACGTGATCGTACTCCGCATGAACACCGCGGCAGGGTGTTCGGTGTTGTTGAGACCCAGACCGTCCGATCTACCAGAAAGGTATAAGGTAACCGTTTGGACGGCCGGGAAGTGCCACCCAATTTAGACCGGAACCCAGTGGGGAAGGCATCCACAGGGACCGTACCCTCCTTCCCCTACCACCAACCTCTCGGAAGGACTTACGGACCCACATGTTTAACGTGATCTTACTCCGCGTGAATACGACGGCAGTTTTGGCAGTGACTGGAATCGAACCCGGGCCTACCGAGTGCAACTCCAGCGCGCTAACCAATGGGCTACCGCGCCCGGTGTTGTTCGGTGTGAGAAAACTTGAAATGTAAATTCTGCATCTCAATATAACAACTTTACACTTTGCAACATAGCATACTGCAACACTTTACAACATAGTTTAAAAGTGTTTATAACTTTATTCATTCTGTCTGTCTGTCTGTCTGTTCTTTAGCTCGATATCTGCCGCAAAAATGACTTTATCAAAACGAAATTTTAGTATGTTGTTCAGACAGTCTGTAGGACCTATGGGAATATAAATGAATAATATCACCCAATTAGTTTTGGATTGAACCCGAGTTGAAAAAATAAAATACATTGAACCTTATAGGTCCTAATTTTTAAAACATTTCACAAGCAAATTTAAAATTCACAAATTGCTTCGAAAGTTTTAGGAAATATTTAAATTATCATATAAAATATATAAAAAAAATTTCAGAAAAATATATTCAGCAGTTTTTTAAATAAAAATTAAAATAATAATTACACTCATTATATGAAGAGATCACTGGACAATATATGAAGAAATTCACGTGATCTACTTCAAAATAAAATATGGTATCCATCTTGTGTCAAAATCGTGATTTTTAAAGTTTTTTTTAATTTATATTTGGAATTGTATCAGTCTTAAAGCCACTTTATTTTTACTTAATTTCTGTGCATCATTGTTCTGAAACAACGCAATTACAATATATTTGAGTTTAAATGATCATCAAACTTTGATTATTTCTACAACTAAGTCTAATTTCCACTTATGGAGATTGTAAATACATCAAGCTGTAAAGATGAGTTGTATAAGAATTCCTGAATTTCTTTAACGCAAAATTATTTAGCGCTGGAGTCTGATATATAGTTGATATGAATGAAACAGTCATTGATTTTACATAGAGAACAGACGATTTTATAGCAGACTTTTTCGGTGAAGTTTTAAGAACAAAGTTAAATTACTTTTACTTCCATGGTTTTAAGTTTTGAAGTAAAATAAATTATTGTAGTTTTATGATGAATGAAAGCAATAGAAAAAATATTTATGAATGAAATTTTTACTGCTTTTTCATAGAGAGCCAGGCAATTTATATTTCAATGACGTCATTTGAATAAAGCTCATTTTTTTCGATGGAGTTTTCAAATATAATAAACTATTGTAATATTGTGATACTTTTAAAAATATTACCGCTGAATGTATCGCATCTTAGAGATGTTGAAGTAAAATTGCATTACAGTTGGAAAGTGTTTCGTAATTAATGCTTTATGCATGAATGATATTTTTTATTAAATAATGAAGAAAGAGAAATTTAGCCTGTTATGATGGATAAAAATGAGGAACTTAATTGAACAATGGATATAGACAATACAAAAATGCATTTGCGTGCTGTTCTGGGCTCGTGATTAACCACTGGGTGCTAGTCCATTGCAATTTTTAAATTATTTTACACCGACGAAGCTGTAGAAACGATTCGGTTAAATGCGAACAAATATGTATATTTTTGTGCAAAAGAGCGAGGAAGTGAAGATAAAAGTCCCTAATCAGAAATTTACTAAACTCCAATTTTGAAAATTTCCCGTTATATTTTATATCCACTCAAAATATATCAGGAAAAATAATGATCGCAGTAGTTCAAAAGATAAAGCTCTGTCAAGCGAGCCAAAATTTGGTGGTTTGGTTCTCAGTTAAAACACGACTTCTTTACAGAACACTATATAACACAAAAAATAACTATTTATTTTAACCCACTAATTTTACCTGCAAGGTCGATTTTTACTGATGTAGGTAAATGGAATTTGCTCATACCCCCCCACACACACACCACCACCCTACTTGGAAGAAAAGCCATGTTAATTAAACAAAATTTAGCGATGTCATTCTTTCGATCGTAATCCCCCTTTTCGAAATCTGGGATACATCTATGATTTTTTTTATACCATTTATATGGATAGCGTAGTTAACACAAATATTTTTCTGTATAGACCATATTATTATATATTGTTCCACGTTAGAACTATATGCAGTAACATATTCTATATAGAAAGATAATTTCAGTAAAACCTTAAATTTTGGACTACGGGTATTATATATATATATATATATATATATATATATCCAATCCTTACATAACCTTAGCATATATAAAATTTCATGGTGGCATTAATATTTTGTTTTGATCATAAAACCTACTGTGTATTCAGATAACTTAGTTATCTGAATTTGAATTACATTTATTTCAAGATAAGTTAGTTATATGCATAACTGATGCTGGTTGTTGCAGAGCTCACACTGCAGCTCTGCTAGTAGGGATAAGATTTTACGTAACGTATACCCTTCTTATACCGTTTACACCTCATAGACATACAGATATGAACTGCTTTACAAAGGTGTTGAAATATGCTCTGGAAGTTTCTCCCTCAAAATCTTAAATTTAAAATGTTTTTTAAAAAATTCTACAAGAACAAACTTTTTGAAGGAGACAAAAAACCGGGACTTATTACTCACTAAATTGTAGATTTTCAGACACTTTTAAGAGGGGAGGGGGAGATTAATTCCTTCATATTTGTACCCTGTAAAGCAAAACACCAATTGAACCGTTTTATAATTTGGTTCGCTTTTCTTTGTCAAAGTTCATTGAGCCATGAGAAAACTATTTTTACAGTCAAACCTCGTATTATTATTCAGCCTCAGGTTTGGACCTCATTTTACAAGATGCCTCAAAATAAATGACATTTCCGACAAAGCATGATATCCTTTTGAAATATATAGCAGACTCATAAAAGCAACTGACTCCTTGAAGCAACCCAGGGCTATATATTACTTCCATAGTCCTGGTAGCAACCTGCCTAGCCCACAGATATACAACAATGCATATTGTTCTCTAGCTTTCTTTATATAGCTATCATGTACAAAGACATACAGCAACTTATTCAGGGGTTCAATTACACCGCTGTTTTTAAGTCAGTTCAACCGATATCTGATCTTCTGGGGTGCTGCATGGAGTTAGTTAAAATGCCAGCACAGTAAATCAGGTAAGTAAAGATAACCAAATTTATTTTTTTTTCTAAAAATAAGCTTGTCAAAACATTAAGGGCACAAACTGTCTAGGATTTGCTTGTTTGGTAGGGGGAAGGTGCTGTAGTCTGCTAAAATCCCACAAGTCCCGGTGTTAAAATAGGTATGTGGCAGAATGGAGGATTACAGTGGCGAATTTTGTTTTAAAATATGGACTCCTTTGGATAGCTAATGAAAATTTTCCGTAATGAAGGTGAAACAGCTGATATAACCCGTCCCTTCCTTTCTCGTGTAAAAATGCAATTTTTAAGGAGCGCCCTGAAAAAGCGTATTTTCAAAATTTGATGATTAATGTATGATTTTTCGAAAAAGTTGAGAAAAAATAATGCCCAAAATAACTGTATAGAAATTAAATAAGGTCGGATTGAAATGATATGCTTTCCTTTTCAAGTCATTATTCATCTTAATCAATAGCTCATAAAATTATAAGTTATTCTTTTTCAAAATTTCATTCGAAAATTGGGTCGAAAAAAAAAATCTGGTGAAATTCACCAACTTCGCGAATTTCTTTAAAATGTAATATTGGCGACAATAATGGCAATAATTAACGAAAATGTCGCCAAAATGGATGAAAACAATATTTTCCAATAATTGTGGACTATATTACTTAGCGGATACTATCTATATTTCTAATTGTCAAGTTATATTTGCCCAAAATATAAGTTGAGTACTTTAAAATAGTTTTTTACATTATCAGATAAAAAAAATACCAAAAGTTAATGTACACTCATTAAAATCACTACATTAAATTATACTACATTAAAATCATTACGGCATGACATCTTGTACATCGTTTGACAGGTGTCAAAGAAGTAAAGTCTCTGCATTATGTAGTGAAAGTCGCGTGCTGTACAGGTCCAGTTTTCTTTTTGCAGAGAAATCGCGCGGTAATTTTATTTGATAACTTTTCAGCTCATGTTTTCGATATCACAACTTTATTTGATAGCGCTTCTCTTTTCACTCCTTTACCAGAATAATATTGAGGACATCTAGGTGGTGTAGCTGTAATCAATGATACAGAAATTAACTGGAAATGCTACAGAAATTACCAAAGTCCATTTCAAAGCATTTTGAGATTTTTTGTTCATGAAAATGGAAAAATTTTCAGAAATCTGTATTGATGATCCAAATATTTGCAATTGCAGCATATACCCTTTATTTTAAAGAACATAAAAAAAATATTTCTATAGATACCAGGTTTAAAAGTGTTCCCTCCATGTTGGTGACTTGTCCCCCAGAAGTGGAACTAATGCTGTCACGAATATGAAAATTGTATCACGGCCATTTGTCCCTAAATTACTTGAAACTGTTAAGTTTAGTGGTTATTGATCCATAAACAAGCACTTCAATGCATAATTATGACAAATTTTGTTCTATGCAGTCATGTTAAAAAATATAAAACTTCGAATAAAATTTCATTTGAAATATATAAAATTCTATCTCTAGATTTTTCATTAACAAACCGGATAAACAGCTTCATGAAAATTCATTAATATTTGTGGCAGTTAACATCTGTACAAGAAATCGACCGACGGCAGTCGACAGACAAGCGAACCTTATTCTAAAAATAGTCAGAGCGTGTTTAGGAAACCCTGAAACATATAATAGCATCAAAATCGAAAATTTTCTTGAAAAATATACTTTATTCTATAGCATAAGCAAGTAAAAATGGCGATATGCATGTTTAAATAACAAGAAAATTTATCGAAGGAAGTTCTTGATATCGCAGACTAAGGCTAAAGTTGGGTTACAAGAAGCATCTAAAGACAAAACCATTGGATTAATAAAAATAGAATTTACATTAGTCAAAGTATTTAGACATTTTCTGGTTTTGACAGAACAAGCTGCTGTACTTTTAAAGAGTCAGTATCTAAGTATTTCCAATTTTAATATCAGAAGAAATCGTCTCAAACTTATAGTTTACTTCATCACAGGAAGTCTATCTTTAACACATGGTCTATTTTGATATTTGATCAATTCGTAGTATTTTTGAAGAGAAGTTTTCACAGCGGTAGTTTAGCCCGAGTTCGTGGAATTCAACCAGCATTCTCTTCTGAGTCATACACGATCGTTTTCAACATTTCGTTCATGGGCAGTCTGAAACCAATAATAAATAACATCGGTATTCAAATTTAAGATCTTTGATAAACGAACTCAATTATCAGGACTGGGATAATTTTTTATTTCAAAGAGTTACTTAATTTATTTTCTCTTGCGGCGAGTCAACTTACTGCGATTTGTCCATTTATCAAAAGAACATGATACTGTCGGGCACCGCTGGAACATCGATTACTTGTTTGCCTCATAGCCGACGGTTTTTTTTGAACCAGTTATCAATAAAATCGGTACTCAAACTTAAGAGCTCAGATAAACTATCTAAATCGTCCAGATTGGGGTACGTTTCTATATCAAAAAATTCTTTTAATTCATTTTCCTGGTGATCAGTGAGAGTTCTAGGTTTATCACAAGAAGATAATGATGTAGAGGTACCGCTATGAGTTCCTGTTGAATGCATTAACTCGGATGGAGGAGGAAATGCTGATTCAGATACTATACGGGAAGATGAGTCTAACGGGTTTAAATTACATGGATTTGGTTTAATGAATGAAGTACTAACATTCAGAGGCAACGATCGCGTCGAAGTTGGAGTGCTTGAGGCAGATGACGACTGATGATTATTAAAATTGAAGAGTAAATCTTTATTACTCTGTCTCTTATTGAACCATTCAAGTTTACGAAAAAAATGTATAACTATCACCAGACTTAGCCTTAATCTAACAGAGATTTCACTAAGCAGTTCTTCTGTGGTATAATCTTTTGTGTCTATATAATTTTGGATCATCTTCAGCTGGAAGTCTCTTACTTTAGGTTGTCTATTTTTCAGTTGTTTCAACAGTACATGGAACAGCTTTCGTTGCCGCAACTTAAGTGCAGATAAAGAGTCAGAATCTACGGCGATACTTGGTATCATTGTTTTACCATCTGCAGATGCCTTCTCTGGATCTGTAGGAGGAGACATCTTGAGTGGATTAAAAGGCGGATGCATATTCAGTGCAGGTGTGAAACGTGAATTCATGTTCATACCCATATTCATATGCATTGGAGAACCTATTTCAAGACCCATGCTCATTGGTTGCATTTGAGAGGCCATATGATTGCATGCCACAGAACATGCCCCATCAGGCATTCGAAATCCTAAAGACGTGCCAGGTGGTGTCATGGTTATCTGGTTATATTGCTTTTGATCGGCCATATGATTGGCTGTCACCGAAGATACCCCATCAGACGCTTGAGATCTTAAAGACATGACAGATGGTGGCATTGGTATTGGGTTATATTGCAATTGAGAGGCCATATGGTTGTCTCTCACCGAACATGCCCCATCAGCCATTTGAAATCCGAAATACGTAACAGGTGGTATCATTGGTATCTGGTTATATTGCATTTGAGCGGCCATATGATTGGATGTCAGCGAAGATGCCCCATCAGACATTTCAAATCCTGAAGACATGCCAGGTGATGACGTGGGTAACTGGTTATATTGCTCTTGATCGGCCATATGATTGGCTGTGACTGACGATACCCCATCAGGTGCTTGAGATCTTAAAAACATGGCAGGTGGTGACATTGGTATTGGGTTATATTGCAATTGAGAGGCCATATGATTGTCCATCACCGAACATGCCCCATCAGCCATTTGAAATCCGAAAGATGTAACAGGTGGTGTCATTGGTATCTGGTTATATTGCATTTGAGCGACCATATGATTGGTTGTCACCGAAGATGCCCCATCAGAAATTTCAAATCCTAAAGACGTGCCAGGTAGATTTATGGGTATCTGGTTATATTGCTTTTGATCGGCCATATGATTGGCTGTCACCGAAAACACCCCATCAGACGCTTGAGATCTTGACATGACAGGTGGTGACATTGGTATTGGGTTATACTGAAATTGAGAGGCCATATGATTGTCTCTCGCCGAACATGCCCCATCAGCGATTTGAAATCCGAAAGACGTAACAGGTTGTGTCATTGGTAGCTGGTTATATTGCATTTGAGCGGCCATATGATTGGTTGTCAGCGAATATGCCCCATTAGACATTTCAAATCCTAAAGACGTGCCAGGTGATGTCGTGGGTGTCTGGTTATATTGCTTTTGATCGGCCATATGATTGGCTGTCACCGAAAACACCCCATCAGACGCTTGAAATCTTGACATGACAGGTGGTGAGAGGCGGACCTCTATATTTCTACGAGTTTTGTTGGTTTCCAAAGGTTACTTCTCGGTGTTATTTGAATTCTATTGGTTGATAAAACAGAAAGTATTGTCGCGCAAAGTCATAAAAATTTTTACATAGTCCTTAGTACGATAAAAATCCATAATACTATTTTATAAGAATCCCATTCATTCCATTATGCAAACCTCACTGTTTTATGTAAAGTTGCAAAATGTTAAACTGTATGATGAAGAGAATTGTACTACGATTGCTTCACTATAGAAACACCTGAATTCCTCAAATTAGTATCCTTTGCTTCATTTCGTCTTTCGAAATGCTGTCAGTAGCACTTTCAAATTTTGTTTCCTGAAACAAAAAAGAATGATTAGGAAACATACAATAGAAGTGATGTAAGAATAATTTCACCCGAAACGAGGAATTAAAAATAGTGAATGGCAGGATTTAACAATCTTATAAAATTATTCAAGGTAACTACACATTATATATAAAAGAGCCTGTTTGAGAAAAAATAATGCGAAAGGTTACTTATATAGAGCATGTTTAAAAAATAGAATGAGTACATAAGTGAAGAAATATTTAAGCAAAATACTATTTGATTTACTCCTTGAAGTAGTCTGAATAGAATTACACCTTTTATGAGAGATGAAAATAAATAATTGCATGGTGTCAAGTACAGTGACCGCCGGTTATAAGATTCAGTGGTTATAAGAAACAGCCGTTTATAAGACTCAAAACGACAGAAACAAATACAAACTTCGTTTTAACATTAAAATTGTGTCGCTTATAAGAAACACGATTCCGCTTATAAGAAACAGTTTTCTACAGAAAATTTGTTGATTTCCTTGCGACGCTGGTGTAAAAAAAAAAAATCGATTTGTTTAAGGTTAACTGAAGGACGAGTTGTTATCTCTTGTCTCTGGGCGTACGGGGAGGGGGTGGGAGTTTGCTATGTAACAAAGGATGACAGAGGATTTCTCCGCAGAAAGACTTGGGGAGTACAACCCCAAACCAGTAAGAAACGAGCTTTAATCTTTTGGCAGTTAAGGAAACGTACTGATAAGGAAAGGCATCTTTGCTTATGCACTCAAATAAGATTCGTACAGCTTTAGTTAGTCATTTTATGTTTTGCTAGTGAAGCATGTCGCAAACCCTTACTTTGCTTGAAAAACAAAGTTTACTTAAAAAGTATGATTCTCCACCTCCGTGTAGTCAATAAGCAAGAAAACAACCTTGCTTGATGCTATCCATATGATCGCAGGCGCATGGAAAAAAGTTTCTGACATATGCATTTTTAATTGCTTCCGTAAAGCAGGATTTTTGAAAAATAATGTTGCCATACCAGCAGAAGATGAAGAAGAATTTAAAGCACCTTTCGAAGAATGGATTCACATCGACGAAAATTTACAAACATCTGAAGAAAACAATGATGATGACATAGTGCGGAAATTCAGAATGTTTGCAATGAAGAAGAAAATGAAGACGACGTTCCACAAGAAGAAAATTTTCCTACAGCCAAACAGTCGCGAGAAGCCCTAACTATAATTAGAAAAACTCTTGAACACAGAGGGGCATCAGAAAAAGTTTATGGACTGTTTTATGATTTAGAAATGGATGTACGTAAACTAATCACAGACTCGTTAGCACAAACAATACTGGATAAGTTTTTTGCTATTCTTCAGTAATAGATTACGGTATGTATGAAAATGTACTATGCTCTTATACATAAATGAACGACCTATGAGTTTTACTTTTTATTCTTATTTAACTGCATACTATATGCATATAGATAATAATTTAAGTTGTAAGGCTTAATTTGTAAAATGAGAAATATTTTTGAATGCAAAACTTAATTTACAAATGTATTATGTACGTACTAATATTTTACTTATATACATTTATCTTTTAAATTCTGTAAAACTGTGTTCAATAGTTAGTATTTACAATGGAAGAACGATATTTAAAAAATTTCCGGATTTAAGAAACAACTGCTTATAAGAAACAAAACGAGCGAAACGAACGTGTTTCTTATAAGCGGCGGTCACTGTACATCATATGCATTGGGGGAAATAATTTTAACGGAAAGGTATGTTACCTCCAAAAAAATTTCTTTATTCAACTTTGCGGCATCGCCCAATGAAACATGGGGAGTCAAAAAATGGGTTTAGTCTTCAGCTCAAATAATACTGACAATCTACATGTGCCAGGTTTTTCTTATATTTAGTTGCATGCGATGTAATTACGGAACAGTTTCCTTTAAACAGTCCTCCAAAAAATGCTTTCATTCCTTGGAAGCACTATCATACGAGTATCAAACTGCTATCTAATAAATAAAATATATTTCACCCAATGAGGTAGAACACGGTTCAACTACAGATATAGTTTAGAGAAACCTGCCGGAAGAAAGACTTCTGGTCATGTTTGTTTATGCGTAATTTTTGACAACAAAGATACCAACTCCATAACTCTACGGAAAATCGTTCTCGAGATATTCAAGTTTTTCAGCAATTTTACTACATCGCCTTTATAAAAACGTCCAGTCATCAAACGAAAAATAATTTGAATTGAACCTACGAATATTGTGTCATTTTCAATACATATTATTCTTGCATGTAATTTTGTGAAATTAAACTCAGTTTAAGGAATTGTAACAGAAAGGGAAATGAATTCGTGTCGGTAGGGAAAGTCATGTGCTGCCCACATTCGATTTTTAATTCTGGGAAACTTTTACCTTGTGCAGAGTCACGTGCTCTTTTTGTTCACATTTTCTACCTTTCGCCAAACACACTATTTTACAACGCTGACTGTCATATGGAGCTGATTTTAATTTGAGCAATTGAAAACCGCATTCTTTATATTTGGACCGCGTATGATGAACAAACAATCAGCAATGACTCCAGTTCGATGGAACTGAAAATATTTAACGTGAATCACTTCTTACAAAATATAACTCTATTCACTAATAATAATTCACTAATTTCCTGCACATGTGGTCATCCTAAAAACAATCTTTAGAGGCGGTTTGTCTTCTTTGGTCCTTTTCAATACAGTTCAAAATATTTATTAAAACATCGAAACGATAACCACTACATGATGAAATCTAAGATCCAATTGAAAAATCCAATTAAATGCCCTTTTAGGGTTTTCAAAGGATCATCAATTATTATTACCCTCTTACTGTTCATTACTAACTCTCAGTTTTTGAGATATCAGCAATACAATTTTTGAAGACAGAAAATTTTAAATCTTTAATTTGACAAAACGATTGCTCGGAATTTTAAAAGCTTTGTCGAAACAAATTATTGGTCTAGAAACTGGATTTCCTACAAAAATTTTTTTGATTACTGTTTATACATAGTTTTTATAGTTTTGAAACATTTTGCATGGAAATAATTTAAAAGTGAAACGAAAACTCGCTCAAATAAAAAATTTGATGCTTTCTAAGATAATAGTTCACAATATTAAAATAGTGAAATTATTTTTATATATTGATAAAGGGCAACCCACTTCTGATAAAATATGTATAAATTGTTTAGATTTCGATCTATTTGATTTGGACATAATATAAGCGTCCGAGGTGTTTACACTTTTCGTATCATTCATATATTAGTTGGTTAAGACCATAGACATTATTTACGTGAAAAGCCTCTCTAACCTCTATGTTACCATTGGTTCACTAGTAACCTTAATCCTTTATGCTAAATAATTGTAGCTTGATTGATCGCAAAATAATAATAATTGACAAAAAGAATGTTTACATTGAATTAACGCCATGAAATTGATGCATTTTTATTGATATCAATATATTAGTTCATATATTAGTTGGTTAAGACCATAGACATTATTTACGTGAAAAGCCTCTCTAACCTCTATGTTACCATTGGTTCACTAGTAACCTTAATCCTTTATGCTAAATAATTGTAGCTTGATTGATCGCAAAATAATAATAATTGACAAAAAGAATGTTTACATTGAATTAACGCCATGAAATTGATGCATTTTTATTGATATCAATAGTATGAAATAACTGGCTATTGAACAATTCTTTGACGTCAAAATACAAAAGTATTACAAAAGGTATCTTCTATAGTGAATGGAATGATTTAGATTCACAAAATGATTGTTGCATAATTTGTAAGTGAGAGTCTAACAAGGGGCCTGATCTATGATCACGGATTTCCTCACAAAACTCAGGATCAGTCCCGTATTTTGAAATTCAATTTGGGAGGAAAGGGATCAGTTTAAATTAGCAATCTCTGCACAGACCCGGAAGTTTTACTAAATTCGTGTCGGGTCAAAATAAATAAAACAAATCCAATACGTACTATTTAAGCCAATACGTCAAATTTAAGCCAATACGTAAGCCAATACGTCAAAATAAATGAAAAATATACGTACTATTTACTTAAAATTTACACAGATATTTATAATTTTTCGATGATTTTAATTTTACTTATTAGATTCCGAATGTTTCTAAATTATCACGATTAAATAAATTCTATTCTTAAAGGGAAACACTTCCGCCGATTTCTTTCCGATAACAAATATTGAATGAAAATTTATTTGAGCCAACTGTTATAAATCAAAATTCCTATATAGATCAGATGAGTTATTGCACTTGAATGTATTTATTTGCATTCTAAATATCTACCACTTTTATTTAAAATTATTAAATTTAAAAAATATTCATAACCATGTCATAATCAAAGATAATATTTATATATACTTACGCTGAAATATTTTAAAAAATACTAACAATTGTGATATGTAACGTATTTATTTTGTAACCACTGCAGTCAAGAATATTCCATGCTGATGAGTACTAACAAAAGGGCATTGCATTGTTCACGGATAACTTAAATGGGTGAATAAAACATGTTTTAAGCATAATGAAGAATCGGTGTTCTCATTTAATTTCTGATATTATCAAACCAAATCTATATAATAAAAGGCAATGTCTGTCTGTCTTATACACTATACGTTTCGCGACCGCGCGTCGGAGAGCTACGAAATTTGGCAATCGGAGACCCGGGGGGGAGGGAAGGGGACACGTGAAAACCGATTTTTAAAATTTTAATTATTTTTTTATTTATTTAATGTTTTATGCGATTTCGACCGTTTTTTGCCCTTTTTTCTCCACGATCCAGACGTCGTAGAAAAAAACAAATTACACCATCGGAAAGAGCAGAGAATTTCGAGTAAAAATATATCAATTTCAAATCTGAATTTCGATTTCTAATATTTTTTAAAGATTTTAAAACAAAAGTCACTTTTTGCTCAAGAAAACGATTTTTGGTTTTTAAATTCTCGCATCGTGAAAAGTACTCATAATTTCGACTAATAATTTACATTTTTAGAAAGGCCAAACATCTGGCATTCTTACAAGTCCAATCTGGTCAAGAAATAACTAAAATTGGCCCCTGGATCGGAATTTTAAAGAAGTCATGATTTTAAAATTTATCGGCGGGCGAAAGAAGTTCCCATTTCCCATCACCGGTTTCCCCCCAAGCAGGCGTTTCAATGGCGCCGGTTTGTGTCTAGGTGGAGGTGACGTCACGGTTCTGAATATGCATAGCGATGGATGGGACAATAAAACACCGAATTAGAGTTTGTTTTCCGTTTCCCGTGCTTCCGGTTTTAAATGAGTTAAGAGCTTAGCATATGTATTGTAGAAATTATTATATCTATATTTTAAATGATGGAACGATATGGATTTTTAAATGGATATTTTAAATAGATATTTTAATTTGTGGATATTGTAAATGGATATTTTAATTTTATGGATATTTTAAATGATGGAACGATGGATATTTTAATTTTATGGGTATTTTAAATGATGGAACGATGGAATGAGGTTGATGGAATTAAGAGCTTAGCTTATGGTCATTTTAAATTGTAAATTAGAGCGCGGGAAGTTAGCAGTAGGCCCGGGTTCGATTCCCGCCACTACCTAAACAGCCGCCGTGTTCAGGCGGAATACGATCACGTTAAACATGTGGGTCCGTAAGTCCTTCCGAGAGGTTGGTGGTAGGGGAAGGAGGGTACGGTCCCTGTGGATGCCTCCCCCACTGGGTTCCGGTCTAAATTGGGTGAATAAAAAGAAAGTTATGGAGATTGTCGCGGAGGACGCAGTAGCCCAGTGGTTAGCGCGCGGGAATTGCACTCGGTAGGCCCGGGTTCCATTCCCCCCACTGTCAAAACTGCTGCCGTGTTCAGGCGGAGTACGATCACGTTAAACATGTGCGTTCGTAAGTCCTTCCGAGAGGTTTGTGGTAGGGGAAGGAGGGTACGGTCCCTATGGATGCCTTCCACACTGGGTTCCGGTCTAAATTGGGTAAATAAAAAGAAGGTTATGGAGTTTGTTGCGGAGGGCACGGTAGCCAAGTGGTTACGCGCAGGAACTGCACTTGGTAGGCCCGGGTTCGATTCCCGCCACTGCCGAAACTGCCGCCGTGTTCACGCGGAGTACGATCACGTTAAACATGTGGGACCGTAAGTAATTCCGAGAGGTTGGTGGTAGGGGAAGGAGGATACGGTTCCTGTGGATGCCTCCCCCACTGAGTTCCGGTCTAAATTGGGTGGCACTTCCTGGCCGTCCAAACAGTTACCTTACACCTTTCTGGTAGTTCGCACCAACGAGTTTGCAACGATCAGAATTTGCCACGGTCAGAATTTTCAAGGGTAGCGAACAGGCTGGTCGCCAAAGGCGGCTAGTGATAAATAAAAACGCACTTTACAGTATTGCTCAATCCTTATTTATACAGATCTTTCAAATTTGGGTGCTCTTTAATTTATCACTACATGTAATATAACTTGGGCTTAATACTTTAAATGCAAATTTGTATCATCATAGAGGCAACAAGCTTCGATGTATGTATTATAAAATAAAATGCAGTCTGCGTTGAATCTGGCTTTGTGTGCTTTCTGGATGGGATAGACTCGGGTGAAATATCTTTAAAAAATCTTAGTTCTGGGCTGAGTAAAATTTTAATATTTTCGGTCACAGGTCTAATTTAAAATTTTAAAATTAGACCCGTGCAGACCTTGTGTCACTAAATAACTGGCTTTAGGTTTTAGCTTCTTTTGCCAGCTTCAGGAACCGGAATTTTTCCAAATTTGCAGATTTCAGATTTTACTGCAGTAGGTGAATTTCCCAACTATTACAATGAAGCAGTAGCCAAAGAAATATTTTTTTTTTAATTTTTTGTTTTCTAAAATCTAAGTAGTTATTCCATACTTTTATTATTTATTTATTTCCATTTATTTATTGGAGGTTAAAACGGGTTGTTTTTCAAGTTCAAGGATTTCAGAACGACATATTTAATGGGGATTCAGTAAATTTTTTTTATCACATGCATATTTAGTAAGATTTTGAAACTTTTCAATTTCTAGGATAGGAGGTATTGAGCCTCCGAACACCCCCTTAAATACGCCTTTGGGACCAGATTAAAGAATGAGGCGTTAGGGCATGGTCCCAGGGCTTCCATTACAAAGGGGGGTCCCAATAAGCTAACTTTCGTAAAAAAGAAACAAAACATTCGTTTATATATTTTTGTATAAAAATGTTACACATTGATCTGAAACTCCTGCTTATAAGTATCGAAGATGCAGCAAACTGTACGCAAATTAAACAACATTTAACAAGCGATGATTTCAAAATTTATGTAGCAATGTGCAAATTTATATATATTTGACAAAAACATTTAAAAGTGTCATTTTTACTGATTAAAATTCAGTCAGTATAAGATGGAAAATTCTGATAATTTCCAGATGTTAGAGTTTTATTCCCGGTGGCTAGGGAAATATCGCAAATTCTCAGTCTTCTCCTATAAGTAGGGGAGGGAGGGATGCTTGTTTGGGTCCCGGACCACGGAAAAATCTTATCCGAGCACGGCTGGAACTTATTCTGGGTTTCACTTTTCTCAACTGCATAGTTCGTTTTAGTTTATATGCGAAAAACGACAAATAAGTGAAATATTTTATTCTTGTTTCACGAATTTTAAAAAGTTAAAGTGGGTTTACCCTTACCCCAGATGTGATCAAATATTAACTTTGTGATTTAAGGATTGAATGAAACATACATTCTATAGTTAGATATACGTATATGATATATATAGGAGAAATATATGATATAGTTAAGAGCGTACCATGTTTTTGAAGCAAGACAATTGATAGACATCGTAGTTTTAAGTGTAAATTATTTTATAGGAGGAACCACCTTTTAATTTTTGGATCATATTTATATCTATAAATCCGTGGCAAAAATTGGTCTATAAAGCAGATCATGCGGAAATGCATCCTACATCTCAATCCTCACGTTTTTAATTGCACCAAAATACTCAATGGTAATAATAATTAATAAGGTTACTGCTATTGTTAGGTATAATAATTTATAAGGTTACTGCTATTGTTAAGGTTACTGCTGTTAGATATTATAACCAATTAGGGTTTTGTTTCGCAAATATAGTTATTTTTGCTTGTAAGAAAAAGTGGATATGAAAGTGGAAAACTATGAATCTAGATAAGAAAACACTTTGCCATTCTGATCAATACCGAGGATGTCGCGCTACTGCCCAAGGGTTAAAGGTGTCTGCCTCTTCTAATTCAAATTTTAGACCTCGTAACAGTATTTTCCCTGTACATTATGTATGTAGGGAAATTAATAATGATTTTAAACTTATATAAATTACAATCGCAAAATTAGTATCAGACGTAAATCTTTAAAAACTGGTTCATAAAAAATGTCCACAGGGTAAAAACATTAGACTTCTTTACTGGCACATAAGTAGTAGTTATTTAATTTCCAAATCAGCAACTATAATAACAGTGCAGATGAACACACAAAAACTTACGAGCAGTATAATAATATTTAACGTTCATGTAACTTAATATACAAATTTATCTTTGAAGGAGTTAAAATTAAAATAATATAAACAAGCATTAAACTTACAAACTTACTTAATTTTTATTATTTTTTAAAACAGCAGTTATAATCAAATAATCCAAAGGCTTAGACCTAGTAAACCTTAATGGTTATTTCCGCGCGAAAACGCTTCAAATATCCCCGTTCCTGTAGCTGCACACTCAACGTGGTTTCCAGCTTTATCAACAATACACCAGAAGAAAGAGTTTGAAGTTCTTGTAAGATTATAAAACCTATTAATTAAAAGCCCTCACACTTCACCGATGGTATCCTTTAGAAAACCACCCTTCATAAAGAACAGACACCGATCAGGAATCTGTCGTTGTTTAACCTGTCTGGCTTCACTTTTATTTCTCGTTCTGCGCATACGAAAAATATGACGATTTGAGAGGTATTGCATCTGCCAATATACTTTTACTAACCTTTGAGCCCATTGTTCATGTTAGGATATTTTCAATTCATGGTTGCATTTGTTAACAGTAAAGTGTTTAAAAATATGTAAGTATTACTAAATATTTATTGTGGTTAAAATAAGTAGTGAAAAAAAGTGACGTCACGGCGATTCATTCCATGACTAACCCTCCAAGTTAAGTTTTACAGTATGAGTCAACTTACTTAATCTGTAAAGTAACTCATTGACTAGAATATTTAGTTTTAAATTATAATATTCATTTATTTAGCATTCATTGATTATAACATAACATTTACAAATTATTCTTTATACAAAAGCGCATTTAATCTTCTATGAAACAGACTTAGGAGGAGATGTGAGACCAATCAATTATTAACCGAAACATTACAAATTCGGCGCTCGACCCTGTTATTAAAATATAAAGCTAGTGTTTACCTAATGTGCAGTTTTAATGCACTTCAAAGCAAAAACTTTGTCTGGCTGTTGACTTGAAACGAGGGAGCGAATTTGTCCGACTCCATATTTCATCTGGAGCCTATTCACACTACCACTTTTACGTTTTCTCACATTGAATCTTTGTATGCTTCATCCTATAGAACATCATTTATCTTCTGCTTCTCATCCTCACATCTTGAACGTATTTTATAATCCACTTATCTTCATTTTCTCTTAGGTAATCTTAATTTTTACCTAGCTTCTGCGAAACACGCTTTTCTTGTAGCCCCTATCAATTGGACATATTTTTTTTTCGTAGATTCTTCAGATCAGACTCGGGAACGAGTATTACGCCCATATAGACATTGTGGCTCTCCTGTGAATTTAATCCCAAATTTGTGAATTTATAGGTCATAAACATCGTTTAATTAAGATATCAAACCTGGTGCCCATCCGTCTGATCCTTTGTTCAGTCTTTTTCACACATATTACTTTATGATATATTACTTTAAACGCATATTGCTTTATTTGGTCTTACATTCTTCCTCCTCCCAAATTAGACGGGAAGAACCGCTAATGGAAAAATTTGCGAAATTTCATGGAAGTTTCCAATGTATTATATCATTCATTTTGAAAATTTGAGGCAAGATTGTACTAATACTTTAATGCTTGATTTGTTGTTCACTAAATATTCATATCATACCACAGTGTTTTAATTATGTGCAGATATTTGTGTATCAACATCATCTGTTATCTACACGGACTTACTTCATATACAAAACAGCAGAGTAATATTTTAAACAATGCGCTACTATTAAATTTCAATTTATATTATTATTTATTTTGATATGCACATTCAATCATTATTCAATCATAACTCTACATTTTATACATTTATTTGACATAATTATAGCATTTTAAGTACATAGTTTTGATACCATTATACAGTGGCGGCTCGTGAGCGACATGTAGAGGGAGGCGCTCATCTATGTATTTATGTATATATATCCCTCAGTTTGAGCTAACTACGTCGTTGAGACTTCGAGTTCGTCGTTTATCCGGCACTGATAAATTGGTTCCGGCGTTACCTCGAAACAGCCGTATGCCAAATTGTTATTTTACTTGCGTTGATATACGTTGTGCAAGTTTCCTTAAAATGAATAAGAGCCTATCGTAACCATGGAAATTACTTAAATACATTTCTAAATAAATTTGTATCAAATTTGTAAAAATTAAATACTCTCAGTGGTATGCATGTGCAGTATTTTTTTATTATTAGCGCAAATATTTTTACACCCAAAATGCACACAATTTTTCTCATATACACTCTATGGCTAATAGTTTTGTACCTGATCGTCCTTGTAACCCAAACAGTAACATAATTAGAGAGCGAAAACCAATTAAATCTACGGCCGTTTATATGTAGAAACAAAGAAATTATTTTTAATACAAGAATTAATTTGGAATTTACAGAAAATTCTTATGCGTTATGCTTATCTCTATTCGTCTTTAAAATGGTACTAGCGAGTTCTGCCTGCTAGCAGTCACTATATATATCAATCGGCTTTTATAACAATAAGTAGTTAACTCGTTGCGCGGGTGCAACAAAAGTGGATCAAAGTTTAGAGTGAGCAGATCGAGTGGGTCCATTGTAAAGTAGAAAATACAGTGTGAAAATTGCATCAAAATCGGATCAAGAGTCACTAAGATAGATAAAAATGTAAATATGAAAAAGAGGAGGGTCTCCCCTCTTCAACCACAATTGTTTCATATTACATAATAACAGACGACATTTGTGTGTCGACGTGTGTGTGTAAGGTCTATAGCGGAAAACGTAAACATCGTACGGCCTTGAAATGTCATACACGGATATTTCAGGAACCAAGGCGATGCATTTTTTGTAAAACCGAAATATGAAATTGAGACTATTTAAAGTAAAAGTTGCGCCCAGGGGGTTGATATAATAAGGTTGTATATATCTAAGTGATTGCCGCCAGCAAAATCTAAATCGTTCAATTAGAAGGAGACTTAAGAAATTTGGGGGGGGGGGGGGGCTAACCGAACTGAAAGTTACGCCCAGGGAGTTGACACAATAAATATGTATATCCAGTTCACATATACAAATAGTGCCAGGACTATAACCACCAGCGGAATCAAAATTGCTCAATTAGGAGCCGAGATGTGAAATTAGAGGCGGACTACTTAAAGTAAATGTTGCGCCCAGGGGATTGATACGAAAAATATGTACATTCAGATGGTACAAAGACTGTAGCTACCATAAGATTCAAAATCGCTCAATTTAGGAACCGAGATGTAAAACTTTGCGGGTTAGTTAAACTAAAAGTTACGCTCAGGGGAGTTTGAATAAAAAACTATACATGCCCAGGCGATGCACGTATAGAGAGTGCAGAGACTATAACCACCAGTATATTCAAAATCTCTTAATTAGGAAGCCAGAGGAGAAATTTTAGGACTACCTCAAGTAAAATTTATGCCTAGGAAGTGTCGGTGCAATATTGGTCTTCAATAAAATTAGAAGCAAAACCAGGGAGATTGATTAGTGGCCGGTGAAGGGGGGGGGGAGATTTTAAGGGAAAACAACGTCAGATCAAAGAATCAAGTATCTGGTTGAAAATTGTTTTTTAACATTCTTTAACAAATATTTATAATTTTTTCAATCTTTAATGTTAAATAACTGAAAAAGTAAGACAGCTGAGTAAGTCAAAGAGACCCACCCCCTCAGACAACACATTTCTGAAAGTGTCACTAAAAATATCCATGGGTATGCCACAAATGCAATTCTCGTGGCTTTTAAACAATTAAGAGGTGAAACGCATTGAAACTCGTCACAAACAAAGCATAGAACTACCCTAAATCAGAAATGACCCCCTTTCCGAAGGACAGAACCACCGTACATCAGAAATGATCCCCCACCGGGCGCTTAGGGAGTGAAACATTTTCAGTAATACGGATGGGTGGGTCAAAACTAAACTGAGTGCCCCAAACAATGCATTTTTCTACCGAAGGCGAAGAACAAACAGAAACCCCCAAAATACCATAAATAACCACCATTTATTCAATTAAGTAAAAAGCACGAAATATGTATCGCAACATTTTTGAATTTCTATTTTCTGTATCTAATACTAAACTATTTCGTACTGAACCAAAACTGAAAGGACTAGGTCAATAGAATCAATAAAATAAATCAGAATTATACATAAATACAGTAATTTATTTTCAAATATGTATTCAAACATCCAAATTTATTATTTTAAAAAGAAGCGACAGAGAAAACACACATTTATCAAGGAAAATTCGAGGCCAAATTAGCGAAACTTAGCCAATTCGAGTCAGTCGTTCACAGTATTTGTTTCTTCTTTTCTTCTTGGCATTTCTCTGATGTGAGCCGCGGAAACTGACGCGGCTCACATCGAATTGGAATATTGCAATGTCTGTTTTTTTTTAACTCTAATTTCTATTGCCGTTATATTAACATACCATTCGTTCTATCAGCCCAGAGGCAATGTAGGGACGCGGCCTCATTAAGAATCCCTCGTCTTTCCCTGTAATGCAGTATTTTTCCCTATAGATTTAATATGGTATGAAAAGAGCATAAAAGACACTTTCAAAGCTTTAGTGCTGCCATCTAGTGACAATTTCATCACTTATTTCCAATAATTCGAATTTTAATTGGAATAAAATTCAGATAATTTCCTTAAAAATTGTAATTAACCTATATAACTAAAATAATTTGAAGTGCTTATTCAAGTGGGTCCGCGCGGCCCCGCGGACCCTCTGAATCACCGCCCCTGCCATTATAACATTTGACGGTATTCCACTTTGTCATTATATATTGCTTAGTGTTTCCACATCTTATCTATATATACATTTGTATCTGAAAAATTGTTATAAAATATACCAAAAAATTTATTTTACACATCATTGATCTATTTTTTATATATATATCATTCAATTAGATTTTTTTATATTCATTTGTAAATTAAATGATGTTACTAATTCGTTTGCAAAGGATTTGACAGTTTGTAAACTCTCGAGATAGATGTATATAGCGCATTAGTATTAAATATTTTATCATATTGACGTTATATTGCTAAACTTTTTGTGATCCTGTAGTAAACTTCTTCATAGCTGTGATTAATACCGCCTTATTTCAGCACGATAACGGTCGTCTACATACGGTAAACATTTGACGAGAAAGTCTATAAGATGCCAACATTCAAGCCTTCCGTATATCCATACATTTTTTATTCCCAGTAGAAATTGTCTGGAATAGCATGAAACGCATCATCTACAGGGTTGACATAATCTAAACAGACAATAGAAAATCTCGAAATTTTGATTTTCACCCCTCTGTAAATTTCAATGTCTTATTTACTACACTATCTATCTTATGCAGAGTTTGAAGAGAATAGTACATCTAGTTATTGGTATTGCAATTCCAATTTCACTGGGCATATAAATAACAAGAAAGATCAATCATGCATAAGCATTGATTATGAAACACTTTCCAACTGAAATGCAATTTTATTTAGAAACTTCTAATATGTGATACATTCAGTGGTGATATCTTTTACATTATCACAGTACTACAGTAATTTATTATACTTACATATTTAAAACTGTACCGAAATATAAATCATCTGATTCTCTATCCAAAATCAATGAATATTTCATTTATCTAACTTGTATTCCAGACTCCAGAGCTAAATAATTTTGTGTGAAAAAAATTCAGCAATTCTTATGTAACTCACCTTACAATCGCTTGAGATATTTGCATTCTGCATAAGGTAAAATTAGGCTTCGTTGAAGAAATAATAAAAGTTTAGGGATCATTTAAAATCATAACTACTGTAATTGCGTAGGCACAGAATTCAGATACACAGATAATACAGATACACAGATAATATATGTGTGTGCGTATGTATGTATTCAAAGTATTGGAATCGTGCCGAAGATCGGAACTCGAATTTTCGAAGGATCTACACGTTTTGGGACTTCTAGAACACGAAAAAACTATTTTTAGGAAGACGTCTGTGTGTGTAAGGGTATATCTGTGTATGTTTCTGTGTGTCTGTGAGGATATTACATCCACTCTAATTGAAAAACTAATAGACCGAATTTCATAAAATTTGGTAGGTACGCTTTTTGTAGGAAACCCTGATGTTCATTAGATTATAGTACGATTCGTAATAAAAGAATCTGCCTTCTTTGCAAAATGGCCGGCAGAAATTGCCTTTATTCACTCTAGCTAAAACCTAATGGAACAAATTTAACAAAATGTGGTGTATAATATTTCAATAACCTACATGTGATTTATATACCTAATTTAACAAAGTTTGGTATATAAATCATTTGTAGGTTATTCTAATACGATTCGGGAAAAAGGAACGGGCTATTTTTGCGAAATGGCCAGCAAAAATCGTTATATATAAAAATAAAAGACTACGTGTGCTCAATTATATCAATTAAATTCCTATTTTATATGTGATTTTTGACAACAAAAAGAATAAGACTAACCCCATTACTCTAGGACTAGCCGTTCTTGAGATATTCTAGTTTTTTCACGTTTTCGCTACGCCACCTTTGACAATAAGTCCAGCTATCAAATGAGAACCAAATTTAAGTTTAACGTGTAAATTCAATGTCATTTAAAATACTTATGTTGTGCAGATAAACTCAAATTATCATTGAATAAATAAAGAGAACGAATATGAGTCTGCAGGGAAAGACATGTGCTGTCCACATCAGAATTTTTAACAATATTACACCAATGATTTATAGAAGTGAACGGGGATTATTTTCAGGCCATTTCGAAAAAAATGTATGATCTATATTTAAAGATCCATCAAATTTTTGTCGAATAAAATGTTCAACAAATTTAAGCTGTGTACCAAATTTTAACTCTCTAGGACGTAGGAAAGTGCATTTAAAATGCCATCAATTAAATTTATCATGAAGAGTTATATAAAATTTAAAAAAAATGAAAAATTGTTATCTAACAAATTTATTTTAAAATATGAAGCCACTCCCATATGCAATACGTTTAAACAAATGGAGAGATATTTATTATATAATATCTCTCTCTTTTCTTTCTGGAAGATATCCCAAAGTCAGAATTTAATTGAATTTGTTTTTTTCCCTATATTAAATAATTTTTTTAATTAAAAAACTACTTAACATATTTTACTGAATTTTTTTTTATATATTCTATGGGATAATGTGAATATTTCCTAAAAATTTCGAAGCAATTCGTGAATTTTAAATCTACTTAAAAAATGTTTGAAAAATTAGGTCCCATAGGGTTCAATGTATTTCATTTTTTCAACCCGGGTTCAATAAAAAACTAATTGGGTGATATTATTTATTTATATTCCCATAGGTCCTACAGACCGTCTGAACAAAATACTAAAATTTCATTATGATAAACTCATTTTTACGGCAGTTATCGTGCTAACGGACAGACAGACAGACAGACAGACAGACAGACAGACAGAATGAACAAAGTCATAAACACTTTTCAACTTTGTTGTAAAGTGTTAAAAATTACTATATGTATGTATTTTATTAGTAAAGGTTGCTAGGAGCAAAACCAATGGTGTCATTGAGACGTTCGTACCGGTTCTGCTAAACTACTTGTTAAAAATATCTAAGTTCACCGAACCGGCTATTAAAACTTTTCTATGAATTTCAATACCGACCTCGGCTCACAGAACAATACGCCTCGTCTATGTTTTCTTTTTAACACTTTACAACAAAGTTGAAAAGTGTTTATGACTTTGTTCATTCTGTCTGTCTGTCTGTCTGTCTGTCTGTCTGTCTGTCTGTCTGTCTGTCTGTCTGTCTGTCTGTCTGTCCGTTAGCACGATAACTACCGTAAAAATGAGTTTATCAAAATGAAATTTTAGTATGTTGTTCAGACGGTCTGTAGGACCTATGGGAATATAAATAAATAATATCACCCAATTAGTTTTTTATTGAACCCGGGTTGAAAAAATGAAATACATTGAACCCTATGGGACCTAATTTTTCAAACATTTTTTAAGTAAATTTAAAATTCACGAATTGCTTCGAAATTTTTAGGAAATATTCACATTATCCCATAGAATATATAAAAAAAAATTCAGTAAAATATGTTAAGTAGTTTTTTAATTAAAAAAATTATTTAATATAGGGAAAAAACAAATTCAATTAAATTCTGACTTTGGGATATCTTCCAGAAAGAAAAGAGAGAGATATTATATAATAAATATCTCTCCATATGCTTAAACGTTTAGCATATGGGAGTGGCTTCATATTTTAAAATAAATTTGGTAGATAACAATTTTTCATTTTTTTTAAATTTTATATAACTCTTCATGATAAATTTAATTGATGGCATTTTAAATGCACTTTCCTACGTCCTAGAGAGTTAAAATTTGGTACACAGCTTAAATTTGTTGAACATTTTATTCGACAAAAATTTGATGGATCTTTAAATATAGATCATACATTTTTTTCGAAATGGCCTGAAAATAATCCCCGTTCACTTCTATAAATCATTGGTGTAATATTGTTAAAAATTCTGATGTGGACAGCACATGTCTTTCCCTGCAGACTCATATTCGTTCTCTTTATTTATTCAATGATAATTTGAGTTTATCTGCACAACATAAGTATTTTAAATGACATTGAATTTACACGTTAAACTTAAATTTGGTTCTCATTTGATAGCTGGACTTATTGTCAAAGGTGGCGTAGCGAAAACGCGAAAAAACTAGAATATCTCAAGAACGGCTAGTCCTAGAGTAATGGGGTTAGTCTTATTCTTTTTGTTGTCAAAAATCACATATAAAATAGGAATTTAATTGATATAATTGAGCACACGTAGTCTTTTATTTTTATATTTAACGATTTTTGCGAGCCATTTCGCAAAAATAGCCCGTTCCTTTTCCCGAAATTTTGTTAAAGTTGGTATATAAATCACTTGTAGGTAATTGAAATATTATACACCAAATTTTGTTAAATTTGTACCATTGGCTAGAGTGGATAAAGGCATTTTCTGCCGGCCATTTCGCAAAGAAGGCAGATTCTTTTATTACGAATCGTACTATAATCTAATGAACATCAGGATTTCCCACAAAAAACATACCTACCAAATTGTATGAAATTCGGTCCATTAGTTTTTCAATTAGAGTGGATGTAATATCCACACAGACACACAGAAACATACACAGATACACCCTTACACACACAGACGTCTTCCTAAAAGTAGTTTTTTCGTGTTCTAGAAGTGCCAAAACGTGTAGATCCTTTGAAAATTCGGGTTCCGATCTTCGGCACGATTCCAATACTTTGAGTACATACACATACACATATATATTATCTGTGTATTATCTGTGTATCTAAATTCCGTGCCTATGCAATTACAATAGTTGTGATTTTAAATGATCCCTAAACTTTTATTATTTCTTCAAGGAAGCCTAATTTTAACATATGCAGAATGCAAATATCTCAAGCGATTGTAAGATGAATTACATAAGAATGGCTGAATTTTTTTCACACAAAATTATTTAGCTCTGGAGTCTGGAATACAAGTTATATGAATGAAATATTCATTGATTTTGCATAAAGAATCAGATGATTTATATTTCGATACAGTTTTAAATATTTAAGTATAATAAATTACTGTAGTACTGTGATAATGTAAAAGATATTACCACTGAATGAATCACATTTTAGAAATTTTTAAATGAAATTACATTTCAGTTGGAAAGTGTTTCATAATCAATGCTTATGCATGATTGATCTTTCTTGTTAAATTTAAACTAGCTTAAAGAATCTTAATATCTAAATTATTTTAAATGTGAAAATCATTTATGAGTCCCTCAGTCCCTCCGGAATTTGATGCTAAATCCACATTGTTTACAAAATGTTAAGCATATAAATAGTACTTCAAGAAAAGCAGCACTTATTAGCCAAATGTAATTTACTAATATTACATCAGATAATATTAGCAAAATAAATTTGGCTAATATTATCTGCGGTATAGATGTCTGCAATTTTTGTGTATTGAAGCAAAAACATGCAATTTCTAAGCTGTTTTAAAAGCAGCTTTAAAAAGTTGAAAATTTTTCTTAGTAAAATTAATTAATTATGGTTAGAAGTTTTTTGATTTGTTGACAGTCTCGAAACAATGTCTACTTTTTAATAAGTTTCCTAAAAATCTTATTGAATGTATATCAGTGTCATTATTTAGCCCTAGACAAATTTTTAAAGTTGTCTTTGCAAATATGCACAACATTTTGTCTAAAGTACCGGATGGTCAGAATTAAAACACCCCTACTCTGAGCTCTCTATAGATCGAACTACTCAGTGTAAAGACTCCAAAATTGCTGAACCTACTATTCAAGACATGGGGAAAGGGATTACGCGAAAAAAAAATTAGTTCCAGAAACACCGATAGGTGGCGCTGTACAACAGAAAATATGCTAAAAAGATACAAAATACACATTTGTAACACATTTTAATCGAACGTACCAAACATTCATATCACAAGGACCTTATTGATGCAGGGAATGCCGCTCAATATGGTTCCCTTCTTCAAGATGTAAAATCTGCAGTCTGTGGGCAGCTTGTTCAACTGCGGATCGTAATTGGTCGATTGAGATGCTTCTCACATGCAGAGTGATACTGTCTTTCAAATATGCCAAGGTTACCAGATGTCCTCTATAAACAAGACTTTTTAAGTACCCCCACAGCCAAAAATCACAGGGATTATGATCTGGAGAACGAGATGGCCAGGTTGTCGGAAACGCACGACTAATTACTCTACCATTAGTAAAATGTTGCCGAAGAAACTGCTGTACACAGAGTTCAATGTGTGGAGGCGCTCCATCTTGCATAAAGGTAATTGAATCAAGACATTGGTGCTGTTGCAGTTGGGGTACAACAAAATTTTCGAGCATGTTTTTGTAGCTCCTGGCCGTCACGGTGCATGTCACAGGGCCATTGGGAGTAGCCTCTTCGAAAAAGAAAGGTCCAAGAATGAATGTGGCTGTGAATCCACACCAGACTGTAACTTTCGGTGAGTGAAGTGGAATCTCTTGGAAAGTACGAGGGTTTTCCATGTCCCAAATGCGACAGTTATGGGACATGGAAACATGTTGACTGTTCCACTTAGATGGAAATGCGCTTCATTACTCCATAGAATCTGCCATGGCCACGATGCATCCCCTTCGACTCTAGCCAGAAATGTCAATACAAAGATCAGTCGCTTCTCCCTGTCGATGGTCAGCAAGTGGTGATTGTGACTAATTTTGTACGGAAAAAATGCACTATGTTTCTCAGTACGTTCCGCACTGTGCTGTAGGGAACACCCAAGTGTTGTGACACTCCACGTGCACTACTACAGCCTATAACGTTATCCATTGATTGTTTAACAATAGCGGTGGCAACATCGTCAACGACATCTAAACGAGTCGATTTGCGTCCTCGACCCGGCTGAACTCCAAGATGTCCAGTTTTCTCGAATCGAGCGATCATTCTCCTGAGAGCTTGTGGAAGTAATGGTCCTTTGCGAAAATTCGACGAAACTTTCAAAGTGCAGCTGCAGCATGTCCTTTGCTTTCATGAAACAGCTTCACAAGCAAAGCGCGTTGTGGCAGTGTGACAGCCATCGCTAATAAGAATGAAAATTTCCCAGTTTTATCCCCTTTTATGCCCAGAACATAGTAGCTGCAAACCAAGGGTTTATGCAAATTTTTGTGCTTACAGTGCGAAATTGCATTTACAATGATAGTTTAAGTTTCTTCACTTTTTTATCTTCTTTTTTCATATCAGCAAAAGAAATTAAAAAGGAAAAATTCCATATCGCATGTGTGTGTTTTTTTTTTTTTGTGATTATTTTGTGTCTTTCAGCATATTTTCTATTGTACAGTGCCACCTATCTGTGTTTCTGGAACTAATTTTTTTTTTCGCGTAATCGCTTTCCCCATGTCTTGAATAGTAGGTTCAACAATTTTGGAGCTTTTACACTGAGTAGTTCAATGTATGGAGAGCTCAGAATAGGGGTGTTTTAATTCTGACCATCCGGCATATATCAGTAGCTCTATCTATAGCTCTATCTAAATTCTATATATAGCTGATCCTAAAAAGAGAAATTAAAGAGAACTGTGAATTTTGGAACCAGATACAACATCTCCAGAACCATACGTGGAAATCCTTAATGATACTAAATTGAACTAAATCCATATCATTAATACTATTGAAATTGATACTAAATCCATATCATTCATTATCTAAGCTCTATCTATAGCCAATCCTGCGAAATAGGTGTTTCAATAAACATTTTGAATTGGAAGTAGAAAAGATACCCGAGAGGTTGTTCTTTGTGAACAACCCTATCTCCTCCTGAATTTGATGCTAAATCCATATCAGATATCATCTAAGCTCTATTTATAGCCAATCTTGAAAAATAAATGTTTCGAGAAAATTGAACATTTTCGAAACTGAATTGGAAAAAACCTGAAGTTGAAATCCTTAGTAAACCTCGTTTCTCATAGGAAATTTGAAACAAACACATATCAATCAGCTAAACCCGTCTACAGCAAATCCTGAAAAGAAATTACTTTAAAAAAGTTTGTTGGTAAAAAAAATTTCGCCGATTTTCGCGGCTGTATCTCAATTTTTATGGGCGCATGTATTTTTTACAATAGAGTGTAATAGCAGGCAGCTTCGTGTAAAAGCTGTAATGCAAGTCAAGAAAATTATCTGATCAAATATATATAATTGACCAAAAACTTTTCGGATTTCGTAATGAACTAATAAACTTGTGTCTGAAAGGTATAGTAGCATACCTTAGACGTACGCAGAATTACGGTATATAGCAAGTTTTCTTCCCGTCATTACAGATAATGGCTATTCCATGCTGACGAGCACATAGTGAGTACGAAATTTGTTCATGGAATGCTGTTACCTGTAATGAGAGTGTCTTCCAAATTTTTGGGGGCATACCTTACAGGCAAATTTTGTGATTTTAAAATTATTATACTGATGCATGTCTTTTTTTTTTTTTTGTATTCGAATACTTTGGCCCTGAACCTGGTTATAAATCAGTGACAATGCACATTTTCTAAATTCATTATGGTCAGAAGAGAAAGTCGTGCAAATTTTTTTTCTGATATAATTGTATATGATGTATGGTGCTCGAAACATCCTGTCCCTAAATTTGCTTCTCAGCGAAATTTTTCTAAAGTACTGTATTAACGATTAAGTGATAAAGACAAATCTTTAGATTTTAAAAAAGTAATTTAATAAACCTCCTATAGACGTATATATAAAATAAAAGCCAAAGATCTTTCGGACAACTTTATCCCTTTGAGTCCCGAAACGGCCCAAACGGCCTTACAAGCAAACTACCGCAGATGG
This sequence comes from Amaurobius ferox, assembly GCA_951213105.1. Taxonomy (NCBI): domain Eukaryota; kingdom Metazoa; phylum Arthropoda; class Arachnida; order Araneae; family Amaurobiidae; genus Amaurobius; species Amaurobius ferox. The sequence goes on along the minus strand of OX578138.1, from coordinate 10,411,322 downwards.
TCGAACGGCTTAGAGATATTCCGACTCCCATTTTCAAAGTGGGAGGTTGGACCTCAAAACGCCGACAAAGGGGAAGAGGCTATCTCTCATTCATTCTACTTCTAAGTACTTTGGCGACAGGTCTTACTTTTGGCTGATTACCTAGCGAAAACACGGGGACTGAACTCACATTGCAACGCTGCTAGTGGGGATAAGATTTTATGTAACGTATACCCTCCATATACCGTTTACATCCCATAGACAAACAGATATGATTACAAAGGTGTTGAAATATGCTCTGGAAGTTTCTCCCTCAAAATCTTAAATTTAAAATGTTTTTTATAAAATCCTACAGGAAAAAAACTTTTTGAAGCAGACTTAAAAAATCGAGACTTATTACTCACTAAATTGCAGGTTTTCACACATTTTTAAGAGGGGGCTGGGAGTTAATTCCTTTATATTTGGACCCTGTAAAACAAAACACCAATTGAACCGTTTTATAATTTGGTTCCCTTTTCTTTGCCAACAGCCTCAGGTTTGGACCTCATTTCACAAGATGCCCCAAAATAAATGACTGCAGTCCATTTCCAGCAAAGCATGAAATATAGCAGACTCATAAAAGCAACTGACTCCTTAAAGCAACCAAGGACTATATATCACTTCCATAGCCCTGGAAGCAACCTGCCTAGCCCACAGATATACAACAATGCATATTGTTCTCCAGCTTTCTTTATATAGCCATCATGTAGAAAGACATACAGCAACTTATTCAGGGGATCAATTACACCGTTGTTTTTAAGTTAGTTCAGTCGATATCTGACCTCCTGGGGTGCTGTATGGAGTTAGTTAAAATGCCGGGACAGTAAATCTGGTAAGTAAAGATATCCATTTTTTCTTCTAAAAATAAGCTTGTCAAAGCATTGAGGGCACAGACGGTCTAGGATTTGTTTGTTTGGTAGGGGGAAGGTGCTGTAGTCTGCTAAAATCCCACAAGTCCCGGTGTTACATCCCCCACACATATGATCTGGTGAAAAGGGTATATGACCGCAAGAAGAGTTACAGTGGTGAATTTTGTTTTACAATATGGACTCCTTTGGATAACTAATGTAATTTTTCCATAATGAGGGTGAAACTCCTAATAACCCGTCCCTTCCTTTTCCGTGTAAAAATGCAATTTTTAAGGAGCGCCCTGAAAAAAGTGCATTTTCAAAATTCGATGGTTAATGTATAATTTTTCGAAATAGTTGAGTAAAAAATAATGCCCAAAATAACTGTATAGAAATTAAATAAGGTCAGATTGAAACGATATGCATTCCTTTTCAATTTATTTTTGATCTTAATCGATAGCTCATAAAATTATAAGTAATATTTTTTCAAAATTTCATTCGAAAATTGGGAGGAGGGGAGTTCAATTCGGTTATGTCCACGATACTACAGTGTGCAAAGTTTCGCTCTACTAGAATAACTTAAGAACTTTACATATTTTCGCAGCTGAATACAGAAGCAAAAATATTTTAGCTAAATGAGTATTTTAACACCGACGATAAAAGACGCCAAAGATTCTGAAAGAAGAAAAGACGCCAAAGGAAAATAAATCTGTGCCAGACGGTCATTAAACATACAACCCTTCAACCGTAAGGCCCCCGCAGACCATCCAAATATCAAGCAGGACGAAGGAGAATGTTTCACGTGCTCTCACCACCACACACGAGGAAACTTAACGTTCGTGCTTTGATAAATCCCGATGTCTGGAAATAACACTCTATGTGTGTAGACAATTCGTTATGCCTAGACAATTCGTTAGGGTTGCCCTGTACAGACGATAGATAAGGTGATTTTTTTTCATACACCATTCCTTCAGCTCATCCCAACCACCCCCTTATGGCAAAATAAGTGGTTCTTCCATTACGAACACGGAGGGGTCCGAGAGGTCCCAGTGCCTATGTGATTCGCTCAAAAGAAAAAAAAATCAAAGACATGCTTTGGATTAAAAATGTACAATTACTGGATGGGCTTATGAAATTATTTTTTTTCTAAAGCAATCTGTGATCCAGAAAGTGACTGTAAAAAATGAACGATGGATGGCAAGTCAAATTCTGCATATCGTAATATAAAATTCGGTGATGTTTAAAATGTACGAAAAGTATATATTTTTAAAAAAATGCCCTAAAAATCTTCTAATAATCGTACGGAATTTATTCACAGTTTGTTTAAAAAAGAATTTTTCGATACTTCCAAAGGTGTCAAAATGGAAACTCTATGATACTATTTTTGGTCGCTAAGGAATCGCTTAGGGGCAAATATCAGCCAAAACTTTTATCGAGCTAAAATATAAAAAAACTAATTCGAAATTAAGAAAAAAAATGCCGAAATGCACCTACAGTGTGCTACATATGTGGGAACATCTCCAGTGGTTTGGAACCTCTATCACAATCTGGAGATCACACACTGAGGCACCTTCAGAATTTGAGACGCTTCGATTTGAGATCGACCGGATTCCAGTATTCCAATAATTCTTTCCTTCAAAAACATGTCCAGTTGGCATCTTTTGGACATTTAAAAGGAAACGTATCTCGTTTATTCGGTAAATCGAACATTTTGGTGCCCGGCACCCCCTTAAGTAGAAAATATTAATCTGAAATTGCACACTTTCTTCCTTTCGAATGATTTACCCATACACCAAATTTGAAGTCTCTATCTTATCGCAAAGCATGCTTTCCTATCATTTCACTTTTCGAACGTTTTGGTGTGGAGCACCCCCTCTAGAGAATGTTTTCGAAAAATTCAATTTTTCCAAGGGGGTTTATCGAACGACAGAGCCGTGTATCAAATTGCAAGTCTCTATCTATTCGGGAAGTGCCTAAAAAAAGCGTCACAGACGGATAGACAGACGGACACTTGGCAATTAATTATATAGAATACCCAAAGTGTCTTCTGTCGTGAATGAAACCAGCTAGATCTACGGGAATGACGATAATAAATTTATTGCATAATATTACATATGAAAAGTGAACAGATTAATAGTTATTAACACTTTACAACAAAGCTGAAAAGTGTTTATGACTTTGTTCATTCTGTCTGTCTGTCTGTCTGTCCGTTAGCACGATAACTGCCGTAAAAATGACTTTATCAAAATGAAATTTTAGTATGTTTTTCAGACGGTCTGTGGGACCTATGGGAATATAAATAAATAATATCACCCAATTAGTTTTTTATTGAACCCTGGTTGAAAAAATGAAATACACTGAACCCTATGGGAATTAATTTTTCAAACATTTTTTAAGCAAATTTAAAATTCACAAATTGCTTCGAAATTTTTAGAAAATATTCACATTATTCCACAAAATATATAAAAAAAATTTCAGTAAAATATATTAAGTAGTTTTTTAATTAAAAATTATTTAATATAGGGAAAAAAACAAATTCAATTAAATTCTGACTTATGGGATATCCTCCAGAAAGAACAAGAAAGATCAATCATGCTTAAAGCATTGATTATGAAACACTTTCCAACTTCAATGCAATTTTATTTAAACAAGTCTAAAATGCAATACATTCCTCAGTAATATTTTGAAACTTATCACAATACTGCATTAATTTATTATATTTGAAAACTTAAACCTTCATCGAAAAAAATGAACTTCATTCAAATGACGGCATTGAAATATAAATTGCCTGGTTTAAACATCTCTAAAATGTTATACATTCCTCGGGAATAGTTTTAGAATTATCATAATACTACGATAATTTATTATATTTGAAAACTTCATCGAAAACAACTGAAATTAATTCAAATGACGTCATAGAAAAAATAACACGCCTGGATCTCTCTATAAAAACAGGATTTCATTCATAATTTCTCCCATTCATTTCATTCATCACAATACTATAATAATTTATTTTATTTAAACATTTTGTTTAAGACCATGGAGCTACAAAAAATTAAACTCTATGCTTGAAACTTCATCGAAAAAAATCGTCCTTTTCTTTATGAAATCAATTAATATTTCATTCATATCAGCCATGCAGACTCCATGGACTAAATTATTTTGTGTTAAAAAAATACAGGAATTCTAATACAACTAATTCTATATATGTTGCTGTTTACATTTTACATAGGTGAAAAATAGGCGTAGAAATAATCAAATTTAGATGAGCATTTAAACTCAAATATATTCTCATTGCGTTGTTTCAGTATGTAGATGCACAGAATTTAAGCAAAAATAAAGTAGTTTTAGGACGGATACAACACTCAATATGAATTAAAAAGAATAAAAAATCACGATTTTGAAACAAGATGGATGCCATATATCATTTTGAAGTGGGTCATGTGATCGTTTCATATCATGGTCACGTGATCGTTTCATATAAGAGGTGTAATTATTATTTTAATTTTTATTTAAAAAACTACTGAATATATTTCGCTGAATTTTTTTATATATTTTATGGAACAATTTGAATATAACCTAAAATTTTCGAAGCAATTTGTGAATTTTAAAACCGCTTACAAAATGTTTGAAAAATTAGGTCCTATAGGGCTCAATGTATTTCATTTTTTCGACCCGGGTTCAATCCAAAACTAATTGGGTGGTATTATTTATTTATATTCCCATAGGTTTTACAGACCTTCTAAACAACATAGTAAAATTTCATTTTGATTAAGTCATTTTTACGGCAGTTATCGTGCTGACAGACAGACAGACAGAATGAACAAAGTCATAAACACTTTTCAAATTTGTTGTAAAGTGTTAAAAAAGAGATATATTGTATAATAAATATCTTTCCAAGAGTTTAATCACTTTGTAAATGAGAGAGGCTACACATTTTAAAATAAATTTGGTAGAAAACAATTTTTCAAATTTTTTTTAATTTTATATAACTCTTCATGATATACTTATTTGATGGCATTTTTAATACACTTTCCTACGTCCTAGAGAGTTAAAATTTGGTGCACAGCTTATATTTGTTGAACATTTTATTTTGCAAAAATTTGGTGGATCTTTAAATATAGATCATACATTTTTTTGAAATGGCCTGCAATTAATCCCCGTTCACTTCTATAAATCTTTGTTGTAATATTGTTAAAAATTCTGATGTGGGCAGCACATGTTTTTCCCTGCGGACTCATATTCACGTTCTCTTTATTTCTTCAATAATAATTTGAGTTAGAACAGCCATAAGTATTTTAAATGACATTGAATTTGCACGTTAAACTTACATTTGGTTCTCATTTGATAGCTGGACTTATTGCCAAAAGTGGTGTAGCGAAAACGCGAAAAAACTAGAATATCTCAAGAACGGCTAGTCCTAGAGTAATGGGGTTAGTCTTATTCTTTTTGTTGTCAAAAATCACGTATGAAATAGGAATTTAATTGATATAATTGAGCACACGTAGTCTTTTATTTTTATATTCAGCGATTTTTGCGGGCCATTTCGCAAAAATAGCCCGTTCCTTTTTCCCGAATCGTACTAGAATAACCTACAAATGATTTATGTACCAAATTTTGTTAAATTTGGTATATAAATCACTTGCAGGTCATTGAAATATTATACACCAAATTTTGTTAAATTTGTTCCATTAGTTTTTAGCTAAAGTGAATAAAGGCAATTTCTGCCGGCCATTTCGCAAAGAAGGCAGATTCTTTTATTACGAATCGTACTATAATCTAATGAACATCAGGATTTCAGACAAAAAACATACCTACCAAATTTTATGTAATTCGGTCCATTAGTTTTTCAATTAGAGTGGATGTAATATCCTCACAGACACACAGAAATATACACAGATACACTCTTACACACTGAGACGTCTTCCTAAAAATAGTTTTTTCGTGTTTTAGAAGTCCCACAACGTGTAGATCCTTCGAAAATTCGAGTTCCGATCTTCGGCACGATTCCAATACTTTGAATACATACACACACACACATATTTTCTGTGTATCTGTGTATTATCTGTGTATCTAAATTCCATGACTATGCAATTACAATATTTGTGATTTTAAATGATCCCTAAACTTTTATTAATTCTTCAACAAAGCCTAATTTTAACTTATGCAGAATGCAAATATCTCAAGCGATTGTAAGGTGAGTTACATAAGAATTGCTGAATTTTTTTCACACAAAATTATTTAGCTCTGGAGTCTGGAATAAAAGTTATATGAATGAAATATTCATTGATTTTGCATAGAGAATCAGATAATTTATATTTCGATACAGTTTTAAATATTTACGTATAATAAATTACTGTAGCACTGTGATAATGTAAAAGATATCACCACTGAATGCATCACATTTTAGAAATTTTTAAATGAAATTGCATTTCAGTTGGAAAGTGTTTCATAATCAATGCTTATGCATGATTGATCTTCTTGTTTTTATTATATGTGGTTATTTGATAAATTTACTTAAAATGTGTACAATATCTCGAGAACGGTTCATGCTAGCGTTCTAAAGTTTGTGTCACTCGTTTTCTAATGAAAAATATAAGAAATGATTAATTGCGTAACTTTATTGAATGTTTTAGTTTTTTGATGAATTTTTCAAAATTTCATTTTAAAATTTAAGTGGATTCTGAATAATCGATTGCATGTAAAAGCAATAGGCTTCCAGTATTCACTGATTGTGATTTTTGTACCAAATTTTATTCGAATCGTTTCGTTCGTGAGATATCGTCTCCACTGATACACACACACAGACATCACCTCAAAAACGTTTTATTCGTATTCAGGGATACTTGAAATGTGCTCACCCGTCGAAAACTCGATTTCGATTTTTTGACTCCGTCGCTTTCCTTATACATTATACTACGTATATAAGGTGACTGCTCAGCTGACTTGTATGGTGAATTGCAATGAATAAATATTTTTCTCTCAATGCCGTATTTTTATTTTTTTCAAACCTACATCAGTAACATCAATGTAATAATAAATTAATCCATTTTCTACTGAATAGGTAATATTATATATTTTTGGTGATCAGAATGGAATATGTCAATGAAAATCAGCACAAATTCGTTTAATGATATTGGTCTGAAGAAATTACAACATGCTACACAATTTCATGATTTTCAGTGATTGATAACTTATTTAAATGTAATTTTATATGTGTCAACATGCTACAATGTATATACATAAATGTACTAATACGCTTCCTGATTATGCCATGATTAATCATTAATACTTTTATTGGTTTAATGTGTGAACTTAAATTAAGAATTAGCAAGGTACAAGTCAATTTGTTGAGACCACCGGGTCGTCATCTTATAAAAAAAATAATTTTCCAGGCCGCGATCTCACAATTGTTGAGAAGCACTTCATTATATTATGTATGTAGGGAAAGTAATAACGAATATGTACTTGTTGGGGAAAAAAATATCCAACAGTATTTTAAATTTGAACCGTTACATATTTTGTTCTGACAGCGTACAATATAAGTAAGTACTTAGTATTATATAGAACTGCTCTGAAAAATTGAAATTATACAAAGTACTAAAACTAACCAAGTTTTGTTCCCTATATTATGACACGAAACTGCGACTGTTCAAGCTTCACAATGTCCACTGTCACTTCACCATGACGATTCGTAAAACTCGCGTTCTATTTGGCAGTTTAATATATCGTCTGCTCATTTATTTATTAGAAAATAAAAACTGATCGTTCTATAATATTTTAGTTTAGTTATTTCGTCTTCTGTTTCTGGATGGAACCGTGATCGACTGCATGGAATAAATTATGTAACGTAAGAATATATAAGACAAAATTAAATGGAAGATTTGATTCGCCGTTTATTCTGTGGAGTGCAGCAAAGAAATTTTATTCGTAAGTAACACTTTCAAAATAAGCCCTTGAAATGATATTTATACTTGATCACGTGAATCTAATGTTTTGATTTATTTTTATTTCAAAAGAATTGTTGTAATAAGATACTTGTTTATTATTAGATGAAAAGTTCTCTTGTTGAATAATTAAGTTTGACATTGTACATTGGTTAATCAGCATCGTTTCTCCTGACGCTTATGAAATCTAATGAGATGTCTAACCGTTTCGTTTGGTTCCTATTAAAACTATAAGATCCCATGTGTTTACAAATTGGAATATGCTCTAAATAGGCTAAAATATTTTGTTAAACATAAAAACTATTATGTAACCAACACGGGAATTTCTATATAGGCTGATAATCTGTATGTATGTTTTTTAAATTCATGGAAATAACTTTTATAAGTTGTAATTTTATTACACGATTGCTTTTAAGAATAAACTGTGTCGAGTGTGGATACACTCGACTTTCTTATATTAGAATTTATTTTTAAGTATCTTGTGTTTTTTTTTATTATTATTGTTATTTATTTTTTCTTTGCAAATTTTGCTAGAAAAAAATTTGAAAACGTTGTTCAAAATGATTAGAATTGTAAGTTACCCTTTCATTTTAAAGAGCTTGAAAAAACGTTTCGATTGATACAAGTTTGACAATGTACTCCTTCGAGTGTGTATCGGGGGACTAGTGACGTCTGTCTCTAGCACAAAAATTATATCGCTGCTATTTTTCACTAGACTCTTTAAAACTTAAGTTTCTTAATCATTGAACCATACATAATCCCTTTTGTGCATGATTATGTCAAGATTTTTCCTATGCTGCTGCGTTAAAAAGTATAGAATTTCGAAGTTTTTGCTCGAATTTGAGAAAAAAAAAATTTCAATTTAGTTCTAGATTTTTTCTTTAACAAAATCGGATATAAAGTTTCCTGAAAATCCATTTTGTGCACAAGACATCGACGACAGACAGACGGGACCTTCTCTATATTACTATTCTCTACAACGATATTGAAATTTTTACCTTCTCATACGTAGTATTAAGAAAGTATTGTTTTCACGAAAATTTTCGATTTTGATGCCACTATGGTTTAGGACCTGAACACGATTTGACTATTTTTGGAGTGATGTCCGTGTGTCTATTTCTTGTGTAGACGATAGATGCCACATATATTAATTGGTATTGACGAAAATTTATATTCAGCTTTGTTAACAAAAAATATAGAATTAGATAGAATTTTTTGAAATTTTATATTTTTCTAACATAGCAGAATAAGGACAAAATTTGCCATAATCACGCATAAAAAAGGTTATTTATGGCTCAATGATTAAGAAACTTAATTGTTTCAATCATTGTAGTGAAAAACAGTCGCTATACAACTTTTTTATTCGTGAAGTTATTCTTTCTTTCTTTTTATCGACTCAGACCGTCCGACCTACCCGAAGATGTAAGGTATCTGCATGGACGACCGGGGCAGTGCCACCCAATTTAGGCCGAAACCCAATGAGGGCAACATCCACTGAGACCGTATCCACCTTCCCCTGCCACCAACCTCTCAGAAGGCCTTTCGGGCCTACAGATTTAACGTGTCCGTACTCCGCTTAGACATGGATATAGTTTGGGCAGCGCCAGGAATCGAACTCGGTTCTTTCGATGGCAATCTCGGAGCTCTAATCGCTGGGCAATCCCACCCTGTGACGTCATTTGTTCCCTTCAGGGTTACGCCCAGGGGGGTGCATTATATGTATTACGCCCAGGGGGAGCATTATCAATCGAAAGATTGATACAAATCAAGTCCTTTAAAATGAAGTGTAACATGCTGTACTTGCGGTCATTTGGAACAACGATGCAGATTTTTCAAAATTTTTCCTGTAAAATTAGCAAAAAATAAAAAGAAAAAACCACAAGCTGCTTAAAAATAAATTCAGGTGTGAGAAAGTCGTGTTGAACCAAACTCTAGTTAAGTAAGGGAAAATGCATGCTGAGTATTATGAAATGGTATTTCGACAATTACTTTGAAGCATTGTCTGTATCAAATCTCCCAATTTCATAATATATACTATATATAGAGAGAGAGAGAAAAAATATTCTCCCACACGTTAAGAAAAATATCCGTCTGTGTGTGAAACTCGAGAATGAATATATGCATACATATATATATCACTGGGAAATTTTATTTGTAGCAACGTTGTGTAAGGTACTACAACCGAGTATTAAACTTTGTCGATCGCATGATTAGAATACAGATTATTCGATTTTTTTTTATATTTATAGCATCTTCTGAAGAACAACAATATTTCCAATGATTACGCTAGCTGAAATAATGGTGAAGTGAATGTAGGGAAATAATAGTTTTGAACTACGTTATGGATATTGTTACGAATATACAAAATGTTTCACTGTGATTTACCTGTATCCAAATAATACATAAGCGACCTTTGTTTCTATTCGAGAAGAAAACACCTTTACAGGCAGCCATTCCTCTATTACGTAAATATAGGGTTGCCAAGTTTTGGAATATCGTAGCGGGGTTGACAGATTGGGTGATGTATCGCAAACTTAGTGACTTTTCGAATATTCTAGAACTTTTTCGAAATAATGAATATTCTTGAAAGATACGAGATCCTTTTGGAAGTTTCTACGGCGAGTCTATAAAAGGAGTCACCGCTCAATTGGAGAGTAGTTGACGTAATACGAGGTGTAGTGAATTGTGAGATCTCACAATTCAATACAGCGTCAATGTTTTGAAAATAGCACCTGCTATTTTGTGAATAAACTAAACATTGGATGGCTGCTTTATTGTATCCAGCAATTGTTAAGTGATCTTGCGAGATAGTTATTGATCTATTTATTCTCTGTATCAGTTTACGCTTATGACAGCTTTTAAATAAAAGCGTTTGGTTATCCAGACATTTGAACTCTTGTATCCTGGGGGTACACACACGATTTCAGAAGATACGCCCTAACAATATAAAGACTATTCAAATCGTATTGACACACACCACTCAAGTGTATACTATCCAGCGCATCAAAAAATTGAAAGACTGACAAAAAGCTGATGTTGGACTTTCCCTACAGAGAATGTATAAAACTCATAATATGGTATAATATTCATTGAGGATGTTTAAAACCTTATTTTTTTAATTTATTTATTTTATTTATTTATTTATTACTTTCCTTATATACTGCATAATGTATAATGAAAATTTTGTGACGGGGTCGAAAATTCGAATTCCAGTTTTCGACGGGAGAGCACGTTTCAAGCATCCCTGATCACAAATCACGAATAAAACACATTTTTGAAGTGGTGTGTGTGTGTGTGTGTGTGTGCATGTGTGTATGTGTGTGTGTGCATGTGTGTGTGTGTGCATGTGTGTGTGTGTGTGCATGTGTGTGTGTGTGCATGTGTGTGTGTGTGTATGTGTATGTGTGTGTGTGTGTGTCAGCGAGGCTATGGATACGATAATTGACGAACGAATGAACTGATTCGAACGAAATTTGATACAAAAATCACAATCCGTAAACACAGGAAGTCTATTGTTTTTATACACAATCGAATGTCCAGAACGCCCCTAAATTTTCAAGTGCAATTTTGAATAAATCGTCAAAAAATCAAAACCCGCTAATAAAGTTACGCAAATAGACATTTCTTATATAATTTTTCATTAGAGAACGATTGACATAAATTTTAGAACGCTAACATGATTCGCTTTCGAGATATTGCACATTTTTCAAAAAAAATTATCAAAAATTCATATAAAATAAAAAACAGGAAAGATAAATCATGCATAAGCATTGATTGTGAACACTTTCCAACTGAAATGCAATTTCATTTAAAAATTTCTAAAATGTGATACATTCAGTGGTGATATCTTTTACATTGTCACAGTACTACAGTAATTTATTATACTTAAATATTTAAAACTGTATCAAAATATAAATCAACTGATTCTCTATGCAAAATCACTGAACATATCATTCATATAACTTGTATTCCAGACTCCAGAGCTAAATAATTTTGTGTGAAAAAAATTCAGCAATTTTTTTGTAACTCATCTTATAATCGCTTCAGATATTTGCATTCTGCATAAGTTAAAATTAGGCTTCGTTGAAGAAATAATAAAAGTTTATTGATCATTTAAAATCACAACTATTGTAATTGCATAGGCACGGAATTTAGATACACAGATAATACACAGATACACAGATAATATATACACAGATACAAAAAAACTATTTTTGGGAAGACGTCTGTGTGTGTAAGGGTGTACCTGTGTATGTTTCTGTGTGTCTGTGAGGATATTACATCCACTCTAATTGAAAAACTAATGGACCGAGTTTCATAAAATTTGGTATGTTTTTTGTGGGATATCCTGATGTTCATTAGATTATAGTACGATTCGTTATAAAAGAATCTGCCTTCTTTGCGAAATGGCCGTCAGAAATTACCTTTATCCACTCTAGCTAAAAACTAATGGAACAAATTTAACAAAATTTGGTGTATAGTATTTCAATAACCTACAAGTGATTTATATACAAATTTGCCAAAATTTGGTATATAAATCATTTGTAAGTTATTCTAGTACAAAAATCGTTAAATATAAAAATAAAAGACTACGTGGGCCCAATTATATCAATTAAATTCCTATTTTGTACGTGATTTTTCACAACAAAAAGAATAAGACTAATCCCATTACTCTAGGACTAGCCATTCTTGAGATATTCTAGTTTTTTCGCGTTTTCGCTACGCCACCTTTGACAATAAGTCCAGCTATCAAATGAGAACCAAATTTAAGTTTAACGTGCAAATTCAATGTCATTTAAAATACGTATGGTTGTTATTTTGTGCAGATAAACTCAAATTATTATTGAAGAAATAAAGAGAACGTGAATATGAGTCTGCAGGGAAAGATATGTGCTGCCCACATCAGAATTTTTAACAATATTACAACAATGATTTATAGAAGTGAACGGGGATTAGTTGCAAGCCATTTCGAAAAAAATGCATGATCTATATTTAAAAATCCACCAAATTTTTGTAGAATAAAATGTTCAACAAATTTAAACTGTGTACCAAATTTTAACTCTCTAGGACGTAGGAAAGTGCATTTAAAATGCCATCAAATAAGTACTATATCATGAAGAGTTATATAAAATTTAAAAAAAAAATTGAAAAATTGTTATCTACCAAATTTATTTTAAAATGTGAAGCCTCTCTTATATACAAAATGATTAAACTCTTAGAAAGATATTTATTATATAAAATATCTCATTTTCCTTTCTGGAGGATATCCCAAAAGTCAAAATTTAATTGAATTTGTTTTTTCCCCATATTAAATCATTTTTAATTAAAAAAACTACTTAATATATTTTACTGAAATTTTTTTTATATATTTTATGGGATAATGTGAATATTTTCTAAAAATTTTGAAGCAATTTGTGAATTTTAAATTTGCTTAAAAAATGTTTGAAAAATTAGGTCCCATAGGGTTCAATGTATTTCATTTTTTCAACTCGGGTTCAATAAAAAACTAATTGGGTGATATTATTTATTTATATTCCCATAGGTCCCACAGACCGTCTGAGAAACATACTAAAATTTCATTTTGATAAAGTCATTTTAACGGCAGTTATCGTGCTAACAGGCAGACAGACAGACAGAATGAACAAAGTCATAAACACTTTTCAACTATGTTGTGAAGTGTTAAAAAATATTTCCTATTGAGAAACATGTTCACTTTTCACATGTAATACCATGCGATAAATTGGGTGACATCATTCTCTTGGATCTAGCTCGTTCCATTCATGAAAAAAGATACTTTGAGTAATACTTTTGTATTTGAACGCCAATATTCATTTATCTGCTGTAAGAATAACTTATTTCTTCGTCCATAACGCTTGACGAGATTTTGGCGACAAATTTGGTGGAATGTCGCCAACTTGGCGACTTTTTAAATGTTGCTAAATTAACGAAAAACTCGCCAAATGGATAAAAATGACGCTAAATCAATGATGACTCATTGATTATGACGACATGGAAAATGACGACTCACTGAGGAAAATTCAAAATCTTGGAAAGAATATAAACAAGAACTATAAAAATAATTTATTTTTTTTTACTGTAAAAGTAATAAATTCATTGCATTACATAAGGAAAGTCATGTGCGGCCCACATCAGATTTTTTAACACTTTACAACAAAGTTGAAAAGTGTTTATGACTTTGTTCATTCTGTCGGTCTGTCTGTCTGTCTGTCTGTCCGTTAGCACGATAACTGCCGTAAAAATGACTTAATCAAAATGAAATTTTAGTATGTTGTTCAGACGGTCTATAGGACCTATGGGAATATAAATGAATAATATCTCCCAATTAGTTTTGGATTGAACCCGGATCGAAAAAATGGAATACATTGAGCCCTATGGGACCTAATTTTTCAAGCATTTTTTAAGCGGATTTAAAATTCACAAATTGCTTCGAAAATTTTAGGCAATATTCAAATTGTTCCATAAAATATATTAAAAAAATTCAGCGAAATATATTCAGTAGTTTTTTAAATAAAAATTAAAATAATAATAACACCTCTTATATGAAGTGATCACGTGTCCATGATATGAAACGATCACATGACCCACTTCAAAATGATATATGGCATCCATCTAGTCTCAAAATCGTGATTTTTAAAGTTCTTTTTAATTCATATTGAGTGTTGTATCCGTCCTAAAACTACTTTATTTTTGCCTAAATTCTGTGCATCTACATACTTTAACAACGCAATGACAATATATTTCAGTTTAAATGCTCATACAAATTTGATTATTTCTACTATTAAGCCTATTTTTCACCTATGTAAAATGTAAACAGCAAAATATGTAGAATGAGTTGTATTAGAATCGCTGTAATTCTTTAACACAAAATCATTTAGTCCATGGAGTCTGCATGGCTGATATGAATGAAATATTCATTGATTTTAGAAAGAGAAGGACGATAATTTTCGATGAAGTTTTACGCATAGAGTTTAATTTTTTGTAGCTCCATGGTCTTAAACAAAATGTTTAAATAAAATAAATTATTATAGTATTGTGATGAATGACATGAATGGGGGAATTATTTATGAATGAAATGTTGCTTTTATAGAGAGATCCAGGCGTGTTATATTTTTATGACGTCATTTGAATGAATTTCAGTTGTTATCGATAAAGTTTTCAAATATAATAAATTATCGTAGTTTTATGATAATTCTAAAATTATTACCGAGGAATATATCACATTTTAGAGATGTTTAAACCAGGCAATTTATATTTTAATGCCGTCATTTGAATGAAGTTAATTTTTTTCGATGAAGGTTTAAGGTTTCAAATATAATAAATTAATGTAGTATTGTGATAAATTTTAAAATATTACCGAGGAATGTATTGCATTTTAGACATGTTTAAATAAAATTGCATTGAAGTTGGAAAGTGTTTCATAATCAATGCTTTAAGCATGATTGATCTTTCTTGTTTTGTTATGCGACGCTTGCTTTGATTTTCATACAATTTTCACGTTCTATTTTTGACTTTGCAATGGACCTACTCACGCTGAACTTGGACTCAGTTTTGCTGCTTTGTGACTTTTACGCCCGGGTAAGAGGGGCGTTGAAAAAGTTTTGGGCAGACCCTTGCTAATATACTGATTGCTACAAAAACTGTTTGCTATACATTTAGTGACCACTAGCGGATAAAGCCCCTCTCCCCCAGTAATTCATTAAATTGAGTTTACTTTCATAAAATAACTCGGATTTAAAATGAATTTGAAAGTGCAGTTTTAATGTAAGTTGCTATTTCATTTGGAGACTGGGCGTATTTGCAAAGATGACGTGGCAACAATGCGAAAAACTGTAAAATATCTCGATAATAGTCTTAGTGTAATAGGGTTGGTCTTATTATTTTCGTCGTTAAAAATTGCGTATAAAACAAGCATTTAATGGATATATTTAAGCATATGTAGTCTTTTATTTTAAATGCTAACGATTTTTGCGGCTCTTTTTCACTCGAATCGTACCAAAGTCTAATTAGCACTAGGGTAACCCGCAAGTGACTTATCTACAAAATTTTGTGTAATTAAATCCATTGGCTTTTGAGTTAGAGTGGATACAGACAATTTTTTAGGGCTATTTCGCAAAAAAATGCAGATTCTTTTATCCAGAATTGTACTAAAATCTAGTTAGACCAGGTCATCATCAGCACCACAAATAGACACAAATACGTCCAGACGCCACGTTAAAAATAGTGTTTTCGGGTTTTAGAGTACTCGAAACATGTGGACTCGTGTAGAAGTATTGGAATCGTGTCGAAAATTCGATTTTTGACACGATTCCAATACTTTTTCTATATTACCATATATTGTAGGGAAAATAATAAAACGTTTTTCAACATAAGTACGCATATTTCTCTAGAAATAATATTAAAACTGGAACATTTCCCATGCAGAGTTGACTTCTTTCTTCTAAAAAATTCGGATGTGAGCAGCAGCTCACTTTTCCTGCATACGTAATTCGCAAGACATACATTCGTTTTCTCCCTTTCTTTCATAATTTTTACATTGAATACAACTGCACAAATTAACATGGATAATTACTTTAAATCATATTAAATTCGTAGTTTTAATTCAATTTTTTTTTTCATTTAGCAGTTGACGTGTTAAAAATTCGAAAAACAAAAATATCTCGAGAACGGTTAGTTGTAGAGTTATGGGGTTGATCTTATTCTTTTTTATCGTTAAAAATTACATATGCAATTGATACATTTGAGCATACAAAATTTTTATTTTAGATTTTGACGATTTTTTATGGGCCATTTTGCAAAAAGGGCGGGTTTTTTTTTTCCGAGTTGCACTAAAATCTAATCAATACCTGGTACATCCATTTATCTACCAAACTACCAAATTTTGTGCAATTGGGTTCATTAGTCTTTTAGCTAAGGTGGATGCATACATTGCACAGACAGACAGACACTAAAAACAGTTTTTTTCGATTTCGAAAGTCGAAACGTGTAGATTCGTTGAAAACTCGAGCTGCGGTTTTCTTACGTTTCCAATACTTTCCCTATACATTACCATGTATTGTAGGAAAAGTAAAAATCTGATGTGGACAGTACATGACTGTACCTATAGGCTCAAATTAATTTTCATTTCATTGGGTTTACAGAAAGTAACATAGATACTTTTCTGATATTATATCCAATCTGGAATTCTAATGCATCTTCGTTGCATTTGATAAATTAATGAAATCTCCAGCTCCTCAAAATTCCAAATGAAAATATAATATCTCAAGAACAGTTCATTCTAGAGTCATGGGGTCAGTCTTATTCACTTTGTTGTCAAAATTTACATGAATTACGAGTACTTAATGTATTTCAACAATTTTAGTCATTTATTTCAGATGTTCACGATACTTGTGGGCCATTTCACAAAAGACGGCCTGTTGTATTTTTTAGAATCATGTCAAAATATAATCAGCTTACGATAATCGTCAAGAGATTTACCAACTCATTTTTTTTTTTAATTTCATCAAACAAAAACGTTTTCAGTTCCTCAAAATTAGAGAACTTAAATATCTCGAGAACTGCCAATCTTAGAGTAATAGTGTTGCTCTTATTCTTTTTGTTCTTGAAAATTGCATGTAAAACAAGTGTTTACTTAATTCATTTGAGCATTGTAGTCTTATTATGACGATTTTGACGAATCATTTCTCAAAAACAAGAAGATGCTTTTTTGCCGAATCGTAATTTTTGACGATGAAGAGCATAATACCAATCGCATTACTCTAGCATTAGCCGTTCTCGAGATATTCAGGAACCGCAGAGCTCCTATTTTATTTTACATACTTTATCCTTTTTTTTCCTCTATTTTCCTGATGATCTCTGAAAGAAAGTTATAAATTAATGATCCATATCTTATCGGTAAAAGAAAGAGAGAGAGAGAGAGAACTCTCAAAATATATATATATATACCTTTATTTTCCTTTTCTATTGCCTCCAAATCAGTACTTCCTTAGTGGAATTAAAAGTAAGAGAGAAAGAAGCAAAACATCCCCTTTTACCTACCTCTCGCCTGCATGTGGTCATGAGAGTTGTTGTTGTTGAGACCCAGACCGTCCGACCTACCAGAAAGGTGTAAGGTAGCTGTTTGGACGGCCGGGAAGTGCCACCCAATTTAGATCGGAACCCAGTGGGGGAGGCATCCACAGGGACCGTACCCTCCTTCCCCTACCACCAACCTCTCGGAAGGACTTACGGACCCACATGTTTAACGTGATCGTACTCCGCGTGAACACGGCGGCAGTTTTGGCAGTGGCTGGAATCAAACCCGGGCCTACCGAGTGCAACTCCAGCGCGCTAACCAATGGGCTACCGCGCCCTGTGGTCATGAGAGTTGTTGTTGTTGAGACCCAGACCGTCCGACCTACCAGAAAGGTGTAAGGTAGCTGTTTGGACGGCCGGGAAGTGCCACCCAATTTAGATCGGAACCCAGTGGGGGAGGCATCCACAGGGACCGTACCCTCCTTCCCCTACCACCAACCTCTCGGAAGGACTTACGGACCCACATGTTTAACGTGATCGTACTCCGCGTGAACACGGCGGCAGTTTTGGCAGTGGCTGGAATCAAACCCGGGCCTACCGAGTGCAACTCCAGCGCGCTAACCAATGGGCTACCGCGCCCTGTGGTCATGAGAGTTGTTGTTGTTGAGACCCAGACCGTCCGACCTACCAGAAAGGTGTAAGGTAACTGTATGGACGGCCGGGAAGTGCCACCCAATTTAGACCGGAACCCAGTGGGGGAGGCATCCACAGGGACCGTACCCTCCTTCCCCTACCACCAACCTCTCGGAAGGACTTACGGACCCACATGTTTAACGTGATCGTACTCCGCATGAACACGGCGGCATTTGTGGCAGCGTGCAAATCTAGCGCGCAAACCACGGGGATACCGCACCCGAGATGGCCAACAGCACGCGGCGTTCCGAGGTGGTCACCCACCAAGTACTAACCGCGCCCGATGCTGCTTCACTTCGGTGATCTAACGAGAACCGGTGTTTTCAGCACGGTACGGCCGTTGGCCCGTGGGCATGAGAGTGTAAAAGCTTGTGGATCTGGGAAAGGAATTGGAGGGACTGCATCATAATTAGATTGACATATTGGATTTCTGTTTATGTCACTCTATACATTAATTACCCCAATATATTTATAGGGACTCATTTTAAGTATCACCATCCTGTTATTTTTATATATTTTTATAGTTTTGTGGTACTTTAGTAGAAGAGTATAAATTAATAAATATTCTTTTAAACCAGATAATTTTTCACATAAATAGTGTGATTGAGCAATTCACTTGCATGCATTACTGAGAGTCCATAAGCATCTTTTTCCATCTGTCTCCATCCTTTAATTATTACTCAATTATATAATCTAAATTTGCTTATTTTCATATTTTAGTTCGAAATGTTTTACTTAATGTGAATACAAGTGTTAATTGTGATGTGTTAATAATACAAGTGTTAATTATGATGAAAATAAGATTATTGTTAAGAATGTGTAAAAGGCGAATGGGCTTCTTGGCATGCCGTCTCCCAACAAGGAGAAAACACATTGACAGGCAGTTATTGCTATATGTGAAAGTAGGGTTGCCTGACATCGGCGACTTTTTTCCTGTGCTTGATTCTAGATTTGTTGAAATATCGCCAACTTGGTGTGTTTTTGAAGGCACTAGACCTTTCTAGATTCATCCATTAGTTTCGAAGGTACGCCCTGTTTCTAGCGATTTCTTTGGAGAGTAGATAAGAGAGTCATCGCTCAGTGGGACAGAGTTGACATAATCTGATTCAAATTGAATGATGAGATATGTCAGTGTTTTGAGAACAGTTGTGTTTGACAGTTAGTTGAGCATTTTCTTAACTGTTTTGATGTAGCTGACAGTTATTTTGTGATCTTGTAAGATAGCTATAGAGTTATCAGCTGTAAATTGTTCCTGTTTGTGCTTTTTGGCGCTTTTAAATGAAAACGTTAGTTATCTAGAAATTCGGACACATTTTTGCATTCTAAGAGCACGCCCATGATTTAAGAGGATATGCATTATTAATAGTTAACAGTCTCATTTTGAATCTAAAACTTTTTTGAACATGTCAGGTTTTCAAATAGTTACTATGTTGAAGTTTATTTTAGCACACACTCACGTATATATATATATTCTAGAAAATATACTCATCATATTATAGATACATAAAGTTGAAAAATATTACCTCTTGCCCTCCTACTATCCATGGACACATGAGAGTCATGAAATCAATATTATTATTTACTATATGACTAAAGTGCCTAATGAAACATATATGTTATATTATCAGCTAACAAAAGACAATTCATTTACGAACTCTTAACAAAACGTATCTGTCCCACGCTTAAATATGAATAATTATATATATAATATATTTAATTCACATAATAAGTCCTACAAAGTGGCAGGGATTATCAAGGAAAATTGAACTTAATTTTTAAAGTATTGAATTTTCATCAATTATACATCATTTTCATTAATTCGACGTTCTTTTATCAATTTGGGAACATTTTCATTAATTTAGCGATTCAATGTGGTAACATTTAAAAAAGAAACCATATCTGACGCCAAGTCGGTACCTACAGATATGATGACAGAAATTCCATCATAACCGGTGGATATGTTATCCTTTAACAGATTTAGCTTCATTTGGATCAATTTGACTACATTTTTATCCATTTCGTGACATTTTCAACAATTTGGTAACTTTAAAAAAAAAAATATGTTATCAAGTTACCAATATCCCACCAAATGTTTCGCCAGTTGTTACGCGCGGACGGAGAAATGGGTTATTTTTATAGTAAATATTATTCATAACGTATTAATCGATGAATAAAAATGTAGAATAAGGTAATAAAAAATTTTTAAGCTCATATTTATTCTTGTACAGAAAAAATTTAAGTATTTTGATAATTAATTAGGAGAAAAATGCTCCATTTCTGCTTTTCTTATATACATAATGTATAAGGAAAGTTTTGTGACGTAGTCGAAAATTCAAATTCGAGTTTTCGATGGGAGAGCACATTTTAAGCATCCCTGATCACGAATCATACATTTTTGTGTGTCAGTGAGTCTGTGGAGACGATATCTCACGAACGAATAGAGCGATTCAAATGAAATTTGGTACAAAAATCACAATCCATGAATACTGGAAGCTTATTGTTTTTAAACCTAATCGAATGTTCAGAACCCTCCTAAATTGTCGAGTGAAATTTTGAAAAAGTCACCAAAAAATCAAAACCTTTAACAAAGTTACGCAAATAGACATTTCTAATGTAATTTTTCCTTAGAAAACGATTGACATAAACTTTAGAACGCTAGCATGAAACGTTCTCGAAATATTGCACTTTTTTTAAATAAATTTATCAAAAAAATCCCATAAATTAAAAAAAATATATTAACTGTTGAGAAACATGTTCACTTTTCATATGTAATATCATGCAATAAATTGGGTGACGTCATTCTCGTGGATCTAGTTCGTTCCATTCATAAGAAAAGATACTTTGAGTAATACTTTTGTATTTAAACGCCAATAGTCATTTACCTGCTATAAGAATAACTTATTTCTCCGTCCATAATGCTTAGCGAAATTTTGGCGCTGAATTTGGCTAAATGTCGCCAACGTGGCGACTTTTTTAAAGGTTGCCAAATTAACGAAAATCTCGCCAAATGGATAAGAATTACACTAAATCCGTGGAATTGACGACTAATTGACGAAAATTCAATTTCTTGGAAAGAATATAAATAGCTACTATAAGAAAAACCTATTTTTTTATTGTAAAAATAGTAAATTCATTGCATTATATAAGGAAAGTCATGTGTTGCCCACATCAGATTTTTAAAATCATTTTTGAACAACTTTTTACTTTCTTATAATTTGTATATTATAGAGAAAGTATTGGTTTCATGAAAATTTTCAAATTCGAGATTTTAATACCAATATATGTTTCAAGACCTCCTGAACACGTTTTAACTATTTTTTGAGTGATTTCCGTCTGTCTGGGGTCGATTCGTGTACACGATAGCTGCACAAATATTAATGAATTTTCACGAAACTTTGTATCCGTCTTTGTTATCAAAATATCTAGAACTAGATACAATTTTTTGAAATTCGAACGAAAACTTCGAAATTTATTCACTATTTTATATATTTTTAACATGACAGCATAGGGGGGGAAAATGACATAGTTATGGATAAAAGAGATTATATATGGATCAATGATCACGAAACTTAACAGTTTTCATTGTAGTGCAAAAAAGAAAACCGCTATACAATTTTTACTTTCCTTATATACATAATGTATAAGGAAAGTATTGTGACGGGGTCGAAAATTCGAATTCGAGTTTTCGACGGGAGAGCACGTTTCAAGCATCCCTGATCACGAATCAAACATTTTTGAAGTGATGTCTGTGTGTGTGTATATGTGTGTGTGTGTGTGGTGTGTGTGTGTGTGTGTGTGTGTGTGTGTGTGTGTGTGTGTGTGTGTGTGTGTGTGTGTGTGTGTGTGTCAGTGGGTCTGTGGAGACGATAACTGACGAACGAACGGACCGATTCGAACCAAATTTGGTACAAAAATCACAATCTGTAAACACTGGAAGCCTATTGTTTTTATACGCAATCGAATGTTCAGAATTCCCCTAAATTTTCGAATGAAATTTTGAAAAAATCGTGAAAAAATCAAAACCTATAATAAATTTACGTAAATAGACATTTCTTATGTAATTTTTCATTAGAAAACGATTGAC
This sequence comes from Amaurobius ferox, assembly GCA_951213105.1. Classification (NCBI taxonomy): domain Eukaryota; kingdom Metazoa; phylum Arthropoda; class Arachnida; order Araneae; family Amaurobiidae; genus Amaurobius; species Amaurobius ferox. The sequence goes on along the minus strand of OX578138.1, from coordinate 10,388,700 downwards.
ATAAATTTTAGAACGCTAACATGAACCGTTCTCGAGATATTGCTCATTTTTCAAAAAATTATCAAAAAGTCATATAAAATAGAAAAGAAAATTTCCTATTGAGAAACATGTTCACTTTTCATATATAATATCATGCGATAAATTGGGTGACATCATTTTCGCGGATCTCGCTCGTTCCATTCATGAAAAAAGATACTTTGAGTAATACTTTTGCATTTGAACGCCAATTTATCTGCTGTAAGAATAACTTATTTCTTCGTCCATAACGCTTGGTGAAATTTTGGCGACGAAATTGGCGGAAAGTCGCCAACTTGGCGACTTTTTGAAATGTTGCCAAATTAACGAAAATCTCGCCAAATGGATAAAAATGACGATAAATCAATGAAAATGACGACTCATTGTCGAAAATTCAATATCTTGGAAAGGATATTAGTATCTACTAGAAGAAAAACCTATTTATTTTACTGTAAAAGTAGTAAATTCATTTCATTATATAAGGAAAGTCATGTGTTGCCCACAGCAGATTTTTTTGTTTGTGATGTCATTAACTGCGTCTCGAAGAGGGGGGGGGGGCGAGTTACATTTCCCTGTGGGTACATTGTCAAACTTAGTATGAATCGAAAATTTCTTTCAAGCCTTTTAAAATGAAGGGTAATATGCTATAATTAGAATCATTTAGACCCACGATGCATATTTTTGAAAAATTTCTTGCAAAATTTGTAAGAAAAATAAAATGACAGGTTACTTAAAATTGGATTCTGGTATGAGAAAGTCGAGTTTAACCACACGCCAGTTACTTAAAATAGTTTAGGATGCCGTAGCCTTAGACTCTGGGAAATAACCTTCTATTGACGGAAAAATTATAATAGTTCTCCGTAGGCAAGGTATTGCTTCCCCATTTTCAGTTTCATTTTCAAATAATTTGAGAAGATGATCATGCTTTCAGATTTAAAAAATCTGATGTGGGCAACACATGACTTTCCTTATATAATGCAATGAATTTACTACTTTTGCAGTTAAAAAAAATGTTATTCTTATAGTAGATACTTATATTCCTTCCAAGATATTGAATTTTCTTCAATGAGTCGTCATTTTCATTGATTTAGCGTCATTTTTATCCTTTGGCGATATTTTTGTTAATTTGGCAACAATTAAAAATGTCGCCAAGTTGGCGACATCCCGCCAAATTCGTCTCCCAAATATCACCAAGCGTTATGGACGGAGAAATAAGTTATTCTTATAGCCGATAAATGACTATTGGCGTTCAAATACAAAAGTATTACTAAAAGTATATTTTTTCATGAATGGAACAAGCTGGCTCCACGAGAATGATGTCACCTAATTTATAGCATGGTATTACATATGAAAAGTGAACATGTTTCTCAATAGGAAATATATTTTTTTTTCTTATATGACTTTTTGATAATTTTTTTGAAAAATGTACAATATCTCGAGAACGGTTCATGTTAGCGTTTTAAAATTTATGTCAATCGTTTTCTAATGACAAATTACATAAGAAATGTCTATTTGCGTAACTTTATTAGCGGTTTTGATTTTTTGACGATTTTTTCAAAATTTTACTCGAAAATTTAGGGGGGTTCTGAATATTCGATTGCGTATAAAAACAATAGGCTTCCAGTGTTTACGGATTGTGATTTTTGTACCAAATTTCGTTCGAATCGGTCCATTCGGGCGTCAGTTATCGTCTCCACAGTCTCACACACACACACACATACTTTCACACACACACACACACATACTTTCACACACACACGCACACAAACATCACTTCAAAAATGTTTGATTCGTGATCAGGAATGCTTGAAACGTGCTCTACCGTAGAAAACTCATTCGAATTTTCGACCCCGTCACAATACTTTCCTTATACATTGTGTATATAAGGAAAGTAATAAAAAAGCAAGCATTTTTCGAATTTAGTCAATTTTTTATATTTTACCAAATTGCAATTTGATTGTTTCTATCTTTTTTATATTTAAATATACATATTTTAAGAAAAATATTTGTTACGTTCATTAAAATTCCTTTTGTTAAATGAAGAGAATCTCCCATATGGTGCGGCGCAACACCGGACTCCTCCGGGAGAGATGCCGCAATGAAGGGGTCTACAAAATAAATTATAATTGCTTATTGAGTATTTTAAATTTTATTTTATCTTAATACATATGTTTTCTAAATGTAAATACATTATTATGACTACATTAATTTCTTTTTCGTGCACCATGGATCTCAGAATACTGATTTTAAAAAAAAGTGAGTCATCTATTCCGGATTAACCCTATAAGTTTGTAGCCAGATTATAATTTTGCATACCTAAATTTAAATCTAAAAATCTGATGTGGGCAACACATGACTTTCCTTATATAATGTAATGAATTTATTACTTTTACAGTAAAATAAATAAGTTTTTCTTTTAGTCGATACTAATATTCTTTCCAAGATATTGAATTTTCCACAATTAGTCGTCATTTTCATTGATTTAGCGTCATTTTTATCCATTTGGCGAGATTTTCGTTAATTTTGCCACATTTCAAAAAGTTTGCAAGTTGGCGACATTCCACCAAATTCGTCGCCAGCATCTCGCCAAGCATTATGGACAAAGAAATAAGTTATTCTTACAGCGGATAAATGACTATTGGCGTTCAAATACAAAAGTATTGCTCAAAGTATCTTTTTTTATGAATGGAACGAGCTAGATCCACGAGAATGATGTCATCCAATTGATCGCATGGTATTACATATGAAAAGTGAACATGTTTCTCAATAGGAAATTTTTTTTTATTTTATATGAGTTTTTGATAATTTTTTTTTAAAAATGTGCAATATCTCGAGAACTGTTCATGTTAGCGTTCTAAAATTTATGTCAATTGTTTTCTAATGAAAAATTACATAAGAAATGTCTATTTGCGTAACTTTATTAGTGGTTTTGATTTTTTGACGATTTTTTCAAAATTTCATTCGAAAATTTAGAGGGGTTCTGAACAATCGATTACGTATAAAAACAATAAGCTTCCAGTGTTTACGGATTGTGATTTTTGTACCAAATTTGATTCGAATCGGTCCATTCGTTCGTCAGTTATCGTCTCCACAGACTCACTGACACACACACACACACACACACAGACATCAATTCAAAAATGTTTGATTCGTGATCAGGGATGCTTGAAACGTGCTCTCCCGTCGAAAACTCGAATTCGAATTTTCGACCCCGTCACAATACTTTCCTTATACATTATGTATATAAGGAAAGTAATAATGGATTTTTAGAATGTCCTTTGAAAGGTTAAAGTAAAGAAGTTATATTCAATGTATCTAAAAATTTCCAAAAGTTCTATTTGCAAATGACTTGCATAAAGCTCTGTTAATTTCTTCTAAAAAAGTAAGTGTTACAGCTTTGATTTTCTTTATTACTGGACTACAAAAATTGTGTTAAGATATATTATTGCTCAAAACTGAATAGTATTCATAAAAGTAAATCTCTAACTTTATGATTAACTACCGAATTGCTGATAAGTTTTATGTTGTAAAATGCAACTGGAAGTTATAGTTACTTATGTTATATTATTATTTTCCCAACAATACATAGTAAGGTATAGGAAGAGTATTGGAATCGTGCCGAAAATCGCAACTCGAGTTTTCTACGGATCTACACGTTTTGAGACCGCTAGAACATGAAAAAAAAAATTTTTTAGCGGGACGTCTGTATGTGTGTCTGTCTGTACAATGTGTGTATCCATTCTAACTTAAAAACTAATTAACCGAATTTCATAAAATTTTATAATTTTATAGGTAAATCAGACTTGTGCTGATTTATTAGGTACGGTTCGGGATAAAAGAACCTGCCTCTTTATCTATCTACTCTAGCGAAAATACTAATTTACCAAATTTCCCAAAATTTGGTAGATAAGTCGCTTGTAGTGCTGATTAGATTTTGGTACGATTCGGAAAAACAGAACCTGCCTTTTTTACGAAATGGCCCGCAAAAATCGTCAAAGTCTAACATAAAAGACTGCGTATGCTCAAATGTGTCTGTCCATTAAATGCTAGTTTTATACGTAATTGTCGACTATAATAATTACTCTAGGACTAACCATTCTTGAGATATTTTTGTTTTTTCGCTACCCCGCCTTTGAAAATACATACCTCTAGTTTCCAAACGAAAACGAAAATTGAATTATAAGTGCAAATTCAGTATCATTTCAAATAATTATGTGTGTTATTTTGTGCAATAAAACTCAATTTAATGAATTATTAAAGAAATAAGGAGAAAATAAACTTTGGACTGTCTCATAAACTTGAAACTCCTGCGCTGTCCACATCAATTTTTTTCTTGAATGCTTGATTTTTGTTTTCTATATAATACATGGGGATATATAGGGAAAGTATGGGAATAGTGTCGAAAATCTCAACTCGAGTTTTCGTCGAAGTTACACACTTCGAGCATCCTAGAACATGAAAAAACTTTTTAGCATAACGCCTGTGTTGCGTGTATCTGCCTGTCTGTGCAATGTATGTATACATACCAAATATTGATCAAACTAATTGACCAATTTCCCCAAAATTTGATAGATAAGTCACTCGTATAGGTTACTCTGGTGTTGATTAAATTTTGGTTCGTAATATTAGATTTCGTGTGAATCTGGAAAATTAATTTCCATTTTTTTTTTTGCGAAATGGCCCTCAGAAATTGTTAAAATCCAAAATAAAAAATCTGATGTGGGCAACACATGACTTTCCTTATATAATGTAATGAATTTACTACTTTTACAGTAAAAAAATAGGTTTTTCTTATAATAGATATTAATATTCTTTCCATGATATTGAATTTTCGACAATGAGTCGTCATTTTCATTGATTTAGCGTCATTTTTATCCATTTAGCGAGATTTTCGTTAATTTGGCAACATTTCAAAAAGTCGGCAAGTTGGTGACATTCCGCCAAATTCGTCGCCAAAATCTCGCCAAGCGTTATGGACGGAGAAATAAGTTATTCTTACAGTAGATAAATGACTATTGGCGTTCAATTACAAAAGTATTACTCAAAGTATATCTTTTCATGAATGGAACGAGCTAGATCCACGAGAATGATATCACCCAATTTATCGCATGGTATTACATATGAAAAGTGAACATGTTTCTCAATAGGAATTTTTTTTTTACTTTATATGATTTTTGATAATTTTTTTCAAAAATGTGCAATATCTCGAGAACGGTTCCCGTTAACGTTCTAAATTTTATGTCAATCGTTTTCTAATGAAAATTACATAAGAAATGTCTATTTGCGTAACTTTATTAGTGGTTTTGATTTTTGACGATTTTTCAAAATTTCACTCGAAAATTTAGGGGGGTTCTGAACATTCGATTGCGTATAAAAACAATAGGCTTCCAATGTTTACGGATTGTGATTTTTGTACCAAATTTCGTTCGAATCGGTCCATTCGTTCGTCAGTTATCGCCTTCACAGACTCACTGACACACACACACACACACATACTTTCACACACAAACACAGACATCACTTCAAAAATGTTTGATTCGTGATCAGGGATGCTTGAAATGTGCTCTCCCGTCGAAAACTCGAATTCGAATTTTCGACCCCGTCACAATACTTTCCTTATACATTATGTATATAAGGAAAGTAAAAATGACGCATTCTCAAATGTATTGTTTTATACTCAAATTTTGACAACGTAAAGAATGAGACCACGCCCATAAAATGGACCATTTTCGAGATACTTAAGTATTTTTAATTTTAATGAGCTTAATGTTTATCACTGTCGTTAAAAAAAAAACTATGTGATGAGATTTCTTAAAATTCAGGAGTTAAGTCCCATGTTGGTTATCCTGATGAGATTTTGGCATAATTCACAAAAATATAACCGACCCTTTTTTATTAATGGCCCACAAATATTGTGAAAATCTAAAATAACTGACTAAAATTGCTGAAATATATTAATTATACACTTGTTCTTCATGTAGTTTTTTGCAACAAAGCGAATCAGACTGATCCAATGGCTCTAGGTTTTCGAGACATTTAAGTTGTTTGGAATTGGAGAAGCTGAAGACGTTTTAAAATTCATAAAGTTGCCAAATGAAACGAAGATGCATTAAATATAAAAATGTATTTATGTTATTTTCTGCAATTAAACTCAATTTAATATACTTTGAATTAAAAAAATCTGATGTGGGCAGCCTATGACTTTCCTTGCAGACATTCATTTTCTCTTTTTTTCTTTAACAAATCATTAAATTGAGTTTAATTAAACAAAATAACACAGAATTTGCACTTTTCACCGAATTTGCAATTTTCGGTTTTATTTGGTAATTGAATATTTTTTTTAAAGGCGTCATAACAAAAATGCGATAAAACTCAAATATCTCAAGTCATATTCTTTTCCTCGTTTTGCGTCCAAACAAACATTTGAGAGAACGTAGTCTTTCAATTTAGGCTTTGGTAATTTTTGCGGACCATTTCGTAAACAAAGTAGGCGGGATCTTCTTTTCCGAATCATACCAAAATCACCAGGGTATTCCACAAGTAACTTATCTATCAAATTTTGTGAAATTGGATCAACTAGTTTTTTTAGCTTTGCAATTTTTGCGAGTTATTTCGCATGAAAAGGTGGGTTCTTTAATCTTGAATTGTACTAAAATCTAATCAGCACCAAGTTTACGCACAAACCTACCAAAAAAAATGACTTACCTACCAAATGCTTTGAAATTTGGTCAAAAAGTTTTTCAGTTAGATACATTGCACAGACAGACACACAGACACAAACGTCACGCTAAAAATAGTTTTTCGTGTTCTAAAGGTCTCAAAACATGTAGACCAGTCGAAAATTCGAGTTGCGATTTTTAGTATGATTCCAATACTTTCCCTATATATTACCATGTATTGAAAGTAAAAATTAGAAAATGAATTTGAGTCTGTATGGAAAGTTATGTGATACCCACAGCAGACTTTAAAATTTGTTGAACATAAATCATTATTTACCTTTGGCCGTAGAAAGTCAAAAAGCTTGTCCAGTTTAGCAGGCCAAAGTCGGCAGTTGTAGAACACGACGATGGAACTCGAAAAGAGTTACTCTACATAAATGATGCTGAACAGGGCGGACTTATCTTTAACGAGGGCAAAGATTTTGGAGAACTGCCTATGATCCGAGTTGGCAGTACCCAAGAAGGACTGAACACAAGGAATAACGTCTCGAACTAAGTACCATCTTATGTATATATTATGATGTTTTTAGCACGACCCCTGGACGAAGGTTGATGGACATTCCATAAAAGTTACCAAAAAACACACCTACAAAGTTGCTTGTTTAAAAGTTTCTAACCGCAATACTCTGACCTACCTAACCCAAACTGTGCCGATCTAACTAGTTAGCTCACAAAACAAGAATATTACAAATCAGACAAACACAAAGCCCAATGAGAAGAGATCGAAGAAGGGACAGTCCATATAAGTTCTAGCTTCCCAATACAGTCTTCAAATATCACCTTGTTGCTGGGAAACTTTATCCTGGGCACACTGAAAGATGACTTGAGTTTATAACATCAGCACTACAAATGGGACACACATTTGTTGGGAGAATTCTTATCTTATTAAGGTTCAGCCATTATAACCCGTTTTCAATTTAAAATTGTCCACTGCCTCCCTGCAAAGTTGGTTGCTAAATGTCTTCCAGCTATCTTGGATATTTACCCAAACTTTGCCTCTTGATTTAATTTCCAGGTCTATTTTACAATTCTCCATAATTTTACTATAAACTAATTTTCTGCATGACTCCGGTGGAATAGGGACAAGATAAACTAGGATACCCTTTTTTTTTTTTACCAAAACTTCAGCTGGCTCATTACCGTCAATTCCTATATGTGATGGCATCCACTGAAATATTGATTTGCTCCTACTTCTAAGAAAATCCAGAATCATTTTCAGTTATGGTCGATAAGATTAATTTCCGAGAGAGCTTAAATGGCTGCTCTGAAGTCCACAGCTTTTCAAAATGAGTCACTTCTAAATTTAAGGTAATCTAATTGCCAAAACGATGGCATAGATTTTTGCATTAAAATGTATGGCCCGATAAGGACATATTAAGCATACCCGTCTGTATTTATATTCCAGTCCACTCAGGTTCTGAGTACTTTTCGTTAATCATACATAGTTCAGTTGCTCTCAAGATCTGGGATGCCTCTTTTCCCAGCATCGTTTACTGTCATGGCTTAGATCTATATACTTAAGGGTGTAATATTTTTGTACTATACATTTGCATCATTTAGTATCTTTTGACACGCTTCAACAGGAGAAATTTGCATCTTTATGCAACTTGGTTGACAGTCTCGGATCCAACTAGCTCGCTTTTGACTGCTCCCTCCAATAATGAGCCGAAGGTATGTATGTCTTAAAGTTGTTTGGGTACAAAAACTCTAAATAAGACCTCGCAGCGACCAACTTGGCACCGGCTAATCTTAAGATTGGTAATATCCTTCTTTGATAGCTTTGTTGCTTGTAATTTAACATTTAATGAATAGTAATTAATCAACAGTGTGAATTTGTGATATATCATGCTTATTATATACTATATATGGTATAAGATTGAGACTCTTGAAAATATTATGAATGTATTTGAAGTATGCATTTGTTGTATGTAAATAATATGTATAAATATTTTTGTATCGGTGTGCGTTTCTTGAATTGTTAGGAATCAGTTTTCAGTGTGTACAACTGTATCTCTATCCTTTGGGGACGTTCCTTCAAAATCAGCAAGAAAGAATGTGAAAAATCACACACACACACACAAAACAGGCGCTTCTTGAACTGACTTAAAGGAAATATGAAATTATATAACTGGCACCTCATAAAAATATAAAATTAGATGTGTGTAAAGTTCTCGTATTTAGTAATTCAGTGGGAGATTGGGATAAAGCCAGGAGAAATCGAGATCAGGTCAAGGGAGTTTGGGATCAGGCCAAGAGAAATCGGGATCAGGTCAGAGGAAAACGGGATCAGGTCAGGGGAAATCGGGATCAGGTCAGAGGAAACTAGGATAAGGTCAGGGGAAATCGGGATCAGGTCAGGGGAAACTAGGATAAGGTCAGGGAAGTTTAGGATCAGGTCAGGGGAAACTAGGATCAAGTCAGGGGAATCTGAGATAAGGTCAGCAGGGGAAACTGGGATATGACCAAAGGGAGTCCGGGATAAGGCCAGGGAAAATAAGGATATGGCCAAGGGAAAATTGGAATCTGAAGTAAGGTATCCGAAAACTGGGTTTTAAAATTATTCTTTATTTGTCTACCTCTACACAAATATGAGATGTCTCGAACCTCCCCATGCACAAGTCTGTCCTACTTCTACAGAAACATGATGTGTCTCAAACCTCCCCACACACAAGTCTGTGGGGAGATTCAAGACATCCAGACGTTGAGTGCCATCGAGATCAGACCTATAAATCAATAAAATGAAATAAAAATATAATAAAATAGCAAAAAAATTAATCACATTAGTATAATAATATATGTGTATCATAATATAAAAAAATTGATATATATATATAAAAGAAATATAATACAAGTATAATATAATATAATAATATAAAATAATAATATAATATGTGCAAATCAAAAGAAATTTAGCGAGAATACAAAAAAATAGACTTTTAACTCAGGATGCAGCAGTGTTCCGTCACTGCTTCCGTTGAAAAAAGCTATTGTAAGTATCCACAAAATTTCGGTCATTGCATCTCAAAATCGACATAAATATAGTCATAAAAGAAATCATAATATAAATCAAAATATAATCATAAAAGAAATATAAATAAATGGAATGCAGTGTGTGTATCGAAAACTTTGTTATAAAAGTAGTATGGTTTCGGAAACAGAACGGGTATTTCTTGGGACGTATGTCAATATAGTTTCTAAAACTCATCACACAGAAGTTAGAAATCAAACAAACGAACATCTGCATTTAATAAGTTGCTAAATTAAATTCATTTTATATTTATTTTATTTAGCATATTTTTTAAACTTTTGCTTAATTTAAAAATTTTTATTATGTGTAGCTACAGAAGAGGAGAGATTTTTGAGAAGTGGAATACGATTATTATTATTATGATGCATTATTAATAATAATAATGAGTATATACAATTATGAGACACAAGAAAGCAATATGACCCTGGGTGCGGTCCCGAGGCAGTTAAAACAGGTGAATAGACGTGAACCTGACCCGATTGCTGGATCCATCGTTATGGAACTTTTACCGTCAAAGTCCCCACGATCGCATCCACATTTGAAAATGATAAAGATTTTGAGCCTTTTTTTGGCGTATCCGTCCTATGACCGTCTTATTGCATGCCTAATATTTTAGCATTTTATTTCGACTTCCGGATACTTTTTCAACAAAAGAGGTCTGGCACGATTATGCTTTTGACAAATCGATTGTCTATTTTATGAACAACACTAGATGCGGGTTTGAAATGAGCGGTTTCCGGTGTAACCTTGGGTGCACCCATCTTTGTTATAAGCGAAACGTTTATTAAAACGTCCGCTATTTGGTTCCGGTGTTGTTTGAGGTTTGCCACCAGGCATCGGGAAAATGCGCCTGGGCAACGGCGGGTACATTTTCTATTAATAAATAAGGAAACGCCTGTTTTGAACAAAAATCGTTCTCATACTCGCAATCAATAATTTCTAACGCAACTGTTTGTTGAAAATTCAGTGTGCGCCGTATGAGCGGCACCAGATAGTGCCATCAACAATCGCACAAATCTGTCTTGAACGAGAAGTATTTCGACTTCAAATAACTAAAAAACTAATTCGAGTTTATAAAAAATCTCGCCTCCATCCCAGGTCCTGTTAGATTTTTCGCTACATCTTCCTTTATTATTATTATAGATGTCTTCTCCTGTAAGTGGGATGGGAAACTTTATTACTGTTGAAGTTTATTACTTCCAGATATCGACTTTATTTTCTTTTCATTGCTATTCTACTACGAATTTATAAAGAAATAGTTTAAAACATATACTTCCTAAGAATGAGGTATTTTTTTTACTTTCCTTATATACATAAAATATAAGGAAAGTATTGTGACGGGGTCGGAAATTCGAATTCGAGTTTTGAAATGTTACGACTTTTTGAAATGTTACTAAATTAACGAAAATCTCGCCAAATGGATAAAAATGACGCTAAACCAATGAAAATGACGACTAATTGTCGAAAATTCAATATCTTGGAAAGAATATAAGTATCTACTATAAGAAAAACCTATTTTTTGTACTGTAAAAATAGTAAATTCATTACATTATATAAGGAAAGTCATGTGTTATCCACATCAGATTTTTTCTTATTGATTTCATCATTGTCATTATCCAATAAATGAAAATGATATACATTAAAAAATTAGAGTCCTCGACGTCCTGCGTGACGTTACGACGACGTTACAAGCAAAATAGAAGAAATTTGGATTGAGCTGAAATTTGGAATGGACAAACACATCTCAATTACAGAGTAATTAAGATAAAATTTTCGATAGATGTTTCGATAAAATTCATACTTCAATTTCAGGATTGTCTAAAGCTTCGGTTTTAATTTTATCGCTGATGGGAAACGGAGCGTAACGGACGTTATTTTGAAAGCTTTACCTAATATAATAAAATGTTATTTTATGTTTTGTCGGATTATGAATATATAAACATTATTTCAATTGAACTTTATCGAACTTTTTCGAAAAATATTTAAAAAAGTATCTGTCCGAACGAGTTTTTTCTTTTTCATTAAGATACTTTTACTCGAAATATCTTCGAAACTAGTTAAAAAAAAAGTTCTGAACCGAATCCATAGCACAATTTCTTCATAATGAATTTTCATAATGAAAATACATCAAAGTCAAAGCTATTTCAGTTTTATTTTGTGACATTGGCGAATTGAAGATTCGCAATTGTTAATCTTAATTTTGCATTTGAAAATATATCACACTATGTGTATTTTAAGCTATTTCATTTTTATTTAGGTGCATCTGAAAATTGAAGATGTAAAGAATATGAGAACTCTAGTTTTGGGCAGGAATATCTTCTCATTCTAATGAAATTTTATATATTTCTGATTTGAAACTTTCATAATGGCGAAAGGTTCAAGCTGCCGACAACCGAGAGAACTTGGAACCATGGCCAAATTTAAAAAAATTCGAACTGGTTTTTTAGTTAAGCGAAATTTTGAGACTGTTTTACACAAATCGGTTCTGTAGTGATCGAAAATAATATTATAATTTTCATCTTGATCGGAAAGATGAACGCCCTTTCAAGGCGTTTTGAACCGAATACATAAGACCTGTCTATTTAATTTTCATTGTGAAAATACATTGAAACATGCTTATTCAGTTTTATTTGGTTGCGACAAAGAATTGAATTGCAACACGGTTCTAATTTTTGGCAGGAATAGGGAGCATCATTTTAATAATAATAAAATAAATAATGACTCTATTTCTGAAATATTTTATGAATTTTTAATAGAGACTTCATTTAAAAGTGACATCGTTGTACTTCTCTTTCAGCAGATCTTAAAATACAAAGACAAATCAGATCCCCAGAGTTCAGGGTCCGAAGGACGTAAATTTTTATACGTTCCATGTAAAAATCCAATTTGAAAAGAATTTTTATAAAATTACAATCAATGGTTAAATATAAGAAGAAGGGGAATAAAAATGATGTAAAATAAAGAGATAACGGAAATATATTTAACTGTTTTATCTAATTAGTTCTATTTTAATTGGATAAGGCGATACAAAAATCCAAAATTTTATTTGCTTCCTTAAATGATTCGTTATGAGAATGGACGATTGGGGGAATAGGGATATATCCAGGGAATATAGATGTTTAAAAAAGTATTTAGCCATACTTTTTTAGGCGTGATCATTAAAAAAAGTATTCATATATATATATATATATATATATATATATATATATATATATATATATATATATATATATATTAAAGTTAAATGCTTTTATATATATATATGTGTGTGTGTGTGTGTGTGTGTGTGTGTGTAATATAAGCTTCAATAGTCCATGGACGAGACATTTCACGTTATCAAAATCTACTTTAATATATGATACTGGAAACAAATGTAGTTACATAGGCTGGCCGAGCTCACGATCGTCGACCTGCTCTCACAAAATCTCAATGTGATCTGCGTTTGTTCACATAATGTACAGTTACATCGGAGGGGGAGAGATATGAGGTATGGGACACATGCTGTCTTCCCGTTTTTTAGGTTTTAAAAAATGTGATGGTGAAGCAGTTTCATATGAGAAAGTTTACGCAAAAGTTAAGATTCGTGACCATATATGGTATGGTCGAGGTAAAGAGGAAGTGTTGGTAGACTTTGTTAATATTTATTAGTGGCTTGGGATGGAATTTAATATAGATGCAATACGTGCTGGACATGAAAAGGGAATTTGGAATAATAAGTATGAAAGAAAATGACGCGTTATTGGGAAAGGCTTAAAATTTCTGTATCATATATATATTTTAATACAAAATGCACAATTTATATAAAGCTCTCAATAAGATTCCACAGCACCTCCAAGAACCTTATGATGTGCACACACATAAGCTAATAAAATAAATTGCGGTTACGTGAAGTCTGAAACAACCCGTACACATTCGTGCAATTCTAATAAATATTTCGTCTTACCTTCAGAAATGGAATCAAACTTAAGCTTTTCAGTTTAAAACCTTGAATGAGCTATCTCAACTTCAGGCACTTGAAGAATAAAGAAACATCTCAATAGGTTTCAGCTGCACGTCTTGGACCCTGTATATACAGACATAAGTTAATGAAATAGGTTCTATTGCCTGAAGTTTGAAACAAACTGTACAGACTTTCTTACCTCGAGAAAATGAGCTCTTTCAACTTCAGGCACTTGACGAATAAAGAAACCTCTCGATAGGTTTCGACTGCACGTCTTGGAACCTGCATATAGAGACATTAGTTAATGAAATAGGTTCTATTGCCTGAAGTTTGAAACAAACTGTACAGACTTTCTTACCATGAGAAAATGAGCTCTTTCAACTTCAGACACTTGACGAATAAAGAAACCTCTCGATAGGTTTCGACTGCACGTCTTGGAACCTCCATATACAGACATTAGTTAATGAAATAGGTTCTATTGCCTGAAGTTTGAAACAAACTGTACAGATTTTCTTACCATGAGAAAATGAGCTCTTTCAACTTCAGGCACTTGACGAATAAAGAAACCTCTCGATAGGTTTCGACTGCACGTCTTGGAACCTGCATATACAGACATTAGTTAATGAAATAGGTTCTATATTGCCTGAAGTTTGAAACAAACTGTACAGATTTTCTTACTATGAGAAAATGAGCTCTTTCAACTTCAGGCACTTGACGAATAAAGAAACCTCTCGATAGGTTTCGACTGCACGTCTTGGAACCTGCATATACAGACATTAGTTAATGAAATAGGTTCTATTACCTGAAGTTTGAAACAAACTGTGCACGCTTTTTTACCTCGAGAAAATGAGCTCTTTCAACTTCAGGCACTTGACGAATAAAGAAACCTCTCGATAGGTTTCCACTGCATGTTTTGGAACCTGTATATACAAACATAAGTTAATGAAATAAGTTCTATTACCTGAAGTTTGAAACAAACTGTACACGCTTTCTTACCTCGAGAAAATGAGCTGTTTCAACTTCAGGCACTTGACGAATAAAGAAGTCTCTCGATAGGTTTTGGCTGCACGTCTTGGAACCTGTGTATACAAACATAAGTTAATGAAATAAGTTCTATTACCTGAAGTTTGAAACAAACTGTACACGCTTTCTTACCTCGAGAAAATGAGCTGTTTCAACTTCAGGCACTTGACGAATAAAGAAGTCTCTCGATAGGTTTTGGCTGCACGTCTTGGAACCTGTATATACAAACATAAGTTAATGAAATAAGTTCTATTACCTAAAGTTTGAAAGAAACTGTACACGCTTTCTCTTGTAAGTTATTATTTTTGTAAGTTATTATTTTACAAGCAGCAGTTTTAGTGTGGGATAGCCCAGTGGTTAAGACACGAGGATTGTACTTAGAGGACCCGAGTTTGATGGGCCGAAGCTGAAAAGGACGATCATGGCCCGTTTCTCCTAGCCCAATCTTGGAGCTAGTATCTGAGCCTGATCTACACCTATAGAATGTAAAATATAATAAGTTGAAAAACAATAACAAGGAAGATCAATCATACATAAAGCATTGATTATGAAACACTTTCCAACTAAAATGCAATTTTATTTAAACATCTCTAAAATGCTATACTTTCAACAGTGATATTTTAAAAATTATCACAATAATATAATAATTTATTACAATAATACAATAATTATTATATTTGAAAACTTTATCGAAATCAAATGAACTTTATTCTAATAACGCCATCCATCACCTGTCTCTATATATAAAAGTAGTGAAAATTTCTTTCGCAAACTTTTTTCCATTCCTGTCATTCCGCGGGAATATTTTTAAAATTATCACAATACTACAATAATTTGTTTTAATTTAAAAAGTAAAACCATGGAGGTAAAATTACTTTCTAACTCCATGAATCAAAAAAGCAATAATATGGAATCGTCTGCTATGTAAAATCAATGAATGTTTCATTCATATCAGCTCCAACTTCATTCATTGCAGACTCCAGAGCTAAATTTTGCGTTAAAGAAAATCAGCTATTCTTATGCAACTCATCTTACAGCTTGATGTAAGATGTTTACATTCCCCATATGTGAAAATTAGGCTTCGTAGCAGAAATGATCAAAATTTGATGATCATTTAAATTCTAAAATATTGTAATCCTGTTGGCGCAGTATATACATGCACAGAAAAAAAATAACAAATAAAGCGGTTTTAGGACGGATGCAACACTAAATATAAAATAAAAAGAACTTTGAAAATCACAATGCTGACACAAGATGGATGCCATAGTTTGTTTTGAAGGGGGTCACGTGATCTTTTCATATAATATGGGTGCAATTAATATTTTGATTTTTATATAACACATCTGATGTGAACAACACATGACTTTCATTATATAATGCAATGAATTATTATAGAATGCAATTAATAGGACAGTAGTGTATATAAGGGGGTTCTGGTTCAACCGGTGCTATACTTTAACATGGGCAAATTCCGGTGCTATACTTCCCCATGTTAAAACATAGGTGAACCGGATGGAGAGAGGGCTGGCTTCATCTTGCTACGTGATGTTTCTATGAATGGAGATTTTTATCAGTCAGTAAGATATGATGGTTTTTTTCTTCACAGTATAAATCTAATCTTTGCTTGCAAATTTCATTTCGTATCTTGGACATTCCCATCTGAAATTAATATTATATTAATTACATTATTAATAATATAATATTAATGATTTTCGATTAATATTATATTATTGATATTTATTATTAAATTAATATTTATAACTTACCTGACGTTTGCTGGACGGTGCTGCCACCAAGCGGCATTTTTTTTAATTTCCAACTGTAAAACACATACCTACCGACGGACAGGCTCGAACCCGGGACTGTTAGAACACACCACGAGTCCGCTAGCCATCTAACCGCCGGCGGCTGATATCTAGATTCTTATCGAGAAAGTTTAATCTGTGAAAGTAAACGGAAGATAGATTATTTTCAGGGCTGTGTTAAGAACATTTTGAATGGAGTAATTAGAGAGAAGCTATATTTTGTAACAGGGAATGTATTTTATAAAAGGGATGCGGTACTTATTAATTTTTCGATGTGTTTTAATACAATATGTTAGCAATCTCTTCGGAGTGTTTTGGTATATAGCAATATTAATTTATAATAATAAAGCGATTTCGTATGTTTAAAAACAAAATCTTATAGTAAATTATACTTAGGTATTTTCAAAAATCGTGTTAAAAGGATTTTATATCAGGAATAGGATTCGACCATTTTAACTGTAATTGAATTTTAATAAATTTTTAATTAAATAATTAATTTTTGTAGTAAACCAGTACTCATAGGATGAATTTTAAAGTATCGGGAGATTTCTTACACTCCATAGTTAAATAGCATATAGCATTTTTAACAAGAGATGTTGAAAATTTTGCAACTATGTTTTAATACTTTAGGAACAGGATTTGGCCCTTTTAGAAGAGGTGTTTGCCGCGTGTATACCATCAAAGGTTTTACTGACATGTTTTGAAAAGCATCCATGATTTTAGGGATAGGTTATAATACTTACTGAACACGTTTCGAGAATTTTTTTTTAATTTTACTGTGAATGCTGTCCGTTTTTTTTAATGATATTCATAAAACAAGTTATGAAACGAGTATAGTTAACGCAAAACCTTAACTGTTTTAAATCACACTGAATGTCTATTCTCACTGGAATGTGAACTGACATACCATGCGAGATTTTAATGGCAGGTTATAATACTCACTGAACACGACTCGAGTACAATTTTTTTTAACTAAAAAAATGTATTCACCGAATTCTGCGATGAATTTCCTGGCAATATAGCAAAAGTACTATGTGAGATTTTAATACATCCTTTAAAAATTTTACTTGCTCCTAAACACGAATTGACTATTTTTTCTACGATGCTCCATAAATCTTCCGATGGAGACGCTGGAATATTAATGAATTTTAATTCAGTTATAAAAATGAGGTAAATTTAACGGTAAAGAGTGAAATAGCATATGTCATGCATGATATAATACATTGTATACGATTTAACCATTTTTAAAGTGATGGGTGTAATTTCAACACCGAGGTTTAGAATTTAACAAGCAAAGGCACACGCATCGAGCATTTCCACAGACATCGATGTATCCAAAAATTTTATCACTAAGTTTAAAAAAAATAAAACATTGAATATGATTTGACCATTTTTACAGTGGACATTGCAATTTTAGAACTATTATAGAATTTTAGAAGTGAGTGTGCAGTTTCGACTATTTTTACATGATACCAAGACATTTTAAAATCAAACGAATAGGAATCGACCATTTTTCACATACGTGTACCTATAGATTTTAACACTCTGTATTTGATGGATTTTTTTTCAACCAACACCCCTTTAAGCTATCCACTGCACAGGCCCACTCAATCTGTTCTTACCAAAGAACGTAATGCTTGGTGGATATTTTAAAGAATTATCTAAGACAATAGTTTCCATCAGAAATATGTATATGAGCGATTTCTACATTAGAAATAGCAAGAATATGGTAAGTTGTATTATAAGGTATTTTGTTTAGAGGGTGTATTGCGTATGGATCCAATGATTACCGGTTTTAAGACATCTTTCTCTACAAAAAGATTTTCTTTCATGGACTTAGTGAAACATTTATGTTTAAGGATTAGCTTATAATGCATTTTAAGATAATTTTATACTAGTTACATTGATTTTCAGTGGCTGTGTACAGATTTTTTTAATGAATGCTAAGGGGGTTTTTTTTGTTGTTGTTGTTCTTTTTTCTCATATGTTAGGGGAAAATGGGATTTCTTTACGTGTGAAAAGGTATTTTTTTGATATACTTAGTTAATTTTTAAAGGATTGGGAGGGAATTATTTCATTAACATCTACTAATTATAGTAGATGTGGGGGAAGATTTTAATATATCTTAGTGAATTTTAATTTAACGAGGACTTATTTAATGTATTTATTGTGATTATGAATGATTCGGCTATTTTAATAGGATTTGTGTGTTGAAGACCCAGACCGTCTGACTCATCCGAAGCCTTGAGCAACCATTTGGACGGCCGGATGGGATTAGTGTGTGTAATTATGACAACACATACTCAGTTATAGGTAAGGACCTTATCGCAGCCTTGGCGTAGGGATATTAAAAGCGCTACTTTTTCTTGAATGAATGGAGAAATTATCAAAGATATTTTTCAATTGTGCCATCTATTAACATTTTTTTAAATTTTTTTTTCATTTAGAAACAGTTAATTCTTTTAATTGTTTAACTAAATAAGTCTATTAACCACAACTTACCATTCGACATTCCAATGGATTTAAAACCCTAAAATTTCATTATTTTACCAAATTGTGCAATACTTAATGAATTTTCAGGAAACTTTTCATTATTTAAAGGAAATTTACCAAATTACATGTCCCTTAGTACATGTTTGAGGAATTAAAGATATGTTTTTAAATGCCATATACTGTCTAAGACTTTTTTTTTAATTATGACATTTAATTGAAATTTAGTAAAAATTACTCAACACTTGGCACATGTTTGAGAAAATAGAGATATATGTTTTCGATATTCCAAGAGGTCAAAGACCCTAAAATTTTACTATTTTACCGAATTGTTTTGTTCTTAGCGAATGTTTGATGAACTAGGAGTAATGGAATTTGTAATAATTGCACAATACTTAGTGGGGGATTACCGAATAAGAGCTATGTTTTTAATGCTACAGCAACGTTTAAGGCCACTAACTCGATATATTTTTAAAAACTGTCACGGATTTTAGGTGAATAAAATAGCACTAAACAATTTTTTAAAGATATGTGACTGTTAACATTGAATTTAAATGAAAGAGTTACCCTCTGAGACAAGTATACTACATTGTAATAACATTAAAATACGAAAGACATGCAATTAAAACTTTAAAAGAAGCATGTTATGAGTTTTGATATCTTAATACGAGACATTATCCGAATACATATAGAAATGTCATGATTTCGCGGCTGTAGTTGCACCATAAAACCATCCATTTTTTCGCATTTTCTCTACGCCACCTTTGAAAATAAGTCCAGTTATCAAATGAGAACGAAAATCCAATTAAAAGTGAATTAAATATAATTAAAATAAAGAGAACGTGAATATAAGTCTGCAGGAAAAGTCATGTGCTGCCCACATCAGATTTTTTTGCTATGTTATTAATGTCAAGATTTAGAAGTACTTGTTCAGCCACTCTGTCGTACATTTCTAATGGAGTGCTGTAAAGCCATTCGTGGTAACTTCAATCTTCAATTTGAGAACACAGCCAACACATTTGAAAAGTTTTCTTACATGACACATCATGCTGTCGTGAATACAAGAGATTAATTGTTCGAATGCAAAATTTTTGTCACGAATAAGTGATGATAGAAAGGTTATAGTGTTCTTTATTTTAAATATTTGTGTAGGAAGCCACTCTATAAATATACTTTCTCGAACTTTCATACTAATGTTGTTAACACAATTCTTTAAACATGTTATTTGATTTTTATCTAAGGTTATACGGCACTGTGTTGGACAAACTTTTGAATCATATAATTGAAGTATCTTCTGTAAACGCAGCTTTCCATTATCTTTGAAACAGAACAACTCATTGCGACTGCCGAAAGAGGTATCCGCATATAGAATATTGAACGATCACAATTTTTGAGAAAATTTACTCTAAGTAGCAGGTGACAGTGTAACCCCTTCACGCGTAGGCAGTAGTTCATTTCGCTTGTTAGAGAGATATTTCCATATATACACTTATAACTTCCCACGGCGAAGTTTCAAATATACATAGACACCAAAGCTTAAATGTCAACGACAGATCCCATTTTTGCACAGAATCTGAAGAAAAGATTCAGTCGAAACAGATTCAGTAATGGAAGTGAAGGGGTTACACTGTCACCTGCTACATGGAATGAATTTTCTCAAAAATTGTGATCGTTCAATATTCTATATGCGGATTCTTTCGGCAGTCGCAATGAGTTGTTCTGTTTCAATGATAATGGAAAGCTGCGTTTACAGAAGATACTTCAATTATATGATTCAAAAGTTTGTCCAACACAGTGCCGTATAACCTTAGATAAAAATCAAATAACATGTTTAAAGAATTGTGTTAACAACATTAGTATGAAAGTTCGAGAAAGTATATTTATAGAGTGGCTTCCTACACAAATATTAAAAATAAAGAACACTATAACCTTTCTATCATCACTTATTCGTGACAAAAATTTTGCATTCGAAAAATTAATCTCTTGTATTCACGACAGCATGATGTGTCATGTAAGAAAATTTTTCAAATGTGTTGGCCGTGTTCTCAAATTGAAGATTGAAATTACCACGAATGACTTTACAGCACTCCATTAGAAATGTACAACAGAGTGGCTGAACAAGTACTTCTAAATCTTGACATTAATAACATAGCAAAAAAGAAAGATCAATCATGCTTAAAGAATTGATCGAAAATGCAATACATTCCTCGGTAATATTTTAAAACTTATCACAATACTACATTAATTTATTATATTTGAAAACTTAAACCTTCATTGAAAAATATGAACTTCATTCAAATGACGGCATTGAAATATAAATTGCCTGGTTTAAATATCTCTAAAATGTGATACATTCCACGGTAATATTTTTAAAACTATCATAATACTACGATAATTTATTATATTTGAAAACTTCATCGAAAGCAACTGAAATTAATTCAAATGACGTCTTAGCAAAAAAAAATAACACGCCTGGATCTCTCTATAAAAACAGGATTTCATTCATAACTTTCTCCCATTTATTTCATTCATCACAATACTATTATAATTTCTTTTATTTAAAAATTAAGACCATGGAGCTATAATTAATAAAACTCTATGCTTAAAACTTCATCGAAAAAAATCGTCCTTCTCTTCATAAAATCAATTAATATTTCATTCATATCAGCCATGCAGACTCCATGAACTAAATTATTTTGTTTTAAAGAAATACAGCAATTCTAATATACAACTCATTCTACATATTTTGCTGTTTACATTTTACATAAGTGAAAAATAGGCTTCGTTTTAGAAATAATCAAATTTGGATAATCATTTAAACTCAAATATATTGTATTTGCGTTGTTTAAGTATGTAGATGCACAGAATTTAAGCAAAAATAAAGTAGTTTTAGGACCGATACAACACTCAATATGAATTAAAAAGAACTTAAAAAAATCACGATTTTGAAACAAGATGGATGCCATATATCATTTTGAAGTGGGTCATGTGATCGTTTCATATCATGGTCACGTGATCGTTTCATATAAGAGGTGTAATTATTATTTTAAATTTTATTTAAAAAACTACTGAATATACTTCGCTGAATTTTTTCTATATATTTTATGGAACAATTTGAATATTACCTAAAATTTTCGAAGCAATTTGTGAATTTTAAATCCGCTTAAAAAATGTTTGAAAAATTAGGTCCCATAGGGCTCAATGTATTTCATTTTTTCAACCCGGGTTCAATCCAAAACTAATTGGGTGATCTTATTCATTTATATTCCCATAGGTCCTACAGACCGTCTGAACAACATACTAGAATTTCATTTTAATTAAGTCATTTTTGCGGCAGTTATCGTGCTAACGGACAGACAGACAGACAGACAGAATGAACAAAGTCATAAACACTTTTCAACTTTGTTGTAAAGTGTTAAAAAAGTTTGGTTGCGTGGTGAAGAAGACTTTTACTGGTATGATCGAAATTTTTTCTCATGTTATTCAAATCAGAGGACTATGAATGCGCGATAAGGAAATTATTTTAACTTATTTGTTTAAATGTACAACAAATAATGGTTAATGTGCATTTTATGAAGAATAAATTCATTAAACGAATTTTATTATCTTTCAAATTGAACTCCTTATTTACGTTCATCAACACATTTTTTAACATGTTCCAATTAAAAAAGTTATGTGGTCATGGGTTATGTATCTCTACATACAAGTATAACAGGTTTACTATTCTCGTTTTTTAAAAATAAAATATAAAAAAATTAAAAATAGATTTATTCGAGTCATATCAAATGTCTACAGAGTGAGTTTCGTAATGAAAGATGTTTGCACTTTACAGAGTTTAAATGATAAAATTTGTGTTCAATGTTAAAATTCTGAAATTATATACCGTTATTCTTTAAAAATAAATGCTAAGATATGTTCCATTCTCCAAAACATGAAGATTCATAAAGAATGTTGTGTTTCAATCTCTAAGAATCGGTGAAAATTTGACTCTAGTTTCTTAAAAATCTACGAAGTTGAGATTTATTCTGTTATAAGTTTAAAATTTGTCGTAGATCTCAGTTTAATCCTGCCATTTTTTCGTGTGTTGTTAAATACGTACATTCAAATGTGACCAGTCATTAACAACAGGATGGTTTTATGGTGCAACTACAGCCGCGAAATCATGGCATTTCTATGTTTATTCCGATAATGTCTCGTATTAAGAAATCAAAACTCATAACATGCTTCTTTTAAAGTTTTAATTGCATGTCTTTCATATTTTAATGTTATTACAATGTAGTATACTTGTCTCAGAGGGTAACTCTTTCATTTAAATTCAATGTTAACAGTCACATATCCTTAAAAAATTGTTTAGTGTTCTTCTATTCACCTAAAATCCGTGACAGTTTTTAAAAATATATCGAGTTAGTGGCCTTAAACGTTGCTGCAACATTAAAAACATAGCTCTTATTCGGTAATCACCCACTAAGTATTGTGCAATTATTACAAATTCCATTACTCCTAGTTCATCAAACATTCGCTAAGAACCAAACAATTCGGTAAAATAGTAAAATTTTAGGGTCTTAGACCTCTTGGAATATCGAAAACATATATCTCTATTTTCTCAAACATGTGCCAAGTGTTGAGTAATTTTTACTAAATTTCAATTAAATGTCATAATTAAAAAAAAAGTCTTAGACAGTATATGGCATTTAAAAACATATCTTTAATTCCTCAAACATGTACTAAGGGACATGTAATTTGGTAAATTTCCTTTAAATAATGAAAAGTTTCCGGAAAATTCATTAAGTATTGCACAATTTGGTAAAATAATGAAATTTTAGGGTTTTAAATCCCTTGGAATGTCGAATGGTAGGTTGTGGTTAATAGACTTATTTAGTTAAACAATTAAAAGAATTAACTAAATGAAAAAAAAAGTTTAAAAAAATGCTGACAGGTGGTACAATTGAAAAATTTCTTTGGTAATTTCTCCATTCATTCAAGAAAAAGTAGTGCTTTTAATATCCCTACGCCAAGGTTGCGATAAGATCCTTACCTATAACTGAGTTTGTGTTGTCATAATTACACACACTAAGGCTTCGGATGAGTCGGACGGTCTGGGTCTGCAACACACTAATCCCATTAAAATAGCCGAATCATTCATAATCATAATAAATACATTAAATAAGTCCTCGTTAAATTAAAACTCACTAAGATATATTAAAATCTTCCCTCACATCTGCTATAATTAGTAGATGTTAATGAAATAATTCCCTCCCAACCCTTTAAAAATTAACTAAGTCTATCAAAAAATACCTTTTCACACGTAACGAAATCCCATTTTCCCTTAACATATGAGAAAAAAGAACAACAACAAAAAAAAAAAAACCTTAGCATTCATTAAAATTATCTCTACACAGTCACTGAAAATCAATGTAACTAGTATAAAATTATCTTAAAATGCATTCTAAGCTAATCCTTAAACATAAATGTTTCACTAAGTCCATGAAAGAAAATCTTTTTGTAGAGAAAGATGTCTTAAAACCGGTAATCATTGGATCCATATGCAATACACCATCTAAACAAAATACCTTATAATACAACTTACCATACTCTTGCTATTTCTAATGTAGAAATCGCTCATATACATATTTGTGATGGAAACTATTGTCTTAGATAATTCTTTAAAATATCCACCAAGCATTACGTTCTTTGGTCAGAACAGATTGAGTGGGCCTGTGCAATGGATAGCTTAAAGGAGTGTTGGTTGAAAAGAAATCCATCAAATACAGAGTGTTAAAATCTAGGTACACGTATGTAAAAAATAGTCGATTCCTATTCGTTCGATTTTAAAATGTCTTGGCATCATGTAAAAATAGTCGAAACTGCACACTCACTTCTAAAATTCTATAATGGTTCTAAAATTGCGATGTCCACTGTAAAAATGGTCAAATCATATTCAATGTTTTATTTTTTTTAAACTTAGTGATAAAATTTTTGGATACATCGATGTCTGTGGAAATGCTCGATGCGTGTGCCTTAGCTTGTTAAATTCTAATCCTCGGTGTTGAAATTACACCCATCACTTTAAAAATGGTTAAATCGTATACAATGTATTATATCATGCATGACATATGCTATTTCACTCTTTACCGTTAAATTTACCTCATTTTTATAACTGAATTAAAATTCATTAATATTCCAGCGTTTCCATCGGAAGATTTATGGAACATCGTAGAAAAAATAGTCAATTCGTGTTTAGGAGCATGTAAAATTTTTAAAGGATGTATTAAAATATCACATAGTACTTTTGCTATATTGCCAGGAAATTCATCGCAGAATTCGGTGAATGCATTCTTGTTAAAAAAAATTGTACTCGAGTCGTGTTCAGTGAGTATTATAACCTGCCATTAAAATCTCGCGTGGTATGTCAGTTCACATTCCAGTGAGCATAGACATTCAGTGTGATTTAAAACAGTTAAGGTTTTGCGTTAACTATACTCGTTTCATAACATTTTATATGAATATCATTTAAAAAAACGGAAAACATTCAGAGTAAAATTTTAAAAAAATTGGCGATACGTGTTCAGTAAGTATTATAACCTATCCCTAAAATCATGGATGCTTTTCAAAACATGTCAGTAAAACCTTTGATGGTATACACACAAGGCAAACACCTCTTCTAAAAGGGTCAAATCCTGTTTCAGTATTAAAACGTAGTGGCAAAATTTTCAACATCTCTTGTTAAAAATGCGATATGCTATTTAACTATGGAGTGTAAGAAATCTTCCGATACTTTAAAATTCATCCTATGAGTACTGGCTTACTACAAAAATTAATTATTTAATTAAAAAGTTATTAAAATTCAATTATAGTTAAAATGGTCGAATCCTATTCCTGAGATAAAATCCTCTTAGCACGATTTTTGAAAATACCTAAGTATAATTTACTATAAGATTTTGTTTTTAAACATACGAAATCGTTTCATTATTATAAAAAAAATATTGCTATATACCTAAACACTCCGAAAAAATTGCTAACATATTGTATTAGAACACATCGAAAAATTAACAAGTAGCGCATGCCTTTTATAAAATACATTCCCTGTTACAAAATATAGCTTCTCTCTAATTACTTCATTCAAAATGTTCTTAACACAGCCCTGAAAATAATCTATCTTCCGTTTACTTTCACAGACTACACTTTCACGATAAAAATATAGATGTCAACCGCCGGCGGTTAGATGGCTAGCGGACTCGTGGTGTGTTCTAGCAGTCCAGGGTTCGAGCCTGTCCGTCGGTAGGTATGTCTTTTACAGTTGGAAATTAAAAAAATTGCCGCTAGGTGGCAGCACCGTCAAGCAAACGTCAGATAAGTTATAAATATTTATAATTAATATAATATTAATTATAAATATTAATTTCAGATGGGAATGTCCAAGATACGAAATGAAATTTGCATACAAAGATTAGATTTATACTGTGAAAAAAAAAACTTACTTCATATCTTACTGACTGATAAAAATCTTCATTCATAGAAACAACACGTGGCAAGATGAAGCTCCGCCCTCTCTCCATCCGGTGCAGCTATGTTTTAAAATGGGGAAGTATAGCACCGGAATTTGCCCATGTTAAAGTATAGGACCGGATGAGCCAGAACCCCCTTATGAGCCACTACTTAGGACCGTGATACACTATACACTACTTATGGACCGTGAATTTTATACATTATTTTTTCACTGTGAAAAATGTAAATTCATTGCATTAAGGAAAAAAAATCTTTGCATTATATAAGTCATAGATGCATAAAAAAAGAATCTTCCTCATAAAATGCTGATAATTAAATAACCACTTTTAACACTTTACAACATAGTTGGAAAGTGTTTATGATTTATGTTCATTCTGTCTGTCTGTCCGTTAGCACGATAACTGCCGTAAAATTGACTTTACCAAAATGAAATTTTAGTATTTCTTCAGATGGCCTGTGGGACCAAACGGAATATAAATGAATAATATCACCCGATTAGTTTTGGATTGAACCCGGGTTGAAAAAATTAAATTAATTGAACCCTATGGGACCTAATTTTTCAAACATTAAGCGAATTTAAAATTCACCAATTGTTTCGAAAGTTTTAGAAAATATTCAAATTATCCCATAAAATATATAAAAAAATGCTTAGCAATGTATATCCAGTAGTTTTTTTAAATAACAATTAAAATAATAATTAAACCCTTTATATGAAGAGATCACGTGACCATTATATGAAGAGATCACGTGACCCACTTCAAAATAAAATATGGCATCCATATTATGTCGAAATCGTGATTTTTAAAATTATTTTTAATTTATATTTAGTGTCGTATCCGTCCTAAAACCGCTTTATTTTTGCTTAATTTCTGTGCATCTGTATTCTGAAATAGCACAACTACAATATATTTGAGTTCAAATGATCAATACCATACATATTGTGTCAAAATCATGATTTTTAAAGTTCTTTTTAATATAAATTTAGTGTTGTATCCGTCCTAAAACCACTTTATTTTTGTTTAATTTCTGTGCATCTGTAAACAACACAATTTCAATATATTTGAGTTTAAATGATCATCAAACTTTGACTATTTATACAACGAAACTTTATATCTTATGGAGAATGTAAACTGATTAGGCTATAAGATGAGTTGTATAAGAATTGCTGAATTCCTTTAACGCAATATTATTTTGCTCAGGAGTCTGCAATATAGATGATATGAATGAAACATTCATTGATTTAACATAGAAAAGCAGACGATTGAATGGCAGACTTCTTCGACGAAACTTTATGCATAGAGTTAAATTACTTTGGCCTCCATGGTTTTAAGTTTTTATGTAGAATAAAATATTGTGGTACTGTGGTGAATGAAATAAAAATGTATGAATGAAATACTTACTGCTTTTACACATATTTCGATGACGTCATTTGAATGAAGTTCGTTTTTTTCGATGAAGTTTTAAATTTTCAAATATAATAAATAAATGTAGTATTGAGATAATTTTAAAAATATTACCGATGAATGTATCGCATTTCAGAGATGTTTAAATAAAATTGCATTGAAGTTGGAAAATGTTTCATAATCAATGTTTTATGCATGATTGATCTTTCTTGTTATTTTTTTGCGATTAGCAACACTGGTCTCTTTATTCAAGGCTCCAATGGATCAAACATATCCAGTGTTTTTTCAAGTGTTCTTGTTTCTATAATTTTTCAATCTTATATATCGTCGCATATCGTCCAAGTTAACAGTGTTTATAGCTATAATAATCTATCACTGGTATCAGAAACATGCATTTTGTGTTCATTTTGATGAAATACTTGGACTTGACGAAGAGTTTTATCGAAATGAACAATTAATTTGTTTAAGCCCAGGTCTTGTTCACGTGTAAAGCTTAATTTTACACGTGTAAAGCTTAAGTAAAGCTTAATGACCATGTGTAATGCTTAAGCCACGTGTAAATCCACGTGTAAAGCTTTTAATTTTAGGGTGATGAAAAGCAAAAAATAAAGAAGTTGTTGCCTAATATATTGTGGTATGTATAATAAAGATATTACAAATATTTTAAAAAAAAGTCGTTTTTTAAGATTTATTAATATTACAAATTCTTAGGGGGGTAGGGGGTATGCTACTAAATACTCAAAACTAAATACCAGGGTAAAAAATAACAAGAAAGATCAATCATGCTTAAAGCATTGATTATGAAACACTTTCCAACTTCAATGCAATTTTATTTAAACATGTCTAAAATGCAATACATTCCTCGGTAATATTTTAAAACTCATCACAATACTACATTAATTTATTATATTTGAAACCTTAAACCTTCATCGAAAAAAATTAACTTCATTCAAATGACGGCATTAAAATATAAATTGCCTGGTTTAAACATCTCTAAAATGTGATACATTCCTCGGTAATAATTTTAGAATTATCATAATACTACGATAATTTATTATATTTGAAAACTTCATCGAAAACAACTGAAATCCATTCAAATGACGTCATAGAAAAAATAACACGCCTGGCTCTCTCTATAAAAGCAACATTTCATTCATAAATAATTCCCCCATTCATGTCATTCATCACAATACTATAATAATTTATATTATTTAAAAATTAAGACCATGGAGCTACAAGTAAGTAAAACTCTATGCGTAAAACTTCATCGAAAATTATCGTCCTTCTCTTTCTAAAATCAATGAATATTTCATTCATATCAGCCATGCAGACTCCATGGACTAAATGATTTTGTGTTAAAGAATTACAGCGATTCTAATACAACTCATTCTACATATTTTGCTGTTTACATTTTACATAGGTGAAAAATAGGCTTAATAGTAGAAATAATCAAATTTGTATGAGCATTTAAACTGAAATATATTGTCATTGCGTTGTTAAAGTATGTAGATGCACAGAATTTAGGCCAAAATAAAGTAGTTTTAGGATGGATACAACACTCAATATGAATTAGAAAGAACTTAAAAAAATCACGATTTTGAGACAAGATGAATGCCATATATCATTTTGAAGTGGGTCATGTGATCGTTTCATATCATGGACACGTGATCGCTTCATATAAGAGGTGTTATTATTATTTTAATTTTTATTTAAAAAACTACTGAATATATTTCGCTGAATTTTTTTTTATATATTTTATGGAACAATTTGAATATTGCCTAAAATTTTCGAAGCAATTTGTGAATTTTAAATCCGCTTAAAAAATGCTTGAAAAATTAGGTCCCATAGGGCTCAATGTATTCCATTTTTTCAACCCAGGTTCAATCCAAAACTAATTGGATGATATTATTCATTTATATTCCCATAGGTCCTATAGACCGTCTGAACAACATACTAAAATTTCATTTTGATTAAGTCATTTTTACGGCAGTTATCGTGCTAACGGACAGACAGACAGACAGACAGACAGACAGACAGACAGGCAGAATGAACAAAGTCATAAACACTATTCAACTTTGTTGTAAAGTGTTAAAAACACTGATACATGGATATATTCCTTTTGGAACTGACGGACCTGTAAATAATTCCGTTGAAATTCTCGGTTTCTGCAAGTAATTTGACAGAATTACTTCCAGGGCCCGAGTGGTGTAGTTGGTTGCACCCTAAGCTATGGGGTCACTGTTTGATTCCCAGTTTTGACCGAGTGAGTTTTTGAGGTGAAACTACAAAGTGGATTGGAAAATTTTCCGTTATGCTTTTCCGGAAAATATTCCACTTTTTTTTCTCTCGCTAATTCATTTGAAAATGAAATGTAATACTCTTTCCACTCTGGTTTTTTAAAAGTAGGTAACTTTACAAGAAGTCTTTGATCATTTAGTTTTTAACGCTTTACAATATAGTTGAAAAGTGTTAATGACTTTGTTCATTCTGTCTGCCTATCTGTCTGTCCGTTAGCACGATAACTGCCGTAAAAATGACTTTATCAAAACTAAATTTCAGTATGTTGTTCAGACTGTATGTGGGACCTATGGGAATATAAATAAAGAATATCACCCAATTAGTTTTGGACTGAACCGGGTTGAAAAAATGGAATACGCTAAACCCCATGGGACCTCATTCCTCAAACATTTCTTAAGCGAATTAAAATTCACACATTGCTTCGATAGTTTTAGGAAATATTCAAATAATCCCAAAAAAATATGAAAAAAATTTTAGCAAAATATATTCGGTAGTTTTTTAAATAAAAATTTAAATAATAATTACACCCCTATTACATGAAAAGATGTGCTATGTATGTTCGTTTTCAGTAAATTCAACTAAATTGACCCGAGTGTGGAGACTCAACATAAAACAATTTGAAAAACAGTATCTTTGGTCCAAATAATCAGACGACTGACACCCCCCCCCCCCCCTCCTCAAGGGGGAAAATAACGTCACGAACCCAAAAATTGTATCTCGGCTATTTTTCACTACAGTGTTTAAAATTATTAAGTTTCGTGATCATTGAACCACGAATAACCCTTTTTATGCATATTTGGGTGATATTATACCATTTACCCAATTTTAGCCATTTGCCATTGTACCCTATGCTGCCATGTTAAGATAATATAAAGTTTTCACTGGAATTTATAAAAAATTCTATCTATATTTTTCAATAACAAAGCCGGATATAAAATTGGATGAAATTAATATTTGAAGCAGCTACACAAGAAATGGGCCCCAGACAGACATCACTTTAAAAATAGTTAAAACGTGTTCAGGAGATCGTAAAGCAAATTTGACACCCAAATCTGGAAATCGAAACTTTCGTGAAAACAATACTTTCTCCATACTGTATTTATTCTATGGTATGGGAAAGTAAAAATGCAAATTTCGGTGTGTTTAAAAAAATAAAAAATCCGGTGTGGGCAACACATGGCTTTCCTCATATAATGTAATGAATTTACTACTTTTACAGTAAAAAAATAGGTTTTTTTTTTATAGTATATTCTTTCCAAGATATTGAATTTTCGACAATTAGTCGTCATTTACATTGATTTAGTGTAATTTTTATCCATTTGGCGAGATTTTCGTTAATTTGGAAACATTTCAAAAATTCGCCAAGTTGGCGACATTCCGCCAAATTCGTCGCCAAAATATCGCCAAGCGTTATGGACGAAGAAATAAGTTATTCTTACAGCAAATAAATGACTATTAGCGTTCAAATACAAAAGTATTACTCAAAGTATCTTTCTTCATGAATGGAACGAGCTAGATCCACGAGAATGATGTCACCCAATTTATCACATGATATTACATATGAAAAGTGAACGTTTTTCTAAACTGGAATTTTTTTTCTTTATGACTTTTTGATAATTTTTTTTTAAAAATGTGCAATATCTCGAGAACGGTTCGTGTTAGCGTTCTAAAATTTATGTCAATCGTTTTCTAATGAAAAATTACATAAGATATGTCTATTTGCGTAACTTTATTAGAGGTTTTAATTTTTTGACGATTTTTTCAAAATTTCACTCGAAAATTTAGGAGGGTTCTGAACATTCGATTGCATATAAAAACAATAGACTTCCAGTGTTTACGGATTGTGATTTTTGTACCAAATTTCGTTCGAATCGATCCATTCGTTCGTCAGTTATCGTCGCCACAGTCTCACTGACACACACACACACACATACTTTCACACACACACACACACACACATACTTTCACACACACACACACACACACACACACACACACACACATACTTTCACACACACACACACACAGACAGACAGACATCACTTCAAAAATGTTTGATTCGTGATCAGGGATGCTTGAAACGTGCTCTCCCGTCGAAAACTCGAATTCGAATTTTCGACCGTGTCACAATACTTTCCATATACATTATGTATATAAGGAAAGTAATAAATAGGAAGAAATTGTCCTACGAATGGGGTTCAAACATCGCTGGAAAGAGCGTTCTTTCATCTTTCAGAATGTGGCAGGATGGAAACTCTGTAATAATATTTTGGGTCACTAAGAAAGGGGTTCGCGTGAATATCGCTCAAAATCGAGCTGAAACATAAAATAGGTAAAAACTAACTCAAATTTATTATTATTCCTGAATGATCGCCCAGGTGCACTTTTCCATGTCATGAAGTAAATATCTGTGTACACAATTTCATGACCGTACGACTCTTAGACTTTCCACTACAGACTGCACGCACAGACACACACACTTCTTTTATTCTGCAAGATTGAAATAAAATTATACCTTTACACTCAAAATTCGTGGAAATCTACTTAACAAAATATTCATCCAAAATAAAAGAATCCTTAAATATGCCTTCCAAACATTAAATTTAAGCTTGTAATCGGCAAGGCAAAGAATTTCGCCTGAATTTCAAAATATTCGCAGTTCCTGATTTTTTGTTTGTTATTAAATCCTGATATAAAAATTCGTGGAATTCCATTAATATGCGTGGCAGTTATCGTGGATACAATAAATCGACCACAGAGAGACATCACTCAAAAAATAGTCAAAACGTGTTGAGGAGATCCTAAAAACATACTGGCATCAAAACATCGAAATCGAAAATTTCCGTGAAAACAACACTTTCTCTATATATTCAATGGCATGAGAAAGTAGAATTAATGACAATTGAATTCTTAATATAGAAACATCATTCTTAACTAACAGTTTTTTTTACTTTCCATATATACATAATGTATAAGGAAAGTATTGTGACGGGGTCGAAAATTCGAATTCGAGTTTTCGACGGATGAGCACGTTTCAAGCATCCCTGATCACGAATCGAACGTTTTTGGAGTGATGTCTGTAAGTGTGTGTGTGTGTGTGTGTCAGTGAGACTGTGGAGACGATAACTGACGAACGAATGGACCGATTCGAACGAAATTTGGTACAAAAATCACAATCCGTAAACACTGGAAGCCCATTGTTTTTATACGCAATCGAATGTCTAGAACTCCCTAAATTTTCGAGTGAAATTTTGAAAAAATCGTCAAAAAATCAAAACCACTAATAAAGTTACGCAAATAGACATTTCTTATGTAATTTTTCATTAGAAAACGATTGACATAAATTTTAGAACGCTAACATCAACCATTCTCGAGATATTCTATATTTTTTAAAAACATTATCAAAATGTCATATAAAATAAAAAAATATTTCCTATTGAGAAACATGTACACTTTTCATTTGTAATACCATGCGATAAATTGGGTGGCATCATTCTCGTAGATCTAGCTCGCTCCATTCATGAAAAAATATACTTTGAATAATACTTTTGTATTTGAACTCTAATAGTCATTTATGTGCTGTAAGAATAACTTATTTCTCCGTCCATAACGCTTGGCGAGATTTTGGCGACGAATTTGGTGGAATTTCGCCAACTTGGCGACTTTTTTAAATGTTGCTAAATTAACGAAAGACCCTCCAAATGGATAAAAATGACACTAAATCAATGAAAATGACGACTCATTGATGAAAATCCACTATCTTGGAAATAATACAAATATCTACTATAAAAAAATCTGATGTGGGCAACGCATGACTTTCCTTATATAATGCAATGAATTTACTACTTTTACAGTAGAAAAAATTGGTTTTTCTTTAGTAGATACTTATATTCTTTCCAAGATATTGAATTACCGACAATTAGTCGTCATTTTCATTGATTCAGCGCCAATTTAATCCATTTGGCGAGATTTTCGTTAATTTGACAACATTTCAAAAAGTCGCCAAGTTGGCAACATTCCGCCAAATTCGTCGTCAAAATCTCGCCAAGCTTTACTGTCGGAGAAATAAGTTATTCTTATGGCAGATAAATGACTATTGGCGTTCAAATACAAAAGTATTACTCGAGGTATCTTTTCTCATGAATGGAACGAGCTAGATTCACAAGAATGATGTCACCCAATTTGTCGCATGGTATTACATATGAAAAGTGAACATGCTTCTCAATAGGAAATATATTTTTTTTATTTTATATGACTTTTTGATAATTTTTTTGAAAAATGTGCAATATCTCAAGAACGGTTAATGTTATCGTTCTAAAATTTATGTTAATCGTTTTCTAATAAAAAATTACATAAGAAATGTCTATTTGCGTAACTTTATTAGACGTTTTGGTTTTTTGACGATTTTTTCAAATTTTCACTCAAAAATTTAGAGGGGTTCTGAACATTCGATTACGTTTAAAAACAATTGGCTTCCAGTGTTTATGGATTGTGATTTTTCTACCAAATTCGTTCGAATCGGTCCGTTCCTTCGTCAATTATCGTCTCCACAGTCTCACTGACACACACACACACAGACATCACTTCAAAAATGTTTGATTCGTGATCAGGGATGCTTGAGACGTGCTCTCCCGTCGAAAACTCGAATTCGAATTCTCGACCCCGTCACAATACTTTCCTTATACATTATGTATATAAGGAAAGTAATAATTTTACTTTCCTTATATACATAATGTATAAGGAAAGTATTGTGACGGGGTCGAAAATTCGAATTCGAGTTTATTATTACTTTCCTTATATACATAATGTATAAGGAAAGTATTGTGACGGGGTCGAAAATTCGAATTCGAGTTTTCGACGGCAGAGCACGTTTCAAACATCTCTGATCACGAATCAAACATTTTTGAAGTGATGTCTGTGTGTGTGTGTGTGTGTGTGTGTGTGTCAGTGAGTCTGTGGAGACGATAACTGACGAACGAATGGACCGATTCGAACAAAATTTGGTAAAAAAATCAAAATCCATAAACACTGGAAGCCTATTGTTCAGAACCTTCCTAAATTTTCGAATGAAATTTTGAAAAAATCATCAAAAAATCAAAACTACTAATAAAGTTACGCAAATAGACATTTCTTATGTAATTTTTCATTAGAAAACAATTGACATAAATTTTAGAACGCTAACATGAACCGTTCTCGAGATATTGCACATTTTAAAAAAAAAATATCAAAAAGTCATATAAAATATAAAAAAATATTTCCTATTGAGAAACATGTTCACTTTTCATATGTAATACCATGCGATAAATTGGGTGACATCATTCTCGTGGATCTAGCTCGTTCCATTCATGAGAAAAGATACTTTGAGTAATACTTTTGTATTTAATCGCCAATAGTCATTTATCTGCTGTAAGATAACTTATTTCATCGTCCATAACGCTTTCGAGATTTTAGCGACAAATTTGGCGGAATGTCGCCAACTTGGCGACTTTTTGAAATGTGCCTAATTAACGAAAACTTCGCCAAATGGATAAAAATCACGCTAAATCAATGAAAATGACGACTAATTATCGAAAATCCAAAATCTTGGAAAGAATATTAGTATCTACTATAAGAAAAACCTATTTTTTTTTACTGTAAAAGTAGTACATTCATTACATTATATAAGGAAAGTCATGTGTTGCCCACATCAGATTTTTATGAATATTATTCAGCTATTGCGAAGCACTAGTACAGCAAATGAAGGTTACTCATTGCATTTTAACTTCGATGTCACCTTGAAAACTATATAGTAAAAATTTTCCTTTCTATATAAATATTATAAATAAATTACGACATTTTTGGAAAATTACTTCCTTCTTTCGGCAGTATAAATATTTTCATATAATTTCAGCAGTTTCTGGTGTGTTTGAGTTTTATTATAATTTACGAAAATATTCATACAGGGGAGGGACAGAGAGGGGGCGCATTTGAACTGGGGCGCCTTTGAACTTTCTAAATTTCTTCTCCAAAATGACCAATATTGTTTAGATATAGCTGATAGCACATTTCTATTCTTGTCATGATATAAAATAGATAAAGATAATCATGATATAAAATTGACAGTGACAGAAACAACAAACTTGCATTTTTATGAAGTCAAAACTATATTTAGCTAATATTATTGAAAAATACATAGAACAGATTGTATTCTATACAAATACTGCAAGAAATATCTATCTTATTACTTTCCTTATATACATAAGGTATGAGGAAAGTATTGTGACGGTGTCGAAAATTCGAATTCGAGTTTTCGACGGGACAGCACGTTTCAAGCATCCCTGATCACGAATCAAACATTTTTGAAGTGATGTCTCTGTGTGTGTGTGTGTGTGTGTGTGTGTGTGTGTGTGTGTGTGTGTGTGTGTGTGTGTGTGTGTGTGTGTGTGTGTGTGTGTGTCAGTGAGTCTGTGGAGACGATAACTGACGAACGAATGGGCCGATTCGAACGAAATATGGTACAAAAATCACAATCCATAAACACTGTAAGCCTATTGTTTTTATACGCAATCGAATGTTCAGAACACCCCTAAATTTTCGAGTGATATTTTGAAAAAATCGTCAAAAAATCAAAACCGCTAATAAAGTTACGTAAATACACATTTATTATGTAATTTTTCATTACAAAACGATTGACATAAATTTTAGAACCCTAACATGAACCGTTTTCGAGATATTGCACATTTTTCAAAAAAATTATCGAAAAGTCAGATAAAATAAAACAAAATATTTCTTCTTGAGAAACATGTTCACTTTTCATATGTAATAACATGCGAAAAATTGGGTGACATGATTCTCGTGGATCTAGCTCGTTCCATTCATGAAAAAAGATATTTTGAGTAATACTTTTGTATTTGAACGCCAATAGTCATTTATCTGCTGTACGAATAACTTATTTCTCCGTCCATAACACTTGGCGAGATTTTTTGCGACGAATTTGGCGGAATGTCTCAAACTTGGCGACTTTTTGAAATGTTGCCAAATTAACGAAAATCTCGCCAAATGGATGAGAATGACGCTAAATCAATGAATATGACGACTAATTGTCGAAAATTCAATATCTTGGAAAGAATATTAGTATCTACTATAAGAAAAACCTATTTTTTTTACTGTAAAAGTAGTAAATTCTTTACATTATATAAGGAAAGTCATGTGTTGCTCACATCAGATATTGTTTAAAAATGTAATAGCTTGAGAACTAATGGCTCAAACTAAATAATTCTGCTACAAATTTAAAGCTATTTATATCAGGAATATAGATGCCATATCAAAACAGTGAAATATATATATATTTTAATATTGTTATTACATGAAAATTGCAAAAATCACCTCCGGATTGATAGGCAACTTTAATGGGCTATAAAAAGAATGGCCCCTAATATTTTTTCTGAAACCTGGTACAAATACTAACGAATATGTGTGCTTTAAGTACAAAAAAAATTAGAAAGGTAATATTTCTTATTACAGAGAAAAATAGCTTTTAAAATATATACATTTGCTTAACATCTGACATGCAATTCTTTAATCATTTAAAATATATATATTTTTTAAAAACAAATAATGAGCATAAACAAAACACAGGAATTTTTTACACACTAACTAGTATGTGTGCTTTAATAAAAAAAAATAAGATGGTAATATTTAATTTAATAACTAAAAAATTTGCTGTTATATGTATAGGAAATCAGTGTAAAAATCTCTGGAATGATGAAAAATTCTAATAAAAATCTTCCTAAAAACCATACAGTTATCACCCTTATTTTTATTTTCTTAGTTCAAATTATAAAATAGGCATTTTCTATATTCAGTAAAGCTATAGATACCCATTTTTTCCTAGTGGTCACTGGCACCTAAACCAATTTCTTCTAAGAGGCAGTACCTTTGGCTTATTTATAAATGATAACTATCGCATAAAGCTGAAGTTTTTCAGCATACATATAGTTAATTTCACAAAAAATAATTTGCAATTAGATAACATAAAACACTCATTTTCATGAACAGCACTAAAATTTAAAAAAAAAAAAAATTAAACACAGAACTACAGCATGTCTATCACCAAAAAATATCTTTAGAAATATCACCCTGCCAGCTCCAATGGAAACACTGGGTGATATCCCTATCTAGTTAAAATAAGTATCTGAACATAAACAAACAAGCTATTGAAGAAGGAAATGATCCTATAGCACCAATATTGCTTCTGGAACATTTAAAAACACCTGCTTCTGGTCTTTATGTACATGAGACATCAGCTGCCTATAGCCTCAGAATTTTCAACTCTAATACTCGCACAGTTCTGTTATATAAGTAATAGTAATTAACATATATTAGTTGTCAAAGTTCCTGAAATGATTACTTGTACTGCAACATCTGTTTTTTCTTAGGTTGAGTTCAAAATACAATGTAATATTATATTTCTGGGTGACTTAGTCCTTTCAGAGCTCATTTTTGCTCAAGTGTTCAGAGCTGAGTATGTTCAACAAATAAATCAGTGAATTGTTCTTCTATGATTATTTCTTTTATTTTTGTTCCATGATTAGTTCTTGTCTAAGGAATTGTCTTATGAAAAATTAAATGTTTTGTATGCAAGAAAATTAATGTGTCATTAAATACTGAGTTTATTCCTGTACTTGTGTCCTGAGTGGTAGTGTAGTATCTGCAAGATTCACAAGGATGAATATCTGAAATGGTACAGTTTAAGACAGAAAACTTGTGATTCATTTAATAAACACCTCACCAAAATCAGAGCTGCACCTAAAACCAATTTCTCTCAGACTGTCAATGATAAATCAGGAATTACTCATTCCAGGAAAAAACTCTGCACTTCTTGTTATTCTTCCTTGCATTCATCAATTAGTGAGTCAGAGGTTCCTACTACTGACATGGAGATGACCAATGATGCAGATTATAGTGAAGTCAGAATAATAATGGAACAATTGAATAAAAGCTGTGAACTTTTGGATTTATCACCAATAAAGGTCAATAGATTTAGTTCTAAGAGGAAACTGAGTTATATGCAAGTTACGAAATTAAGTAGCCATGTTGCTACTGAAACTGCCACAGTATTGGGTATTGAAAGTATTATAATAAGTCACAAAATTCAAAAGACATTATTTACTCAAATTGCATGTCTGTGATGGAAAAATTATTGAATAAGTTTTCTTTAGATGCATCATTTAAAGAAAAGTTGTAAATTTTAAAATTAGTCCAAGATTCATGGATAGTCCAACAAAAAAAGGCTTGTTATATTACTACAGAGAATTTAGTAAAAAAAAAGCAAGAAAAATAAAAGAAACAGAAGGGATGTTATCAATGGCTAGTGAGATAGATACGTGTTAAATTAAATTCTGATACTATAAAAAAATTAGAAGTTTTTATTAAAACAGTCGTTTATGTCCAGGAAAAAAAGATTGCATATCTGTACCAAGTAAAAATGGGAAAATATTAAAACAAAAGAGATTACTTTTGCACAATTTAAAGGAATTATACGCTGCATTTAAAGAAAATCAAAATGAAGTAAAAATACTATCTAAATTTTGTACACTACATCCAACAGAATATGTAATTGTTGGAAGCAAAGTTATTCATTCTATATGTGTTTGTATATATCATTAGAATATTAAACTCATGCTTCATGCCATCCATATCAGTGACTATACTACATCATTATTAAAAGAAACAAGTTTATTGCACTGAATCAGAAAAGTATGGTACACAGGTGTGAAAACTGTCCATCTCCAGAAATTCTTAAAGAAGTACAAATGCATCTCAATGAATTAGATATTAGTATGTGTTTTTTTTTGTATATGTTATGTTTATGCATTCTCATGGCCCAAGTGCATCATATATGTGGCCAAAACCTCTAGATGTGTGCAAAAGATTTCGCTACTGGCTATTAGATGAAATTGGTTTAGGAGCCAGTGGCCACTAGGAAAAAATGGGTATCTTCAGCTCTACTGAAATACTTTTTTATAATTTGAAACAAGAAAATAAAATATAGGAGAGAGATAACTGTATGGTTTTTAAGAAAATTTTTATTAGAATGTTTCAGTACGCCAGAAATTTTTACACCAATTTCCCATACATATAACAGCATTTTTTTAGATATTAAATTAAATATTACCATCCTAATTTCTTTTTTTACTTAAAGCACACATACTAGTTAGTGTGTAAAATATTCCTGTGTTTTGTTTTTGCTCATTATTTGTTTTTAAAAAATATATTTTTTTAAAATGATTAAAGCATTGCATGTCAAATGTTAACTAAATGTATATATTTTAAAAGGTATTTTTCTCTGTAATAAGAAATATTACCTTTCTAAATTTTTTTGTACTTAAAGCACACATATTAGTTAGTATTTGTACCAAGTTTTAGAAAAAAAATATTAGGGGCCATTTTTTTTATAGCCCATTAACGTTGTCTGTCAATCCGAAGGTGATTTTTGCAATTTTCATGTAATAACAATATTAAAATATATATATTTTACTGTTTTGATGTGGCACCTATATAAATAGATTTAAATTGGTAGCAGAATTATTTAATTTGAGCCATTAGTTCTCAAGTTATTACATTTTTAAACATTAGTGCAAAATCCAAGATGTCCGCCATTTTGCAAAAATGACCATTTTTCAAATGCCTGTATCTGGGCCAATTTTGGGATATATACATTACAAATTCAGATTTGGGGGTTTTATTACCATATGTATCCATGGTAAAAAATTTTAAAAAATCCATGACTAGGGATCAACAAGTTTTCTTAAAATGGATGTTTTCACATGGAATGACCCTAAAGTGTAGCCCAACTCGACTGTTTCATACCTTCATACTAGAATCCATTTTTAAGCAGCTTGCGATTTTTTTTTTTTTTTTTTACAAATTTTACAAAAAAATATATATATATATCGTTGTTCCAAATGATCACAATTATAACATACTACCCTTCATTTTAAAGGGTGTGAAGCATCGTTTGATTCATACTGAGTTTGATAATGCACCTCCCGGGAGTAACCTCCCCCCCCCCCTCCCCGAGGGGTTGCTGAGGTCAGGAACACAAAATTGTATCGCGGCTCTTTACAATTACTGAAAGCAATTGTTATAAGATTCGTCGTCACTGAGCCATAAATGACCCCTGTTATACATGGTTATGTCAAATAGTGTCCTATGCTGCCATATTAAGAAAATATAAAAGTTTTCGCTCGAACTAAAGAAAAAAAATTATAAAATCGAAAATAAAGCTCCATGAAAATCCCTTAATATTTATAGCAGCTATCTTGGACACAAGAAATACACCACAGGCAGACGAACATGACTCCAAAAATAGTCGAAATATGTTCAGGAGGTCCTAAAACATATATTGGCAACAAAATCTCGAAATCGGAAATACTTTCTGAACACCACGTATGAGAAAGTAAAAATAATGGTTTTAAAATAAAATGATTTATACTTTCTTATACTATTAAATGGAGTATAGAGAAAATATTGTTTTCACGAAACTTTTTGGTTTGAAGATTTTAATGCAAATATGTGTTTTAGGACCTCCTCAACACGTTTTGACCATTTATAGAGTTAAATCCGTCAGTCTGTGTGTGGTCGATTTATGGTGTACGTAATAGATGCGACAACTGTCAATAGATTTTCATAAAGCTTTATATCTATCTGTCTTTGTTAAAGTAAAGTCCAGAACTAGAATGAATTTTTTAAAATTCGAGCGAAAACTTCGAAATTTTATATTTTCTTAACATGGGAGCATAGGACAAAATTTGACATAATTATGCATAAATGGAGTAATTTATGGCTCAATGATCGCGAAACTTAAGAGTTTCAATCATTGCAGTAAAATATAGTCGCAATATAATTTTGTGTCCGTAACGTCATTAACCCCCCCCCCCCCCCCGAGGGGGTACACTGTTAAACTTGGTATCAATCGAAAGATTTTTTTTCAAGCGTTTTAAAATAAAGTGCAACATGCTATAATTGGGATCATTTGGACTAACGAGACAGATTTTTTAAATTATTTCTTGACCAAAAAAAAAAAAAAAATCACAAGCTACTTAAAACCAGATTCTAGTATGAGAAGGTCGAGTTGAGCCACACTCCAATTAATTATTCAAATGGAAGCTATTTATTTCAATTCGATACTTAAACAGAAATAAATATTATCCTATCCCAAAGAATTATCAACTTATTACAATTCCACTTACTGCTCAAATTGCATAATAATTTTATCAATATAAAATATATGTATTTTTTACACCTTCTATGGATTCAAAAACTGCATTATATACAATCAGAAAAATTGTTTAAAAAGTTGAATCAGAACAATGTTTAAAAAATTGTTTACAGCAAAGTATCTCAAATGCCATACCTCAATAAATATTAATTTCTGCTAATAGAGTATAAAAATTCTTAAAGTTTAGAAAGAAACATTTTTGGAAAAAACTGTTTAATTAAATCCTAAATACTGAAATTGGATCTAAGTGGTTCAAATATAAAAAATACGAATAATTTATTTTCAAAGTTTGAATTTTTATTAATGAAAATAAAAATATTTTTTTTAATCTTTAACTTGTACAGCAATGACTATAATAAAAATATTATACAAATAATGGTCATTTTTCACTATACACATTTTCATTCACGTTTACCTTTCCGAAAGGAAAATGGAATCGAATAAATTTTAAAACCATGAAAATACAAAACAAATTTAAAAATATTTAACAACGACAATAAGAATTAAAAAAAAAAGTTTTTAAGTAAAAAAACTGTTCTCTAATTTCTTTCACAGAAAATTAAATATAACTGAAAATTATACATAATAGAATAATGGAATAAAGTTTTAATATTGGAATAAGGTTTTAATATTGGAATAAAGTTCTAATTGTTATATTATTATTATCTAAAGTAGCAATTGTTAAACATTCTAAACAGTTTTATTTAACCACAAGTTCTTAGTAAAAACACCTCTTTCACAAGAATATAAATCTTAGTCGTTTTCTTTAAAACTGTGCTTCAGAAGTAAAAGAACTGTCATCTTTCCTACACTACCCAATTCCGTATGTTTTTTTCCTGAATTGTTTTGACACAAAAATTCCTTTTACACAAATTTTAAATTTTAAATTAAAATTTCTTACAAATTTAAAATGAAATAAAATAAATATATGAAATCATGCCATTAGAATTATATTTTATATTGCTTACCTAAGACTGGAAATACATCCATTTTCTCCAATTAGAATTTTACGGAACGGTCGACCTCCTACTTTGGCGGCTAGCAAACGAAATGAGAGAAAATAGTGAAAATCGTCAAACGATCATTTCTTATTTTATTGAGCAGACGATCCTTTTCCAGGAAGTATCCACGAATTTGTTGCACATGTAAAAACCGTTTTGC
Organism: Amaurobius ferox; assembly: GCA_951213105.1. Lineage (NCBI taxonomy): Eukaryota > Metazoa > Arthropoda > Arachnida > Araneae > Amaurobiidae > Amaurobius > Amaurobius ferox. The sequence continues at coordinate 10,345,050 of OX578138.1, read as the reverse complement.
GCATTCGAAAAAGTTTATTATTTTTTTAATGAGTTTAGAGCTGTATTTTATTTTAAATAATATTAAGAAAATATATAGAATCATTTTGTAACGAAACTCTGGAATATTTTAATAGTGGAGACATGTATTCGAAACACATAATACTTATTTTTACATTGAGGCGTTTTATCTATAAAAGCAAATGTGCGAAACTATAAAATAATTTTAAAACAAAATCAATTTTTAACACTTACATTTAAAATACAATCCATTCTCCATATGTAAATTTATATCTATAAATGTCAATGGGGTGTGATTGTGTTTGTATGGAAACGTATTCCATATCTGAAGTTTCAAATTTTAAACACATATAGGTATAAGATCCTAACCAATTTGGAAATCAAAATATCCTTTACTCGAAAATATTTTCTGAATTGTTTGTGTTATTTTTCTTCCCAATCTTACCTTTCACCATTTACAACGCATTTATTACGCCAATACAAGAAATAAAAAAATCGGATGTGGGCAGCACATGACATTCTATATAATGCAATGAATTTACTAGTTTTACAGTAAAAAAATAATGTTTGAGATCCACAGCGCTGTGTTTTTATCGTTGAATTGTACATTGGGCGATTTTCCGGATGGCAATATGTAAAACTATTTCAAAATACTCAATTAACTTATACTTCGCGCAACTCTAAATAAACAATCATCAATATTGATAGCATCCTCAATAAGCGATATAATCCATATATTAAAATACCTTAATAGTTACGTCATCAATTAGGCGTAATTTTTATTAATTTAAAGTCATTTTTTCAATTTTGACAATATTTTTTGTCAATCTCGGGCGAAATATCGCCATGTTGGAAATACTTTGCTAAATTATTCGCTAAGTTTGCCAAATACATCACCAAGTGTTACAGGCAAACGGAGAGAAGAGTATTTCTTATATACTAGAAGGTATGCCCGTCATAAGACGGAAATCAGAATTGGCGAAACATTACTTCCCATTTGGCGTCATTTTTATCAATTTCGTGACATTTTTGTCATTTTAGCAACATTTAAAATAGTCACCAAGTTGATGACGTCCTGCTAAATTTTTCACCAAACGTTACGGACGGAGAAATGTGTTATTCTTATAGTCTACGATTATGTTCTTTCCATTGAACTTTCATCATCAAGTCGTCATTTTCATTGATTTAGCGTCATTTTTATTCATTTGGCGACATTTTCGTTAATTTGGCAACATTTAAAAAAGTTGCCAAGTTGGCGATATTCTGCCAAAATCTCGCCAAACGTTATGACTGGAGAGATAGGTTATGTTTGTAGCAGATAAATGACTATTAGCGTCCAAATACAAAAGTATTGCCTAAAGTATCTTTTCAGATGAATGGAACTAGCTAGATCCACGAGAATGGTGTCACCAAATTTATAGCATGATATTACTTATGTAAAGTGAACATATTTCACAATAAGTAATATTTTCTTTTTATTTTATATGATTTTTTGAAATTTTTTTTGAAAAATGTATATCTCGAGAATGGATCATGCTAGCGTTCTAAAATTTGTGTCAATCGTTTTCTAATGAAACATTACATAAAAAATGACTATTTGCGTAACTTTATTAAATGTGTGAATTCTTTGATGATTTTTTAAAAATTTCACTCGAAAATTCAGGGAGGTTCTGAACATTCGATTGCGAATAAAAGCAATAGGCTTCCAGTACTCATGGATTGTAATTTTTGTACCAAATTTTTTTCGTATCGGTCCATTTGTTCGTTAGTTATCGTCTCCACAAACTCACTGCCACACACACACACACAGACATCATCTCAAAAACGCCTGATTCGTGTTCAGGGATGCTTGAAACATGCTCTTCCGTCGAAAACTCAAATTCGAATTTTCGACCCCATCACAATACTTTCCTTTATACATTATATGTATATAAGGAAAGTAAAAAATTGTTTAAAAATTTTAGATGCACGATATCCTACAGAACTCTTGGCGGTTAGTTGTTTTATTTAACAGCCAAACGGTCTTATTTAATCGATCTGTGGCGTGTGTTTATTTTCAGCTCTAACTCCAGGCTATTTCTTTTCAAGGTTAGGGACTTGATTATTCAATCGTTCCCCTATTCTGCAGCCAAAGTGTGAACCATTTTGCAGTGAGAACAAATAGTTCCGGTGCACCCAAGGTGGCGGATCACATTGCAGCCTTGAATAACTCAATTTTGATCAGAACCCAGTGGGGGTGGCAATCACAGGAATCTTACCCTCTTTCCCCTCTCTTGTTGCCACTTCTTGGATGGACTTCTGACTTACATATTTGTCGTGCCCATACTCCCGAGTAGGCATGGCAATCGTTTTGGGAGGAGTCGATTATCGAACACGGGTCTTCCGTGTGCGATAGAGGTCTGCACGGGCCTACTTAAAAAAAATGTACCCAACTCGGGCCGAAAATATTAGGATTTGATCCGATAATTTTTCAAAATAATTCACCCGAGACCGACCCGGCCCGAAGCCCAATTTCTTTTAATAATGCATTGAAGCCCGCCTAAAGCTAACACACTGTTGTCTCGTATCATGATTCAAAGTTGTTATTGAAGGAATTAAACATAAATTACATTACATATTTCGTAATCAATCGAAAGACCTTCAAATTTTAAAAATTTGTACAAATCAAGAATGAGCATGACTATAAAGTGAGTTTTCATTCATCATTTGGGTTGAATAAACAGAGATTAAATAAGAAAACGTCGCAGAGATTATGCTTAAATGAACAAACAATGCAATGCCCCTCTTGTTGGAGCTCAACAGCAGTCTGGACTGCGGTGGTAGCAAAACAAACATGTCGTAGCTGCTCACAACAGATTTTTTTTCTATTTCATCGAACTGAAAATATCCGGAGTATTTGTATATAAGATATGTTCCAAGCTAGGAAATGCGTATACAAAATTCGCCCTTTCCTTTGTAAGCTCAGAGCAGATGTTTTTCGATCATTTTGCAGCCAACCTGAGATGGTCTTTTACAGCGGGCGGAAGTGTTGAAACAAAATAAACTATTTCTCGTAAAAGGAAGTGTTCGATACTGTGGACAGACAAAGCAAAATAGAGCATTGGCGCGAACGTCAATAAACAACCTGCGTAGTAGAATGCGCAGAAACGTGAGGCAAAAGGGCATTATTTTTACCATAGCATGTCATGGTAAACGGACGATGACAAATAGAAATTGAAACTGAACCCATTAAACATCGAAATTTATCTTTGTGATGAAAATAAGTTATTTAGAATGCTTGAATAAAAATATTTAAAGATTTCATTTGCTAAAGTGTACTTTAAGCGATTTTAAGTGATGTATACTACTCCTCATTTTTACCGTAGTTGCTTGCTAGCGTTCTATGTATACATTCATTAGCAATTCTGCAATGTATATGCGAGAGAGAAAGGAGAGAGACTTAAAAGATTTTTCTTAAAAAAACCCGTATATATTTTAATGAAAGTGAATATTTTATTTCCAGTTACTTAAAAATATCCATCCAAGAGGATAAATTTAGTTATATCCTACTACCCCTTTATCTCTATAGAGATAAAGGGGGTTATAATTTTAGTTCTTTTGATGGAAACTTTTCCAATTGAGGAAAGTTACGACTTTAGAACGCAATTAATTTCGCCTTTCACAAATCTCAAAAATATGAAACGATATATACGAATGTTTATTACTTTATTTCCAAAGGTTATAGTTTTCCGAAGATTATATTTTAAGCATTCATAAATAAAGATTTGAATATTTGAATCAATAAAACATCTCTAAAATCTAAGTTCAGAGAAAATAAGCAAAATAGAGATATTACAAGATCAGGTGGCTTGTGAAATTTTCAAAAAATGGAAATGTAAAATGTTAGATAAAAAATTAATAAACCTTTCTATGAAAACTAAAACGTGTATTTTTTAATCTATAGTATTGACACCACACCCCTTCCATAATCGTAAGTAAACATCAATATAGAATCACAACATATGGACATCAAAGAATATAGTATAAAAAATCTGATTATGAATGATCTTAACAACAGTGTTTGTATTATATAAAAGCATCCATACGGTTTCGTATTTATTAGCCGCTCCATGAAATAACTGATATTCACAATGAAAATAAAAAAAACTTATTATGCACAGCATTTGCGAGTCAACAAATTCAGTTCTGCCACGTAATCATCTTCAGTTTCTTCAACATTTAGGTCAGGCTACCCGTGTCTGCAACGGCTGAGTTCATAGTGAACCCATCTATGGAGCATTCCCAAGGATTACGCATTCATATTTGTTTTTGTGTGTGTGAGTAATAACAACTTAAAACTCATAAATTTCGAAACATTCTTGTTCTAATCATGCGAATTATTATATTTATTTCTAGATTTTTTTTGTTTATTTTGCATAATGTATGAATACAAAATTTTTCATAGCGATACGTGTATTCTTCCTTGAGGTACTTTGTCCACATCACATACAAGAGTTTGAGGGTGAAACAAAAGTATCGGAAATATTCGCAAAAGGTTTTAACACATACTTTCTTGTCAAAAATCAAGAAAACAACATACTATTTGTAATATTATAGTATGAAGTAAAAATGTAGAAAGTTTTTTTCATTAAAATGGAAAATTATAGATAGGGTCTGAGTATACTTCTCTAAAATTAATAGTATTGTAGAAACGGGTGGTTAAGTGTCGAAAGCCCAGACCACCCGACTCGTCCGTAGACTTAGAGCAGCTGTTTGGATGGCCGGGGGTGGTTAAGTGTGTCATAACCCTTCACATTGAGAGAGTAATTACATTGGTTCATTAGCACACATTGTCTAAAGGATATTTAGCCTCGTAACTGCCATTCAATCGAGAGACCCCACGCTCAGCTAACAAATAAGATTTAAAATACTATAATGTACTTTGAAAAAAAAAAATGTTTTACAAAATGTGCAAAAATCCAAACAAACATTTAATATATATATATATATATATATATATATATATATATATATTTCTTGCTACACGACATCAGAAATTGTGAAATAAAGAAATAAAGAAATAAAATCAGAAATAAAGATATATATATATATATATATATATTTCTTGCTACACGACATCAGAAATTGGTTTATTTTAATCCAACCTACTAAGTAAAATATATTGGCTAACGTACGAAGTAAAATATTTTTTAATCATTCGCCAAACAAGTGATTTTTTAAAAATATGGCACTCAAGAGTCATTGAAAGCAAACTACCCTTGTCTAAAACCTATTAACCCGTCTCTCTTCTTTGAGGGCATTCGCGTAGAAGAGGAAAGGCGTGTGTTTACTCAAGCGTCACTTCTAGGGGGTCGGAAATGACCATCCACTGCTCGGCCGTCTTTGGGAATCTGAGGTACTAGCGGAAAAAGGGACTTGGGACTCAAAGGGTTATACCCTTCTTCAGTGGCATTAAATGAAATTCGCAAACAACATGCTTAAATACCATCCACATTGGTAGGTCAAATTTACATATTACAATATTCATCATTTCAAAACACAAAAAACACATCAATATATAAATTACGAGCAAGAAATTTACGACAGTGGCGAATTTTATTTAATGCCATTGAAGAAGAGTATAAAGATGCCCGAAAGCGCTCTGGCTTTTATTTTATATATACGTCTATAGGAGGTTTATTAAATGACTTTTTTTAAATCTAAAGATTTGTCTGTAATTTATTACTTAATCGTTTTATAGTATTAAATTTCTTTTAGCATTCAATTTCTTGGGTGTAAATGAGTGATAATAAATATTTTCGAAATTTACCAATGTGTAGCAAAATCATGCATTACCCATATATATTTCTGATATAATTGATCTGATGTATCATTATCGGAACTCGAAACATCTTATGCCCATATTTGTTTTGAATCAGGATCTTTATCTAAAATTATTCTACTGATACTAAGTTTTTTTTTTCGCATTCAAAGTCTTGGGTTTTGAAAGTTGGTATAAATGAATGGGATGTTTTCTAAATTCATTTATTTTCGAATAAGAATGCGGCGATCCCAAACTTCTCTGAAATTGAGCCCAAACTTGGCTCAGAATAATTTAAATCATTCAAAAAGAAATTATGCATGCTTCATTTTATCAAAATTGAGGCCGATTCTAATCCACAACCTATAGGTCGGATTTATTATTGGTTCTAGCCCATCCTGACCCTAAATCTTAGGTACGAACTTATTGATAAGCGGGCTATTTGGATTCTTGACCCCCATGTAAAATACTTAGGGAAGCAGTGGCGTCGCTAGAAAAAGTTTTGAGAGGTTTAATAACCAAATATTTTGTTTCCCATTTCTCCAAAGATCTCTACTCCGAACTCAGCAGGTTCCTGTGTGTGGTTATGACCCCACACAGCCCCTTGGCGACACCACTTTAGAGGAAGCCAAAAACACAGTAGCTCTTGATAATCGAAAACATGATATAATCCGCTACTCTACGAAACCTTCTAAAACAAATTCGATGGACAAAAAAAATGTTATAACCGAGTCGAGTCCGGATAACAGCCTAATACCCATAACGTGACATTGAAAAACTCCTATATTGTTACTTTTCGTCAAATTTCGTCCTTTTCTACATATGTGTACAAAATAAGTCCCTGTATGGCAAATGCTTATGGCGTCCCCAACAAAATAGTTGCATAACAACCGTTGCTAGGCAAAGACGTGCTAGCATGGGAGTACATGAGCATGAGCTGCGTAGTACTAAGGCCAGCTTGAATAAGAGGCCGGACATTGACAACTCAACCGCAGCACCGGAGGGAACGTATCTCCTGTTTTAGATAGCCTTGGTAGTACGATGCAGAAACGTAAGGGTAAAAGGGCATAATTTTTACCACAGTGTGTAAAGGTAAACGGACGATGATGACAAATAAAAATTGAATCTCTGTGATAGAAATAAGTTATCTGGAATACTTGAAAAACAGTTTGTATTTAAAGATTTTATTTGCTAAGGGCATGTACACAACTACTTATTTTTACCGTTGTTACTAACTGACGTTCTAAAGATTATACATTTATTAGAAAATTCTGCACTGTATATGCGAGCGAAATGGGAAAGGTACAAAACGATTTTTCTCACATAACGATTTTACAAAACCTCGAGTGCATATTTTAATAAAAGTGAATATTTTATTTTCCAGTTAATTAAAAATATCCATCAAAGAAGATAAATTTAGATATATCCTACTAAGTTTCTATTGCTAAGCAAACGACTATTTTGTTTTGGAAACGTAAGGGCAAAATTGTCCGTGTAACGTCACGGGCCCATGCTCTATTGAATCAATGAAAACTTTTTTTTTATTTATTTATTTCCAATGGCAGAGAATAAGACATACATTATACAATGAAAACTATCTAATCACAATATCGCCTGGGGCAAATTTTATCCTTTTTATGCAGGTGAAATAAAAAATATTCCATCGTCCCTTTCTATTCAATAATCGAACAGTCAACTGTTATAACACAAATAATTACCTACATCAATTATTAGTTGCATTTCAGTTCCACTTGCTTTTGCCACTACCCAGCCAGTAATTTGTCGATAGCATAGCGCCTGGAGCAGAGCTTCGTCAGGTAACATATATGTGGCTCACAGATTTTCTTTCTAGATATTTTGATGCTGAAGATCAAAATATCTAGAAAGAAAATCTTTCTAGTTAGCTTTCAAGTTCATAAAAGCATTCGCCATATTTGATGTAGGTCGTACATAACCAATAGAAAATATCAAAACTATACTACATTACGGGTAGGTACTAGCAACTCGAATCCTGAGTCTAAAACTTTTTTGTACTAACTCCATAGTCCTTCTACTAACTCCATAAAAAATTAAAGGAATGTTACTGTTCGTAAAGTGGCAACACCGCTGTAATAGATGTTTACTATAGAATAGAAAATTTTGCGTGGTTTTATTGTAAAAACTAAAATTAGCAGTTATTTCTTTAATTTTTCACTATTTATTAATTATGGAACTTGAAATTTGGGAAGGAGACTATGGTCTCCCATCAATAGATCTAATTTGCCTCCAGGTTATGGTAGGTTTCTAAAAAATTAGGAATTTAACTAAGTACTTTTCTTGCATCATCATGAGAATTTACTTTAACGTTATAGTTATTACTCTATGGGATTTTTGAGACCCGCTACGAATATATTTTACACTCGATTTGTATTTCTACTTAGTAAATACTGTAAATTCTAAGTACTCATAAAAGAAATTTTTGCGTTCCTATAGGATGGTCACCTTTTCATCTAATACAAATGCTACAAATTTTCTTTTCTCAAAAATCATATTTATTATGCACTGTAACATTATATATACATTTTCAAACTGATGTAATGATACAAAACTTTATGCATGGTAAAAATTATCACGAAATCTCTGGACCAACGGGCAAGTACCTTCCGGATTTCAGAACTGTTATAAAGAGAAAAAATGCGCAATTTCAGTTGAAAATACAGAAGTACTCAATTTATACTGAGAATCGCATTAAAAGGTAGAAAACCAGGATTGCACAATTTTTTTAGCTCTAACGCTGCTCAAGTGGCTAAAATATCTTGTGTACCATCAAGAATTTGAGCAGTAGGAATAAAATATACCCAACTCTTTTTTTTTTACACTGTAGATACGTTCCTCAGAAATTCGTGTAAAAAAGATGAGTTTATTGAACAATAAAACTTAAAATACATAATTCATAAGTAATAAGTATCACAAGCAAAAGAAAAAGAGGGAATCTGTTAATACAAAATTAAGAATAGAAAACTCAAAATTAAATATAGAAATAAAGAAATAATATTTAGTTATATAATTATTTGTAGCTACTTTATAATAAGCGCAATTGTTTGCGACGAACTGGACCAAAGTTGTTATCATCACTAGAGATATCCACATCCGTCAAACTTTTTAATGAAGACTTTCGTCTGATAATACTGTTTTAAACTGCCAAACTACTTTCCGAAAGATTTTATTTGATCTCCTTATTTGATAACATTATAGCAATGTGCAGTACTGCCTAATTTTTGAAATGTGGAAAAAACATGAATTTTTTTTATACATTGGTACCAAAGACAGTAATTTATACTAGACCGCTCATGGTCATGTGTATAAATGTAAGACAATGACTTTGAAATCATGTTAGATCAAATAAATTTTTCAAAAAAAGACTTTTTAACCGTGTAACTTCAACTTCTTGTAAGAAAAGAGTTGGGTGTAGTTCAATAGTTAGATGATTTTACCATGTGACGAATCCTGGGAGAAAATTTACTACTGGGTAAATCCGGAGATCAGGTCACCGCAAATTTTTTTCTAAGTACAAAATCGGGCCAAGTTGGCCTGTGGTTGGCGCTTTCTTCCGTGTTTTGAAATGGACTCCACCCATCCTCAGTGATGTCATTTACCGTCATTAGAAATATGCTCCTCCTACCAAAATGATGTTTTGGTAGAAGAACCCTATTTCTAAAGACAGACTATTGTGTTTGTTCTAAACAAGATTTTCTAATATAAATGATAATTTAATTTAACTTAAATAACAGTGAATAATACTCAAAAAAACGTTACAAAATCAGATTTTTGTGTATTTTAAGAAAATTAAATAACTTTATAAAACTGTAGAATAAAAAAAATAATAATACTCATGTAAACGTTCCAAAATCAGATTTTTGTAAAATTTAATATTTTTATGCTACAATTTTATATGTGCATATCGCACGTATCAAGATCGCTTTCTCCATCTAAAGGAAGGGGTTCGACCTACAGGTCCGTGTAAGGGCAGGGATTCGATCTAAAGATCGAAAATTGTGGAACGGATGTATCGGTGGTCCGTATGTACCAGTGGTCCGTACAAGGGCAGGGGTTCGACCTAAAGGTCGTTCTACACCGGAACGGGGCCCCCAGTGATCTCCGGTTTATTAGGAACGGTCGCCTGCGGCGCCCAGACACAGAATATGCTACAATTTTATCTGTGCATAGCGCACGTAGCAAAATCACTCTCTCCAAAATAAATCATATAACGAAAGAACAAGCAAACACGCACAACAATGGCCAAAAATATTGATAGAAATGTTCTTTTACATCAAAAAACTGTAGCAAACACAAAAACGTATTCTTATTGGATGTTACACAATTTCCGCCGAAAACATCCGATACAAGAGGTTACCAGATTGCAATATAAAGCGCTCACAAAGTGCGTGGCGTCTTCTCCGATTTAACCTCACAAAGTGCGTGGTGTCTTCTCCGATTTAACCAAGGTGACCTAATCTCCGGATTAGCCTACTACTGTTGTGTTCAAGGTCTCCTACTGTTGGAACCAAAGGTGTTTTAAACCTCCTTGATTGCAATGATCCACCTTCCAGCGGAATGTGAGATATTTTGAATATATAGAAAAAAAAATCATTTTCTGTGTGTAATCATGGTCTCATGCAGCAGTCTTGTGGCAGTGCCCAAGGATGCCTATTTTTGCAATCTATGATATTTTAATTAAATCTCCTTGGTTCTAATGATCTCCCAGCAACTTGTAAGATATTCCTACAGAAAGTAAAATAAAATCCCCCTTACCCACTTAGTGATGCAACAGATGTCAGTTTGACCGGATGCCGGATATTCAACCTGAATTTAAAACAGGATATCCGGCCGACAGTATAATTTTCTTTTAGAAATCTTAAATAGTTACTATTTCATTATTTCTATTCATAGGTGCAACCAGGGGGTAGTTTTTAAGGTTAAAAAAAAACCCTTCCCCAGAAGTCCTCAATTTATATGAAGAAGTAATTTTTGTGCTAATTTTAAGGTTGTAATACCCCCCACCCCCTCATTTGTCTGTTTTTTTACATGATTATAGCTAAGTTAAATTCTTAATTCAGAAGAAATACATATTTTAAAATTATTATATTTTAAAGCAACTAATACAAATCAAAACCAGCAGTAGCCACTAGACTATTAAAACTTTTAAAATGGCTTTTAAAGCTTAAGCTGTAAGTGTTTATATACTTAATGATTATCAACTGGTTATTAATATAATTGCACTTGTTACCTTCTTAATATTTAGTAGCCACTGCTTAAAATAAAATTTCAATTTTGATTATAGCAACTAAGAATTTAAAAACTTATCAATCTTTAAATTCCTATATAATATTCACACATTGCTTGATAAATAAGAGAAAAAGAAATTATTATGTACTTTTAATTCCAATATTATAATTTGTTGTCACTCCTAATAGAATCAAAATTTCAAAGTAATGAAAATTCTAATCTTGCAAAGAATCCTACATCTTTTTGGAATTGCTTTACTGAAAAAACTGTTAATTCTAGCATATCACAATCACAAGTGCAACAAGATGACGAATCAGCTTACTTTGAAGAGTTGAGAAACTATTTTTCACAGCCAATAATTGAAAGAAAAATGTCACCATTTGACTGGTGGAAAATGAATAGGAGTAATTTTCCTTATTTATTGCAATTGCTAAAAAAGTATCTTGCCCCACCATCAAGTAGTGTATATAGTGAAAAACTGTTTTCTGAAGCAAGAGTTATTTATGAAAAAAAAAGTAGAATTTTGCCAAAAAATGCAGAAAAACTACACTTTTTGCATCATAATTTGAAAATTTTAAAAGGAGAAACAGTTTTTTTTTTGTTTTTTTTTTACGACTTTTGAAATATTTGTGTCTTCTGAATGTTTAATTAATAATGTAAAAGAAAAAAAATAATCCTGTTGACGAGAAATGTATTTTTAATTTGTAATGTAAATCGTAAGTTAAAGTAATATTCATTGTCAAAGATATTGAACGTAAAGGAAAGATTTTGAATGTATATTAAGTAATAAAATGAAGGTTTAGTTTAAGAAACTATAATAAAAATTGAGAAACCTGAAAATTTGAAAATTACTATTTATTGAGTTATTAAAAATATTTATTTTTCATATTATTTATATGACCCGATATCCGGCTTAATAGCCTGATGAGCCAGATACTGGATGTTTACCGGATATCGTTGCATCCCTAACCCACATATAATTATGACAACATTCAACGAGTGGATATGCACTACCAAAAAAGGTGCATTATATATATATACATGTAATAGTTGTGGAAATCCAGAGACGAGGCATGTTCACATTACCAAAACCTACTTTATTATATCACACTCGAAAGAGATATAGTTACATCGGACAGCTGAGCTCCGGCATCCAGCTCTCAAGAAATCTCAATGCCGTCTGCGTAGTTTTTAACAAGTACAAATTACATTTACATCAGAGGGGGAAGGATATGGGGCTGCTGTCTTCGCATTTTAGGCTTTAAAAATGTGATTCAGAAAGCAATTTTAAATGAGAACGTTTACACAGAAGTTAAGATTAGTAACCATATAAGATCGAGGAGAAGAGGACGTTATGGCAGACTTTGTTAATGTTAGTGGCATGGGATAGAATTTAATGTAGTTGCAATATATGCTGGACATGAAATAGGAATTTGGAATAATAATTGTGAAGGAAAAGGGCGCTTTATTGGGGAAGGCTTAAAATTTCTGTATTATATAATGTATATAATACAGAAATTGCTGATTTATACTTTTATTTTGTAAGCTTGTTAGAAAATTATCTTTTTCGAGTTGCAGCTTCTCACTTTTCTTTCATTGGACTTCCAAACTTTTATTATTATATATATATACACATATATATATAAAGCCAGAATTAAAATATCTAGTTCAAGATTTCGACTCCTGGACTTTGCGACTTATAAATAATCAGTCGTATTAATGTTCAAACTGGTGTAATGATACAAAATTATGATTTTTGTACAGCACACTGTCAAATATTGTGTTATTCACTAATTTAATTATATTTTCGGGCTACTTTGTACACAGGGGATAGCTATGTCATTACAAAAAATTTGTAATTCCTATTTTTAAAATTACTATCTAGAGATAATGTTTTTTGTAATTCTTTTGTATCAATCAAAAAAGACACCCAATTCTCAGAATTGGGAACAGTTATCAGTTTTTACAACTATTTGTGTTTAACAACATTTCGAAAGAGACATCTCTTGTAATGCTTCTTTATAAAACAGCTTTTCTGTTTATTATTAGAAAATTTGGCTATTTACGTTATCAGAATTTGCCTATTTCTTTTGCTATAGATTTTAATCTTATAATTTTATAAATTTATACTGGAGGAGGGGGTACAATTTTTTCATATTGAAAATATATTACATAATAAAATTAAATATACAGAGGATTGCAATTAAAAACAGATTTCTATGATATTGCTAAAAGGTCTTCTTTATATTTATAGATGTTTATAAGAGAAACATCAAATTTGAGCAAGAATTTTAGAATTTTTCTGGTAGAAGAATTTCTTTGAAACCCAACAGCAATGCATTAATCTCAGACTACCATAATCAGAATTCTAAGCACTCATGATTACAATGAAGTAGTGTCTGCTTTATATCAAAACAATGCAAAAATGTGCTGAACTGATCATTCCTTATCCCCGAGGACAGTAGAGTCGGTACCCCAAACTTTCGACTCCAACTCCATTTTTCTACCATTAGATTTCGACTCCTCTTTTATTTTAATATCCTACTCAATACTGACTTGATACTAACATAAATATCAATTAATATTTCATATCAATAGTTTTTTATAGGTAAACTTTTGATGTATTTTTTAATTTATTGCCTAAAAACTATTCATAATGAATTTTTAAAAATTAAATATTTCAAAATAAAATCATTTTAAAATAGTTTTATTTAGAAGTTGGAATCAGTAATTTACTGTAATTCTAAGTGTTCAGAATTTTGTTAAATTTGGGCAGAGCCTAATTTGCTAAATTTGAGCAGCAGCTACAACGTTGCTGGGTTTGAAGAAAATTCATCTGCTATAAAAATCCTAAAATCCTTGCTTTAAGGAGTTTTGTGCTCACTGATCATCACATCAACTGTCTTGTGCTGACAAGCGGCAATGGTTAGTGGTCCACAGAGAGTGAGAGAGGATCATTTGAGAACTTTCTTGATTTTACATTTAAGGCCTATAAATGCACTTAAAATTTGAGTTAATTCTAATATTTCCAGATATATTTTCATTATTAGTCATGCATTTATCTTATAATGAAATACTGATAATGTTTGTGGTTTTCATATGGTATAACACATTTAGACTCTTTGTTTTAAACCACTTTTATCAAATTTTATTCTTATTGAGCTGTTTGTTCTATTATTATGCATAATTTTTCAGATTTTATATAAATGCAGTTTATGATATCTTTTGAAACTTCTAATTATATTTTATTTATTTTGAATCACCAGTCATATTCCAAGTTCGCTGGAGCTCCTGTAAAGTTTAAAAAATCAAATTTTCCTCTATCTAAACATGGTAAGATTTTTTTTTTTTTTGCTCATATTTTGATATGCTATTATTTTAAATTTTTTTATTTTAATATTTAATTTAAATTAGGTCTTGCTTACTTAGATCTTAATGTGCATTAGAGATGTTACTTGGCTCATTTTTCCTCATATTTTGATATGCTATTATTTTAATTATTATTTTAATTATGCTATTATTTCTTTAACTCATATTTTGATATGCTATTATTTTAATATTTAATTTAAATTAGGTCTTACTAACTTAGATCTTAATGTGCATTAGAGATGTCACTTGGGTCATTTTTCCAAGTTTAGACATGTGTTGCAGCATTATCTATCACAGTCCATAGCCATGCTAGCCTAATCACTGACATTAATAAACTAATTTAAAAAAGCCTGTACAGTCATATTGTAACATAATTTTAAAATTCTCAGTGTTTCAAACTTTTTTTTTCTTTTTCCAAAATCGAAAACAGAAATAAGTTATAGTAAAAATATTTCAGAAATAATATATATTTTATTTGTCATTTTTTATTTTAAAATGAATGGCAATATGTATAGGGATTTATTTATTTAAACATGCATCATTCTTAAGAATAGTATTGCTAACTTTAATTTAAATTAAAATAAAATAATAAAAAATTAAATATAAATTAAACTATTACCAAATGAGTTAAGTCTTTACTTTTAACCAGAAATAAAGGGATATGATTATCATGCAAGTCACAAACTATTCTTAAGATATAAGGAGTTAGTTAATCTGTAGGAAAAGTCATATTGATCATGATTTTTAAATCAAACTGCTAAGTTTTCAACTTGTAAAATGGCCATAATTAAAAGTTCTGAAATATAAAAATTTTATTTTCATAATTAGGGACATAAAAATATAAAATAAAAAGCATTATAACTTTTTATCTTGTATTTTTACACCTGTAATTGTAAAAATAAAACTTATATTTCAGTACTTTTTATCTTTTCAGCTTGTTTTATGTGTCAAAACACTCAAAACTGCATGAGAATTGTAGCACTGAGTTGAATGCTATTGGGTAAAACATTTATTTGCAGCTATGTACTTTTAAAATGCTTTAAATTTTATTATAAGAAATGATCAAGAATTTCTACTTTAACAGCATTCACTGTCGCATTTGTAAAGACCCGGAATTGATTGTTACATTTTTCATATCTTGCTACTTAATATACATCTATAAAATTATTTCTTTTCAAAACTTTTTGTTTCAAGGTGCAGAATTCTTTACATTTCTATTCATAATTTTGTAACTTTTATTACCTAAATATAAAGTATGGTACTTAATGATATATTTTTAGGACGTTTACCAGTTTTCAAGCATGGAAAAAAGACCCGGAATTTGTAAAGACCCGGAATTGATTGTTACATTTTTCATATCTTGCTACTTAATATACATCTATAAAATTATTTCTTTTCAAAACTTTTTGTTTCAAGGTGCAGAATTCTTTACATTTCTATTCATAATTTTGTAACTTTTATTACCTAAATATAAAGTATGGTACTTAATGATATATTTTTAGGACGTTTACCAGTTTTCAAGCATGGAAAAAAGAATACAATGACAACATTTGATGATATTGTTTCATACCTCCAAAGACAGGTAAATATAACTTTTGCAATGAAATGCAATTATTATGCATCTCTCAACATGATTAAGTTTGGTGTGTGTGTGAGGGGAAGAGAAGGGAAAGCACTGCATGATTTTTTTATGTATTTTTAATTTCTCATGTAGTATAAAAAAGTATTGTTTTCTCTGACATTTTCAGATTTGATATTTTAATGCAAAGATACACATTTTAAGCAGATCTGTGGTGTCAGTATCTTAAACTGTAAATTCCAAATCTCCTTCTTTTATACTGTCCAACTCCAACATCTCTTTTCTTCTGTTATACTTTGATACCAGCATAAATAGCAAATGCATTAATCAGTTGTTTTTGTGTCATCTTTTTGCTTTTAAGATTGATTAGCCAAAAGGATCCTTATATACTTGGAAAATGCTGCACCTATTCTGATCATTGCTATAAAATATAAAAATTTAGAAAAGATTTTCTACATTGGCAATGTAAAAATTGCCGCAATTGACAAATTTCATGCAATTTAAACAAAAATTTAATTTGTTGTGCCTTAAACAGGTTGATTGCATGCAAATTTTAATGTCAGAATGCATACGGGTGCTTGGAAATTGGGAAAGTACATGAATTTTAGATTAACATTTTCAAAGCCTTGAAAGTACTTGAAAATTCCCATTTCCTTGGTTAAATTCTTGAAGGTGTTTGAAAAAGGCAGAGTTGAAAGTGTTCTGCAGATTCACAGCATTGTGTTTTTTCTGAGAAATTCTGCTTTCTCTGAAAATTTCCCTAGCAGTTACGCTGTCCGTGAAATTTTCCTAAACAACACTGTTTTTTGCAAAAATTTCCTCAATAGCTTCAACATTAAACAATAATGTTAGTTTGATATAATTTTTCCTCTCAGAAATGCATACAACTTCATAATATGGAAGAAATGATGTCTTTGAAAAATAATTGCATGGTACTTGAAAGTCTTTGAAAAGTGCTTGAAATTTTTTTTAAGGAAAGTGTACTCACCCTGTAATGCAATTTAGACAAAATTTTGCATTGTTGTGGCCTAAACAAACTGATTGCTTGATTGAAGTCTCATTCAGAGTATTATACAGCATCCTTTTCACTCATATTTAATTACAATTTTTTTTTAATTTAGGACAAGCATAACTTTTGTTTCATTAAAGTATGTTTGTGTGTTAATCCTTGTTTTATTACAATATGATTTTCATGTAGATAGTTTTTAAATTGATAAGCATTTGATTTTTTTTTTTTTAATTTGTTGCCTAAAAACTAATTTGAAATTATTAAAAAATAAAATTATTTTAAATAATTTTATTTTGTAATCTGTATATTTTTAACGGGCTCTAACTCCACACCTCAAACTGCCAAGACCATACAAAGTTAACATTTGATATCAATTAAATTACATTTTCATACATTTACCATGATATATAAGGAACCATAGTTGTGGAATTGTAGAAGATGAAAACCTGTCTGAGGCAAAATAACCAAAACTCATTTGGATGTTTTGAATGACAATGGTCTCCAAAATATAATGGTATGCATATCTTTTCAATATGACCATTACTTGATTTAAAAAGAAATAAAATGTGGAATTTCTTACTGATTTACTTTTAGCCTTCCTGGAGCAAAATAACCTAAACCCATTTGAATATTCTGATGATTAATAATGATCACTAAAGTGTATTGTTATGCATATCTTTTCAATAAAACCATTATATCTTTTATTTAAAAAAAAAGATAAAATATGAAATTTCTTACACCATTTAATTTAACAACTCTTTCACAGTTCCTGTTCCAATAAAAGTAATATTTTAATGATTTAATAAAATGTACACTAATTATTGCTCAGATATTTGCAAAACATCGTTAGAATACGTTTTTTTTTACACTTTAATGATATCGGTTTAAATTTTTGAATAGATATATTTTTTTAAAAAGTATTAAACGTCTTAACATTTCCATAGCAAAATAATATGGTAAATATAAGACCTCAGATGTAAACCAATAATCTCCCCTACTGAATTTTGTAAATTTTATTTGTAAGTTAATATAAAAATTGTAAATGCCAATACAGTCTTGTGATGACAAAACAATACCTTTAAAAATACCATTCTAAGATAAAAAGGTGTTAATTTTTTTTTCAGATAGACTGCTATGGGAATATTTTCATTCACATTTATAAACTGTATATCTATATCTTTTTGGGAAAAATTATGATAAAATATCTCCAAAACAAAAGTAGTTGTTATTGTGAATAAAATATTAGGATTGATGTTTCTTGAAAATAATGCATGCATACAAAATTCTCTTTAAAATCCTTATGGATCCCTTTAACTTTTGATTGAAGTGTTCTGGGGCTGCAAAAATAGAGTGTACTAATTGGAAGGCAACTATGTGCTTTTCAGTTTGCATTCTAAGTTTGCAGTCTGTCTATTGGCAAATTGAAGAAGTTTAATTCCTATCTCAAAAGTGAAACAAAATTGGCAAAAAAATTTAATTACAATGTTGTATAGTGTTCTCTATTCTGTACAGAAACATGCACAGTTTGCATGTAACATGTACACAGATGATAAACAATGAGGTCAAAGAAATGGTTAATTATTGTACTGCATCATTTGTCTGTAATTTTTATACAACATTTATTATTTCTCTCTATATTAAAAAACAAGAAAGATCGATCATGCATAAAGCATTGATTATGAAACACTTCCAACTGCAATGCAATTTTATTTAAACATCTCTAAAATGTGATACATTCAGTTGTAATAGTTTAAAAATTATCACAATACTACATTAATTTATTATATTTGAAAACTTAAAACTTCATTGAAAAAAATGAACTTTATTCAAATGATGTCATTGAAATATAAGTCACCTGGTTTAAACATCTCTAAAATGCGATACATTCATCGGTAATACTTTTAAGATTATCAAAATACTACAATAATTTATTACATTTAAGAACTTAAAACTTCATCTAAAAAAATTAACTTTATTCAAATGACGTCATTTCACCTGACTCTCTATATGAAAACTGTAAATATTTCATTCATATACTTTCATTCATCACAATATTCCATTCCTTTCATTCATCACAATACTACAATAATTTATTTTATTTATAAACTTAAAACCATGGAGGTAAAAGTAATTGAACTCTATACTTAAAACTTCATTAAAAAAGTCACTATAAAATCGTTTGTTCTCTATGTAAAATCAATGAATGTTTCATTCATATCAGCTATATTGCAGACTCCAGAGCTAAATAATTTTGTGTTAAAGAAATTCAGCAATTCTTATACAACTCATCCTACATTTTATGTGTTTATGTTCTCCATAAGTGAAAATTAGGCTTTGTTGTAGAAATAATCAAAGTTTGATGATCATTTAAACTCTATTGTAATTACGTTGTTTGTTTACTATATTGTAATTGCGTTGTTTCAGAATGTAGATGCACAGAAATTAAGCAAAAATAAAGCGGTTTTAGGACGGATAATACACTATAAATTAAAAAGAACTGTAAAAATCATGATTTTGACACAAGATGGATGCCATATTTTATTTTGAATTGGGTCACATCATCTGTTCATATAATATGGGTGTAATTATTATTTAAATTTTTATTTAAAAACTACTGAGTATATTTTGCTGAAATTTTTTTCTTAATTATTATGGGATAATTTGAATATTTCCTAAAACTTTCAAAGCAATTTGTGAAACTTAAATTCGCTTAAAAAAATGTTTGAAAAATTAGGTCCCTAGGGTTCAATGTATTTCACTTTTTCAACCTGGGTTCAGTCCAAAACTAATTCGGTGATATTATTCATTTATATTCCCATAGGTCCCCATAGACTGTCTGAACAACATACCATACTAAAATTTGATAAAGTCATTTTTATGGTAGTTATCGTGGATAGGACAGACAGACAAAAGTCATAAACACTTCAACTATATTGTAAAGTGATAAAAAGTTGCTGACGTCGCCGCTGTTTGACAAATTTCTTGAGATTATTTGTTTCGTACTGCAAAAACTATTTCTATACTATATAAATATGAAATTTGGTACATTTGAAGAAAAAGCTTTGGGAAATATGCTGAAATAAACCATTTTTTGATATATATTGTAGTTTAAGAAATATTTAATGTCAAAATCAAACACAAAATTCTTGAGCTGCGAGTTCGCATCCTGGATAGACTAGCAAGACCACGCGTTTTTGCAGGCAGGTACCTACATGGATGAATTTTTGCAGCATGGAGCCCCCTTTTTTAATTTCAATGTAGTTTTTGAGATATTTTACTTTTTATGCACTTCTGAAGTAAAAATTATTTTTTCATATCGGCATATCTAGTAATTTCTCGGTCTCATACCGCAAAAACTACAGAAGGTCGATCGCACTTTATGGAAACAATTTTGTATTCATGTTTCTCATTAGCATTTTGAGATAAAGATTTGGCATTTTCAATATAATCATCTGCTACTGTTTTTATTGGAATGTAGAATAAAAGATTTATTTTGAAAATGGCTCCTGAAATTGATACATGGCTCGAAGGTTATGTAAATGCCCTTTCCGGGGAAAAATATTTGTATCAACAAATTGTGAAGCTGTGTAAAAATCAAGGTTATTTTAGTTTTTCAAAAAAGGAATATATTTAATATATTAAATTTGAAAGGGAAAAAGTGTCTAACTGAAAGCAAAAATGAAAAAAATGGCCGCAAAATCACATCCTAAGACTGTTTGAATGCAGGTAAATATAAAAAAAGTAAAGTCTGATCCTAAAGAAAATCCACCGACTCAAAGATCCATTGCATTGAAACTGGGAATGTCTTCTGGCACTGTAAGTAAAATCATTCATAAAGATTTGAAGTTAAAAAAGTTGTTTAATTATAAAGTTCATCTGCTTTTGCCAAAGCATATTGTGGAAAGAAAAACAAATTGCAGAAAAATTATATGAGAAATACCTAGCTGCTGATAAATGGAAATTTGTGGTAACACTCGAGGAAGCATGGGTGTATTTAATTGACTGTAATAAAGAAAAGAGCAATTTTCTATTGCTCAACTGATGAAAATGACCATACAAAATGGTTACCTCAATATACAGAAAAGTTTCCAAGGGGATTCATGATAGTTGCAGGATTTTGTTACAACAGTAAATTAAAACTCAAAAAAGTCTCAAATAAAGCTAAAATTAATTCACTCTACTATCAACAGAATATTTTAAAACTAATTTTTGAAGAGAAATTCCAGTCTTATATGGAAAGGACATCAATAAATTTGAGCTTCATGTGGACAAAGCGTCTAGTCACGTGTCTAAGTCCACTGCCGCATATTTAGCAAAGAAAGAATCAGAAACAGGAATAAAATGTATCCCATCTAATACAATACCTGTAAAATCACCTGACTCCTCTTCTATGGGCTTTTGCGCTTTCGGTTTGTTGAAACGAGTCTTAGGAAAACAGCATCCAAGAACACTGAACGGACTTTGGAAAATGACCCAAGAGAAGTGGGATAAAATTGACATGACAGTACTAAGAAAAATGTTTACTTTCATGGATAATTCGAGCTAGAGCTATGGTCAAGAATCAAGCCTATCAGATAGAAGCAAATCACTGCAAGAAATACACCCATTATGCATAAAAATTAATTATCAAAATCATTTCCATAAAGTGCAAACAACCTTCTGTATAGCATACAAAAATATGTAATTTGGTACATTTATAGAAAAATAATAGGGTAACATGATGAAATAAACCATTTATTGATTTAAACATATATTGATTTAACTTTTGGCATTAAAACATTTATTGATTTAACTTTTGGCATGAAATGCTCACAAAGTGAGCTCAAGATCAAGGAATTCAGATTTTGGATTCCCTGGGCTAATAAAAATCCCTCGGTAGTAAACGAGATTTGTATAATTATCAATTTTCATTGACCTCATTTTTTATCACCTGTGTACATGATATGTGCAAACTGCATGTCTTTATTAAATAGAAAATGCTGTATAACTGTATAATTGAAAATTCTTGCCCATCTTGCTTCATTTTTTAAATAAGATTTCTGCCTTCTTCAATTGCCGCTAGAGGCACTGCAAACTTTCCCAATCGATAGTACCTAGTCACTTTTCTGCTATTAAACCCTGCTTCAGCAGCTCTAGAACACTTCAATCAAAAGTTAATACACAAGGACTTAAAAAGGAACTCTGTATATTGATTTGCTGCTTTATCGTTCTTATGGTATTTGTAACTAGATGATTAATCCAAAGCTACTGTCACTTGCTTACTGTCCTACAAAAGTATAATAATCTATATAGAAAGAGCAGTATTTTGGAGTTCTGTGTTACGTATGACATCTGATACTGAAAGCGAAGCTGACTATTGAACTCATTTTTAGCTCATTTACAACAATGGAGAATTCTGGAACTGTATGTTGCGTATGACATCAAATACTGAACACGAAGCTGAATATTGCACTCATTTTTATTTTATTTACAATAGATATTATAATACACTCCCTTTTGGTTGTGACTAAACAGACAGTGATTAAGTGAGTTGTCTTTTATTATAGTATATCCCATGAACAAACCAATTTTTTAAATTACTTACAGACAAAATGCCTGCAGACTTTACTAGTACATATAAGTATAATTTCCCAAAATGTTTTTTAAATATATTCTGAATACTTTTATGGACAGATAAATTTTCTGCTTTTATTAATATTTTGATAATCTCTTAGTCTAAAAACTTAAAACATCGATATACTTATCTGTAATAAACTGAAAAATAATCATACATAATTTAAAGTCAATTAAATTTCAGTTTTTGGTTAAATAAGGATCATGCAAATGATCAATCAAAAATTGAATTTGTATATATGAAACAAGCAGACATAAAGACAGACTTTCAATTTTATTAATATAGATTTTGTTTCTATTGCATTATTATGTTTATTAATAATTTTTCCAATTATAAGTGTATAACTCATCTATTGAATTTTATTTTTAGAACTACAATACAGATGGCCATTTGACTCCTAAACAGTGCTCCGATATTATAGCTTATACAGCCCTATTAAGAGATAAACTGTACCCAGCATTAGTAAGTTATTTCATGCTTATATTATATACTAGCAGCATACCCGTTCTTCGTACGGAGTATAAAATATAAAGAAACTTATAATTCAGAATCATATGCAAATTATGTTAAAATATTTAATTTATTGCTCCTGAAGAGAAGTTTATGAATATCTGTTCTCATCATGCAAAATTATCGTCATGGGCGGATCTGAAGAATAAAACATCCTGGCCCCTTTCTAAAGCAAATATACTATGAAATTGAATCAATATATTCAAAATAACAGTGCTAAAATTGTATGGGGCCCGTAGTATTTATATACTCGAATATTAGAAAATATAACCTGTATTAGTAGATTACATGTATAAATTGAAATTATCAATAAACCCGCAATTGATTCCAATATATGCCAGAATGAAAGCACTAAAATTATATGGGAATATATATATGTATATATATATATATATATATATATATATATATATATATATATATATATTATATATATATATATATATATATATATCCCCATACTACTTATATTGTCGCAGATTAGAAAATATGCCTGTATGTTAGTAGAAGATTACCCTTATTACAATATTAGGCTAAAAAATCTTTGCCGAAATAAAACAGATGACATTATAAATTGAAAATTTCAATTATCCCCGTAATCTTTATACCAGAAGGTCGTAATTGATTCCAATATATGCCAATATATATCAATATATATGCCTATATACCTGTACTACTTATATTCTCGTAGATTAGAAGATAACACGTGCATTTATAGAAGATTACTCGCACAACGTACAATATGTGAGTTTTAACAATTTTTGTCATAATAAAACAATGGTATAATAATTTGAAAATATCAATAATCCCTGAATCAATAATCCCCGAAAATATCAATAATAATAATGTGTAACCTGAAGACCGTAATCGATATTATCCAGTCAAAAATGCAATGCCAATGAAATTTATTTTATATACATATCTTTATTATTCAAATCGGAAAAGATTTAATTAAAATCGTATGCCACATAACACATTGGATTTACATCCATTGCTAAACGACATGATATCAGTTGCTTCAAATAAATTGAAGGAAATCCTATCGTCTGATTAATGCTATCTCCATGAAAGGTTTGGCGATATTTTCTTCAATTTAGCGATAACTTAAAAAATCGCCAAATTTATCGCCAAGTGGGACTGTAAAACTGATAGTCCCATTTTGCGACAAATTGACGAAACATCATCATAATATTATCCCCTAACAAAACACAATTAATTTCATTTATTAAGCGCAATTGTATCAATTTCATTACATTTTTATAGATTTACAAACATTTTTATCAATTTGGTGATATTTTAAAAATTCGATAAATGTGTTACTAAGTAGGATGGATAGACTGACCCACAAATGCTACCGAAATATCATTTCAGTACTGTCTTCTTAAAAAACGAATTTAATTTCATTGATTTGCGTCGTTTTTAGCAATTTGGTGACATTTCCGTCAATTTAGCAAAGTTTAAGAAAAGTTGCCAAGTTAGCGATATTCCGCCAAATTCGTAGCTCTAAAATTGCAGATCTGAGGAATAAAACATCCTGATCCCGTTTGTATATACTAAATGCAAACACTAAAATTTTATTAGAAGATATACCCTTTCTACTCTTTTTCTGTTTCAACAATCGGATAAATGAATTTATTGGTAAACACAATATGAGTTAATTAGCTAAACACAATATAAAAGCTTAAAAACTCTTTGTCAAATGAAAGTGATGTACACAGTCCGTAATTAATATAATTAAAAGAAAAATCAAACCGTTCATTTACAAAATATATTTTTACATCTATTTATTTATTATTCAAATAGAAAACATAATAACAAATATTAAGAAACACATTTAATTTAATTGCGATGCTGAGCAACATAATATAATAAAGAATCTTCCTCATAAACTGCGAAATGAAATAACCATTTTGATCCCTTCCCCATAAAATGCAAAAATAATAACCATTTTGATTTCTTTATACTTTCCATTGTTTAGTAAATGCTTGACCATGGAGTTAGATTTTCCATTTAAATTCATGTTTCAAACAATTCATGCTTTCAGATAGTGACTAATTAATGCAAAATTCCTGCACTAAGCTCAGAAATTCCTGCACTCAGTTTTAATTCACGTTGACGTTTTAAACAAACGATTTTCATCCTTTCCGTTTGGATAAACCACGGAGTTAGAGAGTAGATCTCCTAGGATAAAGTTCAGTTTTTCATTAATATCTCGACAACCCCTGGTATTAGAAACTCGAAACTTAATGGGCAAAATTTATGGGGGGCTATTTTAAGGCTACTCACAAAATTTCATTAAATTCGATTCAGCCGTTCTCTCGTGATGATGAGACAAACGAAATATTCGTTTTTCACTAATATCTCGAGAACCACTGGTTGTGGAAACTCCAAACATAGACTAAATTTTAAGTGGTGCTATTTCTAGGCTACCCACAAAATTTCATCAAATTCGGTTCAGCCGTTCTCCCGTGAGGATGGGACAAACAGACAGACAGACAGACAGATTTTCAATTTTATTTATATAGATTTCATGTATAATAATGAATGTTTTGATATTTTGAATATAAAATAATTGGTATTTCTTATAAACTTTTGAGAGCAAGAAAATTTTACATACATTTACATTACATCTGATTTAATAGTTGTAATCCTCTGGGCATTGTATATCTTAATGACTTATTTCCATTGTTTTCTGAATTTTTAAGGACCTATTATAATATCTCTAATGGTTCTTTGGTAGTTTTTCAAATTTTATTTTAATATTTTATCAATACATTTCCAATTCAGTATGTTTGACTTATTTGTTTTTGTTTATTTTTAACAATCTTTAGCTGTTACAAACTGTTTTAAACTTATTTTGTTGTACAAAAATTTACACAAATCCAAATTTTGTGGACACCTTATGCTTTAATTTTTTAAAGGTGCATTTGAAAACTCAACTGACTGATTATCCCAATTATAATCAAATGTGTCATGGTTGTTTCTTCAGCTATCTGGTTTCTCAGCAAGGGGGAAATATAGCATAGTTATTCTATGTGATGCTAAACAGCATTTCCTGTGAAAACAACAAAACATTTTTTCTGTGCATCACGGGACCATATAATCGCAATGATCGAGGAAAATTCTCGATCCTTCTAATTAGAACCGGATTGTAGGTGAAACGAGTTTTCAAATGGCAGCTGTTATGACCAAGCAGTTGTCCTTGAATTCACAGTATGAGCTAATTAATTTACATTAATTTTATAATTTTTCTTAATTTTATATGTACATAAGTTTGTATTCACATTCTTAAGCAGATGTAATTCTATTATATTTGGTATGCATAAAATCAATTGTACTTGAGGAATACTCTGCGAGACTTTTTCTTATTCAAGTAAGTTCAAGGGGGTTGACGTAAAAAAATTTTGTAATTTAAAAAATCACCTATAGGTTGCGCTTACCTGAATACATCTTCCAGAAGTATGCAAATGAGACTGTTATAAAAGAGCTGTAGTGCTCTGTAAATTCTTCATTTGATTCATTAGTAAATGGTGCAAAGAAGAAGCTTTTGCGAGAATGTTAACTTTAATCGAGAAAGCCTTGTTAGTGAAGCTGTATTACATGAGCGGCGAATCAGCATCAGATGCTTAGCGAAAATTCTGATTTAGGTGAAATCTAAAGAAAGAAAAAGATCCTATCGCCTGTTCAGGGTTACTTAGTCCTGTCACACGATTTGACATGTGCAGTAAGTTATTTTGTCTTTCCAATGTGTTCAGTGCCACCTTTTGGGGATTTTTTGAACTACAAAATTTTTTCACATCAAAAAACACCCCCCGTCCTAGCAACACTTGTGGTACAAACCGTACCTCAATGCAATGATTTTTCGATTTTTAATCAATTTTTAAAGTTTATACGAACTTTTGAAAGACCCTGTATTTAAAAACTTCATTGAAAACAAATGAAATTTATTCAAATGACGTCATCGAAATATAACACGCCTGGCTCTCTCTATAAAAGCAGCATTTCATTCATTAATTTTTTTCCATTCATTTCATTCATCACAATACTATAATAATTTATTTTATTTAAAAACTTAAGACCATGGAGGTACAAATAATTAAACTCTATACTTAAAACTTCACCAAAAAAATTGTCTGCATCTCTGTTGTTGAGACCCAGACCGTCCCACCTACCAGAAAGAGTCTACTTCTTTTTGTAAAATCAATGAATATTTCATTCATATCAGCGATATTGCGGACTCCATGAGCTAAATAATTTTGCATTAAAGAAATGCAACAATTCTTATACAACTCATTCTACATCTTTTGGTATTTACATTCTCCATAAGTGAAAATTAGGCTTTGTTGTAGAAATAATCAAAGTTGGATGCTCATTTAAACTTAAATATATTGTAATTGCATTGTTTTAGTATGTAGATGCACAGAATTTAAGCAAAAATAAAGCGGTTTTAGGACGGATACAACACTAAATATGAATTATAAAGAACTTTAAAAATCACTATTTTGACACAAGATGGATGCCACATTTTATTTTGAAGTGGATTACGTGATCTCTTCATATAAAAGGTGTAATTATTATTTTAATTTTTATTTAAAAAACTACTGAATATATTTTGCTGAAATTTTTTTTATATATTTTATGGGATAATTTAATATTTCCTAAAACTTTCGAAGAAATTTGTGAATTTTAAATCCTCTTAAAAAAAATTTTAAATAATTAAGTCCCATAGGGTCCAATGTATTTCATTTATTCAACCCGGGTTCAATCCAAAACTAATTGAGTGATATTATTCATTTACATTCTCATAGGTCCCACAGACCGTCTGAACAACATACTAAAATTTCATTTTGATAAAGTTATTTTTACGGCAGTTATCGTGCTGACAGACATACAGAATGAACAAAGTGATAAACACTTTTCAACTATGTTGTAAAGTGTTAAAAAGTTGAGAACTTCTGTTGCCAATCATGAGAAATAATAACAGTAATGCAAAAAGTCTATAAAAGGTGATATTCAACAGTAAGAGCTACAAAATAAAGGGGCAGATGATAAAAGAAAACATAGAGGCTAAATTATAAGGGAATGTAAATGCATGGTAATGCTTATTCAAGAGAAAGTGGATGTCTGGCTAATATAAGATACTAAGGAGATAATTTAAATGTATAAACCATTCCAAACTTTTTAACTATACCATTTACTAAATATGCTGGATATTTAGTATATATATATATATATATATATGTGTGTGTGTGTGTGTGTGTGTGTGTGTGTGTGTATACAGGGTGATCATAAAAATACTTCCCCGATATATGAACCCCTAGCGGCCTATACGCTCAACCAATCGAAAGGAAATTTCAGATATTGTTATTAGAAGGTATGCACTCGAGATTGTGATGATTTCAAACAATAGAGCTCCCACGGTTACAGTTACAGTGAAAATATTTCGAAATTTTCAAATGGCAACACCCACTTTTTTCCTGCATAAATTAATCAGCGCATTGAAAAACCATAAATGGAACGATACAAGTATGACAAAAATTGACAGCATAAAACATTTGCAAAGAAGAGCATTGTAAAGGACCAATGACAACACAGAGAGGAGGTGCATTGATGCACTTTGTATAATTCACAGGACTAGACAGTAGAAGCACCAATCACAGAACACCATGTTCAAAGCATTGCTTGTGGAAAACCTTTAATAAGCAGTGTGGGATGATTGTTTCTTCAATCAGGTGTTCGAACATGTCAACAAAATGACACTTACAGGGAAACAACGAGGTGAAATTTATAAAGCTGTTTTATCTGAATGGGGAAAATGCTGCCAAAGCTGTGTGAGTTTATTGTCGAAATCATAAGCTAATACGAGGCCCATGTTCCGTATGAACTGTACGTGATTTGGTAAAAAAATTTAAAGAAACTGGTTTGCACATATGATAGACCGCAATCCGGATGACCATCTGATCCTGTTAAAGTTGTTGTGGAAGTGCATAATACGATTACTGCAGGTCCATTGCATACTGCAAGAAGTGTTGCCCTCAATTTGTATGTACCGAAAACCACAGTCCTCAAGCTTCTGCATTCTGTTCTGCATATGTTTCCTTATCGATTCTAGTGCGTCCAGATGTTGCAACCTGGAGACGAGCAACTTTTAGACATGAGTATATATATATATATATATATATATATATATATATATATATATATATATTCAATTGTAAGACATGATATAAATTCATACAAAATGATAGTAATAAAAGTATAGTAATAAAATATTCCCTTTTTAAAACACAGTTACACACTTAGACTATACCGGCCGCACACGAAACTGCCATAAACCCTAGGGTTGGTGATGTGGTCTGGGTCTTCAACACTTAGATCTTCCTGGCAGTGCAAACAGTTACCTTACACCTTTCTGGTAAGTTGAACAGTCTGGGTCTCAACAATAACAACACCTAGACTATAACCTTAACTGCAAATATTTTTGAGTTGGCTCACTATAATGTCATTATCAATTTTTCACATCAAATGTTTTCAGAGCAAGTGATAATTTACTTTTTGTTATTTTATTCTTATTCTTTTTCAAATTTTTAATCATAAAATGTTATTATTTTATTATAACATGGCATATAGCTGGTTTATTAATTTTATTTTCATTGTTTATTGTTAATTCTGATCCATTTTCTACATTCTTCTACGTCTGGCCATGTGCATAATTTCTGTAATACAATATACAATTATGTGCACAGAAACCTAAAATTTCAATATTAACGAACCAGGTCTTTAAAAGCGTACATGATTTTGGAAATACTTTTCACTTTTACTATTTTATATTTCTTTTTCATGTATGATCAACAAAAAAATTTTGGGAGCCAGGAAAGGCCTGGCTTCATGTGAAGTTTTTTCAGTTAGAATCTTTTCATCTATTACACTATTCATGCACTTACACCATATATGTTAATGCAGGGAACAAGGGGTATAGTACCTTTAAGATCTGTATTACATATGTGATTTATAATACTTTAAATATTAATTTAATTATTGAGTGTAGTTACAGGTTTATATTTACCAGGCTTTCACACAGTAAAAAAGCGTGCTGGAATTGCACTCGGTAGGCCCGGGTTCGATTCCCTCCGCTTCCAAAACTGCCACTATGTTCATGCGGAGTACGATCACGTTAAACATGTGTGTCCGTAAGTCCATCCTAGAGGCTGGTAGCAGGGGAAGGAGGGTATGGTTCCTGTGGATGCCTCCCCCACTGGGTTCCTGTCTAAATTGGGTGGCTTTTCCGGGCCATAAGTAATTAAAATTCTTAAAATATATGTGAATGTGTATATATGTGTGTATTACATATAAATACATAATGATACTTATCCATTTTATAAAAATCTGTGATGGAGTAGCCACTAAACTAAAAGTGCCTACTGACCACTTGCTACTAAGTGAAAATTTGAATTTTCAGGCCTGGCCTTTGGTAACATCAATCAGTAGCACTTGAAATTTATGTATATTTAATGATTTCAAGATATACGTATGGAAAATCATGTGCTTGTAGGACATAAAATGTATTTATATTTACCCTTTATTTTTATCTTTATTCTATCTTTAAAAATATTTTATTATTTGTTTCACCATTGTTTTTTGTCTCTGTAGTTGTATGTATGGTGGGTGGATGAAAAAAATTACTGTGAACTGACAAGACCATGGTATGCCAGAGTTTTACGCTTTCCCCTCAACTACTTTTTGCCAGGTCATCAGCAAAGATCCGCCCAGAAATTAATTAATAACCTATGGAGCAATGATCTTTTGGAAGACTTCCAGAAAGTGAATGCTGTAAGTTTGTTTTGTTGTTTTTCGCTTTTTATACTATAGTGGACATCTAAATTGCTCATATTCCTCAACAACCCAATCACAAAATGTTATTTATGTTGTGTAATCTTCAAGCATCGAATTTCGATTGTACTTTCATGTTATTATTATTTGTGTGTGTGAATAACATCTATGGTTGGAGTATCTTCAGCTAAAGTAATGGGTTAATTTTTATTTATTTTGTCAAAGGTTACATATAAAACAAGATTTGAATTAATTCCTTCAAGCATATTTAATCTTTTATAATTGAGATTTTTACAAGCCATTTAAAATTAAGCATTCTATTTTCCCAAATTGTGTTATGACTTTTTATCAAATTATTATTTTTTTTATTTGCTGTTTAGATTGTTACCATTCTATTATTTATTAGAGAGTTATTTATAAAATTATTTTAAAGTTTGTTTATTTATATGTTATATAATGAAGTTAATTATTTATAAGTTGACTTAAATTGGAATAATCATAAATATCGAAATAAGGATTATTATATGTATTATTATACTGGATGCTGATTTACAAACAAACACCTACCTTTCAAAGAGCCTAGAATTTTAAAAATAAAACAATATAGGTAACAACAAAGGTTGGGCCTAACATTTTTATTAAACAAAAATATAAAATGAAAACTCATTTTCTTTTAGCATCAGAGCGTAATTTACATATGGCTAAGTATAAAAGATCAAATTGATTTACCCCCACCTCCCATTCCTTGAAAAAAAAAAAAATTATCATACATTTTCTAATTTTTTTTAATTTAATGATCCCAGGTTTAAAATCCCTCAGGTCTGAAGTCCTGAGTATGTTTAGCCTTACTGTCCCCACAAAGGGAATTTTTTTAATTGGAATATAATAAATAGTTTACTTAAGATTACAAAATACCTGAAGTTAAAAAGACTTCGGGTTTATTGCCTGGACTATTTGTGCCCCTTTTGTCTTTTTGACTTTGAGTTTATTGGTCTGTCTTGCACTGAAGAAAAGGGTTCAATGTATACTCGTATGTATTCAATGTAATCACTCGTATTCAATATATTCAATGTACAGCTGTATGCTGCATTATATATTAATTAATGGCATTTGTGCTTAACTACGTTGTTTAAATGCCATAATATAAAATCTTTGTTAAATACAGCTTAAACACAAATATATACTGGTCAACTGGTTTTGAAGGCAGAAAGTCGCCTCCTTCTTCAGGATTAACAAGAAGCACCACCTTATTTATTCAAGTGTTTGGCTATTGAGGTAAACAAGCACATGTGCCTCAGGTAGGAAAAAAGTTGCCAATGCTGTAGAGAAAAATGAAAGAAGAAAAACCTGTTAGCCAAAATACTATAAAGGGTTAAAACCACAGAGGAAAGAGACAAGATACTGCATTCATTTGCAGTTTCCTGCCTCATTAATTTTTGTTTTCATTTCTCCCTGCTGCGATGGCAACTTTTTCTCCTACCTTCAGCAATGTGTGCTAGTCTACTATAGTAGCTGAACTTACTTGAATAAGAAAACGTCTCACTTCTTATTGGACTTGATAAAGAAGGCTATTTTCTGCCTTCAAAACTGGTTGAATGGTATACAGTGTTTATGCTATATTTACAAAGTCTTTATATTATTGAGTTTCATTGCAGCAATTTTTTTTATTTGTACATTACGTTTTTCCTTATCCTTTCCATAAAGTTCTTATACTTATTGATGAACTTGTTCATATTTACAATTACAAAAAAATTTCTGCATATTCCCAGGATTGCACATACTCTCATGTTGGAAATGCTGGTTTATAGTGAAGAAATTTTTTAATTCTTTGAGTTATAAATAAGTTTGCTGTATATAAAATAAAGATACTGTAACCTTTTATATATTTTTTCACCAATAATTTACAAATCTGTGTTGTAAAAATAATTTCAGCTTTACAAAGATGCACAAGAATGTTTGAATTTGCTGTCCTACAGACTTGGGGACCAAGAATACTTCTTTGGGAAAAGGTAGCAATCTTGAAAAGTTTTCTTTCGATTAAGTTTTTGCTCAGCACAGGAAGAGCACTGTCTTGTAAATGTTTTTTGACTGATATAAACCTGTTTTGAATGGATTTACATTCCATACAATGATTTATAGAACTGTTTGATATCTATCTATTATACAAAGTGATCAAAGAGTCACTCACATCAAATTTTAAAGTTATATAATGTACCGAGAAAATGCGATAGAATCTTTTTCAGTTAGGTAACACTAATATAGAGGTTGTTCGCACTTTATGGAAATGATTTGGATAATTAATTTTTATGCATAAAGGGCATATTTCTTGCGGCAATTTGCTTCTATCTGATAGCCTCCATTCTGGACTATCAGATAGACTCTAGCTCAAATGTTCCATGAAAGTAAACTTTTTCTTAGCACCGTCATGTCAATTTTATCTCACTCTTCTTAGGTCGTTTTCCAAAGTCCATTCAGTGTTCTTGGATGCCGTTTTCCTAAGGCTCTTTTAACAAACAGAAAGTGCAAAAGTCCATAGGAGAAGTGTCATGTGATTTTGCAGGTATTTCATTAAATGGGATACATTTCATTCCTGTTTTTGATTCTTTCTTTACTAAATATGCGGCAGTTGACTTAGACTTGTGACTAGAGGCTTTGTCCATATGAAGCTCAACTTTATTGATGTCTTTTCCATGTAAGGCTGGAATTCTTCTTCAAAAGTTGGTTCTAAAATATTCTGCTGATAGTAGAGTGAATTAATTTTAGCTTTACTTAAGACTTTTTTTAGTTTTAATTACTTTTGTTAACAAAGTCCTGCAACTATCATGAATCCCTTTGGAAACTTTTCTGTACATTGAGGAAGCCATTTTGTATGCTAATTACATTTTTATTACATTTAGTATAATTTTATTGTATTTTAATATTGTATTTTAATAATTTTATTGTATTTTAATTACATTTTTGTCAGTTGATCAGTAGAAAATTGTTCTTCTTTTATTACAGTCACTTACACAATACATCCATGCCTCATGTAGTGTTACCACAAATTTCCATTTATCAGCAGTTAGGTGTTTTTCATATAATTTTCAGCAATTTGTTTTTCTTTCCACAATATGCTTTGGCAGAAGCAGATGAACTTCAGATTTAAACATCTTTTTTAACTTCAAATCTTTATGAATGATTTTACTTACAGTGCCAGAAGACATTCCCAGTTTCGATGCAATGGATCTTTGAGTCGGTGGATTTTCTTTTAGAATCAGAGACGTACGTCACTTTCTTGATATTTACCCGCATTCGAACAGTCTTAGGATGCGATTTTGCAGCCATTCTTTCATTTTTGCTTTCAGCTACGCTTTTACTTCAGACGCTTTTTCTCTTTCAAATTTAATATATTAAAAACACCTATTTTTGAAACGCAATAACCTCAATTTTTACATCGCTTTACAATTTTTTGATACGAATATTTTTCCTTGGAAAGCGCATTTACATAACCTCCGAGCTATTTATCAATTTCAGGAGCCATTTTCAAAATAAGTCTTTTATTCTACATTCCAATCAAAACAAAACAGTAGCAGACAATTATATTGAAAATGCCAAATCTTTACCTCAAAATGCTAACGAGAAACAGAAATACAAAATAGTTTCCATAATGTGTGAACAATTTTCTGTATGCCCTGAAAAATAAATCAAAAATATTATATGCTGTTTCTAATGCATTAAACGATCATTGCAGACAATAAATTTATTAATCAAAGAACGCTGTTTTCCCAGAGTGAAAGAATGTTTATTTTAGTGCCATAATTCTCTAGCCATTTTTATAAGCGTATTATTGAAGAGTTTTTAACAACTCAGTCTCTTTTTCAGATACTCTATTCTGAGTTCAGTAGAAGGCCTGCTCATTCTTACTTTGTCTGCAGCAGATCTAGTTTCTCGAAAGTGTGATACTAACCTCATAATTCTTGAAATATTGAGAGTTTTAGAACTTAACAGGGTTTGTGCACACTCTGCAAATTGGGAAAACCAGGAATTTTCAGGAAATTTAAAAGTAAACTAAAATGTCAGGAAAATTGCAGGGAAAATCGATTTTTTGTTCAAAATTCTGGAAAAATCAGAATTTTCAACTTTCCAACCTGCTCACGCAGATGCCTATTACTACAGATTCTGCGTTTCTACGAGAAACTTCCTCATACTGCAGATTACGGAATTTGAATAGTTTCCTATGGAAAATTGTCTTCTGTGAAGGCCAATGTAAATTTATGACTGCATGCAAGGTAATTTCAAGCAAATCAACGTAATAATGGGGATTTACGGCTGCATGGGTGTTAATGCTAGTCAAATTAACTTGGCAATGGGGATTTATGGCTACATGCACGGTAAGACCAATCAAATCACCGTGACAATGATGATTTACCGCTGCCTGGAATGTAAAACATCAGGGTTTTTTTCATGGAAGTAATAAATGTATGTTAAATTTTGCATAAATCGCTGAACATTTAATTTTATAATTATTTGTGCATAAACAGTGCAATTGCGAATTTCAGTTTATGTTCTCGTGAATCACTGAAAGTCGATTAGTATCTTTTTCTATTTATCTCTATAGTCTAAATATTGCATATTAAATAGACAAAACTAGCTTATTTTTATATTCTGATTAACTATTAAGGTTTTAATTATTTATGCATAAACAGCGCAATTATGCAATTCGCTTTATGTTCCTGTAAAACGCCGAGAGTCCATTAGTATCTTTTCCATCCATCCACTTCTTCTAAATGTTGCATATTAAATTGACTAAATTAGCTTTTTCTCATATTTTGGCTATTTAATAATAGCC
The DNA here is from genome assembly GCA_951213105.1 of Amaurobius ferox. Taxonomy (NCBI): domain Eukaryota; kingdom Metazoa; phylum Arthropoda; class Arachnida; order Araneae; family Amaurobiidae; genus Amaurobius; species Amaurobius ferox. Next base: position 10,309,247 of record OX578138.1, on the reverse strand, counting down.
AATTTTTTAATTATTTTCGCACATGTTCTGGTGAATGAATCACATAGAGTCCATTAGTATCTTTTCCCATCCATCTTCTAAATGTTGCATATTAGCGACTAGACTAGCTTATTTTTATATTCTTGTTACTTATTAAGGTTAATTTTTTTTATTATTTTTGCATAATACATATTTTCCTATTTTGAAAAATAGGTATGAATATTTAGAAGGGATATTTTTCAAAAAGTGGTATTAAAATAATGATTTAGGCAAAAAAAAAAGGCAACCATTTTGGCAAGGATATATTAAAATTGACATATTTATATCCATAAATACATTGCTATATTTTATTTTTTATTAAAGACTAATATTTGTTATTATCATTACTGAAAACTTATGCTTTATCAAACAGAAATGTTTATTTCAATAAAGTGTGTTTAACTGAATGAAAACTTATTATATAAATATTAATGCATAATTATATTATATATATTTAATAATTTTATGTATATGCATTTTTGTATTATGTGAGCATATATATTTCATTTCTTAACCTGACTACTGAAAAAGTCTTAAAACTACTGATATTTTCTTTTTTCACTACTAAAATCTTCATCAGTTGAGTAGCATTTCTATAATGATTGAAACTGTTAAGTTTCATGATCATTGAGTCATAAATAAACCCTTTTATGCATGGTTATGCAAACTTTTGTCTAATGCTGCCATAGAAAATATGAAATTTCACCCAAAAAAGTTTTCACTATGATTTCAAAAATATTCTATCTAGTTCTGGATTTTTCGATAGCAAAGCTGGATATAAAGTTTTGTGAAAATCCATTAACATTTATGGCAGCTATCGTGTACACAAGCAATCAACAACAGATGGGACATTACTCTAAAGTAGTCAAAATGTGTTCAGCAGGTCCTAAAAACATGTATGGACATCAAAATCTCAAAATAGAAAATATTCGACAAAACAATACTTTTTCTATTCTATAGTATGAGAAATTAAAAATATGGTGATATTTCGCCGGTGAATTGAAGTGTGTGTGTGTATGGGGGGGGGGGGGGTGTCAACAAGAAAAATGTCTATTGATAATCATGTACAAACAGTCGATCATGCAATTAAAAGTCTTGAACAAAGAAACTTCGTAACCAAACAGGAAATAATGCCCATCTACCTACAGAATAAAAGAAAAACTGCTTTCCCACAAACCAAAATTAATAAAACAACAAACATTAGTTCGAATGTTTTAACAACGTGATAAAATATAAACTTTCTTTTTCTTTCTATTTCTTGTATATGTATATTTTTTCTTAAAATTTCTTTTGTTCCATTTTTTTTTTGTATGAAATAATATTTTTTAATGAGTTAACTTGACCTTTTGTCATTATTTTTACTAAAAATAATGTTTTATTGTGTATTTATTTGATATTAAGTTTGTATTTTATCCAAACTCTAAAATCCGAAAATAGCAAAGTCCAGATTTTCGAGGTTGTACTGTATATGCAGATAAAGTTGCATGCAAATATAGAAAATTTTAAATTATTTTAAATGTTTTTTTTCTCACTGTTATGTATTCACAGTAAATATTAATTAAATGTGAAATTATTTTTTTAAATTGGCGTTAAAATTGTAGTATGCAGTACCTGGAATTTTGATGAAGGCAACAGGGAAGACCTGAGAAACTCAGAGAATTTCATTTTGAAAAATGGGCATGAACAATGACATAAGTGTTTCTTTGGAAACTTTTAATGACACTCTCTTTGATTGAAAAAAAAAGTCTGAGGATTGTATTGCTAATCTTTAGCTTTGTGACTTCCTTGTGTTCACAACTATTAATGACTTCACCATAAGTAGGCTTATGTGCTTCAATAAATCAAATGATCTATAACAATGTATAACAATGGCATATCCTGGATCCAAGAGCAAGACTATCTCACACCACTTGCACTCTCTGGCAACTACTTAACAACTATGTTCTATTACTTAGCTTTAGAACTTTGCTACTGCTTTTTTTATTAATATTATTTGCACTTTGCTAATGGTAGAGAAGATGAAAAATGCAAAGTCTTGGATATATAATATGCCAATGGTCTGTAAATGTGTATACATTTTTCCCAATCAACTAATTTTACTTTTGATTACAAGGGTTACACTTTTAATTGCATAAAGTTTAAAGCTGAGTAATAGAACATAATTGTTAAGTAGCTATTCCACTGTTTAAAATAAAATTATTTTTAGTTTTCATTTGTGTATATCTGTTATCAAGATAAATATAATCAACACATATCAATGGTAAGATCTCGAATATTGAAAAACAGAGAAAAACCAAGCATTAAAGCCAAACACATGGAAAAGCACTAGGCTTAAAAAGGATTTCATTTTGAACCAATTAGTCTTCAGGTCCAAGTATCTATTCAAAATGAACAAAAAAAAGTTTGTTTCTGAAGACAGACATAGATAATTTCTGTAAACTCCATCTACTTGTCCTACATGCTAAAAAATTGAAAAATAAAATAAGAATATAAAAATATTATACCTGAGAAAATTCTGCACAAGTCCTATCATAAAGCAATAAATAATGTGACTACTGTTGCTATTCGCAGGAGATAAAAGTGGAGATCAACTGTTGCCAATTATGAGATATAAATAACAATATTGCAAATAAGTATATAATGTTATAAATTTACCTATAAAAGCTATGTAATAAAGGGGTGTTGAAGACCCAGACCGTCCGACTCATCCTAGCAACTATTTGGACGGCCGGGAAATTAATAAAGGGTGTGAAAAATAATGAAAGCAAGGAAGCAAATGTCTAAAAGGATGTACTGTATTTATATATATATATATATATATAATTATCATTTTATCATAGATACTTTTGAATTAAAAGAGAAGTTTAAAAAATAATTTATTTTTTTCACAGTCCAAACAAAAAAAAAACATTTTAGTTTTACGAATCCCAGGTGTGTGTGCCCATGAATAATAAATTAAAATAAAAGTTAAGGCACAATTGCAATTTAGTATTTGCACATCAGTTTGTTCATCTGTTTGTTTGTAATGCAATGTTAATTATTCACAAGTTTATTTTGCTTTTAAATATATATATATATAGGAAAAAAGAAAACCAGTAGATCTTGAAGGAGAATTACAATAGGAAAATTATAACATATATATAATTAGTAGATTACAACTTTGGATTTTTCAGCTAAAATAACTTATTCAAGTTTGCTTTTAATACAATTCACATTCTATAAACTATAAAATAAAAATTATTTTGACATTCTCTGTTGCAAAACTAAAATGGGGAGACTATATTGGAGGGATAACTTTGATATATTCTTTCATACTTTAGGAGTAGAATGTTCCATGAATTAGAAGGGTTGGTCTAATTATTTTAACGAATGATAAATATTTTAACAAATAAACGTTTAGGAAAGGTATCTGCAATGAGAATCTCTTGACAACTTGAAAATTAAGAAAACAGTAAATGGGGATATAAATGGAAAGTTTGTGGAATGCAAAACCTTTTCATGATTTTAGAGGAGTAATATTTAAGTGGGATGGTATTGGAATATTTTGGTATTATTTTGTTTCATGTATAATAGTTGTTTAATCTTTAATTTTTCTTTCAGCCCATGCTCCTTAGATGCCATAGTTTTTGGCTTTTTAGCACCACTTTATAAAGCCAAGTTTCCAAATGCAGCACTACAGAATCACTTAAAAGGTTGCCCGAATTTAACTATGTTTGTGCAACGCATTCTTAGCAGATACTTTCCATTAACCCCAGAAGGTATATTTTGAAATTTTTAATTATTTTTTCTTGTACAGCTTGTGGTGTATATGGGGATCGTGATTAAAGTATTATTGTTCATTATTTCCACAGGCTTTTATAGTAGCCTAAATAACCAAACTTTGTAGGGACATTTGTCAAAACATGTGGGAATAGTTTCTTGGAAGCAATATTGTTTTTAAAATTATGTGCCAGGGGTCAGTTTAAAACTGTGAAATATTTTGTCATCAAATTTAAGGTAACTTGCCCTTTCGGACCTAACTTTTTTTCTTTCAAGTAAAAGAGATAATTAGTGAGTCAAAATATAATAATTTGAAGTTAAACAAGAAAAATCAATCACGCATAAAGCATTTATTGTGAAGCACTTTCCAACTGCAATGCAATTTTATTTGAACATCTTTAAAATGTGATACATTCAGTGGTAATATTTTTTAAATTATCGCAATACTACATTAATTTAGTATATTTGAAAACTTAAAACTTTATCGAAAAAAATGAACTTCATTCAAATGATCTCATTGAAATATAAATTGCCTAGTTTAAACATCTCTAAAATGCGATACATTTAGCGGTAATAATTTTTAAAATTATCACAATACTACAATAATTTATTATAGTTGACAACTTAAAACTTCATCTAAAAAAATTAACTTTATTCAAATTACGCCATTGATATATATATCGCCTGGCTCTCTATGTAAATATTTCATTCATACACTTTTATTCCATTTCTTTCATTCATCACAATACTACAATAATTTATTTTATTTAAAAACTTAAAACCATGGAGGTACAAGTAATTTAACTGTATGCTTAAAACTTCATTGAAAAAATCGTCTGCTTCTATATGTAAAATCAATGAATATTTCATTCATATCAGATATATTGCAGACTCCAGAGCTAAATAATTTTGCGTTAAAGATATGCAGCAATTCTTATACAACTCATCCTACATCTTTATGTTTTTACACTCTATCTCCATAAATGAAAATTAGGCTTTGTTGTGATTTAATCAAAGTTTGATGATCATTTAATCTCAAATATATTGTAATAGCGTTGTTTCAGAATGTAGATGCACAGAAATTAATCAAAAATAAAGTGGTTTTAGGATGGATACAACACTAAATATAAATTAAAAAGAACTTTAAAAATCACAATTTTGACACAAGATGGATGACATTGATCATTTAAACTCAAATATATTGTAATTGCATTCTTTCAAAACATAGATGCACAGAAATTAAGCAAAAATAAAGCAGTTTTGTTTTAGGACAGATACAACACTAAATATAAATTAAAATAAGCTTTAAAAATCACTATTTTGACACAAGATGGATGCTATATTTCATTTTGAAGTGGGTCACGTAATCTCTTCATATAATATGAGTGTAATTATTGTTTTAATTTTTATTTAAAGAACTACCGACTATATTTTGCTGAAATTTTTTTCATATTTTTATGGGATAATTTGAATGTTTCTTAAAACTTTCGAAGCGATTTGTGAATTTTAAATTCACTTAAAAATGTTTGAAAAATTAGGTCCCCTAGGGTTCAGTGTATTTCATTTTTTCAACCTGGGTTCAGTCCAAAACTAATAGGGTTATATTATTCATTTATATTCCCATAGGTCCCACAGACCATCTGAACAACATACTAAAATTTCATTTTGATAAAGTCCTTTTCATGTCAGTTATCATGCGAATGGACAGACAGACAGAATGAACAAAGTCATAAACACTTTTCAACTATGGTGTAAAGTGTTAAAATCATGCTAATGTAAAAGTTATGAAAGAGTAGTTTTAAAAAAAAAAGTACACATGTGTTCATTCGAGTGGACAGACAGTTCAAGAAGTTGTAAAAAATGTAAGTTTCATTGGGGTTTTTGTTTTAAATTCCCATTTGTTTTATATAACAAAGCTAGATAGAGAAGCTATGCCATTAAATGAATTAAAAAAGTTAACATTTATTTAATTTTATTTCAAAAGTTAAGTAACATGAAGAATAATAAACAATTTCGCAAGGCATATTCATATTTTTACATATAAAATATAGATGTGTATTCAGTTTATTTTACATGATAATTATAAACACAATTTTTACCACAAGTAAAGCACAAATGTACAATACATTTACTTCGATAGACATGAGTCTTACCACTGCAATCCAAATTTTTACATTAAGTTGCTTCAAATTTCATCAAATTTTTGTGAATGATCTGCAGAGTCATTAACAATTGCAGAATTATGCTAAATTTCAATCATTATTTTGCCGATCTTTTTATTTTGCACAAATTAAAGTCAAGGTTTTATTTTATTTATTTATTTATTTTTATTCCACCCACCCACCCTCTATGCTAAACTAACAACAGTACATAACTGCTTGTCAATCTACTTATCTATGCAAACATTATTACATGATTTTCTGCAAACATTATTTTCAACCTTTAACTCACTGCATCTTTAATTGCATTATATAGGGATCGAGCATTGAATTGTTTGTGCTCATTACTACTATTTATTTCAGAATTATTGACAAAATGACAGTTAGACCTTATACTGATAAATCTGTCTTTAGACATATTTTCATAAAACTTTTTTAGAAATAATTCCTTTTCCCATTACATCTTAATTCTTGGAAATTTCAACCAGCCAATTTCTAAATGCATGCTTGTAAAAATGTACATTTCTCCTTCAGATGCAATAATTTCCATTTTAGATTTCATACAAATTTATTTTTTCAATCGTATATATCTTCAGTTAGTATCAGTATCTCCATCGCAGTTAAGTATTTTTTTAAATAATATAAAAGGCATTTTTTTGTTCCAAATTTTCATCTGTTGTTAACTTGGTAAAATTTGAATGTTTTTGCTTCAGATGGTTTTTGCTCGAACTTTTATCTTTCTTTGTTATAAGAGAAAATGCTATATTAGAATCCTCCTCATCAGAAACTTTGTTATCAGAATTTTCAGACGAAACATCAGCACCTGCATACAGATACATAAAAAAGGTTTTAATAATAATAATGCTGTATAATAAAGACAAATGATTAATGGAAAAAATTATTTATAATTATTTTAAGCGAAATTTATCTTTTGGAACAGATATAATATCAACCCATGAATAATGTCATCATCAAAACCCAATTCTTCAATATCTGAGACTCCACTAAGAATGTAATCTAAAACATTAATTAAATTATTAGAATTTTTGAGATTGTATTTTTCTAAAACACAAAATTAACATTTTGTCTTTATAACTTATTATTGTTTTAAAAATAATATACACACATAAAATAAATTAGAAATTGAATGCACCAATAATTCAAATTTCTGAAAAATCACAACCACCTGGACCATTTGTGCATTGCAGTGGACGTGATTAAGATCACATCTTATCTAAACAACAACCAGTAATAAAATAAAACTATTTTCTATGCTAAGATAAACTTATATAAATTGTATAAAAAAATCATTGATACATGTAGATGAATTTATTTATATAAACCAATGAAAAAATATTGACTTTTTTGTAAACCTACTCATGATGCTATTTTCAAAGAATGCGTTCTGTAAACATATGTTAATTGTTGCCAACCCTAGAAATAAAATACTGTCAAAAAGAATAGCTGTTAATCTATGGGTTATGTCCCTTGTATTGGACACCAGATCTGAGTGGGTAAAAGTCGTATGGCATAAAATGGAGCGAAGCAAAACATATACTAAGCCAATAGTTTTCTTTTGTTTCATCTTACATAATAAAGGAAGATGTCTGTAGCGGGAAATCTAAGTGGTTGTACACACATGTACTGCAACATCCAGAAAAGTGCACCTTGGCATTTGTTTTTCTAAATTCGAATTAATTTTTTAATTGTATTATAGTCCCATTTACAATAATTTTGGGCTATATTCGCACAAGGGTCATTCTCAGAAAAATCAGGATTTTGTGTCTCTAGTGTTTATTATAGAAAGTAAAGTTTTTAAAAGTAGTTTAAATAAATGAAATAACCTTAATATAACTGGATGCATACATAATCATTGCAAATTATGACAAAAATATTTCATTTATTGTTCAAATTTTGTCCACAGACTGTTATTTGTCATGTCCGTGGACTGTCACCATACCCTGTTTTTTGTGTTTCCAAGTTTATATTTAATAAATCAAGCAAAACCTAAACTCTTTAGACTATATTTTAGATTAAGAAAACATTTAAATAACTGTTCCCAAAAGTTTGAAGTTAAATTTAAGTTTTATATTAATTTAATTACATGTTTAATGACTGTCACAAGAGCAATAGGTCACGTCATGTGGACAGAAAGCAAATTGCTAATAAATTCCTCTAGATGGTAGCAGCATGCTAATTTGATGTTAAAATCAGATCTCAAGCAGCTACTGGTATTTAGAGAAATTAAAACAGAAGTGTGTTTTGTGATTTTTGTAGTCTTTTGTGAAGGTTTAGGACTTCATTCTCTAAACATAAAGATCAACTCATCACGTCTGTGGTGTAAACAGATTTTAAATTATCAGGTAAGATTATAAAATATTTCAATGAATTCATAGTATTAGATGTAAATGCTTTGTTTTATAATTTTTATTGTCATATCTTCAAAAGCATGTTCTTAAATGTAAAAAAATGGCAGTTTTGTCACATCCGTGGACATCACATCCGTGATCATGGTCTGTCTACAGACGTGACACAGTATCCATAGATGTGACAACACAGAACAAATGAAACTTTAATATTATTTTGGCTGAAATTTAAACATTTTAAATGTATGATTCAGACATGATATCTTGAAATAAAAATCTAACAACATTTATATTCATGTTTTACTTTTAATTTATTGTTATAATCTGTTTATGTTTGTCTTTCAAAAGATATATCCTAACCATCACATGCCACTGCATGGAAATTTAAATTTTTAAGCCATTTTTGTGAACAATAATTTTGGCAACTTTCGTATAAAAACTATTTTTAAATGTGTTGAGTGTGAGTTTGAAAGTTTGTTCTTAAACTATCACAAATGGTAGTTATTGACAGTATCTGTTGAAGAATGTGATTGAAATCATAACTTTCATATCTGGCCATTTTTCAATATATTAATCAAAATAAAAAATTACTTTCATATTAAATTTAAAAGTATGATTTTTTTCTTTTATTTTCAGGCTAAAAAATAGTGAAACTCAAACTGTAAATAAAAAGAAAAAAAAATTCCCAAAAAATCTGAGAAGGAAATAAAGAGGAGGAAAGAGATTAAAATTCTCAGTATGAAGTGCACAAGAGAGAAATTAAAATCTGATCCTGTTGTATGTAGAAATCCTCCTGTATGAAGAAATCAAAAAGATCTGATCCTCCTGTATGAAGAAATCAAAAAGATCTGATCCTCCTGTATGAAGAAATCAAAAAGAAAGATAAAGGAAGAAAGAAAACATCAAGAAAAAAAGTTAATGAAATGAATGAGCGTGAAAAGAGACAAACAAGGAAAGACTGGCATGAATGGGCTTAAAGACACAGAGAGAAGACAAAAGAAACAGAACATGCATTATTAATTATTGGAACACCACCTGAAAGCCCAGAATATCATGATCTTCAAATCCCTGAATATTGTGGTTCTATATGTCATGACCCTGAAAACAGATCATCAAGTACCAGAGTTCAAAGTGGCTCCAAAAAGAATAGGCGAAACAGAGAATCATTGAAGAAAGAATTAGATAAACTTAAATAAGAGAAGAAGTCACTGGAGAAAAAAGTGTACAAGTATAAAAAAAGGTATTGCAGGCTAATATCAAAAAAAGGTGACACACTAAAGAAAGAAGTCCAGAAAATGCTCAGTGGACAAAAGGTTCCCAATGTAATTCATCAAAACCTTGAGTTTGAAGCAGTGTTAAAAAAATAGATAGTGAAAACTTCAAGAAACAAGCAGTTCTCAAAAAAAGGAACTTTGTAAATATGATAACAGAGAAAATCCTAAAGAAAGAAGTACAATAAGATTTCCTTTGACTTCTAAACATTTTTGGGAACCAAAAGTTGGCTTCTTGAAACAAGAAAGCTCCAGAAAGAGAAACTTAAGAATGCCATAATTATGTTCCTTGAACAAGATGACAATAGCCATTTTTGTCCTCGAAAAAAGGACACAATAATGAAGAGAAAGCAGAAAATGCAAAAAAAGCTATTATCTGACTCAATGAAAAACTTGCACTAAAAATTTGCAAACACATATCTAAAACACAAAGATCTTAACTACCCACAATCTTGTCGAGAATGTCCATTTTGGATTATTTTTCCAGATTGTCAAAAGCGAAATACCTGTAACTATAATTTGTGTGATAACTTTGGGATGGTTGTGAAAAAAATGACGTTGCTAGGAATAATTAAAGAAAAATCATCTAATGAGTTACTTCAAAGCATAACATGTGAAAAAAACTTCAAGTCAAATGTCTACAAAAAAGTGTTTGGAATGTTGTAATAATGATTGCATAATTGAGACTAACGAATTCGAGAATGATAAAGCTAAGTATAAAAAAAAGGAAATGATTGAAACTAAAGATGAAATTAAAGCCATACAAAAAACATACAAAGAGGAAATTACTTATAATAAACATGAATTAGTTTTGAAGTTTACTATGCTACTTGGAAAATATAGGCGATATGTGGCCAACATTAAACACCAGTATCATGTCACAAGCAAAATAAAGAAATCCTTGACAAAAGACGAAATTTTCATACATGTAGATTTTTCTAAAAATTACAACTGTAAATACGGTGAAGAGATCTAATCTTTTTATTTTGGAGACTCCCGTAATCAGGTTATACTGCATACAGTTATCATCTATTACAAAACTGACACTAAAGAATCTGTACAACATAAGTCCATATGTCGGATAGCAAATAGCATGATCTCGTGGCTATATGTGCCCACCTCCAATCTATATTTGTGGAAATCAAGAAAATTTCTAATTTAAAGAGAGTCCACTTTCTGTGTGATGGACCAAGTACACAGTATAGAAATAAAAAAATGCTTTACTTGGCTGCAACTTTTATAGCAAAGGAGTTGAAGGTGGGCAGCCTCCATTAGCACTTTTCTGAAAGAAAAAGATCATGGAAAAGGGGCACCAGATGGAATAGGTGGGTGTATTAAAAGATTAGCTGATACTATCGTCAGTCAAGAAAAAGACATTCCAAACATAGATGCTCTTGTAGCCATACTAAATGAACACAGCATCAACACTGACATTTATAAAATAAAATCAGAAGATATTGAGAATTTAGATAAAATGCTACCTAACAACCCACAAACTTTCCAAGGAACTTTGAAAGTACATGAAATTACCTGGTGCAAGGAAAACAGGACTATGATTCAGGCAAGAGGATTGTCCTGTATGCAGTGCACAGCTTGACAAAATTGTGGTCGCTATGGGATTGGGAAGATCAAGATTGATGATCCAGAAGTTGAACAAGAACATATTATCTCACCTAACAGCTATGTAGTTATTCAGTTTAAATCTGAAAGGAACCTTGTGGAACATTATGTTAGAAAAAGAGTCTGAGGAGCTAGATATGAATTTTAAAAGAAAATTGACAAGAGTTTGCAAATTTATTTTTCCAAATAAAGTGAATGTGGAAACTGTTGACAAATGTTCTGTAGTTAAAGTTTTGCTGCAGCTCGAAATAAATAAATGCAATCAACACATTTTTACAGAAAACCTTAAATTCAAAAATATGTGCAGAAGTTATTATTTTGCTGTTCATCCCATAGAATTTTAACTTACTTTTCATTTTTTGTTTTCATTTTCCTATGTTTTGTGAAGAATTTTATGTATTACATTTTAAGTTTTCAATTGTATTGGCATCATTTGTATGATATTCCATAATAAATGTGTGTGAGTATGCAAAATAAAAAAAATTGTAGGCATACATTAAGTATATAAATTTTATTCAGTTTATAATCTATTTTATTACTTCTGTCATGTTTGTGAGGTGTATCATCCTGTCTGTGGAACAAATTGTCACATCTGTGGACCACCTCTTCACGTCCGTGGACATGGATTTTTTTAAAGTTTAAAAAACTTCATAATTTTATTTATTTGATCTGAGCCACTATAATAGTGTTATTACATGATGTGAGATCTTAGAAAATAAATTTTAGCAAGTTTAAAGAATTTTTTTTTTAAAAAAAATTTGTAATGAAAATCCCACTTTTTCTGAAAATGGCCCACAAACCAGTTCCTTAGCAATAATATATTGTCACAGAGTTTCCATCTTTACAGAGTTTCCACCATCAGAAAGATCGAAAATTCTTTTTCAAACAAACTTATCCGTATAATTAATAGATGAATTTTTGTGAATTTTAAAAAATACACTATGTGACAGTGGAAATGAGACACCAAGGAGTGGGCAAAAATATGCGCAAATTGCAGGATAGATGCAGCTCACCGAATTATGTAAATGATGCGAAATGTGCAGGTGTCCTGCCCACATGGAGTGAGATATAAGGGAAGGAACCTGCAGAATCGACAATAGTTGCGCCGCTCTGTCTGCCAAGGAAATCATTTTGCAATATTTTTTTTGTCTCAGAGGAGACGTGCAGTAGCAGAGCATGCCAGGCCGCCGCCAACTGAGGCAGTTCCTGTTGGAAATAATCAATACATCGCGATTCATGTTCCTGTGAACGGGCGTTTATGCAAATTTAATATGAACGACTCTTCCCGTTCACCGGCGTGAACCGTGACGTTTTTCAACATGAGGTTTCATGCAAATCAGTTCTCAATGCGTACGCATCTGATTTGCATATCCGGGGGCGTTTCCGGAACTGTCCATTCTCGGATATATAGGGCAGAGGTTTCTTGAAGCAAATGAGAAGGTCGAAAGGGTCGATCGAGATCAGACGTCTGAAGAAGTCAGACGAGATAGACACCGATGGTCTGATGCAGGCAGACAGAAATGTTTTTTTTGACAGAAGCACTGCGGAATATCGTTTGACGACGGTGAATAGTCGAAACGGATGCAGATGTGGTCAGTTTGGACCAGCATGTATTGAACGTTAAATTTACTTACAAACGTTCGGAAGCCGCTTTAAATATTTTCCTGATGTTTTATCCTTTGGTTTCCCTTTGCCAAGTGATGGTGGCTGAAATACACGCAAGTGATAGAGGTAGTATAGTAACTTACTACCAAATGCTTCAAGGAATCTCTGTCTAGTCATTTACAACTAAAAATCTTTTGTACATAGTATATTTTTGATGTTTTACGGCATGGAAAATTACCAGGTACGTGTAATATGCCGAGTTGTGTTTTTCACCAAATAAAGTGAACGAAGTTTTTCTTTAAAACTGGACTTGTGTACTTTCATGACCCAGCCAACACTTATTGACTCTGACAGTGCGTGCTTTGCTATCTTCAAATTTTAAATTTTCGCAACAGAAACGGTTACGGGGCCAGTTCAACGCCCAATAGAGTCATAAGTGCAAGTATCTTTAAAGAAATCGTTCCAGTGTTCAGATGGGGGCCGCACCTGGCACCATTTTGAAGTTCGTGTGAACAACGAAACGCAACAGTATAAACGTAAACAGTGTACAAGAACTTTTGCTTCTGCTTCTTCAAAACTACGAGTGGCCATGGAGGCAAGTAGAACGGAGTTGCTGACGCGGGACAACTACGTCACCTGGTGTACCGACATCTCATTCGTCCTCAAGGGAGAAGGATGTTTCGGACACGTAGATGGAAGTGCTAAGCCTATCGAGGAAGATGCAAGTCGCCGCGACTACGATGATTTTTATCGCCGGAAAGACCGAGCATTAGCCATCATTTATCAAAGTTTATCCTCGGAATACAAGGAGTTGATAAACGTCACCGACGAACCTAGTCAAGTATGGAATACCTTGAAAGAACATTTTCAAGCGCCTTCCAGAGCCAACCTGGTTAGATTACTAGATGAGTTCTTCGACGTTCGGCCAGAGCAAGATGAGCCTGTTGACATTTTTTGCTCAAGACTGCGGAAGGCCGTGACGAGGCTTAAAGACGCGAAACACCCCATTGAAGACCTATATGTAGCATTCCAGTCGATTCGGTACCTTCCGGAAGAATTCCGAGGTATCGTTCAGCTTATATATCGATGGAATGACTCGGACTTCAAGCTCAGCAAAATACAAGCAGAGCTAGCAGCGGAGGAGAGCCGGCTGAGGCAGCAAGCAAGTGACTTTTCCAAAACTGTGAGTTCAAATTCTGCATATTTTACTTCTAAGAAATTTGTAAATAGAGTAAAAGTGTCTAAACTTCCAAATGTATCTCATAATGTGTCTAATGTAAATACTTCTAGTCATAATGTAAATATTTCTAAAAGTAAAATTAAGTGTTTTAAGTGTAACAAACTAGGTCATACTAAATCTAATTGCAGTAGAAATAATGGATCTAGTATTGTGGAATTTCTTGTGTCTCCACAGATTGAGGCTAATACTGTAATCGATCCTAGCGATAGACTCAGCTGGGTAGTAGACACTGCTGCTACGCGACATTTCTGTAATAACATTAAGTTATTTTCAAAATTTAATGAGTGCAAAGGCACTTCAATGTCGCTAGCAGTAGGGGATGTCGAAAGTCCAGTTGAGGCTATCGGGACGGTGGAAATGTATGTCCAATTTAAGGATAAGCAAAGTATTATCAAATTGGAAAATGTTATGTATTCTCCTAAACTTAGGAGAAATTTATTAGCTGCATCTGTTCTTGAGGAACAAAATTTTAGTTTTAATGGAGCTAATGGGGTTCTATGGTTTTTTACACCTAAAGGGGAGAAATTCTTTTATGCAAAAAGAAAGGATGGGTTGTATTTTTTAAAACCTAAGTATAGTACCCAGGAACAACATAACGTAGAAAACCGTCAATCTAAAGATAGGGATCGAGATGGAGACAAGAAACACAAAAAGGATAAGAAATCCAAGGATAGGGATCCTAGTGCTTCCAGAAAAATAGACAAAGTGAAAATAGCACCTAATCTTAAAGAAACTAAATTTAAATCTGACAAAACAAAAACTAAGCAGAATAAAAATGTGAATAGTTCAATATCTAAGCCTAGCAGTTCAGTAACTGAACTTAATAGTACAAACTGTCTTTGGCATAAACGATATTGCCACATAAACGCTGAATATCTCCTCCAAACCAGCAAAGTTTCTGCCGTAAACGGACTTCCTAGGCTTAAATACAAAAAGTTAAATTGTAAATCGTGTAAATTGGCTAAGTCTAGGAGAGTATCATATAAACCCACCGGTAGGATAAGGTCCACTAAACCATTGCAATTGTTACACATGGATGTGTGTGGTCCCTTACCCACAGCCTCATATGGTGGGAACAAGTATGTCTTAACTATAACAGATGATTATAGTAGAAAAGTTTTTGTTTACCTCATGAAACAGAAGTCAGAAGTATTTTCACATTTTAAAGAGTTTCAGGCCAGAGAAGAAAGGCAGTTAGGTACTAAAATTCTATGTATCCGGACGGATAATGGGATGGAATTCTGCCATGATAAGTTCAAAAATTACCTGAGGGATATCGGTATTAAGGCTGAGAGGACTAACACATATACCCCACAGCAAAATGGAGTATCAGAGCGATTCAACTTAACCGCATTTGACTGTGTTAGAGCCATGTTGAACGACAGCAAATTGCATGACAGATTCTGGGCGGAAGCAATATTGTGTTTTGCATACACTAAAAATCGAATATGTCACAAATTTAAGACTAAAACACCACATGAACTCTACAGTGGTAGAAAACCTTCAGTCAAACATCTTAGAACCTTTGGTTGTAGAGCATATGTAGGCAAACCCAGTCAGCTCAGAAAGAAGTCAGACATGAAAGCTACAGAAGGGGTGATGGTAGGCTATGCTACTAAAACTAAGGGCTATAGGATATTTTTGTCAGGAGAGAAACGAACAATTGAGACCTGCAATGTGAGGTTTGATGAGGGTGATGTAGTGGAAGGCATCCTGGACCCAATTTATCCCAGAAATATCTCCTCAGGGATATCAAGAGATAACCTTTCAGAATACTCCGACGGGGAATATCCGAGAGAGCAGTCTGATAGGGGGGCAGGAGAGAGTGAAGACACTGGTGACGATCCGTCTGAATCCAGTGAGGAAACGGACTCTCCTGCTGACTCCAGTATGACTCCTTGCTCGGATATTGCTTGGCAGCGAAAGACGGTTCCAAGACCCGATGGGAGTAGAACCGATGTGTATTATTACGCTCAAGGAGATAATAAAAGGCTGAGGTCACACAATGATGTTAAGAAATATTGTGATAAAAGGAATATACAATTTGATCAGCAACTGTTTAATTTTCGGGAAAATAAAGGTCTTAAAAGGGTCAGAGGCAGACCAGAAGCAAGCAATATTGAAATAAATATACCAAAAGGGTACAACGCTGCTATTAAATCTTCCCAGTCCGAAAAATGGTGTAATGCTATGGATGAAGAAAAGGCCGTAATGCAAGAGAGGGGTGTCTGGGAACTAGTTCCTGCATCCACCTCACAAAAGCATATAGGCAGTAGATGGGTCTACACCATTAAGAAAGACGAGAATGGGAAAATCAAGAGGTTTAAAGCTCGTTTGGTAGCCCAGGGGTATGGTCAGAAAAAGGGAGAATCATACGATGAAGTTTTTAGCCCTGTTGTTAACTTCAACTTAATTAGAGCATTCTTCTCAATTTTCGTATGCATGCTTGGCTGGATGCATTTCCAATTAGATATCAAATCTGCCTATCTCTATGCTAAATTGAGTCAAAAGGTATATATGAAACAGCCTCAAGGTTATGTCAATCAGGAACAGCCTGATTATGTTTGTTTGTTGAAGAAAGCCATTTACGGTCTTCATCAAAGTGGAAGAGAATGGTTTAATGAACTTGACACCAAATTAAAAGAATTAAATTTTTTAAAACTTCAATGGTGTAATTGTGCATATATTTACAATAGCAAAGTTCTTATGCTAGTCTATGTGGATGACATAATTCTCTTCTCAAAGTATCAAAGGGACATAGACCACATTGTTTCATTACTTAGCATAGAATTTGATATCAAAGTATTAGGAAAAATTAGAAAACTTTTAGGCGTGGAATTTAAAGAGTGTGACAATAAATTTTTTATACATCAAAGTCAGTATATAGATAAAGTATGTCAAATGTTTCAACAGTATAAATATCCAGTTACTTCACTTCCCATTTCTAAAGGGAATATTCTAAGTAAAATAGATTGTCCAAAGACAAGTGAAGAAATAAAGCAAATGCAAAGTTTTCCTTACAGGAGCTTAATTGGGTGTTTGGCTTTTATATCTAGTAGGACTAGACCTGATATTTGTTACGCCATCAATATATTATCTCAATTTCAAGAAAACCCTGGAATTAAGCATTGGGATGCATTGTTAAGACTTTTAGGATATGTTGAAAAGACTAAAAACTATATGTTGAATTTATCTAACATTCAGGAGTTAAAATTGAATTGTTATTCAGATTCTGACTTTGCTGCAAACCGAGATGACCGTGTTTCACTTGGAGGCATGATACTCTTTATTGACAATGTACCTATTTCTTGGCGTACCTTTAAACATAAGTGTGTCAGCTTATCAACCATGGAAGCTGAATACGTATCACTAACTGAAGCCGCTAAGGAAATGGTATGGGTACAAAACATAATTGAAGAATGTCATTTACTTGGGTTAAACTTTAATAAAAGTAACAGTGTTATTTTTAGCGACAACCAAGCAGCCATTAATTTTTCTAACTCTCCAATTGAAAACAATAGAACTAAGCATATTGATGTTAGATATCATTTCCTAAGAAATTTAATAGTCAATGAATCTTTTAATGTTAAATTTGTAAATAGTAAAGATAACTTAGCAGATCACTTTACTAAACCAATGACTAAGGAAATAATACTTAAATTTTGTAATAAAATTTTTAAAAACTAAATCAAAACTTTTTGAGATTAAATGTTTAGTCTAAAGAAAATTTTAAATACTAAATTGAATTTACAACTTGGGAATTTTTTTAAAAAGATGTCATATATATACATTATTGTTTATCTTAAACCTCATTGATATAAGATAGTATATCTTGAGTATAAATTTTTGTGATATTGAATCTTTTTCACTTTACACCTTTGTATATACATCCATTTTCCATGACCCGCATGATGCTAAATAATAGCTTATGCGTATAAAATTTTGTATTTTTCAACTTGGTAAAAAGTATGTGTTGAAAGTTTTGATAAAGGAATTTTATTATCTAATTATTTGCATCATGTATTTTTAAATATTTGGTATATCAATGCAGTCTAATAGTATTAATTATGTATACTTATATTGTGTTAATAGACTAAATTTTTTTAAGCTTTTTGAATTATAGTGTTTATACTCAAATTTAAAGTAAACTTAAATTCTATGCTTATACAAAATCTTAATCTTTTAAAGTTGACTTGTTTAATATGATAATGTGCTTATACTTAAATTTTGGATACTTATAATTAAATTTAAACTAAAATTTCAATTTTTGAATGCTGATACTTAAGCATTGAAGTTGTGTTGTATATAAATTTCTACTTGATGTGAAATGTTGTTGTTACAATATTGTCGACAATACTTAACTATTTTTCAGATGCTATAAGTACTTATGCATTTTATTTTAAATTTAATAATGATATAATACTTTAAATTTTTTCCTTCATTATATGTTTGATAGGATATTGGGGGCCTTGGTGTTTATTGATATACCTTGGTTTCTCAGAGTAAGTTTTCTTTTGCATATGCATTGAGACTTAAGGATTTGCATGAGGGGGCCGATTGTTGGAAATAATCAATACATCGCGATTCACGTTCCTGTGAACGGGCGTTTATGCAAATTTAATATGAACGACTCTTCCCGTTCACCGGCGTGAACCGTGACGTTTTTCAACATGAGGTTTCATGCAAATCAGTTCTCAATGCGTACGCATCTGATTTGCATATCCGGGGGCGTTTCCGGAACTGTCCATTCTCGGATATATAGGGCAGAGGTTTCTTGAAGCAAATGAGAAGGTCGAAAGGGTCGATCGAGATCAGACGTCTGAAAAAGTCAGACGAGATAGACACTGATGGTCTGATGCAGGCAGACAGAAATGTTTTTTTTGACAGAAGCACTGCGGAATATCGTTTGACGACGGTGAATAGTCGAAACGGATGCAGATGTGGTCAGTTTGGACCAGCATGTATTGAACGTTAAATTTACTTACAAACGTTCGGAAGCCGCTTTAAATATTTTCCTGATGTTTTATCCTTTGGTTTCCCTTTGCCAAGTGATGGTGGCTGAAATACACGCAAGTGATAGAGGTAGTATAGTAACTTACTACCAAATGCTTCAAGGAATCTCTGTCTAGTCATTTACAACTAAAAATCTTTTGTACATAGTATATTTTTGATGTTTTACGGCATGGAAAATTACCAGGTACGTGTAATATGCCGAGTTGTGTTTTTCACCAAATAAAGTGAACGAAGTTTTTCTTTAAAACTGGACTTGTGTACTTTCATGACCCAGCCAACACTTATTGACTCTGACAGTGCGTGCTTTGCTATCTTCAAATTTTAAATTTTCGCAACAGTTCCAGCAGACAGACGATTTCACGAGGGGTATGGTGATCAGACTCAGAAGAGCAGGTTGGTCCATACGTGAAATCTCAGCAGACAGCTGCTTACATGTGTCCATGGTACACTGGCTGTATTAAAGATGGTTGGAACAAGGGAATGTGGCATGTTTGAGGGGTGCTGGTATGGCCAGAGAGACACAGCATGTGTGGACTGATGCATCTGCCGGCAAGCTTTGGCAACCCCACAGGCCACTTCCGTCGCCCTTTTGCAGCATGTGCAGGATACCCTTGATGCTCCCATATCAACCAGGACCATTATCCTTCGATTGGTCGCAGACGACCTGCCCTCATGGAACCCATTGAGAAGACTGCCATTGATCCAACAGCACAGACGCCTCTATTTGCAATGGTGTCGGGATAGAGTCACGTGAACGGCGGAATGGCACAGGGTCGTGTTCTCAGACGAGTCGTGCTTCTCTTTTAGAAATGTCAGTCGCCATGTACAAGTTTGGTGCCAATGTGGTGACAGGTCCAATCCGGTCACATATGTGAAACGCCACACCACACGGCATCATGGTTTGGGGCACCATCGCCTACGATAGCAGGTCACCTCTAGTCCGTATTGAGGGCACCATGATGGTCCAACAATACATGGATGATGTTCTTTCGGCCGGTGACACTATCCTTACTTCAGGGGGTACCCAATGCCATTTACCAGCAGGATAACGCCCCACCACACATGGCATGCATCAGCCAAAATACCCTGCAAGGTACCCAGGTGCTTCCCTGGCTACCAGTCTCCCCTGATCTCTCACCAATCAAACACACCTGGGATGTGATTGGACGTCGCTTGCATGCACCTCCACCGCGTTTCGAAAATGAACTCTGGCAAATGATTGACGGGGAATGGGCAGCCATCCCTCAAGACACCATCCGTATGCTCATTGACTCTATGCCTAGATGTGTTGCTACTTGTATCACCACCCACGGTGTACCTACAATCTACTGATCTGACAATGTTATCGCTCAGTGTATAGGTGCATCGTGTTGCAATAAACATCACCTATTGTTTGTTGCTGTCTCTCTCAGCTTACCGATTTTCATTACTTTCTGCCCACTCCTTCTTGGTGTCTCATTTTCACTATCACGTAATGTATATATACTTTTCATGTGTTCAAAGCATTCTTGTTTTTAAATTGCAATAGAACAAAATTGCTTGGCAATCCAACATTTATAATTTAACTTTAACTGCTTTAAATATAACAACACTGCACCAAAACCGCCAGCCACTCAAGGTGCTATTGTAAGCCCTCGGGTCAGTCGAGTGGGTCTGGGTTTTCGACACTGCACCAAAACCCGGCCACTCAAACAGCTATTAAAAACCCTTAGTTCAGTTGAGTGGTCTGGGTCTTCAACACTGCACCAAAAGAAAAAAAATCCTAAACCCATCCGTTCATTAATAATTATTTAAGCAAGCAAATTTAAAATTTTTGATGACCCGCTTTTTCATCCAGGCAATTTCTCTCCTTTTTTTTTAGAGATTGCACATGTGCTTAAAGTGACAGAAGCCACCTCTACTCTCCTATAGAGAAAGTATTTTTTTTTAATCTTTTATTTTCTATTTTCTCGGAAGCAGACCTATAGAGAGAGGGAAGGGGATAATTTGTAGATGGAGAGATTGCTTCTGTGTGGTGTGTTCTGCAGAGTGTGTGCTTGTGCAGGATTTTATTTATTTATTTTTTATTTTATTTATTATTTTATTTTTTGTTTAATTATTTTATTTATTTTTATTTTTTTATAATTATTAAGTCAGAATGAACTTCGGTGTTTGTATGGGACATGGGTATAATTTTTTATTTTGGTACAGTTGTATTGTTGCTCCTCCCTAGTGCACAGAGAATATGAGTCTTATATTACCTGATGTTTCTGTTTTAACCTTTTATTGGAAAAAAGGTTTTGAATGCTTTTAGAACTTTCATTATCTAAATTTCTAAATTGCAAGCATGCTGGTTACATCTGCCGGTAGTAATTAATAATCACAATTACTTGTCAAATTTTAATTAGATTATGTTATATACAAAATCTAAGTAAAGTATACAGGGTGTTTAGGAAAGTCCCTATCAGGGGAAATTTAAAAACAAAGAGAATTATCCTTATTTTTTTTAAATCAGCTACACAGGAAACCCCTATGGGGCTACACAACAAGACAACTTTGGGGAACTGACTTCCCCTATGGGGGACAGGGGGGTTATCTCACTCTCTTTTAGAGATGAAGAAAAATAGTCAATTATAAAGTTGAGCATTGTCAAATTAGTATTTGTAAAAACAGATTTTGAAAGAACATTCCATCTGCAGTATTGTATCCTTATGCTATGTGTTTGTCACTTCATCCTATTTTTATTTTTATGAGAAATGTTTACTAATGAAGAATATTGCAAAATGATGCTTATTTTGGGAAAATATGACCTGAATTCCAGTGCAGCTAAACAGTTATACGCATAGTGTTTTCCAATGTAAGACATCCCAGTCTTCTGAATACATTGTTATTTTATATGGGGTGGGAGGGTTAAAGTCTATTCCCTAGTTCTTTTCAGTTTTTCTGTTGGAAAAATGTCACCAAATTGTCGAAAATTCAATAACTCAATATTTACGCTATTAATTAAATATTATTTTTTTTTTATTATCTATCACTTTAAGGAAATTATTAATTTTATATTCTTTATGCAAAACATAATTCCTTTCACTTCATATCATAGGTACTTTTGGGTCGTAATAATAGGTCTAGGGGTTCGTAAATTTATTGTGTTTTGTTAGGGGATGATATTGTATGTATATTTCAATGGGGAGTTATACAAATAATAGCATTAAATGGAAGAGGTGCATGGCTCGTATTTGTGTCTATGAATATTAGGAATGCAAGTGTTGTAGGAGATGATGGATGAAAGGTAATCTTTTGCAACTTTATTATGTGCTATAATGGGCCATAATAAGTAGTTGCCACTGTAATTTTTAGCATTCACATAGATCATATACATGTATTTAATATATGCTACATTTTTATCATGCTTTGAAATTTGATCATTACATAATTATCTTTTAGAAATTGAAGCCCTTAAACAAAAAGAATTATTAGAAGCTGAAGAGAAGAAAGATTTCCCGCATAAATGGAGAGACATTACCTTGTCATTTATATTTGCAGCAGCAGTTATGCTATTTTATGCTACTGCTACCTCAAAGGTAAGTTTGTCACTGTTTTAGGTGATAAATGGCATTATTTTGTCATAATAAACTGGATCATGGCATAAAATGCAGTGTAAGTAAATATTAAAAAAAAATCTATAGATTTCCTTCTTTACTTGTATAAATCTGGACCAGAATCCTCAGGTTAGCACAGACTTAGCTGATCAAAGAGCAAATGGTTAAATGGCAGAACCCAATATAGTGGCACTACCTAGTGTGAGGAAAGGGAAGTGAAATAAGGAAAAAATAGAAAATCAAAGAGAAACAAATGGGGAAAAATAAATAAAACAAAGTGTGTCATACGTCAAAGTCAACACTGTATATGTGTATCGTGCAATTTTGCTACTTTTTTATGTAAAAATAAAACTTGAACTTAACCAATTATTCAAAAGAATATAAAACAATTATATTGTATACTTTTAGCAATATAAAATTGATTTTTTGTGTAATAAATCTTCAGTATCTATTTCATAATATATACAAAAATGAAGTCAATACACATAAATCTAGATTTTCTACAAATATACTTTTAATGAATTAGTCTTAGTATGACTTGTAGGTGTGTGACTCAGAGAGAACCTAGTACAGCGACCAGAGGTCTATTGTACTACCCCTAAAAGATAAAACAGTCTTTAAGAAAAAAGACCAGTAGCCGAGACAAAGATCAGTAGGCACTTGACAGGAATATCCTTCAACTCCCAGGGCTCGATCACATGTCGACCCAAATGCTCGAACCTATGGGCAGAAAATGCTTCACATACACAGAGTATGTTTGTGGCAGTTTCTTCACTGTACTTACAGCCTCTACAGATCATGTCCTTAGTGACACCCATAATGTTTAGGTGTCTTTTAAGGGTACGGTGCCCAGTAAAGAGCCCAACAACCCTTCTAATGCCAGTTCTATTAAGCTTGAATAGCTCCCTATAACGCACACTAGAGAACTTACAGTTCAGTTCTTTGGCCCAGGGCACGGTAGCCCATTGGTTAGCGCGCTGGAGTTGCACTCGGTAGGCCCGGGTTCAATTCCAGCCACTGCCAAAACTGCCGCCGTGTTCATGCGGAGTACGATCACGTTAAACATGTGGGTCTGAAAGTCCTTCTGAGAGGTTGGTGGTAGGGGAAGGAGGGTACGGTCCCTGTGAATGCCTCCCCCACTGGGTTCCGGTCTAAATTGGGTGGCACTTCCTGACCGTCCAAACAGTTACCTTACACCTTTCTGGTAGGTCGGACGGTCTGGGTTTCAACAACAACAACATGCCTTTGGCCCTTGATGTCGTGCCAGTTCTTGCACTGCAGCTTCCTAAAGATGCCATAAACAGTTCTTCTGATCAGTTCACCAAAGACACCGAAAGCTGCCAACTCATCAGCCAATTCATTACCTTAAATGCTTGAATGTCCAAGCACCCAATAAAGTGTGACTTAATTGTTGCTGCCAATATTACAAAGTATAGTATACCCCTCCCAGACAAGGGAAGAGATCATAATTGACTTCCCAAGAACCATAAGAGCAGCCTGTCTATCAGAGCAGATATAGATGTGGTTACTCCTGTAGTTTCTGTCAGAGCAAATTCAACAACACATTAGAATAGCAAAAACCTCAGCCTGAAAGACATCATAGCTGTCAAGTGGATAAAACACTTTTGTACCATCATCTGGACAGCATACTCCAGCACCAGTGCTAATACATAGCTTGGAGCCATCAGTGTACCATACAATGCACTTCTTGTTGTTGGTAGGAGTCTTTCTCCAGTCATCCTGTGAAGGGTCCTAAATCCTATAAGGCTTGTCAAAGGCATACCTGACAAGAATGCCATCAGAGGGCATATAGAAATATGGATGATTCATAATATTACTATTAAGATTACTCCAAGATAAATATTTTGAGTAATCTTTCCAGTGACCCAAATATTTGAGTCTTTTCAGGCTTATGAAAGCCTCAGCCTTGATATGCATGTAGAGGGGATGCAGTCCAAGTAATTCAAGAGTTGTAGTGGGAGTAGTTTTCATACACTCAGAAATTGCAATATAAACCATACTTTGGAGCCTAATTAAATCTAACTTGGCACTTTCACACCTGACTCTAGACCGCCAGATAATAGAGCTATAGGTAATGATGGGACAGATCATCATGAAATATATCCAATGAATAGCCCTGGGATTCAATCCCCAGATTTTTCCAATAGCGTTTCTGCATGACCAGAAAATTCTTCTGGCTTTAATCACACTAATTAAAGTATCTCCTCCAATTGAGGCCCATATCAAAATAAATTCCTAAGAATTTTACTTCTTTAAAACAGCTAAGCTTCTGGCCAAAGAAACAAATGTCTCTAAGGTTGAGAATATGTTTTCTGGTAAATGCAACCATGACTGTCTTTTGCGGATTAACAGAAAGACCCGCATTATTTCACCATACCTCAACACTCCTAAGGGCACCGAACATAATGTCAGAGACACTATTACCAAACTTGCCTCTAGCAACGATTACAACAGCATCAGCATATCCAATGGAGGATAAGCCAGAACTAGTTATGTTCTCAGAAAGAGAGTCCACAACTAGACACCATAAAATAGGTGAAAGAAACCCCCCACCCCCCTGCAAACAACTTGCAAGAACATGAACCGTCATGATATCACCAAGTAAAAAGGCACAGATGTACCTGGTAGATAACAGATTCCATCCAGTCCATTGATCCAGTGAGAGATGGTCACATCAACACCTTTCCTGTCAAGAGCATGAAGGATGGTGTCAATGGGCACTTTATTAAAGCCACCCTCAATGTCAAGAAAAACAGCAAGACCAATTTTCTTAGCATTCAAGTTTCTTTCCAGCATGTAGGAGAGATTGTAAAGAGCAGTATGGTGGATTTGCCCAGTAGATAGGCATACTGGGAGTTAGAGAGCGGCATTAAAGCTAGAATGTCTTCCCTAATATACCTGTCAATAAGCTTTTTAATCGTCTTTAAGAGGAAAGATGTAAGGCTAATAGGCCTAAAATACTTTGCCTCATAATAGTTATCTTTCCCAATCTTCGGAATAAAAATGACCTTAGTATGCCTCCAGGCAGACAGTATGTGTCCAAAGACAATACAGGCCCTGTAGATCTTACAGAAAATGGGAGCAGGCACCTGAATTCCCGCCTTAAGAATTAGAATAATGCCATCAATCCCTGGGATTTCATAGGGTTTAAAAGAATTGATTGCCCAATTAACCCTGTAGGCTTAGTAAGAAAAAACTTCAGTCTCCCCAAAACTCCAGTCCAGACAGGATAAAACAACTAGAGAAAAGTTGCACCCTGCAATGGATTTCTGCACATGTTAGTATCGAGGGAAATGAGATTGCTTACAATCTAGCCAAAGAAGAAAGACACCTAAAAAGAGGCCACATAAATTGTGCCACCTTTAGTGATGCCAATGCAATGGCAAGATCCAAACTTAGGGAATGCTCAATTCGAGAAAGTGACCAAATCTGTGAAATAAATGAAGAAAGAATCATCACAAAAACAATTGTAAGGCTTCGTACACATCACTACAGGGGTATGAAAATCGATGGAAATGGAACTAGGGTTTACAGGGATTGTAGAAACTGTCCCGAAACTGAACTCTCTCCTGAACATGTCTTTACATGTCCAGCCATTTTGGCAGCACTTCAAAACATCATGGAATTTCCACAGGAGATGCTCTACTCCCATAGCATCATTGCGATCGCCAGGGCTGTGGTCTTCGCTCATGGGTCTATTTAAACTACTGACTTGTGTGGACATGACACCACCCATCACCACCACTCCAGTCCCATAGCGATACTTCTTCCCTGAAAGGTTTGGACTGGTGGGAGAACTTCTACCAGTTACAGTCCTGGATGGGTTGTTAAAGCTTAACAACAGCTGTTGCATTCTATACTTTAGCTTTCTTTTAATGATATTTTCACACCAGAAAATAATACAAATAAATGCATTGACAATTAGATTAAAGTTCAGTTGTTGTTATGAGATTGAATTTTAAATTTAAACATAGTTCTTTCTCTATATTAAACAAAAGGCATGTCTGCCATATTTTTTCTAAATAAATCTCACTAACAAATTATAAAAGTAGAGGCATTAGCAACTGTGAATTCTGTCATATTTTTAAACCACACTGATAAGTCGTATTTAAACCTAATCATACTAAGTAATATTGCTGATAATGATTCAGATCATTGCAAAGTGTCAGTAAATGTAAGTACATAAATGTATTTTAATTATAAAATTGGAAATATTTAAACTTTCTTTTTACATAACAAAAATTGTAAACCACATCTGGAAATTTATTCTGAGCTAAACAAAAATTAGTGGTTGTAACGGTTTGGCAGTTTATAAATTTTTTTTTTTTTTTTTGCTGTGACAACTATATTTTTGCATCAATTGGACAAAGTAGTCTGTAAAATTTCATTTGTAAGCTTTCTTTGCAATGGTTAAAAATATTTATTGGCAATATAGTAATTTTTAAAGTTACCAACTTATATATTACATCATCTGTAGTGGTTTCATTGGCTTTCTAGTGTAAAACTGCATGGAATGTGATGCTTTGCTTTCCTTGTCAGTAATGATACTTTGATTTGACTAGGGTGGTATTTCTGGAGCACAATAGGATGGTTTTTAAAGTTACCAACTTTTAAACAAGCCTTAATATGAAGAAAAACTGATGTTTCATTATCTGTGATAGCTTTATTATTTTTCTAATGTAAAACTACATAAGGTTGTTGAGACCCAGACCGTCCGACCTACCAGAAAGGTGTAAGGTAACCGTTTGGACGGCCGGGAAGTGCCACCCAATTTAGACCGCAACCCAGTGGGGGAGGCATCCACAGGGACCGTACCCTCCTTCCCCTACCACCAACCTCTCGGAAGGACTTACGGACCCACATGTTTAACGTAATCGTACTCCACATGAACACTGTGGCAGTTGTAGCAGCGTTCAAATCCAGCACGCAAACCACCGGGCTACTGCACCCGAAATGTGCCAACAGCACACTGTGTTCCCAGGTGGTCACCCACCCAAGTACTGACCGCATCCGATGCTGCTTGACTTCGATGATCTAACGAGAACCGGTGTTTCCAGCACGGTAGGGCCATTGGCTCAAACTACATAAAGTAGAATTGCATATACTTTTCTTTGTATGGTATAGGGTGGTTCAATCGGAAGAAAATTCACTGGCCTTATTATATTTCGGCAGTCCATTTTTTAAAATTTACTGCTAAATTAAACATATTGCATTGAGAATGAGGTAAAACGATTATTTAATATTTGATTTGTTCTACTTAAAAAAGCATCACAAATGGAAAGGTGCAAATACAATATTATTCAATATTTAATGACTAACTATGGGTCATAAAATAAGACTGCAGGTTGGATTTGCAGGTTGCCAATCATCTATCACTGGTCTGGGTAGTTGAGAATTGTGTACAAAATGAACAACAGGAAATATGTTGTTGTTCCCACCCAAGTGAGCTAACGACTAAAACAGATCTAGAAGACCATGCCTCTCGTATTCACAAGCTAGAAGCTGTGGATGGCTGAATAAAAATGGCTTATCCATTCCAACACGAGAGTATATGAATAGATGTGGCCTTAGCACTGTGATATTTCGTGCAAGCAGGAAATGTCTTGTTTCCACTCACAAACCTTAAGGGCCTCAGATGACTACTTCTTAATTTGGAACAAGCCATCTGAAGTCTTCTATCACCATAATAGTGAATGGATGCCCCTGGCTGGCAATCATGAGAAAAATCTTTCAGTCATGAGTGAACATTCTCCACACAACATCAGGAAATATAAAACATTTGCTGAATATTTTAATTATTTTATTTGTTGGTAATTCTTTATTTTTATCAATGAACCAGCAGATTTAATGTCCAAAATATTTACATTTTTAGAACATTTTCTTTTTTTAATTTTTATCCTCAATTTTTGGCTGTTTATGTTATAGATAGCAACATATTAATGAAAAAGTAGTACCCAAGTTTAATTTGTAAATCCTGGCAGTTCAGAATGGCTAAAAAGTAAACAGACAAAATAAATATTTTAAAGTATTTTATCTAGACATATTCAGTATAATTTAACTGCATTCATATATTTTTATTAAAATCGTGAAGAAAACCAAAATGTTAAATTTTTGTAATTCTCATTATTTTTAAAAAGCCAATTACAGAAAAGTCAAGGATTAACTTAAAAACAGCTGATCTGCAACCTGCACTTTTTAGTATTCTTCAAAACAAGTTATATATGAAATATAATGAACGTGATAATAATTAAGAATTAGACAGTTATAATTAGTATTTAATAATTAGGAAAGTTTTATGACAATGTTTCTCATTTTTAAACAGTTAGGTACTTACAAAAATATTAAGACCCAAGACCAAGAATAAACCGTCTTTGTGCTGAATACAGAAAGAATTTTTTTTTTTTTTAAATCTTTCTGCAAGTGACCAAAATTAAGATTGCTATTGACTGGTTGCTTATGATAAATGTGCTGCCAATGTTCTGCTACTTTTTAGAGAAAAGTAGCAGAACAGTGACAACCAAACTTTACTTTTCTCACAAAATAGAAGGAAATAAGTTTACTACACTGCCACTACTCCAGTAAGTCTATACAGATTGCACACTAAATTCCGGGGTCGTTGTTCAAACCAGGACCTGCCCCACTCTCTGTGCCTATCATTGACTAGTAGTACAGATCAGTTGCAAAGCATCCTAAAATAATTTGAGGAGACATTAAACCAGGGACCAAAATTAGTAAATAAAATGTTTCATGCTGTATATTCTAACAAAGTTATGAAAAAAATATAATAACTGATTTACAATGAAAATAAATTAATGACATATTACAATTTTGTTCTTACAGTGAAAACCCAGTTTTATATTTCTCTGTGAAAATGGTTCAAAAACGTTATATGCAAGAAAACACAATATATGGGAAACTTTTAACTAGTACAGTATAGGACTGATTATCTGGAATTCTTGTCCAACCAACCCAAAATAATAAGTAATCAATCTTTTGTGTTACTTCTCATTTCAGATTGGCTGGACTGTTCCTCATTCTGCTTTCTGATTGGCCCTCTGAAGTGAACTTTTATTCCAGGTCTTGGGTATATAACCCCCTCTATTTTTTCTACTTGCACCTATTCCTCTTTTGGACTTTGGGTTTGTTGGTTCTCTTGCACTGACAATGGGGATCCAGTGTATACTCGAAACAGCTGTACGCTGTAGTATTGTGTTATTTGTACTTATATGCATTGCTTCTATTTTCCTTATGCAATTTAGAGTTCTAAATTTTAAGGTTACCAATTTTTCAATAGCTTAATTATATTTTGTAAATTTAAATTATGTTAATATATATTAGCATAGTTTAATAACATAGTATATATTAACACTAATAAAAAAATATATATATTAACACTATTAGCAATATATATATGTGTGTGTGTAAGAAAAATATTATATGAAATTCCAATGATAGATTTGCGATAAGTTGTAACTCATATAACCATAACTTAAAATATAAGATAACTACGTAAAAAGATATAAAAAAATAGATTCATCAATCAAAAGGAGAATAAAATACATATATTCAGTCATCAAGCTAAATATAATCAACATATATCAATAGTGAAATTTCAAATATTGAAAAACAAACCAAAAACTAAGCATTGAAGCCAAACACGTGGAAAAGCATTAAGATTCATCTCCGGGTCCAAGTATCTATACAAAATGAATAAAAAAAAGCTTGTTTCTGAAAACGGATATAGATAATATCTATAAACTCCATCTGCTTGGCCTACAAGCTATAAAATTGAAAAATAAAAAAGAAGTATAAAAATATTATACCTGAAAAAATTCTGCATATGTCCTATCATAAAGCAATAAATAACTAGAGTACTGTTGCCAATCGTGAGATATAAATAACAGTATTGCAAATAAGTATAAAATGTTATAAATTCACCTGTAAAAGCTACGTAATAAAAGGGCATGAAAAATAATGAAAGCAAGGAGGCAAATGTCTAAAAGGATGTAAATACATTGTAATACCAATATTTTTTGTAATACAAGAGAATGTTGATAATTAGCTAATATAAGATACTTAGGAGGAAATTTAAGCCCTGCTTTTTTAAAGCAGTTCTGAATGGCTAATTAGGAATTCTGTTTTCGTTGAAAAGGAAAAAATCACATTAAAGTGGACAGATATTTTTTTTGTAATAGCCGAGAATCTACTTTTGTGCTCTTAAAAAGCATGAAACTCTTAATGTAGTTAAATAGTGAACCAAACTTTATGTGTAGATTGCTTGCTTTAGCCGTGCTCTCATTTTAGCCATGCTCGTATTAAGTGAGTTCGACTGTGTATATATATAAATTTGTGATATTTAAAAATAAATTTTTATTATTAGCTGAAAAATTAATTATTCCATTGAGTGCATTTTGTAAGAACTTTTATTTCAGTGAAAATCAAACAGATGATTTTCAGCTAGCCAGGCAATGGATGGTCTTAACCATTAAGCTACTGAAATGATTATTTTAGGTTTTTCATCATTATTTTTCAAATGTTTTATTATTTTCGAAAGAAACGCAAATAAATAAATAAAAATATTATTGACTTCATTTATTTGAATCATTTGTAGTTATTATTTTTATTATTGTGCTCTTCATAATTTTTTTCAATACATAACTAACCTATAAATCTGTTAATTTAATGTACTAAATTCATAAACAAAAGGGGTAAAAAAATATTGCTTGCCTGGGGATCCTAAAATTTTATCTGGCATTGCTTCTTGTCTTCAATAATTTCTCCAATTTTGTATCTATTGTTCATTTAAATCACTTTTTATCAGCACTTTGTATATTGTATTTCAGCCTTTACAACATTGCTTTTAACACCAATAAAAAATTTGACTTCAACAAAGGCTTGAACCATTAACTTAATTTCAAAAACATTGCCCTACCGACTGAGCTACTCAGGCCCAAAATTTAATCTCACAAACAATCTGAAGCAAACCTAGATTTCTTCAAAATATTCTATTGATGATTTTTTTTTTTTTTTTTTTTTTTTTTGTCTTAAGAGTTTAAAAATGTTAATTTCTTGCATCCAAATAGTTGATGATCTTTGTTATTTATTTACAGATCAAATATCCTGATGATCAAGATAATGAAGATGATTATGCTCTGTATGAAGCTCAAGAATATTATAACAATAAAGACAAAGAAAAACATAGTTGATAAATTACCATAATTAACCTTTATATTAATTGAATAGTTATGTATTATCTGTTGTTATGTATAAACATTTTCTGTAAACGTTTGTATTTTTTAGAGTTCATTCTTATTCTTAAATTTATAATTTTCTCCTATACCTGTTTATTATATCGATTTTGTTTTAGGTTGTTATCATGCTTTGATCTAAGTAAGAAATAACAATTTTAAATTTAACCTGTATGTGTGATGGTTTGCAGGAAAATAGTCTAGTTATAGGTAATTTTACTGAGATAACATAGTTTATAGCCATTATAATACTGATAACTGTACCCTTTTTACAGACATGTGACTTTTCTGCAGATTTCCACTTTATCTATTTTGTAGATTCGCTGATATCTGCTATTCTTGCTTATTTTGTGGTTTTGTGATTTCAACAAGTTTGAGGCTTCCCCCCCCCCCCCCTACCTCTCTTCACAATTTCTACCATTTTGCACTATTTCTAGAAATTTCCAATCTTTTTCTTACAAAATATGAACTC
This sequence comes from Amaurobius ferox, assembly GCA_951213105.1. Lineage (NCBI taxonomy): Eukaryota > Metazoa > Arthropoda > Arachnida > Araneae > Amaurobiidae > Amaurobius > Amaurobius ferox. The sequence continues at coordinate 10,276,877 of OX578138.1, read as the reverse complement.
TTTTTATTTCTATTCTAAATGAGAATCTTTTATTTAGAAGCTTTGGCTAATCAGAAATGTGATTGCTCAATTCAATGTGTATTTTCGTGTAGTTCCGGAATAAATATTTTTTTCCATCCATCTCCATCATCTAAATATATATTGTTCATTAGATTGATAATACTAGTGTATTTTCATATTTGGGTTGGGTTAAGTAAGGTTAATTTTTAAATTATTTTTGCATAAATGACTGCACAATTCAGTGTGTATTTCCGTGTAGTCCTGAAAGTGTATATATATATATAGTAATATTTTTTTATAATTTGATACATAATAATTTTTTTATTTCATTCTATCAAATTTTAGTATATAGTTTCTTCTTTTTACAATTTTCTCAGTCTTTTACCTGCTCTTAGTTTTCAGTGGATTTAGGTAGCCACATGCTTCTAAAATATGGGATATGTTTTCATTATACTCTGTTTGTTGCCATTTCTGAGAAAATAAATTTTTTCTATCAACTGGGGGTTGGAAAAATACTTTCTTTTCAGTAGAAAACCATAGTTTAAACTTTTTAAACAATAAAACTCATAATTTTAACCAAAACTAAACCAGCCATCCTTGTTATCAACCCAAATACTTTCAAGCTGTTTTCCTTTGTTTTAATGTTCTAATTGATTAGCAATCCAAAATTTGTAAGATGAGTTGTAATTATCATAAAAACACGTGGTTTTGTTTTCAATTAGAAAAATGTTAAAGGATATCCTTTTCTAAAAATAATTGGAAATTAACAAATAAATCGTAAAAAATATACATTTATCAGTATTACAATTCATTATAGAAGCCACCTGTTCATGTATGAAATTATAATCCTCAGCCATCAGCACTAGTCAGTTAGACTAATATTAAATTCAGCTATAGTTTAATAAAATTTATTCATTTTCACAGTAAGATATTTACGCATCTTGTTTATATTTGTTTGCTATCTGTATATTTTGATTTAAATTGTTGATTTACAAAATGTAGGGAAAAAAACTTTTTTTGTGTGTGTGTGTGTGTGTGTGTCTCTGTGTATAACTGCTAAAATTTGATTTGAGCAAAGACTCCAATTACTATGGATTCTCTAATCACTAGATGTTTCAAAGCTACAGACTACATAAAACTTTAATGTTTTACGGAAAATTTAATATTTTATATCTTTTTCCTGAATATTTCAAAAATATTAGAATAATCTAAATGTCTTTCTTTCTGGATAATAGTTATTATAGCATTTTGAAATGATATTTATTGGCATGGTACAATTTCATTGTCGCATGGCTTTGTACAAGAATGCCGTACAGTCCACTTATTGTATAATCTACAATCTACCCACAGGAATACCTTAAATTCTTGAAACCTGTACATGTAGCATTTGTTTACTTATTGTTGTTTTTGCTGAGGGACATGCCGTGAGAATTCTGGTGTTAGTAGAAATAGAATTCTGTCTTTGCCTCATAGTGTTGGATAATTAACTGTAATGTACTTCTACCACAGAACTTTTTTTTAAACTTGGTTGCTGATTTTTATTATGTAAAATTGCGGAAAATAACTTTATCTTTTCTTATTTTTTCCTGCATAGCTGACGTTATTCATAAAATAAGTAAACCTGTATTTGTATATCACATTTTTTTTTTTTTTAAGAACATGGTTGTTGTGAAATGAGATTCATTTTCCCCAACCACGTAACTGGTGATTAACCCTTTTGCGGCAACGGCATTCCGGAGCTGCCACGGCCCAAAAGACGGAGCGCTTCGCTTCCGAACTGTTCCCAAAGGACGGCAAATTTTTTTGCTCTAAGCCTAACTCTCGAAAAAAATTCACTAAAAATCACCTATTCAACACAGAAATCTACTTTTTTCAGGAATAAAAAAAATATTTATTTTCTATTTGATGTATATTTCTCATACAAATCTGAATACAAAATACTCATTAGTTGCTCCCATTCTTTTATCCAAATAAATGAATAATTTCACTGCCTCTAAAACCCCCCCAAAAAAAGAAAATACTCTCTTATATTCCTGTGATTCACCAACGAAATCATAACGCTGAAATAAAAACAAAACCCGAAACTCAATTATAAAATTGCTGATGCTGCGAAAATTGCTCTGTCTGTTTATATTACAAAATCATGTTTCACCGCTCCAAATGGAGAAAAAATTCATTCTATCCTCCTTATGCCAAGGTCATGCATCTGCAAAATACATTGAAGTTAGTTCCACGGACATTTAACGCCATTTAGTAGACAAATTAAAACGTTCCACGTGAAGGCACGCATGCATGCCACTCTCTGTTTATGGTAAAGCTTCCTCTGTCACGAGTGCGTGCCGTCCGTCCTTGAATGCAAGTTCGCAGCTGACACGCAGGCGTGCCAATCATCCCGAAAAGGTTAAGCATGATCACTTTACTATAGATAACCCTTACAGCTACAGGATGCAATAAACAACCCTTACATGAGCAAATCTAGTGAGAGCCTATTTAAAATGTCCTCTATCAGAGATAATGCTCATTGAATTCCATAAACAATATTAAGGTATATTCTTGACAAGCATTACAGGTGTCATCATGTACCTAGTGATACAACTTTCTGACAGGTATTTATTGCTCTCCACATTTTATTCATTCCTGAATATGACAGCAATTAATTCATTTTACCAATAAACATACTGTATAATATAAATATCTTCTTTGATAGGTTTATTGTAGATTCCTATGCAAAAGACAGGTTCCGCTCAGACCTCCATGGTAACCATCAGGTTTTTGCCAATGAAAAAAGGAGGCAGAAGGGATATTATAGCCAATATCCAATGAAGCTATGAACAGGGTAGCGAGGTTGGCCGAACCACTCATGGCATGGTTCTGGAAAGAAATCCTGCAGAGTGTAAACCCCATTCTCCATTCTCTGGCGGGTCTGAAAACTTGCCACAAAGACACTGTTCCTCTCTGCCACATGAAAGAGTCAGTTCATGAACCTCCATATACAAGGTAGGATAAAAAAATTCAAAGACTGGCTTACTTGCTGGATATGATTTATTGATATCATGTGTTACACACAACCACCTTCAAAGTACTCCCCCTCTGCTGCTATGCACTTCTGCCAGCCAAAGTACAGTTGCTGAAAACATTCCTGGAAGCCTTTGGACGAGATGGTCTTCAGTGCTGCCATCACATCTTCCTTAACCTCAGATGCACTCTTGAAACAGTGTCCTTTGAGTTCGTTTTTGAGACTGGGGAATAAGTAAAAATCGCATAGAGCGAGATCGTATGAGTAAGGAGGGTCTGGAAGGGTTGACATTAAATGTTTAACCAGTGCGGACTGCACCATGAAAGACCGGTGAGCGGGGGCATTGTCATGTTAGAGCACCCAATCCTTGCTTTTCCAGAGTCCTGGGCATTTCTGTGCAGATAGCATCACGGAGAAGAGCCAGGATCTGTGTGTACCTTTCCTTGTTCACTGTTGCTCCTTCCGGTATGAACTCATAGTGCACCAAGCCCTTCTGGTTAGAAATCACCTCCAGCATTACCTTCCCCTTTGAATGGTCCAAACAAAACTTTTTTGACTTCAGCGATGATGGTGACTTCCATTGTGAGGACTGTTTCGTTTATGGGTCGTACAAGAAACACCACGTCTCATCACTGGTGATAATTTTTTAAAGGAATGTCGGATCTTTGTCAGCAACATCAATCCGTTCTCCACAAATTTGCATGCGTTTATCACACTGATCTTCGGTTAGCATTTTTGGTACAATGTGTTGACACACACGATGCATGTTCCGTTTATTCATCAGGATAGCTTGGCAGCTCCCGCACGAAATTCCTGCTTTTTCAGCAATGACGTTGATGGTTTGACGTCAGTCAGCACGCACAATTTCTGCCAATTTTCGAATGTTGTTCGTAATTTATGTTGACGGCCGCCCAGTCTGCGAATTGTCTTCTACGGATACATGGCCGTCTATGAATCGGGAGTACCATGAAAACACCTTTGCAAGACATATTGCTCTCTCACCGTACACCTGCTGCAACATATGAAACATTTCTGTCGGCGATTTCCCCTGGAAGAATTTGATATTCACACGTTGTTCTTCAAATGACATGTGATCGAACCCTGGGAATTGTATCACATTCCTGTCAAGTGCCTGCAGATTTTCACTTCGGCTACTGGTCTCTTTTCTTAGGAACCTTCTCATTTCTGGGATAGTATAATAGACCTCTGGTCGCTGTTCTGGGCTCTCTTGGAGCCACCCACCTTCGTGTCATTCATTCATGCATTCAACATTCTATTAAAGTGTTCTAAAGCTGCAAAAACAGGGTCTACTACTAAGAATACGACTATGTGCTATTCATTAAGAATGCTTGCAGCACCTCTAGTGATAAACTGAAAAAGTTGGAATTCCTATCTCAAAAATGAAATAAAATAAGGAGAATCTTTTAATTACAAAGTTGTAGAGTGTTCTCTATTTAGTATGGAAAGGCATGCGGTTTACACATAACATGTCCACAAATGATAAAAAATTGAGATTAATAAAAAGGGATAATTATTATACGGCATCATTTGTCTGCCATTTTAAAGAACATTTATATCTTATTGCAAAAAGGATAATTTTAAGTAAATTAAAATTAGCTTATTACACAGATTATTATTTTTTCATGCATATTTCTCACCATTTCCTTCAGAAGTACTTCAGTATAATTAGACATTTGCATAATTATCACTTTTCTTTAACCTCATTCTTTATTATCTATGTACATGTTATGTGCAAACCACATGTCCTTCCGCACTAAAGAAAGAGCATTCTACAACTTTGTAATTGAAAGTTTTCACCTATCTTACTTCATTTTCGAGATAGTAATTCTAACTTCTTTAATTCGCTGCTAGAGGTGCTGCAAACTTTGTCAGTCTATAACTTAGAGTCACTTTCCTATTAGTAAACCCTGCTTCTGCAGCTATAAAACACTTCAACCGAAAGTTAAAGGGATTCATAAGGACTTAACCCTCTGCAGTGCAATGGCATATTCTAAATCCGAAGCTTAACAATTTCACCTCACTCGCATTCCATTTTCCTAGACCATCACCTCCTAGTCAAGTGCTTCAACCACTTGTTTCATTTGTCTCATGTTAACCCATGGAAAATAGTTCCTGACTTCTAGTTCATTTAGTTTTCTTTTAATTAAGTATTTTTTGGAACATATATTCTGCGAATAGAATGGTTTGTGGTTTTTAAAAAAAAAAATCAATAAAATAATTAGAAATACTATAGAATAGAATCCCAGTTATTCGAAAAGTCTGGGACTGAAGCATTTTTAGTTACTCGAGGTTCCATAGAAATTTTTGGATAAACGGGAGGGCAAAAGTTATAGCCTGAGGTTGAGTCTGTAGTTTTATAAACAGAATTTTGAGCATGTGGAAACAGATTTAGTTGGAACTGTGGCCAGCAATGTAGTTCTTCATACCAAAGCGTTCTCTTCAACAACAGCACCTTCTTTATACACTATAGCAACCATTTCCACATCTGGTAAGTCCTGCTCATCAGTGTTTGTGGCAAGCCAATATAAAGACAAAGGTTATTATGGAGTAGATAGCACCCCTGGCTGAAGGTAGGGGAAAATTTATTGCCATCACCGCATGGAGATGTGGAAGAGGAAAAATCCAATGAGGTGGGAAAATGAAAGGCAGAATGCTACAAATAAACTGTAAAAATCACGGACAGGTGGTAAGAGAATGCATACTAGATTGAATATAAACAACTGAACAGAAAGAAAACCTTTTAAAACAGTAACAAAAAAGAGATGTTTAAACCAGCTGACACCAAAACAGTTAGAACAAGCAGCGGGAAAAAATGAAATTCAAATATAAAAGTATCGGCAGGTTTCGGAGACCATATAAGCTAAGTTTGCCAAATAAAGTAGCAGGGGAGGGGGATTAAAATCCTAAAAAGGTAGAAACAAATCGTTGAAATTAGGAAGCAGACCAAAATAGAAAAAATTATACAAGATATTTCCAAGCGGAAGAAAGGAAAGAGCAAATGATCGTTAGCAAAAAGTTTGATTAAAAAACAGTAAAATTTCAAGAAAGTCCAATTCAAAAACGGAATTAGATTCAAAAATCTGATGTGGGCAGCACATGACTTTCTCTACACACTTGAATTCGTTTTGTCTTTTATTTCTTTAATAATTCATTAAATTGAGTTTTATTGCACAAAAATCACACATTTATTTGAAATTACATTGAATTTAAACTTTTAATTCAATTTTCGTCTTAATTTGATAACTGGGCTTATTTTCATAGGCTGTGTAGCAAATATACGAAAAAACTAAAATATCTCGAGAACAGCTAATCCTAGACTAATGGTGTTGATCTTATTATCTTAATTACGTATAACACAAGCATTTTTTTATACATTTGAGTATATACAGTCTTATTTTAGATTTCGATAATTTTGCAAAAAAAGGCAGGTTCTTTTATCCCGAATCGTTCCAAAATCTAATCAATACTAGGGTAACCCACACGTGACTTACCTATAAAATTTTATTAAATTTGGTTTATCACTTTTTAAGCTAGATTGGATACAGACAATTTTTGCAGGCCATTTTGCAAAAAAGGGCTGGTTCTTTTATCCGGAATTTAACTAAAATATAATCAGCACCAGGGTAACCCACAAGTGACTTACAAGCCAAATGTCCTGAAATTTAGTGTATTAGTTTTTCAGCTAGAGTGGATACAGACAATTTTTACGGGCCATTTCGCAAAAAAGGCATATTCTTTAATCCCGAATCGTATCAAAATCTACTCCGCACCAGAGTATCCCACAAGTGATTTTACCTATAAAATTTGGTCAATTAAATTTTGAGTGTGAGTGTATAGACATCACGAAAAGAAGTAGATTTTTCGTATTCTAGATGTCCCAAAACTTGTATATCCGTCGAAAACCAGAGTTCCGATTTTCGACATGATTCCAATACTTTCCCTATACGTTACCATGTATTGTAGAGAAAGTAAAAATGAAAAACATAATCCGAGTTCCAAGAGTGTTTTAACACGTGCAAACCTGTGTTTTGAATATGAATATTTCAATCTGCCCCGACCTCAAATGAATAAGTTTGAAAGCTTTTTGTTTTATTTTTGTGTTTGTAAACGACTTTATGATTACTGTATTTAACTCGGCAATTTGTATGTTTTGTTTCGTTTATGTCACTCCTAGAATAATGAATATTCAAGCATAACAATTCAATTTATTGGTTGGACACATATGTACGACCAAGCAATAAGGCAGTATGCGGAACAGAAGAAAAAAATCTGATATAGGCATCACATAACTTTCCCTGCAGACTCATATTCACGTTCGGTTTATTTCTTCAATAATTCATTGAGTTTAATTGCACAAAATAACACCCACAATTATTTAAAACTGACACTGAATTGGCACTTTTAATTCAATTTTCGTTCTCAATTGGTAACTGGACTTTTTTAACGGCGGCCCAGCGTAATTGCGAAAAAACTAAAATATCTCGAGAACGGCTAATCCTATTGTAATGGGGTTGATCTTATTCTTTTCATTGTTAAAAATTATGTATAAAACAAGCATTTAATGGATATATTTAAGCATACGTAGTTTTATATTTTAGATTTTGACGATTTTTGCTGGCCATTTCGCAAAAAAAAGACAGGTAACTTTTTTCCAAAGCGTACCAAAATATTATCAACATCACGGTAACCCACAAGTGACTTATCTACAAAATTTTATGAAATTTGATCTATTAGTTTTTCAGCTAGAGTGGATACAGGCAATTTTTGCGGGCCATTTCACAAGAAAAGGCAGATTCTGTTATCCCAAATTGTACCCAAGACTAATCAGCACCAGGGTCATACCAAATTTTTTGATATTCGGGCAATAAGTTTTTGAGTTAGAGTGAATACATCCATTGCACAGACAGACACACACACTCACACAGATGTCAGGCTAAAAATAGTTTTTTCGTATTCTAGAGGTTCCAAAACGTGTAGATCCGTCGAAAACTTGAGTTGCGATTTTCGGCATGGTTTTAATACTTCCCCTATGCATTACCACGTATTGCAGGGAAAGTAAAAATAGACTTGTATGTATCTCAAAATCGTGCAATATCTCGAAAACAATTTATGCTAGCATTTGAGTTCATCATTCATTTTAGAATGAAAAATTGAGTATAAAATGGCTATTTATCATTATTGAAGGTCCTAATTTTTAAGTCAATTCGAAAATTATGAGGTCTTTCAGATAGTCGATTGCGTATAAAATTAATAGAATTCCAGCATTCACTGGCTATAATAACCGTACCATTTTCTTTCCATGAAACGCTGCATTGTCCGTGAGATATGACTTCCGTACACTAACGTAGACCTCATTAACATACACTAGCATACACATACTAACAGACACACACACACACTAGAATATGAACATCACCTTAGAAAACGTTCGATTCGAGGTTAGGGATGTTTAATATCTGCTCTTCCTTGAAAAATTCACCCCGTCACAATACTTTCCTTATACATTATACTAAATATGTAAGGGAAATAATAAATTAATGGGGAAAAGACGGGGGAGGGGAGGGCGTGTAACTGATGGACTTCATAAAAACCAGACTACGCCCTCCTTTCAATCCATTATGTGCGATAGTGTCGTCTGCGATGGTAAAAATCAATAATCACTCTTTATCTGTTAAAGGAATAAACGATGTGTACTATGTTCGAAGTTGTGTGAGGATGTGTGTGTGAGTGAGGGCGTGTGTGAAGGGTGTTAATATGTTCGAAGAAATGTTTTATTTGTTCTAATATACTGAGAGTGTTTCCTGAATGGAAATAACCGAATTATCAATTTCTTTGTCGATTTTCATCTACTGTATAAAATTACGCATTGTTTCACTACTTTTCCTACGTATATAGTGTTGTTGTTGAGACCCAGACCGTCTGACCTACCAGAAAGGTGTAAGGTAACTGTTTGGACGGCCGGGTACGTATATAGTGTATGTAAAGGGGAAGTTCATACTCGCAGAACCCGCCAATTGGAGCCTTTCACAAAGTTAAGATCATGTCTATTCCTTGATGACGAGTACATAATACCATCCATAGATAATGCTATCTGCAATCGAAGCGTGATCCTAAAGAGAAATTATTGTGATACACGTCTCGAGCATCCTTGAATGTGGATCAACAATTTTTGTTTCCCTACAATACATTGTATAATGTATTGGAATTGTGCCGAAAATCGGAACTCGAGTGTTCGACAGATCCGCACGTTTCGGGCACTCTAGAACACGAATTCACCTTTTTTAACGTGACGTCTGTGTGTATGCTTATGCAGTGTGTATATCCACTCTTAACTCAAAAACTAATCGACGAAATTTCGCAAAAATGTGGTAGGTGAGTCGCTTGTGGGTTACTCAGATGCTGTTTAGATTTGGGTATGATTTGGAAAAATAGAACATACCTATTTTTGCAAAATAAGTCCGCAAAAAGTGTCGAAATCTAAGTATACTGAAATGTAAATAAATAAATTACAAAATTCCCTAGAAGAAAGCATGCATGTGTCAATTAGGTGATGATAATTGTTTAGAGGGTGTTATAAGCCCCCTTCTTCAGACCGAAAGAACAGTATGCGAGCTTGACAACCGCTAAGAACGAACTGTCGACAGTTCGTTTTAACTTCAGTTGTTTAAACATGTTTTTTTGTTTGTTTGTTTTATGAACTTCATTATTTTTTTTTCCCGCTAAGACGCACCTCAAATTCTCTTAAGTCAAACAGCAGCATTATACATACTATAAACAAGGTGTATCCCAAAATTTCTAATCGGGACTGGAAAGACGGTCTTTTTACTTTCCTTATATACATAGTATAATGTATAAGGAAAGTATTGTGACGTGGTCGAAAATTCGAGTTTACGACGGGAGAGCACGTTTCAAGCATCTTTGATCACGAATCAAATATTTTTGAGGTGATACCTCTGTGTGTGTGTCAGTGAGTCTGTGGAGACGATATTTCACGAACGAATGGAGCAATTCGAATGAAATTTGGTACAAAAATTACAGTCCGTAAATACTGGAAGCCTATTGTTTTTAAACACAATCGAATGTTCGGAAACCCCCCCCCCCCCTCCCTAAATTTTCGAGTGAAACTTTGAAAAAGTCAAAAGCTTTAATAGAGTTACGCAAATAGATATTTCTTACGTAATGTTTCCTTGGAAAACGATTAACATAAACTTTAGAACGCTAGCATGAACCGTTCTCGAGATATTGCACATTTTTCCAATAAAGTTATCAAAAAAACCCATAAATTAAAAAAAAATATTAACTGTTGAGAAACATAATATTTTTGTATCTGAACGTCAATAGTCATTTATCTGCTATAAGAATAACTTATTTCTTCGTCCATAATGCTTGGCGAGAATTTGGCGGAATGTCGCCAACTTAGCGACTTTTTTAAATGTTGCCAAATTAACAAAAATCTCGCCAAATGGATAAAAATGACGCTAAATCAATGAAAATGACGACTCATTGACGAAAATTATATCTTGGAAAGAATATAAGTATAACCTATTTTTTTTTTTACTGTAAAAGTAGTAAATTCATTGCATTATATAAGGAAAGTCATGTGCTACCCACATCAGATTATTTTATATTTGATTCAAGCCCGGCAGTTAGACCGACATTATATCTCTATACATTTATGCTCAGTCCCCAAACTCAGCTGACAGTTGTCGAACTCTGACCCTTTCACAGCGGGAATTGTGCGTCGAATGCCCGAACGCTGTGCTGGCCCCACAAAAGATTAATTAAATAGAACAAAACCTAAGGCAGAAATGTTCTTTTTTTTTCTCTCTCTTTTCGCGCCCTCACCCTTCCTGTCTCGCTGGTCGAATGGGCGCAGATGGGCTTGTGGAGTTGATTTTCCTCTCAATGGATGGATTGGCCCGTCGGGGTTTATAGCGTCCTTATTTTATGAGGGCGGACGCGTGACTTGAATTCAAAAAAAAAAAAAATTATTCAATCTATTGGCCTGATTGGAAGTTTTCTTCAAAATTCTTTTGAGCACGGATTTTTAACCTCCCCCCCCCCCTCCCCCCCGAAGCATATTGCACATATGACCTTCTTTCCTACTGTTAGAGGTTAGAACTTTTTGAAATCGCAGACTTTTATTCGGCTCTGCCTGAACTTGCCTTCTTCAGCCCTAAGCCATCTTGAAATCTATGGATCGAGCTCACCTATCCCAAAACTTTTTGAGCAACAGCCTGACCCAATATTTGTTTTCCAGACTCTGAAAATTGAGAATAAATACAGCAACTCTTTCTTAGATAAATTCGGTTTTCAAAGCAAATAATGCATTCCAATTTTTATTTTATTTTATAGATCTAATAGATAGTTCAATTTGTGACGGTTTTACAGAAAGATGAATATAACAAATGAAAAATATCTGATGTGGACAGCACATAACTTTTCTTATATAATGCAATTAATTTACTTCTTTCATCTTGACAAAATGATGTATAAGATCCGCGGTACCTTGTTTTTAACGTCGAATTGTACATTGGGCGTTTTTTCCGGATGACAACGTGTAAGACTATTTCGTACCCAATTAACTTATATTTCACACGACTCTAAATTAAAATTATCATTATTGATGGCATCCTCAATAATCAATAGAGTCTATATATTAAAATATTTTAATAATAAATTCACTAAATGGACATCATTTTCGTTAACTTTGCGGTTATTTTTGCAATTTTGATGAGATTTTCACCAATCTAGGGCTAAATACCGCCTAGTTGGAGATATTTCGCCTGATTATTCGCCAAGTGTTACAAACAAACGGAGAAAAGAGCTTCTCTTGTCTTCTAGATCAGCCATACTCAACCTGCGGCCCGCTGAGCTTTTGTGAGTGGCCCGGTAATGACAGTCAAAAAACTTTACAAGCCGTCAGGACTTACGGACTTATTTGTCAAGAATTATTTACGTTATTTCATTAATCTTTATGTTGCGGCCCGTGGTCTATATAGAGGATTGGTCAGTATATAGAGGAGCCTTAGGTATGACCATAGATTTCTACGTCAGTGCATCCATTTCCCATGTGAACTAAAGTATTTTTTTCACCAATGAGGGGTATGCAAGGCCGTCCTTAGGGGGACGGACACCACACGAGTGGAGGAGGAGGGGGGGGACAGAGAGGGCACCTTGGACGATTCCCAGATATTTTTAAGGACGGGGAAGAAAGGAAATATTCACAAAGATGGTAAATCAAATATGGAGGAAGATCGCAATTTATTTGGATAGCCTTTGCGTATGAATCTCACTGGGGTATATATAATATATCCTCCTTACCTACACTATCTATACTACATCACTGATCAGTTAACTAATCATTCTACCGAACCCGATTTATTGGTACATGGTTAACGATCTCGTTTTTTTTGGGGTTTTTTTTAAATTATTTTAGATTTAGTAAATACTCCAATTCAATGTAACGTAACTATAAATGACAAGTTTTGTTTCAAGAAAAGCGTAATTTAGTGTTTAGACTTTATTCTGTGTACCTTGGCGCGCAGCCAGAAGCTAGCTGTGAATGAAGTGATCTTTTTTACTTTTTTTTTTTTTAAGTAAACACGTGACGTCCTCTTACTCATCACACGGGGTTTCCTTGCATACGAGTCTGGTGCCAAAAATTGAGGACGATTATGTTTAGCATGAAGGGGGACGATCTGTAATCAGGTCGTCTGCACACGTTTTAGCATGTTGAACAAGACCGTGGCCCGAGTCCTAAATCGTTGCTAAATCTGAAACTTCCGCTAGAGAAACCCGAACCTTAGATGTTATTCGCATCAAAAATATCGGATCATGTCACAAAATAAGTTCCAAAGATAAAAAATGATATGCTGATGCAATAAAAAGATTTTATTAATAAACAACATAAAACGTTTAGTAAAAGTATCAAATGGTTTAAAGGACAAAAAAGAGACCTCTTCTTCAGGTGGGAGGGACAGAGCAAACGCAACAACAAATACTTTACTGGTATTGTTTCTCTCTCACACACACACGCCGACATCCGTGAAAAGATAAAGGGTTAGTTCGCGTAGATCAGAAGTGGGGAATTTGGGGTCAATAAGTGTGGCCTTTTCAAAAAACCGTCCTTTATTTTTAAGCTATATATAGGTGAGTCTAAAATTAGATGAACTTTTCCACATCACATTTTTGAAAAAAAATATTAAAAAAAAATAATAATAATACAATGAGTTCTTTATACTGTTAGATAAAAGTTCAATTACCAACAGAGCTATCCTTTTAGTAAATGAAAAAGTAAATTAAAATTTTTTACCTTCTAAGCTAATGACTTAGCAATCCATGCTAATGACTTGACAATCAATTCTAAAAACAATTAGGTTTAAAAATGAAATTGAAATAAACATTTAACTGAACCTATAGTATTGTAGCATAATGAAATACACTTTGGATAATGAAAAAACTTTGCATAATAAAATCATTAGAATAGACACATGTCAATTGCATGGAAAGAAGTATTCATGCTAATGACACATATTATGACCATGATAATGATAAAACCAACCAAAATGTCTTCTGACCACATTTAGGTTAACCGTAGATGTTCTGAACCAAAAGCAAATATTTTGTTATATTTTAACATCTTAAATCCCAATTATACATTTTGTGTGCATTATTTTATACAGGCTATACTAATGACTAGTAAAAACTACACTGTCTCTTTTCGAAATCAAAATATCCAGGATCCAAAAAACAAAACACAATTTTAACAAAGCACACTTCTGTTCACAGCAGCCAGGATCAGTCTGTCATTTGTATCGCATTTGTTATACAAATAGCTATTCTTGTCTCCATTTTCTCACTGTTGAAAACTGCCCGTGCTAATGACAGTGCAGTATAGACACAAAGTTTTTCACGGTGTATTTATATTTTATTGTAAAAATAATTTTTATTTCCATTCTATATATTATTTTCTACATGTTTGTGAATGAAAATACTCCAACTATTTCACAGGTTTGATTTTTGTAATATGTTTGTTCTGAAAAACTTAACTAGGGGCATCTATGCTAAATGACATTTATTGACAAAATAATTTTTGTCCCCTAAAAATTAAAGAAACTAAATATGTTGCAAAACAATCCTTTAGTTTTACACTTAAATTAGGAAGAAAACATCATTTCATTGCACTACTCACATTTAATTATAAACATACTGGGACAGTACATCTATTTGTAGAATCACCCATATGTATATTAATTAGTTTTTCCACTAAAGATTTTTAAAGATTGCAATATAGGGTAGAGTAGGGCTAGTTGTCTCAGTTTTTACATTTCCATTTTTCACATATTTTTTATATAAAAACATGAATCAAATTTTTCTCTTTACCATTCGAACTTTCACCTTTTGGAAAACCATAGAAAAATTATGGAAGATTTATATAAGTAGCAAATGATTGATATCACCTTTTGGCAAACTATAAGATTATTAAGGAAAGTTTATATAAAGGCAAATGATTGATATTAATTTTTAAAGTCAGCAAAAAAGTGTGACAATCTACTTCACAGTGTTGTTTCACAGTCTGCTTCACAGTGTTGCACACAATCTATTTCACAGTTCACAAAAAGTGTGTCAATTAGCTGTCATAGTTCATTAGGAAAGTTGTACGACATACTTCTTATGAGGTTTCACGTCTTATTATTCGTTTCGTATTAAGTTTTATTTCCTTCGTGTATAAATTTTGAATCCATTATAAGTAAATTTTAATAAAATGAAAAATAGATAAATAAAGAATAATAATAATAAATCTGTGTACGATATAAAAACAAATTTTTTGATTATTCCTGTTAATTTTTACTTTCCCTGCAATACATGGTAATGTATAGGGAAAGTATTGGAATCATGTCGAAAATCGCAACTCGAGTTTTCGACGGATCTACACGTTTCGAGAATTCTAGAATACGAAAAAATTATTTTTAGCGTGACGTCTGCGTGTGTGTGTCTGTCTGTGCAATGTATGTATCCACTCTAACTGAAAATTAATGGACCGCATTTCATAAAATTTGGTATGTAAGTCACTTGGGTGAGACCCTGGTGCTGATTAGTTTTTGGTAGGATTCGTTAAAACAGAACCCGCCTTTTTTTGCGAAATGGCCTGTAAAAATTTCATGTATCCACTTTAGCTAAAATACTAATTGACCAAATTTCACGAAATTTGGTCGATAAGTTACTTGTAGGATGTTCTGGTGCTGATTAGATTTTGGTACGATTTGGAAAAGAACAACCTGCCTTTCTTTACGAAATGGCCCGCAAAAATTTCATATATCCACCCTAGCTAAAATACTAATTGACCAAATTTCACAAAATTTGGTCGATAAGTTACTTGTAGGACACTCTGGTGCTGATTAAATTTTGGTATGATTCGGAAAAAAACAACCTGCCTTTTTTTTACGAAATGTCCCGCAAAAATCGCCAAAATCTAGGAAAAAGAAGACTACGTATGCTGAAATGTATCAATTAAATTCTTATTTTATACGCAATTTTTGACGAGGAAAATAATATAACACACTCCATTATACTTTAGGACTCACCGTTCTCAAGATATTTGAGATTGCTTGCATTTTTGTTACGCCGCTCTCGAAAAAATGTCCAATTGCCAAATGAAAACAAAAATTGAATTAAAAATGCAAATTTAGTGTTATTTGGTTCAATTAAATTCAATCTAATGAATTATTAAAGAAATAAAGTATGAATTTGAGTCTGCAGGGAAAGTCATGTGCTGCTCACATCAGATTTTTATTTTCTCTTTATATGCAGTGTAATGTATTGATATAAGTATTGTAACGGGGTCGAAAGTTTGAATGCGAGTTTTCGACGGGAAAGCACATTTCAAGCATCCCTGAACTCAAATCAAACGTTTTTGGTGTGATTTATTTCTGTGTGTGCGTTTGTGTCCGTGAGTCTGTGGAGGCGATACCGCACGAACACATGAAGCGTTTTGAACGAAATTTGTTACAAGTCTTATAATTAGTAAATACCGGAAATTGATTTTAAACGCATTCGAATATTCGGAAGACCCTAACATTTTCGAATGAAGTTTTGAGAAAATCATAACCTTCAATAATGTTACATAAATAATCATTTCGTATGTAATTTTTCATTAGAAAATTAATTACACAAACTTTAGAAAGCTAGCATGAATCATTCTCGAGATATTATTTGTTTTCAAATAAATTAATCAAAAAAATTACATAAAATTAAAAAAGTAGTAACTATTGTGAAATATGTTCACTTTTCATGTGCAATGTTATGCGACAAATTTGTTAATATCATTCTCATGGATCTAGTTCGTTCCATTTACGGGAGAAAATACTTTGGGTAATAGCTTTGTATTTTGACACCCAACAATGCGCTAGTAGTCGCAAAAAGAAAAGCTCTTTTCTCCGTCTGTGTGTAACACTTGGAGATAAATTTGGCAATCTGGCGTCTAATATGACGAAATATCGCCAACTCTCAACTTAATATGTACATTTTAGCTCCTCGTAAAATGAAACAGCAGTCCCTTTCCACCAGTTTAGACTATTTTTTTACTTTCCCTGCAATACAGGGTATTGCATAGAGAAAGTATTGGAATCGTGTCGAAAATCGCAACTCGAGTTTTCGACGGATCAACACGTTTTGGGACCTCTTGAACACGAAAAAACTATTTTTACTTTGACGTCTCTGTGTGTGTCTGTTGGGGCACTGTATGTATCCACTCTAACTAAAAAGAGAATTGATAAAATTTCACAAAATTTGGTAGGTATATTACTTGTGTGTGACCCTGGTGCTGATTAGATTTTGGTACGATTCGCGAGACCAACAAAATATGCTTTTTCTTTTTTTTTTTCTTGCAAAGTTGTCCACAAAAATCATTAAAATCTTAAAATTAAAGGCTACTTATGCTCAAATGTATCACTTAAATACTTGTTTTCTACGTAATTTTTGACGATAAAAGGAATAAGACCAACCCCATTACTCTAGGATTGATTCTTGAGATATTTTTGTTTTTTCTCATTTTTGCTACGCAAACTTTGAAAATACGTTCAGTTACCAAATGAAAACGAAAATTGAATGAAAAGTGTCAATTCGGTGTCATTTCAAATAAGTATGCGTGTTATTTTGTGCCATTAAACGTGATTTAATTAATTATTAAAGAAATAAAGAGAAAATAAATTTAAGTCTGTAGGAAAAGTCGTATGCTCCACACATCAGATTTTTTTTTTATCTTATTCAACGTTCAAAAGCAACACAAGTAAAGAAAGACTGCGTAAGGACATAAGCTTACAACGAACTATAAACAAACATCGATGTATACATTAAAGAGTGCGGAATAAATATAGTAAGACTCAAAATATTTACTTTCAATGTCGAAAACGAAATTTCTGATTTAAAGGTCGTAAGCGAAATGACAACCGATCTTCAACTAGGTCCAGTAAATAGATATGTTGTCAGTAATCACAGGAATACTATTGCGTATACCATCTAACGGCCGAGAAATGAGCGTTGCGACAAATAACCAATGAGACAATTAGCCCCCACTCTACCCTATACAATAAAAATTCTTGTATGCAGTCATATTGGAGGACAGTTTACTTCAATATGGCGTTCAGACATAACGAGGTTCCTCACCCCTGGTGTAGACACCCCCCCCCCCCCCAAAAAAAAAAAAAAAAATGAGAGCGTCTCCGATTTTAACTCCATCACAATACTTTCCCTTTATTTATATGTACTATGTATGTATTGTAGGAAAAGTAAAAACCAATTGTAACCATGGAGGTAAAAGTAAGGGTAGCTTCATAATAAGAAAACGTCAATATCGTTTGAGACAATCATTCAGGTGGCGCTGGGATAACATAAGTAAGTTCTGCATTGTATGCATTTCTATGGCGAAAGACCTAAAATATATTTCTTTAAACTGTCCATTTCGTAAAAATAAATAATGAGCGCAATGCAAAGTAGAACTGAAACACTAAAAAGTACTCCTACGTATTCAAAATTATTTCACTTTTTAATTTATTTTTATCTCCCTATATTCTGAACTCTGTCTTACAACTATGAAAAAATACTGGTTTATTATACTTATAATGGGGGAACCCTTATTTTAAAAAGAAATCAAAAATACATATATTCAATACTACGCACTTCTGTTGTGTCAACTAACCATAGCGGCTACTTCACTAACACTAGCGACACCTAGATATAATTCTCAAAGCATTATGGTATTTTCAAGCGTCCAAAGGAGCTTTAGATCCTTCTTTCAACTCCATGACTATATAACTTTACACAGAAATAATGGTGTTTGGGATCCACAACACAATATTTTAGGCATTGAATTTGCATCACGTAGATTAAAAATTGGGCACATTTGCCTCTCAAATCTTCAGAATCGTTATCCATATCAAGCGTTTCATCATCCATAGGAGTATGTTCTTAGTTCTATTTAATTTTTTCCCTTATATACATAGTATAATGTATAAGGAAAGTAGACGGGGTCGAAAATTCGGATGGGAGTTTTCGACGGCACGTACTAAGCATCCCTGAATACGAATCAAACGTTTATGAGGTGATGTGTGTGTGTGAGAGAAAGTATGTGTGTGCGTGTGTCAGTGAGTCTGTGGAGACGATATCTCGCGAACGAATAGAGAGATTCGAACAAAATTTGGTACAAAAATTATAATCCATGAATACTGAAAGCCTATTGTTTTTAAAAGTAATCGAATTCCCCTAAATTTTCGAGTGGAATGTTGAAAAAAATCATCAAAAAATCAAAAACATTAATAAAGTTACGCAAGTAGTCATTTCTTATGTAATTTTTCCTTGGAAAACGATTGACATAAACTTTAGAACGCAAACCGTTCTCCAGATATTGCACATTTTTCAAATAAATGTATCAAAAAATCACATGAAATGAAAAAACAATATTAACTATTATACTATGCTACTATGTACTATGTAATTATGTTAACTTTTCATATATAATATCATGGGATAACTTGGGTGACATCATTCTCTTGGATCGATCTCATTCCATTTATAAGAAAATATACTTTGGGTAATACTTTTGCATTTGAACGCCAATAGCCATTTATCTAAGAATAACTTATTTCTCCGTCCATAACGCTTGACGAGATTTTAGCGAAATGTTGCCAATTTGCCGACTTTTTTAAGTGTTGCCATATTAACGAAAATGTCGCCAAATTGATACAAATGCCACTAAATCAATGAAAATGACGACTAAATAGCGAAAATTCAATATCTTGGAAAGAAATTAAATATCTACTATAAGAATAGCTAATTTATTCCGTTCGTAAGGTTTGGCAAAATTTTAGTGGCGAATTTGTTGGAATATCTCCAACTTGCTGACTTTTTAAATGTTGTCAAATTGGCGAAAATGTCACCCAATTGATAAAAATTCGCCAAATTGATGAAACCGACGCTAAATAAATGAAATGACTAATTGAGTTCGGTATTTTACAAGGAACATAAGAGTAGACTAAAAGAATAATCTCATTTCTTCGTCCGTCCGTAACGCTTGGCGAGAAATTTAGCTGTATTTCGCGAACTTGGCGACTATTTTAAATGTTGCTAAAGTAACAAAAAGGTCGCCAAATTCATTAAAATAACCATAAATGGGAAGTAATGTGTCGCAAATTCTGATTTCCGTCATAGGACGGGCATACCTTCTAGTATATAAGAAATGCTTTTCTCTCCTTTTGTCTATAACACTTGCTAATGCATTTGGCGAACTTGGCGAATAGTCTAGCGACGTATCGCTAATTGGGCGATATTTCACCCCAGATTGACGAAAATGTCGTCAAAATTGCAGAAGTGACGCTAAATTAATGAAAATGAAGCCTAATTGATGAATTATTAAAATATTTTAATATATGAACTATGTCACTTATTGAGGATGCTATCAATATTGATAATTGTTTATTTAGAATTGCGTGAAATATAAGTTAATTGGGTACTTTGAAATAGTTTTACATGTTGACATACGGAAAATCTCCTAATGTACAATTCAACGTTAAAAATACAGTATCGTGGATCTTATAAACATTATTTTTTTACTGTAAAAGGAGTCAATTCATTGCATTATATGAGGAAAGTCATGTGCTGCCCTCATCAGATTTTTTTAATATTCCTACTATACCTGTATTATAAAAGTTACACAACTATAATAATAATTTCTTTTTCTTAAATATGAAAACACAGATATGAACTGCCTTACAACAATTTCCGGGAACCTTCATTTACATGTTTTTTTTTAGAAACTCCATTAACTAAGTAGAACCTCTTCAACCTCGTTCATTTATAGATGTCGTCCAGGGGCAACTTTCTTATTTACAGCAAACGAAAAACGAAAAATGCTCAGACGTAAAAAAAAAAAAGATCCAACAGGAAAAATATAAATAACAGAAAACGAAAACGATTTGCAGCACGTTAACTGGCACTTCTCTTAAAATAAAGTGCATTTTGGATTCGAATCGTGGTAAAAGAAAAAGAACAGAGTTTCTTTCAGCTGAAGTATTTTTTAGCTTATTTTACATAGGTATGCATATAGTGTCTTATGTATATACTATACATCAATATTAATATATAATAATTACAATTGATTTTAATATAAGCTGGTAAATCTGTTAATTAATTGAAAGAAATTTCTGAAAGTAAATACAGGTTAACACTTAATATTACATCTTGCCGCGTATATTTTCGGCTGGGTCGGTTATTCTTTTGGATTATTACTGACTTATCAGTTGATTTGGATTCGATAACGTATAACAGTGAACGCAGCAATAATACAAAAGTATCCTAAATGCTATAGTCTTTATTTTTTATCAATTTAAACATTTTTAAATTAAATATATAAATAAATTGAACATCTGTATAACCACAAATTTAGCTAAATAAAAAAATCTTTGAAACTTTATAAAATTCTCATAAAGCAATATTTTATGCAAAATTTGAATGACATGTTATATGAAATTTCATATCACTACTAAAAATTTAATATTTATATCAGGGGGGGGGGAGCTGAGTTTACCTCTTGGGGGCCTTTGCCCCCTCTGGCCCCTACCTGGCTACGGCCCTGTATGTATGCTTGGAAATGATAATACTCACAATTATCAAATGAGTATATGTAAATACCTTCAGCTGTAAATACCGTAAATATTTTAAACCAGAAATTAATTGAAACTATGTATTTTAGTTTCGGTCATTCTCGGTATATTTACTTTTCCTACAGAAGACCCTACACTGTGTTCATGTATAGGAACAGTCGTACTTTGGACACATCCGATTTTCCAGTGGATAAAAATTTTCCATACTGTTATTTTTACTTTAAAAAAAAAAAAAAATTTAAGCTTTTATTTCTTGGGATTTATTTCTTGGGCTACAGATAGAGATTAGATGATGAATGATGTAGATTCAGCATCGGATTCTAAGGAAAGTCGGAAGCGGGTTCACTACGGATTTTCATTTCCGGTTCTTTTTTTTTTCATTTCCTATTCAAAAAATGTAATTTTCCTTAAAACGTACATGTCTCAAAATTAGCTATTATTGAGCTTAGATGATAACTGATATGAATTCGGTATAATATTCTGAAAGAGGAAGAGTGGGTTCACTAAGTATTTCCACTTCCGGTTCAAAATGTTTCCTTGAAACATTTCTCAGAATTAGCTAGAGTTTAGAAAATGGCTGATGTAGATTTACCATCGAATTCCAGATGGAGGGATTCGCTGAACATTTCCACTTCCTGTTTCTTTTTTTCATTTCCGGTTCAAAAAATTTTCTTGAAACATCTCGTTCTCTAATGTTGGATATAGATACAGCGTAGATGATGACTGACATGGATTCAGCATTGACCTGCAGGAGGTTTATTAAGGATTTCTACTAAATTCGTATCATATATGAAATAAATGTGTGGAGAAGTATTAAAAAAAGCTTACTAGTTCTGCCGAAAATGAAGTGTACGCACAGTTGTGTGCTTGCTTGGGTGGGTGCGTGCGTGCGTGCGTGTGTGTGTGCGTGTGTGTGGGTGGGTGTGCATGAGCGCAAGGTTTCTAAATTAAATACTAATTCACCAAATTTCATGAAATTTTATATTATATAAATCCTTAATAAACCTCCTGCAGGTCAATGCTGAATCCATGTCAGTCATCATCTACGCTGTATCTATATCCAACATTAGAGAACGAGATGTTTCAAGAAAATTTTTTGAACTGGAAATGAAAAAAAGAAACAGGAAGTGGAAATGTTCAGCGAATCCCTCCATCTGGAATTCGATGGTAAATCTACATCAGCCATTTTCTAAACTCTATTTATAGCTAATTCTGAGAAATGTTTCAAGGAAACATTTTGAACCGAAAGTGGAAATACTTAGTGAACCCACTCTTCCTCTTTCAGAATATTATACCGAATTCATATCAGTTATCATCTAAGCTCAATAATAGCTAATTTTGAGACATGTACGTTTCAAGGAAAATTAAATTTTTTGAATAGGAAATGAAAAAAAAAGAACCGGAAATGAAAATCCATAGTGAATCCGCTTCCGACTTTCCTTAGAATCCGATGCTGAATCTACATCATTCATCATCTAATCTCTATCTGTAGCCCAAGAAATAAATCCCAAGAAATAAAAGCTTAAATTTTTTTTTACTTACAGGGTTACCCCGGTATTAATTAGATTTTGGTACGATTCAGGATAAAGGAAAAAACCTGCCCTTTTTTTTTCGAAAAATCCAGCAAAAATCGTACGTATCCACTCTAGCTAAGAAAAAAGTAATTGAACAAAATTCACGAAATTTGGTAAATAAGTCCTCTTATGGAATACCTTGATGTTAATTAGATTTTGGTACGATTCATTATAAAAAAAAACTGTCTTTTTTGCGGAAATGGCCCACGAAAGTCATTAAAATCTAAAAAAAAAAAAAAAACTACGTATTCTCAAATGTATCCATTAAATGCTTGTTTTACACGTAATTTTTGACGGTGAAAAGAAACGAATAAGGCCAATCTTTCCTAATGCACTGTATCGATACTGCAAGACAAGCCGTTCTCGAGATATTTCAGTTTCTGTTTTCTCATTTTTGCTACGCCGCATTTGAAAATACGTGCAATTACCAAATGAGAACGAAATTTGAATTAAAAGTGCAAATTCAGTGTCATTTAAAATAATGATACGTCATATCTTGTGCCTTTAAACTCAATTTAATTAATTATTAAAGAAATAAAGAGAAAATGAATTTGAGTCTGTAGGGAAAGTTATGTGCTGCCCACATCAGATTTTTTTTTGTTTTGGTTAATTTGAGAAACCGAGACGAATTTTCGAACATTTTGCAGAGCACGGATTTGCTCATAGTCGGTTATGAACGCGAGCCAGCCAAGAATGTCAGAAACAAAGTCATAAAGACTGCCGTCGCCACCGGGAAGATGCTGGGAAAGTCAAAACAAAGCCATTTTGCCTGTCATCAGGGCGAGGGAATTCCTGAATGGAAGAGAGGGTGGCCTGAGCATCGTTAGATGCTGGGGAAAATTCTAGAGGGCTTATGTCAGGGTGGTCCCATAATCACGGTGGTATGAGACGATCACTGAGAAACTCTCACGGTCCCCAGAGAGAACGGTGCACGGATAGCAACGAGATGATGCTAGGATAAGCTCACACGCCTCGTACCAGTCGAGTATTGTTGTAAATATCTTACGTGCAAATGATGTTAATAAAGTTTGTCTTTTAATTGCAAATTTGACTCTACTTTACAATAGATCATTGGCTCCATCACATTTTAGCACAAAATCAAGATTCGAACACTCGCGCAATCCGAGGAAGAGAGTAGCAGACGAGAATAGCAGACGTTTGATCAATTTCCAATACTGGTTCTCTGCGGCAACGACGTGACAATGATGGGCAACGATCGCTTATATTTTACGACAAGAGTACATTTTGTACAACTATTGTACATACAATCTTACAGTCAACTCATCATTTGCATGCAGGATTTATTAGTATTAAATGGGTTTATTACCCTCCACGTTTTCAGCTGCACTCCCCTTCCTAGAGCAGGTGATAATGCTGAATGAGAAGACAAATTCATTTATTACAATACATTTATTTATATATTATTTATGCATCTAGGTTACAGTTTAGGTGAATCGATTATTTTCTGATTCAAAGTAACACAAAACACGTGTTACTGCTATACACATTTGTAAAACCAATCAGCATATGCATAGAATTCCTAGAAAAGTCGTTAAAGACTCCAATAATTTTGTTAGGAAAAGTCCATGAGTTCACACATTAGTTTTGCCTACAGTAAAGTGACCGTGTCAGATCGAATCAAATGGGATTGTAAACGAGAATTTAGGATAACGAACTCGACAGCGAAGCGGAATAGGCTGAAAAAGTCAATTTCGGAGTTGTAAAGCATTGTTTAATATAAGTAAGAATCGACGCTAGGAACGAGCGAAACGCGAATAAATACGTCGCTAAAGGCAATAAATACGTCAAAAAGTTGTGTCATCCAGGCCCTATAACACGCCGATACAAGCAACGGAAAAACTAATTGACTAAATTTCACAAAATTGGGTAAATAAGTCACTGGTGGGTTACCCTGGTGCTGATTAGATTTTGGTATGATTTGGGGGGGGGGGGGGGACCCTGCCTTATTTTACCAAATAGCCAGTAAAAACCGGCCAAATATGAAAGTAAAAGACTACGTGTGCTCACATGTATCCCTAAATGCTTGTTTTATACGTAATTTTTGATGATAAAATGAAAATAAGATGAACCCCCTTAACTTCTAGGCTAACAATTCAATTTTTTTCGCGTCACTGTCACGTCGTGTTGGAAAATATATCCAGTTGCCAAATGAAAATTAAAATTGAATTAAAACTGCAAATTCGATGCCATTTCAAATTATTATTCGTGTCATTTTGTGCAATGAAACTCAATTTAATGAATTATTAAAGAAATAAAGAGCAAATGAATGTGTCTGTAGGGAAATTCATGTGCTGCCCACATCAGATGTGTTTCTTTTTAGTGCATTTTAAAATAATCCAGTGAATCTCCCGAACTTTTTTTTGCTTGCTTACACCCCCACCCCTCAAATAAATAAATAAAGAAAAAAACATGATTTCTTATGATAATCCCTGAACTGCTGAATCAGTAAGTTTCAATGTCTAAAGAATTCAAATGCATCATACAAAACAACGATGTGCAAAATTTAAGCTTTCTAGATGCTCTGGTTTTTGAGTTATTCCCAGAAAACCTGTTTCTTTCTATAGTAGTCCCAAGACGGGTTGGACCCTGGACCGGTACAGTTCTAAATCCAAAGAATTAAAATATACCACGAAAGGCAGCTATTCCAAATTTGAGCTATATATGCTATTATGGTTCTTGAGTATTTTTGCCCAAAAAATGTAAATTCTTAAGGCGAGCCCAAGACGGGATGGTTCGATAAAGTTCAAAATCCAGAAAAATTGATATTTTAACATACCAATCTTTATGTCTCTGGTACCTTGATTGTTAAGGCCTCAGAGATTTATAACGGGATACATATAATATACTGAGATTTGAAGTTCAATAAAAAAAAAAATAATAAAGCTCTCATTAGATACCAAACACGACTGTGGAACAAACATACACACATAGTCCCACGTGTTTTAATAGTGTAGATAAATACATATATTTACTTCAAAGTCGAGCATTGCTTTATATATTTATTGAAAATTGAACTGGGAATTGTTGTTATATAGAATTTATAACGCACCATCCAACATAATTATGTTTATATAGAATCCTTGCAGAATGGAAAAAACCTATCGCTTGTGATAAAGAAAAGCTCTTGGAGAAAAGCTTCAAATATGTCAACGTTATGCAAGAGTGCATATTTATAGCGCTGTAATAAATCAGTTTTTCACGGAAAGGCGCGATAAAAATATCTGAATTTTCTCGCCAGCTTCTAGGAGTAAAAGCTTTTCGTTACAGACAAAGCTTGGCATGTTTTGATTCTTTTATGAATTGGTTTACTAACACAAAGTTGTAATTGAAAGTAAAATATAGAGATGTGGATTTTTTGAAATTGAAAATTTTCCCAAAAAATGTTTCGGCTGCAGTTAGCAGCTACAGCTTATTATTTTCTTTAAATACGCTTGCTTTTGATAACTTATAAAAAAATTCTATTTCACTTATAATAATGTTTTTTTATCTTCAAAATTGCAATTTTAAAGCATTGTACAAAAGGAAGAGCATGAAGAATAATTTAAAATTGTTAAACCTTATCATCATCATAAATAATTTACTGTTTATTATAAGTATAAAAAGTAGATTTTAAAATGATATTTTAAAAAAATTTAAAATCTGATTGTACTTGAAAAACACATTAAATATTATATTGCATTTCTTTCAAGAAATACTGATAATTCAAAGGGAAACATTCTACCAATAGATTCAAGTGTTGGACCACTTCTTTTCTCAATTTTTACTTTCCTTATATACATAATGTATAAGGAAAGTATTGTGACGGGGTCGAAAATTCGAGTTTTCGACGGGAGAGCACGTTTCAAGCATCCCTCATCACGAATCTAACATTTTTGAAGTGATGTCTGTGTGTGTGTGTGTGTGAAAGTGTGTGTCAGTGTGTGTCAGGGAGTCTGTGGAGACGATATCTCACGAACGAATGGAGCGATTCGAATTAAATTTGGTACAAAAATTATAATCCGTGAATACTGGAAGCCTATTGTTTTCTTAACACAATCGAATGTTCAGAATCCCCCTAAATTTTCGAGAGAAATTTTGAAAAATCATCAAAGATTCAAAACCTTTAATAAAGTTACGCAAATAGACATTTCTTATGTAATTTTTTCTTATAAAACGATTAACATAAACCTTAGAACGCTAGCATGAACCGTTATCGAGATATTGCACATTTTTCAAATAAATTTATCAAAAAATCCCATAAATTAAAAAAAAAAATAACTGTTCAGAAACATGTTCACTTTTCATATGTAATATCATGCGATAAATTGGGCGACATCATTCTCGTGGATCTAGCTCGTTCCATTCATGTAAAAAGATACTTTGAGTAATATTTTTGTATTTGAATGCCAATAGTCATTTATCTGCTATAAGAATGACTTATTTCTCCGTCTATAACACTTGGCGATATTTTGGCGACGAAGTTGACGGAATGTTGCTAACTTGGCGACTTTTTTAAATATTGCCGAATTAACGCAAAATCTCGTCAAATGGATAACAATGACTCTAAATCAATGAAAATGATTACTCATTCACGGAAATTCAATATCTCGGAAAGAATATAAGTATCTACTATAAGAATAATCTATTTTTTTTTTACTGTAAAAGTAGTAAATTCATCGCTTTATATAAGGAAAGCCATGTGCTGCCCACATCAGATTTTTTTTATTATTTTTAAATTAGGGGTTTCCTCATTATGAGTGCAATTAACCAGTATTTTTTCACAGTTGCTGGATAGAGCATAGGGAGATAAAAATAAATTGAAAGGTAAAATAATTTTAAATGCGTTCTTAATTCTTTATTGTTTCAGTTTTAATTGGCATTGCGCTCATCATTTATTTTTACAAAATGGAGAGCTTAAATAAATATATTAGGCCTTTCGCCACAGAAACGCATGCAACGCAGGACTACGTATATTATCCCAGCGCCACTTGAATGATTGTCTCAAACGATATGGGCGTTTTCTTTATTTGAACCACAACACAGTTTTGATGTGAATAAGTTCTGTGGTTAAGTATCTCTGTCTGAAATCGGAGCGTTATGAAAAATGTAAACTGTTTTTACTTCTTTCGCCAGAAATGTAGTTCTGTTTATGAATGTATAAAATTACTTTATATATTTTAATATTTCGAACTTTTTTTTGTTCGGAAAAAATTAAAAATGTGTTTGCCCGAATAAGTTTTTACCTCACTTTGCAAATATCGAACTCGATATATTGCATTCAATATATCTTGCATATCTATAAACGATCGATATAAACAAACAGAGAAAAGATAAGTATTCAGTAGGAAATTCAGTTTCTATATTAAAGAGCTGTTTCACAAAGCTATTATAGTTTTCTAGAAGTCATTTTATGACATTTAAGAAGATTGAAAAATTTTCCATTTTTCAAGTTTGTAATGCTTATATCTCGAATATATTGCGCTTCACTATACCCTTTTTATAGATATTAACTATAAATATATGATCGGGGCAGCACATACATTTCCCTTAGGCTCGCATTCATTTTCTCTTTCTTTTCTTCATAATTCATTAAATTGACTTCACTTGCAAAATATGACACGGATAATTATTTAAAACAAGAAAGATCAATCATGCATAAAGCATTGATTATGAAACACTTTCCAACTTCAATGCAATTTTATTTAAACATCTCTGAAATGCGATGCATTCCTCGGTAATATTTTAAAACTTATCACAATACTACATTCATTTATTGTATTTGAAAACTTAAAACTTGATCGAAAAAAATGAACTTCATTCAAATGACGGCATTGAAATATAAATTGCCTGGTTTAAGCATCTCTAAAATGCGATACATTCCTCGATAATATTTTTCAAATTGTCATAATACTGCAATAATTTATTATATATGAAAATTTCATCGAAAACAAATGAAATTTATTCAAATGACGTCATCGAAATATAACAAAACTGGCTTTCTCTATAAAAGCAGCACTTCATTCATAAACATTTTTCCATTCATTTCATTCATCGCAATACTATAATAATTTATTTTATTTAAAAACATAAGACCATGGCGGTACAAGTAATTAAACTCTATGCTTAAAACTTCATCGAAAAAATCGTCCTTCTCTCTGTAAAATCAATTGATATTTCATTCATATCAGCTATATTACAGACTCCATAAGCTAAATAATTTTGCGTTAAAGAAATAGCAATCTTGTACAACTCATTCAACATCTTTTGGTATTTACATTTTCCAGAAGTGAAAAATAGACTTCGTTGTAGAAATAATCAAAGTTGGATGATCCTTTAAACTCAAATATATATTGTAATTGCGTTATTTCAATATGTAGATGCACAGAATTTAAGCAAAAATAAAGCGGTTTTAGGACCGATACAACACTAAATATGAATTAGAAAGAACTTTAAAAATCATGATTTTGGCACAAGATGGATGCCATATTTTATTTTGAAGTGGGTCCTGTGATCTTTTCATATAAAAGGTGTGATTATTATTTTAATTTTTATTTAAAAAACTACTGAATATATTTTGCTGAAATTTCTTTTATATATTTTATGGGATAATTTGAATATTTCCTAAAATTTTCGAAGTAATTTGTGAATTTTAAATCCGCTGAAAAAATGTTTGAAAAATTAGGTCCCGTAGGGTTCAATGTATTTCATTTTTTCGACCCGGGTTCAATCTAAAACTCATTAGGTGATATTATTCATTTATATTCCCATAGGTTCCACAGACCGTCTGAACAACATACTAAAATTTCATTTTGATAAAGTCGTTTTTACGGCAGTTATCGTGCTAACGGACAGACAGACACACAGAATGAACAAAGTCATAAACGTTTTTCAACTTTGTCGTAAAGTGTTAATGACACTAAATTTGCAGTTTTGATTCCTTTTTCATTTGCATTTGGCAACTGGGCGCATCTTCAAAGGCAGCGTTACAGTAATAGAAGACTTTATCCTAGAGTAGTGGAATTCATTTCATTCTTTTCGTCGTCAAAAATTACATATAAAACAAGCATTTAATTAATACATTTAAGCGTATGCAGTCTTTTTTGATTTTGGCGATTTTTATGAGCCATTTTGCATAAAAGGGCAGATTCCTTATTCCGAATCGTACCAATATCTAATCAGCACCAGGGTAACCCACAAGTGACTTATCTGGCAAATTTTATGAAATTTTGCTCGATTAATTTTTTAGCTAGAGTGGATACATATGATTCTTGCGGTCCATTTCGCAAAATAAGGCAGGTTCTTTTTTTTTCCGCATCGTACCAAATTCTAATTAGAAGAGTAATTCTCAAGTGACTTACCCACCAAATTTTGAGAAATTTCGTCTAATAGTTTTTCAGCTAGAGTGGATACATGCATAGCGCAAACAGACATATAGACATACAGACACACACATACGTCACACTAAGAATTAGTGTTGTCGTGTTCTAAACGTCTCGAAATATGTATAGATCCGTCGAAAACTCAAATTTCGATTTTCGACGAGCTTACAATATAATAATTACTTTCCCTATATACATTACCATGTATTGTAAGAAAAGTAAAAGTAATTTGTATCTCTTTAAAAGCCCTACAATATAAGCATATATAATTGGATTTTAGATGAGATTTTTAGTTTTTGAATTTCTATATTTTTATATTTGGAACTAATTTGGAAACATGGAATCCCGTAGGAGAGGACAAGAGGGGCACTTCTTCCTCTAGAAATTCAAGGTCGCAAAGGTGGGATGTTGTACATCTTATCCTTGAAGTTGTCCCCTGGCATCAACGGCTTGCCTTCGCTTGGGAAAAGTTCTATGGGCGCCCATGTTTGGAATAGTGGTTTTAATTTCGATATTTAAATAATTTGAACAATTTTGACAATGTCTAAAGAAGACAAAACACGCATAAAGAAAATCTTATTTACGTAACATCATTTCAGCTCCACCACACTGGAGCCACTGCCGATTTTGCTTTCAATTTTGTCAAGCTTCACCACAGGATATTTTTATTAATTGTATTCATTGAATGTTTTATATCCGTGTATAACACAAATTTAAAAATCTCTGTTCTCGCTATACAAAATTATCTTCACAGGCAGATCTGAAAACTAAAACAACCTGATCCCGTTTGTAGACAAATTTACAGAAAATATGAAATTGAATTAATATATGCCAAAATCAAAGCGTTATAACTGTATTAGAAGATATACCCGTACTAATATTTTCGTAGATCAGTAAATTATACCCATGTATTGGAAAATATACTCGTACTATAATATATGGATTTGAAAACTATTTCGCTAAATTAAAACAGATGACGTAAGAATTTAAAAATATCAATAATCCCCGTAATCTTTAAACTCAAAAGACGTAATGGATATAATCCAATCAAAAATGCAATTCCGATAAAAAAAAAACTATATACATTTTTTTATTATTTAAATCAAAAAAGAATTACTGCGGTATTAACTCTTTGGGTTTAATTCCATTGCTTAACAACACGATATTTTTTCAAATATAAACTCATTGGGTTTAATGTCGTTGCTTAGCAACATGATATCATTATTATTATTTTTTTTTCAAATAACTTTGCAGAACAAACATCGTCTGCATAATGCTATCTCAATGGAAGGTTTAATAGTGCGTTTTTCATTAATATCTCGATAACCCCTGGTCCTAGAAATTCGAAACATGGACTTTATTTTAAGTGAGGCTACTCCAAGTCAACTCCGAAAATTTTATCTGATTCGGTGCAGCCGTTCTCCCGCGATGATGAGACAAACACGCAATTAAACAGACAGATTTTCAATGTTATTTATATAGATTCGTAACAACGAGAAAATATGCCATTTCCTTTTAAGGTTTAAGCGACCCAAAAAAGACTCTGGAACACAAAACCATTTTTACACAAGTTTTCGAATGACCGCAATCAAAGAAGACCAGCTGTGGCTGTGAGGTTAAAAATGAAACTTACAAGAGATTAGATCAAGGTAACTACAATGCCTTTGACGCCCGCCTGTTTTCCATTTTATTCCGAACAGTATTTTTTCTTGCTTATACACTCGGGGAAGAATGAATAATTTAGAAACCAAAGCAAAATAAATAGCTCTGGTCTTCTAATACATAGCGTCTTCTAACATGGGATCTTTCGTATGTGTTTAAGCCCAATAATTTTCTTGGCTTAACAGATGAGTGGTGCTTGATAAAAGAAAAAGTTTCCTGCGCACGATTTCTAGACTTTCGGCAGTTAAAAAAGAAAAATCTGATGTGGGCAGCACATGACTTCCCCCTACAAACTCAAAATCATTTTCTCTTTATTTCCTAAATAAATCATTAAACTGAGTTTAATTGCACAAAATAACACGCATAATTATATGAAATGACACAGAAATTTGCACTTTTAATTCAATTTTCTTTTTCACTTGGTAAGGACGTATTTTTAAAGGCGCCGTAGCAAAGATAAAAAAAAAAATCTCGAGAACGGTTAGTTCAAGAGTGATGGAATTGGTCCTATTCTTTTCATCGTCAACAATTACGTATAAAGAAGCATTTAATGGATACATTTGAGCATATGTAGTCTTTTATTTTAGATTATGACGTTTTTTGAGAGACATTTCGAAAAAAAGGTAGGTACTTTTATCCCGAATTGTACCAAAATTCAGGACAATTGTTACCAGCAAGTGACTTACTCAATACTCACCAAATTTTATAAAATTGGATCAATTAGTTTTTGAGTTATAGCGCCAACTTATATTACACAGACAACAACACACACACACACACACATCACGCCAAAAGTAGTTTTTTCGTGTTCTGGGGGGGGGGGGTCCCAAAACGTGTAGATCCGTCGAAAATTCGATTTGCTTTCTTCGACCACAATTCCAATACTTTCCCTGTACATTACCATGTATTGCAGGGAAAGTAAAAATAATGTTTTGCTATCACAACATTCTTAGTCATATGTGACTAAACATAAACTCGAAGAGCGCCCATTGAAGGGATTGTATTTGGACATTAACTGAATTTTAAGGAAAAATAGAAGTGATTAATAATAATAATAGTTAATAATAATAGTTAATAATAATAATAATAGTTTAAAAATCCAATGATAGAATAGAGAAAAGTTGCAACTCAAAAATCCTAACTTTAAAAAATGCCTACATAATAAAAAGAAGTATTAATTAGAGAATCATTAATCAAATGGGAAAAAAATACATATTGCTAATCATCAAGTTAAAGATAATCAGCAAATATCAATAAAATGGAATCGATAATTGAAAAACAAATAAAATCCAAGCATTAAAGCTATACATGTGGATAAGCTCTAGGCCTAAATGAATTGTTCATTTTGAAAAACTCTTCGTTCGGTCCAAGTATTTAATCAAAATGAACACAATATGTGTGTTTCTGATTTTAGAGATAGACAATATCTATAAACTTTAAAAACATATGGACTACACACATAAAGATAGAAAAATAATAAAGGAAACAAGAATACCTGGAATAAAAAACTGCAAGTGTATTAACCATTGGAGCCCAAAATGAAGAGACCAGTGTTGCCAATGGCAAAGTTTAAAAGTAGAGATCCACTGTTGCCAATCGTGTGAAACGAATAACAGTAATGCGAAAAGGCAGTAAAAGATGATATTCTACAGTAAGAGCCACAAAATAATGGGGCGTATAATCGAAAACAGTGAAACTAATGTATAAGGGGATGTAATTATAATGTAATGTTAAATCAAGAGAACGTTGATGTCTGGCTAATATAAGATACAAAGAAGAGAATTAATGAATATTCAGCTAATCCAAACTTTTTAACAATACCACTTACTAAATATGCTGGATATTTATATAAATTGCTGGTAATTTTTAGATTATTTATACGCTTAGCATGAATTTTTTTATCTGATAATCTATAAATTCTAAAAAGTTGATTAAGTATAATATTTCTAAACATTTGAATCGAGTTGCAGGAATTAAATGGTAATATTTTATTAATGTTGAAATTAAAATATTCTTTTTTATCATATAAATTATTAACAATTCCGCATAAATAAGTTCAATAATTAGATTTAAATCCAAAAACTTAATATTATTACTAATAGTAGCTTCATTAAGAATTAATTCCAAATTGTCTGGATAGAAAACTACATCTATGACATAATTTTTAGTATATACTAAACAAATCAGATCACCAACATATCTGTAAATTTTATAATCTATTGAAGTAAAAGACTGTTCATAATGATAAAGATATAAATTAGCTAACATACTGTTACTGCAACAACCTTCTGGAACGCCTGAGACTTGTAAGTATAATTTATTTCCTTGAAAAATATAAGTATTGAAAAGAACAAAGTGTAGAAGTTTAGGAAATTTGATACAATTTTTTGAGTAGAACGATTAGCAATATAAGCATTATATAGAGCTTA
Organism: Amaurobius ferox; assembly: GCA_951213105.1. Classification (NCBI taxonomy): domain Eukaryota; kingdom Metazoa; phylum Arthropoda; class Arachnida; order Araneae; family Amaurobiidae; genus Amaurobius; species Amaurobius ferox. The sequence continues at coordinate 10,242,638 of OX578138.1, read as the reverse complement.
AATTACAACATATATATCAGAGATCTTAATATTATTGAAAAGATCTTTTAAATCAAATGTTTGAAATCCAATTAGTTTACCTAGTGATGTTAATTTAGTTTTTAATTCCTTAGTATTATTTAGAATAAGGTAATTATTGCTAGAATAACGTAAACTATTATTTATTAGATTTAAATAATTTAGTAGTAATTTACTCGCTGTAGTAGAGTAAGTATTATGACCACTAGTAACTATTCTAAATTTAACAGGATCTTTATGAAATTTAGGAATAAGCATTATATATGGAAATTAAAGAAATTTATAATTGATATTTAAATCACTATATATATATTGATAATTTTCAGTTTGATACTATTAATAGAATGTGAATCTAGTTTAAATAGACTATTATTCTAGAATTTTTTACAGGTAATAGCATAATTATTAGAGGCTTTATCAACATGCGTAATAACAAAAGATCTTTGCAAATCATTAATAGAGTGTTTTATATTATCAATATTATATATAGATCTAGACAATTTAATACTACAAATAGTATTTTTAATAAATTTTAATAAAGTAAATTTTCACATATTAAATGCGCTAAAGGCAGAGCATATTTTAAAGCTAATTTATAAATATATTTATCAAGGTCAAGATTTATTGACTTTAAAATTTTAAAAAATTATATATATATATATATATATATATATATATATATATTAGAAAGAAGTAATAATAAAAATAATTAATTCAAGTAATCGTGAAATATTAACATCACCACCATAGAAGCAAAACCACTGCCATAGTGCCGATAAGAGAAAAATCAGCACCGGCCCAAATTCAAAGATTGAAAAGAATTAAATTCATCTTCAGGTCTGAGTATTTAATTCTAATTAACCCAAACAAATGCCTGTTTCTGATTGGACAATAGCACATTACTATAAATGTCCAAACTCAGACTACAGGCACCAAAAGATGAAAAAATGAAGATAAGAAACATTAGTAAAATTTGTATTACCATATGGCAGGAACCCTTCTTCTTTCACCACGTGTATATGCGATCAACCTCAACAGTATAAAAAAAATATCTAGAAGCACCGGAATGAACATGACGAAATACAACCTAGGAGGCAGTACGAACGTTCACAACGGCATTCCCAAACTCTTCCAGGGAGTCAGAGCAGGAGACAGGACTATTACCAGTATAAGCAAAACAGAATATGAACATGAAGCAAAGATGAAAATTCTTACTAAGCAAGTGATTCGTAGAAGAAATGGATAAACGAGAATGCTACTATACACCATTATAAGGGCGCTCAAAGCGTAGTTTCAAACTGACTGAAGTTACAATTTTTTAGCGAAAATAAAATTCAAAACATTAATATTAATGTATCTTATTTTCCGGTTTTTTAATTTTCCTAATTTTTTTTAGCTTATTTTATTATTTTTCATTTTTATTTATTTATATAATTAATAAATAATTATCATTTTTTTTGTTAGCCGCTGTAATTGGGAAAGTTGTCTTGGATGTTATCGAGTGGAAGTTGATACACTGAGTTCATAATTTTAACAACGAATTCAGGAGGATATGCATTATTAGTCGCTGTACTCAATAATTCCATAAAATGTGCTAATTTATAATTTTCATCACAAATTTTATTGATTCAAAGAATCTGATTTATTATAATACTTCTTAAAACTGATATATGCAAACAAAAGAGTCAAAATATTGAATTTTTGATGTATTAAATTTAAAATCTTGTCTTTTATCATACAAGTATATATATATATATATATATATATATATATATATATATATATATATATATATATATATATATATATAATTGTAAATACAATGGTAGGATGTAAGTAGTAACTCATAATACACTATCTTAAAATTTGCCTACAAAATACAATGAAATAAAGGAAATTCAACCATAAAGAGGAAATTATAAAACGTAATGCAGGTCATAAAGACAAAGATAATCAACAAATTTCAAAGGTGAGGAATGAAAATAGGAAAACAAAAAAAAATCAAGCAAAGAAGCTTGCACGTGGAAGAGCTCTAAGCTTAAGAATAGTTCATTTCGAAAAAGTTCCTTTTCAAGTCCATATATCCCTTCGAAATGAACACAAAAATGCTTGTTTCTAAAACACAAGATAGATTTTATCTATAAACTTGTGTTATATGGACGGCAAGCATAAAGATTGGGAAAAAAATATAGGAAATATAAATACCTTAAAATACACCTTTTAAAGTTCAACCATGACAAGCAATATATGACTAGACTAATGTTGCCATACGCAGAAATGAAAAGAAGTTATCTGCTGTTGCCAAAGAGAGTAATAAAAAACGTACTGCGTAAAGGCAATAAAAAGAGGTATTCTACAGTTAAAGCTACAAAAGTAGAAGATGAAAATATATTATAATGTAAATTCAAGAGAATGTAGAAGTATGGCTAAAATATGGCTAAAATATTAAGGAGAGATTATGAGAATTTTAGGCTATTCGAAACTTATATATATATCTATATATAAATATATATTTGTTTTTTGATACTTTTCTTAGACTTGATGATTCGAAATTTGTATTTTTTTCCTTTTGCTTGAAGATTTGCTGTTTTATACTTTTGTTTTGTAAGCCTATTAAAAAGTTAGGTTTTTTGAGTTACAGCTTCTCGCTTTTCTTTCATTGGACCTTCAAACTTTTATTATATATACATATGTATTGATGAGATGTTATGCGAGTTTGGCAGGATTCACTTTTGGTCCAGTGTCCTTCTGTTTGGTTGGTCTTGTTCTTCCGTATCCGGGTGCCTTCGTATTAGCACGCATTGGGGACCAACCTTTGTTTTGTATATATATATATATATATATATATATATATATATATATATATATATATACAAATATATATATATATATATATATATACACAAATATATATATATATATATATATATATATATATATATATATATATATATATATATATATATATATATATATATATATATATATATATATATATATATATATATATATATATATATATATATATATATATATACATATATATATATACTTACAACTGCTTAAACCAATTTCATTTCAAAAGATTTTTCATTTTCTGTGTATTGCAGAGTGCAGAATTGTCAGCGTTATCTAGGCCAGTGTTTCTCAACCGCCGGTACTGGGCCTTGGCATCCATTACACCGGGCCCCGACAGATTCTCCTGAAATATCTCGTATTAGTTTTCTAAGCATTTTTTATGAATAAACATTTCATAGTAGAAACATTCCGGAAAATAATATTCGCGAATGTGTCGAAAAGCTTAGAACCAGAACGGCCCAATAACATCTGTGTAGCCAATGTCAGTGACCAAGCCGCATTTAAATTTTAGTATGAATAATACTGTTCAGCTGACTTCTGTGTTGAATTACAATGGATAAATAATTTTTTCAATACCATTTTCTTTATTTCAAACCAACATGTGTAAAACCAATTTATTAATACAATAATCCATTTTACACTGAATAATATTATACATTTTTGTGTCATGGATATGTCACTGAAAATCGGCAAAAATAAATTGGATGATGTTTGCCTGAGGAAATTATAATATATGCTAGACGATTTCATGAGTCCAGTGATTGATAACTTATTTAAATGTGATTTTACATGTGTCGACATGCCACACCGTATACGTAAATGTACTAATACTAATACTCTTTATAATGATGCCATGATTAATTTATTAATACCTATGTTAGTTCATGTATGAACTAAAATTAAAACGGTATTTGCGAGTCAATGTGTTGGGACCGGGCCATAGTCTTATTTAAAAACTACTGACCGGGCCGCGGTCTCATAAAGGTTGAAAAATACTGGTCTAGGCTTTTTTCCAGTCATTCTTTTAATAACATCTCATCTTGAGAGGCGCTTTATATTGCGTGAAAACGCCAAAAACAGAAAAGGTCATTCTCACCCCCACCCCACCCATCTTCACGTTTCCGTGGTGCACGCGTTCGTGTCCAGGTAAATGGATCAGTCTGTGTTTACTTCGGATGTATGGATGTGTGTGTGTGTGACGTAATCAGAATCTGACATCCGATCTTGCGTGCAGAGAACAAAAGGTATTGCATATCCCTCCCACGTCCCTCTACCCATCGCAACCTCTGTACAACACCTGCCTTTGCCATAAACGAAATAGAAGGAGCTAGCTGAATGTGGATGATGTGTACGATTATATACATATTTTTAGTGATATGTTCCTTGGCGAACAACCCCAAGAAAAATAACTTTTTTCCTGATTACTGAAATTGCCAAAATGTTATCTAATTAATCTCTTTCGGAAAAATGGGAAACAAAGTATTTGATCCCCCCCCCCCACACACACACACACCACCACCCACCCACCCGCATTGCAAAAAAAAAAACAAAAAAAAAACGGCAACGTTATTGATTGGGACTCGCGGAGGGGGGTTATTTTATAAATATTCAATATTCCGAAATGCGAAATTTTTAGGGGTCAGCTGCATATTGAAATTCGCAATTTGAAGGGAGGGATTTCCTTGATTGACCACAACTGTTCTAACAAGAAAGATCAATCATGCTTAAAGCATTGATTATGAAACACTTTCCAACTTCAATGCAATTTTATTTAAACATGTCTAAAATGCAATACATTCCTCGGTAATATTTTAAAACTTATCACAATACTACATTAATTTATTATATTTGAAAACTTAAACCTTCATCGAAAAAAATGAACTTCATTCAAATGACGGCATTGAAATATAAATTGCCTGGTTTAAACATCTCTAAAATGCGATACATTCCTTGGTAATATTTTTAGAATTATCATAATACTACGATAATTTATTATATTTGAAAACTTCATCGAAAACAACTGAAATTCATTCAAATGACGTCATAGAAAAAATAACACGCCTAGCTCTCTCTGTAAAAGCAGCATCTCATTCATAAACAATTTCCCATTCATTTCATTCATCACAATACTATAATAATTTATTTTATTTAAAAATTAAGACCATGGAGCTACAAGTAATTAAACTCTATGCTAAAAGCTTCATCGAAAAAAATCTCCTTATCTCTGTAAAATCAATGAATATTTCATTCATATAAGCTATGCAGATTCCATGAGCCAAATAATTTTGTGTTAAAGAAATACAGCAATTCTTATACAACTCATTCTACATATTCTGCTGTTTACATTTTACATAAGTGAAAAATAGACTTCGTTGTAGAAATAATCAAATATGGATGATAATTTAAACTCAATTATATTGTAATTGCGTTGTTTCAGTATGTAGATGCATAGAATTTAAGCAAAAATAAAGTGGTTTTAGGACGGATACAACACTCAATATGAATTAAAAAGAACTTTAAAAATCACGATTTTGAGACACGATGGATGCCATATTTCATTTTGAAGTAGGTTACGTGATCTTTTCATATCATGGTCACGTGATCACTTCATATAAGAGGTGTAATTATTATTTTAATTTTTATTTAAAAAACTACTGAATATATTTCGCTGAATTTTTTTTTATATATTTTATGGAACAATTTGAATATTACCTCAAATTTTCGAAGCAATTTGTGAATTTTAAATCTGCTTAAAAAATGTTTGAAAAATTAGGTCCCATTGGGTTCAATGTATTTCATTTTTTCAACCCGGGTTCAATCCAAAACTAATTGGGTGATATTATTCATTTATATTCCCATAGGTCCTACAGACCGTCTGAACAACATATTAAAATTTCATTTTGATTAAGTCATTTTTACGGCAGTTATCGTGTTAACGGACAGACATACAGACAGACAGAATGAACAAAGTCATAAACACTTTTCAACTTTGTTGTAAAGTGTTAATAAAATGGGTCATTTGCTATTTTATTAAAAATCGTTTTTGGTTCACTCTGATTACCTTGTATTGAAGAAAGTTAAACTTTCTTCAGTAATCATCTTACGAGATTTTAAAATGGCCGAATTAATGAACGAATTATGCGAATGATGGAATCAACGCATTGTAATAACATTCGAATATGTCGAAGTTGTGAGATTAGTTCTTCGAACAGATAGTTTAACGGTGTCTAAAGGTTCTCAGGTTGCAATAAGTATCATACTAAACCGCAAATATGCAAATTAGTCTCTTAGCGTAAAACTACGTCTTAATGGTAATTAGTATCACAAAATTTTATTATTTATTATATTTTTATTATAAATTTTTAACACTTTACAACATAGTTGAAAAGTGTTTATGACTTTGTTCTTCTGTCTGTCTGTCTGTCCGCACGATAATTGCAGTAAAAATGACTTAATGAAATGAATGAAATTTCAGTATGTTGTTCAGACGGTCTGTGGGACCTATGGGAATATAAATAAATAATATCACCCAATTAGTTTTTTTTAATCCGGATTGAAAAAATGAAATACATTGAACCCTATGGGACCTAATTTTTCAAACATTTTTTAAGCAAATTTAAAACTCACAAATTGCTTCGAAATTTTTAGAAAATATTCACATTAACCCATAAAAAAAAAAAAAATTTCAGAAAAATATGTTGGGTAGTTTTTTAATTAAAAATTATTTAATTTAGGGAGAAAAACAAATTCAATTAAATTCTGACTTTTGGGATATCCTCCAGAAAGAAAAGAGAGATATATTATATAATAAATATCTTTCCAAAAGTTTAATTATATTGTATATGAGAGAGGCTTCACATTTTAAAATGAATTTGGTAGATAACAATTTTTCAATTTTTTTTTTTTCATTTTATATAACTCTTCGTAATATACTTATTTGATGGCATTTTTAGTGCACTTTCCTACGTCCTAGAGAGTTAAAATTTGGTACACAACTTAAATTTGTTGAACATTTTATTCTACAAAAATTTGGTGGATCTTTAAATATAGATCCTACATTTTTTTCGAAATGGCCTGCAAATAATCCCCGTTCACTTCTATAAATCATTGTTGTAATATTGTTGAAAATTCTGATGTGGGCAGCACATGTCTTTCCCTGCAGACTCATATTCACGTTATCTTTATTTCTTCAATAACAATTTGAGTTTATCTGCACAAAATAACAGCCATAAGTATTTTAAATAACATTGAATTTGCACGTTAAACTTAAATTTGGTTCTCATTTGATTGCTGAACTTATTGTCAAAGGTGGCGTAGCGAAAACGCGAAAAAACTAGAATATCTCAAGAACGGCTAGTCCTAGAGTAATGGGGTTAGTCTTATTCTTTTTGTTGTCAAAAATCACGTATAAAATAGGAATTTAATTGATATAATTGAGCCCACGTAGTCTTTTATTCTTATATTTAATGATTTTTGCGGGCCATTTCGCAAAAATAGCCTGTTCCTTTTTTCCGAATCGTACTAGAATAACCTACAAATGACTTATATACCAAATTTTGTTAAATTTGGTATATAAATCACTTGTAGGTTATTGAAATATTATACACCATATTTTGTTAAATTTGTTCCATTAGTTTTTAGCTAGAGTTGATAAAAGCAATTTCTGCCGGCCATTTCGCAAAGAAGGCAGATTCTTTTATTACGAATCGTACTATAATCTAATGAACATCAGGGTTTCCTATAAAAAACATACATACCAAATTTTATGAAATTCGGTCCATTAGTGTTTCAATTAGAGTGGATGTAATATCCTCGCAGACACACAGAAACATACACAGATATACCCTTACACACATAGACGTCTTCCTAAAAAGTCCCAAAACGTGTGGATTTTTCGAAAAATCGAGTTCCGATCTTCGGCACGATTCCATTACTTTGAATGCATACACACACATATATATTATCTGTGTATATGTGTATCTCAGTTTTTTGTGCATCTAAATTCCGTGCCTATGCAATTACAATAGTTGTGATTTTAAATGATCCCTAAACTTTTATTATTTCTTCAACGAAGTCAAATTTTAACTTAAGCAGAATGCAAATATCTCAAGCGATTGTAAGATGAGTTACATAAGAATTGCTGAATTTTTTTCACACAAAATTATTTAGCTCTGGAGTCTGGAATACAAGTTACATGAATGAAATATTCATTGATTTTGCATAGAGAATCAGATGATTTATATTTCGATACAGTTTTAAATATTTAAGTATAATAAATTACTGTAGTACTGTGATAATGTAAAAGATATCACCACTGTATGTATCACATTTTAGAAATTTTTAAATAAAATTGCATTTCAGTTGGAAAGTGTTTCATAATCAATGCTTATGCTTGATTGATCTTCCTTGTTATATATTTATTATTGTAATTTATAAATATTCTATTATCCCAAATTATTACATAATTTCGTGACCGATTTCAATTCGTAATAACTCCGGGACTATTAAATTTATTATAGAGTCATAAATAATGCATCACTAGCTGACTTATAGAGTCCCGTTTATAACACTTTTCAACCCTCTACAGGTTCATAATTACGTTGATTAGGTTACATCAATACTGCACTTTTTATACAAAGTTTTATTAAAACTGAGCAAACCTTTACCACAAGCAAAATAGGCAAATGCTGGGGGTTCCAAGATTTGGGACCCATTTTACATTACTGTTCTTTTTATTGTTGTTTTTATATCCTTAAACACTGTAAAAAGGACCCCCCTATTTTACTTTTGCCTGGCCCAGATTGGGTTCAGCAAGGCCCTGATGTATTTATTCAGTGACCTCCATTTTAAAAGATCCCTTTCTGAAGTGTCATACGTGGTCGCCATATTTTCACAGTATTTTCAGAGCTAAATAATCTTTCTTTCATAATGAACATTTTCCGCTTGAGACAGGTGTTTCTTTGGATGTTATACCGATTTCATTAGGGTTATTTCCCATGGGTCACGTGACGTTGACCCCTGCGGTTCGTTTTGTCTCTAAACTGAATGTTGAACTCATTGTTTCACCCTAAAGACCTTGACTCTTGATGAACCATACTCAGGCACTTATGAGCAAAAGGGCAATGAACTTGCAGCAATGATAATGAGTTATGATAGCCACCATGTTAATGGTTTTGCTTTCTTACTTCTCCTACAAACAAGAATACATAGTATATGTAAAGAGAAATTATTGTGATGGGGTTAAAATTTGGACTCACGGATTTTGGTATATTTGCACGTTTGAGCATCCCTGGAATGCAAATAAACTATTTTTTTCTTTCGTTGATACCTTTGTGTCTGTCAGTCTATGGTAACTATATGTCTCGAATAAATTGAGATACTTACTTCAAATTTGGTACAATTATTGGTATTATTATCCATAACCATTGAAAACTCGTTCATTTTCAATGGAGTCTCTCATATTTTCGAAAATCGAAAAACATTATAAAAAATCTGCTGTGGCTCCAGTCCTAGTTTTAAATACAGTCTTCTTACCCATTAGAACATCAAGCTTTAAATACAAAAATATCGAAATTATAACCACCATAATTCGAAAACTAAGAGCCCGGTTCAAAATCCAATTATGTACACTTTTAAGGCTTTCAAAAAGCTACAAATTCTTGCTTGTTGTTCATAGCTAGTACTCTTAATTTTTTTCAGGTATAAGCATTACAAATTTGAAAAACGAAAAATTTTCAATTTTCTTCAATTTCGCACGACGATGACTCGAAAAGTATAAGAGCTTTTTTAAAAAGATATATACCAATCTAGAAACTACATTTTTTAATAGATATTTTTGTCGCTTACTATTTATATCTATCTTTTATAGTTTCGAAGATATTTAGAGTAAAGTAAGAAAATTGAAAAAAAAAAAAAGCCCTAGCCTTGACAAACACTTAAATTTCTCCGGGAAAAAAAAGTTCAAAATACTAAAATATTGAAATTATTTTTTTATATTCATAATCTGCACCCTATTTCTGACAAAACAAAAAAAAATCGTTTCCACTTTTATCTCAAGTTTTGGGGTACAAGGACTAGTGTGTCCAAAATGTTTACATTTTTCGTAACGCTCATATTTCCGGCACAGAAACCCCAAGCATAGACATTATCCACACCAAAAAATCATTCAATTTCTAAATAGTGCGCGTGTAAGGTTTAAAATGTATTAAATAAGTTGTAAATCAAGTAGGTGAAATTCAGGTCGCCAATTAGCTGGCGAAACCAAGTCCCACTTCTAGCGTAAAAGCCATCCATCACAGACCGGTCAAGAACATACATTTTTAAAAGATACGTTGAAAAGTATTACATAACATGACCAGTGGTGTCCATACCTGACTGCCAATTATGAGGCACGGGTATAATTTTTGGTGCCATTTAATAGAGCATGGGCACGAGTATAAATAACCAACCTGCGTGGTAGAATGCGCAGAAACGTAAGAGCAAAAGGGATTAATTTTACCATAGCGTATCATGGTTTAATTAAACAGACGATAATGGCCAATAAAAATTAAAACTAAACCCATTAAACGTTGAAATTTATTTTCGTGATGAAAATTAGTTATTTAGAATACTTGAACAACAACCATATATTTAAATATTTCATTTGCTAAAGTACACTTTAAGTGATTTTAAGTGAATGTACACTACTACCCATTTTTACCGTGGTCACTCACTAGCGTTCTAAAGATGTATACATTTACTAGCAAATTCTGCAATATATATGCGAGCGTGAAGGAAAAGATATGTAACGATTTTTCTTTAAAAAAACTTGTAAATAATTTAAGTAAAGTGAATATTTTATTTTATGGTTAGTTAAAAATACCCATCAAACAAGATAAATTTAGTAAAATGAGAGGTTAAATGATTGTAAGTTTCTAAAGTAACCGTTTTTAATACAGAAATAATGAAAATTGCCATACTGCTAAGCAAACGAGTTTTTGTTTTGGAAACGTCAGGGCAAAATGGTCCGCCGCGTGACATCACGTGCGCATGCTCTATTGCTACTTTGAGGAAAAATTAAGTCTATGTTCTGTATCGTCTGTATAATCTAAATTTCGGCGTGTTCTATATCGCCCCATCGTCAGGGATAATATATTAAGCTAACGAGTCCGAAGGGGGTCCACTGCACAATATTTTGAACGTTGAAAAGTGTACTGACATTCGGTACATTTCTGGATGACAACATGTAAAATTATTTTAAAATACTCAATTAACTTATTTCAAGCAAATCTAACTTAACAATTGGAAATAGTGTTAACATCTGCTAAGCTATTAAATTAAAATATGCTAATTATAATTTCATCAATTTGGCGTCATTTGTGTAATTCTACCCTTTTGGGAACATCAAGAACACGAAAAAACTATTTTTTAACGTGACGTCTGTGTGTGTTTCTGCGTGTGTCTATGTAATTGAATGCATCCACTCTAGCTCAAAAACGAATTGACCAAATTTCGTAAAATTTTTATAAGTAATTCACTTCTGGGTTATTTACCCTGGTGTTGATTAGATTTTGGTACTAGTCGAGATAAAAGAACCTGCCTTTTTTTATGAAATGACACGCAAAAAATCATGTGTATTCACTTTAGCTAAAAAAATTAATTGATCCAATTTCACAAAATTTGGTAGATAAGTCACTTACGGGTTACCCTGGTGCTGATTAGATTTTGGTACGATTCGAAAAAAAAAACCCAAAAAAACCTTCCTGTTTTTTCGAAATGGCCCTCAAAAATCGTTAAAATCTAAAATAAAAGATGTACACAAGATGTCTACATGTACACAAATATGTCCAGTAAATGCTAGTTTTATACGTAATTTTTTACGATGAAAGGAATAAGATCGACTCCATTACTCTGGGACTAGCCGTTCTCGAGATATTTTAGTTTTTCGCATTTTTTGCTTGAAAATAAAAGATTACATGTACTCAAATGTGTGCATTAAATGCTAATTTTATACGTAATTTTTTTACTATGAAAAGAATAAGATCGACGATCTAGGACTAGCCATTCTCGATATATTTTAATTTTTCGCATTTTTTGCTTGAAAATATGCCCAGTTACCAAATAAAACGAAAATTGAATTAAAAGTGCACGTTCTGTGTCATTTCAAATAATTGCACGTGCTATTTTGTGCAATTAAACTTAATTTAATGAAATATTAAAGAAATAAAGAGAAAATGAATTTAACTCTGTAGCGAAAGTCATGTGCTGCTCACATCAGATTTTTGTAAGACGTGTGAAGTGAACTAACTCTTCTCTTTCCATGTCAGAGACGCTATCAATTGATTGCGGTAACGTCTTGACCGCCCCCATAACAGCCAAGGAAGGTCCTTTTGTAAACCAGTTTTATCGGTGAAAGTGGCCCGGATGCGGCCTACGCCGTCTCGATCGGTGACGTCACTTCTCAAATAGTTTGTGTTTCGGAATGCTACCACGAATGTAGATTGAGACGATAACAAACTTCTCCCACTTTGGGCGCGTCAGGCTATTACTTTCCCTGCAGTACACAGTGGTAATATATGAAAAATATTGGAATCGTGTTGAAAATCGCGACTCAAGTTTTCGATTGATCTACGCGCTTCAAGCACTCTAGAAAAAGAAAAATATATTTATGGTGTGAGACCCAGTGTTGAGACCCAGACCGTTCGACCTACCAGAAACGTGTAAGGTAACTGTTTAGATGGCCGGGAAGAGCCACCCAATTTAAACGGAACTCAGTGGGGGAGGCATCCACCGTACCCTCCTTCCCCTACCACCAACCTTACGGACCCACAGGTGTGATGTGTGTGTCATGAGTCTGACTCTGTATCTGTCTGTGCAATGTACATATTCACTCTAGCTGAAAAACTAATGGATCAAATTTCACAAAATTTGGTAAATAAGTCACTTTGTGGGATACCCTGGGTTCTGATTAGATTTTGGTACAATTCGGAAAAAAAAACCCTACTTTTTTTGTTAAATAGCCTGCAAAAATCGTTAAAATCAAAAATAAAAGACTACATATTCTCAAATGTATCTATTAAATGCTTATTTTAATCATAATGTTTGACGAGGAAAATAATAAGACCAACCCCCGTTACTCTAAGATGAAGCATTCTCGAGATATTTAAGTTGTTCTTTAATTTTGAGGGGTTGAAGGCGTTTTTCACTGCAGTTGATAACCTATTTGATGAAATTTCTTAAAATGTAGTAGTTAAATCCCTCGACGAGGGTTACGAAATGGGGTGCAAAGATCGTAAAAATCTGAATTAATGACTAAAATTACTAAAATATATTTATTATATACTTCTTTATGAAATTTTTGGCAATAAAGCTGACCCCATGACTCTTGGAAGAACTAACTTTTCTCGAGATATTTTTATTTTGGGAATTTTGAGAAACTGAGACGTTTTAAAAAATGCATTGTTTTCAAATGAAACAAACATGCTTTAAAAATCCAAATTGGATATTGGGCTAGGACCGTTCAATCTCCTCCTGGTTGTACCTAATTTTACCTCTCTTTGCTGGGCCCACCCCCGGGCCTCCCCCCTCTCATGGACCCTGCATCTCTACACCCTTTAAAAAAAAAGCCGGCCACCCAATCTGTTACTCTAAGTCTTCGGACGAGTCGGTTGGTCTGGGCTTTCGACACCCTTTATAAAAGTTGTTGATAACCAGTTTTAATTGTGGCTAGCAACAGAATATTAAATTGTGTATATATTATTTTTGTGGCAAAGTGGTGCATGTTTTTTGAAAATATCTTTGTATCGTCACCCCTAATTCGAATTTTCGATTTTTTTTCGTTGAAGCTGAGACGGATCGAATATGACCCAAAACAAGATTCTAACTAAAGTGAAGGTGTCCGATAATTAAGCAAAATGGCTTTAAGTTTGTTTTATTATTCCTTTGCACAGTCACCCCTACTTCGAATTTTTGAAATTTTATATACTTCCCTTGGTCTTAAAGTTGAGACGGATCCTTCACTCACACAGTCAGTTCAGCGCATAGGATACATAAAATGCTTATTTATTTATTTATTTATTTTAATTTGAGATATATTTTAGTGTTTCATATAAATTTTTAGAGTTTCCTTCTCTCTCAAATAAAAAAATAGTTTCATTTTTTACTATTATATTCTGATCATTCCAAAACTGCAATTACGTATGGCACGTAGAAGTATTATGCACAAAAATATTTATTATTACTTTCCCTACATACATAGTATAATGCGCAGGGAAAGTATTATGCCGGGGTCGAAAACTCAAATTCGAGTTTTCGATTAAAGAACACGTTTTGAGCATCCCTGAACTCGAATCGAAAGTTTTCGAGGGGGGTATCTGTGTGTGTGTGTGTGACAAAGGGGTGTATTGCATAGAGGACCAGGTCACATAAACAGTTTATGAAAAACGCTCAATAACTTATAAAATAGGGGGTAGTAATAGGGTCTGATTAAACGAATGTGGGGCCCATTGCCTGGTGTTAATTGGGGGCCCCATACATTCACGCCATACCAAGTACATGCAAAAAAAAACATCACTAAGCAAATTTAGAAATTTAGGACCATTGTCCAGAAGGCACTTTTGTACACATAGAACTTTTTATTTAAAAGTAAAACTTTAAAACATGCATAATATTTAAAACTATTAACATATTTTCAAATTTAAAATAAAAAGTGACATTATCAGTTTATGTTATTCAAGTAATTGAATAAATAATTATTTCTGATTAATGTGTTTTAACACATACAAAATTTAGGGGCCCAAGGCCGCGGCCCCGGGAGTTAATCAGGCCCTGGCGTAGCAAGGGACCCGTACATTTGCTGGATAGGATCCCGAAAATTATGTCGGCAGCGCTGGTCGCAGATCATCTTTACTGTACAACAAGGAATGATTTTTACGAAATGTTGAAATTTATCCTCTTCTCCCCTTCCCCATGTTTGCCCGAGAACATGGAATGCGAACACACACACACCTGGATCCAATGATGCATCATTTTGCTGGTCACGATAAAGAATGAATGAACGAAAACACCCACGCATCGTCACATTGACACTCAAATATGCCGGAGAAGATGCAAAATATTCTTCTCTTACGAACGAATGAAAAGGAGAAGGAGAGTTTTACTATTTGCTTTTGTTATCGAGGCTGCAAAACTGACGTCATTTTCAAAACAGGAATGATAGATAATGTCAGAGGTGCCCAAAGTTTGCAGTTTGAGGCAGTAGCGTGGCCCGGTCAGAAAAAAAAAAAAATTCTGATGTGGGCAGCACATGACTTTCCCTGCAGACTTATATCTACTTTCTCTTTATTTTAATTAAATTTAATTCACTTTTAATTCGATTTTCGTTCTCATTTGGTAACTGGACTTATTTTCAAAGGTGGCATAGAGAAAATACGAAAGAACTAAAATATCTCGAGAACGGCTAGCCCTAGTGTAATGGGGTTGATGTTATTCTTTTCTTCGTTAAAAGTTACGTATAAAACAAGTATTTTATGGATATATTTGAGCATATGTAGTTTTATATTTTAGATTTTAACGATTTTTGCAGGCCATTTTGCAAAAAAAGGCAGATTATTTTTTTTCGAATCGTACCAAAATCTAATCAGCACTAGGGTAACCCAGAAGCGACTTATCTACCTATGTCTGTGAAATTCTGTCCATTAGTTTTTCAGCCAGAGTGTATACAGGCAATTTTTGCTGGCCATTTCGCAAAAAAAGGCGGATTCTTTTATCCCGAATTGTACCCAAAACTAATCAGCACCAGAGTAGCCCACAAGTGACCTATCTACCAAATTTTATGAAATTCGGTCAATTAGTTTTTTAATTAGAGTGGATAAAATATCTGCACAGACAGACACACACACACACAGACATACAGACACACACACATGACGTCACACTGAAATGGTTTCTTCGTATTCCAGAGGTCTTGAAACGTGTAGATCCGTCGAAAAGTCGAGTTGCTAATTTCGGCATGATCCCAAAACTTTTCCTATACATTACCATGTATTGCAGGGAAAGTAAAAATCTGATGTGGGCAGCACATGACTTTCCCTGCAGACTTATATCCACGTTCTCTTTATTTTAATTAAATTTAATTCACTTTTAATTCGATTTTCGTTCTCATTTGGTAACTGAACTTATTTTCAAAGGTGGCGTAGAGAAAATACGAACAAAATAAAATATCTCGAGAACAGCTAGTCCTAGTGTAATGGGGTTGGTCTTATTTTCTTCTTCGTTAAAAATTACGTATAAAACAAGTATTTAATGGATATATTTGAGCATATGTAGTTTTTTTATTTTAGATTTTGACGATTTTGCAAAAAAAGGCAGGTTATTTTTTTCCGAATCGTTCCAAAATCTAATCAGCACCACGGTAACCCACAAGCAACTTATCTTTGTGAAATTCGGTCCATTAGTTTTTCAGCTAGAGTGGATATAGACAATTTTTGCTGGCCATTTCGCAAAAAAAGGCGGGTTCTTTTACCCCGAATTGTACCCAAAATTAATCAGCACCAGAGTCGCCCACAAGTGACTTACCTACCAAATTTTTATGAAATCCGGTCAATTAGTTTTTTTATTAGAGTGGATACAAAATCTGCACAGACAGACACAAATACAGACACACACACAGACAGACGCACAGACACACACACATACGTCACGTATAAAACGCTGAAAATGGTTTCTTCGTATTCTAGATGTCTTGAAACGTGTAGATCCGTCGAAAACTCGAGTTGCGATTTTCTGTATGATTCCAATACTTTCCCTATGCATTACCACGTATTGCAGGGAAATTACAAAATCTGATCTGGGCAGCACATGACTTTCCCTGCA
Organism: Amaurobius ferox; assembly: GCA_951213105.1. Taxonomy (NCBI): domain Eukaryota; kingdom Metazoa; phylum Arthropoda; class Arachnida; order Araneae; family Amaurobiidae; genus Amaurobius; species Amaurobius ferox. The sequence continues at coordinate 10,225,910 of OX578138.1, read as the reverse complement.
GACTTATATTGACGTTTTCTTTATTTTAATTAAATTTAATTCACTTTTAATTCAATTTTCATTCTCATTTGGTAACTGAACTTATTTTCAAAGGTGGCGTAGAGAAAATACGAAAAAATTAAAATATCTCGAAAACAGTTAGCCCTATTGTAATGGAGTTGGTCTTATTCTTTTCATCGTTAAAAATTACGTATGAAACAAGCAGTTATTGGATATATTTGAACATACGTAGGTTTTTATTTTAGAATTTGACGATTTTTGCGGGCCATTTCGGAAAAAAAGGCAGTTTATTTTTTCCGAATCGTACCAAAATTTAATCAACACCAGGGTGACTGACCAACAAGGGACTTATCTACCGAATTTTGTAAAATTTGATCTATTAGTTTTCTAGCTAGAGTGGTTACAAACAATTTTTGCGAACCATTTCGCATAAAAAGGCGGGTTCTTTTATCCCGAATCATACCCCAAACTAATCAGCACCAGAGTCGCCCACAAGTGACTTACCTACCAAATTTTATGCAATTCGTTCAATTAGATTTTTAGTTAGAGTGGGTATAAAATCTGCACAGACAGACAGACACACAAACACACACACACAGACGTCACGCTAAAAATGGTTTTATCGTATTCTAGAGGTTTCGAAACGTGTAGATCCGTCGAAAACTCGAGTTGCGATTTTCGCTATGATTCCAATACTTTCCCTGTACATTACCATGTATTGCAGGGAAAGTAAAAAGTCATTTTTTCTCAGATTTAAAAAACAAAATATATTAGGATTTCAAATGGAAAAATTGTTTTTGGAATTGATTTTGGAAAAATTGATTAAATATGGGGGGGGGGGGGGGGTGAAGGGCGGTTTGTTTCTAGTTTCTCTAAATATCATTTCTACGAACTTTAATGCATTTCGATGGGTATTTGGGAGTTTTTGACCCTCTTGCCCCTGGGGGGGGGGGGGGGGGGCGGGTATGATACCCCTCCGTCACTGGTTCGAGGCATTTTGATGCATGCCTACAAATGAACAGATTCAATATTCAGTGACAACAATTAGAACTTTTTATGACTTTATCTCGTTGTCAGATTATTGTTCGTACTCACAGAACCCGATTACCAGGGTGTGTTTTCCAGAGCAAGCATCATACTTTTCACAAAAGAAAGAAAGTCAGTTTCGATAAGTAGAACCTCTGAATAGAAGAATGATTCTTCTACAATAAAGATAATAAAGAATAATTTTTCTAGAACTTCCATATTTTTACAGAAAAGGTAAAGTCCCTCTTTGGCGAAAAATGTGTGTAGCATATAAGGCGAATATTTGATTAATTTTTGTAACAAAGTGACAATAACCCGGCACCGTTAATAAAATCCGGACTTCCTGGGTTGTGTTCAGTTATACTACCAGTTACACAACTCAATCCATGGAAGGAATTACTTAAAAAAAAACCATGTTTTTATTCTCTCATACTATGTAATATAGTATACAGAAAGTATTATTTTCACCAAAATTTTCGAATTCGATATTTTGATGCCAATATATGTTTTAAGATCTCCTGAACACGTTTCGGCTATTTTGGGAGTATGTCCATCTGTATGTGGTCGATTTCTTCTGTACACGATAGCGAGTACAAATATTGATGGACTTTCACTAGACTTTATAACCGGCTTTGTTATAAAAAATTCTAGAAATAGGTATAATATTTTTAAATTCGAGCGAAAATTTCGAAATTTTATATTCTTTTAACATGGCAAGAGAGGACACAATTTGACATAATTATACATAAAAAGGTTTATTTATGGTTCAATGATCATGAAACTTAATAGTTTTAATCATTGTTGTGAAAGATAGCTTTGATGCAATTTTTTTTTGTTCGTGACGTCATTAGCCCCATCGGGAGGCATTGCCAAATATGGTATCAATCTAAAGATATTTTCAAGCCCTTTAAAGTGACTCTGTAATTGTAATCACCTGGACCCACGATACTGATTTTATAAAAAAATTCTTGTAAAATTTGAAAGGAAAAAGAAATTAAAATGGCTAAAAAAAAAGCTACTAAAATGGATTCTGGTATGAGAAAGTCGAATTGAGTCACACTCTAGTTAATTCCTATTGTTTTCCTACAAATCAAAATTAATGTTAGATTTTAGGTAAAGCAATGTATTATTGACATTATATTTTTTACTTCCTGCCAAGAAAGGGCAAAAGATTATCTTTTCCCTGTCATGCACTGTAGGTTTCATACGAGATGCAGAAATCCCCAAATAAACTTTTTTATCACTTCTGTACTTCACCCGCCTAGCAACGTGGGGAATTTTCCCATTAGCAACACAGGTGCAAAACTAAAGAGTGTTGGAGGGTTAGAAGATTAGAAAAAGCAAAATGTATTACCATCTTTTGCAGACGATTTTAGGCAATGTTTAGACAATCTGGAGCTGTCGAGTTCTTCAATGATTTAATTATTTTTGAAATTTAGCCAATTTTTTTTGCAATTCAACGGATTAAGTGATTTTCCATTTCTTTTGAAAACAGACTAACATTTTTTAAAATACTTTTTCTATGTCATTGTAAAATTATATTCAAATTTTATAACATTGCATATTCTTATTCTTCGAAAGCTTTCTTTTGAAAAAATGTTTTTTTCCTTCAGCAGATGGTATAAATAATGGGTGCAATAATATATGGTTATACATGATATACACTAGCGGATACAAAGGGGGTGGGAAGGGGTTTCAGCCTCCCCTCAAAATGAAATTGTCTTGCACTAGATAAGATGATGTTTTGGCGAACCATAGCCATCATTATCTAAAGATAAGGTGGCTATGGAAGAACATTGTAGGGCTTTTTCCACTGTAGTACATTGATTTTGTATACTGTATAGTTTAGTTGTATTTTTGTACATCCATACATCAGTATTAATCAATACATAGAAGATGGTAGATGAATATGTAAGAGGAGGGGGGCAGTTGAAATTAATGTATAAATATAATAATAATAATTTATTCAGTTTTTATATTTTAGTGCATTTAAGTAAATGCTACAGTATTGAATATTTCTGTGTAAAATCGTTTCACTCTTATTAATTTACACTAAATTGAAATAAAGAGAGTGTGAAAACATAGAGAAAGAAAACATATGCTCGTAACCCCCCCTTCCCCCACACACAAAAAATTCTGGATCAAATACTGATAATTACATTTTTACAAGATATTTCAATGCCATAAAAATCATAATCCTTGGTTTTATTCTAAAAATTTCGAAAATTGCTTTAAATCATATGCCAGATAAAAATTAAAATTTATCGTTTGCTCTTAATTTTCTGTTTAGGTATAGTATTTTCGTATATAAATAAACAAACGGAATTTTTATGATAAAGGAAAATCCTATTTATTTTTTGACGAATTTTTCCATAAATATATGTTATTCAGCACAAAAATTTACTTCATTCACATGCTACAGTGCTTTTAAAACATTGTATGGTTAACATTAAATTATTTAATTTTTTTAAATACATAAACACTTGAAAATTACATAATTTTTTTTCTTTTTAATCGTCGTTTATTTTATGTTGATCTGAAAGCCGAAGAAATTGCAATTTCCTCCTGGAGTTACGAAATATTTTTTTCTTTGACTTATCCTAACTCACACACATGTAAATAAACCATACAAATCGAAATAATAAATCGGCAACACCATTAAATGACCATAACGTTTATCCTCTTCTTTTAACAGAACAATCATCATTTTTTCTTTTTCCAGAACTAATGAAAACATGGAAATGACGATAGCTGCACGCCTACTTAAAAAGTAAAATGACATGACAGATACCCAAGAGAGAGGGGGATAGCAAAATGTTATATTTGTCGCTGACGTCATCGCGTCAATCCAACCCAAGTGCAAAAAGGGTGTGGCTTCCATTGTATTTTAAGAGAGGATTTCTCTTTCGGAAAATGCTGAAGACTTGCATGTACGCTGTACAAATTTTATTACAAAGTATACGATCTGTATTTTATGCACAGCTGTAACTGACAGTTCGTAGTTATTTTTGAAATATAAACTACCAGAGCGGCATTTATTTTCTTGATTTCTGATTGGTGAAAAGCTTTTCCGGTTTCGTTCCTTGCCGGTTTTTGTGTCCATTCGCGCTTCACTGTTGTAGGTGGTGTGCATGCGTGCGAAACCGAGAACGTTTTGCCGTTAGATAGTGTAAAATTTTCTGTGTGTAATGGCCAGTGCAACAAAAATGAGCCGAAGGACAGTAAACATATCGCATCAAGCTCGGAGTCCTAGTCCTGTAGTTTCCACGAGCTCTGGAGATCGAGGAAGATCTAATTTAAGCCCGACCCGTCTTTCACGGATTCAAGAAAAAGTTGAATTGCAGAATTTGAATGACCGGCTTGCTACTTATATAGATACTGTGCGAAGTTTGGAATGTGAAAATAGCCGTCTTAGTACTCTTATTCGATCAACGCAAGAAACAACTTCCAGAGAAGTTACGAACGTCAAAAATGTTTATGAACGAGAGTTGGCTGACGTTCGTAAAACTCTGGATGACACTGCGAAAGAGAAAGCTAAACTACAGTTAGCTGCGGATAAATGGAGAAATGAAGCCGAAGAACTTCGAGTCAAGTAAGTATTTTGGCTGTTGTCTAAATAGTTCCTTTATCATTGTGATCTTCTTTTGAGAAGAATTATTGCAGCAGAATTTAATGTTTTCTGGTTTTAACTTGTAAGTTTAATACTTTTATACTGTGAACTATTCAAAGATTCATTCATGTCAAATCTAATATATTAATCTTCCAGTTTGGAGTATTTGACTCAAGTTTTGCACACAACACATTATCAGAGTAACTATCCTCTCGCACAATTTGTGTTAACTTAATGTTAACAGCATTATTGGATTATTTTCACTTTTAGAGCTCATCAGTCTCAAGTTGCCGCAAATGAACTGTCTAGACTTATGGTATAAAAAGTCTAAAGTAGTGGTGCCTACCCGATGGTTCACATTAGTGATGGACAGATTTATGCAACGGATTGATCTGTATTGATATTGGGATAATATTGCTTTATTGTATTGACATCATAAGTACATCAATCATAAATTACAGTTTTTGAATATCTTCCTTTATAGTTTGGTGATGACACAGTTATAAATAATACTATTGTGCCAAAATTGTACCAAGAAAAAGTGAATATCTTGAAAACGGTATATCGTAAAGTAGTCGGAGTAATTTCTAAATTTGTTATTCAAAATTGCATTATATATAATACAAGTAATTAAGTTAAATGTGTTTATTATTGATTTGTAATAAAAATTAATATTTTACAATGTATCGAAAACTAATTGATAAGTGCTATAAGTGTATCAATACAAAATATCAATCTATCATATGATGCATAGGAACTTTTTGTCGGTTTTCATAGACGTTTGCAGAAAATTTGTGGTTTATAGCAAGTTTCTTGCTGCCATTGCAGATATATCTTATTCCATGCTTACATAAGTGCTAAACCATTTCATAGATGCTGATATCTACGAGTGTCTTCTATATTTTGGAAATATTCCTTATAGGCAGGTTTTGTGTTTATGAAATCTGACTTTGTAGCTTCAAGCAGTCTGAATTAAATTGTAATCTGATTTTATGCCGACCATTTGAAAGGACGGAAATTCTTAGAACGTGAGCCAATATTTTTGGCTATTATAAGCCAATATTTTTGTGAACTTCTATGACACATAGAAGTTCACACAAATATTGGCTTATAGCAATTAGCAAGTTTCTTGCAGATATTGGTTATTCCAATCTTATAAACACATGCACAAAACCATTTCATAGATACTGGCATCTGCAATGGAAGTGTCTTTCTAAAAGTTAGAATGTCAGTTTCATTAGGGTTCATTTCCTGCTGCCTTCCCTTTCACAGCTGTGCCTATAGGTATAAGTTTATGTTTAAAATTCCATTAAATAAATATTTATAAACATATTAAATTATGACATAAGTTATTGTTTTTTGTGTAATTTTACATATGAAGGACAATGGAACTATTTAATGAAATGGAATCATGTATCGTGTATAAAACAGTGTTTGGACGGCCGGGAAGTGCCACCACCATATTGTATTGGTGTATAAAACAGTGTTGTTGTTGTTGTTGAAACCCAGACCGTCCGACCTACCAGAAAGGTGTAAGGTAACTGTTTGGACGGTCGGGAAGTGCCACCCAATTTAGACCGGAACCCAGTGGGGGAGGCATCCACAGGGACCGTACCCTCCTTCCCCTACCACCAACTTCTCGGAAGGACTTTCGGACCCACATGTTTAACGTGATCGTACTCCGCATGAACACGGCGGCAGTTTTGGCAGTGGCTGGAATCGAACCCGGGCCTACCGAGTGCAACCCCAGCGCGCTAACCAATGGGTTACCGCACCCTGTATAAAACAGTGTGAAGATATTTATTCCAATAATTTTTGTATATATATATTGGTGTGTTCAGGTATTGGTGCAGGTGAAACATTGTTTGATACTAAAATTTATGCTTGCTGAACAAATTTGTTGTATAGCAAACAGAAGTAGATTGATAGATAAAATAAATTATCAACTGTCCATCACATATTGTTTATGTTATTTGAATCAAATGACAGGGTAAATAGGCTACAATTCCAAGTAACATTTAAAATATAAAGTTTTTTTTTTTTTATGTTTACAGAATATTTTAAAATTCAATGTTTAATTTTATTTATAAAATGGAAAAGCCTTTTTAAATTAATATTTTTAAATACATTTGAATTTTTTTTTAATATGTAACAGCATATAAAATTATCTAAAAATGAAAGAAGAGGTGGTCTTCTCGTATTTATAAAATAAAAAGGCAGGGAGGGTGTATAAAATTCACTTTTTTAGTAAATTGTGGAGGTAAAAATATGTAAAGAACTAATACCCTGCATTAGATTGAGAATAAATTCTGCTAACCATCATAGAAATTTTTTTTTTTAAATTGAATGCTGAGTCAGATTTTCAATAGAAAATATATATTTTACACAAATACTAAAATGTGCAGTTAACAATGTAAATATTTAGCAATTAATAATATCCTAATTGGAATTCATTAGTCTTTGCAACTTCAGATTTATACATATATAAAAACTTTTTAATAGTTTTTAAAATTTTTCTTTTAATGTTATAACACTAGTCACCAGTAAGCTTTGGAATCTCATTGTGCGGTAAAATCCTAGTATACGTTACAGACTTGGCGCGATTTTGAAAAATGTCGCCAACGCCGAAATGATGCGTTGACGCTTGTTGTCAAATGGTTTCCAACGCCAAAATGACGTTTTTAGGAAAAAACAAAGATAATCGAAACCTAAAAATGGCAAATACAAAGCATACCATAAACATAACATGAAAAGACAAACATTTATTAACTTCAATAATTTAAACATTAAACAAATAAATCAAATTTACAAAAGAACACCGGGAAAAACACATTTTATCGCGGCAATAAACGCTTTCACCTTCTCCGACGATGTTTTACCGTTGTGGATTCGCCGCCACATGTATTCGGACAGATATGAGTCAAATTCGTCTTCCACCTTTTTGGTGCCTTTCATTCCGCGCTTCACGGCGCACCATGTTCCCTCAATCGAGTTTGTATGGGCACCGGAAACGGGATCACGGAAAGTTACACTATGATTCTCCGTAAAGTGTTTAAAACCTTCATCATCAAGACAGTCGTATGCTTTCCAGCAATCGGACACCACGACGCTGCCGGGTAAAACGTACTTTTTCAACACGCCCAACAGCGTCTCTTTCGACCTGTTTTGAACAGCGGCCATGAAACATTTGTTTGTACCGCTTTCGACGCCACCAAAAACCCACTGGCCCTCCACTCGCTTGCCACGGTGATATTTGCGTTTTCCAAATTTGGACTCATCAATTTCAACGACGACGGCCTCGCCGCTGAAAGGTGCAGAATTGTTGATCAACCACTGGGCACACACCTCCCGGCAAAACATCATCCAGTCTGTCACCGTCTGCTTGGTAACACAGAGGTCTTGAACCATATAGTTATGCCTTGCGCCATACACCCATTCCACAGTCAATTCCATAATTTTCGTCAAATCCAGGTTTGAGTCATGAAACCACGTGTTTTTCCGGAGCGTCACCTTTTTTTGATGGCCCTTATTACGGCACGACCAGCTGAATCCATCGGAAATGTCTTTTCTTACGCCGAGCTGCATCTCCGATCCACACGTGGGGCACGGAAATCTTTCCGGAAGCAAGCCTGCTCCGATACACCAGTCAACAACTGCGCGTTTTCCCTTTGATTCCAAAATCCAAAAAAATTTCGTATTTAAATATTCATCAGACATCTTTAACCTCACAAATTCACACTCATTCACAAATCTCAAACTCCCGCAATATCACACCACGAATTCCAAAATGGCTAAAAACCTACCACCTAACAAATCTCGCCAAATCTACAACTACACAATAGCAACTTTATTGCCCTCCCAAATGTCGCCTATATCGCCAAATCCACCTCGTAACGTATACTAGGATTTTACCCATTGTGCAATGAATAATATAGTCACTTTGTTTTTTTTTGCTGACATATTTCAATAACTGCTATCCTAGACAGCACATGTTCTCTATGCCAGAGATTTCAATTATGATTTCTAGACAGGAAGAAACTCAGCTGCCCAGTATATATAACAATTATTCAGTTTACAAAATATAAAAATGAGTATACACTTCAAGTGCAAGAACTAATATTGCTAAAAACTAAAATCTTAAAATAAATAAGCTTAATTACAAGAACTAATAATTAAATGTTATAAAATTTTGGGCCATGAACATGTCAAGTGTGCAGTGCATTTTACATATATATAAACTATTAACTTTCTTTAACTTTTGTAGTAATTCTTCAACAACAATGCTAGCAAAATTGTCTTCTGTGCCAGAGATTTTAAATTTGTGATTTCTGGATAAATGAAGAACTCAGCTAGCCAATGGGATTTTACCTAGAGTATATACAAATTATAAAAGTAATTGCTCCAAATGCAAAACTAATGTTGAAAAATAAAATGACAAACATGTTAAATTTGCAATGCATCTTTTGACTATGTTAACTAAACAAATGTACATATACAGGGTGATCGGAAAATGTCTGGCCAAATTTGAAAGGGGGTTAGAGGGGACAAATATAAAAAGATTCGTAGTACAATGCGTGTCCGGAAACGCGCGTAAAAGCCCTGGAGAGTAAAGAAAGTGGAAAGGTAAAAGAAAAGAGACACAAACAAATGTAACAAGCCCTTTATTAAATCGTGTCACAGCAAATGTTCGAAAGAGCGACCACCAACCATATTATAAGCTTTACATCGTCGCCGTATAGAACTGCGTACCTTAGCAAAAACACCAGCTATGTCCTGCACATCTCCAGCAGCAACAGCCAATCTGGCGACGAGATCATCGGCGGAGTCCACAGGGATATCGTAGATGATGCTTTTCAAGTGGCCCCACAGAAAGTAATACAAGCAGGACAGATCTGGTGATTGTGGCAGCCAGGGAACAGGTCCACCTCGACCAATCCACTGATGTCGATAAGTAGCGTCCAGGTAATTCCTGACATCACTGCTAAAGTGTGACGGCACTCCATTGTGCTGGAACCAGATGCGTGTCCAGATGCACTGAGGCACAACGGCTAGCAGTAAGGCCAAGACCTGTTGCAAGAAGATGAGGTACTTCGGGTCGTCCAAGTGATGAGGTAGGATGTACTGCCCAATCACTCCCATCTACAACCTGCACACGGCGTTTCCGGACAAGTATTGTACTGGGAATCCTTTTATATTCGTCCCCTCTAACCCCCTTTAAAATTTGGCCAGACATTTTCCGATCACCCTGTAGATAAAGACCGAAAACATGTAATTTCATTGATGCTTGATCATACTTTGATATAATGAGTGTCGAAAACCCAGACCGTCTGGCTCATCCGTGGACATAGAGCAGCAATTTTGGCGGCGGGATATAATGAGTGTTGAAGACCCAGACCACACGACCAACCGTAGGGTTTACGGTAGCAATATGTGTGGCCGGAGGGATATGAGTGTGTAAATATAAAATATATGTATATAAGACTTAGTGTGTTACATACTGAATATGTACATAGAATTATTAAGGAATGTAAAACAAAGTCGAGCAGTTTTAAATTAGATGCTAATACAGAGGCTGTTCGCACATTTTTTAGACGATTTTGGTAAGCGGTAATAAAAAATTGTTTGCTGCAAAAGAAATAATTCCAATTGTACTATGTTTTTAAAAGTAAAAATTATCGTCTGCGGCTTGAAAGTTTTGTTTTTATTCAAAAATGGCGTTTTTAACAAAACAGTGGTTCGAAGGCTATATTTATGTCTTTCCGAAGAGAAATATGCATACTCTGTTATCCAAAAACGATGTGAGAGTCATGGTTTTGTGATATCTAAAGCGTCGATAGGTAATATCGTCAACAGGAAAGGAAAAAAATGTCAAATTGGAGCCTCAAGTGGGACAAAAATTCCAAACAAGTATCCAAGGAAAAAACGGACATCTTCGACTATTGCAAAGGTACGTTGTTTAATGTTAATAGAAAATCCCCCTAGTCAAAGGACAGTTGCAAAATCATTAAAATGCTCGGTGTCCACTGTAAACAAAATGATAAACGTTGATTTAAATCTTAAGAAAGCGAAAAAACGCAATGTGCATCGTCTTCTTCCAAATCATATCGCTGAACGCAGGACACGCTGCAGAATTCTATATGAGAAACACTTATCCAAAGAAAAATGGAAAACAATTGTCCCAATAGATGAATCATGGGTGTATTTAAATGATTGCAACAAAAAAAGAGCCATTTATTATCATAAAAGGGGAGAAAAAAATTTAAGTACATGGTTCAAAGAATCGAAAGAAAGTTTTTCTAAGGGATTCATGATTGTTGCTGGTTTTTCTTATAATGGCAAGTTAAAAATAAAGAGAGTGGGAAAAAATGTCAAGATTAACTCCAAATACAATCAGGAACATATTTTATCGCCAATTTTTGTGAATGAAATACCATCGCTTTACCCACAGTGCCATCAATCTGTGAGACTCCATCAGGACAAAGCTAGCAGTCACACATCAAAATCCACTGTAAATTTCCTAAAAGAAATGGAACAAAAAACTGGTGTCAAGGCCATACCCTTCACTGATATCCCTACTAAATCTCCCGATGCATCACCTATGGATTTTTGTGCTTTCGGACTTTTAAAATCTGCATTATCCAAACGTCGTCCCAAAACTCTTACAGGACTCTGGAAAGCTGTTCAGGAGGAATGGGATAGAATACCTCTTCTGACACTTCAAAAGGCATTATTATCCTGGAAATTGCGGTGTCGAAAGATAGTTCAGAATAAGGGATGTCAAATAGAACATTTAAAACACAAGAATTTTATGTAATTTAGTTTTGTGAATACAATATACATCGTCTAAAAAATGTGTGAACAGCCTCTGTAGTAGAATTTATCTTTATTTAGTAGATATGTAGCACACAAAAACATTTGAAAGGAAAATACAACATACCTGCACTTGTAGATTTTTAGCTTTAACTTGGTATCTCAATTAATTGCACATGAAAGATAATCAGCCAGCCTACCGTCAATTGAGGATTGAGGGTAATCTCTAAACTTTTTTACCTATTCATCTTTTCAAAATTTTCTGATTTGCATTTAATACAGTTTTTTTGTATCACTAATACACAGATAATCTTCTACTAATACATGGATATATCTTCTTATCAATGAGAATATAAGTAGTATGGGTATCTTCCTATACACAATTTTAGCTCTTTCATTTTGGCATATCTTGGAATCAATTATGGCCTTCAGGTTTATAGATCACAGGGGATTATTGATATTTTTAATTTGTTATGCCATCTTTTATGTTTTGGCAAAAATTTTGAAACTCATATATTGTAGTACAGGTAATCTTCTACTAATACATGAGTATATCTGGCCTCTAAATTTCCAATTGTGAAAGCCAAACTCCCTCACAAAAATTTGAAAAAGATCATTTGTTAAAAAATAAATCACTTATGATCTATACATCAGTTCAGTTAACCATAATTAATTCATAAAATATGAAAACTAAATTATCCAATCAGTTAAAAATTACAATGTGTAATATAGTGAATTTGTTAGTTTTATTTGCCACACTTGTTTCCAAAAATTATTTTTTTTTTCATAAAACTAAAATTTTTTTTTTAGTTTTATGAAAAAAAATAATTTTTTTTTCATAAAATTCTATCTCTTTATTCTATCAAAATTTTATCTCTTTATTTTTTTTCATAAAATTCTTTCAGAGAAAAGAAAAAAAAAAAGGCACATTTTAAATTGTACCATTGTAATCTGTAACAAGGTTTTTGTTTTTGCAATAGTATGCATCTGTAGAAGTATAATTATTAATTTCCAATTGCCAGTTAAGGGCCAAAATTCATCTGAAGGATTTTCTGTATGAATTTTTTCATGTGATGTGCAAAAAATATATTTTTTTTTACTTATAATTTTGATTGTTGAACTTATTGTGATTAATTTAATCTGATTTGACTTTGATATTTATATTTTATTTTTACAGTGTATTTGTTTGACACATAGAAATTGCAGGGTTCATCCTAGGTGTTTTTGGCGCGCACCGCTGCCCTTAGAAGTTAGAAAATCCTTCAGAAATTAGAAAACCAGCCCTGCATGCCCCAGTACTATAATTTTTTGCCTTGACATCCAAAAATGCCGCCCTTCTTTTAAAAATGCCACTTCTCCATATATTCTCAAATTTTCAAAACATCAAGAAATGTGCGACATTTTTTCTCATTTATTAAAGCCATTCAAAAGTCACTGTAGTATTTTCGACAAAGTAATTTTTTAAAATTTATAATTGGGTCCTTTTAAAAATATGTACCCTTTTCAGTACGTAATGTGCCTTTTTTCGGAAGATAGCACTCTGCCCTTTTGAAATCCAAGAATGAACCCTGGAAATTGAGAAACAGAAAGCTCTAAAAAGCTAGAGTGTATTGTGTAAACTTAATTGGTTTAAATTTCAGTGTATTTAGTTTTCACTTTAACAATTCTTGCCTTTTATAATATTCGAATGTTTACTGTTTTTTATTATAGATTGGCCAAAAAAGAAAAGGACATTGGAATCTTTGAAAAACAAATTAAGACAACAGAAATATTAAACCAAGATCTTCAGAGGCGTGTCAGTCAATTGGGAGCTGAAAATAGAAAACTTGAAAATCAACTCAGGGTCAGTAATTTACATAATAAGCGAATGTTTAACCCCTTACCTGTGCCACCCGAATCCAGTTCGGGCAACCCTTCTGCGCCAAATTTGGAATGCCCGAACTGACTTCGGGCAAGTGAAAAATCAGTGTTTCTATTCCGTTGATCCCGAATTGAGTTCGTTTTGCTTTATCAAATGCTTTACAATATAATTCACTGTTTTTCCAATAGATGGCGATGCTTGTCCACATTTTTTTTTTGGAAGTAGGCGGGATCAGCTAGCTTGATTAGATGGGATATAAACCGAGTTTATTGTAAAGAGTGTGATGTAGGCTTGTGTGCCGTGCAATATTTTCGTATATATCATACTATAAAAGATTTGTGAAATTCTGAAAAATGATTCTGTGAAATAAATGATTTGTGAAATTTAAAAGATTATTTGATTTATTTTTCTATAATTAAACAATTTTGAGTAAAATATGAATATAATCCATTAATTTTTCACATGTATGTCAAAATATTAAATATAGTAGTTATTTCATATAAAAATTTATATTTTTACAAAATAAAATTTTTCTAACCTTTTTAAATGTTATAATGCACAAAACTGAAGCATAAATTTTTTTTTCCATTTTTGACACATTTTCCTGAAATATACTCCACAGGCAAGGGGTTAATACAGGGCTGGATGAATTCTATTTGAATCTTGAAACTATTTTATATTTCATAATTTCTTTATGCATGATTTTTTGGATAACATAGTTTTTATAACTCTCATTAGTTTCGAATTTTTCTAAATCCTACAAAACATAAAAAATAATAAAATGAATTGGGCATTTTGAAAACAAATAATTTTGGAAAACAAGTGTGGCAAATTAAACTTTTAACAAATTCACTTTATAATACATTGTAATATTTTTAACTAATCGGATAATTTAGTGTTCATATTTTCTGAATTATTTATGGTTAATTGAACTCATGTATATAATATATTCTTTATTTTTTTAACAAATGATCTTTCAAATTTTTGCGAGGATGTTTGGGCTTTCACACTTGTAATTTTAGCACTAAAATTGTATGGATAATATTGTGCATTTTTTTTTATCTAAAATGATAAAAATCATTTTTTAAATATTGTTATTATAAAATCACTAATATTTTATAAGGATTTTAAACCAAAAGTTTGGTGACATTATTGTTTATGAATTATCATAAGTAATTGCCAAGATTCTACATAGCACATTACATCTAAATTACATCCAATAGATGTAAGCTGGACTGGATCATCTGAAATCTAGTGGCTGATGTCTAATAGATTTCTGTTAGACATCCGGGTGTTACTCCAGATACTTATTTATGGAAGGATGTCTAATAGATATTCTTGTGGACGTAAAATGGATGTGTAATGGACATATATTGGATCAATTAGCAAAGAAATCATATTACGCATACTGCTCATCCAAATTATGTCCAGATCAACGTCTAATGGATATCCAATAGAACTTAAAATTGATATGCAATGCACGTGAACTGGATCGTCCAGATTATATTTATGCATCCACATTATTGGATTATTTATTTTATATTCATTCTCATGCATTTAAAAAAAAGAAATTAGAAAGCTTAAAATGATAAAAATACTTTAGAAATGTTTTAACATAGCCATATATATATTTTTTTTGCAAAAACATAGCTTTATTTTGCTATTGCAAATTTCTTTTGATACCTTCTTAGAATCTGAACCTCTGATATACTGTTTGGGGGAGAAAACTTATGTCTTTAACCACTATACAGCATTTGACTTATCTTTGGTACATGTCAAATTATGAATATAGTTATCTTTTAGTATTTTTTTCTGCATTTCTAAACCAAATAAATTAAACTTTTTATTTTCAAAAATATCAGTATAAGAATTTGAGCTAGAAAGAAAGAAATGCTCAGATGATTGCTTTCTGCATTACTGTATATAAAATACTTTGTAATTCTTTTCTTATCAGCTTAAATTTCACTGTTAGAAGCAGTGCAATAACTGATACTTGATTGTTATTCAAGTTTCACCACTGCAGATATTTGTAACATAGCTATAATGGCAACAATATCATTTATATTGCCCTCATATTAAGAAAATATAAAATATAGAAAATGTTTGAAAGTTACAACCAATTTCAGTATCAGTAGTAAAATTGCTATCTTGATTATCATTTTGGTTTTAACTAGTTTAAACTTGTTAAAACCTTAAAAATCGAGTATGAGATTCAACATGACATTAATAGTTAATCTGTAGATTTTAGAATAAAAATTATAGAACAAACATATTAAACTTGTTGATGGTTAGGTAAATTGTGAAAAGCTGTACAGTGTCTTATTGTGTAGCTTAATTTTGTTGAACACATGATTGATTGATGATGGATTTAATATGGATGTGTACTTTGTCCATATTACATCATCTATGAATGTGCAGTGAAAGTCAAATCTGGTTCATGCAGAGCATGTAATTTATAGATGTAAATTAGATAAGGAATACTGGTTTGGTCCAATTTTCTTTCAAGATAGATTTAATTTTGATTAGATTGTCTATAACATCGATACTAAATCCATCATGAACAAAAAAATAGACCAATTCGATGTTCATCATCCAGAATATAGAATGAATAAATGTGCTTTGGATCTATGGGGGTGTAATATGTATAAAATCTGGATATCTGTGTTGTGTAGGATTATTATAAATTTTACCTTTCTTACAATGAGCAGGAAAGAATTCATTGATTAGAAAGAAATGTAGGTCAGTTATTTTATTTGACATTTACTACAAAACCTGTTCCCCTCAAAACAAAAACTTCTTAATTTATAGCCAAAGTTGTGTTGATATGTTACAATTTTTATACACCAGACTTCTAAAAAGAGTGATGACTACTTGAATCTATATAAATAAAATTGAAAATCTGTCTGAATCCCGTCATCACGGGAGAACAGCTGAACCGAATTTGATGAAATTTTGTGGGTAGCTTGGAAATAGTCCCACTTAAAATTTAGTCCATGTTTGGAATTTCTACGATCAGTGGTTCTTGAGATATTAGTAAAAAACGAAATTTTCGCTTGTCTTATCATCACGGGAGAACGGCTGAACCAAATTTGATTAAATTTTTTGGTTAGCCTTGAAATAGCCCCCATAAATTTAGTCCAAGTTTCGAGTATCTAAGACCAGGGGTTGATGAAAAACGAAACTTTTTCCTAGGAGTTCTACTCTCTTAACTCCGTAGTTTATCCAAACGAAAAGCTTGAAAATCGTTTAAAAGTGAATTAAAACTTTATCTCTGAGTTTGCTTGAAATTTTATCTTGAGATTTTTTGCGCTAATTAGTCACTTTCTGAAAATATGAATTGTTTGAAACATGATTTAAATTGGAAATCTATCTCCGTGGTTTATTTTTCACAAGCTTTCACTGAACAATGAAAAGTATAAAGAAATCAAAATGGTTATTTAATTTCTCAGTTTATGAGGAAGATTCTATCTTATATCATGTTGTTCAGAAAGGCAATTAAATTAAATCTGTCTGTTAATTTTAATTATTATTTTTTCGATTTGAATAATAAATAAATAGATATAAAAATATATTTTAGAAAAGAAAGATTTGATTTTTCTTACAATATTTTTGGCTGGATAATATCAATTACGGTTTTCAGGTTTAAATGTTATTATTATTGATATTTTCGGGGATTATTGATTTACGGATTATTGATATTTTCGTGGATTATTGATTCAGGAATTATTGATATTTTCAGGGATTATTAATATTTTCAAGTTATTATGCAATTGTTTGATTATGACAAAAATTATTTAAACTCATATATTGTACGTTGTACGAGTAATCTTCTACAAATACACGGATATATCTTCTAATCTATGAGAATATAAGTAGTACAGGTATATTGGCATATGTTTTGATATATATTGCCATATATTGGAATCAATTACGACCTTTTTGTATAAAGAGTACAAAGATTATTGATATTTTCAATTTATTATGTCATCTATTTTATATTGGCAAAGGTTTTTGAGACTCATATTGTAATATGGGTAATCTTCTACTAACACACTGGCATATTTTCTAATCTGCGACAATATAAATAGTGTGGGCTTGTATATATTGATTCAATTCCTTTTTTTTTTTGTAAATTTGCTTACAAAAGGGGCCAGGATGTTTTATTCTTCAGATCAGCCCATGAAGATAATTTTGCATAGTGAGAACAGATATTCTTAAACTTCTCTTTAGGAGCAATAAATTTAATATTTTAACAGAATTTGCACATGATTGCGAATTATAAGTTTCTTTATATTATATACTCCGTACGAAGAACGGGTATGCTGCTAGTTATGTATATATTTATATGTCTTATGTGATAGCTTTATTTGGAATTAATTCTATTTTTTGTTGTTTTAAAAATTCTAAAATGTATTTTTACAATAAGATTATATTTGTTTCAGGATGCCTTATCTGAGAATGATAAATTATCTCAGCAAGCTGCTGCTTTCAAAAAAGAATTAGATGATGAAACTCTTATGAGGGTGGACTTAGAAAATCGTCTTCAGAGTGCTAAGGAAGAGTTATCTTTTAAAGAATCAGTTCATCAACGTGTATGTGTTTAAAGTTATTTTCTGCAGTTTCACACATAATAATGATTATTTATAAAATTTGCCAAGTTTCTGTTTCTATATGTTTAATTTCAAGTTTATATTACTATACACAAGAAATAATTTTTTTAATATTATAATATTTTTAATAAGGTTGCCACTGGAATTATCGGTTAAATAAAAAAGAATGACAAAGTTAAGAAAATCTTTGGAATCGGAATGTCTGAGTTATTACTGTTTGGGTGCCCCCCCCCTCCAATAAATAATTATATGATTTAAATATTTGTTAAAAAGAAATTTAAATTGGGATAGAAATCGTATCCTTACACAAATGATTTCTAACCTTTTTATGCCATGTATCATCTTTACGGCTATTATTTCTTGGGCAGGTCACTCAAGCCAGCCATTCTCTTAACTAATTTAGCCTATAGAAGGTTTAAATAAAAATACAATTATATTTAGTTACATAAAATTTATTATCATTAAATCATTCTTGGAGCATATTGCAATGAACAAAACATGTTTGTAACTTACAATGCAAAATGTATTTTATAAACTTTTATTGCCTCTTTTGAATTTACCTGTTTTTTACAATTTCCTGTATGTTTGGGTTTAGTTTTGAACAAGCAAGCAAGATTAAATTATTCAGGTGAATGTCAATTAATTTTGAACGATATTTAGTTTTAATCATATACATTAAAAATGATTGTTCACAAACATACACGTAGCCAAACCCAATGGTGTCACCAGGGGGTGGGGGGGAGGTCATAGCTTCTTAGGGACCCATCAGAACTCACTAAAGTTGATAGAAATAATAATTTAAGAAATGGGAGCAAGACATTTTGTTACATAAAATACCTCTAAAATTTTTTTTTCTCTGGCCAATGTTAAATTTCACTTCTAATCAGTTAAATTTTACTTCTAATCAGTTAAATTTCACTTCTAATCAGTTAAATTTCACTTCTAATCAGTTAAATTTTACTGCTAGCTTATCTATAATAAGTTTGTTTCAATCAAAAGGGTTAAATAATATTTATTGTTCCACAAAACATAACTCAATTGGGTGACTAGTTGAAAATACAAATGAGGATTTAAAAACCTTTTTGACAAAATATATAAACTAATAAGGGATACCAACAAGATAGAAATGTTCTAACAGTAAAAATTGCAGCTCTATTATAAATATTAATTTTCTTTTCATTTAACATTAAATAATAATAATAAACCTACAAGAGACTCTCAGTGCTAATTCATGCAAAGTGTAATCAAAAATCGGGAATTGAAATAAATTTCCAGAATTCAACATAGACTAGCAGAAAAGGAAATAATTTCATTATATTTGTCAAGTGCAATATTATACTGACGGTCGATAATTTCCATGTGCTTGTCTTGAGAATAGTGATTTAGGTTATCCAACATTAACCGAAAAGGGATTTGGGAAAAGTTCAATATTTTCCTTATCTTTCTCAAAACTATATTTTCTTATCTTGTTGCAAAGGAATCATGTAATACAGATATTAGGTTTTGTGCCCCCTAATTTGGAGCATTTTCAGATATTTTTCCATGTTCTTGCATTCGAGCAAATAGAAATAATTTGTTTTAAGAAAAATTATTAAAAAAACAAGAAAGATCAAACATGCATAAGGCATTGATTATGAAGCACTTTCCAACTAAAATGCAATTTTATTTAAAGATCTCTAAAATGCAATACATTCAACGCTGATATATTTTAAATTATCACAGTACTACAATAATTTATTATATTTGAAAAATTAAAACTTCATCGAAAAAAAAAAAGAATTTTATTGAAATGATGTCATTGAAATATAAATCGTATAGCTTTCTATGTAAAAATAATAAATATTTCGTTCATATCACTTTTATTCTAGACTCCAAAGCTAAATAATTTTGCGTTAAAAAAATTCAGCGATTCTTATACAACTCATCTTACAATCACTTGTTTACATTCTGCAACCATTAAAATTAGGTTTTGTTGTAGAAATAATCAAAAGTTTGATGATCATATAAACTAAAAAATATTGTAATTGCATTGGTACAGAATATAAATGCACAGAAAATATGCAAAAATAAAGTTACTTTAGGACAAATGCAACTTTTTAAATGTAAATTTAAAAGAACTTTAAAAATCACGATTTTTACACTAGGGAAAAAGATGAATCGCCATATTTTATTTTGAAGTGGGTCACGTGATCTCTTCATATGATATGGGTGTAATTATTATTTTAATTTTTATTTAAAAGACTACCAAACATATTTTGCTAGAATTTTTTTTTATACATTTTATGGGATAATTTGAATATTTCCTAAAATTTTTGAAGCAATTTGTGAATTTTAACTTCTCTTAAAAAATGTTTGAAGAATAAGTTCCCCCTATAGGGTTCAATGCATTTCACTTTTTCAACCCAGGTTCAATCCAAAACTAATTGGGCAATATTCATTTATATTCTCATATGTCCCACAAACTGTCTCAACAACATACTAAAATATAATTTTGATAAAGTCATTTTTACTACAGTTATCTTGTGAATGGACAGACAGAATGAACAAAGTCATAAACACTTTTCAACTATGCTGTAAAGTGTTAAAAGCAAAATGGTAGTAATGAAAGATGGTACAAAAGATGCCAATATTGGAGAAAGAAAAAAAAATCAGTCCCTTGTAAATATAAATTTCCAACAACATAAACTGTTCCGATGCCCCATTATATCTGTAGAAAATGAGAGATCCCACAGTCAGTCTTCATACTTGAAAAGTGAGCACTCATTTGGGAGTTCACCATTCTCTTTCAATTGCTTATATAGCCAAATGCTTATGCCATTTTCTTCCAAAAAATTATGTAGGCTTCAAAATCTTTCCAGAGTTTTTCCTTATGAAAGTTAGTGTACATTACATGGAAGAAGTGCCCTTTCTGTTTGCAATATTGCACTATTAAAACTAATTTAATATGTTGCAAAAATTTCTTATGTTACCATAAATTAAATGTACTTCTCCCCCACACAAAAACTATATTTCTGTGTTCCACACAACATACATCAGCATCCCACTAAGTGGCAGACATGTTGCAGGTTGGCTAGCACCCCCTTATACTGTGCTTGTACTTACTCTCTACATGCTAGTTCATTGTATTAAAATGTGTTGCATAACTTGGATATTAAAACATAATTTTCATTGAAAAATACTCCAATATTATGTCTTCTTGAAAATCATTAAAATATAATTTCCTACATTTTGCATTTTAAAAGAATATTTTCACACTTGTTTCTAGCTCTCAAACATACCATATCTAAAAAATATACAATTCACATAAACATATACATTTGAAATTTGTTAAGAATAGCTTTTAAAATATTTTTTTAACATTTTTTATTTAAAGTATGTCTATATGTTTTACAGGAAATTACAGAAACGAGAATGGTGAAAGAGACTGAAATTTCTGAATTAAATAATCAGTTAGCAGAAAACTATGAACAGAAGCTTGCCGATACTTTACGAGAACTAAGGGAACAATATGAAACTCAAATGCGTATAAACAAAGATGAAATAGAAACACTGTATGAAACTAAAGTAAGTAATCTTCATTCAATTTTACTGTATTTTTACTTTCTCTTAGAATAGAGAAAATATTGTTTTCAAAAAGTTTTTAAGTTTTAGATTTTGATGGTAATGCATGTTTTGAGATATCCTTTACACATTTCATGTGGAAATATGTTCATCAATGGAATGTGTGCATGATAACAAGAACAAATGCACATACACTATGTAGGGTTCTTACGATTTTTAGAAACCCCTCCTTTTTTTTCCCTTGATGGCTTTTAAAAGTACTTATTTTCCCTCAAAGATTCTAGAAATGTCATTTTTTCTTGTGGAAAAATAATAATTTAAAAAAAATATTATGGAGTATTAAATTAGTGTTTATTGCATGGTACATAGTCTGTAGTTGAAGAATGTAAACCATTAATGATGCAAAGCACAATTTAAAGTCTTGTTGCTATCCATATGTGATGGTCACTACTGATAACGATTTATATTTCATTGCATGTTTAAAAAAATGATATAATGTTCAAGGAAGGTAAGTCTACAGATTGCTATTGAATGTTATCCAGCAAAATTATCTTATGTGTTAAAATTAATACACTACACAGGGTTAATGTCTTATCTTCTTAAAACAATAAATTAGTCTTGGTTACTTAATGTGCATACATTGAAGTTTGGAAGTCTTTTACAAGTGCAAATTTTTTCCTTTGTATTATAAAAAAAAGAAGCACCCGAATTTAAATGAGAGTGCAGAATTGTCAGAAGGTTAATAACATGTAATAGCAAAAAGTAACTGATAAGATTTGAATTCCAACTATTGAATGAATCGAAAACTCAGGTCACTCGACTCGCCCTAAGGCTTGAGCAACAAATTGAGTGGCCGGGACTATTGAATGAGTGACATGTTCTAGCCGTTGAACTTGTGTCTTATTTTCCTACTTGTTCTTATTACTTTTATTTGGAAGCCCATATAGACTTTACTTTCAACTATTATATATCAGCAGTTCATTTTTTTACTATATTTTCATCACCCCTAAAATAATACAGTAAACTTTCGTTAATCTGACATCCATTGATTCAGCCCTCTCGAATGGCATTCATCTGTTCGGCTGTATTGAGGTATATTTATTGTAATAGACTAAATGATTTTATATGCAGGTTTTGTTTATTAAAAATTAATTTTAATGTTTATTACATACTGTACAGTGTAATACACTCTGTGTAACATTTTAGAAAGGAAATATCACATTTATTTCCAGTTATTTTATTTTAAATTGATTTTCTAATTTTACCCTACTTTACTTTGTATCTGATAATTCCACACCGATGCTGCAGTCCCTAGTTGCTGGATTGTTGAAAGTTTACTGTATTAATATATGGCATATTTCAGTTGTGATGTATTGTATTTTTATTATGAAAATATATAAAGTAGTTAGAATTTGTTAATTCTTTCTGACTCAGTTTTATAAATTCGTACATAAACCATGGTTGCCTGGGTTTAAGGTAGAGATGTGGATTTTCTCGTGAAAATTTTCCCGGAAGATATTCCGCAGTGGAAAAATTTTCAGAAAATTTTGCAATTATTCTCTATATTACATTTCAACTGGAATATATTCAGTGACTTCTAAAAGTATTTGTTCTTATATTACAGTTACAGTTAAACATATATTATATAACAAGGCTAAAAAAAAAAAGGTTTAAATCTAGAAATATATAAAAAGTTCTATGCATGAAAATTTTTTGTATCTGTATAGTTTTTGTATCTATATATTTCAGTTAACAACTACAATTTTTTTATTTTCCTTAAATAAGCTTGCTTTTGAGTACTTATAAAAAAATTCTATTTCCTATATAATAATGTTTTATCTTCCAAATTCCAATTCTAAAGCATGGCACAAAAGGAATAACATGAGAAATAATTTTAAATTGTTAAACCTTATCAGAATCATAAATAATTTACTATTTATTATAGGTATAAAAAATAGATAAAATATAATATTCTAAAAAAAAATTAAAAACCGATTATAATTGAAACATACATTAAATATTATATTGCATTTCCTTCAATATCTACTTATAATTCAAAAGCAAATATCTTAAAAAAAAATCAAAATTAAAAATAAATGACTAGTTTATTATATGCACAAAAATAAATTATTAAATATATAAACATATTATATGGCAAAGAAAGAATAAAACAAAAAAAAAAAAATGCTTGTGCAGTTTTAAAAATATATTATTTTATATAATATTTAAAATTGTTTAAAAAATACCTGCTTGTAATTGAATGAGTGAGTATCATGAGAAAGAAGCGACAATTTGCAAGATGAGTTAAGAACATATTTAGTTCCTATTAAATAGGGTTGCACCGAATATTCGGTTGGTATTCGGTATACTGCCTATTCGGCAGTCAAACCGAATATTCGGTTCGGCCGAATACTTTAATATTCGGCCAAACCGAATAGTAAGAAAAATTTTAAACATTCGATAATTGGTAAAGCACATATTTTTATACAATGAATGAAAGTTATAGTATCATAGTGCAAAATTAGTTCAAATTGTTACTTACCAATATTATCGTATTTAAAATAATTTTAATGTAAAAGTAAACAATCTGATATTAAATTCTGTTGTTTTTTCAATTTTTCTTAAATCTTATCACACCTTAACCTTACTAACTCGTTTAAATATGAAGCAGTAACCAGAAAATAAAACTCATAATATTACGTGTTCAAAAATATAACGGTTAATTTTTTATAAAATATGCAGCTAAAAAAAATCAATTATCATTTCACCAATATTAAAAAAAGGTGAAGGTGATTAATATATAAAAAAAACCCAATTTGATGAATATTCAATTTTGCAGTATTTTAATTTCGATAGAGATAGAGAAGATACTGAGGATGCCAGATGCCATAGGTGTTCCTTTGTATCCATTAAAATGTGTCAAGTAAGATAACCAAAGAATTTCTCTCTGTGTGTAGTTAACCCTTCTAATTTCTTTCATGATTTCTAAAGAGAAGATTACTTTGTTGAGTCTTTTGTCACAGGGTGTAACTGTTTAGTTATCTATCAGTATCTACTCTGTTGTAGTTTGTTGTAACAACAACTTAAAAAAGAATGGCTAGACATTCTGGCAATGTATCTATCCTTTGCACTTTAAAAAGAAAAATGATTTGACTATGTTTGAATTTGACTGCTCAGTTTCAATTCTGATAAAATTATTTATTAATTACATTACAGAAGAGACTAAGATAGCAAAAATTCACTTGAATAAATTGTAATTCTAATTTGTAATGATATTTTAAGCAACTTGGGTTTGTATTTGCATGTAAGGTAAATGCAAGATTCTCTATAACATAACATAACATGAAGCCATGATTATCACATATCAGAATCTAACTATCAATTATCAATTTAGGCAGATAAACACAAAACAAATTAAGTACTATATTAATTTGCTTTTGAAATGATTTATTTCATTTTTTATTTATTTTAAATTAATAATTATACTTAATGTAAATGCAAACAAATTTAGGATGTTAAATGTAAATGCATTTAAAAAAGGCACAAAATAGAAACATTTTCTATTTTAAATTGGCATAAAATAGAAAAATTACCTTTAAAAAAATTTAAACGAATATTCGGTATTCGGCCGAATATTCGGTTAGAATTTTAACCGAATATTCGGTATTCGGCAAAATATGGTATTCGGTGCAACCCTACTATTAAAGCATTTTTCCCTCAGCAGAACCTGCGAAAACATTCCTTTTTTTTTTTTTTTTTTTTTTTTTGTATTTTTATAAATTTTAAAGAATTTAATAGTACTGACTACTAATAGGCTTTTTTTCTCAAAGTGAGTAAAATGTCACTTGTACCCTTTTGTCATTATTTTCTTTCTTTAAAATAAAGTGGACATACATGCATTTCTTCCCCGCTTTCGTACATTTTCCTTTTTCAGAATTAGAAAACTCAACGATCAAAAATTTTTTATAAAGCTACTTGCTTTTCAGAAAAGCAGTTTGGAAAGAATATTACATTCTATTTTCAGATTAATTAAAAAAGAAAATAAAGAGTAGAAAATTTTCCGGAAAAACAAAGCGGAATAGCCCTTTTCCAGAAAATTTTCTGACCCACATGTCTAGTTTAAGGCAATCCAGTTTTCACCAGTGAGTTTCTTAAAAAAAAAAAAGAAAGGAAAAAAAAAAAGAAAAGAAACAAAAATGTAAATTGTATTGCTGTTTAAAAATGTCAAATTATTTAATGTGTTTAGGGATATAATTGGTTAATAACTTTAAAGAAATTATTAAATAAACCTGTTCCTAATATTTTAAAAACAATTTTTACCCATTACAAAACAGTCCCCCTCCGCTAAAATTAACCCAATAAAATTTACCTGTTTGGATTTTCTTGAAAAATGTAAAGCAGGTTTTAGCCAATTCTAATACTTTATTAATACTAGATTATTAACGTTTGTAAATGTCCGGTATAGTGATTTTCATTCCAAGATGTTAGTAATTTTTTTCTCGTTTAGATTGCAGATTTACAAAGGAAGTTGGACCGCAATGCTGATTTCTCTACATCGTATAGAGATGAATTGAGGACACTGAAAAATAAAGTGGACAGTTTGAGTTCCAAGAATTCCAATTTAGAAAATACGGTAAATGATATTTTGTAATTCTTTAGTGCATTAATTTTTTAAGGCATAAATTCATTATTGTTTTTCAAAGAGATATCATCTCTTAGTATCTATCCCTCTCTCTCTTTCTTTTTATCTCTAATTGGGCTGACTTAACATAAGCATGGGCCTAGGGCCAAAAACTGTTTTGGGACCCCCTCAAACAAGGATAAAAAATGCTAGAATAGTTATTTATTATATTTTTCTCTTTCTGTAAATATAATAGAATGACAAAATACTAATAAACAGAAAATATTATGCACTAGAAAATATTTTGTTTTCTATCAGGAAAATTGAAAAAATAAAAAGATTTAAAAAAAAAAAAAAAAGTCATTTCTTACTTGGTGGACCGATACCACTCCATAGCTGCCAACTCTACAGGTTTTCCCGGGAAACTCGATTTTTGATGATTTCTCCCAGTTTCGTGATTTTTAATGAGAATCTTCCTGTTTTTGCTAATTTTATTAAAATTCCCTAATATTAGGGATTTTTCACTAAATTAATTTTCTGTTAAATGAAATTTCGATCGAACGTGCAGCCGCGATTTTGTTTCTTCCATGCATGAAGCTAGTACTAGTACTAAGTTGCATCATTTTCTCTTTATTGATGGATACTGTTACAAATAAGTGTGATTTCGTGTATATATAGATTAAATTGCCATGTAATGTTGAAACATCCTTTTCCATTCATGTTTAATTTCAAATTATGTGAATGAAAAATACCCAATATTCATTTCTTTGTAGTACATTTCATTATTAATTAATATTTTCATAAAATATTGATTATTTTTAAGTGTAGTTTTGCGGGTTCTTGCATTCTTGTGCGATGTTGAAACATCCTTTTCCATCCATGTTTAGTTTCAAATTATGTGAATTAAATGCACAACATTTATTTCTTTGCAGTATGTTTTATTATTACTTACTATTTTTGTAAAATATTTATTATTTTTTAAGTATAATTTCATGTGTATGGAGTAAATTCCCATGTAATATTTAAAACATCCTTTTCCATCCGTCTTATTTTTTAGAAAATCCCAAATTAGTTAAACAATAATTTTACATTTTTGCAGTTTACATAAAAATGAAGGATTATTTTCTTTAAAATATGCTCAAAATGAGTAATTGCACAATGAAATCCCCCCCCCCCCTCCCCCTTATTTTCTAGGCAATAGAGTCCCAAACACACTAAATTACAATTTGAGAACTGAACATCTTTTGTTTCAGTGAGCCCCCTCTAAAATTTCTCTCTGTTTATGTCTGTTTTTTTACACTAACTATGAAAACATTTTTCTTATGCAGTAGGCATTTTCAATGTTATATGTATTTATTATTTTTTATGAGATGTAAAAAAATTCGTGACATTGAACAGGTATACTATATTTTGTGGTGCTTTATAAGTTCTGACTTATAAAGTGCCACAAAAAATGCTCACCGCACTATCTATTGAATTTTTATTCTTTAATGTTGGCAGGTATTCCACCCTATACTTTCTTACTTTCCTAATAAATTTCAATCACCATTCATTTGTTCACCAATATTGGTTTTATATCCCACAATTTCTTGCGAATTTCTAATAAATACAAACCCTTGTCTCTTAAAGTTTTTAAATTTGAAGAAAAAAAAAATATGCTTTTAATTTTTTCCCAATTTTGTGATGTCCTTTAGAAACTCATAATAGGAGCAATAACATGATTGTTAAGCAATCTTGGAAGAAATGTTTTTTCCACTCACAGAAAATGCTGTGTCAAGGATCCAACAAAGAAAAATTGTTGTTTTAAATCTGTTTCCCATAACATTGGTCCCCAAACTATAAAAAGTTTGCCCTACTGGAAAATATTACATTTTATTTGGAAGTACAATATTTGTTGTTTCTTATCCCACTTGACCGACAGCAACATCAGATCAAGTCCATGAACCCGTGAGTCTTCAGAAGATGCAGAACTACTGGAGTACTACTAACTCCTCTGGCATCCAGTACATGTCAAGGCATGGGCGGGAGAGGCCTGAGCCAAAGTGCACTTCAGGCAAAGGGGATAAACATACAATATTTTTTCCCCTTTAGCAAGATTAGAAAAAAAAAAAAAATTAAATTAAATTTTAGGAGGGGATTGTACCTTCTAATGAAATTTAAGGAATATCTGTTTGGGAGCCCCTCATGGTTGTAGGTGCCTGGGCTCTATGGCCCCACCTGGTAAAATGGCATTGTCTACATGTGATTAAAAAAAATGTTGGTAAAATGGCAGTGTCTACACATTCTGTGTAGACACTGCCACAGATTTTCCACCGAAAGCCGTCATCGTGATATTTCTATACTATGTATCAATATTTTTTCAAAAGCAAAAATCCTTTAATTAATTGCAGACTTGTTAAGATTCGATTCAGTTTTAGGCAGGGTCTGATAGTAATTCTCTGAGACCCATAGCAAAGAAGTCAATGCAGCAATAAATATTATCGAACTGGACATCTTCAATGTCATATTAATGATGACACATGGTAGATTTCTTGAAGGCAGGCAGCATAGCTACCATTTCCTTTCAGTTTCGGATTTTAGTTCACCTACATTACATAGAAGTTAAGAGCTTGATTTCTTTTTTACCCTACAACTAGCATTTGCTATTCATATGAAAACAATTTTACAGTAAAGATTTCTCTACAATTTGCCATATCTGAAGTAAATAATTAGTAATAGCAAGTGTAAAAAACAAATTACGTTTGCTCAAAGGAATTGCTAAAAGTTTTTTAATTTAATAAATAAACTTTAATATTGCTAATTAAGGTTATTTCATTTTTTGTGTAAAAATGTGTATTGTAATTTAAATACAAAAACAAAAGGGCACAGTAGCAACTGTGCCACGACCTAAAATGTAGAACTACTTCAACTGTCACAATTTCTTGGCACTATCTTAACATTTGGATATATGGCATCAATTCTCCATCTGTTCTTGCTGTCTGGGCAGCCAGTCTCCATCTGTTCTTGCGGTCTATGCAGTTGAAATGAAAGGTTGTGGCTTGGGTGAGTCGAACGTAGGTAAAGCACTTCCTGGCATGTGAACTTTTAATATTCTCCCATGACTTTTCGACTGATAACTTCCCAAGCCTTTTCGGATTCCTTACATTCTCTTCTAACTGTTCAACTTTTGTTGTTTCTTTTAGTAATTTTTCCTGGATTTTCGTGTGATTTTAAAATTTTTGTTGCCAGATTGTTTTTGTCTTGGAATTTTTTTTTTTTTTTAAATCCATTTTGTTTTGGTTTATTGCATACACTCATTGGCTTTAGCTGTCAGCTATAGAATGCAGGGCTGATGTCTTTGTTATCATAATCTATTCACTAGTTATCAACCTTGAAATAGCATAAGTGAAACAAAATCATGCAAAATTTGACTTAACTTTCCAATACTATTGTATCAAAGGATTTTTGGGTGGAGGGCTGAAACTTGTTCTGTTATAAATAGAACTCTATGAATTACCTAATGATGTATTATATATTACTTTACGATTATTAGTTTCAAGGATATAAACATTTAAAGTGTGACAAGTTTTCATTGCATCCTTGCCCCCGATGTTACCCCCTGCCCAGCAGAGGTACTGACGTAGTTCTATGTCAAGAAACTGTCTTTTCGTTAGTTTAAACCCATCTCTCTGGCGTTCCCTATTCCTTTTTCCTTTCTGCGCTTTAGTTGAAGCCATTCTCAGTATTGCATTCTGATTCATATGAAGAATAAGTACCATCCATCTCAGTTTAATTCCTTCTTGAATTGGCTTTATGTTGGTTTTACTCATAACTTGCAGTTTGAAATAATATGTGTAATCAATCTTCATAGAGGTTTGACATATAGCAAGTTTTTTCCTGTCTCAGCTGCAACTATTAGCTATTCCATGCTGACTAGTACATTAAGAAGTACAAATCATCTTATCTGCCGTGAGAGCATGATTCAAACTTTGAAATATTCCCTATAATAGGTTCTGTGGCTATGAACTTGTGTATTGCAGCCTTGTATAGCCTGAGACCTCTAAGAAGTTTTATGTTGGATGTGTAGTAAAACTGAATTTGTCTGTCTTTACAAAATTGTAGCACATAACAAGACTTCTTAATGTTATTGTAAGTAATGGCTTCTATGGAGATGAATGTACAAATTGTGGGAAGCCATTTCATGCATGCTGTTATCTGCAATGAAAGTGTGATATTAATTTCAATCTTGGGAAACAATTGCAATTCATTCTTGCATGCAATTAAATTTTATTTTCAGTACCTCTATATTAGATGTCATCATTAGTTTACCCTTTTCTCCTGTTTAGAATATATCACTGATGAACAGAATTAAGGACTTAGAAAAGATGCTGGAGCAAGAACGAGAATGGCACGGTGAAGCTCTTCGCTCAAAAGATGAAGAAATCCGAAGCTTAAGAGATGAAATTGATAGGCAGCTTTCAGAGTACAGAGATTTATTGGATATTAAGGTTGCACTAGATTTAGAAATAGCTGCTTATAGGAAATTGCTTGAGGGTGAAGAAGTTAGGTAATTTAAAAACATTATTAAAATTATTTATATTTCTATTTATTTTTACATTGTAATTATTTCATTTAATTTTACTTATATTTATTAATATATTATAATTATATTTTTTTCTTACTAAAAGGAAGTATTGTTTCTATGCTGAAAATTTTGAAAATAATATCAAAACTGAAAATGTAGACTTTTTATGAAATGTGGAGAAAAATCAAAGTAATTAAATAATACTTCCTAAGAATGGACACTTCATATATATTTGCTAAAAAATGCTCAATTATTTGCTATATGCAAACCAAGACTAATGACATATTAAGTTTTTTTTGCAAGTTTGCGCCACATAGCCATTTTGGCAACCATTGTAGGTATTATCCATTCCATGAAACTGATCAATAATTGTTATCTGTAATGGGAGCATGAGCATATCTTTGGGAAATCACCCTGTAAATAGGTTCTGTGAGTGTGAACTTGGCCATTGCTGGCTCTTGCAACCTAAGCTCAACCTGTAAGAAATTTGATATGAGCCATATGGTAGTACTAAACTTGTTGGTTAGATTCACAAAATTGCGGCACATAGCAAGTTTTCTTACTGTCATTACAGAAATTAGCTAATCTGTACTAACAAGCAAGCATATAAAAAGTGCAAAACCACTTCATGCATGCTATTATTAACAATGGGAATCCAACATAAGAGTAGTAAATTATTGGGAATTATTAAAGTTATTTTTTTTTCTTAATTTTTGCTAGATTGAAATATTTTCTTACAAAAAAGCCCTGTGATAAAAATCTGGCCTAAACCCTGATAGATATTTATTTTTAATGCTTCTTGTATTGGATGAATACTAAGGATGAATACTATCAAACATTTGCATGGTGGTTTTTATCAGACAAATGTTTAATGTTCAATGAGCAAATTTTTTGTTTTGAATAATGTTTTGCTTTATGAACACTATTACGTGTTAAATTCTTGAACAGTGTTTTTTATTTATCGAATGAAATGTTTTGTTTGAACATAGATTTGTTTTACATATGGTTCAACAGAAACCTGGCATCTGAAAACTTTTAATATTTTGTTTAAAATATGAAATTCTTTAAAGATTCACATTCTTCCTCTTATGTATTTAAAAAATATTTCTTATTGCCATATATTTATAAGTTTTTATTGTACAAGAATCTTTAGAAAGTTCCTCAAGTTTACTTCCTCCTTTGTTCATTCAGATCTACAGGTGCCTGGTCCAAATTCAAGTGGTGGTGGTAATGTGTGTGTGTGTGTGTGGGGGGGGGGGGGCAATATGCATGGATATTTGTGGTAATGCAGAACTTGTTTTACATTGTAGATCTTCATCAAAGTAACCCATGTGTGCAAAGAGTGACACTTTTTTGAATGTATAGAAATTATTTACTTTTTTGAATTTATAGAAATTAAAAAGTCCTTTTTTCCCACCTTTGAAAAAATTTATTTCTTAAAAGAAAGTATTAATTTTATGTTATAAACATATTTCGGCCATATTGAAAATATTTTATGACATAATAGAACTATAATATTTTTCTTCAAGCAAGATTGCTCACAAAATTAATAATGTTGGCTGGTTCTTAAGGCAAGAAACAACCTTCATAATCAAGACAAACAAGAAGCACAACTTTCACTCGTCAGACCTAGATCAGCAATTAATATTAGAGCAACTGACGTTCAATCAAACTTCATTATTAATAATGTTCTTTCTTCTCTTTTGTTTGAAAATATCTGGTTTAATTTTTCGATATTGTTCGCTTTCTTCTATTTTGATAATTTTTTATCTGTTCTGTGAATTCCCCCCCCCCCCCCTGCCTCCACATCCAATGAATTTGTTGATAAAATTAGTTCTTTTAATCTCGCAAACCAGTTAGTTCCTTCATTTTCTGGTTTACTTATTTTTTGTTTTTATGTAGAAGCTTATATTTTCTGTTTCTGACTCATGTAACTTCCGAAACTGGTGTTTGACATTTATTTTCCTCTTTGGTATTTTATTGTTCATTTATAGTGTCTTACTACTTGTTCCATCTTCCATGGTTTTTACCTCTTTTTAATCTTCTTTTCACAGTTGGTAATCCCCGTATATCTGCTTTAGATACGTTTGCTGTTTTAATACCATTTGTGATCTAGCTCTTATGACTGAAAGTTGTGCTTCTTGTTTCTCCTGATGAAGAAGGCTTCTTTTGCATTCGAAACCAGTTGATACTATTTATTAATTTTGTGTTACATGTTGCTTTTAAATGAAGTTTTTATAGTTTTATTACATTCGCAGCTGTTTGGCTGTGCATGTTTTAAAAGTTACTTATTACAATATTATTTTTATCATTCTGACAACATATCTTTAATTTATGTAACCAGTCTTTTGCCAAAAAACTTTAAATCAAATGTGTAACAAAGCTAGGTTGTGAAAATAACTTAATTTGAATAAATAAAATTGAAAATGACTTATGTCTTCTGAATGCTAATTTGCTTTTTTTCAAAATTTTTTAAATATTTTGCATTAAGAAACAGACTTTTTTTTACACATTTAAGTTATTGAACTGAATTATGCCTTAAACTTTTTCTCTTTAAAATTGAATTAACATTATCGGTGAGCATAAATACAGAAAAATTGCTTAAATTAGAATAAATACTAAAACTCATTTATACATTCTAATCCAATATCAAGACATGATCATTTGAAAAAAAAGAAAAATACTATTTTGAAACAGTACTTACCTCTAATTACACGCAGAAATCCATCTATCCATCTGATAGACATTTTATTAAAAAAAAAATGGACAATTCATGCGGATGAATTTATTTTACAGTTGAAAGGTGAATCATGTGATAACTCATCGTATGCTGTCATCTGTATTTCCTCCAATAGAATTTTGTAATTTAGTTGAAAACAACTGATGGGCATAAATGGGTTAATAAAAGAATAATGCAGAGAATTTGTGGTATTGAGCTTTTGCTGAATACATTTTGTATTTCCTTCATTTTTCTTAATACTTTTGAAAACGGGATGTGAGTAATAACATACAATATGCATATGTATTTCCATTTCGCTTTTTGTAGTTGCCAAATATTTAAGAGTATCTCAGCCTGGCCACTAAACTAACTTGATCTATGCTATTTGTAAAAATCAACACATGTTTCAATTATTACTTATTTTATAAATTGTATATTCTTTTCCTTATCTAATATAAATTTTATAAATATTGCAATTAAATTTTCAGGTTGAATATAAGCCCTTCAAATTCACGTGCTAGTAGTCCACAATCTATGCGGTCGACACCTTTGAGAGGGCATAAACGTCGACGTGTATTGACTGACTCGGAAAGGACCAGCTTGGGTACTCAAGTGTCTTCGAAGGCATCTGGAGACATTACTGTTTCAGATCATGATATGATCGGAAAATTTGTCAAGATCCATAATAAAGGAAAGCATGTAAGCAACCTGTTTTCAATATTTTATTTCTCTTGGTAAATTTTAAAACAAATAAAAGCAAAAAAACAAACATTGTTTTTAAAATATCCCCTTCTGTTATTTGTTTGTAACTTAAATGTATGAAATACTTAAGTGTTCAAAATCACAATGACATACCAAATTTGGACTTTCTGACTTCTCGAGTTATTATCCCAAGATAAGTACATTCGTATGGTGGTCCCAAGATGGGCTAGTTCAGTAAGGTTGAAAATATACCACAGAGGATTAAAATATACCACAAAAAACAACATACTAAATATGGACTTAGCTACATCAATTCTCAAGTTAATCTAAAAAATTTGTATATTCTATAGTGAGTCCAAAACAGGTTGTTCCGATACAGTTCAAAATCAAAAGAATTTAAAAGTACCACATAAGGCAACAACATACCAAATTTTGTGTTACTGTGATGATTGGAACCTGATTAGTTAGGGCCCTGCCTCGAAAATTTGAGTCTCATTAACAAACAGACAGACATCAGCTGAAGTTGTAATAAAGGGTTGTAAAAAGCAGGATTTTCCTGAAAATTTTCACTTTCAAATTTTCTATGCTTAAGGTTGTTGAACTAATTAAAGCACATAACTTATTCTTCTACAGAAATAACATTGAACAAGCAATTTTTTTCTGAAGTATTTGAAAAGATTATATGATGCAACACTTTTTTTTTTATTAGTTAAATGCATTAATGAGGCAGATGATTTTATTTTTATTTATCTGATTTAAATAACAGAAATGATAGATAAATTTAATAAATGGACAGTATTATATTTGGATTGTGTTTTATTTGTTGCAGCTACAGAGTAAAATGGCTGTTATAGATAATTTCCTAAGTCATTTTTGTAGTTTTGTAGCGAGTTAAAAAAAATGACAAGAAATACAGATAAAGCCATACCTTTTGCTCATTTTCCTTTAAGATCTCCTGATGCGTCGCTAATGGATTATTAAAACGAAAACTTTCTAAAAACAGACTTAAAACAGTGGATGTGCTATGTGAAATTGTGAAAGAATAAAATATCACACATAACTTTAAGAAAAGCTCTCTTATCTTTGAAATTAAGATGTAGAATGATTGTCCAGTGAAAGGGCCATTAGATAGAACATTTAAGACATAAATATTGTTACTTCAAATCTTAATATTGCTGTATGTTTGTTCTAAAGACATGTAAATAGCCTCTGTGTATATTCAGTAAATGGTCTTAATTTAAATTCCACTTTTTAATGGTCAATTAATTCTTCAGTTCAAGAACTCTTGTTTAAAAGAAATTATGAAAATAGTCTGAATAGGTTCTAAAAACTACCTGGAGATAAAAATGTTGTCTGTACTTAAATATATAAATCTTTTTTAAATATATTGGGGAATGAATGCATGTATTGCCTGTACCATTTTTCTTATCAAGTTTAATTTTCGCAGGAAGTGTCTTTAGGCAGTTGGCAGTTGGTCCAAAAGGGTGAAGGAGCTGAAGTAACCTACAAATTCCCTAGAGCAGCTGTTATTAAACCCAACGCAACAGTTACAGTATGTTATTTTCTTCTTTTGGATATAAACTTCTTAATTTCTGTTTCATTTTATTGTACTTGAAGTTTGCAATATTTTTGTTCTATAAATATGAAAAGTATGTTAAATTAATAATTACTGTTAAAAATGAATTTTACTAACTAGTTATTAAAATATGAAAGATTATGGATTAAAGCATTTCAATGTCATGCCAAAAAGAATAGCTAAGTACAAACTTATGTTTGAGTATATAGTAATAACTCATATCACATATATGCAGGGGTATTACAAAAATATTACACAAATGAATATTTCTTGAATGATTGGTTATAGACCCATGATTCCAATTTAAGAAAAGATTTAATTAAGGAAAACTAACATCATATTCATATTTTGATTGTGTGACTTCTCATGAGCCCCCCCCCTCCCCCCCTAATTTTTTCAATCATAAATATATTTTCCATAACCCAACTAGTCAAACAAAATGTTTTATTGTCATGTAATCAGAATTATCTAAGATATCATTAATTGAAAAGTTTATAGTGAATAATTGGGGGTTGTATACAACTTTTACTAAAGATAGGTACGTAAGTTGTTTTCGGATGGAAATTTCATCTAACAAAATTCAATTTTTGTACAACCCCATAAATCTATGTTTTTGCTGTTTCCTTTCATCGATTCAAAGTGCTGAAAGTCCTGCAATTTTTTACAGCCAATTTTGTTCATTAGAGAACTAATTGTTTTGTCCAAAATATTTTTAACTGAATAAAGCATAGGTACATTTATACCTTTCTATACGGCCAAGATACATTCTTGGAAAGTGAGCTGTAAAGTAAAATGATGTATAACTAATCATTTATTTCCATATAAAGCCATACAAATTTCATAGCATCCTTTCCAAATTTATAAGAAAAAAAATTAGAAAATCACTATGTATGGTTGAAAATGCCTTTTTTTTTGTTTCTGTTTCTTTTTCATTTTCAAATATTATTTACATCGGTTTTTAATAAAAACTGGCCTTTTCCCCTCAAAGACTGGATTCTTTTTAATACTATTTGTGAAACACTTTAAATATTTATAATACATACATACTAGGGTTCCACCGAATATTCAGTTGGTATTCGGTATACTGCCTATTCGGCAATCAAACCGAATATTCGGTTTGGCCGAATACTTTAATATTCGGCCGAACCGAATAGTAATAAAAATTAAAAATATTCTACAATTGGTAAAGCACATTTTTTTATACAATGAATAAAAGTTATAGTTTTATAGTACAAAATTAATTCAAATTGTTATTTACCAATATTATCGCATTTAAAATAATTTTAATGTAAAAGAGAACACTCTGGTATTCAATTTTGTTGTTTTTTCCATTTTTCTTAAATCTTATCACACCTTAACCTTACTAACTCGTTTAAATATGAAACAGTAATCAGAAAATAAGACTCATAATATTACGTGTTCAAAAGTATAACGGTTAATTTTTTATAAAATATGCAGCTAAAAAAAAAATTAATTATCATTTCACCAATATTAAAAACTCTGATGTGGACAGCCCATGACTTTCCCTGCAGACTCAAATTCATTTGTTCTTTATTTCTTTAATAATTCATTAAATTGAGTTTAATTGCACAATATAACACTGAATTTTTATTTTTAATTTAATTTCTGTTTTTATTAGGTAATTGGACATTTTTCCAAAAGTGAAAAATCTCAAATATCTCGAGAACGGTTAGTCCTAGAGTAATAGAGTTGTTCTTATTCTTTTCCTCATAAAAGATTAAGTATAAAACAAGCATTTAAGTGATATATTTGAACATACGTAGCTTTTTTTTAGATTTTGGCGATTTTTGAGGGCCATTTCGTAAAAAAAGGCAGGTTCTTTTCCGAATAATACCAGAATCTGAGCACCAAAGTATCACACAAGTAACTATCTACCAAATTTTGTGAAATTTGGTCAATTAGTATTTTAGCCAGAGTGGATACATGACATTTTTGCGGGCCATTTCGTAAAAAAAGGCAGGTTGTTCTTTTCCGATTAATACCAAAATCTATTCAGCACCAGAGTATCGTACAAGTAACTTATCTACCAAATTTTGTGAAATTTGGTCAATTAGTAATTTAGCTAGAGTGGATAAATGAAATTTTTACAGGTCATTTTGCAAAAAAAGGCGGGTTCTGTTTTTACAAATCGTACCAAAAACTAATCAACACCAGGGTTATACCCAAGTGACTTACCTAACAAATTTTATGAAATTCTGTCCATAAGTTTTTGAGTTAGAGTGCATACATACATTGCACACACACGCAGACAAACGGACACGCATACACACACACAGACGTCACGCTAAAAATAGTTTTTTCGTATTCTAGAGGTCTCGGAATGTGTAGATCCTTCTAAAACTTGAGTTGCGATTTTTTATATGATTCTAATACTTTCTCTATACATTACCATGTATTGCAGGGAAAGTAAAAAGTTATTTTTTCTCAGATTTAAAAACAAAATATATTAGGATTTCAAATGAAAAAATTGTTTTTATTTAAGTTTAATAAAAGTTTAATAATTGTTTTGAGTTTAATAAAATGTGTATATTTTGAATATTTATTTATTTTGGTGCAGGAAAGTAAATTATGTTTTGAAGGGAAAAAATGCTTTATTTTTTTTTCAAACAATCAACTCCCCCCCCCCCCCCAAGAAGGATGGTTAAAGTATACTCTTTTTTTTCTTCTGAGGTTGGCAAGTATATGTTGCATAAAATGGCTTATGAAATTCTTGAACATATTTTAGTAAAATCCAAATATAGTACAATTTTCCTTAATTTAAATTTTTGTTTGTAGTGTTTGGCTCTATAAATGTCATTTGTGTGGTTTTAATGTAAAAGGATGAATGTAAGTAATTGGTTTTTAGGTTTTAATAAAATATTCTTTTAAATTGCTCTTTCTTTATGTAATTTTTTTGTGTAGTTCTTATTGTTGTACCTTTTCAGGTTTGGAGTTCTGATTCTGGTACATCTCATAGTCCACCTCTAAACTTAGTTATGAAAAATCAGAAATGGTGTTCTTCAACTTCTATCGAGACTAAACTTATTAATAACAGCGGAGAGGTAATATTTTGTATTCTGTAACATTTTGTGTATGATAGTGAACATAATTGGATAGGTACATAATAGCCATTTTTTTAAAGAAGTCCTTCTTAATACATTACAGACTACTGCATGTATTGGATTTTAATGTTTTCAGTTGAATTTTGTGGATAGTTCTATGGGTTCTGTTAGCTATAAATTATTCGATGAGACAGAGAATAAAATACTATAAATTATTGGATGGGACAAGAAATAGACTATAAATTATTCAATGGTACAGGAAATAAAGACTATAAATGATTGGATGGGACAGGAAATAAAATACTATAACTTATGGGATGGGACAGGGAATAGAGACTATAAGTTATTGAATGGGACAGGGAATAGAAAGATTGTAAGATATTGGACGGGACAGGAAATAAAATACTAAATTATTGGATGGAACAGGAAATAAAGACTATAAGTTATTGGATAGGACATTAAATAAAAACTATAAATTATGGGATGGGACAGAAAATAATAAAAAGAAAAATATATACTTTTTACTTAAAGTTATGTAGTTTTTTTATTGTTAAGGGTTAAAGATTTTACAACTCTTAGGCAACTTATACAATCTTGTGTTATTTCTCTTTGTACAAACCAAAGTATGCTATGAAAGGCATTGTTATATTATATTATTTTATTGTAGGAAGTTGCTTCCAGAGAAACGCTTAAGGTGTCTGAAAGTTCAGAGATTCACTATACAGAAGAATAGTGAAGTCAACTAAAACCTATACTGCCTTTTTAACAGGTACTTTAATATTACAATTTGAAACTGAGAATGCTGGGATACATTCTTTGTATTTATTTGTTAGTAATTCTTAAATATTGTAGTATAGTCAAGTCAAACTCATTTCAAAGAATAGTTGGTTTGTCACAAAAAGTATTTCAATATGCAAGGTGTTTCATTATCTGTGATGTTTTCAAATTGCTTATATGCATACACATTAACTTATGAAAATACTTCCTAATTCACTGTCACAATAGGTTCAATGTGTAGTTCAGTTAGAATTCATAAATAACTCACTCATGCTTTTAAATGAACTATTATGAAAGTATGTATTTATTGTCTATTTTCGTTTATCAATTGCTGTTAAAAAAAAGAAAAACATTTTTAATATGATAGAGTAAAACTTTGGAAAATACAGCGTATATACAAAAGTTAACTGGTCAACCAGTTTCTAAGGCAAAAAGCAGGCACACATCTCACAAATGAATATAATTTGGTACAGTTAGTACAATCAATGAGTACTGGAGCACTATTGATTGTACAATCAAATGTTCTAAAGACTTCTTTAGGTTTTGCATGAATTTTTGAAAAAAAAAGAAAAATTAAAAAAATTGCACCTTTAGTAATGATAAATAAAAATTCACTTCTGATTTTTTTTTATCGAACGAATGATATAAACTTCTTTTTAATGCTCGTATGAACTGTTTTCGAGATATTGCATGATTTTTTAATAGACTTCATCAATTCAACTTCTTAAACAGCTTTTGAATAAATTTCTTCAAATCATACATAATTTTTCATTAGGAAATGAATGAAACAAACTTTAGGGATACCAGCATTAACCATTCTGTTCCCCCCCCCCCCCCAAATTTATGAAAAATATACAAAAAATTAAAAATGTAAGTTTTATTCAATAGGTTCTTAATTTTTATATGCAATATTATGCAACAAATCTATTAACATCATCTGGTGGATGTATTTTGTTCCATTCATGCGAGAAGGTGACATAATTGCTGTTAATAGTTTTATATTTGGACGTAGAGGAATTTGCTAATAGGCATTCATTTCGTGGGGTATTAATTTAATGTCAATTGCATTTTGTTGAGTATGAATAAATCATTCTGTTTGAATCAGCAAGTTCCTAAAAATGTCCATTTTCAATTTATATAATATTAATTCAGTTCGTAAAATAGTGTGCTATGAATCTTGTGCATCATTATTTCACTACAAAAGAAGTAAAGTCATTGTGTTGTCTAGGAAAGTCGTGCTGCCCACATCAGCCCCTCCCCCCCATTTATTCTGGAAAATCCTTCACAACAGGAATTTGGAGGAAAGTTCCTTGCAGAAAGAGAGTTCCTCCTTCTTAAGCTATGAAGGAAAAAATTTGTTCCAAAAGCTGAGATTATTCCAACATTTTGCGTTCTTTTAACCAGGAAGTGTTTCTTATTGCAATGACTGGTTGTGGATTTGGACATATATAAATATTCTATTATTGGAAAATGCACTGGTTGTTGCCCGAGAGTTAAAGCAGGGATAAATTGAATTCATTAATCTAAAAAAAGTAACAAAATAAATAAAATGTTTTCATATAAATAACAGTGAAAAGTGCATACAATCTAAGAAGTAGTCATTGCATTATGTAGGGAAGCCGTGTGCTGCCCAGATCAGATTTTTTTGTATTATGCCATGTAATTTATATAATTTGTGTGCTTGTGTTTTACATAAACTTGACTCTTATACAATATTTTTTTTCATTTCAGATATTCTCCAGCCATCTCATTTTAATTTTGTGTGCAATACATTTTATATTTACCAAAATTGTTTATTCAAATTTACAATATTTCCTTCTATTGTTATGAAATTATAATTGGCATTTACATAGTGTTTATCTCAGGGAGTGTAGTATAATATTTAGTATATTTAATTTTTTTTACAAAATTTTAATAATTGATTTCAGTTAGACATTCTATCTTTGGAATTTAAATACCATCAAATTTCAGATAAAAGAGATCTAAAATTAATCGCTAAACTGTGCATATAGGGCAGATTATTAATATAATTGAAAAACATGTTAAGTTACGTATTAAATTCATAAATATGTTAATATGAAGTATTGCAATTTGAGAGTTTAAAAAATTGGTATTGGCTGAAATTTTGTCGATGGCCTCTTTGCCTTTCATGTTTCAAGTATCGTGTTTTATTATATTTATGGAAGCTGTTTTTTATTAGTGAGGTATAAAGGATAAATACATGAAAAAAAAATTAAATAAGGAATTTGATTCTTTA
The DNA here is from genome assembly GCA_951213105.1 of Amaurobius ferox. NCBI lineage: Eukaryota > Metazoa > Arthropoda > Arachnida > Araneae > Amaurobiidae > Amaurobius > Amaurobius ferox. The sequence goes on along the minus strand of OX578138.1, from coordinate 10,184,154 downwards.
TTAAAAAAAGAACAAAAAAAAAAAGGGTGTTTCAGAAACATTGATCAGGTTTACAATTTTTTAATGATTAGTGCTAGATACATAGTTTCAACCGAAAAATTGTTTTAAATTGTAAAAAAAGTTTGTCTAAAATATTTTCAAAACTGAGGGAGGTATTTGTATATGACATCTATCTATCTTACATCTATCTATCTTTTTATATGGCTCTTTTAAGGAAAAATGTTTATAAACTTCAATGTAATAATTAACTAGTTTGCCATTTATACCAAAAACAAAATTCCTCACATGCACCAAAAAACCATGTTTCAAGCAACTTTTGAAATAATGTAGGGACCAACCACAATTATAAAACTTCATGGGATTTGTGTACTTGTCTTTGCTGTAAACGACTATTGAATTTATATACAGACTCCACAAATTTGTCTTATGAATATCATTATAAGTTTTTCACTTAGAACAATTTTTTTAATGGACTCCTGTTTTTATGCAATTTTTCATATCAATAATTGGAACTTTCTTCACTAAGGTAGCTATATAAAAAGTTATTTTTTGTATTATGTTAATATGTTACTCAGTTTCTGAAAATAATTTAATATAATTCTTATGATTTAAAACAATTTTCCAGTTTGAAGTATTTAGCACTAATGATTAACACCCTGTATATAAATTTCATTTACTTAAAACTCCATTATTCCTGTTTTCCAGAATAATAAAATATTTGAGTTCCTGTATAAAACATTGAACTTATAAGTGAAAATAATGACGTTTAAACATTGTTAAACAATTTGATGCTTATCATAAATAGCATGCTTTTTCAATTTATTTTCAATTTCAGCATTTTTTATCATCTAATCCTCAGCTCAGGATTTCGGAAAGAGAAAAGCTGAGTCACTTATTTTCTTGTATTGCATTTAACACAAATTTCAAGTGTATTTTGTGGTAATAATTTTGCTTTATCCATTTTTGTGTTTAATTTACTTGCCATGACTTTTTTACTGGTACTTATGTATTAGTTGACCCTCTTTCAAACATATTTCGGATTATTGATTTTCCACTAAATATAAAATAGCTATTTACATTAAATGAGCTCCCTACCAAATGATTAAATAAAACTTCAATTTTTCTATTGAACTATTAATATTAGAGATGGGCAAATAGTACTTTTCTCAAATTCAAATATTAACTAGATTTCAAAATTCCAATATCCTGAATAGTTATTTCAAATTGTCAATAAATTTTATTTATATTTATTAAATATTATTTGTAATTATTTGTAGATAAATTAATAAAGTCTGAAATAAGAAATTAAAAATTGTAATTAAACCACATTAATTTAGGAATGAAATTTTTTATTTTAAATTTTGATTATTTTACAGCAGCTTTTCATTGTAGGTGGTCTTAACTACAGTAATTGAATTTTTATAAATGCTTCTCAAGTACTTCAGATTTTATTTTAAGAAAACAAGCATCTGAACATGTTCAGGATCTAGTCTACTTCTATTTTGTCACAAATTAAATCTGAGGTGCTGAAGAATCGCCTTTAAAAAACTATTGACATTGACATGGTTAAATACTTTAAAGATACTTTTTTCAACCGAGGATACAGACTGTTCTTTTTTCACTTGGTAGAGGCAAACTTTCTTTTGAGTACTTTAAAATTTCTTATGAAGTATTCTAATTTTTTTATTCATAAACCTTCTGTTAATCATAATGCAATACTTGAGGTATTTGAATTTCACTGAGTTACTTTATACTCAAGACCTCGAATCTAAAATATTTTTCTAATATTTGAATATTCATGGATAGAATTTGCCCTCTCTAATTAAGCATTTCAGGCTGTGCAAGATTGATTGCTAAGTTACAACATTGATAAATGGTGCACAAGTAATGCATAAGTGCTATGTGCTTTAAAGTATTATTCATTTACATATGTGAAGCTTTTATTTGTGCCATGTTTAATAATAAATAAAGCTATATGTTTATAAACAAGAGAATATATAAGGTATTTATATAAGTTTCTGTACACATAAAATGTTTTAATAGGTATTTAATTTTTCTCCTATACAATTTACATATCAATGTCTAAGTTTTTTTTTTTTTGTTTTATCTTTGGTATTGCTGTTGTCATTAATGTGCTGTTAAATTTATAATTTTAATGCAATTTTGTCCTGATTTATGTGCTGATGCAGAGTACTATACTTCCATTGGCAGATCAATAAATGAAACTTTGCAATTTGGGTAAGATGAAAAGAGTCAAGTTTAGAGGCTACAATTCTAAACTAGAATTTAAAAAAATATTTTACTTTTTATGGTCAAATTGATTTATTTACAACTTTTATTGATTTAATCAAAGTAATGAAAGCATAAAATATATTATGAGGTTCTCTTTGTAGTAATCAGCATCAGTGAACTGGTTTCGCTCGCATTTGAGCTCATCAATACTAACTAGACATAACTGCAGTGGCAGCAAGAAAACCTATTATGTACAACATTTTTGCAAAACTGGTGAATGGCAGAGTGAATTGCACCCAGAGTTTTTCAAAATGCACAATTATGCATCTAGTATGCATGAAAATATCGATTTGCTCCTCAACATTGTATGTAAAAATGTGCATAATATAATCATTTTAGTAATAAAATGCTTTTTTTTTTCTTCAGTTATTCACATTTTTATATTTTATTGCTATATATATATATATATATATATATATTATTCATTTTCACCGGGAAACTATATATATATATAAATTGAAATTTTTAATCGAAAACTGTGCATAAACATATATATACGTATGTATATATATATATAAATTTTTTAAATACCGAAGCATTCTAAGAAAGTTAAGGATACTTTGCAAATATGAATATTTAAAAATCCTAAAGTTATTAAGTAATAAAAAGTGACGATGCAAAATACATTTAATTTATTGCACAAATGCAGCTTATAAATAAAATGATTTCAATAATAATAATAGTTTGAAAGTCCTATGATAGAATAGAGGGGAGTTGCTACTCAAAAATCCTAACATTTATATACACACACACATATATGTATATAGTTTTTTTATCTTAAAGATGAAAGCTTGATTTGCTTCTGAAACTGGTTAATATAGTTAATTTTGTTTTATTAAACAGGGTATTTTTCATAGATAATATTTATAGTATGAGCAAATATTTTGTATTTTTGAGACAGTTTTTGTCTTTTTGTAGCTACAGTGCTTTTCTTATCCTGAAGAAATTAGGTTTTTCTTGCTTCCGAAACTGGTTGATACTATTGAATTATATTTACCCTTATGGCTGATTAGCTTAATTGAGGAGCTGAATTGTGATTCTGAATATAGCTGAGAACAGTGATTCCCAATTAGTGTTCCTTGGAACCTTGGGGTTCTGTGAGTCTGTGACCAGTGTTCAGCAAGAATTTGCAATAAAATGCAATTTGCTTCTTTATTTTGTAATTGAATAAAATTTTTTTTTAAATTGTTAAGATCTAATTGTCATGATCTAATTATAAAATAAATTGAATGTTTAAATTGGTTGGATATACATGTGATTTAGTTGACATGTGATTTAGTGATATAGTTGAAATTTAAGCAGCTAGGGACTTGAGAAGAGAAATTTTGTTACTGTGATGCATTCTGGCAGTGGCAAGGTATTACAGTGATTGACATTATCAACACTCCAGTCTATTCGTAAGGTTATCAAATAAAAATTTTAAAGAGCCGAACAATTTAAAATATATTTTTCTTATCACATGAAAATGTAAATGCATCATAAAATAAGAAAATATAAAGTTTTTTAACAATGATTTTTAGAAAACCATTATATTAGCATAAAATTATTACAAAATGTATTCACCCTAGAAAACTAACTGTAAAGTAAAATTTGTGCATCATTTTTTTAGAAACCGTAATTATAATAAATAGGAATAGACAGTAAATATTCTTGTAATATTTTATTCAAAGTATGAGTTTGTTAATCTTTATGAACTCCTGCCTTACACTTTTATTTTGTAATTTACCCTATCAAACTTAATGTGTCGGCAATTAGGGGGTTCCTCTTGATTTTAAGAAGTACTTCAAGGAAGCCTCCTAACAAAAAATGTTGGGAATCACTGCTTTAGAAGTAAATTTCTATGTTTGGAACTACACATTGAAGCAAAATCCATAAAAATATGTGAAGGACCAGGTTTTCCTTTTCTGGTCCTCAGTACAGTTCTTGCGTCCATGCCTTTAAAATGCCTAAAAATTATAATCAAAACGTAGTGCCTATGATTGATATTGTTAGAATAGAAAACTGATGTTTTAAAAGTCTAGTGCCTAAAATTGGTAAGCCTTACATATATATATATGTCTTATATTTCTAAATTGGTAAAAATTCTATTTTCATGTTCAGACCTTCATGTATATTACAAAGTTACACATATTTTGAATACTTATATCTTGCGCTTATTCTGTATTTCCTGCCTTGAAAGATTTCTGCAATGATTTTCATCTGTTTGTAAGTCATTACATGAACACTTTAGATTCATTTTTAGTGTGTACTTGTTTTTGTCTTTTATATGCTATTTAAACTGCATGTTCTTCATGCTGGGATATTGTAAAATGAATTTTTATTATTGTTTGTTTATTTGATGAATATATTATGTTTTCTTTTTCACTCGTATTATGTTTGATGTTAGTTATTGACTGGATTTAAAATTTTTATTTTGTATTGTATGTATAAAAGACAATTTTAGTTCAAAAAAATTTTTGGTGGGTATGTCATGTGGCATTTTGTTATCTTTCTGTTGCTGCAAAACTGACACATATCAATTTTTTTTTTATTCTATTGACTTACTTTGTTCTTTCAAGTACCTTTTCATCAAGAGGAATATGCCCTGAAGGTATTTATTTTCATTGTTAGAATCATTCAAAAAAATTCCACACTTAAAGCACAACTTTAACATTTAGTCTTAAATTGAGCTTTCACAAAATTCCAAGTTTAAGAAATAGATTCTATGTAAAATTCTTTATTCCCAAATTAAAGATCTCACAAAGTTTCAAATGAACAAACATTAACAAAATCTAGGAATTGAAATACTCAAGGAATAGAATGCTTGCTAAGAAGTCTTTATTTGTATTATATTTTTTAAAATAATAACCTAAAAACTTCGACAAGTTCAAGATCTAGAATTTTATCTTTTTTGCAAAATGCACTATAAAACCTCAGAAGAAAATAAAGAAAAAAAAATCATGTAGACATTTGCTATAAATTTATTTTAATGATCTGTACCTTAATCACTTGCAAGTCCACCAGAATTACATTGAATAATGATATTTTCTCAGACATGCCAGGTGACCAGAAAAAAAAAATTGCAATTTAAGAGTCAGAACCAGTTAAAACCTAATCTGTCAGGTAGTATATAAAAGGTTTGGAATAGTACAAGATAAGAAGCTCTAAATGCTAATTATTTTGTTCACTGTCTGTCTTATTCTCTTTTAAAAGTGGACATTGAGGATTCAGTTTCCCTAAAACTGGATAGCATCAAACAGCATCTTGAACCGAGTTGCCAAAATAACTTTTGAAGATTCTTTTGTTTTTTTCATCTGGTATTTCAGGTTTAAAGTATTGCACACAATTCTTGTGAAAATTGTGATTTTTATTTAAAAAAAAATTAAAAGAATAACCTGAAACAAAAGAAATGCTCATATATAATTCACAATGTCTCAAACTTTGAGAAATAGAGATAAAAGATCCCAAAATCCAAAAAGTGCAAATGTCATCAATGTCTGTATGCTACTTCCTTTGATAATGTAACTTATCTTTTCATCATAGCTAAAATTAACTATTGCATCAAAACCCCTTAACCCTTTCCGGACGGCTGCATTCCGGAACTACCATGGCCTAAAAGACTGAGCGCTTTGCTTCCGAACTGTTCCCAAAGGACGGCTAACTTTTTGCGCTAAGCTTAACTCTCGAAATAAATTCACTAAAAATCACCTATTTAACACAGAAATCAACTTTTTTCAGGAATAAAAGAAATATTTATTTTCTATTTGATGTATATTTTTCCTACGAATCTCAATGCAAAATACTCGTCAGTTGCTTGTATTACGAATTCTACTATTCATCATCGAAAAATATGCTAAAAAAATTAATTTCCTTATCTAAATTAGGCGGCATAATATTGTGATTGATTCCAAGTATGCTCAAAAACTCAAAAGAATTCAGATCTGTCAAATCTCCTGTCCAAACATCATTCGCAGAAACAGCTACTGAAGCTTGCTGCGTTGTAATAATAGTATGCTCAGATTCTGAAGCATCACTTGCATTTTCATATTCGTCTTCAGAAATACCACAGTTTCACGAATCTTTACTATCTGCATCACTTCATTACTGCCCGGTTCATTTATCATATGAGTATATTCTTCCACAGAAAGAAAACATCCTGGTCCAACCATTCTTTTATCCGAAATAACCTAATAATTTCACTGCCATGCATTCCTCTAAAACCCAAAATTGAAAAAATACTCTCTTATATTCCTATGATTCACCAACGAAATCATAAAGCGAAAAACAAAACAAGAAACAAAACTCAATTATAAAACAGTAGATGCTGCGAAAAGTGCTCTGTTTGTTTATATTACAAAATCACATTTCACCGCTCCAGATGGAGAATTAATTCATTGGATCCCCTCCCCTCCCTATGCCAATGTCAAGTATCTGCAAAATATATTAGAGTTGTTCGCATGGACATTTAACGCCATCTAGTAGACAAATAAATTCAAGTAAGAACGTTTCATATGAAAACGCACATATGTAACTGTCGTCTTTTAGGGTAAATTTTTCCTCAACGCATATGCATGACGGCTGTCCTTGAATGCAAGTTCTCAGCTGACGCCCGGGCCCGTCGACCTTCTGAAAAGGGTTAATGGTCAAAGGCCATTTATTTGTGCTTTTTATGTGTTGCAGAGAATTTGTAAAATGTTGCATAAATTTACTGTTTATTTGATAACTAATCACATCCTCGATGGTTGATGTTCTCCTTACAGGAGAGTCACTGATTATTCTTCAAGAATTTTTTATTAGATATTTAAAAAAATATGAATTTTTTGTTAGATCATTTTTTAACGCTTTATGGTTGCATTATTCATTTAGTATGCAAATTATAGGAACTGTTAAAATGTGTAAGAAAAAACTTTAGGGAAAGGAATTTCTCTACATAATTTTAGAGTTTAAATCTATGGCTTTTAACTGAAATTTTGACATTTAGTATAAAAATTTAGTTTTTACAAAATTTAGTATCTATGAATTTAATATATATATATATATATATTTGTATACAAATTGGATTCTGTGTAAAAAGTGCCTCTGAAAGAAAGAACAAAGTAAATTTAAATAGAAATTGTGTCTAGTGTGGAATAATACTTCTAGTGCAGCCATCTATTGTACTAGTCCAATGATATTAACAACTGCCCTGAAAATATAATTCCATGCATATGATTGTCACCAATTGGCTGCTTATATATTTGAGCCTTTTGTCTTGTACATCCTGTACATTTAAGGAAATAAAAGTTTTGTTCCAAACTATTATTCAACGTAATACTTTTGCATTAATATAAAAATAGAAATTGATATCAAGTGCTCTTTAACAAATACTAAGGTGAATTGAAGAGTAGACATAGTAAAGCTGCTACCACAAATCATATTTTTGGAGTATAAAATGTGAGGACTGAATTGTACATTCTTAATGATTTAGAATATTGTTTTTATTGTGTGTAAGATATTTGAATTCATAATTTTATAAAATGTATTATTTTTTATTGGGGGTTTGGAAATTGCTAATCAATCAGATCATTCATTTACCACTGCATTCCTAATATACCATGGCTTCATGCTGATAAACAAAATCATGTTTTTCATTGGAGAATTGAATTATGTTTTGTCACTCATCTCATGATTTAACCAGACTTTTAATCCTTATTTTGAAAGTTTGCTGAGTATAATAATTAATATTAAAAATGAAGGTAATTATGTTTATGCGAAATATTTTAAACCGGAGATTAACATTAATTTGTTTGTAAACTTTAATCTTTTTGTATTAGTTTTGTACCAGCACTGTTTGGCAGTTTGTTTTGTTATTCATTATAAGGTACTATTAAGTAAGCAGGATATATTATTATATTTCTGAAATTAAGGAAATCTTAGATAGGAATTACATAGAACTGATTGGTATATGTGGGCTTTTAAATTTAAATTACACAAATCCATATAAGTTTTTTCAGTTATGTAGATCAACTATTCTCTTCAAAGGGTGTTTAGTAGTACAGTAGTGTGCTGTAAAACTATTTGGCTGTGCCTTGAGAAAAACAACAAACATTTTTTTTTTGTTAAAAGGGAAAAATAAAAAAGAATATAAAATAAGTATTAAATATTTTTAATAATTTTTTTTTATTAATACAAGAAAAACAAGTAAATAGTAAGTAATAAAAACTGGAATGATTAAAATTATTACATCAATAATTACTTAATCATTATTTTAATTTAGTGAGTGTTTACTTTTGCATAATTGTTTAATACAGGGTCAAATTGCGATAATCATACTTGTAATTCTTGAAGAAGAAGATATCATTGTCTCATGGGTTGAGCACAGCCAAATTCCCAGTTAGTGTTGTTTGGTTTATAAACCTTTAACTAGAGTTCCGGAGCATACGACACAATTCTTGACTTACAATTTGTTAAACATTCTTGACCACAAAGCAGAATTATATAAACATTTTTATGTACAAATCATTGATTCGAACATTTTTTTTATTATTATTTTCCCTATGGTACTAGAAACTAGTATTTTGAAATTTGATTCCATGCTGTTTTATTAACAAATTGGCTAATTTTCCCCATTAATTTATTTTACCAATTACATCATTTAAATTGATTTCACTAAATAAAGTGCAATAGTATACTACAAATAATGACTGCAAAAGGATGCATTTCAGACCGGAAAGTTTTCAGAAATTCTTCTGAAAAACTAGGGGAATTCTATTTTCAAGTATGAACCCTATATAAACTACAAGTTGTTTTGCTAACTTCTGAAGTAGTCAGAAAACTCCTAGAAAGATCAAGAACCATTAGTTGGGAATTAATCATTTTTATTATATATTATTGACTTGTGCAATTAAACTCAAAATTATCTGCTTAGTCTGTGTAATATGTTTGGTTTTGTTTTATTTGCCTTCAGCAATCCATCAAAATGTATACGTTACCTTGAAGGCAAAATTTTAAATGCATATTTAGGTGTTTATTTGTACATTATTGCCTGCTCGTTTAGGTCATTATTGCCTGTTCGTCTGGTTGTATGGTCTGCTAATACTCCTGCTAAGTTGCAGTATTGTTATATATTTTTTTATCTGTTATATTTTAGTGATTATAAAGGTGCTGACTCCTTTTTTGTCAGTTTTTATGTGTACTTAACTGTCATCTAACTTGAATGAGACTTTTGTACTTTGATTTGGTAGAAATAAATGTTCTTTTTTTTCATTATTGTTGTAATATTGAGTTTCCACTTACCTGTAGGCCATGCGATGGTAACATGCATTATGTGACAGTGAAAATGAGACACCAAGAAGGAAGAAGCAGAAAGTAATGAAAATTGGCAAACAGAGAGAGGCAGCAATGAACAATAAGTGATGTTTATAGCAACATGATACACCTATACACTGAGCTATAACAGCATCTAATCAGTAGGTTGTAAGACCACCGCGGGCGGCAATACAGGCAGCAACACGACTAGGTACAGAGTCAAAGAGCTTGCTGATGGTGTCCTGAGGGACAGCTGCCCATTCCCTGTCAACCATTTGCCAAAGTTCGTTTTTTAAACGCGGTGGTGGCAGCACAATTAAGCAACGTCCAATCACGTTCCAAACATGTCTGATTGGTAAGAGATCAGCGGAGACTGGTGGCTAGAGAAGCACCTAGGTACCTTGCAGGGCATGTTGGCTGATGCTTGCCATGTGTGGTTGGGCGTTATCATGCAGGTAAATGGCATTGGGCACCCCCCTGAAAGAAGGGTAGTGTCACCAACCACAGCACGACGTCATCCACATATCTTTGAGCCATCATAGTGCCTTCAATACGGACCAGAGGTGACCTGCTAGACCGGACCAATTTAGACCCAATTTAGGCCGGAACCCAGTGGGGGGGCATCCACAGGGACCGTACCCTCCATCCCCTACCACCAACCTCTCGGAAGGACTTACGGACCCACATGTCTAACGTGATTGTACTCCACATGAACACGGTGGGCAGTTGTGGTAGTGTGCAAACCACCGGGCTACCGTGCCCGAAATGTACCAACAGCATGCGGTGTTCCCAGGTGGTCACCCACCCAAGTACTAACCGCGCCCGATGCTGCCTGACTTTGGTGAACTAACGAGAACCGGTGTTTTCAGCACGGTATGGCCGTTGGCTGACTCTGAGTGTTGTGAAGATTTTCAGCTGGGTGCAGGGAACAGGCTTGCAAAGTCGGTATTAACTTGGGGTGGAATCGGAGTTGATAAAAATATACTGACTCGGACTTTATTTTGGATTATTATGATATAAGACTTAGACTCTTATTTATATTATATTGACTCAGACTCTATTTTATTTTGGAATATTTAATGTTTTAATAGTTTTTTTAAATTGATTTTGGGTAATTAATAAATTTAAAAAACACAATTAAAAAACAATTGATGTGAAAAATAAAACATTATTTTTTTGCCATTTGTGTCGGTATTAGAGTTGGATTTTAGAATAACAAGAAGAGTCAGACAGTAGAAAAATAGAAGTTGTGTCGAAGGTTTGAGGTACCAACTTCAGGACCCTGACTGGAGATTATCTTGCTTACTGTTAAAGGTAGGGGAAAAAATCTATTACAAAACTGTAGAGCATTGTAAAATTACTACTAAGCATATTTGTTTCCCTACAAAAGATGGAAAATTACTCTTAAACAATTTTATTAATCTGCATATACATTGTAAAACACAACATCTTATTATGCATGTGCAAGCATGCATCCTTCCTGAAAGTAAAGATGTTGAATTTTATGTATAATTTCAATTTTTCTTTCGCTACATTGTCTAAATGTTTAGTTTTGATTAAAAAGAGAGTTAGATGGCATGCACTGAATTAAAGGGTTCCATTCTTTTTTTTTCAATCGAGGAACAAAAATGTTTTGTACTAATTTTACATCGCCCTACCTCTTTCTAATTGATTTTTTCCTTATATCTATAGGAGCTGAGATAGACACCTTACCTCACTAAAAGATCTGATGTGGATAGCACATAACTTTCCTTAAATAATGCAATGAATTTACTTCTTTTGCAGTGAAAGAATGATGTATAAGGTCAATGGCATAGTGGTTTTTTAATGTTGAATTGTACATTTGGTGCTATTTCGAATGAAAACATGTAAAACTGTTTTGAAGTACCCAATTAACTTATGTTTCACGCAACTCTAAATTGACAATTATCAATAATATTACTATAGTATTAAAATATTTTAATAACTTTTGCAATTTTTAATAATATTTTTGTCAATCTAGGGCAAAATATCACAAAGTTGGCAATTTCGTTAAATTAGTCTAAATTTATTACCAAGCATTACAGACTAACAGAGAAAAGAGCATTTCTTATATATAAATTACTATTGGTGAATTGTTAGGTGTTAAAATACAAATTTTTTATGGGTGCATATATTTTTTGAAACAGTGTATGTAAAGTGAACATATTTCACAATAATCGTTAATACTTTTTTAATTGAATGTGATTTTTTAATAAATTTATTTGTAAAAAGAGCAATGTCTCGAGAACGGTTCATGTTAGCATTCTAAAGTTCGTGTCTATCGTTTTTTAATGAAAAATTGCATAAGAAGTAATTATTTATGTAATATTATTGAAGGTTCTGATCGTCTGATGTGTTTTTCACAATTTCATTAAAAAGTTTGTGTGTCTACCGAACATTCGATTGCACTTAAAATCAATAAATTTTCAGTATTCAATGATTGTAACTTTTATTTTAAATTTCGTTTGAACACTATTCGTGTGTAAGATATCGTCCCTACATGCACACATATTTACACACACAGACATCAACTCAAAAACATTTGATTCGAGTTGAAGGATGCTTGAAACATACTCTTCTGTCGAAAACTTGAATTCAAAATTTTGGCCCCGTCTTAATACTTCCCTTTCCTACAATATACATTATAGGCGTAAAACTCTAGAAAATATTGGGGGGGGGGGGGGGGGGGGTCTTGGAGCTCTCCAACCTACTTTATTCTGAGACATAGAGTATGGCCTTTCTAATGGACACGACAGAAATTCCATACAGGACACATGCATTTAATTTGCTTCTTGGAATTCCCAACACATACATTTAGAGGGCATTTTTAAATTGTCACACGAAATGTATTACTGTCTGGCTAACGACTGATAATGATTAATGTTAAACTAATTTAAAAATCATGTATTCATTCGCAAAAAGTGTCCATTGGTTGAATTTTGAATATAGAAAAAGATTAAAAAAAAATTTGTCCTTATTTTCTATGTATATCATATTGTTTTTTGTTTTTTTCTATACATTCTTTTTTTGGTTTTCAAAATATGTAACTTGTAAAGAGCCTGACTACAAAGTATGCAAGCTGTGAAAGATTTCAATTTTCACATATCTACAAATTTTCATCTTCCTACTTATTGTAGTTTTCGAGTAAAAGGGATAACAAAATGCAAGCAAATGTTAATTTCATTTCGATAGGAACATGGCAAGCCTTCATTTTGGTCTACATGCCTATCCATAAGCGGTGCCAAGGGGGGTGCTTCAGCATCCCTATTACAAACTGCGCAAGCACACCTTTTTACTTAACAACTACCTCTTATTCCAACAATTTTCAGTTTCTCTCTTTTTTTTATAGTCGTATTTTTTTTTTTTACGGATTTATATATCGCCTATGCGTTTATCTTTGGGCAATCTCATTTAATCTTTTCAATGTTCCATATGTTCAGAATACTGTATAACTTGCCACCAATCATTTCGTTTCGAAAACAAAAATTATTGATAATTATGTAATATTTTTTGTATTTAGTCAACCCTCTTATAACGCGATTAATTCTTACCGTGCAATAAGGAACCGCATACCGTGTTGTATGGAAACTGCGTTATAAGAAACTCAGAATTAGTACAAAACTTTCGCAGATCACGTTTTACGCCGAAATTCTGCTCAAACAGTTGCGAAATATTTGCTGAAAGATAAAATGTAATGCTTAGATTATATTAAAACTAAATTTAATACTCAATAAAATATAGAATATAATGTTTATTTTAATCCAAAATATTTTTAGTGCTGCCATCTGTTGTCGCAATTTAATTCATACCGACTATTTTTATTTTTTAATGAACATTTTTAAATATCTATTCCTTCTAATACAGTATTAAATACAACAACAGATCATATATAATAATGCCACAATTACGGAAAGGTAATTTCTCATTCTATAAATTTGATAAGGGGATCTGAATGTACATCACTGAGGACTGCAGCGTTGTCTTCAAGTTCCTCTGTCTTCAAGTCCAAGCTCAATTACCTTTCCGTGATTGTGGCATTTTTATATATTATCTGTTATTGTATTTAATAGCATATTAGAAGGAAATACATTAAAAAATTTTCATTAAAAAATAAAAGTAGTCTGTATGATATACGACAACAGACAGCACCAAAGGTATTTTGAATTAAAAAAAAGTATATTCTGTATTTTATTGAGTATTAAATTTAGTTTTAATATAATCTAAGCATTGTCTTTTACATTTCAGAAAATATTTCGCAACTGTTTGAGCAGAATTTCGGCGAAAAACGATCTGCGAAAGTTAACAAAGCGCGGATAGGGCCGAAGACAGAATATTATATTAGTCTGTGGGGCCGAAGATTTACTGACTCTCACAACTTATTTGTTCTACGTTTCATAAAACTGCATTTTTAGAGCACCATGTTACAATGAATACTGTTATAAATATAAGTTTATAGATATAAAAACCAATAAATATATGTTTATATATTTCGAATTATTTTTATTAAGACTTCATATAAGAAAAATAAAAAAAACAATGTGAAATATAAACGTGATAACTTATTTCTCCAAAAAAGTCCTATTAATATTCATCATCGCTGTCAAAGATTAGTGGCCTAATTCTTTTCCTTTTAATCTCCTCTTCACTTTGCATACATTCATTTTCGTTTTCAGATGTAGTATTATTTTGTATTCTAACATCAGTTCTATTTCATTTTGTATTCTAACATTAGTTTTATTTTGTATTCTATTCTAACGTCAGTTGCCGTTTTAGCTTTCACGAGAGAAGGTTGTGCATTTGGTATGTCCTGATGAAGAAGGCTGTTTCTTCTCTTCAAAACCGGCTGACACTATTGTATTGTATGTTGTTAAGGGCGAGCGTCAGTAAATCTTCTGCCCTATCCGCGCTTTGTTAACTTTCGCGGTACACATTTTTCGCCGAAATTCTGCTCAAACAGTTGCGAAATATTTTCTGAAAGATAAAATGCAATGTTTAGATTATATTAAAACGAAATTCAATACCCAATGAGACATAGAATATATTTTTTATTTTAATTCAAAATATTTTTGGTGCTGCCATCTGTTGTCGTAATTTAATTCATACCGATTATTTTTATTTTTTAATGAACATTTTTATATATCTATTCCTTTTAATACAGTATTAAACATAACAACAGATCGTATATAATAATGCCACAATCACGGAAAGGTAATTTCTCATTCTATAAATTTGATACGGGGATCTGAATGTCCATCACTGAGAGCTGCAGTTTTGTCTTCAAGTTCAAGTCCAAGTTCAATTACGTTTCCGTAATTGTGGCATTATTATATATGATCTGTTGTTGTATTTAATAGCGTATTAGAAGGAATAGACATTTAAAAATGTTCATTAAAAAAAATAAAAATAGTCGGTATGAATTAAATTGCGACAACAGATGGCAGCACCAAAAATATTTTGAATTAAAATAAAAAATATATTTTATGTTTCATTGGGTATTAAATTTAGTTTTAATATAATCTAAGCATTGCATTTTATCTATCAGAAAATATTTCGCAACTGTTTGAGCAGAATTTCGGCGAAAAACGTGTGCCGCGAAAATTAACAAAGCGCGGATAGGGCAGAAGATTTACTGACGCTCACTCTTAACGAAATTATTTTAGTTTTATTACATTAGCAGTAGTTTGAGCTGTGCATATACATTATTTGTCTCATGATTTGTGCACGAAATTTGAACACTGGACATATTATTTGAAACGCAGCAATGATTGATGCCATAAAGAATGAGTATTCACCAACCCATCCGCTTATTCATCAACATATAGTAGGGAAACCAGAGAGGTTCACATCCCCCCCCCTCCTCCAAGATCATTCGTGAAAAATTTTTTATACCTTAGAGAGTACTAAACATTTTGAAGTGTCAAAAACTGGCTACGCTAACAAATAGCGACCTTTAAATTAAAAAGTTTAGAAAATAATTTTATTAAATGAGTAATCATTTTATACTTATTTTCGCCCAAATTAGCGAATGAAACCAATTAAAAGTAATTCTATAAACCTAATGATTATCTAAAGAAATTAGATGACGGTATATAGCATATAGTACCGTGTATAAGAAAATTTATACACGGTACTATATAAGGTTTAAAGGGAAGAGTCAGAGTGAAGAGCTTTCGCCTTTCAGGCTTAAATTCAGCAACGGTTTTTAAAACCACAGCATAAACTATTTTGCAAAAAGTTTAAAATTGGCTTTATCTTAAAAATATACCCAGCTTAACGTTCTATAATTCATTTTCTTCTGTGAAGAAACATATATAAAATGTCTACTCGCTTGACATAACCAATAATTTGAATTTGATTTTTTAATTTTTAAGCGAGCCAGTCAAAATCAGTCATGCTCGTAATCGCCGATTTTTTTGTGTCTGGAAACATCATGTAAAATTGTTTGAATTTTATAATGTATTTAAAAAAAAAGTTTTCAAGAATCAAGGAGAACACGTGTAGAGAGTAGCTGTCGGATTTTTATGAAGGCATTATTCGGAGCGCTTTTGAACGATCATATCACAAAATATTCTAACAAAATAACAAAAGCGTTGCAATATGTTTTAACCGTTAGTTATGGCATCACAGAACTCCGATCGATTACTCATGCAAAATTGCAATAAAATAATTAACTCACTTGGTGTTATTTTAAATAATAGCCCATCAAGTAATATTCATTAAAAATGTCAATTTTCTTGAGAACGGGATGGCCTTAAACGCTTGAAAATGGTTTCATTTGCATTTTTGAGCAAAAATACTTATGAAATCATTGTTCGCTGAATGAAATTGAGCATTTTCAACTTTTAAAGTTTAAAATTAAACAATCTTTAAATGGGCGCTATTTTAGTAGCATAGCCAGTTTTTTTTTTTTTTTTTTTTTTTTTCACTGGGAAAGAGGCCTGTAAATTTATTAGTATCAAGGTATAAAAAACATAGTGCCTTGAAAGAACGTGAAGAGGTGTATATGCAATGCCCCCCTGTCCCAAACTCTAATGCTTCACTCTTGTTCTTTGATATCATTAGATTTCTTTAGCAACCCTAAAAGAAGTATGATAACTTTTTACTGAAAAAAATTTTTGGAGAAGAAAAAAAAAAGAATAGAGTTTCACAATGAGTTATATAGCTTCCAACTAGGTCGGAAGAGATAATGTTTTTTTCATTTCATTTTATTTTATTTTTTTATTACCTAGACCGCCCAGCTCAACCCGAAGGGTTGATTTTGTCTGAATTTAAAATTGATTTTGTCTGAATTTAAATATTTTTTAACACTTATGGCATATTTTTTAACATTTATCGGCAATCTAGTATCAACAGCTTACGGATTTAAATAATGCTGCCATCTAGCGGCTTGCGTCAAAGGGATTATGGAATTATTTTAGAATTTTATTAAATTCGAAATTATATTTGGACTCTTAGGTTTGATTTTAGAATAATATTAATGTATTGAATACATTTTAAAACTTAAAAGACTACCACTACTATGACATCTCATATGGGTTCTCATTTCTTTGTCAATTTAATTTTTAGATAATTTATTTTTTATGAATTCTGATAAGATCTATTATTTGTAACGTGATTTAGGCTTTAATCTATAAAAGTTAAGGTGAAATATGCCATTTTTCTTTAGTGTCTTGCATAAATATAGCATACCATTGTTTGCGATTAGCTTAAATTTTGTGGAGAAAATATATTGTACTTAATATAATTTTGTGTATATGTTAAAAAATTAGAGAAAACAGAATTTTTTTTTTCTGTACTTAATTATAATTTACTTCATTTTAGCATTTCAGACGCCTTGTTTTGCCAGATAATCTGGCTGAATGAAATTTAAATTATAATTAAATCCTTTAATAAATGCATGGGTCATTTGATTTAAAATTTCCGAAACCCCTAATCAGTTTTCAAGTCGGCGCCTATGATTGGCATCAAAATCTCGAAATCGAAAAATTCCCTGAAAATATTACTTTCTTAACACTGCGTATAAGAAAGTAAAAATAATTGCATCTACGTTGACTTTTGCCGCGTCATATATAATTAAATTTAAATAATAGTTTTTAATACTTAAATAGTGATTTTGATACTTAAATATAATACTTATAGCATTTAACGCCCGCAAACTGACAAAACCTGTGATTTACGCCTTCCTGTCAATGTGGGACCAGTGGCGTAACTAAAATTAAAAAATTTTTGGGCTCACAAAAAAAAGCTTATTTTGAGAGCAATCCTCATTTCTAACTGAAATATTTTTTGGATGTATTCTGAAATATGTACTTTACAAGTGATGAATGTATTTATTATAGGAAAGAAGTAACACACAAAAGTTTTTTTTATTAGCCTATACTGTAGCAAATTTAGTTCTGTCATATTCTCTTTTCTGGTCTCACTATTTTCAATTTCCAGAAGGGCTAAATCCCTTAACCGTGATTGTCTGATAAAAATTCCTTTGTAGTCTTTTATAAGTTTTAATTGTTTAATGACCTTTCAGCAGAAGCTACGGTGACCAGCAGAGTGAAAAACAGTAACAATACAGAATGCACATCTGAAAAATCGATTTCTATTTGTTAGTTAACATTTCTGTGAATTTTTTTAATCATCATCTGAAGTGAGATTATTTTTCGTCAATGTTGACTGGGAAATTATGCGGGATGAAGGTCGGTCCATTTCCCCGCGAAGAATTTCGTATTTTTGCAATAAATCCAAATCAGTTGATTCTTGCCAATTGACTGATATATATATAGTTCTGCTTTTCTGCTTTCAAGTGTAGCTTGCTCTCGATTGTTACGTCTAATTGGCCTACAAATACAGGCTGACGCAATCGCTATTTTAACACCAACCTGTCTAGTCAGTTATCGTCTGCCTGTGCTATTTCAATGGCGCGCGCATGTTACATGATTGATATTTGATACGCAATTTAGCTGTAAAATAGGTGCTTCTGCTTTAAAAAAAATTGTACCAATCATTCAAGAGAGTAGTTTAGAATGTTTTTATTTTTTCCAGATCCTGAGGAAAGAACGAGAAACTATTTTCGCCATGTACAGCCATCTTCAATTGAGAGTCTAGATGGCCGCTTTTGCGCCAGCTTGTATATTTAAGAGCTTTATTACGCCCCTGCGTATGACCAAGGCTACCCGAAACAAGGCTAGGACACGTAGGAATGATAGGATACGTGACGTCACCATCGGAGTGAGCTGCAATCACTTCGAATATATGAAAGTCTATGCAACTTATGGGAGTGACATCTAAAAATTCCAATTTTTAAGTAAGAAAAATGAATTTCAAGTGCCCATAGGGATTATATATACGACTAGTGAAAACAGGACTTCATAAATGGTGAGTTATTTTTTATTTTGTCTTATTTTATGCATGCATTATTCTAGGTGGCCTTGGTATGACTGAGTGTAAATTTTCCAGTTGAGAATTGGACGATTTCGGTGGTCTGAATTCGGCGTCGGCATTAAGAGGGTTTGAATAAAAGAGAAACATTTAAAGTTAAACTTTTTTTTAAATTCTAATCTCATAGAAAAAATTAAATTTGAATTTTAAGAACAAAATCTAAACAGAATAGTTTAAAATAAATTAAAAGAAAAAAAATAATATTTAAAACACTGAAGTTTTTCGAAGTGGCGCTTCTTTGTTGGCACAGAATCCAGGCCTTGCAGGCCTGCTTCCACCAGCTCTGCGCTACACTAGGAATGCCACTAGGAATACCACTAGGAATTACACTAGGATTGCCACTGCGGTGGAAGCGTGTATTCATTCCTCAAAATTTTTATTAGAGTGATAAGCTTCATATTTTTTCTGTCGTAGGGTGAAACACAATTTCCGGTCACTGAGGTGGGCGTTCGATATTGAGATACCCACTCTATATAGGATGAGCAGTCCAAAGGATTATCTGTAAAAGAAAACCTGGAGTCAGGAGTTTCACTCGACTTTCTCATACATTCTTATTTCATACAAGAAGATGCACTCGGTGTTGCGTGGGAGTCAAAGCAGGGTAGTTATATAAAATAACAAAATAATGAAGTTTTATTCGTATAAATAATAGTGAGAATTGCATGCCATCCGTGTACATCTGCACAACGGATGTGATACGCACTCCCCTTCCCTACCAAATCACAAAACTGAAATCCGTCACTTTGCGGTGATTCAACGTTCTATGTTAAAACAACGGAATACCGACGGACTAGCGAATTTTCATCCAATTTCAACCTCCCCATCCCCAAATTATCCCCCCCTCCAACCTTTTAAATGAATCTGATCCCGAGCAGGAGAAAGCGGCCCGGACTTCAATGGGGAAATTGTCGTTGATTCAAAAATTTTAAGCGTTCGTTCTCTTGAAAAAGCTATTATTAATAAACGGATGGGTTGAGGAAATTATTACTTTCCTTATATACATAGTATAATTATACACTCTGTGGAGACGATATCTAACAAACGAATGGAGCGATTCGAACAAAATTTGGTACAAAAATTACAATTCACAAATGCTGGAAGCCTATTGTTTTTAAGCGCAATCGAATGTTTAGAACTCCACTAAATTTTGGAATGAAATTTTGAAAAAATCATCAAAAATTCAAAACCTTTCATAAAGTTACCCAAATAGCCACTTCTTATGTAATTTTTCATTACAAAACGATTGACAGACATTTTAGAACACTAGCATTAACCGTTCTCGAGATATTGCACATTTTTCAAATAAATTTATCAAAAAATCACATAAAATAAAAAAAAATATTAAGTATTGTAAAATATGGTCACTTTTCATATGTAATATAATAGGATAAAGTTGGTGATATCACTCTCGTGGATCTAGCTCGTTCCATTCATGGGAAATGTTAATTTGGATAATACTTTTATAGTCGGACGACAATAATCATTTATCTGCTATAAGAATAACTTATTTCTCCGTTCATAACGCTTGGCGATGAATTTGGCGGAATACTGCCAACTTGGCGGCTTTTTAAATATTGCCAAATGAACGAAAATGTCGCCAAATTGATAAAAATGACGCTTGACTAATGAAAATGACGACTAATTGACAACAATTCAATATCTTGGAAAGAATATAAGAATCTACGAGTACTGTAAAAATAACCTGTTTTTCCGTCCGTAACGTTTGGATAAAATTTTGGTGACGAATTTTTCGAAATATCTCCAACTCGGTGACTTTTTAAATGTTGCCAAATTGATAAAAATTCGTCAAATTGATGAAACTGATACAGAATCAATGAAATGACGAATAATTGATAAAAGTTCAATATCTTGGAAAGAACATAAGAATAGACTATAAGAACAACCAATTTCTCCGTCCGTAACGCTTGGCGAGATATTTAGCAGGACGTCGCCAATTTGGCAAATTTTTTAAATGTTGTCAAAGTGACAAAAATGTCGCCAAATTGATAAAAATGACTCCAAATGAGAAGTAATATTCGCAAATTCTGATTTCCGTCATATGACGGGCAGTCTAGTATAATAAGAAATACACTTCTCTCCGTTTGTCTGTCTGTAACACTTTGTGATGTATTTGGTAAACTTGGCGATATAACTAACTAGCAAAGTATCGCCAACTTGACGATATTTCGTCCCAGATCGACGAAAATTTCGTCAAAATTTCAAAAATGACGCTAAATTAATGAAAATGACGCCTAATTGATGAATTAATTATTAAAATATTTTAATATATGGACTATATCGTTTATTGACGCTGCTATCAATATTAATAATTGTTAATTTAGAGTTGTGTGAAATATAAGTTAATTGGGT
The DNA here is from genome assembly GCA_951213105.1 of Amaurobius ferox. Classification (NCBI taxonomy): domain Eukaryota; kingdom Metazoa; phylum Arthropoda; class Arachnida; order Araneae; family Amaurobiidae; genus Amaurobius; species Amaurobius ferox. Next base: position 10,162,773 of record OX578138.1, on the reverse strand, counting down.
ACTTTGAAATAGTTTTCCGTGTTGTCATCCGGAAAATCTCCAAATGTACAATTCAACATTAAAAACACAGTATCGTAGATGTTATACATTATTACTTTCCTTATACACATAGTATAATGTATAAAGAAAGTATTGTGACGGGATCGAAAATTCAAATTCGAGTTTTCAACGGGAGAGCACGTTTCAAGCATCCCTGATCACGAATCGAACATTTTTGAGGTGATGTCTGTGTCTGTGTCTGTGTCAGTGAGTCTGTGGAGACGATATCTCACGAACGAATGGAGCGATTTGAATTAAATTTGGTACAAAAATTACAATCCGTGAATACTCGAAGCCTATTGTTTTTAAACAAAACCGAATATTCAGAATTCTCCTAAATTTTCGAGTGAAATTTTGAAAAAAATCATCGAAAACTAAAAACCTTTAATAAAGTTACGCAAATAGACATTTCTTATGTAATTTTTCTTTAGAAATTGATTGACATAAACTTTAGAACGTTAGCACGAACCGTTTTCGAGATATTGCACATTTTCCAAATAAATTTATCAAAAAATCCCATAAATTAAAAAAAAATCTGATGTGGGCAACACATGATTTTCCTTATACAATGCAATGAATTTACTACTTTTATATTAAAAAAAAATCTGAAGTGGGCAACACATGACTTTCTTTATATAATGCAATGAATTTACTACTTTTACAGTTAAAAAAAAATGTTATTCTTATAGTAGATACTTATATTCCTTTCAAGATATTGAATTTTCTTCAATTAGTCGTCAATTTCATTGATTTAGCGTTATATTTATCCATTTGGCGAGATTTTCGTTAATTTGGCAACATTTCAAAAAGTCGCCAAGTTGGCGACATTCCGCCAAATTCGTCGCCAAAATCTCGCCAAGCGTTATGGATGAAGATATAAGTTATTCTTACAGCAGACAAATGACTATTGGCGTTCAAATACAAAAGTATTTCTCAAAGTATCTTTTTTAATGAATGGAACGAGCTGTTGGATTCGTGATCAGGGATGCTTGAAACGTGCTCTCCCGTCGAAAACTCGAATTCGAATTTTCGACCCCCGTCACAACACTTTCCTTATACATTATGTATATAAGGAAAGTAAAAAGGTCTTTCAACTCGATCTCTTCAATTTTATTTGAATATTTACAGCCATTCGACTAAAACAAATGTAATCATTATAACGGGAAAAAAATCTGATTTGGGCAACACATGACTTTCGTTATATAATGTAACGAATTTACTACTTTTACAGTAAAAAATAGGTTTTTCTTATAGTAGATACTAATATTCTTTCCAAGATATCGAATTTTCAACAATTAGTTATCATTTTCATTGATTTAGTGTAATTTTTATCCATTTGGCGAGATTTTCGTTAACTTGGCAACATTTCAAAAAGTCGCCAAGTTGGCAACATTCCGCCAATTTCGTCGCCAAAATCTCGCCAAGCGTTATGGACGAAGAAATAAGTTATTCTTACACCAGATAAATGATTATTGGCGTTCAAATACAAAAGTATTACTCAAAGTATCTTTTTTCATGAATGGAACGAGCTAGATCCACGAGAATGATGTCACCCAATTTATCGCATGCTATTACATATGAAAAGTGAACATGTTTCTCAATAGGAAATATTTTTTTTTCTATTTTATATGACATTTTGATAGTTTTTTGAAAAATGTGCAATTCTCGAGAACGGTTCATGTTAGCGTTCTAAAATTTATGTCAATCGTTTTCTAATGAACAATTACATAAGAAATGTCTATTTGCGTAACTTTATTAGTGGTTTTGATTTTTTGACGATTTTTTCAAAATTTCATTCGAAAATTTAGGAGGGTTCTGAACATTTGATTGCGTATAAAAACAATAAGCTTCCAGTGTTTACGGATTGTGATTTTTGTACCAAATTTGGTTCGAATCGGTCCATTCGTTCGTCAGTTATCGTCTCCACAGACCCACTGACACACACATACACACACACACACACACACACACACACATACTTTCACACACACACACACACACACACACAGACATCACTCCAAAAATGTTTGATTCTTGATCAAATGCTTGAATTCGAATTTTCGACCCCGTCACAATACTTTCCTTATACATTATGTATGTAAGGAAAGTAAAAATATTAACTGTTGAGAAACGTGTTCACTTTCCATATGTAATATCATGCGATACATTGGGTGATATCATTCTCGTGGATCTATCTCGTTCCATTCATGAGAAAAGCTACTTTGAGTAATACTTTTGTATTTGAACGCCAAAAGTCATTTTTCTGCTATAAGAATAACTTATTTTTCCATCCATAACGCTTGGCGAGATTTGGCGACGAATTTGGCGGAATATCGCCAACTTGGCGACTTTTTAAATGTTGCCAAATTAGCGAAAATTTCGCCAAATGGATAAAAATGATGCTAAATCAATGAAAATGATGACTTATTGACGATAATTCAATATCTTGGAAAGAATATAAGTATCTACTATAAGAATAACCTATTTTTTTTTACTATAGTAAATTACTATAGTATTACTTATTAAAGTCATTTTTCTGCTATAAGAATAACTTATTTTTCCATCCATAACGCTTGGCGAGATTTGGCGACGAATTTGGCGGAATATCGCCAACTTGGCGACTTTTTAAATGTTGCCAAATTAGCGAAAATTTCGCCAAATGGATAAAAATGATGCTAAATCAATGAAAATGATGACTTATTGACGATAATTCAATATCTTGGAAAGAATATAAGTATCTACTATAAGAATAACCTATTTTTTTTTACTATAGTAAATTACTATAGTATTACTAGCAGCAAATTTATTACATTATATAAGAAAAGTCATGTGTTGCCCACATCAGATTTTTTTTTTAAATTATAAACTTTGGATTGTTTTTCGATTCATTTATATCTTAATATAAAAATCGGGAAGTTTTAAACACGCGAAATGTATATATATATTAAAAATTTACAAAAATTCGTTTAATTATCTTATGCATTCCGTTTAAAGTTTGTTTGAAAGAGAAATTTTCAAGCTTTCCGATCGTGTCAAGATGAAAACTCTGTGATAAAATTTTTCCGTCACTAATGGACCGATTTGTGTGAATATCATTCTAAATCGGGCTAAAACATAAAATTACTAAAAAACTAATTCGAATTAAAAAAAAAGAAGAAGAAATCTCACCAAAATGCACCTTCCCGGGTGCTGCAGTACTTGTGTATCAAATTTCATAGCCGTACGTCGCTTAGATTTTCCTCTGTACAGACGACACAGATGAGAAAACATACATCCTCCTTTATTATTATAGATTAGCAGTATACCCGTTCTTCGTATGAAAATTTACATAATAAAAGAAGATGTATGTGTGTTTTTGTCGCCTGTAACGGGAAATTTAAACGTCGGATAGCGACATAATTTGGTACTGGGGTACTTCAGGATACGGGGACGATGCGACTCGGCAAGAGTTTATAATAATTCAAATTAGTTTAGTTATTTTATGTTTGAGTACGATTTTGAGTCCCTAATGAACCGACACAAGTCGGCTCATTAGCGACTAAAAATATTATCACATCAGTTTCCATCTTGACACCATCGGAAAGATCGAAGAAAGCTCTTTCTGACGATCTTTGAACGAAATCCGCGATGGTAAATAAATGGTGGTTAAATAATTTGTGGTTAAATAAACATGAAATAATTTCTTCATATTTAGTTATTTATTTTTAAATACACCGAATGTTGCAGTTTTTTCGGATTGATACTTATTTCTCCGCATCCGAAAAAAAAAAAAAAAAGAAATACATAATTTCATAGTTCGGCAAAAAGTTGTGTCGAAAGCCTAGGCCGACCGACTCGTCCGAAGACATGAAGCAGCGAAATGGGCGGCCGGGTAAAAAAGTTGTGTGTATATCTTCGTATTCTAATAATAAAATTATTTTTAATGTTTACATTATTTTATTTTTTGTTATTTTTCAAGCAAACGTATATAAAATGGAAATTGTAGATACCGTTAATGAAGTGCGGTCGAGTTTTTTTCCCCCGGTTGATTTTCTGCGCATTTCCTGAGCTCACGATGCGGTTTAAACCACGTCTGCTGTCCTACAGAAAGGATTTCGTTCTGTTTCTTTCTTTCTTTTTACGATTGCAGAGCTCATGCTTGGGGATTTGGATCGAGACAAAACGAGGAAATGATTTGGAGATTTAAACGGTGTGAAGACGATTTGAAGTTGGCAGGCGATTTAGAAATTGTGTTGTGTTATCTACACTTACACTACCCAGGCCGTCCGACTCACCTGAAAGTTTAGAGTAGCAATTAGACGGCTGGGAGAAATTTATAAAAAATTTTGTAACTTACATTTGGATGTAACATTCCATATTTAGTCAATAAGGCAAGACACGTCAAGAAAAAGAAAAACAATATAGAGCCAAAAACAATTTTTACAGTAGAACAAAAATAAAATTTGATGTGGGCAGCACATGACTTTCCTTATATAATGCAATGAATTTACTTCTTTCACAGTGAAAAAATGATGTATAAGATTGTAAAAAACCTTGCCCCAACTGGGAACAAAACCCCGATCTATCAACTGGTCAGCCGACGCTTTACTGTTAGCTACTGGGAACGAAATTGCAAGCTCTTATTGTCGAAATGGATGTATAAGATCCATGCCACATTGTATTTAACGTTGAATTGCACATTTGTGGATTTTCCGGATGACAACATGCAAAACTTTTTCGTACCCAATTAACTTATATTTCACGCAACTCAAAATTAGTAATTATCAATATTCTTTTCCTCCTCAATAAGCAATATAGTCCATATATTAAAATATGTAAATAATAAATTCATCAATTAGGCGTTATTTTCATTAACTTGGCGTCATTTTTACAATTTTGATGATATGTTCGTCAATCTGGAGCTAAATATTGATAAGTTGGCGATATATTATTAGATTATTCACCAAGTTCGCTAAATGTAACGCCGAGTGTTGCAGACAAATGGGGAGAAGAGCTTTCTAATAGGAGTATACTAGAAGGTATGCCTGTCATATGACGGAATTAAAAAATTGCAAAACAATACCTCCCATTTAGTGTCATTTTTATCAAATTGGCGATATTTTTATCAATTTTGCAGCACTTTCTTTAATTTTGCAATATTCAAAAAGGCGACTCCCCGCTAAAAATATTAAATTTTCATCAAGTAGTCATCATTTTCATTGATTTAGCGTCATTTTCATCGATTTGGCGATATTTTCGTTAATTTGGCAACATTTAAAAAAGTCGCCAAGTCGCAATATTCCGTCAAATTCGTCGCTAAAGTATCGCTAAGCGTTATGGACGGAGAATAGGTTCTTCTTATAGTCGATAAATGACCGTTGGCATACAAATACAAAACTATTATCCAAAATATCTTTTCTCATGAATGGAACGCGCTAGATCCCCGAGAATGATGTCAATAAATGTATCGTATTCTATTACATATGAAAAATGACCATATTTTAGAATAGTTGCGATTATTTTTTAATGTGATTTTTTGAGAAATTTATTTGTCAAATTTACAATATCTCGACAACGGTTCATGCTAGCGTTCTAAAGTTTATGCCAATCATTTTCTAATGGAACATTATATAAGGAATGATGTTTTACGTAACTTTATTATAAGTTTTGCTTTTTTGATGGGGGGGTGGGGTGGGGTGGGGGTTCTGAACATTCGATTGCGTTTAAAAACAACAGGCTTCCAGAATTCACGGATTTCAATTTTTGAACCAAATTTCGTTCTAATTGCTCCATTTGTTCGTGAGATACCGTCTTCACACACACACACAGACATCACTTCAAAAACGTTTGATTCGTATTTAGGGGTTCTTGAAACGTGCTTTCCCGTCAAAAACTCGAGTTTTCGACGCCATCACAATCTTTCCTTATACATTATACAATGTATACAAGGTAGGATCAAAAAGTTCAGAGACTGTGCTGATATCTCCAACCCTGATTGGAGGAGAGGGGAACTATTTTACCGTGGCGTATAGGCACATGTAACTCGCGATGTGAAAAGGAGAAGCAAGCTCGCAGTGCAGGGTTTTTCCAGACAATGCGTGTCAGTGAACTGTAGTCATTCGCTTTCATGGAAAACGAATATGGCGTTTGAAGAACAACCTGCGAATATCAAATTCTGCCAGTGTTTGGGGAAATTGCCGACAGAAATATTGCACCTGCTGCAGCAGGTGCAATGTTTCTGTCGAAAAAAAAGAGGCGTGTTCTTTTATCCCGAATAGTACCAAAATCTAATCATCACCAGGGTCACACACAAGTTACTTAACTATAAATTTTTATGAAATTTTGTCCATTAGTTTCTGAGTTAGAGTGGACACACACATACACACAACCGTTACATTAAAAATAGTTGTTTCGTATTCTATAGGTCCCAAAACATGTGGTTCGGTCGAAAACTCGAGTTGCGATGTTCGACACGATTCCAATACTTTTGCATGTATAGGGAAGATATAAAATTTCCATGTATAAGGAAGGTATAGGGAAGGTATAAAAATGTATGGATTTAATTTTAAACCTATTTAAATAATCAAGAAATAGTCCGTGTCCTGTTAAGAAGAAAATTAAATATTTATTAAGGATTAATGATGATTCAACAATTGGAATAAAAGACTTAATATGAGTAGGTTTATTTTGAGGAAATATTTAAAAAATTCTGCTAGTCGTACATTTTTACAATTTTAAGACACAAGAATATTTATTGATACACCCCAACTGATTGGTATCGTGTTATCTTCCTCTTCGACCCAGACTGTCCGACTTACACGAAGGTGTAAGGTACCCTCCGTCCCCTACCACCAGCCTCTCGGAAGGATTTACGGACCCACATATTTATCATGCCCGTACTCCGCGTGAACACGGTGAGAGTTTGGGTAGAGTCGGGAATCGAACCCCCCTCGCGCTAATCACTGCGGGCTGTTCTACACCGGTGATGTGCATTTGTAAATGTATTGTTAAGGACTCGGGTAACTCCGGGTAATTCGTTCTAGTTCTAACTATAAAACTGGGTTGCGCGGGATTATCAAGGTATTCTAAAAGACCTACACCTTATACACTTACACTATCTATAACTGGATAAATTCATAATAGAGAAACATGGCTTATGCTGTGCGTTCATCCGACAATTTACCGCTCATCTAATTAAACGCTTTTCCCCAAATTATAATTGTGAAGTGTCAGGCAGGCAGTTCGTATTGCCTAGTCTCTTACCCATCAGATGGAGGAATATCAACCTCGACCACACCGGTCTCCAAGTTCTTTCTGGCAGCTGCTGGATGTTATTGTGTCGCAGGTCGATATTCTTCAGCGATGACATCTCGGAGAAAAAGTCTTCTGGAATAGTCTGAAGTTGGTTGTAACTGGAAAGCAAAAGGGGTGTAACACACACACGCACAACAATATGGTCAATAACGGTAACAATAAAGTCAATAATGTAACAAGGCACTGTGAAAAAGCCTCTTACATTAGAAATAAAATACACTGTTCCAAGGGAAGTTCTTATGGACCTCAATAACCTTGTAAAGAAAGGTCTATGAGAGTACATGTTATATCTGTTCTTAGTAAAGTGATCCTGCTCAATTGAATAAAATAGATTTGCAGCGCCCCTAACGGAGAATTAAAGAGGTTAGGATAATGAACTCGGCAGCAATGCCACATAGACGAAAAAATGCAGCTACAAAGTTGTGGATCATTGTTTGATGAAAAGCATGCAGAGTCTACTTCGATGATAAGAGCTTGCAACTCCGTCCCAGTAGTTCCACGGTAGAGCGTCGGCTGGCCAGTTCGGAGATCCAGGGTTCGATTCCCGGATAGGACAGTAAGGCTCTTTACAATGACGCCCGAACAAAACAACCCTGTAGGTTAGTGCAAAAATGTCGGAGATTTGAAAGTGGAATGAAAGCAGCTTGTACGTATGCAGGTATTCGGAATAAGAGAATTTATTCACTTTTTTAAATTTGCGAATTTTGGACTGTGAATTTTAGAGCGAGCCTATTTTATTACCATAGTTATAGAAAGAAAAGAAAATCCCGTGATTAACTCAAAGGGATTTCGATTTATCAGCTTTTTCAAGGTTCTTTAATATAAGATCGGGCATTCAGCCCAGCAACCAATGAAAAAGTTGTCAACTTGACGTCATGGGAATTAAGTTTCGTCATTCGTCATGTCACGAGCCAGAGTGAACTTGGAGAGGAGTTTGCCCAAAACACAAAAAGTTTTTGCATTATTACAGTTAAAAATTGTTCGTTAATTTTGAAGGGGCAATATGTAGGTATAAACAGCTTGATCAAAGATTTTAAATTGTACTCTGGGCCAGTAGCGTAGCGTGATATTTTTGATTGGGGAGGCTGAGCGATTGTTATTTTAACTTGGAAAAGGTTTTTGTATAAGTGAATTTATATTGGAATTCGCACAGTTTTATTTCCTTGGTGAGTAAAATAAAATAATTTAACGTAAAAATGCTAAGAATGAATAAAATGTACAATAATTTAAAATATATTACCTATTTAAGATAAATACATACAAAGTATAACATTTTAAATGTTTCCTTATTTCTAAATTAGTTGAACTTTTACAACCATTTTATTAAATATGAAGTCATGGTCGCACATCTCATAAGGGAGGACGCTCTCCCCCTTAGATATTCAAGATAACAAAGACAAGCATCAATCTAGACGATGTTATACATTTTATTCATGAGTTTACATCGGCCCCTTTTCCGGTAAACGTTCTACGGGCGCCCATGTATGAAAAAGTGCACTGAAAATTGGTAAGAAATCTAGAACATAAGCTTAGTTGAAAATCACTGTAGTCAACAATGTCCTTAAACAATACTGCATATATTAATTATTTACAAATACAGCCAACGGCTCTACCGTGCTGAAAACACCGGTTCTCGTTAGATCACCGAAGTTAAGCAGCATCGGGCGCGGTTAGTACTTGGGTGGGTGACCACCGCGTACTGTTGGCTCATTTCAGTCGACCTGGTGGCCGAACGGTCAAGGCGAGCGTTTCCAGCGATTGATCGGCCGCCACGTTGTGGATTCAAGTCCCACGTAAGACATGGATGTTTGTGTTGTTGGGCGCAATGTGTTCCCACCCCCACTGGTGCGCTGGGCAACGTCTTTGACGGGTAAGAGTTTCACTGTTCTGGCCGATATATAGGCGAAAATGAAAGAGTCAATGCCTGGCCATTGGAAAAAAAAAATTATTTACAAATACTGTACTCTGAAAACTTAAAAATATCTTATAATTACAATATGCTAAGAATTCGCTGAAAATTATCAACCACTTTTATCTATATAATAAAAGGCAATGTCTGCCTGTCTGTCTGTGTGTCTTATACATTATAGGTTTAGCGACCGCGCTTCGGAGAACTACGAAATTTGGCAATCGGAGACCCGGGGGGGGGGGGGGGGAGAGGTGACACGTCAAAACCGATTTTTAAAATTTGAATTATTTTTTTTTTATTTAATGTTTTATGCGATTTCGACCGTTTTTTCCCCTTTTTCTCCTTTTTTTCTTCACCATCCAGACGTCGTAGAAAAAAAAACAAATCATACGACCGGAAAGAGCAGACAATTGCGAGTAAAAATATATCAATTTCAAATCTCAGGGACAAATTCTAATATTTTTTAAAGATTTTAAAACAAAAGTCACTTTCGGCTCAAAAAAACGATCTTTCGTTTTTAAATCCTCGCATCGGTAAAAGTACCGACAATTTCGACTAATAATTTGCATTTTTAGATAGCTCAACCATCAGGCATTCTTACAAACCCAATCTGGTCAAGAAATATGAAAAAATTGCCGCAGAATCCGGATTTTAAGGAAGTCATGATTTTCAATTTCTTGGCAAAAGACCAAAGAGGTTCGATTTTTCATCCACATGCGCGTGCAGACGCACGGTGTTGCTATGGAAACGACGGTTTTTGCCCCAGTAGATGTTTGGTAATATCTGGCTGATATATTTATCCTGATGAGGATATTCGCATGGGTATTAAATTATATTTGCAAATGTCATCAGTGATTGCTTTTTATACGGTTTTTGGCCTAGGGCCAATTAAAAACCGAATAAGTGTTTGCTTTTTGTCATAGAGACAATTAAAAACCGAATTAGTGTTTGCTTTTTATAAGATTTTTGGCTCATTATGCTGGATTGAATTGTGGCGATGTATTGTTTACATCGAGTGGTGGTTGGGACCACAATGAAAAAACTTAAATACTGAAGAAATAAAAAAATAAATAAAAAGAAAGTTATGGAGATTGTCGCGGTGCCTTAAAATTTCATTATTAGTTTTAACTTCATTAAACTAAATCAAACTTTGTTAACTCCATGGGGTTGAGGGCGCGGTAACCCAGTGGTTAGCGCGCGGGAATTGCACTCGGTAGGCCCGGGTTCGATTCCCGTCACTGCTAAAACTGCCGCCGTGTTCACGCAGAGTACGATCACGTTAAACATGTGGGTCCGTAAGTCCTTCCGAGAGGTTGGTGGTAGGGGGAGGAGGATACTGTCCCTATGGATGCCTCCCCCACTGGGTTCCGGTCTAAATTGGGTGGCACTTCCTGGCCGTCCAAATAGTTACCTTACACCTTTCTGGTAGGTCGGATGGTCTGGGTCTCAACAACAACTCCACGAGGTTATGGCGCCAGCAAGTTTGCCACGGTCAGAATTTTCAAAGGTAGCGAACAGGCTGGTCGCCGAAGGCGGCTAGTATTAAATAAAAGTGGTTGGTAATCAATTTGGCATCACATCTGTTTCAACTAAATAAATTAAGGACATAACATCGTTAGACAGAAGGTCATTTAATAAAATCATTCTAAAGACGTACGAAGTTTTAAAAAACAAGGCCAGAGCGCTTTCGGGCGTTAGTACACCCTTGACCAGTGGCTGCATGAAAAGCAAACATGGATCATTCATATATGGACCATATACGTAGCAAATTTGCATAAATAAATCTATATATATAAAGAAGAAAAGTATGTATGTATGTATGTATGATCCAACATTTTGGGAGAACAGCTAAACTGAATTTGATGAAATTTGGTGGATAGTCTTGAAATAGCCCCACCTAAAATTTAGTCCTAGTCCATGTTTCGAGTTTCTAAGACCAGGGGTTGTCGATATATTAATGGAAAACGAAACATTTTCCTAGGAGTTCTACTCTCTAACTCCATGATTCCCAACTAAAAAGGATGGAAATCGTTGGTTTAAAACGTGAAAGTCAATTAAATCTCTGAGTTTTGTGGGAGTTTGTTGAACGTATTAGTCACTTTTGAAAATCGCTGGCTTAAAATATGAATTTAAATGGAAACTCTATCACCATGGTTTATTTTTCCCAGGCGTACTCAACAAATTTTATTAATTTGAATAATAAATAAATAAATGAATATAAAAATATCTATTTATCTATCTATATATATAAAGAAGAAAAGTATGTCTGTATGATCCAATGGATCTGCTTGTCCAAAGAGTGGCCAATCAGATCCATTTCTTTTCTTACATAATGCAATGAATTTACTTCTTTCACAGTGAAAAAACAACGCATAAGATTCACGACCCTATATGTTCCGGTGTAATTTTTATCAGAGTTTTGCATCGCAAAACGTCGCAACGTCATAGCAACGTCGGGTAATCGCAGCTAGTATAAAATATAATCTGAACTTAGTAAGTTGAATAGGCTAATAATTAATACAAATAAACCTAAAAAATAGGTACAAAATTCTTTAAAAACGTATGCTAGGAACATTACCAGAAAAGTACAAATTCGAAAAAACAGTCAAACATGCATTTCACAAGGATGACATCATAGATAACTATGAAGAGACTTGAATTGTATAAAGTCGAGAACGAGTCGCCAAGCATAACTTAGAATTTGAACGGGATCAGAATTACAAATCGACGAACTGTAAATATAAATAAAAATGGGATTCATAAAGGAGAATATTACGAGGGTTATTACAACGAATTAAGAAGACAGTTTTTTCAAAGACTGGTAGGAAATCATCACTAGCCACACATCGAGCAAGAGCAGTAGAAAATTTAACATTCCTGACATCACGAGCGTGTTCCGCTAAACGGATGCCGACATTACGCTTAGTGCTGCCGATGTAAAATTTATAGTCACCTTTAGGAGTCAACAGGGGAACCGCATACACCCCAACACAGTTCTTAAAGTCATCAATATCCCCAAATTTATCGGAACGAATACGATTGAATAAAGTAATAACATTTGAGTGGCCAGGTTTGAAACCAAAACCATAACAGAATTGAATGAAGGGACGGAAAATCTTAGGATGGTAAGGAAAACTAGATTTATAATCTAAACGATCATCAATAGCAACTAGTTTAGTATCAAGTTGAGTAAATTTACGGCGAACATCCTTTATTCCTTTAAGTTCATTTATAAAGTTTTCGCCCATGTTCGCCGTAAACTTACTCAACTTGATACTAAACGTGTTGCTATTAATGATCGTTTAGCTTATAAATCTAGTTTTCCTTACCATCCTAAGATTTTCCGTCCCTTCATTAAATTCTGTCATGATTTTGGTTCATATATTCCTTCTAATACAGTATTAAATACAACAACAGATCATATATAATAATGCCACAATCAAGGAACGGTCATTTCTCATTCTATAAATTTGATAAGGAGATCTGAATGTACATCATTGAGGACTGCAGTTTTGTCTTCAAGTTCCTTTGTCTTCAAGTCCAAGTTCAATTACGTTTCCGTGATTGTGGCATTATTATATATGATCTGTTGTATTTAATAGCGTATTAGAAGGAATAGACATTTAAAAATGTTCATTAAAAAATAAAAATAGTCGGTATGAATTAAATTACGACAACAGATGGCAGCACCAAAAATATTTTGAATTAAAATAAAAAATATATTCTATGTTTTATTGGGTATTAAATTTAGTTTTAATATAATCTAAGCATTGCATTTTATCTATCAGAAAATATTTAGCAACTGTTTGAGCAGAATTTCGGCGAAAAACGTGTGCTGCGAAAATTAACAAAGCGCGGATAGGGCAGAAGATTTGCTAACGCTCACTCTTAATGGGAAGGCGTAGGCGGATTGAAAGATAATTTTCTATTTTGATCGACTCATTCATCTTTACAGACATCCCTGGTGCAATGGACCGCGGAGGGCTTCGGGATTATAGTCGGTTACATACGTCCTATTTGAGGAATCGTCGTGTCTATCGTTAGACGTGACTTGTCCGCGTATAAGGTAGGTTTGTTCCGAGAGGATCTCTACTCGAACCTACTGAAGACATCTCGGAGGTATTGAAAATTAGGGTTGTTATTATTTTCAAATAGGCGAAGACGACTAGTAACCGTTTAAATGCCTCTACTAATAACCGGAACATACCTTAAATACAAAGCTGAAAGACTTTGAACCGAAGAAGGGAACATGCTCCTCTTGACGGCTTTCAAGCGATTTTGTTTCAAATTGATAATCTGCAGATTCAACAAATTTTTAAAGGCTCCGTCCTCTATCTCTTCTAGCTGATTTCTCGCCAACGATAGATACGTGAGGTCTTTCAGATCTCTAGAAAACCAACGACTCTTGACTCTTTTAATCACATTTTCCGTCAACAGGAGGCGCCTCAGTTTTAGAATTTTGTGTAGGTCCAGATTGAAGTCAGAGCGGTTCTCGTCGATGCTCAGCTCAACTTTAATAGCCTGTTCAAAAAGTAAAGGAAAAATGTGTTCAATATCAAGAACGGTGCAGGGTAAAATATGTATTCAGCACATGTAGAAAATGTATTCAGCACAAACTTTTCTGACATAATCAATTTTTGCTTTTTCGTATTATATAATATAGTATAGGGAAAGTTTTGTTTTCACGTAAATTTTCGAATTCGAGATGGGGATGCCAATATGTTACGTTTACGGACCTCCTGAATACGTTTTCACAATTTTTGGAGTGATGTACGTCTGTCTGTATGTCTGTCTGTCTATCTGTGTCTCTTTGGTCGATTTCTGGTGTACACGATAGTAGCCATAAATGATAATGGATTTTCACGAAACTTAATATTCGGCTTTGTTATAAAAAAAAAAAATCTGATGTGGACAGCACATGACTTTCCTTGTACAATGCAATGTATTTACTACTTTTACTGTAACAACAAAATAGGTTATTCTTATAGTAGATACTTCTATCTTTTTCCAAGATTTAGAATTTTCGTCAAATAGTCGTTATTTTCATTGATTTAGCGTCATTTTTATCCATTCGGCAAGATTTTCTTTCATTTGGTAACATTTAAAAAAGTCGCCAAGTTGGCGACATTCCGCCAAATTCGTCGCCAAAATCTCGCCAAGTGTTATGAACGGAGAATTAAGTTATTCTTAAAACAGATAAATGACTATTGGCGTTCAAATACAAAAGTATTACTCAAAGTATCTTTTCTCATGAGTGGAACGAGCTAGATTCACGAGAATGATGTCACCCAATTTATCGCATGATATTACATATGAAAAGTGAATATGTTTCTCAATAAGAATTTTTTTTTTTATATATAATTTTTTGATAATTTTTTTTGAAAAATGTGCAATATCTCGAGAACGGTTCATGCTAGCGTTCTAAAATTTATGTTAATCGTTTTCTAATGAAAAATTTCACAAGAAATGTCTCCTTCCCGGTCGTCCATTTTGTTGCTCCAAGTCCTCTGGACGAGCCGGACGGCCTGGGGCTTTCACAAGAAATGTCTATTTGTGTAACTTTATCAGAAGTTTTGATTTTTTGATGATGTTTTCAAAATTTCACTCAAAAATTTAGGGGGGTTCTGAGCATTCGATTGCGTATAAAAGCAATAGGCTTCCAGTATTCACGGATTGTAATTTTTGTACCAAATGTCGTTCGAGTCGGTCCATTCGTTCGGCAGTTATCGTCTCCACAGACTCACTGACACACACACATACACAGACATCACCTCAAAAATGTTCGATTCGTGATCAGTTGATGCTTGAAACGTGCTCTCCCGTCGAAAACTCGAATTCGAATTTTCGACCCCGTCACAATACTTTCCCTATACATTATTGTATATAAGGAAAGTAAAAAAGTAGAACCAGATAAAAATATTTTTTAAATTCGAGCGAAAATTTCAAAATGTAATCGAAATTTTATATTTTCTTAATGTGGCAGCATAGGACACAATTTGAGATAATCATGCATAAAAGGGATTATATATGGCTCAAGGATCACTGTACTTAATAGTTTCAATTATACGAGTAGTTGGGAAAAAATATAGCCGCAATACAATTTTTCCCTTTGATATCCTCATTAGCATCCTGAGTTACCCCTGAGGATGTTACACTCTATAAATGTAATCATTTGGACCCACAATATCGATTTTTCAAAAATTTTCTTGTAAAATTTGAGAATAAAAACATTTAAAAATGAATTCTGATATGAGAAAGTCGAGCTGAGCCGCACTCTAGTTAATTATTCTTTCCCTTTTGCTATTTCTGTTAACAGGCATGAGATACATTTGATAAATCGCGCAGAAATAACGTACAAAATGAATGCAGTAGAACCTCGCTGATCCGGACCCTTTAATTCGTCACATCCGCTAATCCGCCACCCTGCTTGTCGCGCGAAATAAAGCTTGTGCTACGAAAAATACTCAATATAGCAACAGATAAAAAGGGGAAAAAAATCAGTTTATTTTTTAGAAGGATCAATTTTTATTTATTTTGATTCAGTTGCTTCTTATATTCATGATGAAGCCTGCGTAATAATATGTCTGCAAAGCTATTTTTGTAATTGTATATGACGGTATAAAATGTATTTGGGAAATATCCTTTTGTACATCATTTGTGAAATATTTTTGTTTAATCGTTTTTGTGCAATAATGTAATAATTTGTGTAATAATAATGATTTTGTGCAACAGTCATGGATAAATAACGTGATTTATATACCACTGTATATGAAAACCAGTAATTTTTTTCCCATGTAGCAGCGGAGTTCTGCTACATTTATTAAAACGAATTCAATTGAACAAACAACCTTTTTATGAACAACAGGTCCTTTTCCCTTCATTTTGGCTTGAATACGACGCATTTAGAGTAAGGAAACGATTCAACGCCATTAGTTAGGTGGCGAAGCAGGAGGAGAGGCGACGTTGACCCCCCATCTCCTGATGAGTGGATAATGTATATAGTTCTAAAAATCTAACACTATAACGACATACATAAAAAATATCGCGGTGGGTGGGACGACCTATCGCGCGGAGATTGCAATCCTTCTGGGGATTGCAATCCTTGAATTCTTCTGAGAGGTTGGTGGTGAGGAAAGAGGGCACGTTCCCTGTGGATGCGGCCCCCACTGAGCTCCAGTCCGAATTGGGTGGCACTTCTGGGGCCGTTCAAACAGAAACTTTACACCTACGGGTAGGTTGGATGGTCTGGGTTGAAGGAAAAGAAGAAATCGCGACAAATAAATATTTTTACTTTCCACTTATATACATAATGTATAAGGAAAGTATTGTGACGGGGTCGAAAATTCGAATTCGAGTTTTCGACGGGAGACCCGTTTCAAGCATCTCTGATCACGAATCAAACATTTTTGAAGTGATGTCTGTGTGTGTGTGTGTGTGTGTGTGTGTGTGTGTGTGTGTGTGTGTCAGTGAGTCTGTGGAGGCGATAACTGACGAACGAAATTTGGTAAAAAAATCACAATACGCAAACACTGGAAGCCTATTGTTTTTATACGCAATCGAATGTTCAGAACTCCCCTAAATTTTCGAATGAAATTTTGAAAAAATCGTCAAAAAATCAAAACCGCTAATAAAGTTACGCAAATAGACATTTCCTATGTAATTTTTCATTAGAAAACGATTGACATAAATTTTAGAACGATAACATGAATCGTTCTCGATATTGCACATTTTTCAAAAAAATTATGAAAAAGTCATATAAAATAAAAAAAAAATTCCTATTGAGAAACACGTTCACTTTTCATATGTAATACCTTGCGATAAATTGGGTGACATCATTCTCGTGGATCTAGCTCGTTCCATTCATGAAAAAAGATACTTTGAGTAATACTTTTGTATTTGAACGCCAATAGTCATTTATCTGCTGTAAGAATAACTTATTTCTTCGTCCATAACGCTTGGCGAGATTTTGGTGCCGCATTTGGCGGAATGGCGACAAACTTGGCGACATTTTGAAATGTTGCCGAATTAACAAAAATCTCGCCAAATGGATAAAAATGACACTAAATCAATGAAAATGACGACTAATTGTCGAAAATTCAATATCTTGGAAAGAATATAAGTATCTACCATAAGAAAAATTAAAAATTAATAATATTAATATAAATTCATTATATTATATAAGGAAAATCATGTGTTGCCCACATCAGATTTTTTAAAATAGCACGAAATCATGCATTTTGATCCACCCAGGTAAGACACTATCGTTGGACCTCGAACCGTTTCTTCGATGTTGGAATTTAAAATAAATTACACCTTTAAACTCCGGAAGCATGCATTTTCTCATCAAACAACCTTTCTGAACGCATTCACAAAAGTAGAGCTCGGCTGCTGCGAACCGATTGGTATAATAATTGTTAAAAATCGCTCAAAAGTTCGCTAAAATGTTAAATAACTACAAAGATAAATTGAATTAAAAAAAATATCTCCGAGATATATCGAGACTTGTCGGAAGTACCTCTGGTATTTTCCAGTACGGCATGCACACACAGACATTTTTTTCAAAAACTTTTATTTGGCTCGTCATGACCGATGGGTGTGGTTGTCTGTATGTCTATTTCAAATTTTTTGATGGCATTTTTAAAATACTTCCCTGCTTCTAGAGAGCTAAAATTTGGTATACAGCTTTTTTTCCCCTCCTTTCAAAATTTCATTAAAAATATTGGCGTGTGTGTGTGTGTGTGTGTGTGTGGGGGGGGTTCCGAGCATTCGATTGCGTCTAAAATCAAGTTCCAGCATTTACTGATTGCAATTTATATACTAAATTTTATTCGAATCTCTCTATTCGTTCTTGATATATCATCTCCAACGACTCATAGACACATATACACACATTCTCATGCACATACAGACATCACCTCGGAAATGTTCAATTCGTGTTCAGGGATGTTTGAAACGTGCTGTTCCGTCGAAAACTCGAATTCGAATTTTCGACTCCGTCAATGCTTTCCTTATACATTATACTATGTATATATAAGGAAAGTAACGCATGACGACAGGTCTAAAAATTAAATTTAAAAAAATCTGATGTGGGCAACACATGACTTTCCTTATATAATGCAATGAATTTACTACTTTTACAGTTAAAAAAAATCTGATGTGGGCAACACATGACTTTCCTTATATAATGAAATGAATTTATTACTTTTACAGTAAAATAAAAAGGTTTTTCTTCTAGTAGATACTAATATCCTTTCCAAGATATTGACTTTTCGACAATTAGTCGTCATTTTCATTGATTATCGTCATTTTTATCCATTTGGCGAGATTTTCGTTAATTTTGCAACATTTCAAAAAGTCGCCAAGTTGGCGACATTCCGCCAATTTTGTCGCCAAAATCTCGCCAAGCGTTATGGACAAAGAAATAAGTTATATATATATATATATATATATATATATATAACTTATTAGATATTGAATTTTCGACATATATTATATAACTATTATTATATATTTATATATTATATAACTTATTAGATATTGAATTTTCCACAATTAGTCGTCATTTTCATTGATTTAGCGTCATTTTTATCCATTTGGCGAGATTTTCGTTAATTTGGCAACATTTCGAAAAGTCGCCAAGTTGGCGACATTCCGCCAATTTCGTCGCCAAAATCTCGCCAAGCGTTATGAACGAAGAAATAAGTTATTCTTACAGCAGATAAATTGGCGTTCAAATGCAAAAGTATTACTCAAAGTATCTTTTTTCATGAATGGAACGAGCTAGATCCACGCGAATGATGTCACCCAATTTATCGCATGATATTATATATGAAAAGTGAACATGTTTCTCAATAGGAAATTTTTTTTTTCTATTTTATTTGACTTTTTGATAATTTTTTTGAAAAATGTGCAATATCTCGAGAACGGTTCATGTTAGCGTTCTAAAATTTATGTCAATCGTTTTCTAATGAAAAATTACATAAGGAATGTCTATTTACGTAACTTTATTATTGGTTTTGATTTTTTGACGATTTTTTCAAAATTTCATTCGAAAATTTAGGGGGGTTCTGAACATTCGATTGCGTATAAAAACAATAGGCTTCCAGTGTTTATAGATTGTGATTTTTGTACCAAATTTGGTTCGAATCGGTCCATTCGTTCGTCAGTTATCGTCTCCACAGACCCACTGACACACACACACACACACACACACACACACACACACACACACATACACACACACATACTTTCACACACACACACACACACACACACACAGACATCACTTCAAAAATGTTTGATTCGTGATCAGGGATGCTTGAAACGTGCTCTCCCGTCGAAAACTCGAATTCGAATTTTCGACCCCGTCACAATACTTTCCTTATACATTATGTATATAAGGAAAGTAAAAATGTTATTCTTATAGTAGACATTTATATTCTTTCTAAGATACTGAATTTTCTTCAAATAGTCGTCATTTTCCTTGATTTAGCGTCATTTTTATCCATTTGGCGAGATTTTTGTCTATTTGTCAACAATTAAAAATGTCGCCAAGTTGGCGACATTCCGCCAAATTCGTCACCAAAATCTCGCCAAGCGTTATGGACGGAGAAATAAGTTTTTCGTACAGCAGATAAATGACTATTGGCGTTCAAATACAGAAGTATTACTCAAAGTATCTTTTTTCATGAATGGAACGAGCTAGATCCACGAGAATGATGTCACCCAATTTATCGCATGGTATTACATATGAAAAGTGAACATGTTTCTCAGTAGGAAATATTTTATTTTTTATTTTATATGACGTTTTGATAATTTTTTTGAAAAATGGGCAATATCTCGAGAACGTTTCATGTTAGCGTTCTAAAATTTATGCCAATCGTTTTCTAATAAAAAATTACATAAGAAATGTCTATTTCCGTAACTTTATTAGCGGTTTTGATTTTTTGACGATTTTTTCGAAATTTTACTCGAAAATTTAGGAGGGTTCTGAACATTCGATTGCGTATAAAAACAATAGGCTTCCAGTGTTTACGGATTGTGATTTTTGTGCCAAATTTCGTTTGAATCGATCCATTCGTTCGTCAATTATCGTCTCCACAGACCCACTGACACACACACACACACATGCATACTTACACACACACACACATGCATACTTACACACACACACACATGCATACTTACACACACACACACACACATACAGACATCACTTCAAAAATGTTCGATTCGTGATCAGGCATGCTTGAAACGTGCTCTCCCGTTGAAAACTCGAATTCGAATTTTCGACACCGTCACAATACTTTCCTTAAAGTAAAAATAACTCTTTATAATAAAAGTCTTTCTTTGATCACATTAATAAGATGTTAAAATCACATTAAAACCAGAGCAATTTTGGACTTCCGACGTCAGTGGCAATTGCGTGTATTAATGTGATCCAATAAGACTTTTATTATAAAGTGTTAGTCCTTAAAATTTAATTTTTATACTTGTCGCCATTCATTTTAATGTTTAAACCATACCTCGGTATTTGGATATTTTTGTGCTAACTGTGCCGCAGCCAATCACCTATCGTTCAGAATCCTCATCGTAAACCCGGACCGGCGGCCTTTCCGTATTTTTCATTCCTCCACACAAAGTTTTAGCCGGTGTCCAGTTTCTGCTTTCGACGGCCATGTTTTTTGCCCAGGATCAAGTCTGTTTCAGTGCTTGTTTATTTCTTTGACTCAACAAATCTCCACCCTGGCTTTCACAAGGGTGGGTTGAGGATTGCGTTGCCAGTTGACTACCGGACGCATCTGCTCCAGTAATTTTCGTGTAAGTCTGAGTTTTGACTGTTCACGCACTATTCGTGTGTTTATTTGCTACGCAGGACTCCATTACGCTTGGTGTCATTTCGTTTTCTTATCGGATTTTATGTCGATGTCCAAGTGATCCACCTGTCTGTTTCCTGATATTTCTCGGACCGAGTGAATTTCTACGCTGCTTACCACGGATTTTAGAAGTGTGCGTTTAAACTTCTCACTGACAGTTAGTTCTATGAAGATTTTAAGCCTTATTTTATCATGACATGTCTATATCCTTGAAGTATGGAGGTGCATCATCCGCTCCTATTCATGGCAGTTTGAATTTATGACTTTTACTTACTACGAAGGATTTTTCACTACGTCCAAGCCTAAGCTTCAGATTGTATGAGTCTACACGGTAAGCGCTTTTTCACGAAACATTCATATCGTGTTGATCAACATCCTCTGTGTTTTATTGTATCTTTTTGTTGGCTAAATTTATTGTTTTTTAGGCAATCCTGCGTCATACTTATATATTTCTCTATTTTACCTTGCGCATGATTAGTGCTTTTTGTGCGCATCCTTTTGTATACTGATTCCATTGTTATCAATGCAATCTAAAGTGTCGTATTCTTTTAACTTTATTTAAATATAAACTTTAATGAATTCTGCATCGGCTCGATTTTCTAAGCCACTGTAAACAATTGCATTTAATTCCGCCCATCTGTATGATTAGAAAATTCGTTTTTAGAGCTTCGGATTCCCGCGTTATCTATTTTGATGAGGTTGCAGATAGGATGCTAAAAATGACAGACCTATCGCTATTTTATCTATATTTTCTAAAATTTTTGAAAATATTAATGTACAATAAAATTCACAACCGGGTTAAAGACAACATTTCTCCTTTTCTACATGGTTTTGTATCCAAACGTAGTACTGTTACCAATTTGCTCTGCATTTGTAACAAAATTGTCTGGTCCCTTAAGAATAATAGCCAGCTTTATGTTCTTTATTCTGACTTCGGATAAGATTTTGACAAAGTTGATTTTGCTCTTTTAATCTCAAAATTGTATTAAATAGGGTGCTACAAATTACAATTTGATCTTGATCAACTGTATCTCTGATCAGCAAATAATAAGCTTAAGTTAAATATTTCAAAATGCAATAATATCAGCTTTACTCATAGATATATTACATTTTTTTACGTATTGTATTAACTCTGAATGCCCCACTCGCGTGAGTGACTGTGGCATCTTTTCCGATTCTGAGTTCTAATTCAATTTACATATATATATATATATATATAGTTGTTTCCATTTGAAATAGTTCTGTAAATAAATGTTATGGATGGGAAATATTTGTATATTACTTTCCTTATATACATAATGTATAAGGAAAGTATTGTGACGGGGTCGAAAATTCGAATTCGAGTTTTCGATGGGAGAGCACGTTTCAAGCATCGCTGTTCACGAATCAAACATTTTTGAAGTGATATATGTGTGTGTGTGTGTGTGAAAGTATGTGTGTGTGTGTGTGTGTGACAGTATGTATGTGTGTGTGTGTGTGTGTGTGTGAAAGTATGTATGTATGTGTGTGTGTGTGTGTGTGTCAGTGAGTCTGTGGAGACGATAACTGACGAACGAATGGACCGATTCGAACGAAATTTGGTACAAAAATCACAATCCGTAAACACTGGAAACCTATTGTTTTTATATGCAATCGAATGTTCAGAACCCCCCTAAATGTTCGAATGAAATTTTGAAAAAATCGTCAATAAATCAAAACCGCTAATAAAGTTACGAAAATAGACATTTCTTATGTAATTTTTTATTAGAAAACGATTGGCATAAATTTTAGAACGCTAACATGAACCGTTCTCGAGATATTGCCCATTTTTCAAAAAAATTATCAAAACGTCATATAAAATAAAAAAAAAATATTTCCTATTGAGAAACATGTTCACTTTTCATATGTAATACCATGCGATAAATTGGGTGACATCATTGTCGTGGATCTAGCTCGTTCCATTCATGAAAAAAGATACTTTGAGTAATACTTTTGTATTTGAACGCCAATAGTCATTTTTCTGCTGTATGAATAACTTATTTCTTCGTCCATAACGCTTGGCGAGGTTTTGGCGACCAATTTGGCGGAAAGTCGCCAACTTGGCGACTTTTTGAAATGTTGCCAAATTAACGAAAATCTCGCCAAATGGATAAAAATGACGCTAAATCAATGAAAATTACGACTCATTGTCGAAAATTCAATATCTTGGAAAGATTATTAGTATCTACTATAAGAAAAACCTATTTTTTTTACTGTAAAAGTAGTAAATTCATTGCATTATATAAGGAAAGTCATGTGTTGCCCACATCAGATTTTTTTACGTATTGTATTAACTCTGAATGCCTCACTCGCGTGAGTGACTTTGGCATCTTTTCCGATTCTGAGTTCTAATTCAATTTACATATATATATATATATATATATATATATATATATATATATATATATATATATATCGTTGTTTCCATTTGAAATAGTTCTGGAAATAAATGTTATGGATGGGAAATATTTGTATATTTTAACTGTATTTAGTGCGATCAAACATTTTTGTATATAGTTGTTTATCATTTATATCTCGATATTATGTCTTCTTTCCTGGTTTTGGGCAGATATTCCTCCATCATAGACTGCAAATATTGTAAACCTTTGGGTCGGAGCCTATAGGTGATGAATCTGTTAATCTGGAAAAGAATATGTCACTTACTTTCAAATGTGGCAGGTTTACAATGCCCGAATCGGTTAAAGCTTGAAGATTGCAGTTCGACAATTCCAACATGTAAAAGTGAATGCCGTCCAAGATTTGGAGATTCAATGTCCCCAGCTTCATGCCTTTGATGACGAATTTCCTGACGGGCGAGAATGCCGAACCTTTCAGATGCGCGACTGTTTGCTCCAGGGCGAGCCCTCTGTCCTGACACGTGATTTCGTTGCGACTGCACACGCAGGGTTCTATATATTTCTTAAGAGGACAGCAAAGAGTGGGTGCCAGTGCAATTAAATAAACAGCCAGCTTGAAGAGAAACATCTTGATTGCCCTTTTATCCCCCCTGAAATGAAAAACGAGTACAAGTATATGGAGTACGAGGCCTCTACTCGATTCTTTCATACATAATTTTTCAATATGTAAAATACACTTTATGCAAAGGATAAGGAAAACGTGAGTACCGCATATAAGCACAAATACGGTAATAATGCAGCACACAGCTGCATAAACTCATATTTTCTAATCTTGAAGATCCTTTGGAAATTTCTAATAGTTGGGCATTTACAGTATTTCTTGACAGTGGTCTTAGGTGTTTTAACATTTCGTATTATGGAACATGAAAACTATGTAAAAAAACAGGAATTTAATAAATCTTCAGTTGCTCAACATTGCTATCAGTTTGACCACGTTTTGAGTTTTCTTCAGCAAGGATCATACAAAAATGCACGTCGATCTATGATCTTAACTTCTTTACAGCCTTCCATATCCGGAAAAATTCTAGTAATTTAGTTAATGACTTCTCCAGTACTCAATTTTTCGCGGACTGGCCGAGTACTTAGTAAAATTTCCCACTTTCTTCGTTCCATTTCTTAACCTTTTTATGTTGTTGAGACTCAGACCGTCCGACCTACCATAACCTTTTTATGTGTCGTTTTAACCTATTTTTCGTCTTTTTAGGTCTCATTAATTTTTGTTCGGATTTGAATATTTTGACTCGTCTTGTCGAAATATTCCTGTTGTGTTTTGGCGCACGCCAGTCTTGTGTGCTACCTCTCGTTTCGGATTGGCTGAACTGTTCTTCATTCTGCTTTCAAATTAACTCTCTCAAGTGAGTTCTTAACCCAGATCCTGGTCATATAACCCCCTCTGTTTCTTCTATCCTCTTTTGAACTTCGGGTATGTTGGTTCTCTTGCACTGACGAAGGGGATCCAGCCTATTCCCGAAACAGCTGTATGCTACATTATTGTTACTATTTGTGCTTATATGCGTAACTTAATTCCTTAATGCTATCCTTAATTGTATGAGTTTCATTCTTTCTTTGTCATATTGTGTATATCTATATATTTTGTGTCTATCGCTGTCTGTGGCTGCCAAAATGGTGTTTGCCGGCCCGACACCGTTTTGGATTAATCAAGCCTGTGGCCCACAGGTTGGGTCCGTGTAGCTTATTCATCAAAATCTCGAATTTGAAAAATTTCGGTAAACAACGCTGTTTTTATAAGGGCCCATAGATTGGGAACCACATTAAATGAAACTTTACCAAGTGGATGCATATACAAACGTTCTCCCTTACGTCTTAAACTTCCAGTTAATATCCTCTCAGACATACCTAGCATTGCTATTAATTCGGTTTGACATTTGACACGAAAAATATTTATTTGCGGTATACTTATGTCATGGGCATACAAGAAATGAAATTCCTGTCTTAGACTCGATTTCCGTTCACTTTTCCTACCTACATCAGGAGCCAGTTATAACGAACCGATCACCAATTTGCTCGTTAGACCCGGACTCTTGCGCACCCCTAATAAATTTGTAAGGAAAGACCCATGAGTGTACACTTTGGGGTCTATCTATAGTAAAGTGATCCTACCTGAGCGAATAAAAGTAATTGCAGCGCCCCTAGCGGATCATTTAAAAGTTAGTATAATGAACTTGGCAACTAAACCAGATAGACGGAAAAAAAACACCTACGAAGTTGTAGAGCATTGTCTAATGAATAGGAATTGAATATACAACTGTTACATGTTGCAATTTATTTGATAAAATGGGGTTATTGCCTTATGACGTTCCTATTCAAGAATCAAACAACTTAATATCGAGTGTGAGTAATTTACGAAGGTTATTATCGTTTGCCAAACAGTAACAAGCATATTATATATCTATAATAATAAAGATGTCTGTCTATCGATGTCGTCTATAACGTAAAATCTAAACTTCGTATGGTCCTAAAATTTGGTACACAAGTACTTCAGGACTAAATGGACTATGTATCCAGAAAATTATATAAGGGGTCTAGCATGCAGAGTCGAGAATGAGACGCTAGGCTAAACTGAGGGTCTGAACGGGTTCGAAATTACAAATAGAGTCGCGATCACAGACGTGGAAACCGGGGGGGGGGGAGGGGAGGACTATGTACCCCAACTATTTTGGGGTCGAGGTACGGTCCCTCCCAAGTTTTCGGAGTTTTCAATTTGCGTGTTTACTTACAAATCTAAAACAATGCTAAATTTTTTAATATGATTATATCTCCTCTAATAATTGTATAGGGGCGTTGTATTTACATTTGCGTAAGATTCCAGGCAAAGAATTCGGAGATCCTGTCCGCTCTCCCTGTAAAAAATTAAACGAATTGAAAATCCTGACAATGTTCAATTATAGAAAATTAGCATTATTTTGGAAATATCAAGATTCAATTGAGACCCCCCTACTTTTAGCATTCCGAGTATTTAGAGAAACATTGAAATAGTTTCTATTTGCAATATTTATGAAATACGGGGGCACATTTTTAAACAGCTGATTTCTTTCCAAATTACTATTTTTGCAGGTGCTAAAACGACTAAGGAAAATGAGGAAAGTGAAATTTTTTTTCAGTGTGGATTTCAGATAGGCACACATTCTTATCATTTCAAATCTAAGTTTCATTTTATTTTATTCATAGATTAACAGGTTCATAGGTAATTTTTTTTACTACAACCATTTGAACATCCCTTAGTGAAGTTCAAAATAGATAACTTTATATTATCTCGCAACAAAATATGTGATTACGAAAAATTTGAAATAATTTTATGTATTGTCCGTATGTAATGATAATATTTTAAAAGCATATTTTATTTAAAAATTAATTTGTTTAGTTATGATGCAAGGTAGTGTGATAAATCTGTTCCAGAGAGCTAGCTGCTACACCCAGAGATCGAGATAACGCCTTTAAACGCGTATTTCACGCTATAAAATAAATTACGCTTTATAAATTAAGGAATGTGTATTTTTACTCACCGATTTTGTAAACAAAACAGAAAAAAAAAATTTTTTTAGAACCGCAAATGAAACATTTTAAAACTCATTTCATAATGTTCATGAGATATATTAATTGTGCTATCAAATATACAATGTATTTCGTTTATTAACACAAATGAAGAGTATAGTGCATTTCTTTTTTTATACTAAATAAAATAAATTTAGTAAATACCTGGAAATTTGAGGGTAATTGTACATTCGTTAAAAATTACTCCTGTGAAAACAAAATACTCCCTCAAATCAAGTCAGGGAGTATTTTTACTCTTCTGGAAAAATTCTAGCTCGATCTCTGGCTATATCACTGGTCAATTAGAGCCGCTGCCAATTATAATTGATAGAACAAGTAACCGTGGACCATCATCTCCAGATCACATTATCTAGCTATAAGAAAACGTGTTGTGCGACATTAAAATTTACTATGTAGGGTTTCTTAAAATTTCGCCAATGTTTATTTAGAGCAATTAACCGTTACTTCCCAATTTTGTAAAAGACCTTTAAATATTAATTACATGGCACTTGTGTCCTGACCTGTTGACCGCATCCAGACTGTAAATAAATTTAGTAACACGCAAAATCAGTGCGCTTTTAAATAAAATATTTTAAACAAATTTAATTGTTTGAATTTTTCAATATTTCTGAATGAAGTTCTAACATAAATTAACAACATTTAAAAATGGCTTTTAATAAGGACGTGTAGGCATGTTTTAATTGTAATTCATATTTCTAAAATATTCGTAAAATGTATTCAAACTTTAACTTTTCATCTAATTTTTCTTCTAATCTATATCGAGAAACATGCTTTAATACTTATCCCCTGCGGTGTTTAATTAATGGTTGTTACATTTTAGGGATGCTTTTTTAATAGGCTCTATGCTTCACAACTAACGATGCCAATGTTACAACTGTGCCACAATTAGTGTTAGCTAATGGTTGTTACATTTTAGGGATGTTTTTTTTAATAGGTTCTATGTTTCACAGCTAACGATGCCAATGCCATAACTGCCAATGTCAAAATCAGAAATCGTGGCCTACACTAACCTTAATGTATACTACTATACTATTTGTTTTTTCAAGACAATGCTCTTTGGAATTTGAGAAATTATAAATAAAAACAATTTTTTCGGATCGAACGTCAAAATTAAATTTGGCAAATAAAAACTCTATTTGGCGAATATGTTGACGAAAGTAATAAAAAATCCAGAGCAAAACCCATGGCATTTATGGGTGGATCTTTAAATAAGAAACGATATTTTTTTTTCAAAATCTAAAGTGTTTTGAAAATTTAATTAATTTTTTTTTTCTTTTTCGAAATTATTTTATCCATCATCGTTCTGTTCATACAAACGGCTAAATATATATATATATATAAATAAAATCTAGCATTAAGCAATGAAGTCTGGAACAATTTCTGCCATTTATTTTCCAACAGTGCTTCGTACATCTTAGTGGGTGTCACTCTCAGTGCCAGAAATTTAGAATAATGAATTGGTATTTAACGACATAGTGTGATTTCTAAATTTTGAAATCAAAATTTTTATTTTATTTGAAGTTCTAAATTCAAACAAAATACAAATAAGCTCTTTATCGCGCATAGAACACGCATGAGGGCCGCAGTTGCCGAATACCTAGTTTAAAATGTCCGGGATTGCAATATCTATTATAAACAGACGATCTTTAAAATTCAGAAAGCTTACTTACTTTTCAAATGGCTTGAATAAGCCGCAAAGCTGATTAAGTGAATTTATAACCTTCTGAAGATTTTCTTCTTTGCGATAAAAAACGACTGATGCGATAAATAGGAAGGATATCTTATATAAATATGCACAGTTACAAACGGATAATATCGAAAGTTATAATAAAAAAAATAAAAGCTCCCAATCATGGATATTGGATAATAAAATTTTGATTTATCGTCAAAATAGTACATAGCAAAATATTGATAAACAAGTACTTAAACTTCTTCGACCGTCCGACCAACCCGAAGGTGTAAGGTAGCTGTTTGGACGGTCGGAAAGGGTCACCCAATTTAGATCAGAACCCGGTTGGGGCGGCATCCACAGGGACCGTACCCTCCTTCCCTTACTACCTATCTCTCGGAAGGACTTACGGACTCACATATTTAGCGTGTCAGTACTTCGCGTTAACAGTGTTTCTTTCAGGAATTTTTAGCCGGGAGGGGAGCGAATGAAACTTTTTTTTGGGGGGGAGGGGCGAAATTTGTATTTGCCTTATATAAATATATCAAAAAGCTGTCACATATGTAGAGACTATGTTAACATAAAAGGTCTTCTGAAAGGGGGGAAGGGCGAATAATCATCTTCGGGAGGGGGGGGGGGGCTACACTCCCTCGGATGTATGTCTGAAAGAAACACTGCGCGTGAACACGGAGGCAGTTTGAGCAGAACCAGGAATCGAACTCGGGTCGTCCGACTGCAATCCTCTCGCGCTAACCACTGGGCTATCCCTCTCCTGGTACTCAAACTTGTGAAATACAGGGAAACTAACACTCTTGGAAAATTAAATTGAACATTTTTAATAAATTTAATTTTGTTTAACAGTGTTTGACTCTTAACCAGGAACTGATTAACTCACTTAGTGGAATCCCAACCCCATTTGGGGTCAGAATGGTGACCTATCCTTAATATAGAATAGTACAGAATAGTGACCTGTCCTTAGTAAATCGTAAAATATTGATCAACAGCACTTAAACTTGCCAAAGACAGGGAAATTAACACTCTTGAAAAATTAAATGGAACATTTTTAATAACGTTTAATTTTGTTTAAAAATGTTTGGCTTTTAGCCAGGACCTGTTTAACTCGCCAAGTTAGGGGAATCATAATCCCATTTGGGGACATTTGCAAAACTAATTTCCCTATATTTATTATCCTTTTGGAAAATCTTATTCCCCGAGTTGCTGGAATCAATTAGAAGTTCCTATCAAGGCATTGTTTTTTTTTTTAAGCTGGTTGCATGTACCGAAATTACAGTATTTTTTTTTTCTAAATCAGTCTGTTTCCGGTCAAGATTTACTTTTGTAATTAATTAAAATTTAAATATTAACTACCATACCACTTTTTTCGTTAACTATTTAATATGGGGGAAGAAAAAATAAGGCAATTAAAATTTTTAATAGGCCTCTTGAAGAATTTCGTACCCACAGCATTTGCCTATGACAGAAATGGTCCTATAAAGAATGCAATCTTTCTTTTTGTAAATGAGTTGAACATTTATCGTCCATGGATATTTTGCACCCGCGCAGTGGGCGCTATCTAGCTTCTGTGGCTGCTAAACACAGTCCTTTCTAAAAAGTTACCCCTAAAAAGTGACATTTCAAAAATCTAACCGATAATAGCGACCACCTCAGCTGATAAATATTAAAACATGTTTTAAATATAGATTCGAACAAACATTAACTAGTTTGAACGTTTTTTTACAAATATTTTTGGAAATATGAATTACAATTAGAAACATGCCAACACGTACGCCCCTGTTAAAGGTCACGCTTCAGTGTTGTCAACTGAAGAATTATTCATTAAGAAATTGCAGAAAATGCAAATAATTAAGCATGTTTTATTTAATGGCATGATGGTTTCATGGATTTCAAAATCATTTCACAGTCCAGATGCGGCCTGCGGGTTCTAACACAACTGTTACAGCCCTGCGATAGTACAGACATATAATATATGCAGATATAATATTGAAAGGCCTTAACAAAAATAGTAGCTCTCATTTGTTCCAGATTAACATAGGGAAATTTAAATTTTTTTTCATGGTGTAACCCTATATAGTTAAGCACTGTTGTGATTAAGCACGGGTGAACAAATAAGTCGTATTGTTTTACTTATTATCAATTTGCTGCTAATATAGTGTACATGAAGCCGCTATTTATATATATTTGAAATTCTAATTAATATACGTATGTTACGGGCAGCGATTAGACGAAATTAATCATTATGTAACATGTACTTTTAAAATATTTTCGGTACATATTGACGGCATGCAAAAAGGAAAAAAAATCATTTTTCATTTTTTTGCAATACCATACCCTGAGGGAAGGTAGAATAACGCCTTTACGGTTTGGATTTAACTAAGGGCTATCTAAATGACCGCCTTTGAAAAATAATTATGTATGTCTTTTCGGGCTACAAATAAACAAGAAAGATCAATCATGCATAAAGCATTGATTATGAAACACTTTCCAACTGCAATGCAATTTTATTTAAACATCTCTAAAACGTGATACATTCAGTGGTAATATTTTTAAAATTATCACAATACTACATTAATTTATTATATTTGAAAACTTAAAACTTCATCGAAAAAAAATGAACTTTATTCAAATGACGTCATTGAAATGTAAGTCGCCTGGTTTAAACATCTCTAAAATGCGATACATTCAGCGGTATTATTTTTTAAATTATCGCAATACTACAATAATTTATTACATTTAAAAACTTAAAACTTTATCGAAAAAAATGAACTTATTCAAATGACGTTATTGAAATATAAATCTATGTAAAAGCTGTAAATATTTCATTCATACACTTTTATTCCTTTCCTTTCATTCATCACAATACTACAATAATTTATTTTATTTAAAAACTTAAACCATGGAGGTAAACGTAATTTAACTCTGTGCTTAAAACTTCATCAAAAAAGTCTGCTATAAAATCGTCTGTTCTCTATGTAAAATCAATGAATGTTTCATTCATAGCAGATATATTTCAGACTCAAAGAGCTAAATGATTTTGTATTAGAGAAATTCAGCAATTCTTATACAACTCATCCTACATCTTTATATGTTTACATTCTCCATAAGTGAAAATTAAGCTTGTAGAAATAATCAAAGTTGGATGATCATTTAAACTCAAATATATTGTAATTGCGTTGTTTCAAAATGTAGATGCACATAAATTAAGCAAAAATATAACGGTTTTAGGACGCGTACAACATTAAATATAAATTAAAAAGAACTTTAAAAATCACTATTTTGATACAAGATGGATGGTATATTTTATTTTGAAGTGGATTACGTGATCTCTTTATATAATATGGGTGTAATTATTATTTTAATTTTTCTTTAAAAAACTACCTTAATATATTTAGCTGAAATTTTTTTCATATTTTTTATGGGATAATTTCAATATTTCCTAAAACTTTCGAAGCAATTTGTGAATTTTAAATTCGCTTAAAAAATGTTTGGAAAATTAGGTCCCATAGGGTTCAATGCATTCCATTTTTTCAACCCGAGTTCAGTCCAAAACTAATTGGTAATCATTCATTTATATTCCCATAGGTTCCATAGATCATCTGAACAACATACTAAAATTTCATTTTGATAAAGTCATTTTTACGGCAGTTATCGTGCTAACGGACAGACAGACAGAATGGACAAGGTCATAAACACTTTTCAACTATGTTGTAAAGTGTTAATGAAATATGTAAATTAAATGTGAAATGGCAGAATTAATGCCACTATTAATGTTGAAATACGTATATGCGTATTTTAACAACTATTCATTAATTCTCTAGAATTTTATACTGTGTGGTAGTCATTAGTTAACACAGTACTGGAGGTACTCTCTAGGATAATTTAACATAGTACTAGTGCTCTTTGGCAAAATAAAACATTGTACTGGTTCTCCATATCAGAATAAAACATTGTGCTGGTTCTCCATAGCAGAATAAAAAAGTACTGGTTCTCCCTAGCAGAATAAAACATAGTACGTTTTCTCATTGAGGAAAAAACAAGGTACTTGTACTTCCTGAAGAATAAAACATAGTACCGGTGCTCCATGGCAGAATGAAACAGTAGTGGTGCTCCCTAGCAGAAAACATATACTACCGATCTTTGGGAGAATAAAACATATTACTTGTGCTTACAGGTTGAATAAAACGCAGTACTGGTGCTGTCTGATAGTAAAAGGTTACGGATCCTAGCTTTATATTCTCATTCGAAGCTTTGATTCAATCAATATTGAAAGGTCTAATGTTATCTGATGAACAATGTTGTCACTGTTGTCGGACGAACTAAAATGGAAAAGACAAAACAAATGTGAAAATATGAAATAATTTATTGTGGATGGTATAGTACAAGGATTATGATGATGCGACGGGTGTATGATTGTGCTGTAAGACGTAGAATACTGTATGGAAGCCTATGCGCAGTAAGACCTCAGTTCCACCACGGAGCAGACCTTTCTGCAACAGGCTGCGACTATACCGTTCTGGTTCAGGAGGTCTCTTCTCCTCCTCCGCCGCAGAGCGTTAGATTCTGTCTCATTCTGGTGATCTAAAAGGAAAAAGAAATATTTATTAAGAAACTATGTTACTTTCCATACATGTATAGCGTATGCCAGAATAAGTTTGCTAAACAACTTTAATCCAACCAGAAACTGCGGCGTATTCCAAACTAACCTCCTTCGGCGACCAGTCTGTTCGCTACCCTTGAAAATTCTGACCGTGGCAAACTCGCTGGCGCGACCTACCAGAAAGGTGTAAGGTAACTATTTGGACGGCCAGGAAGTGCCACCCAATCTAGACCGGAACCCAGTGGGGGGAGGCATCCACAGGGACCGTACCCTTCTTCCCCTACCACCATCCTCTCGGAAGGACTTACGGACTCACATGTTTAACGTGATCGTACTCCGCGTGAACACGGCGGCAGTTTTGACAGTGGTGGGATTCGAACCCGGGCCTACCGAGTGCAATTCCCACGCACTAACTTCCCGAGCACTAATTTAAATTTTATATTGATCATATGCTAAGCTCTTAATTCCATCATCCTCATTCCATCGTTCCATCATTTAAAATATCCATAAATTAAAATATCTATTTAAAATATCCATTTAAAAAATCTATATCCCGATGTATACAATACATCACCACAATTCAATCCACCATAATTTAATCATTTAAATTTTATAATGACCATATACTAAGCTCTTAATTCTCGATACTTTTTCGTTTTTTGTGCTGAAAGTGACTTTTGTTTAACCTCCCCTCCTCCATCGATGCACGATCTCCATGGAAACGGCTGCGCGCGCAGGGTAAGTGGGAAGTGGGAACTCTTCGGCGTGAAGTCGTCGAGAATATTAGTTCATTAAAATCGGGATCCTGCGGCAATTTATAATTATTTCTTGACCAGATTAGGCTTGTAAGAAAGCCTGATGTTTGAGCTTTCTAAAAATGTAAATTATTAGTCGAAAATCTCGCTACTTTTTTGGATGCGAGGATTTAAAAACGAAAGTTCGTTTTTTTGAGCCGAAAGTGACTTTTGTTTTAAAATCTTTAAAAAATATTAGAATTTGTCCCTGAGATTTCAAATGGATGTATTTTTACTCGCAATTGTCTGCTTTTTCCGGTCGTGTGATTTGTTTTCTTCTACGACGTCTGGATGGTGGTGAAAAAAGGGAAAAAAAACGGTCCCATCCCCCCGGGTCTCCGATTGCCAAATTTCGTAGTTTTGCGACGCGCGGTCGCTGAGCCTATAGTGTATAAGACACACACACAGACATTGCCTTTTATTATAATGAAGACGACGGTATTCAAACCGGGGATACTGATCAAGGTCCTTTAATATAAAGTTCGGCATTCAGCTCGGCAACGAATCAAAAACAGTGTTTCTTTCAGGGCTTTTTGGCCGGTGTGTGTATGTGTGTGTGAGGGGCGAATGAAATTTTAGGGGGGCAAGATTTTATTCGCCCTATATAAATATATCTAAATGCTGTGTCATATAACTAGAATCTAGATTAACATAAAATGTCTCCGAGGGGGATTCGCCCCCCCCCCCCCCACCCGAGGTATGCCTTAAAGAAACACTGATAAAATAATGTTGTCAGCTTGATGTCATGAGGGTTAGATTTCGTGATTCATGATGTTACGGGTCAGAGTAAACTTTGAGAGGAGTTGCCAAAAAACACAAAGTTTTCGCATTATTACAGTTAAAAATTATTTGTAATTTTTGAAGTGGCAATATCCGGACGTAAACAGTTTGCGTAGAGATTTTAAATTGTGCTGTGCACACAGGACCCAGTGACGTCCAAGAAAATTCAGTGACGTCGGTGGGGTAATATAACAGTCACAGTTAACAAGTTCTGTCCCTCTTGAGAGCCCGAAAACAAAATGCGCGCGTTCTTAATCCCCATGACATCATATGCGCAGAGCCAGATAAAAATAATTAAGTCAGTCATGCCCGGAACTATCCCCTCCCCCATGATACTGATGGTATGTCAGAGGATTGCTGAGTCGGGTGCTATGTTTCGCTATTTCAGTTATGTAACTCAAGTTAGGCATTTTGTTTCATATTAATAAACATTTTTATATAGCGAGATATGGCTTTCGGGATATAGTTCTACTATGCTCTACAAGACGCTATATAGTATCAGAGGCCGGAAATTTTTTTAGTAGTAAACATTTAGTAGTAAAATTACAGCTACTTTGTCACAAATGTTGTTTACTACAATTGCAAGTACTTAACAAAAAATAGTAAGGGCTATAATCATTTTAATAATAGTCACTATAGCTCTACTTTCGCGTCAGGGATCTTAAATATACAATTTATAAAATAAATTGATAGAGGATCCTTCATAGATTGGTAAATGGTGCACGCACTTCATTTTTGATGGGCTATTAAGCACTTTTGTTCTGCTGTATATACTTATTTCGTACAGTTGTACGAATTTTCGGAAAATCCGGAAGTAACATTTCTAGAACCGGAAATGAAAATGCTCAGTCACCCCCCCAGCCCTAATCACTTTGGGATTCGATGCAGCATCTATACAAGTTATCATCTAAGCTCTGTCTATGGCCAATCCTGATAAGTAGATAATTCAAGGAATGGTTTTGAATTAGACGTGAAAAGAAATCCCGGAAGTTGAAATATTTAATGAATCCCATTAATTTATTTGGAATTTATTCATAAATTTATATCAGTCATGATTTAGGCTCCATATATAACAAATCTTGGGAAATAGATGTTTGAAGAAAATTTTTGAACCGGAAATGGAATCCTTTTCCTGAATTTTGATCTTTAGAATCCCTCCCCCCCCCCCAATTCTATTCTGGAATTTCATGTTGAATCAATATGTCATCATATAAGTTATTAATATTTATAGTACATCCCAAGAAATAGACGTTGCAAGGGAAATGTACATTTTTGAATCAGAAATGGCATGAAGTAAAAATTCTCATTCAGTCCCTTTATCTAATCTGGAATTTGATGCAGTCATTATCTAATCTCTGTCTATAACCAATCTTGAGAAATAAATGCTTCACATAAAATGACAGTTTTTGAACGGGAAATGGAAAAATAATTGAAAGTGGAAATCCTTAGTAAACCCCCACTGTCCTCCGGAATTTAATGCTGAATCCAAACTAGTCATCATTTGAGTTTTATCCAAGCCAGAAATGTCAAGGGAAAAAATATTCTAAAGAATAATATGTGGCAAAATTTTTGCTATCAATAATAGGCTCAAGAAGCTGTTTTTTTAACCTAATTCTTAAAAACAACAAAAAATAAACATGTTTTGAAATAAATGATGTAGCATTTTTAATAAAATTAAAGGCTCTATTAAAAATGCTACATCATTTATTTCAAAACATATTTGTTTATTTTTTAAATTAGCAGTTTTTCTGAACTTAAATCTCATAACTATGTCTTTTTGGACAATAGCATCTGCTGCTGTAATAAATAATCTCTTAACAGAAATTAGAACCTAGTTCCGGAAATTATCATTTTTCCCATAAAAGATAATGCTTTGAACATCTTAAAATACGAATAATTCGTATTCTAATTATGCTAGTTACAAAAAACTCTATTTACTTTTAGTTTTTTATTTGAATTGTAGCCACATGTAACATTTCGGTACTTGTGTAGTTTACCGACCCAAAACTACACCCTGTTGTAAAAAATATATGTACACATAAAAAATTGAGCTACAGCCGCGAAATTCGACATACAAATTATTAAACTGTCAGCGCCAACGATGGTTTGGGGCGCATGCAACGCGTATGAGAACGATGCATCGTGCAGCATTTAAAACAACCAGTGTTCTCACTCCCGGGAATTTGGAATTGCTTTGATACTGTAAGTTGTGTACAGAGATGCCTTTGAGGTATACTCGACGGCATTACGAACAATTGTCGGCTCGCTTGTACATGACGATATTCTGCAGCCGATTGTTTTGCCTATGCTGTTAAGTCGCCCAGATAAAATTTACCAACAAGACAACGCTTGACTCCATACTGCACAAAATTCGCAGTAATCTCGTTGAGGATTTTATACCCTCCCATGGCCATCCGGGTCTCTAGATATATCAGCAATAGAAAACGTTTAGGATATGCTGGGGCTGAAAATTCAGTCTTCTTAGAATACCGCTAAATAACTGACCAGTTACAGCCTTTGTAGCAGAATCTTCTGCAAAGGGACATAAGCAACTGAATTGTCTCTATGCCGCACCAAATATTGGCTTGTATTAACTGCCAGAGGAGGATTTACCACTTACTAAAATGTCATTTACTTGTTGCCATCATTTCTTAATAAAATCTTTTT
This sequence comes from Amaurobius ferox, assembly GCA_951213105.1. NCBI lineage: Eukaryota > Metazoa > Arthropoda > Arachnida > Araneae > Amaurobiidae > Amaurobius > Amaurobius ferox. The sequence goes on along the minus strand of OX578138.1, from coordinate 10,125,123 downwards.
TTTTTGCGGCCAAATGGTAATCATTTAAATATATCCTCACACGATACATACATGTTGAGTTTCGCAGCTGTCGCTCAATTTCTTATAGGTACATTTATTTTGCAACTGAATGTATTTTGACAAGAAAACAGGTGTATATGTGATTGTGAATTTCTTCAAATTTCAGAATAAAAAATAAATTCTTTTAAGATAGAAATGTTTTTAAATTAATATTCACGAAATGTATATTGTGACAAACTACTACATAAATAAATATTTATGACATTTCATTAAAAATTATATAATGAAAGTTATATTTAAGTTATATGTAACAAGAAAGATCAATTTGAATATGAAACACTTTCCAACTGAAATGCAATTTTATTTAAAAAGATACCTTCAGCACTCATATTTTTTTAAATTATCACAGTACTACAATAATTTATTATATACTTGGACACTTAAAACTTCATCAAAAAGGCAATGCTATAAATCTTCTGCTTCTCTATGATTATTTCATTCATATCACTTATATTCCAGACTCCAGAGCTAAATAACTGTACGTGATAAAAATTCTGCAATTCTTTTACAACTAACTAATTTTACAATCGCTTGATTTTTTACATTCTGCATGCTATAGAAATTATAGACTTCGTTGTAGGAATAATCAAAGTTTAGTGATAACTTAAAAAATATGGTAATTTAGTCTCAGAATGTAGATACACAGATAATATTAAAAAATAAAGCGGTTTTATGACGGATGCAACATCCAAGATAAATTTAAGCGGTCTCTAAAAATAACGATTTTTAAACAGCGAAAGTAAAATTGATGCCCTATTACTTTCCTTGTATACATAATGTATAAGGAAAGTATTGTGACGGGGTTCAAAATTCAAACTCGAGTTTTCGATGGGAGAGCACGTTTCAAGCATCCCTGAGCATGAATCAAACAATTTTGAGGTAATGTATGTGTGTGTGTCAGTGAGTCTGTGGAGACGATATCTCACGAATGAATGGAGCGATTCGAATGAAATATGGCACAATAATCACAATCCGTGATTACTGGAAGCCTATTATTTTTAAACGCAATCAAATGTTCAGAACCCCCCTAAATTTTCGAGTTAAATTTTGAAAAAATCATCAAAAAGTTAAAACCTTTAATAAAATTACGCAAATAGACATTTCTTATGTAATTATTTCTTAGAAAACGATTGACATAAACTCTAGAACGCTAGCATGAACCTTTCTCGAGATATTGCACATTTTTCAAATAAATTTATCAGAAAAATCCCATAAATAAATAAAAATATATTAACCGTTGAGAAACATGTTCACTTTTCATATGTAATATCATGCGATAAATTGGGTGACATCATTCTCGTGGATCTAGCTCGTTCCATTCATGAGAAAATATACTTTGAGTAATACTTTTGTATTTGAACGCCAATAGTCATTTATCTATTATAAGAATAACTTATTTCTCCATCCATAACGCTTGGCGATATTTTGGCGACGAATTTTGCGGAATGTCGCCAACTTTGGACTTTTTTTAAATGTTGCCAAATTACAGATAATCTCGCCAAATGGATAAAAATGACGCTAAATCAATGAAAATGACAACTCATTGACGAAAATTCAATATCTAGGAAAGAATATAAGTATCTACTATAAGAATAACCTACTATTTTTACTGTAAAAGTAGTCAATTCATTGCATTATATAAGGAAAGTCATGTGCTGCCCACATCAGATTTTTTTATTTTTCAATAAGTCTCGTGATCTCTTCATATATCACTGGTGTCATTATTATTATTATTTTTTATTAAACTACCTAACATATTTTGCTGAATTTTTTTTTATGCATTTTATGTGATCATTTGAATATTTCCTAAAATTCTCGAAGCAATTGGCGAATTTTAAGTCCGCTTACAAAACCGTTTGAGAAATGAGGTCGGGTTCAGTGTATTTCACCTTTTCAACCCGGATTCAATCCAAAACTAATTGGGTGATATTATTAATTTCCATTCCCATCGGTCCCACAGCCCGTCTCAACAACATACTCAAATTTCATTTTGATAGTCAGTTGTCGTGCGAACGGATAAATAGAATGAACAAAGCCTTAAACACTTTACAACTCTGTTGTAAAGTGTTAAAATTTCTTAAAGTTAGCTTTAATTTACAGCATAGGGTGCATTCATACTTTAAAACTCGGCTATGTAAGATTTAAACCTTTATCAACTTCTAATTGTGAATCAACAAATTGAAATTTGCAACATGATCATTTAAAACATTCCTTATGATTTTTTTTTAATTTAACAACACATTGCCACGTCGTTATAAAGAATGCGTTCGACTGTTTTATATTAATACTATATGCTTTTTTCCATACCATTTTCATATATAACGCTGTTCGTCGCAAAGATTGTAGCAGCGCTGTATTGTTTCAGGCATTATCTTTATGTTCAATAAAAATAATAATATAAAAAATCTTATTTAAAAATTTTTTTTGCTCTAATCATGCGTATTAAAGAAAATTCTATCCAGTACTCGCTCATACTATTTATTGTATGAGAAATGAATTCTGTTTCCCAAAATTTTTCGAATTCGAGATTTTGACGTATAAGGGCGTTTTAAGACCTCCTGAACCCATTTCAAATGCCTTTGGAAATATGCCTTCCGTGTGCGTCCGTGTGTGTATGTGTATGGCGTCAAGGTACTATAACACGAGAATGAATGGTACTACCGATATCATATTTTATGTAAGTAGGCTTGCGTAGAGGATCGTGAATTTTATATAAATAGACGATAAACTTGTAATAAGTATGTGCTATTATTACTATATGCATTCGTGTTTACTGTATCGTTATACATATTATCAATTAGTTTATACATATTATCAACTAGTTTATACTACAAAATCTACTACACAATGTACCCGCCGTTGCCCTAGAGTTAAAATTGAGTAGTTATATAAACTAATAAAATAAATAAATTTTAATTGTGTAAATAACAGTGAAAATTGCATGTAATCCGTGTACATTGGCGCAACGGCCGTGATACGCGCTCCCTCCTCAAATCACAAAACTGAACCCGTCATTTGCGAAGATTCTACTTTCTACATCAAAATCTACAAACGGACACAATTTGAATCTTAATATTAACAATCTCGGAACAATTAGACCAATTTCTTATTTACTGGCGATATCTTCCGCAAACAACGTTATGGATATATTTCCAATAAAAAGGCGCCCTCTACTTAAATACAGATACAGATAACAGCACTCAATTTGCAAATAGTCTTGTTTTGAACTAAATCATTTTCGTGACTCAAATAAATGAAAATATTTGAAATCGCAAAAAAAGTTTCTTTTAACCCGAAAATTATTGCAATGTTAGCGAATTTTCATTCAATTTCAGTCGAATATTAGCACAATACTCATAATGATTATATGATATCAAATAAAACACAAACAGGATGACATTTTTTGGATTAGCAAATTTAGAAAACCCAAGTGCACTTTGTACGTTCAGCTGTTTTATCTTCTGATTAAACGTCTGCAAATCTGTAATCAACGTAATTTTTATGTTTGCTGTAGAACGAATTACCTGGCTTCGCTCAGGCGCTAAATAAGCGCCCTCTATTTATAAATAAATAAATGCCGCCTACTTGTATAATACAGAAACAGATAACACCATATTCAATTTTCCAAATCGCCCGTTTTGAACTAAAATCATTCTTATGTAAAAAATAAAATTTCAATCACAAAATGAGAATTACAATGAACCGTATATTCAGCACATCGCTCATGAAACCGAGAAAGAAATGGTTCTGACCCTCCCGCTTATGAACATGCGCGAATGTAAGCGTGGTTTCAGTGGGTCGAAGAACTTCAATCGTAGGGTTTGGACTTCATTGGGGAAACCGTTCGATGATTCAAAAAAATTTGATAGTTCACTTACTTAAAAAAATTATAATTAATGAGCGGATGGTACCGAGAAATCAATGTTTATTTAGGAGCAGTATGTGACATTTAAAGTAGCTGGTGTTAAATTATAAACATCGTAGTCCACGTCCATTTTATTTATACCGTAATAGGAAAACCGGGGACATTTTAAACACCCTAAAAGTATGTAATTTCAAAAAATTCACGAAAATTCGTTTATTAATCGCATCAATTTCGTTCAAAATTTGTTCGAAACAGAATTCTTCTCTTTCCAAATGGTGTTAAGATGGAAACGTTGCTATAATATTTTCGGTCTTTAATGAATCGATTGTTGTGAGTATTGCCGAAAATTATTGTAAATCTGGCTAAAACATAAAATAACTAAAAAACTAGTTCGAAATAAAAATTAATAATGCCGGAGTGCACTTTACCGGGTCCTAAAGTACCTGTGTACAAAATTTCATGACCGGACGACGCTTAGATTTCTCGATACAGCGCTGCAAACCTTAGTCAGACAGGCACACAGACATCTTCTTCTATTTTTCTTTTATTATCTAAGATATTCCAATCAAGATTGGCATCTTCGTTAAATCAAAAATAATTCAAGATCTTGGGAGTCCTTAATGAAGGGTATTTTTGCGGATCTCAGTAAGATAAATGAATTTTTTTCTGATAAGAGACTCGAGTAAGATTTATGTCAAGATAACTTTACTATCCGTACAATTTTGCTGTTATAGCTTGCTTTTAATGTGACCTTGGATTGTCCTTGTATTTTGTTTTTTTAAAAATATGATGTGTTCAACACATATTTTTTCTCACAGATTATCAAATTTCGATACAATGGAAAGTCAAATCTCCGTTGCTTTCTACATTCTACTAGAATGAATGTAGGAAAAGTATTGTGATGGGGTCGAAAATTTGAATGAGTTTTCGACGGATCTGCGCGTTTTACGCATCTCTAAATTCGATTCTTTCTTTCTTTCGACTCTGACCGTTCGACCTACCCGAAAGTGTAAGGCATCTGCTTGGACGGCAGGGACAGTGTCACCCAATTTAGACCGAAACAAAGTGCAGGCGATATCCACAGGAGCCGTGCCCTCCTTCCTCTAGCGCCAGCCTTTCGGAAGGACGTGCAGGCCCATATATTTAACGTGCCCGTACTTCGGTGAACACGGGGACAGTTTGGGCAGAGACAGGAATCGAACTAGGATCCTCCGAATACAATTCTCGTGTCTTAATCACTAGGCTGTCCCGCCCCTTTGAACTCGAATCGAACGATTTTGAGGTGATGTCTGTTTGTCTATATGTGTGTCATAGGCGGAATTACGGGGAAGGCATGGGGGGAGGGGCACCTCCCCCAAAAATTTTTGATAAAAATTAAAAAAATCCAGCATCCGTAGTTTACGCCACAAATTGATAATTTGTTAATAAATGGAATGTTTTTTACCTGTGTTAATCAAGAGATATGCATTACCAAAGCGAAATATAAAACAACGGTCATACATTATTTGTCGTGTATCGAACACTTTCATTTACATTATTCTTTATAATATACATCTTTGTTTGGCGTTATGAATTTCAAGTCAAGCGAGCGATAAATGATTAGAAATTGTTCTATGAGAGGGTGTTAATTTCAGGTTTTATATGAGGTTCAATATTCTGTACCAGGTGATAATAACGTAGTTCAGACAATAATAAACAAAGCTCATCCTTATGCTACTTAAGTCCATTGCATGGAATATAAACTAAATCTAGTTTTAGTTGCAGTATATAAAGATAATGACGTTTGCAAGTTACAATTTCTGTATGAACATTTTTCGCACCCAGATACCCATGCTTAATTTATTACAATCAGAAAGAATTGAAACTGGGTGACAGCTTTAGACGTGAAAATTTTAAATTTATTGATAACCGCTGAGCAATAGAGCCGCCACAGCCGTATGCACTGTAAATATATGTTTTTTAAACCTATATAGTTCAGGTGTTGGTGTTGCAGAATGTGACAGAAAACTTAAGGCACTCCAGATCAACCAAACTAAAGGCTCAACAAAGTGAAGTTGCTGTTCAATTACTTGACTTTGTAAGTTTGTTGGTATTACAAGAACGTCTAATGCTACTGAACATTCACAGTGAGCCATGTAGAAAGTTAACACATCCATTTCTTCATATTCTAAGATTATTTAGAGTACAATTCAAATCATCTAAACACAAAGGAATAAAAAAAAAGTAGGAAAACATCAAGAACTTTTCAGAAGTAACAATGTCCTACTGCCTTTTCAGAATTAGGACATCTTTGCTGCAAAATATCGTAGACTAATCTCTTCAAAACTTCACCAGCTTGCGTTAATGTCTTCTGTTGGACATGGAAGTCAAGATAATCTTCCGGGCAGTGGTTCCGGAAGAGGTGTGTTTATGAAAACGTCACATGAGACATGTATTTTACCCGATTTTGCATCTGCTTCCGACAGACATGAGAAGACTATTTTTCAGTCGAAGTCTTTAAAGTGGTACAATAAAGTGAAACATTCTTGCGCTTAAATGAAGATGTGTTTTTAACCATTACTCGATTATAACTATAAACCCAAAGATTCGATTTTAAATTTAATTTGCATATAAGCAGATTTTAATATTGATGTTCATTCATATTAACATTATCACCAACCGTACAGTGGGGCCACCCATATAAACTATAGACACCTTACAAACATTTATCATGGGTCTATATCTCCATATTTGATATTCCTCTATTTGTGAATATTTTATGTGTTCCTCTCCTTAAAAGAAGCGGGCGGCCCCTACTTGAATGATATTCGTTTCCCGCTGTGGGAGGCTTTGTATACAACCTGATAATGGTATATCTATAAAAGCAGCAATCTATATAAATAAATTTGAAAATATGTCTGTCTGTCTTTCTGTTCTCCTGTATGTTTGTCTCATCATCACCGGAGAACGGCTGATCCGAATTTCATGAAATTTTGTGGGTAGCCTTTGAATAGCCGCACTTAAAATTTAGTCCATGTTTCAAGTTTCTAGGACCAGGGTTGTATAGATATCAATTAAAAACTCACAGTTAAACTTTCCACTGACATAGTATTATGCAGACGAAATTTTCCCTGTAAATTTATTTGAAGAAAATGATATCATGTCTCTTAGCAACGGATTTAAATCCAACGTGTTTATGCTGCAGACAATTTTTATTAAATCTTTTCCGATTTAAATAATAAATAAATGTATATAAAATAAATTTTATCGAAATTGCATCTTTAGATTATATCAATTACGGTCTGCAGGTTTAAATATTACTGGGATTATTCAAATTTTCTATTTAACATGTTATTTGTTTTACTTTGGCAAATATTGGAATAATAACAAATATTGGCAAGTATTGGCATATATTGGAATCAATTACGGCCCTCAAGTTTAAAGACTGAGGGTATAATTGTTATTTTATTACGTCATTTGTTTTATTTTGGCAAAGATTTTTCAAACTCACGTTGTGTCTTACGGGTATAACTTCTAATTTACAAGAATATAAATAGTATTGATATATCTTCCAATACAATTGTAGCACTTTCATTTTGGTATATATTGATTCGATTTCATGTTTGTTGTAAATGTGTTTACAAACGGGACCAGGATGTTTTATTCATCAGATCTGCCTGTGAAATTGATTTTGTGTAGCGATAACAGATATTCTTAAACTTCTTTTCAGGAGCCTTAATTTAAATATTTTAATAGAATACTTTGAATAATATTGTCATTTAAAATACTATAGAAGTTTGCACGTAATTGTGAATTTTAAGTTTTTTATATCATACATTCCGTATGAATAACTGGTATACTGCTAGTTTAAAATCTATGTATGTAGTAATAAGTAGGTCATTAAAAGCGAGGACAAAATTAACAAGAAAGATCAATCATGCATAAAGCACTGATTATGAAACACTTTACAACTATTATTTTATTTAAACATTTCTAAAATGCGCTACATTCAGTGGTAATATTTTAAAAATTATCACAATACTGCAATAATTAATTATATTTGACAATTTAAGACTTCATCGAAAAAACGAACTTGATTCAAATGACGTCATCGAAATATAAATCGCCTGGCTCTCTGTGTAAAAGCAGTAAATATTTCATTCATACATTTTTATTTCATTCATCACAGTACTACAATAATCTATTCTACTTAAAAACTTAAAACCATGGAGGTAAAAGTAATTTAACTCTATGCGTAAAACTTCACCGAAAAAATCTGTCATTAAATCGTTTGCTTCTCTGTGTAAAATCAATGAATCTTTCATTCATATAATATATATTGCTGACTCTAGAACAAATTAATTTTGCTTTAAAGAAATTCATCAATTCTTATACAACTCATCTTACAACCTAATCTGTTTACATTTTCCATAAGTGAAAATTAGGTTTCGTTGTAGAAATAATAAAAGTTTGATGATCATTTAAACTCAAATATATTGTAATTGCATTGTATCAGAATACAGATGCATAGAAATTAAGCAAAAATACAGCGGTTTTAGGACGGATATAACACTAAATATAAATTAAAAAGAATTTTAAAAATCACGATTTTGACACAAGGTGGATGCCATATTTTATTCTGAAGTGGGTCACGTGATATCTTCATATAATGGTCACGTGATCTCTTCCTATAAATGTGTAATTATTATTTTAATTTTTATTTAAAAAACTACTGAATATGTACTGCTGAAATTTTTTTTCTATATTTTATGGGATAATTTGAATATTTCCTAAAACTTTGGAAGCAATTTGTGAATTTCAAATTTGCCTAAAAAATGTTTGAAAAATTAGGTCCCATAGGGTTCAATGTATTTCATTTTTTCAACTCTGGTTCAATCCAAAACTAATTGGGTGATATTATTCCTTTATATTCCCATAGGTCCCGTAGACCGTCTGAACAACATACTAAAATTTCATTTTGATAAAATCATTTTTACGGCAGTAATCGTGCTAACGGACAGACAGGCAGATAGACAAACAGAATGAACAAAGTCATAAACACTTTTCAACTATGTTGTAAAGTGTTAAAAACTGGTATTTTTAATTGTAAAAATCGTAATATCTGTATTGTTACTGGTATGTCTGAATTTTCAAATATCAACAACTTGCTTACGGAAAACAATGAATAAATATAAGGAAAACAACTAATTATAATTCAATTTGCAAAAAAGTATTTTTAAACCTATCTAGTAGTTAATTGTGAACATACAATGAGAAACAATAAAATAATAATCGTACAATTTTGAATCCGCAAACGCATAGAAACGGTGAAAATATTAGCTCCTTGAACAAACGCCAAATTAGGAGTCTACACTTAGCGACAGGGAAAGTTTATCTGGACCGTTTTAGAGATGGCCTTGGCTCATGGTCTCTAACGAGGCTTCATGAATAACTATATGCAGTCACTAAATATAGCAACATCAGTCTTTATAGCAGTCAGTTTTTTAGCAAGCGGTTCGCAGTTCAGCGTGAGCAGGTCGAGTAGGTCCATTGCAGAGTAAAAAATACAACCAAAAGATTCGAGGTTCGACTACCGACTGAGGCAGTGAGGTTCTTTGCGAATGATAGATCGGGATTTTTTTAAAATTCGGGATATATATGTTCCCTATTATCCCGAATAATCTACTGAAGAGAAGGATAAGCTTAGACAATGAAAGTTAGCTCAACATAAAGAGCAATACAAAACTATATTATGAAAATTGACAGAAATCAGTACCTATTGAAGACTTTTCATCACTCGGTGCATAATAATTTGAATCACATATAAGTTCCAGAGCATCGGCCAGCTCTTTGCCGCAGAGGGCAGCACGTGCATCCACGACCGGTCTAGTCCAGAGCATGATGACCACCGCCAAAGCCAGGAGCTGATCTAAATTGCTCATTACCCTGGTCGGTTCTCCAGCAGCAGTACTCTATTTTCCCTCTGCGTATTGATAAGAAATCTAAAAAAGTACAGTCGATAAACTAAAACAGGAAAACCAGTTCTCTGAATAAAAAAAAAAAATTACATCATTGATCGTGTTTATATTATACCGTCGATGAGAGCATGCTATCATAGCTTGGACTTTTGAAGTACCAGTTATTTACTCCGGAATTTCACAGGCACTGGACTTCAAGGGAAAAACAAGATAACTTTTGAGATATCTTGATTTGAGTGTTTGAAAGTGATTCATCTCACTCTGTTCCTTGTTTTAAATGCTCTGTATTCAAAGGGTCAAACTTAGTGGTGAAGCGGGATAAAATAATTTGTGGGGGAATCAGGGATCGAAAATTAGACTTTACTTTTGTTTTCTACGTTTTAGTGCAATTTGAAATAAATGCTTATGTGAATTTAAAAAAAAATTGACTTTTGCTCTTTTGAATTTTCCGAAAAACATTCGATTTCTTGTGTCTGCCCCTGTACGGGCTAAACCAGTAGGGTGTTAAAACCTTACTGGTCTTGTGAATTGGAACACTTATGAATTGAAGTACACCGCGATGGGCAACGAGTATCAAATTCGAGTTTTATATTGGCTCCGGTTCGCGAGCTATTCCCGAAAAGTGTGCACCTTCCTATTGCCGGCCCGGAACGGATTGGACTGCTAAGGTTCGAAATCAATTCGGAGTTTTTTAACTGTTCCAATTCTCGAGCTTCCAAAACATGTATTTTCATATTACTGGCCGAGGAAGGACTGGATCGATAGGGTTCAAAATGTAAAAAAAAGTCCAAGTGTATTATGAAAAACATGCCAAATTTCAAGTCACAGTGAATAGTGAAGCCTGATTAGTAAGGGGAAGTTATTTAGTTTTAAGGATGCTTAAAAAAATGAAATGCGGTTTCAAGATATTAATCACGCCCACTAAATTTTAGCGAGATCTTTCCGACAAGATAATGATGACATTTTAGTAAGTGGTAAATCCTCCTCTGGCAGCTGTGCAAGCCGATATTCGAAGCGGCATAGAGTCAATTAAGTTGCTTATATCCCCCTGCGAAATATTCTGCAACATATGTCGCAACGGGTCAGCTCATTCAGTGGTATTTCGAGAAGGTTGCAATTGCTGTCCAGCATGTCCCAAACGTTCCATTGCTGATAGGTCTGGGGACCTGAATTTCCCTGGGAGGGTATTAAACCCCTTAAGACATTGTTGAGAAAGTCGTACAGTATGAGATCGAGCGTTGTCTTGTTGGTAAATGAAACCTGGGCGTTTAACAGCATTGGCAGAACGATTGGCTACAGAATATCGTCGTCGTACAGAGCGAGCCGTCAGATTGACTTGCAGCACAATTAGAGGATATCGGCTGTCCCACTAGATGGTTCCCCATAGTATCACGTCACGTGTGATGGCTGTGTGCCGCTCGATAACAAATGCGGAATCGGGACGCTGGCCAGTCCTCATCCATATACGTATGCTGCGGTCATTGACACTGAGAGAGAAGCGGGATTCGTCGCTGAATATATCATATTTCCCATCGGACACAGTCCATGCTGACAGAATTTGGCACCAATCTAGACATCTTTGCCTACGTTAAGGGTAAGCGCCAGGCGCCTTAATGGACGTCGACACCTAATCCCACCTTTTGCCAATCGTCTTCGAATAGTATTACTTGCTACAGGATGCATGGAAGATGGTAAATGGCTGATAGCAACGGCATTGGTGTGGCCGTCGCTCCCTTCCTGACCGCACGATCCTCTCGAGCAATTGCATGTCTTGGGCTTCCTGAGCGTCTGCGACGGTTCCATGTGCTTTCTTTGATCCACTGTTGCCAACATCGAGCAACTATCATATTGCTCAGACCAAGATGACGACAGATACATCTGTTGTACCTACCAGCTTTCCTTAGACCTATGACGCGACCTCTCTAAATCCGACAATTGTTCGTAGCGCCGTTGAGACTGTCTCAAAGGCATCTTTGTACACAGTTTGCAGTATTAAAGCAGAAAATCCAGTTCCAATTGCCCGTAAGTGAGCACACTGTTTTTTTTTTTTTTTTTAATGCTGCACGATGCGTCGTTTTAATGAGCATTGTATGAGCCTTATAACATCATTGGCGTTGATAGTTTGATCATTTCCATAACTCTTAGAACGACATTTGAATGCTGAGTTTCACGGTTGTAGTTTACGATATTATGGATATATACATACCGGGTGGTCAGAATTAAAACACCCCTACTCTGAGCTCTCTATAGATCGAACTACTCAGTGTAAAGGCTCCAAAATTGTTGAACCTACTATTCAAGACATGGGGAAAGGGATTACTCGAAACAAAAATTAGTTCCAGAAACACCGATAGGTGGCGCTGTACAACAGAAAATATGCTGAAAAGACACAAAATACACATTTGTAACATATTTTATTCGAACTTACCAAAAATTCATATCACAAGGACCTTATCGATGCAGGGAATGCTGCGTATAATGTTATCCATTGATTGTTCAACAATAGCGGTGGCAACATCGTCAACGACATCTGAACGAGTCGATTTGCGTCCTCGACCCGGCTGAACTACAAGATGTCCAGTTTTCTCGAATCGAGCGATCATTCTCCTGAGAGCTTGTGGAAGTAATGGTCCTTTGCGCAAATTCTTAAGTCGACGAAACTCTCGAAGTGCAGCTGCAGCATGTCATTTGTTTTCATAAAACAGCTTCACAAGCAAAGCGCGTTCTGGCAGTGTGACAGCCATCGCTGATATGAATGAAAATTTCCCCGTTTTATCCCCTTTTATGCCCAGAACACAGTAGCTGCAAACCAAGGGTTTATGCAAATTTTTGTGCTTACAGTGCGAAATTGCAGTTAAATGACAGTTTAAGTTTCTTCACTCTTTTATCTTCTTTTTTTCATATCAGCAAAAGAAATTAAAAAGGAAAAATTCCATATCCCATTTTTTTTTTTTTAAAGCATATTTTCTGTTATACAGCGCCACCTATCGGTCTGGAACAAATTTTCTTTTCGCGTAATCTCTTTCCCCATGTCTTGAATAGTAGGTTCAACAATTTTAGAGCCTTTACACTGAGTAGTTCGATGTATAGAGAGCTCAGAGTAAGGGTGTTTCAATTCTGACCACCCGGTATATATATAATTACAAAACTTCCTGGATGAAGCAAGTATATGTCAGTTAGGAGACAATTGTTTCGAGAGCGTGTTAAGCTTCCTTCTTCAGGCCAAAAAATAACATTTGCTCCCTTAACAACCGCTATGAACGAAACGGTTCTTTGCAACTATTGGCACTTTGTTCTTGTCGATTGTTAAGGGCGTATACTGTTCTTTCTTGGCCTAAAGAAGTGGGTGCATAACGTTCTTGAAACAATTGTTGTTATTTAACTGATATATGTTTGCCTTTTTCAGGGAAATATTGCAAGCAGCAGTTTTATTTATTGTAAGTATTTATGTTACTTACTAACAATGTAACAGTAAATAATTCTGAAGTTTTTAAGTACTTCATGTTACATTGATATTTCACGCAAATGCAACATGATAGGTAGCAGAAAGGTGATCAGCATTTAAAGAGAAGGCCCCTTAATGAACTACGAAATTTGCGCGAGGTTCCCTCCACTGGCAGCGGAAACGGCTCCGTGCCCCTTTTGCTGCTCAAGAGCAGATGCTCTAAGGCTTCACAGGGCTCCGAGGTTTGGTCAATAACGAGGAAGACCTCTTGACCGCCCCAGTAGCAAGGGTTCTTTGGAAGCGTGGGAAGCAGGTCCAACGAAGATATTAATTTCTGGCCTGTCATCTATATCAAGGGCGATACCGAGCCAATGGGGACAACATGGGGCGTAGGTGTAACCCTATGCTGTCCAAATGGAAAGCGGGAGCGTCTAAAAAGAGGCGGAAACGATTTCGGTGTTGAGAGAGAGAGAGAGTTAAAAATTAAGAGAAGGATCGGATCGGAGACTTGAATTTGGACATTCAGAGCGTGCACACCTGAAATTAATGTCTGCTATCCATGGCACCCGATTTGACGCCGGAGCCTCTCATAAGATGACCGAGGTAGGCTTATGCATGTTTCATGTCCACCGTTTAGTAGCTTCAGACCTCTCTCAATACAAACCATGATATTTGTTGCGTGGATTTTCACCACACGTCCGGTCAGAACGCAAAAAATCATTATTATCGATAGAAGAGATCTTCGACATTGGCCGTGTCGATTAAAAATACAGATAAACAAACAATAATATATTAGAAATTATGCATGGGAAATGAGGACAGCGGACATGATATAAAACAATAACAGTATTTATTGACACACAAAATAACAATGAAAGATATTCTCTTAACATCCTAACATAAACATGATTAACCCCAGACAGCATCTCTGTGCAAAATATAGCTCCTGTTATAAGTAACAATTTTCAATAATGAATTTCAAAAATTATCTGCATATTAAGCTATTATTCAAAAGGGTTCTCGAGAGAGAAAGGTCGTTTTGTGCCAACAATAAAGTATGTAAAAATACATGCATGGCATACATTCAGCATCTCGCCGGACATAGAGCATCAGAGTATCTGGAGGCGTCTGAGTCCCATCATGGGGTCCGTTGAGTTTGTCTCGGACTCGGGGTCCACAAAATCCCAGTCCCACAAAATCAGGACCTTACTGTTCGGAATCAGAAAATCAAGTCTACTATAAAAGCACTCTCTCAAGAACTCTCTCTCTCTCTCTCTCTCTCGCACACTGAAAATTAACACCTCCTACAAGACTACGCCCCTGATTTCCATTGGTTTGAAACCGAAGCCCTTGCATTTTCCGATAGGTCGGTGTATAGTTACATGCCAGCTATTGGGTGCTGCATGACAGAGGGTTGGTGAGTACCCAAGAATTAGTGTTTGACAGCTGGGCCAAAGTTCCCATGAACCTGGGCGCACGTGCGGCCGGAAACGGTCGAGGGTCAGCTCTCCCCAAAAGCGCCCTGCTGTGAGCCCCTCTGTAACTGAGCCATATCTGTCCATTTTTCGCAGAAACATTGCTTGTTCACCCTTTTGCATGTGTTGACCAAGGGAAATGTATATATATTGTAGAAGTAGCACAGGGACCATCTTTAGAGGTTGCACTCCCTCCACAATTCACAATGTTCCATATTTGCTATGGAACAATATTTTTATGTGAATCAGGGGGAAATAAACAGAGAAGCTGTGAAGGTAGTTTATGTAATGTATTTAATGAATTAATAGTGAAGATTAAGAGGATAACTTTAAGATATTTCTTAACATGAAGTCATTGTTTGGTAATTATTTACGAGAATAATGATGAGCGCGTTTGATTATTTTGCATGGAAAACCAATTATAGTTTGAGAGTTTATGTATTATGTGTATTAATTAAGTTAAAATTGTTTCTTTTAATTCTTTCAGTTATTATAATAAAATGTTTGTATATATTTAAGATGGTGTCTTCATTTCAGAATAACTTTAATGTTTCTAATATATTTTATCGTACGATATGGCCAATATCTGTAAACCACAACGATTGGGGAATGGATTTCATTAATGAATTTTCCGTCCTGACCAGACGTGTGACAACATCCACGCTACAATGCACAATCCTGATCATCATATAAATATCTTTAATATCCTACAAAGAAAATGGAGAGCTTTCAATATCCAAAATTTTGTGTTTTGAAAGCTCTGAAAATTATTTTTCATTTTGTAAGGTCATGAGATCTAATAGTATTTACGTGACTTCCGAACAACGGAGGGGTAATTACTCTTTGGATTTTATACTTTTACTCAACACTGATTGTCATATGCCTGATTGTCATTATCAACACTGATTGTCAGAAACATGTTATTTTAAATATATTTAGTGAAAAAATGATTTCAATAACAGAAAATTGAGTTTTTAAAGTTCCAAAATGATTATTCGTTTCGAAACATCACAGTATCTAGTCTGGGCGCGGTAGCCCATTGGTTAGCGCGCTGGAGTTGCACTCGGTAGGCCCGGGTTCGATTCCAGCCGCTGCCAAAACTGCCGCCGTGTTCATGCGGAGTACGATCACGTTAAACATGTGGGTCCGAAAGTCCTTCCGAGAGGTTGGTGGTAGGGGAAGGAGGGTACGGTCCCTGTGGATGCCTCCCCCACTGGGTTCCGGTCTAAATTGGGTGGCACTTCCCGACCGTCCAAACTGTTACCTTACACCTTTCTGGTAGGTCGGACGGTCTGGGTGTCAACAACAACAGTATCTAGTCTCTTATAGTATTTTTACTGCACTGTACATGCATTCTAATGAGAATGAAAACTATTTTGATGCTCTCTGATCTTTAAAAATGCACCAAGATCCGAAATAGATTACTTCAAATCCTTATCTGTAAAAACAAAGTAAAATTACGCAAACAGATAAAACTTTCCTTTAACCTTGCTACTTGTGATTTGTCCTTTACTTATGTGGCAACCAAGCTAAACAGAGCACTTATGAGCAGGAAATAATCCGTGATAGAATTCTCATTTGTTCAACACTGCCCTTTAATGTCAAATATAAATAGTTAAAATACTAGCCGAATACCCGTTGAAAATCAACGGTCTCGCAATAAGCAACCCCTGAATAATGTAATTTTTTTAATAATTCGCTTTTCACATTTATTCGACAAATTGAATATTTTGGTGTGCAGAACCCCCTAAAGAAGAAAATATTGGGAAACTTAATTTGCGCATGTCTTACTTTCAAATTTCCTACCCGTACACCACATTAAAGTCTATCTCATCCCGATCTATTTTATTATTTTTCCTTTCGAACTTTTTTTGTGAAGTACAACCATAAATGAACATTTTTGAAAAACTCTGTCTTGGGTTTTTTTATCAGATGATTGCCCCATATGCGAAATATCAAGCCTCTATCACATTTAAAAGGAAGCGTGCCTCATTTATTCGGAAAATCGAACATATTAGTGTGCAGCACTCCTCAAAGTAGCAAATATTGGAAATCTGAAATTTCACACTTTCTTCCTTTCAAATTATCTACCCGTACACCAAATTTGAAGTCCCTATCCTATCGAGAAGCATGTTTTTTCTATCACTTCACCTTTCGAATGTTTTTCTGTGTAGCACCCCGTTAATGAACATTTTTGTCACACCGTATTCATCTTTGGTTTTTTTTGTCAAATGGTTAGCCCATATACTAAATTTCAAACCTCTATCACATTGTAAGGAGGCATTTTTCAATTGTTCGGCATCTTGAACATTTTAGTGAGCGGCACCCCCTACAATAGCAAATGTTAGAAAACTGAAATTGCACACTTTCTTCCTTTCCAACTTTTTACCCGTACACCAAATTTGAAGTCTCTATCTCATCGCTAAGCATGCTTTTCTAGCATTTCACCTTTCGAATGTATTTGTGTGGAGTACCCACCCCCCTTAAATATACATTTTTGAAAAATTCTATTCTTTTTGTGATTTCTATCAGATGATTCGCCCATATACCAAATATCAAGCCTCTGTCACGTTTTAAAAGGGGCGTTTCTCCTTTATTCCGAAAATCGAACATTTTGGTGTGCGACACCCCCTAAAGTAGAAAATATTGGTAAACTGAAATTGTACACGTTCTTCCTTCCAAAGTATCTATCCTTACACCAAATTTGATATCTCTATCTAATTCCGAAACATGGTTTATTTTATCAATTCACTTTTCGAACGTTTTACCCTAGAGCACCCCCTTAAACGAATATTTTTAAAAAACTATATTCGTCTTAGGTGTTTTCGTCAGATGATTAATCTATATACCAAATTTCAAGCCTCTATCAAATTTTAAAGTAGCCTTTTCTCATTTATTCGTTAAATCGAACATTTTGGTGTGCGGCACCCCCTTAAGTACAAAATATTGAAAATCTGAAATTGCATACTTTCTTCCTTTCGAATGATTTACCTATACACCAAATTCGAAGTCTCTATCTTATCGCA
The DNA here is from genome assembly GCA_951213105.1 of Amaurobius ferox. Lineage (NCBI taxonomy): Eukaryota > Metazoa > Arthropoda > Arachnida > Araneae > Amaurobiidae > Amaurobius > Amaurobius ferox. Next base: position 10,107,295 of record OX578138.1, on the reverse strand, counting down.
AAGCATGCTTTCCTATCGTTTCACTTTTCGAACGTTTTGGTGTGGAGCACCCCCTTAAGTAGAAAATATTGGAAATCTGAAATTGCACACTTTCTTCCTCTTTTTGTGATTTCTATCAGATATACCAAACCACCCATATACCAAATATCAAGCCTCTATCACGTTTTAAAAGGGGCGTTTCTCCTTTATTCCGAAAATCGAACATTGTGGTGTGAGGCACCCTCTAAAGTAGAAAATATTGGTAAACTGAAATTGTACACTTTCTTCCTTCCAAATTGCCTACCCTTACACCAAATTTGATATCTCTATTTAATTCCTAAATATGGTTTTTTATCAATTCTCTTTTCGTACGTTTTCCTCTGGAGCACACCCTTAAAAGAACATTTTTGAAAAACTACATTCGACTTGGGTCTTTTCGTCAAATGATTAGCCCATATACCAAATTTTAAAGTAGCTTTTTCTCATTTATTCGTTAAATCGAACATTTTGGTGTGCGGCACCCCCTTAAGTAGAAAATATTGAAAATCTAAAATTGCAAACTTTCTTCCTTTCGAACGATTTACGTATACACCAAATTTGAAGTCTCTATCTTATCGCAAAGTATGCTTTCCTATCGTTTCACTTTTCGAACGTTTTGGTGTGGAGCACTCCTTCTAGGGAATGTTTTCGAAAAATTCGATTTTTCTAGGGGGTTTTATCGACCGACCGAGCCGTGTACCGAATTGCAAGTCTCTATCTATTCGGTAAGTGCCTAAAAAAAGCGTGACAGACAGACAGACAGACGGACACTTGGCAATTAGTATATACTAGCCGAATACCCGTTAAAAATCAACGGTCCCACATTAAGCAACCACCGAATAAGGTAAATTTTTAAATAATTCGCGTTTCTTATTTCTTCGACAAATCGAACATTTAGTATTCAGGCACCCCCAAAAGTTCAAAATATCGGAAAACTGAAATTGCACATGTTCTTCCTTTCGAACTATCTACCCGTACACAAAATTTGAAGTCTGTATCTCATTCCGAAGCATGTTTTTTTTATCAATTCACATTTCGAACGTTTTCCTCTGGAGCACACCCCCTTAAACAAAATTTTTTGAAAAACTATATTCGTTTTGCGTGTTTTCATCAAATGATTAGTCCATATATCAAATTTCAAGTCTATATCAAATTTTAAAGGGGCCGTTTCTCATTTATTCGGAAAATCGAACATTTTTGTGTGTGACACCCCCTTAAGTAGAAAATATTGGAAATCTGAAATTGTATCCTTTCTTTCTTCCAAACTATCTACCCGTACACCAAATTTGAAATTTCTATCTCATTACGAAGCATGTTCTTCTTATCAGTTCACCTTTCGAACGTTTCCCTCTGGAGCACTCCTTTAAACGAACATTTTTGAAAAACTATCTTCGTCTTGGGTGTGTGTCTTCACCAAATAATTAGTCCATATACCAAATTTCAAGCCTCTAAAGATTTTTAAAGGAGCCCTTTCTCATTTATTCGGAAAATCGAACATTTTGGTATGCGGCACCCCCTTAAGTAGGAAATATTGGAAATCTGAAATTACACCCTTTCTTCCTTTCGAACGGTTTACCCATATACCAAATTTGAAGTCCCTATCTTATCGCAAAGCATGCTTTCCTATCATTTTTTCACTTTTTGAACGTTTTGGTGTGGAGCATCCCTTCTAGAGAACGTTTTCGAAAAATTCGATTTTTCCAGGGTTTTTAACGAACGACCGAGCCGTGTACCAAATTGTAAGTCTCTATCTATTCGGGAAGTGCCTAGAAAAAGCCTGACGGACAGACGGACACTTGGCAATTAGTATATACTAGCCGAATACCCGTTGAAAATCAGCGTTTTCGCAATAAGCAGCCCCTGAATATTGTAATTTTTTAATAATTCGCGTTTCACATTTATTCGGCAAATTTAATATTTTAGTGTGCAGAACCCCTTAAAGAAGAAAACATTAGAAAACTTAAATTGCACACATTTTTCTTTGCAAACTTTCTACCAGTACACCTAATTAAAGTCTCTATTTCATCCCGAAGCATACTAATATATCATCTCCCCTTTCGAACGTTTATCTGTGGAGCACAGCCATAAATGAACATTCTTGAAAAACTCTGTTCGCCTTGGGTTTCTTATCAGATGATTGGCCTATAAACCAAATATCAAGTCTCTATCACATTTAAAAGGAAACGTGTCTTATTTTTTCGGAAAATCGAACATATTGGTGTGCCGCACCCCCCTAAAGTAGCAAATATTGGAAATCTGAAATTCCACATTTTCTTCCTTTCAAACTATATCCCCGTACACAAAATTTGAAGTCTCTATCCTATCGCGAAGCATGCTTTTCTATCACTTCCCCTTTTGAACGTTTTTCTGTGTAGCACTCCCTTGAATGAACAATTTTGTAAAACCATATTCATCTTGGGTTTGTTCTTCAAATGATGAGCCCATATACTAAACTTCAAGCTTCTATTACATTGTAAAGGAGGCGTTTTCAATTTGTTTGGCAAATCGAATATTTTAGTGAGCGGCACCCCTACAATAGCAAATGTTGGAAAACTGAAATTGCACACTTTCTACCTTTCCAACTATTTACCCCTACACCAAATTTGAAGTCTCTATCTCATCGCGAAGCATGCTTTTTCTATCATTTCATCTTTCGAATGTTTTTGTGTACAGTACCCACCCCTTTAAGTATGCATTTTTGAAAAACTCCATTTTGATTGGGTTTACTATCACATTATTCGCCCCATATACCAAATATCAAGTCTCTATCGCATAAGAAAAGGGGGGGTTTCTTCTTTATTCCGAAAATCGAACATTTTGGCTAAAGTAGAAATTATTGGAAAACTGAAATTGTACACTTTCTTCCCTCCAAACTATTTACCCATGCACCAAATTTGAAATCTGTATCTCATCCCGAAGCGTGTTTTCTGTAATGGAGTTTAAGAAAATTTTTAGTTCTTCCATCATATCTTGTTTGAATACAGAGAGGCTTTTGTTGAAGTTAAATGTAGTGAGATCAGGATTATCTTGACATACGCTATTTGGGCTATATCCCGGAGACCGGTACGGTCGTTTTTTACTTTCCCTGCAATACATGGTAATGTATAGGGAAAGTATTGGAATCATGTCGAAAATCACAACTCGAGTTTTCGACGGATCTACACGTTTCGAGACCTCTAGAATACGAAAAAACCATTTTTAGCGTGACGTCTGTGTGTGTGTCTGTCTGTCTGTGTGTCTGTCTGTCTGTGTGTCTGTCTGTCTGTGTGTCTGTCTGTCTGTCTGTCTGTCTGTGTGTCTGTCTGTCTGTCTGTCTGTCTGTGCAGATTTTGTATCCACTCTAACTAAAAAACTAATGGACCGAATTTCACAAAATTTTGTAGGTAAGTCACTTGTGGGCGGGGCTGGTGCTGATTAGTTTTGGGTACGATTCGGAATAAAAGAACCCGCCTTCTTTTGCGAAATGGCCCGCAAAAGCTTGTATCCACTCTAGCTGAAAAACTAATGAACCGAATTTCACAAAATTCGGTAGATAAGTCACTTATAGGTCACCCTGGTGCTGATTAGATTTTGGTATGATTCAGAAAAAAATAACCTGCCTTTTTTTGCAGAATGGCCCGCAAAAATTTCCAAAATCTAAACTAAAGAGCTACGTATGCTCAAATATATCCATTAAATGCTTGTTTAGTACGTAACTTTTAACGAAGAAGAGAATAAGACCAACCCCATTACACTAGGACTAGCCGTTCTCTAGATATATTAGTTTTTGTCGTATTTTTCCACCCCACCTTTGAAAATAAGTCCAGTTTTCAAATGAGAACGAAAATTGAATTAAAAGTGAATTACATTTAATTGAAATAAATGGAACGTGGATATATGTCTGCAGGGAAAGTCATGTGCTGCCCACATCAGATTTTTACTTTCCCTGCAATACATGGTAATGTATAGGGAAAGTATTGGAATCATGCCGAAAATCACAACTCGAGTTTTCGACGGATCTACACGTTTCGAGACCTCTAGAATACGAAAAAACCATTTTTAGCGTGACGTCTGTGCGTGTGTCTGTGTGTCTGTCTGTCTGTCTGTCTGTGCAGATTTTGTATCCACTGTAACTAAAAAACTAATGGACCGAATTTCACAAAATTTGGTAGGTAAGTCACTTGTGGGCGGGGCTAGTGCTGATTAGTTTTGGGTACGATTCGGAATAAAAGAACCCGCCTTTTTTTGCGAAATGGCCCGCAAAAGCTTGTATCCACTCTAGTTGAAAAACTAATAGACCGAATTTCACAAAATTCGGTACATGAGTCACGTATAGGTCACTCTGGTGCTGATTAGATTTTGGTACGATTCGGAAAAAAATAACCTGCCTTTTTTTGCAAAACGGCCCGCAAAAATCTTCAAAATCTAAACTAAAGAACTAGGTATACTCAAATATATCCATTAAATGCCCGTTTAATACGTAATGTTTAACGACGAAAAGAATAAGACCAACCCCATTACACTAGGACTAGCCGTTCTCGAGATATTTTAGTTTTTCGTACTTTCCCTACGCCACCTTTGAAAATAAGCCCGGTTACCGAATGAGAACGAAAATTGAATAAAAGTGAAATAAATTTTATTAAAATAAAGAGAACGTGGATATAAGTCTGCAGAGAAAGTCATGTGCTGTCCACATCAGATTTTTTTTTTATCGCGCCAAATCGGCGATAAGCGGAGTGCTATATTGTGTGTGTGCGAGCTCTTTAACTCTTCATAATCATGGTAACCTTGCGAGTTGGTTACTATGGCAACTGTCTAAATTTGTGTAATGCTTATTTAATTCTTATGCTGGATGTTTAGAATTGGATGTCTAATTGGAATTTATTCTATTGTTATTTTATAAATCTGCTTATCTTTTAAAAGTAAATAATTTGGATGAATTGAAACTTTTCTATATTTATTTCATTAATCTGGTGCTGATCTCAGAGAATGAAGGTATGTTGAACGTTTTGTTTTGTGTGTGCTATATGGCTGTGAAGAGTGAAAGATATAGTATTGTTTTGTTTCATCGTTTGATAGATAGTGGTAAAATGAATGGGATTAAATGGTGTATGAATCAGGGGTTGATTGCAAGGGGGTACGAATGTCCTAAATGTAAATCGCCTATGCGATTGTGTGAGAGAAATGATAGTACGGAAGAATGTAATGGTTATACGTGGGTTTGCCGTGTTTTTGGAGCGAATGCGCACTATATGAAGAGGAGTATAAGGAATGGTACGTGGTTTTAGTATTCCAGATTGAGTTTGATTGAGATTTTGAAAATGACATGGCTGTGTGTGAAAAAGACTCCGCATGATTGGATGGTGGGTGAGATGAATGTGTCTAAAAACACGATAACGGATTGGAAGCGTTTTTGTAGGGAGGTGTGTGTGGAAGTGATTGTGAGTGAAAGTAGAATGCTTGGTGGACCTGGTAAGATTGTTGAAATTGATGAGACCATGTTTGGCAAAAGAAAGTATAATAGGGGCAAGGAAGTGAAAGGTAATTGGGTGTTTAGAGGAATTGAAAGGGGGTCTGTGAATTATTTTTTTGAAGTGGTTGAAAACAGAAGTAAGGATGTGTTGTTGAATGTTATAAAAAAGTATGTTGAACCGGGGGACACCAATAATATCAGACTGCTGGAAGGCGTACGATTGCCTTTCAGATGAAGGGTTCGTACACCAGTCAGTAAATCATAGTCTGACGTTTAAGAACCCGGTAACATGGGCACACACAAATACTATCGAAGGAACGTGGAGTTTTAAACGACAGCAGCGTGGTAACCGGCGTTGCGTGGGATGGAATTAGTTTGATTACTACCTGACCGATTTCATGTGGCGTCGTTACCACAAAGGAAATTATCAGGAGCTATTTAAGTCGTTTATGGAGGCTATAATAAAAATTTATCCTCCTGACATGATGGATCCACCTTCTGAAGAGCAAAAGAAGAGGAAAGACGCCTTAAAAAAAGAGGAGGAAAGTGGAAGGTGAGAAGTGTTTTATCAAATTTCTAAGTATCGTTTTTTATCAAATTAGGGTACTTTTTGGTTAACGTGGTATCGTTTTTTAATCAAAGTTTGGTATTTCTCGGTTAACGGGGCGACAGTCAGATTTGGCCACAATATGGCATAGATGTGTGTGCAACAGTTGGTCCGTAGCAATTCGAACATGGATCCACGACCGCTTCGCAATCTTACCTTTCCCGCTAAAAAAAAACACAGAATCCAGCCCCGCTGAATGTTGAAGTTCGCTTGTAGCAAAATCTGTTTGTGAAATAGGTGTTCTATGATTCACAGAGCACAGGCTTACGTTCGCGCGGCGGACGTAACATGAAAATCACTCAGTGAGCTATGGAACACCTGTTGCACAAATTGCTGTTGCTATGTGCGACCTCCGACAGGCAGCAGGACCGGATCCTGTGATGTTTTTTTAGCGGGCGTAGATCCATGCTCTAATTGCTACATCACTCTGAGCCACAGAACACCCGTTGCACAAACAGCTGTTGCTACGTGCAACCTTCGACAACCAGCGGGACCGAATTCTGGGATGTTTCTTTAGCGGGCGAGTGTAGCGAGGTTAGCTCGCGAAGCTGACGTAGATCTATGTTCTAATTGTTACATTACTCTATGAGTACAGATCACCTGTTGCACAAATAGCTGTTGCTACGTGCGACCTCCGACAGCCAGCGGGATCGGATTATGTGATGTTTTTTTTAGCGGGCGAGGTTAGCTCGCGAAGCGGGCGTAGATCCATGTTCTAATTGCTACATCACTCTATGAGCCACAGAACACCCGTTGCATAAACAGCTGTTGCTACGTGGGACCTCCGACAGTCAGCGGGACCGGATTCTGTGATGTTTTTTTAGCGGGCGAGCGTAGCGAGGTTAACTCGCGAAGTGGGCGTAGATCCATGCTCAGATTGCTGCATCACTCTATGAGCCAGAGAACACCCGTTGCACAAACAGCTGTTGCTACGTGCGACCTCCGACATATACATTAAATTATGATATAGACATACGTATGTCGTATCTTATATGTCGTATATTTATATGTCGTATACAAAGAAATGTATACGACATATACATTTCTTTAGGAACTTACATTCGTTTACTTCTAATTTTAGTAGGATATATCTAAATTTATCTTTTTAACACTTTACAACAAAGTTGAAAAGTGTTTATGACTTTGTTCATTCTGTCTGTCTGTCTGTCTGTCTGTCTGTCTGTCTGTCTGTCCGTTAGCACGATAACTGCCGTAAAAATGATTTAATCAAAATGAAATTTTAGTATGTTGTTCAGACGGTCTATAGGACCTATGGGAATATAAATGAATAATATCACACAATTAGTTTTGGATTGAACCCGGGTTGAAAAAATGGAATACATTGAGCCCTATGGGACCTAATTTTTCAAGCATTTTTTAAGCGGATTTAAAATTCACAAATTGCTTCGAAAATTTTAGGCAATATTCAAATTGTTCCATAAAATATATAAAAAAAAATTCAGCGAAATATATTCAGTAGTTTTTAAATAAAAATTAAAATAATAATAACACCTCTTATATGAAGCGATCACGTGTCCATGATATGAAACGATCACATGACCCACTTCAAAATGATATATGGCATCCATCTTGTGTCAAAATCGTGATTTTTAAAGTTCTTTTTAATTCATATTGAGTGTTGTATCCGTCTTAAAACTACTTTATTTTTGCCTAAATTCTGTGCATCTACATACTAAAACAACGCAATGACAATTTATTTCAGTTTAAATGCTCATCCAAATATGATTATTTCTACTATTAAGCCTATTTTTCACCTATGTAAAATGTAAACAGCAAAATATATAGAATGAGTTGTATTAGAATCGCTGTAATTCTTTAACACAAAATAATTTAGTCCATGGAGTCTGCTTAGCTGATATGAATGAAATATTCATTGATTTTAGAAAGAGAAGGACGATATTTTTCGCTGAAGTTTTACGCATAGAGATTACTTAATTGTAGCTCAATGGTCTTAATTTTTAAATAAAATAAATTATTATAGTATTGTGATGAATGACATGAATGGGGGAATTATTTATGAATGAAATGTTGCTTTTATAGAGAGAGCCGGGCGTGTTATTTTTTTATGACGTCATTTGAATGAATTTCAGTTGTTTTCGATGAAGTTTTCAAATATAATAAATTATCGTAGTATTATGATAATTCTAAAATTATTACCGAGGAATGTATCACATTTTAGAGATATTTAAACCAGGCAATTTATACTTTAATGCCGTCATTTGAATGAAGTTAATTTTTTTCGATGAAGGTTTAAGGTTTCAAATATAATAAATTAATGTAGTATTGTGATAAGTTTTAAAATATTATCGAGGACTGTATTGCATTTTAGACATGTTTAAATAAAATTGCATTGAAGTTGGAAAGTGTTTCATAATCAATGCTTTAAGCATGATTGATCTTTCTTGTTTAATGGATATTTTTAATTACCCGGAAAATAAAATATTAACTTTCATTAAAATATATACACGAGTTTTTTTTACGAAAAATCGTTATATATATTTCCCCTCATTGGCATATACATTGCAGAATTTGCTAGTAAATGTATACATCCGAACGCTACGTAGTGACTATGGTAAAAATGAGTAGTAGTGTATATTCACTTAAAATGCACTTTAGCAAATGAAATCTTTAAATATATATTGTTATTAATGTATTCTAAATAACTAATGTTCATCACAAAGATAAATTCGATGTTTAGTGGGTTTAATTTCAATATTTATTTGACATCATCGTCAGTTTACCATTATGCGCTATGGTAAAATAATATCCCTTTGTACTTACGTTTCTGCGCATTCTACTACGCAGGTTGTTTACATTCGTGCTCATGCTCTAAGAAAAACATCGAACGCCGTAAGAGAATTGGAGCCAAAGAAGTCGCCAAATTAGAGACCGTACCGGTCTTTGGGATAATGCCAATATTTGCAGTGTTAGATTTAAAAGAGGAGTTTTCGAGGAAGTCACAAGAGTTTTTTAGATTCAGGAAGGTATCTTTGATATAGCTTTTTTGCATTCGAGTTAATCTGACATTTTTGGTTAAACAATTTTACATCTTATTTGAAAATTTCGTACTGAAAGCAAAAAGTTGTTATAGTGATCTGAAGAAGTATCTTCTTGAAGATCAGAGGCAATGGAGCAAGATACTGCATCATCGTTGACTTCGTTGCTTGAATCCGGAATTCTTTATGCAAAGGTTTATTTAGAAATAAATGAAGATTGCAATTCATTTCAGAAGAGGTTGTAGTTGGTATAGAAGGAGTCATAGAATTTTTGTAGTCAACCCGAGAGATGCACTTTTTATTTTCTTGAGTTGAAGTTTCTTCTGAGATGTTGACATTTTACTGCAATCTGGTAAAAATAGGTTGAGGGGGTAAAGAATAATGTTTGGTAATGTAGGAAAATCCATATGCGATGATAAATCCATTTTTAAATTAAGTTCAATTTCAATATAGTTATAATAAAAAATATCAAAAGTGTAAATAAATAAAGGAAGCTGCTGCCACAAAATTATAACTAAATTAAAGTTACAAAAAATTATTTATTTTTCACAGTTTAAAAAGCAAAGGTGGTATCCATGACAACCAAATCTGTAGAGTTAGTTTATTTGTAAAAATATAAAGTTTTAAATGTTAAAATAAAATATGAAACAATCGTGCCACCTGAAGTGAAACAATAGCCAATACATTTAACATAAAAAAATGAAGGGGACATTAATGAAGTATCCATGGATATCAATTTAATAAAATAGTTTTAAAAAACAATATATTTTAAAACATTCAGAAACTAGAACACGAATAAAATTTCAAAGGTAGTATATAAACATAATAATAAATGAGTTAGAGAGTATTCTTAGGGGAATCAGACATATTGTATCAGAAACAAGAAAGATTAATTATGCTTAAAGCATTGATTATGAAACACTTTCCAACTTCAATGCAATTTTATTTAAACATGTCTAAAATGCAATACATTCCTCGGTAATATTTTAAAACTTATCACAATACTACATTAATTTATTATATTTGAAAACTTAAACCTTCATCGAAAAAAATGAACTTCATTCAAATGACGGCATTGAAATATAAATTGCCTGGTTTAAACATCTCTAAAATGTGATACATTCCTCGGTAATAATTTTAGAATTATCATAATACTACGATAATTTATTATATTTGAAAACTTCATCGAAAACAAGTGAAATTCATTCAAATTACGTCATAGAAAAAATAACACGCTTAGCTCTTTCTATAAAAGCAGCATTTCATTCATAAATAATTTCCCATTCATGTCATTCATCACAATACTATAATAATTTATTTTATTTAAAAATTAAGACCATGGAGCTACAAGTAATTAAACTCTATGCGTAAAACTTCATCGAAAAAAATCGTCCTTTGTAAAATCAATGAATATTTTATTCATATCAGCTATGCAGAATCCATGAACTAAATGATTTTTTGTTAAAGAAATACAGCAATTCTAATACAACTCATTCTACATATTTTGCTGTTTACATTTTATATAGGTGAAAAATAGGCTTCGTTGTGGAAATAATCAAATTTGGATGAACATTTAAACTCAAATGTATTGTAATTGCGTTGTTTCAGTATGTAGATGCACATAATTTAAGCAAAAATAAAGTGGTTTTAGGATGGATACAACACTCAATATGAATTAAAAAGAACTTTAAAAATCACGATTTTGAGACAAGATGGATGCCATATATCATTTTGAAGTGAATGACGTGATCTTTTCATATCATGGTCACGTGATCGCTTCATATAAGGGGTGTTATTATTATTTTAATTTTTATTTAAAAAACTACCGAATATATTTCGCTGAATTTTTTATATATATTTTATGGAACAATTTGAATATTACCTAAAATTTTCGAAGGAATTTGTGAATTTTAAATCCGCTTAAAAAATGTTTGAAAAATTAGGTCCCATAGGGCTCAATGTATTTCATTTTTTCAACCCGGGTTCAATTCAAAACTAATTGGGTGATATTATTCATTTATATTCCCATAGGTCCTACAGACAGTCTGAACAACATACTAAAATTTCATTTTGATTAAGTCATTTTTACGGCAGTTATCGTGCTAACGGACAGACAGACAGACAGAATGAACAAAGTCATAAACACTTTTCAACTTTGTTGTAAAGTGTTAAAAATTGAAAATTAAATAGGGAAAGCACATTTATTGAAATTTGATACTATTGAAGAGTTATGAAGTGATATTTGATATCCGTCATTATAGTTGAAGATGTAAAGTTTTATGCAGTAGAGAATACCACTTTCAATAGAAAAATGTAAGAAATGGTTATAGGTAACGAATCCTTGAAGTGAAGTTGGAGAACTTGGTATCCAATTGTAGAGGTTGAAAAACTAATTATTGAATTAAAATAAAAACTAATAAAAATAAGCATACTAGGAAACTTTTAATGAGAGCATGATGAAAAACACAATAACCAGAAAAGCCATCGATTTTGTTAACACTCGGAAGGGACCAAAGAAGAAAGAAAGCACGTGGGACCCTTCAGTGTTACAATACCGGAGTTCTTTCCGAGAGAATTGCACTTGACGTTTTGGGGCTACTGCCACGGACTTTAGACAACATTAAATATATCCTAGTACCTAGTAGTAATGGACTACTTCACAAAGTAGCCAGGAGCATACGCAATCCCTGACCAAGTGTCCATAACCATCAGTGAAGTTCTGACTCGAAATTGGTTCTGATCAGGGAACGAACTTTAATTCTGATGCATTTACGAGACTGTGCAAACTTCTCGGAATGGACAAAACTCGAACTGCTCCTTTTCATCCTCAATCGTATGGCATGGTAGAGAGATTCAACAGAATGATTGAGATCGTCACCTACCGTTGTTCCTGCTGTCCTACAGAAGTGCTGTCCACGAATCGACAGGTCATTCTCCATCAAAAATGCTGTTTGGCCGGGATCTACAACTACCATGTGACTAAATGTTTGGAAGACCAGGTGATGCTCCTTCATCACCTGATGAAAATGTGTAAGATCTGCAGGCACGGCTGGAGGAGGTTCATCGTTTCGCTCGTGAGAGGATTAGCATTGCTATCGACCCGGTATGATACTGAAGCTACTGAGTACGATTCCAAGAAGGCCACAAAGTGTGGCTGCTCAACCCTCGGCGACGACCAGAATTTTCGCCAAAACTGCAGCACAACTGGGAAGGACCCTACGTCAGCAAGAAAAGAATAAACAGTGTCGTTTATCGAATTCAGAAATCGACTTTAACCAAGCCAAAAGTCGTCCATATCGACAGATTGCCCCATATTTTGGACCACAGTAGATTGATACTGCCCGGGATGTGCAGTCTTAAGGGTGAGCGTCAGTAAATCTTCTGCCCTATCCGCGCTTTGTTAACTTTCGCGGCACACGTTTTTCGCCGAAATTCTGTTCAAACACTTGCAAAATATTTTCTGAAAGATAAAATGCAATGCTTAGATTATATTAAAACTAAATTTAATACCCAATAAAACATAGAATATATTTTTTATTTTAATTTAAAATATTTTTGGTGCTGCCATCTGTTGTCGTAATTTAATTCATACCGATTATTTTTATTTTTTAATGAACATTTTAAAATATCTATTCCTTCTAATACAGTATTAAATACAACAACAGATCATATATAATAATGCCACAATTATGGAAAGGAAATTTCTCATTCTATACATTTGATAAGAGGATCTGGATGTACATCACTGAAGACTGTAGCTTTGTCTTCAAGTCCAAGTTCAATTACGTTTCCGTGATTGTGGCATTATTATATATGATCCGTTATATTTAATAGCGTATTAGAAGGAATAGACATTTAAAAATGTTCATTAAAAAATAAAAATAGTCGGTATGAATTAAATTACGACAACAGATGGCAGCACCAAATATATTTTGAATTAAAATAAAAAATATATTCTATGTTTTATTGGGTATTAAATTTAGTTTTAATATAAGCTAAGCATTGCATTTTATTTATCAGAAAATATTTCGCAACAGATTAATCAGAATTTCGGCGAAAAACGTGTGCCGCGAAAGTTAACAAAGCGCAGATAGGGCAGAAGATTTACTGACGCTCACTTTTTAGGAGGGGGCAGTGTTGCAAACTTTCAAAATGCTTTGGAGTCCCCTTTTCTTTTCCTTACTGTCGCCTCTTTCAACTACGAGATCAAGAAAACAACCGTACAGGCATCCTTTACCATGACGTAAGATTAGGGTTGTCAAAATGCCGAAGGTTGGAAAAGCACTTTGAAATAATCAATATTCTACGAGATATTAGAGATTTTCAGAAGTTCCCATGGAGAGTTCCTATCTATAAAAGAAATCATCACTCAGTCGGAGAGCAGTTGACGAGCTGCATTGAACTGTGACTTTTGTCAAAGTTTTGAAAATAGCAGCTGTTGCTTTGTGAAATTACTTTCGTCGATGTTTTGAGAATAATATCAGTTATTTTGTGAATTGAGTGGATCATTTAAGTGCTGTTTGATTGTATATTGTTTCTATTTACGCCTTGCTTGTGAATTAACATGAAATTCGGACTCATTTTTGTATCCTCAGTGTACACCCACAATTTCAGAGGATACGTTGTGACAGTATTTAGTGTTGCATCCGTCATAAAATCGCTATTTTTTGCGTATTATCTGTGTTAACGCAATTGCAATATTTTTGACTTTAAATGATCACAAAACTTTCTTTATTCCTACAGCGAAGCCTAATTGTAACTTATAGCATTCAAAATGCAAACAAATCAAGCGATTGTAAGTGAGTTGTATAAGAATTGTTGAATTTATTAATTGTTGAATTGTTGTATTATTTAGCGCTGGAGTCTGGAATATAAGTGATATGAATGGAATATTCATTAATTTTACATAGAGAGGCAGACGATTTATCAAATGAAATGGCTTGTCATAGTTACAATTTCGAAGAACTAATTTAACATGTTATAAGAAAACGATGTAGTGTCTGTAATAATGAAATATTATAATTGGGACGTAATTTAAACTGCAGAAGCATCGTAAACACTTCGCAAATTATACTTTCGATGATGTTATTTGAATAAAGTTCATTTTGTGTCACCAGTATTGTCTTTTTCGAGGAAGTTTTAAGATTAATTTTAATTTTTGAAGCAGCTTAAAATGTAAATAAAATTACATTTCAGCTGGAAAGTACTTCATAATCAATGCTTCACGCATGATTGATCTCTTTCTTGTTTATTATTGCCAGAAGAGTTATTTAAATTTTTATCTTGTTGCTAGGCTGCAATTTCAAACCATCTCACGATGAAATCTGGCTCGGAAAAATTGCACGTCGACTTTATTCCCATTTTTCCCCCAAAACATGATAAAAGAAGCTTGGTAAAGAAATCGCAGCAGTTCTCAGAAATTTCGTGAGTGAATCGCCGAGAAATTGTTGCTAAGCGGGATTCAAGATTTACGGGAAAACAGAAAGTCATTGATCGGAGGTCGAGATAAATATAACCGCGAGGCACTTAAATAGAAATAAAAATTCTTTTTTAAGACATTTTTATCGCATCGATACTCAATTAAGATTAAAGAACGAAAAATTATCAGAACATTTTTTTTATATATTAATTCGTTTGCTCAACATGAGTGAGTTATGTTACGGGAATTTAATGAATATTTTTTGAAGTACACTGATATTTTTACTTTCACATACTAGTGAATCAGCATAGAGAAAGCATATTGTTTCCACGAAAATTTTCGAATCCGAGATTTTGATGCCAATATGTGTTTTAACTTCCTGAACACTTTTTGACTATTTTTGGAGTGATGTCTGTCTATCTGATATCTGTGGTCGTTTTCTTGTGTACACAGTAGCTGCTACAAATATTTTCACGACATTTTATCTCCGGCTTTATTATAAAAAAAAATGTAACGCTATATATATATATTTAATTCTAGCGAAAATTTCAAAATGTATTCGAAATTATATATTTTTAACATGGAAGCATAGGACACAATTTGACATAATCATGCAATAAAGGGTTTATTTATGGCTCAAGGATCACTAGACTTAAGTTTTAATTATTGTGAAAAATAGTTTCGATACAATTTTTGTGTTTGTGACGTTATTTGCCCCCTTGGGGAGCAACCTCCCCTCGAAGGGGGGGGGGGGGTTACAATTTCAAGTATGACATCAATCGAAAGATTATTTCAAGCACTTTAAAGTGCAGGGTAACACGCTATAATTGTAATCACTTGGATCCATGATATAGATTTTCAAAAATTTTCTTGTTAAAATTTGGGGGAGGAAAAAACCCTAAACTATTCAAAAACGAATTCTGGCGTGAGAAAGTCGATTTAAGCCACACCCCAGCTAATTTTATTGGTTTCTGAGTGTTTGGTTATCTATATACAACTATCGAACAAATTGGTATAGTCGATTAAAATTTGGGTACTTCCTTATTATAGCGGCTCCGCGATTACGCCAAGATCTATCAGTTACGATTCCGTCAAGATCTATCAATTACGATTACGCCAAGATCTATCAATTATGATTACGCCAAGATCTATCAATTACGATTACGCCAAGATCTTGCCCAAACCTTTGCAGTCCTAAAGAAACAGCACGTGTTTATATGATCGTCATATTGCTTTTTCGTTAACCTACCTTGGCGATACATCTTGCTCGCTTGGCGAATCATCCTCCGGGTCCTCGATAATAAGAAAACACTGAAATGTGGTGTGATTATTTCAAACTGTTAGAGATTTGTTGATTTTTAACCTTTTGCTTACGGGTGGGACAGCGTCCATCCCAAACGAAGAACTTCTCAAAAAGACAGGTATTTGACATAACCTATCCCAAACAGTTTGATCCCCCTTTGCAGGCATTGATGCCTGCAAAGGGGGATCGAACTGTTTGGGATAGGGTATGTCAAATACCTGTCTTTCAGTCAAAATCTAAAATAAGACTATTTATGCTCAAATGTATCCATTAAATGCTTGCTTTATACGCAATGTTTGACGATGAAAATAATAAGACCAACCTCATTACTCTAGGACTAGCCTTTCTCGAAATATTTTAGATTTTCGCATTTTTACTACACCGACTTGAAAAACACGCCCAGATACCAAATGGAAACGGAAGTGCAAATTCAGTGTTAGTCATAGCCGGCGTCAAGCTTTCTCAATTGGGGGTGCTATGCATTGAGGGATCCTATGTAATTGGGGGTGCTGATCTCATATATATAAATTCGTAAATAAAAGAACGACTTTAAAAAAGAAACTGAAAATTGTTGGAATACAGGCATATGTGAAGAGAAAAGGAGTGTTTGCACAATTAGTAATGGGGATGCTGAAGCACCCCTAGTACCTCCGTGGCGCCACCTATGGTGTTAGTTCAAATAATTATGCGTGTTATTGTGTGCCATTAAACTCGAATGAATTACACTCCTCTCCAAAAACTGAGCACGAAATGCAAATTCTCAGATCACGAGCAAACTAAAGAAATTATTGGACGGAACTTGCTTCATTTTTCGAGTACAATATGGAAATATAAAAACATGTACATATATAGTAATTGGCTCTGGGCCAAATACGTAAATCAGCGTCTTAGTAAAAGCAGGTGTTTCTTTCTGTGAATCTTTACTTCTACTACGGACGTTATGGTGAAAATCCGAAATAGCCGATTTGTTCGAATTTCGAATGTCCGAAAATTCGATATGTTTGTTCCAAAGAAGGCATTCAGATGATGGTCAGCGATGCCAAGCCGTGGGTAGGTTAGAATCCGGCCAGTCTATTGGAGAAGTTACTGAATTCTCCAGAGTCCACCATTCTGTGATTTTACGCTTAGTGGACCCAATTCCAAAACAGTGGAACAATAAGTAGAAGACCAGGCTCGGGTAGCCCCCACTTCCAACATCTTCCGATGACTGTTACTTACGTTATTGGTCAGACGCAACAGACAAGCAGCAGCACCTGCTTTACGTTCTAGCCTCGTTGCAGCTACAGGTAGGCCCGTAACCGTCACAACTGTGAGACGGCGATTGCACGCACATGGTTTTTATGCGCGGAGATCGACCATTTGTGTTCCATTGTCTGCGAGGCACAGAGCAGTCCGTCTCCAATAGTGTCAGGAACACGTCAGTTGGACCATAGACGATTGGAGCAATGCCCTATTTACCGATGAGTCCAGATTTGCTTTCCAGTCGGCAATCGGCGGATTTTTGTGTGGCGAGAGACTGGTACACGGTATCAAGCGGTTAACATCATCCAGCGCCACTTATTTTCTGGTGATGGTACCCTTGTGTGGGCTGGGATTTCCTTCGGTGGGCGTACTGACCTCTAGTTCTTCCTCAGCTGTACTGTGACTGGTCAAAGATATCGCGTTGAAATCCTTGATCCCTATGTTTGTCCTTATGCTGGTGCAATCGGTTCGGAGTTTGTTCTTATGGACAACAATGCCCGGCCAAATAGAGATCGTATCGTAAGCAATTACATGAAAACAGAGAGAATTCAGTTAATGAAGTGGCCAGCGTATTCCCCGGGCTTAAACCCACTAAAACATGTATGGGGGTGCTCACAGGAGAGTTGTAGCTTCCAGACTAACCCTTGCAAACACTACCCAAGAACTACAACATGTTCTCCTCATAAAAGAGCTGCGATTACTGTCTTCCGACCTCATTGAGCGCTTAATCGGTGGCATGAATCGTCATTGCTACTTCTTCATTAGTGTGAGTGGAGATCATATTCGTTATTGACAGACATTTCACATTCAAAGCTATGACTTGCTGTTTTCTCCATTTTACTTTCCCTGCAATACATGGTAATGCATAGGGAAAGTATTGGAATCATGTCGAAAATCGTAACTCGAGTTTTCGACGGATCTACACGTTTCGAGACCTCTAGAATACGAAAAAACCATTTTTAGCGTGACGTCTGTGTGTGTGTCTGTCTGTGCAGCTTTTGTATCCACTCCAACTAAAAAACTAATACACCGAATTTCACAAAATTTTGTAGGTAAGTTACTTGTGGGCGGGCCTGGTACTGATTAGTTTTGGGTATGATTCGGGATAAAAGAACCCGCCTTTTTTTGCGAAATGGCCCGCAAAAACTTGTATCCAATCTAACTGAAAAACTAATGGACCGAATTTCACAAAATTCGGTGGATGAGTCACGTATAGGTCACCCTGGTGCTGATTAGATTTTGGTACGATTCAGAAAAAAATAACCTGCCTTTTTTTTGCAGAATGGCCCTCAAAAATTGTCAAAATCTAAATTAAAATGCTACGTATGCTTAAATATATCCATTAAATGCTTCTTTAATACGTAATTTTTAACGAAGAAAATAATAAGACCAACCCCATTACACTAGGACTAGCCGTTCTCGAGATATATTAGTTTTTTTCGTATTTTCTCCACGCCACCTTTGAAAATAAGTCCAGTTATCAAATGAGAACGAAAATTGAATTAAAAGTGAATTAAATGTAATTAAAATAAAGAGAACGTGAATATAAGTCTGCAGGGAAAGTCATGTGCTGCCCACATCAGATTTTTACTTTCCCTGCAATACATGGTAATGTATAGGGAAAGTATTGGAATCATGTCGAAAATCGCAACTCGAGTTTTCGACGGATTTACACGTTTCAAGACCTCTAGAATACGAAAAAACCATTTTTAGCGTGACGTCTGTCTATGCAGATTTTGTGTCCACTCTAACTAAAAAACTAATTGACCGAATTTCATAAAATTTGGTAGGTAAGTCACTTGTTGGCGAGTCTGGAGATGATTAGTTTTGGATACGATTCGGGATAAAGGAACCCGCCTTTTTTGCGAAATGGCCCGCAAAAGCTTGTATCCACTCTAGCTGTAAAATTAATGGACCGAATTTCACAACATTTGGTAGGGGCGCGGTAGCCCATTGGTTAGCGCGCTGGAGTTGCACTCGGTAGGCCCGGGTTCGATTCCAGCCACTGCCAAAACTGCCGCCGTGTTCATGCGGAGTACGATCACGTTAAACATGTGGGTCCGAAAGTCCTTCCGAGAGGTTGGTGGTAGGGGAAGGAGGGTACGGTCCCTGTGGATGCCTCCCCCACTGGGTTCCGGTCTAAAATTGGGTGGCACATCCCGACCGTCCAAACAGTTACCTTACACCTTTCTGGTAGGTCGGACGGTCTGGGTTTCAACAACAACATTTGGTAGATAAGTCACTTGTGGGTCACCCTGGTGCTGATTAGATTTTGGTAGGATTCAGAAAAAAATATTCTGCCTTTTTTGCAAAATGGCCCGCAAAAATCGGCAAAATCTAAAATAAAAAATTACATATAATCAAATATATCCATTAAATGCTTGTTTAATACGTAATTTTTAACGAAGAAAAGAATAAGACCAACCCCATTACACTAGGACTAGCCGTTCTCGAGATAATTTAGTTTTTTCGTATTTTCTCTACGCCACCTTTGAAAATAAGTCCAGTTATCAAATGAGAACGAAAATTGAATTAAAAGTTAATTAAATTTAATTAAAATAAAGAGAACGTCGATATAAGTCTGCAGGGAAAGTCATGTGCTGCCCACATTAGATTTTTACTTTTTCTGTAATACATGGTAATATATAGGGAAAGTATTGGAATCATGCCGAAAATCGTAACTCGAGTTTTTGACGGATCTACACGTTTCGGGACCTCTAGAACACGAAAAAATTATTTTTAGCGTGACGTCTGTAAGTCTGTACGTCTGTCTGTGCAATGTAGTACATATCCACTTTAACTCAAAATCTAATGGACCGAATTTCATAAAATTTGGTAGGTGAGTCATTTCTGGGTAACCCTGAGGCTGATTAGTTTTTGGTACCATTCGAGAAAAGACAACCCGCTTTTTTTTTTGCGAAATGACCCTTCAAATATTGCCTGTATCCACCCTAGCTGAAGAGCTGATAGATCAAATTTCACAAAATTTGGCAGATAAGTCACTTGTGGGTTACCCTGGTGCTGATTAGATCTTGTTATGATTTAAAAAAGGTTTTAAAAGACGATTTTAAAAAAGTAGCCTGCCTTGTTTTGCGAAATGGCTTACAGAAATCGTCAAAATCTAAAATAAAATACTGCGTATTCTCAAATACATCAATTAAAAATGCTTGTTTATACATAATGTTTAACAATGAATAAGATCAACCTCATTACACTAGGGGGGTTAGCCGTTCTCGAGATATTTTAGTTTTTTGGCATTTATTCTGCGCCACCGTTAAAAAAGCGTCCAGTGACCAACTGAGAACGAAAATTGAATTAAAAGTGTCAATTCAGTGTCATTTTAAATAATTGTGGGCTTTGTTTTGTGCAATTAAGCCGTTGTGCAAACCGTTCTCGAGATATTTTAGTTTTTTCGCATTTTTGTTATGCTGGTTTTGAGTCCATTATTTATGCGTGTTATCTAGTGCAATTAAACTAAATTTAAAGAATTATTAATGAAACAAAGAGACAACGAATTGTGATTCTGCAGGGAAAGTCATGTGCTGCTCACATCAGATTTTTACTTTCCCTTTAATACATGGCAATGTATAGTGAAAGTATTGGAATCATGCCGAAAATCGCAACTCGAGTTTTCGACGGATCTATACGTTTTGAAACCTCTAGAATGCGAAAAAACTATTTTTAGTGTGACGTCTGTGTGCGTGCGTGTGTGTGTGTCTGTCTGCCTGCCTGTCTGTGAAATGTATGTATCCACTCTAACTCAAAACCTAATGGACCGAATCTCATAAAATTTGGTAGGTAAGTCACTTGGGTGTGATCGTGGTGCTGATTAGATTTTGGTACAATTCGGAAAAAAAAAAAAATTTTTTTTTTTTTTTTTTTTTTTTTGCAAAATGGCTCCCAAGAATCGTCAAAATCCCATTACTGTAGGACTAGCCGTTCTCGAGATATTTTAGTTTTTTCACATTTTCACCACGCCTGTTTGATTTGGTTTGGTAAATAAGTCCAATTACCAAATGAAAACAAAAGCTGAAATAAAAGTGCAAATTTAGTGTTATTTCAATTAATTAAGCGTGTTATTTAGTGCAATTAAACTCAATGAATTATTAATGAAATAAATAGAAAATGAATTTGAGTCTGCTGCTAGTCATGTGCTGCTCACATCAAATTTTTTTAATTTCCTTTTAATGTGTAAGTATACATTCAAAACTTTTTTTTTTTTTTTTTTTTGTATGCAAATAATAGGAAGAGTCCTATTCTATGTTACTGTAAAATTTGGAATAAATTGTTGCAGTTGTTTCTAATTTGTGCTTGATTCTAACATTCGTGCTTATATTTATTTAGAGGGGAGTGTATTACAGAAATAAAGAAAAAATGAATTTGAGTCCGTAGGAAAAGTCATGTTTTGCCCACATCAGATTTTTTTGCATTGAGAGGAGTAAAGTGTTTGCATTAGGTAGCCAAGTCATGTACTATCTATATCGGATTTTTGTTTTAATCAATTACGAGTTTAATGAACGAGATTGCAAACATTGTTATAATCAACTATCAGAACGAAGTTCGAGGCGAAATATCCTGAGGAAATAAATCTTCGAACAGCATTGTTGCTAAGCGCTAGAGTCGTGATTTTTAGAAAAATTGATAAACGCCAGCAGATAAATTTAGCCAAAAGAGACTTTAAGCTCTTAAAATAGAAAGAGACACCGTGTTTGAGTTTTCACGTTATCTCGTCGGTATCTGTTCCAAGATTGGAGAATAAAAATTGATAAGGAGTTCATGTTTCGATTTCAAGCGTTACAGTATTTTCGTGGGAAATATCTGAAATACTACTCTCTACTTTTTACTTTCCCTGAAGTACATGGTAATGTATAGGAAAAGTGTTGGAATCACGTCGAAAAGCTCAACTCTGGTTTGCTCTGTCCTGCAAAAATTCACCCATGTAGGTACCTGCTTGCAAAAATTCGTGGTCTTGCTATTGTTAGTTTATCCAAGACGCGAACTCGCAGCTCAAATATTTTGTCTTTGACATTAAATATTTCTTAAATTAAAATATATATCAAAAAACGATTTATTTCAGAGTATTTCCCAAAGCTTTTTCTACAAGTGTACCAAATTTCATATTTTTATATGTAATAGTTTTTGCGGTACGAAGCAAAGAATCTCGAGAAACAAGAAATTTGTCAAACAGCGTACTTTTTTTAATATAGAGAGATATTACGTAATTATTTAGAACAGCGCAACAATTATTTACGTATATTCAAAGGGAGTAAAAGTAGTAATGGTAGCATTACCTGACTTACCGATTAAAAGTTTGTCCATTGAAACAACAATTCGTCTAGTAGTCTCAAAACAATTCCTTTCGAGCTGCTAACAAAGTAATCATATATATTCATCTTCAGTCATGTCTCGTGACAATGAACTGTTCCGTACATTTTATTTATTGCCTGTTATAAAGAAGGTTTTAGTGCCAATAACTTATTGGAGATTAAAGTATTATTTACAAATTACATAACATGTCAGACAGATTAAAGACGTGGCAATAGAATGGCGCCCTTTTGATAATTATTCATGTTTCTTGGATAAATTTTTTCTCAATTTGCGATTATTACTTTCGTTACAAGGCATGGTAATATATAGGGAAAGTATTGGAATCGAGTCTAAAATCGCAACTTGAGTTTTCTGTACGTTTCGAGCACTCCAGAACACGAAAACGCTATTTTTAGCCTGATATCTCTGTGTGTTTGCGTGTCGGACGGTGTAATGTATGCAGTGTTTCTTTCAAGATTTTTTGTCCGAGGCCGGGGGGAGGGGAGAGTAAGTTTTCTATTTGCCCTATATAAATATATCTAAATGGTGTGTTTTAACATAAAATGTCTCCGGTGGGCGAATACACGTCTACGGGGGGGGGGGGCACTCCCGGAGGTATGCCTGAAAGAAACACAATGTATGCATCCTCTCTAACTCAAAAACTACTGGAGCAAATTTCATAAAATTTTATAGGCAAGTTCCTCGTGAGTTATCCTGGTGCTGATTAAATTTTGGTATGATTCGGGGATAAAATAAAAGGACCTGTTTTTTTTCTTCTGCAAAATATCCCGCAAAAATCGTGTGTATTCACTCTATAGCTAAAAAACTGATTGACCAAATTTCACAAAGTTTGGTAGATGAGTTAATTATGGGTTACTATGGTACTGGTTAGATGGTACGAGAGAAAAAAAAAACTGCATTTGGAATAAACGATTGTAGACACATAATTGCAATTGAAAAAAAATGGTATTAATAAGGTAGGAAATTATGCAGTAGATAATTTTAAAAACGTGCAATGATTTTATACAGTTCCTCTAGCCCCCAAAAGTTAAATTACAAAAATGTGCACATATTTCATTTCGTCAAACTGAAAAAATCTTATGTGTGCAGCAGACTTTCCCTACAATGCAATAAATTGACTTCTTTCACAGTGAAAAAATGATGTATAAAATATACGGCTTAATGTTTTAAATGTTGTTGAATTGTACTTTTGGAGCTTTTCCGGGCGATAACATGCCCCCCAATGTAAAATAGTACATGCACCCAATATACTTGTATGTGTAATTATTTTGAAGTACCCAATTAACTTATATTTTACGCAACTTTCGAAGTGCTCAATTAACTTTTATTCTGTAAATTGACAATTATCAGTATGGATAGCAATAAGCAATATATTCTATAAAGAAGCATCGGCTTCTAAAATAGCATCGGCAATAAGCAATATATTCTATAATATTTATTAATTATTATATTAATATAATATTTTTTAATTATTATAACATTTACTATAATAATATTAATAATTATTTATAATTAATATTAATAATATTAATTATTATAATATTTATTTATTATTATATTTATTACGTATATTAAAATATTTTAATAATTAACTGATCAATTTGGCGTCATTTGTATTAACATAGCGTCATTTTTTGCAATTTTGTGATATTTACGTCAATCTGACGCGAAATATCGCCATCATGTTGACCAAATTTATTTGCAAGCACTACAGACAGACAGACAGACAGAGAAAAGAACATTTCTTATATACAAATGACTGTTGATGAATTGTTAGGCGTTAAAATACAAAACTATTACATAAAGTAATTTCTCTCGTGAATGGAACGAACTAGATCCACGAAAATGATGTTAACAAATTTAGCGCATAATATTACATATGAAAAATGTTATTTCATAATAGCTAATACTTTTTTTACTTTTATGTGATTCTTTTGATAAATTTATTTGAAAAAGTGCAGTATCTCGAACGGTTCTTGCTTTCTGAAGTTTGTCAATATTTTACAAATGAAAAATTACATAGAAAATGATTACTTACGTAACATTATTAAAAGTTTTGATATTTTGATGATTTTTTCAAAACTTTATTCGAAAATTTGGAGGTCTTATGAACATTTGATTGCGTTTAAAATCAATAGGTTTCCAGTATTTAATTATTGTAATTTTTGCACCAAATTTCGTTCGCAACGCTCTATTCGTTTGTGAGATATCTCATACTCACGCACGCACGCGCGTACACACACACATACGCGAGCGCTCGCGGTCACACACACACCTCTTAAACGTTCTATTCGAGTTCAAGGATACCTGAAACGTTCTCTTCTGTCGAAAACTCGTATTCGAATTTTCGACCTCGTTATAATATTTTCACTATACATTACGCTATGTATGTAAAAATAGAAAGTTAAAAACTTGATCTCAAAAGTGCAATTGACGAACTTTTTCGTGGCTTATTGTTACGCTTGTAATTACCGTTATTCATAAATTAAGAGTTGGTTAGTTCACAAATTGAAATTCACAGAAATTATATAGTATACTATATAATACCCTACAGGGTTTCAAAACGATCTATCACTAACTTTCAACCACTTTCTTCTTCTTTTGAGTAATTGATGATGAAATGCTTCTTACGACTAAATGTATAATTTATGAAGTTCATGTATGTATTAATACGTGACGAGAAAAAACATAAATAAATTCCAGCATAGGATATATAAATTGAACCATCCCACAAATTTAGTCTGAAACAAAATCCCACAAAGAAGAGTTTTGTAACTCCAAATGTGATTCCCTGCCCTTTTGTAATACTGCATAACTCTATCAGCTCCCTCCCCCTTCCGCGAGAGTCATTTAAGGTCGCCCCCTTATGCAAGTGACCCCAAGCATTATGGAATATGATTGAATAAGATAGTCGAATGAAAACTCCCATTTCAGATATTCAAATTACTAATTGTGAAAATAAGCAAATTACGTTTTGAACTGAAATAAATTATTGATATTTCAACGTTTTTTTAATATGGATTATATTGAATGGGCTCATAGTCTGCTTTTAGAAGGAAATGTATTTAGTTGTCCCTCATCGTATCGTGACGTCTTGTAAGAAAAGTTTCGAAAATTCTGAATGCTAGGATGAGAATTTTAATGAGTTTTTGGATACTAGATGTCGCCACTACAGTTTTAGTTCTGTAAGAGAAGGAATTCAGGGACTGATAGTCGAATGGAAACCCTCATTTCAGATATTTAAATTACTAATTGTGTAAATAAGCAAATTATGTTTTGAACTGAAATAAATTGTTGATATTTCGACGTTTCTTTTAAAACTGTCAGTATGGATTATATCAAATGAGCTCATAGTCTGCTTTTAGAAGGAAATGTATTTAGTAGTCCTTTATCTTGACGTCTTCTAAGGAAATTAAAAAAATTCTGAAAGTTAGGATGAGAGTTTTTGGATACTAGACGTCGCCGCTACATTTTTAGTTCTGTAAGAGAAGGGATTTAGGGTTTGAGAAACGCAAGATGAGAAATAAAAATAGGACTATAATTTTGTACAATCCGAGCTCAATCTTCTTGAATTCAAAGTTAGCCGCTCAGTATGAGTGACTTTATAAGTCACCACAGATATTTGCAAAATTTTTCACTTTCATGTTTGATTGTTAACCAATGCAATGATAAGCTATTATGTGCTGATTAGTTGTGTAACTCGATTTTGACGAAATTTCAGGGCGCCCTTTCCATAATACATAGCCTTTGGTTTTAAACCAAAAATATATTCAGTGCAACAGGCGCTCTCTTCTTGTTACGCATCCTGGAGCGATCGCTCCGTCCATGACGTTACGACCCTAGTGCTGATGAGTGTGAAAGTGGTCGAACCTGGCCGCTGCACTAATGATAGACGTAATCGATAGTTTTACGATTGATGGTATTCTTATTTATATCTTTTATCTTACGTTCATACTACATTTATCAGTTTTCAGGATGATACGTAAAATTGCTGTCTACAGCAAATTTTAATAATAAGATGTATCGTAAAAGCATTGTTGGGTTTTCGAGAATTCGATATATGTTTCGTTGTAATTTTTATCAGAGATATGCATCTTAAATTCCGGATAACGTCGGTTACATTTTCTAGTTACATAAAATGTTTTTCTGTGTCGTGTGTAGCAGGAAATCGATACGTCGGACAGCGTAGAAATTTTCTAAAGAGGTACTTCCCGTCTCCGTATAATGCACTTCGGCGAGATTTTTTCAAATTCGAATGGGTTTAAGAGTTACATTTAAAGTAAAATATTCGCGATAATTTCGTTCAGACAACAAAAGATGAAATGGCGCCCGGGAATGATTTTGGTTCAAAACAGACGATTTGGAAATTGAGTGATGTTATTTGTATCTGTAGTATTTAAGTAGCAGGCACATATTTAAGATCCGGGCAGCGCCGTGTAATTTGTTCCCGTGTAAAATATAAAGAACCGTTGGGTTAGATATAATAAAACTCTATAATGAGTCTTTTGAGGTCGAATAAATATATTATACTAAATGTAGAGGCAAAGCTCTACAAGTATAAACTTACCTGGCTATATAATGACATTTAGCAGTCAACAAAAACACTTACGTTTGGTACCATTTTTATCATGTATGTGTCATTATACTACTCGTATATGAGTGATTCAAGAAATATGTAACAAACATAACAAAATTTTAAGTTTGCTTGAAATATCTGAAAGAATCACTAAAATACTTCAAGGGTACTGACATACATCTAAGGTCTACTGATGCTTTTATGTATGTATGTATGTATGTGTGTGTGTGTGTGTGTGTGTGTGTGTGTGTGTGTGTGTGTGTATGTATGTACGTATTCCTAATTGTTTGGAGTCACGCGAATGATAATGTTATCTTCATTTACGAACATGTAAATGAAAAGATATAACTTTTGTAAATAATAATGTTTTACAGCCAGAATTATTATACTAATTTTTAATAAAAGAAACAGGTTAATAAGGATGTTTACTAATAAGAACTCTACTCATAAACAGCATTTTACACAGTACTAACCTACATTTGTCATTCTCATGGTTTGTTAATCAATAATATGCCCCTATTGAGACGCGAGGATGACATGAAAAATCGGGCATGCGGATGACTAAAATAGGGATCTAGTGATTCTCAACAAACCATTCTTGACGCTATTTAGGCTTAACTTCAGTTAAGTACCCAGTGGAAGGATCTCTGAAAGTGCATAATGGAAATTCATTTATATTCACATTTTACTTGCTTTCTGATATGTTATCAGTTGTTCTAGTATGTCGATAAACTTATATTTACATTCATTCATAGTAGTTTGTATGCAAATTCATTCATAGTAGTTTATACTCTCATTCATTCGAAATTCAATTACATTTACATTTTAATTGCTTTCTAGTATGTTACTAATTCGACTTTCTCATACACATAGTACATTTTTAGTAACTATTTTGTTTATTTGAATTTTACAAGAAAAATTTTGAAAAATCGGCATTGTGGGTCCAAATGATTAGAATTACAGCGTATTACCCTTCACTTTAAAGGGAACTCCTCCTAAAGGGGGCTACTGACGCCACGAACAAAAAAAAAAAAAAAAAAAAATTGTATCGCGGTTATTTTTGACAACAATGATTATTTGCAACTATTAAGTCTCGTGATCACTAAGCCATAATTAATCCCTTTTTTATGATTATGTCAATTTTTTGCCCTATGCTGCCATGTTAAAAGAAATATAAAATTTCGAAGTTTTCGTCTAGAATTAAAAAAAAATTCTATTTAGTTTTAGATTTTTGGATAACAAAGCTTTATATAAAGTTTAGTGAAAATCCATTAATATTTTTGCAGGTTATAGTGTACACAAGAAATCGGCCACATACATATAGTCAGACGGACATCATTCCAAAAATAGCCGAAACGTGTTCAGGAGGTCCTAAAACACATATTGCCATCAAAATCTCGAATTCGAAAGTTTTCGTGAAAACACTATTTCATATTATAGTACGAGAAAATAAAAATCTTTTAAAACAGCAAAATGCTACTCCATTCTATGACAAGACGTTGTCATGCGTATTTTCTAAAAGCGTTGTCAGTTCCAAAACTTTCTCTCTCGTATGGGAAAAAATATTCTCTACTAACTGACTGAGGGAAGAATTGCTAGGTCCAAACTGCTGAAGGCAGAAACTTGCATACACGTGGTTTATAAATAACGAAACGTATATAAAATTTTGGAATTTTGTTCGAAAAATTTATAAATTTCATAATTTTATTTCGACATTCCTCCAAGTGTAACTCTAGAATGACTAAACACACAAAATTCGTTTTTAACACTTTACAACATAGTTGAAAAGTGTTTATGACTTTGTTCATTCTGTCTGTCTGTCTGTCAGCACGATAACTGCCGTAAAAACGACTTAAGCAAAAAGGAATTTTAGTATGTTGTTCAGACGGTCTGTAGGACCTATGAGAATATAAATGAATAATATCACCCAATTAGTTTTGGATTGAACCCGGGTTGAAAAACTGAAATACATTTTGAACCCTATGGGACCTAATGTTTCAAACATTTTTTAAGCGAATTTAAAATTCACAAATTGCTTCGAAAATTTTAGGCAATATTCAAATTATTCCATAAAATATATAAAAAAAATTTCAGCAAAATATATTCAACAGTTTTTTAAATAAAAGTAAAAATAATAATTACACCTCTTATATGAAGCGATCACGTGAATATGATATGAAAAGATCACGTGACCCACTTCAAAATTAAATATGGCACCCATCTTGTCTCAAAATCGTGATTTTTTTAAGTTCTTTTTAATTCATATTGAGTGTTGTATCCGTCCTAAAACTACTTTATTTTTGCTTAAATTCTGTGCATCTACATACTAAAACAACGCAATGACAATATATTTGAGTTTAAATGCTCATCTAAATTTGATTATTTCTACAACTAAGCCTATTTTTCACCTATGTAAAATGCAAACAGCAAAATATGTAGAATGAGTTGTATT
Source organism: Amaurobius ferox (assembly GCA_951213105.1). NCBI lineage: Eukaryota > Metazoa > Arthropoda > Arachnida > Araneae > Amaurobiidae > Amaurobius > Amaurobius ferox. The sequence continues at coordinate 10,077,881 of OX578138.1, read as the reverse complement.
AGAATCGCTGTAATTCTTTAACACAAAATCATTTAGTCCTTGGAGTCTGCTTAGCTGATATGAATGAAATATTCATTGATTTTAGAAAGAGAAGGACGATATTTTTCGATGAAGTTACGCATTGAGTTTACTTACTTGTAGCTCAATGGTCTTAATTTTTAAATAAAATAAATTATTATAGTATTGTGATGAATGACATGAATGGGGGAATTATTTATGAATGAAATGTTGCTTTTATAGAGAGATATTATTTTTTTATGACGTCATTTGAATGAATTTCAGTTGTTTTCGATGAAGTTTTCAAATATAATAAATTATCGTAGTATTATGATAATTCTAAAATTATTACCGAGGAATGTATCACATTTTAGAGATGTTTAAACCAGGCAATTTATATATAATGCCGTCATTTGTATGAAGTTCATTTTTTTCAATGAAGGTTTAAGTTTTCAAATATAATAAATCAATGTAGTATTGTGATAAGTTTTAAAATATTACCGAGGAATGTATTGCATTTTCGACTTTTTTTAAATAACATTGCATTGAAGTTGGAAAGTGTTTCATAATCAATGCTTTAAGCATGATTGATCTTTCTTGTTAAGTATTGTATTCGTCCTAAAACTGCTTTATTTTTGCTTAAATTCTGTGCATCTACATATTGAAACAACGCAATTACAATATATTTGAGTTTAAATGATCATCCAAATTTAATTATTTCTACAACGAAGCCTATTTTTCACTTATGTAAAATGTAAACAGCAAAATATGTAAGATGAGTTGTATAAGAATTGATGTATTTTTTTAACGCAAAAGTATTTAGCTCATGGAGTCTGCATAGCTGATATGAATGAAATATTCATTGATTTTACAGAGAGAAGGGCGATTTTTTTCGATGAAGTTTTAAGCATAGAGTTTAATTACTTGTACCTCCATGGTCTTTTAAATAAAATAAAGTTTTTAAATAAAATAAATTATTATAGTATTGTGATGAATGAAATGAACGGGAAAATGTTTATGAATGAAATGCTGCTGCTTTTATAGAGAGAGCCAGGCGTTTTATATTTCGATGGCGTCATTTGAATAAATTTCAGTTGTTTTTGATGAAGTTTTCAAATATAATAAGTTGTATATTCTAACAAGGTTACGATTAAAATATATTAACTGATTTACAATGCAAATAAATTAATGACATATTACAATTTTGTTATTACAGTGAAACCCCAGTTTTATGTTTCTATGTGAAAATGATTCAAAAACGTTACATGCGGGAAAACACAATATATGGGAAACTTTTAACTAGTGCAGTAAATGACTGATTATCTGGAATTCTTGTTCAATCAATCCGAAATAATAAGAAATCAAACTTTTGTGTTACTTCTCATTTTAGATTGTTCTTCATTCTGCTTTCTGATTGGTCCTCTCAAATGAGCTTTTAATTCAGGTCTTGGGTATATAACCCCTTCTGTTTTTAACACTTTACAACATAGTTGAAAAGTGTTTATGACTTTGTTCATTCCGTCTGTCTGTCCGTTAGCACGATAACTGCCGTAAAAATGACTTTATGAAAAAGGAAATTTCAGTATGTTGTTCGGACGGTTTGTGGGACCTATGGGAATATAAATGAATAATATCACCTAATTAGTTTTGGATTGAACCCGGGTTGAAAAAATAAAATACATTGAACCCTATGGGACGTAAATTTTCAAACATTTTTTAAGCGAATTTAAAATTCACAAATTGCTTCAAAAGTTTTAGGAAATATTCAAATTATCCCATAAAATATATAAATAAAATTTCAGAAAAATATATTTAGTAGTTTTTTAAATAAAAATTAAAATAATAAGTACACCCATTATATAAAGAGATCACGTGACCATTATATGAAAATATCACGTGACCATTATATGAAAATATCCCGTGACCATTATATGAAAATATCACGTGACCCACTTCAAAATAAAATATGGCATCCATCTTGTGTCAAAATCGCGATTTTTTAAGTTCTTTTTATTTTATATTTAGTGTTGTGTCTGACCTAAAACTGCTTTATTTCTGTGCATCAATGTTCTAAAACAACGTAATTACAATATATTTGAGTTTAAATGATTATCCAACTTTGATTATTCCTACAACGAAGCCTAATGTTCACTTATGGATATTATGAACACATCAAGCTGTAAGATGAGTTGTATAAGAATTCCTGAATTTGAATTTCTTTAACGCAAAATTATTTAGCGCTCTAGTCTGCAATATAGTTGATATGAATGGAACAGTCATTGATTTTACATATAGAATAGATGATTTTATAGCAGACTTTTTCGGTGAAGTTTTAAGCACAGAGTTAAATTACTTTTACATCCATGTTTTTAAGTAAAATAAATTATTGTAGTATTGTGATGTGAATGAAAGGAAAAGAATAAAAGTTTATGAATGAAATTTTTACTGCTTTTTCATAGAGAGCCAGGCGATTTATATTTCAATCACGTCATTTGAATAAAGTTCATTTTTTTTCGATGAAGTTTTCAAATATAATAAATTATTGTAGTACTGTGATAATTTTAAAAATATTACCGCTGAATGTATCGCATTTTAGAGATGTTTAAATATAATTGCATTGCAGTTGGAAAGTGTTTCATAATTAATTCTTTATGCATGATTGATCTTTCTTGTTATTATTTGCAACTATTTCTCTTTTGGATTTGTTGGTTCTCTTGCACTGACTAAGGGGATCCATTGTATCCTCGAAACAGCTGTATGCTGCATTATTGTGTTATTTACGTTGCTCTAGTTTTCCTTATTGAAAATATGTTTTTTAATGAAGTTTTAGATTAACATGCATGAAAACGTTGAATATAAGCAACATTCAGTGATCAGAGATGAAATATTGTTTTACATAATTACAGTTACGTTACACACATGTCACAGAACTATGAAATGTGTGTGAATTTTAGGCATTCATTAAAAACGATTTCTGATATTCAGAACTTTTAATAAGCGTATAGGTGTTACGTTAAGTAACTACTGTCATGTCGCTCTCTCGAAATGCGGGTAAAATGATGCATTGTAATACAAATACATAAATAACTTCAAAAACAATGAATTTTAAGTCATTTTTTTTTATTTAAGAATCAACACAAACAGCAAATGGAAATGAGTTTTACAAAGAGATGAAGATTTATACAAGTTTCAGCAAGAAGACACCGTCAGCTGAACAGGAGAGACAAAAGACAAGTACAAGGAATTTTTCGTTGTGGGACAGAGCAGCAAAAAAATGGTACAGAGAAAGAACTGGAAAGACTGCATGTAATAATTTATACATACGAAAGTACACGTCTTTGAACAACGAAGTGCTGAAAAATATTTTAAATTATTGCAGTATGCACGGTGATTGTTGACGTTCAGAATTACATCCCCAAAATTTAATATTATTTCATAAACATTTCCATTTTAAACGGCATGTTTATTTGGCAGAACTGAAATTCTTCTAAAAAAGTTCAGAGAATGGGGTAGTTTAGCTAATATCTATAAAATCTAAACGACTTTATTAACACAAAGATATTTCCTTGAAATATGCCATTAGTAATTTCGTATACTAAAGCGAAATTCAATTTCTCAACTTTCAAAAAATGATAAATATGTAATTGATATGTTGCATGTTAAAGATATTTGAAGTTTTAGTGTTTGTATTAATGTATTGATGCATTACGGTACGTACTGGGGACATACGTCAATGCGGTATTAGACAATATTGTAATATTCTGAACGTCTGCAATAAGAACATTCAAAGTCTGCACAAAACCCACAGATGATGGGTGCTCGCATTTCAGAAAGTATTGATCACTAATCTTCTATTCTAAACAACACCGTAACACCCGATGCCTTCTTGGGGCTATTTTCTCAAGTTAGCAATCGTATCACTTCTGATCACTTTATTGACACTGTGCCGAGACTATGTCTCTGTCTTTTAATACTGTCCTCAGGTTGATGTATCACAGCAACTTAAAATCCAGGAAGGCCAAATCCGGTGTGCCTGAAGGCGTAGGCCCTGGGGATGATGAAGGATGCCTGGGGGACAACTCTATTGCTCCTGTAGGTGGGGGTGTTGAATGCACCTGTCATTCCATGGTTCAGGGTCCTGGTGAATTCGTTGACGTTAAATCCTTGTTGGCCACCAGATCTGTATCCTGGGTTGAATTCTGCAGCAGCAGCTGAGGAAAAAAAAATGATCAATGTTAAAATTGAAGATGATCCTTTCAGAGGGACTCTATTGCGTAGCTATTGCATCAATTTCAAGAGATTCAATGCTTTTTTATTTATCGGGTTAGCATTGCGTGAAGTATACAGAACCTGATTGAAAAACTAAGGTGTGCAAGATATATCTATCAGATTGCACAGCATTTCTCACTAAAATTGTAGTGTTGCTAAGTAAATTTATACCATGGAAAAACTTTTAAAAATGCATGTGTTATCTAATCGATAGCTACTTGCGGTTAGTTGTGACATTGTGTGGTTAATTTGGAATACTAATTTTTGAGACGCATGGTTAGTTGCTTGAGGAGTTGGTTGATCGCAACTAAGCGGAACATAAGCTTTTGTCAACTAATGTTTTCTTCATTCTATCTCAATGCTAGGATCACATGAAGTATTTAGTCGAAACTTTGATTACTTTGGGGAGAAAGAGAAAGCTACAGACATAAGTTATCTAAATAATTATGTTGTAGTACTATCATCCTTAGAGGTTACTAGAGCTTTTTTGTGGTTTGAAAGTCCTGGCTGCTAACCGATGATATTCATATAGCCGGTTTGTGTGTTTTGGATTGGAAAAAATAATTGACTATTTTTGAAGAAAAAAAAAATACGTTTGTAATTGCATTCTTTATAAATTGAAGTGAATTTGACAAAAACAGTAAGACATAATATATTGTATAAACATAAGTGACAAAAAATTGGCATGTGCCTCTGAAGGGTAAATTTGTACATACACAACACTGCTTAGGGTAAATAATACCATCATTTAAAACTTTACAAAGCTAAAAATATGCGAGCTCTTTTAGTATTCTTCCATTTTACATAGTCAGTAAAGAATAAATGCCTTTCTATCTCTTATCGGTTTATGAACCCCGAACTAGTTGTTAACAGCTCAGTCATTTTGTTCTTAAAAATGCATCAGCACGCTTAAAGATAAGTTGCCCGAAGAAGCACGCCATTGTTTAAGGAGCATTAAGAAGACTTTAAAATGTGGGAATGCGTCGAGTAATAGCTTAAGGATGTAATATCATAATCATAGCAAGATTGGAATATCCCGACTTTTTCTTGCAAATAGGTATAAAAGAGGGTTAATTTAGACTATTGACACTTTGACCTACATAAGGATTTGTCCTTTTAGGCCGATAACTGAATAGATTCCATAAAAGATGAATTTGTTTTAGCAGTACTCATTTATGTGAACTGCTTAAGGGTGTGATTTTTAGAATGGTTTCGTGCCGTTATGCCGTGCTCTACTTGATTGCCGTGGAAAGGAAAAAGAAGTAAGTTTCTTGGGAAAAGAAAAGAAAAGTAAGATCATTATTTAGCAATCGTTTTTGAAAGATGTTTCACTTTCAGTATTGATATTCGACGATGTTTTGTAAATAAAAGTTGAAAAGCGCAAGAAACATTATTTGGCTATATTAATTTTATTAAGTAATATTTTATTAAAATTAATTTTATTTTAATATTGTAGTAAAATATTATATCAGAAATTAATTTTTTCTAGTTATATTAAAAATTTAGATGGGGCATCATATGGAAATCATTAGATACGATGCTTCATTTGTAAAGAAAAAAAATATCGTTGATCTTGAAATAAAAAATCCAACAACATTTATAATATTCACAATTTTGGGAAATGATATATATCACGATAAAAAAAATAAATGAAAGGAAATTGAAAACGGGAGAACTTTTGAAAACATGATATTACAGGATAGTTAGAAGAAGTTCAGAATTTGAAAATATACAAGGAACTGAAAATTGGTAATTGCATCAAATAGTCAATCGTATGAAACGTGTACTGGCAAATGCTTATATTTAAACTACTTCTGATTACATTCATTGATTTCGTGTCCTGTCATATCGTTCATAGAGTCACCAAGTATGAGCCTGATGTTACCGCAGCTCTCAGATGGTGCCTGTCTGCACTGATATTGATTTGTGTCATGAGGACTTTGTTGAAAATGCATAGATTTTTAAATTAATGATGAATATAGCCTTTTGTTGGAATTAAGAAGCAAATACTGAGAGAAATAAATACTGTCCTGGCCACAAATTAAAGAATGAAGTGCATGGTGCCATTATACATAAATGATCATGTAGTGACTGGATCGTAAATGCTCAGAGAAATAGAAGAAAATGAAGTATAGCACTTCTGTTTTATGATCAGACATATCACAGTCTGAATCACATAGCCTTAAAGAACATACAATATAGATTGAAAACTACTATATATAGAACTTGCAATTGGTTCGATTAAATATTTTACAATGTATGTGAATTTGTATAATTGGAAGAAGACTAGTTGTTTAAGTGAGAAAGCCTTGCTTACTATTCTCAACTTTGGTTATAATTGGTTGTTTATATTTATTAAACTAAAGCAGTTAATTTTATTATACAAATGCTTTCAAAGTTAATACTTGGATATCTAAATATTTAAATCACTTTGATTGGATGAGATAAAAGTTGAATCCTGTTGGGGAATTTTACCTTACATTAATTGCAAATATGCAACAGCATCAAGTCCCCTAACATGAACCCTCATTGTCACGTAAAAAGTGCCTGACTAAAACATACCCTCAAAAAGTTTCTGGCTGTATTTGCTGCCTTCATGTCCTGGAGTGTTCTTCAGATAGTCTCCAAGTTTGAACCTGATGTCACCCAAGCTATCGCCTGGTTGTCTGTACTGGTGGCCAATACCTGTATCATGAGGGCTGTTGGTTGTGATAGACTTGGTGGTGGTCGTGATTTTGGGATGGTCTCCTTCATCGTCATCATAATGTTGGGTGTTGTGGCCACCCTCGTAACTGGGGGAGTAGCTGCCATGGCCGCCTGAGAAGAAATTTGGATTGGAATGGGGAATACACAGCACCAGGGTTTGATATTCCTGATCCATATGCTTTTCCAAAGACAACAGCAGAAATCATAAGACCTGTTTCAGTAATTAAACTGCTTATCTCATTCCTGAATTCTACTGTATCCTTCCAAGGGCTAGAGCAGCAAATTCGACCGACGTTGTGTGTAAATTAGTTTTCTGTTGTAAATTATGTAAAGCTGGATTATTGTTTCTTATGTACTATTGTGTAAAGTGTTGAATGATTTTGGATGGGTGGATTATTTTAATTTACAAACCTTGTAAATTTTTAGTTCGTATCACATATCCAAAAAAGGAATTAACTTAATTTATCGCTGTGATTGACGATTTGGCATTAACTGAAAAATTCATTTGGATTGGTTTCAGTTCATTTGATACTCCGTGCTTATTTTATTATCTTTAAGTCTGAATATCATACATTTGATTATTGGCTTGCTACTGCACTATCTGCTGCATTGCACCTGCTTAATTTTGTGGCTATTTAATACAGTGCTATCCTTTCTCTCTAAAGTTTATTTAGAGAATAATATTCGGGATGTATGAGGAATAGATAATATATTAATTTGACAAAGAACTGATAATATTTCTGACATGTGTTTTTGAATTAAAAAAAAAGGCTCATTTGCAACGAATAAAGTCATAATTTGAACTAGCGCTGGAGTTTTTCCAGTGTTTCATTAGGGAATTCGACATAAATATTATGATTTTTGAAAATTTGAATATCTTAAATACATCTCTGTTCAGAGAGGCCGTAAAGTACCTTCGTGCTAATTTTACAATTTATTAGAACGCACCTGTCGTTAAATCAGATAGAAATCTTATTGGTGTAGATTATTTTTTTTTTATGACGCTTAAGTGGTATGGTAAAGGAAGTAAAAAAAATATTTTACATATGTGATTTTAGAAACATATGTGATTTTAGTGTATATAATTTAAAACTTGTTAATAAGTGACGTGTAAGAATATGTATTTTGTATAATATTTACCTTATAGTTAATTTGGGTAAGAAGAAGTAGCATAAAATTTTTACCGCTGGAATTAAGTGGCATAGAAAAAAAGACAATAAAACTTATTTCAGAAATGTATTCGGATGTTACTTAATACCTGATATTTTTATATATTCCTTATGACTTAAAATATCTTAGTAATCACCGATATCACTAATGATAAGGAATTATCATTTGTTTGACTCATTAAACAACTGGAAGATGAAATTAAAACAGTTTTACACTTTTCTGGTACATACCTCGTTCAATGGTTTTTACTGAATACAATTCTAGACAATTCGAAATCCTTTCGACTTGTTTAATACATATTGGTAAAAAATTTTGTCGTAATAGTTATAAAGACATGCAAGCATAGCAGTAAAGTGCAAAAAGTAAACAAGTGCGCCAGAGCAAGCAAAATTATGACTTTTATGGTGTATTTCTTGGATATATTCGTGTGCATGAAAGACAAAATATTAATACACACGAAGCACAAGAGAGATGAATTGAATATTCAGGTAAGTAACTAAAAGTTGAAAAAAAATCCTGAATTTTAGATTTATATGTGTAATTCTTTGGTATTATGCTTTTTTGCTGTTGCCAATGAAAGAGAAAGAAAAAAATTCATTTAATTAAAAATCTTACTCTTTTTAATGACATCTTGAACTACAAAATAAAATGTAAAATAAATTGCTCATACTACTGTTAAAATTAATTGAATAAAGATCTTCGTTAGTAAATTTGAATAAAACCAATATGTAAAATATTAATTTGATACGTTTACATATTTGTTTTATGCTTTTTTAATCTATAAATTTTAATCACAGTTTACTAAATAAAAGCTTCAGGGAATTAGCTTTGCATAGTTTTGCTCAGGAATTTTACAAATAAACATTTTTAGGAAAGATAAAGAAAGCGCAAAGCAGAAAGTACAAAGCACTTTTTAAGTCAGAGCTGGGTAGAGCAAGTCGCCAATATCGCCAACATCGCCAAAAATTTGAAAAGGTGCAATGATTTTAAAACTTATTCTATTACACTGATAGCTGTGAGTAATGCTATAATATATTTTGTCGCTTTGAATTACTTCGCCAAATTACTTATCGTTTAAAATCATCACGCCAAATTGTTTGTTATTCTGAATTACCACACATGGTTTATTACAATTAATTGTAGCGATACATTATTTAACATGTGAACAATTCCCCATTTTTAACTGTTTAGGATGTATAGCTTTAATTCTTTTATTTACCAAAATATTTTAATTTATTTTAGCAAAAATTAAGCACTTTCAACGTGGCAGCCATTCATCTAAAGCATTCTACTGTGTAGTAATTGAACCGCTATTTGTTTTAATTTTATAGCATTTATAATAATGGTTTCAATTGGGTGCCGTTTGAGTAAATTGCTGTCATTTTAAATCTTACTCTGTCTTAGTTTTGCTGACGACTGAATATTATTGCAAAGAAAAAGCAAGCTGGACAACGGAAAAAAAAGAAAAATAATAATAAAAAAAATAAATAAAACAATTGCAGATCTAAATTATGTTGCATGTAACATACGACTTAATTATTGCAGATTGCTTTGAATCACATTATGATTCAATCTCTTAATATTAAATTTTATTTTGATGTTTTGTATCAGCGTTGTCTAAAATTTTGGGGCTCACCAAGTATTCCTTACGGAGTACTTTCGTGGTGAAATAGATGCAGAGAATCACGGCAAGGCGTGGCTGAATTTATTTTTGCAAAAAATGCCCCGGTTTGATAAGTGCCAGTTTTAGAAATATTTTGAAATCCGCAACTGCAAAAGTGAATTATGAACTGTAAATATTCATTTTCGTTATAAATACTTTTGAGGTACTAAAGTGTTTTTTGTTTGAATACCATTTTAAAATAGTTTATTTCTCCTATTGTTTAGTACGAAACTGAAAATACTATTTACAACATTATATTTTATTTATAATGTAAATAGAACTTCCATTTCTTGGTAAATAGAACTTTCATTATATTAATAATGAAAGTTTTATTTACCACGATAAACTCGCAGAAGGCGTCTTGCTCAACTCAGCTTTAAACCAAATGATGATACATTTATTAAAGCTCTATAAATGAATGATTAGAAAAGTCTAAAAAAGTTTAAAAATTCGTAATTAGCATGCAATTTTTTTTAATGAAGCAATTGTTAAGAGACACAAAGAAATTAATGTTACAAGGAGCTGTAGTGAAATGAGTGGTTAGTAGGATGATCAGTATTAATTAATATGATGATAAATGTTACGTATTTAGTGATTTGAAACTTGCTATAGAACTGCTTAGTGATGTGATAAACATGTTATTGAACTGGTTAGTGATTTACAAGTTCGTGGAAGAAGTAGGGTTCGTAGTTTAAAGATTAGTTAGAGTAATGGTTAGTAATATATAAATTAATGCATGTTAGTAATTAATTATTTAATACATGCAACGTGGATGTTAGTATCATATTATTGAAAGAAAATGATAAATTTTGTTTATTTAGGATGAGTTCATGAAGATATTGTTGCAACAAAAGGATTAAAACTAATATTTTATAAGGTATGTTTACATTTTGTTACAAATTTACTATTTGAGGAAAGATTGACAGGAGAAATTTTTATGCATTTCTATTTGATCTGAAGCGTTTATTTTATAGCTAAAATTTTTTCCTATATTATATAATATTGTAATATTATTTATTGTAATGGAATAAATAATGAATAAAAGATATAGAGAAAATTCAAAATAACTCATCTTAACATACTTTAAAAATGTTAAAATCTAGATTTTGTATTTGTAAAAATTGACACAAAGTTTAGTGTAAAAAGTAACTGCAAATTTAAATACTTACTTTATTTTATATTAAAAAAAATGATTGCTATTATAAAAAACTTTCCCTAATTATTCTAAATTTTTTTACTAATATTTTAAAACATTTTACAAACTATTATAGCATTTTTAATATTACATCAAATATTCGGTGTTGAAAACTGGTATAAAAGTTTTATATGATTTAAATATTATTTTTAATTGGTAGTTATGAAAATGTTCTAAGCAATAGTCTATTTACACTAATTTAAAGTTTATTGTATCTGTAATTGCATAATTTTTATAAATTTTGACGGTGAGTTGTTTAAGAATATAGTAATTAATACTTTAATGTAACATCTATGAGATATATATTTTATTACTATACAAATTACATTTTCAGATCAAATGAAATATTAATAGAAACTATTTGTTTTTGTGACTATGCAGTGTTTTTAAAATAATTGTTATCCAACATCTTCGTGATACAAATAGTGTTTAAGAACAGTTTCAGTCTGATAGTAAAGTAGAAGAATAAAGATAGCACTGGAAGACCCACAACACATTCACTAGCAAATTGCTCAACATAACGTAACTACATGACCAAAGAACTTCAATATATGACCAAATTTCCACGAGAACATATCAATTAGAGGATAAACGATTGGAAAGGACCATCCCCAGAAGAAACGTGCCTTGAAGAAAGTACTGCTAAAAGTGTCACATGTTACCACTCCAGATGTTTTTGATATTGGTAAAGAACGAAATTTCATGAGGAAAATCGAATATTCTTAAGGGTGCGTCTTACCTCCAAGCTTAAAAGGAGAGCTCATAAAGTCGGCCGGAAAGCCATCGAATTGTGAGGAGAAATATCCGCTTCTTGGTCTTTGGCTATATCCTTGCAGCAACAATACGAAGGTTAGAACATTAGAATATTTCATTGATTTGCAATCATTTGTTGGTAAAGTGAATGATCTGAATGGGCACTTACTTCAAACAATTCTATGAATGCAGACATTTGTTAAACTACCCGGAATTTTGTGAGTAATAAACCGTAAAACTGATTTAAATTTTTGTTAGACTTTCTTTTTAAATAAATTAATACTTAAAAATGTCATCGTAACGTATATATTTTGGTAGATGTGTGCAGAACTCTGATGCTCCAGTCGGATCTCGAACAGCGGATTTTTGTATTGGTCAGCCGACGCTCTCTCTATTGAGATACTGAGACGGAATTACAATCTAGTATCGTCGAAGTACACTCTGCAATTTTCTCTCTCTAATTCCAGATTGACATGCAACTTGACAATCTGACTGCCTGTCGCATGCTATTTTTACACCAGGTTAGCCTCCTGATGCTAATTTTACCCCTTAGTCGTTGAACTCTAGATTTGATTCCTGCACTCAATGTCTCAGAGTCCGCTGAAACCGGGCTAGTCGTACTAGGGTCAACTTTAGACCCTCGACATCCTTGCATTAACCTGTAGGCGTAATTTAGTCAGGTGTCATTGAAAAGAACCTTGCTGTCTCATTCGGGGCTAGAAAGCGGGCCTTCACACTGGCCAGCTAGCATCCTTCCCCAATTGAGCCACTGGGACGGGATTTCAAACTCTTATTGTCAAAGTGGACTCTGTCAAAGTTACAAGATACCCAAAGGAATAATTTGCTCAAAAGATCTAAACAATGGGATCTATGATTATATTTGTCCTTCTATTTGGAGAAAAACAGGTACAACATTGTTAATAAGCGCATTTCTGGCACTTGAAACTTATTCAGAATTAGTAATTTCTATATACTTTGGGCAAGTGAAAACTATGATTTCTGTCGTAATAAATAGTTGAATACAATTTCCTTGTAAGTGCTAGGAAATTTTATTTGCTTATTTTATTGCAGTTTTGCTTTTTTTTAAATTTTATTTTAAGTATAATGAAATACTGATGTTTTGTATATAGTATTACGTATTGAAATTACATGCTGAAATATGCCAATTAAATTTTCATTATAGATAAAGATAACCCTTTATAACAACGTTTCTTGAGCTAGGGTCAGCGAATTTCTGGAGATGAAGCTATTTTCGGAAATCAACGAAAAATTATGTCACAAAATACATTCAACTAGTATGAAATTGTGTTCTAATAAAAATAAAATTTCATACAGAATAGGGGGTTCCACTCAAATTTTTCAATGAAAAGTGTGTCCAGACAACTGAAGTTTAAGAAGTACTACCGTATAAGATAGCACTAAAAATACTTTCGGCCAGTCGAGAATGATTATTGAAATGAAGATATTAAGATGCGTATTGATGACGATATATCATGCAGTTATACATTTCTGTACACGCCTACAGTATATTGAATTTCATACGCTAAATCTATTTAAAATAATTTGAGGCCGCGATGTTAGTTGAAAAAACATCGCGCATGAAAGTGCGCATCAGGCGTAACTGGATTGCTAAATCAACTATGAAATTTATTGAAAAAATGTAGAATTTAAAATTCTAGTTATACCTCTGTAGTTTCCGCCATAGCCGCTTCCACTGCCACCGTGTCCACTTCCACTGCCACCATATCCGCTTCCGCTACCTCCATATCCTTGTCCACTACCGCCTGATCCGTAACCTTGTCCACTGCTGCCTCCACCGTATCCCTGTCCACTGCTACCTCCTCCATATCCTTGTCCACCGCTGCCACCCTCGTATCCTTGTCCACCGCTTCCACCTCCATATCCATGTCCACCGCTTCCACCGCTTCCACCGCCATATCCTTGTCCTCCACTGCTGCCACCATAACCTTGCCCACTGCTGCTTCCGCCATATCCTTGGCCATGGCCTTGAGAAGATCCTCCTTCGCCATATCCTTTGCCGTGGCCAGCGCCAGTAGATTTACTGGAGCTCTTGCTGTGGCTGGAACTCTTGCTGGACGATCTTCCTAGGCTTGGTTGCAGTTCATATCCTTCAAAATGGCCAGTCGCTTGGGATTGCAAGTCCAAAGCTCTAACTGGGATGCGGTAGACTACAAAGTCATCGTCCTCACTGACCTTCTCGGCGAGTCTTGCCTCGCAGAGTACAACCAGCACTGCTATTGCAAGCTAAAATAAAATAATTTATTTGTGTGTTAAAATCTCGCAAGTGTAAATATTGAGTAAAATACATTTCACACAAGTGATAGGAAATTTTGTATTCCTGAGTGACATAATATTTTATTTTTGGCAGTAGACTTTCATTCTCTAACAATATACCAGCCTAATAAAGGAATTCACACTATTAAAATGTATGTATGTAGTATATTAAAATGTATGTATGTAGCACTTTAAATGTATGTATGTTTTGTAACACATTTTGATTTCACGTTGCCATTCAATTAGTCTAGTTTGTTTTCATACTCCTTGTTCTTACCCTTATTTTAGACTACATTTTTTTACATATATCAAAAAATCTACTACATTTTTTGAATTTTGGAAACCGTCAGTCAAAAATTTCATTCGTTAGCTTCATTAAAAAACAAGCGAACAACGGTGAGGTTCTAGTCCAGATAGGGTCATCGACATCGGAATTACAGGAATGCAGTTAACTGCGGAACTCTAGTATTACTTTTTAGGGGGGGGGGGGGGTTGTTGTTGAGACCCAGACCGTCCGACCTACCAGAAAGGTGTAAGGTAACTGTTTGGACGGCCGGGAAGTGCCACCCAATTTGGACCGGAACCCAGTGGGGGAGGCATCCACAGGGACCGTACCCTCCTTCCCCTACCACCAACCTCTCGGAAGGACTTACGGACCCACATGTTTAACGTGATCGTACTCCGCGTGAACACGGCGGCAGTTTTGGCAGTGACTGGAATCGAACCCGGGCCTACAGAGTGCAACTCCAGCGCGCTAACCAATGGGCTTCCGCGCCCCAGGGGGGGGGGGTGAAATTTTTGCAAATATTAAAAAATCAATGAAATTTTTTGAAATTTCGAAAGCGTCATGCACGTTGCAGCATCGTTGGCTACATTTGAAAAAAAAAAAATTTTTAGGCCACAGACGTAAAATATATATGTCTATATTCGTTATATGTCTATTATACATATGACTATTTTCTAGGCCAAATGGGGGGTGGGGAGGGAAGCGTTAAAGATGTTCCGATGCGAATACAACTAGCTTGTGGATGGAGCTGCTGTCTTTGTTTTTAATAGCGTAAATTTTGTGATATGCCGCTTTTTTAATGAATGTACAGCTTTAGGCTTAATATCTAAATATATATCGCTAATATTTTTAAAATTATTCTATTAACACTTTACAACATAGTTGAAAAGTGTTTATGGCTTTGTTCATTCTGTCTGTCTCTCCGTTAGCACGATAACTGCCGTAAAAATGGCTTTATCAAAATGAAATTTTAGTATGTTGTTCAGACGGTCTGTGGGACCTATGGGAATTTAAATGAATAATATCACCCAATTAGTTTTGGATTGAATCCGGGTTGAAAATTTGAAATACATTGAACCTTATGGGACCTAACTTTTCAAACATTTTTTAAGCGAATTTGAAATTCACAAATTGCTTCGAAAGTTTTAGGAAATATTCAAATTATCCCATAAAATATATAAAAAAAATTTCAACAAAATATATTCAGTATTTTTTTAAATAAAAAGTGTTCAGTAGATTTTTAAATAAAAATTAAAATAATAATTACACCCTTTATATGACGAAATCACGTGACCATTATATGAAGAGATCGCTTGACCCAATTCAGAATAAAATATGGCATCCATCTTGTGTCAAAACCGTGATTTTTAAAGTTCTTTGTAATTCATATTGAGTGTTGTATCCGTCCTAAAACCGCTTTATTTTTACTTAAATTCTGTGCATCTACATACTGAAATAACGCAATTACAATATATATGAGTTTAAATGAACATCAAACTTTGATTATTTCTACTACAACGAAGCCTAATTTTCACTTATGGAGAATGTAAGCAACAAAATATGTAGAATGAGTTGTATAAGAATTGCTGCATTTCTTTAAAGCAAAATTATTTAGTTCATGGAGTCTGCAATATAGCTGATATGAATGAAACATTCATTGATTTTACACAGAGACCAGACGATCTTTTCAATGAAGTTTTAAGCATAGAGTTAAATTACTTGTAACCTCCATGGTTTTAAGTTTTTAAATAAGATAAATTATTATAGTATTGTGATGAATGAAAGAAATGGGAAAACGTTTATGAATGAAATGCTGCTTTTATAGAGAGAGCCAAGTGATTTATATTTCGATGACGTCATTTTAATAAAGTTCATTTGTTTTCGATGAAGTTTTCAAATATAATAAATTATTGTAGTATTATGATAATTTTAAAAATATTACCGAGGAATGTGTTGTATTTTAGAGATGTTTAAACCAGACAATTTATATTTCAATGCCGTCATTTGAATGAAGTTCATTTTTTTTCGATGAAGTTTTAAATTTTCAAATATAATAATTTAATGTAAAATTGTGATAATTTTAAAACTATTGCCGAGGAATGCATCGCATTTTATAGATGTTTATATAAAATTGCATTGAAGTTGGAAAGTGTTTCACAATCAATGTTTTATGCATAATTGATCTTTCTTGTATTTAAGATTTCATCATTAAATTTGAGCTTAATTTGCCGGGTCATAATGGCATTTAATATAAGCTTATATCTGAAATATATAGAGCTTATCCAAGGATTGGATATTGCATTTTACGATGCTTCGTACGTTACCTTAATCCATCAAAGTCACTAATAATAATAATTCTGGAGCAATAATGTCCATTCATATGAATTATTAATTTTTCGCCATATATATATAATATAGTCTATAAGAAACGTATTATGACAGGAGCGAAAGTTCGAATTCGAATTAAATGCTCAAATATTCAGCTTTCTAGGTCACCAGGGCCTTCTAGAGTGTCTGGTAAGACAAAACCACGTTAGACAATTATATTGATGCTTTTGAATATACTTACTGAATATACTACAGATTTTTGATGACTACTTTTGTTTTATGTTCACGGTCTCTAAAGATTTATACTTTTTCTTGGAATTGGTCATATAGATCATGGCTTGATGACATTAACATTTTAATGTACCTTAAGATCCAGAAATTTCAAGGAATAGTAAGATACTAAGATACAATATTTTCATAATCATAGCATTATAAATGATATTTTGAATTATCGAGGTTTATCAAAAAATTCATCCTTCAAATGATGTGTAATATTTTATATATTATATTTCGTCATTCAACTATAATATTTACAGTGTTAAATAAACATTTTGCTTGTTAAACCTATAGAAAATGTTCTTTTCGATTTTAAAATGGATAAAATTAAAAAGGGAATATGACCGACTTAAGCGAAACTACGTCAGAGTGAAATAATGAATTAGAAATAAAGAATACTCTGTTTTTTTACTGAGACGGGATTTTGTAATGGGAATATAGGGTAAATTGAGTACTAATCCGTTTAAAACGAAAATATTCAAATTTCAACTGTTCAAATTTTTTAAAAATATTGCTGATTTAAGTAAGATTAAATCGGTATAAAATATGAATTTAGAATGAAATGAATTTTTTGCATGAGACAGGTTTTATACTAAAAATAACAGGGTAAACTAAGTGTTAATCATTAATACATGTCTAACGAACTTATTCGAAATTTTAGCAATATACGTTTTAGAATATTGCTGACTAAAAAAAAAAAAAAAAAAAAATGAGACCAAGTCAGTCTAAAATATGATTCATGGAATGACTAAATCCAACTTTTTTGTGAAACAGAGCATTGTGACATAAGTTCTACTTGACTTACCAATAAAAATCCAGTCTTCATGTTTTGTTGGTAATGTTCCCAGGTAAAACCGAACAAGCCGAATTGGATGAGTCGAATGATCGGTTCCAGTAGAGTCTTCCAGTTATATAGGTCCGAACTCGATCCGTCACGTGACACACATCGTCCCACTTTTCCTCGCGGAGAGAGAATACAGTTTTTTCTTCACGCCATTTCGTTTTTAAAAATCGAATTACTTTTTCTTACTTTCATCGAGTTCATTGTTCAGAAGTGAAAGAAGGTTTTGCGTCGGTGGGGGAAGTTGAGTTTTCCTTCGCCATTTGCATGCGTAGTTGAATATTGGATGGATTTCTTTTGGTGTTATTCTTTTTTCCAGATCTATCTATGGATATCGCTTTAACCGGAGAAGTTGTTTTGTTTTGATTTGTTATTCATAATGCATTTTTACGTTGAAAAGCGGAGATGGCGGTGGTATGGCTGGCACTTTCCTGTTCGTATTGGAAACAGCAGAACGCCGGCTAATGGATGAAGATGCTTACACCAATTAAGGAAGGAGTCGGGATTAGAGAAGCCAGCTCATTTTGCTGACCGGTATCATGACAACCCGGTTACGATCGACCAGACGATGCTAAAACTCAAGCATGGGCACTGAGCTAGACAATAACAGAATTTTTTAAATTTTAAACAAAAAAGTTCTGTATTTCGAATTCAATTTGAGCATGTGTTCTTTATACAGTGGTGCCTGAATAACATAATTCTAGATGCAGTCGATCACAAATGCCTCTAAAAGACCAAGTTTTTATTATTCCAAGGAACTTTTGATTTGGGGCAACAGTTTCTAGCTGACGAAAAGTACGACTAAGAGGATGCTAACTTGTACGAAAAGTAGAAGAATGAAATATTTTCTAGATCTCGTTGAAATCTAAAGTAGGATGTAGGGCCTATTTCAAATATAGAAGAAAGTATTATCGTCGCATATTAGCTCAATGGATCATCTGACCAACTCATTGCTAGTATCGTTGGTTACTCCCATAAATATTCCCCGTTTCCATCAAACTGATTTTTGCCTAAGTAGGTTTGCATGGAGAAGAAACTAGAAACTTATAGCACAATTTGTACTTATTTAATAACAGCAGACACAGGCAAATTACGTGACAACAATAGTTTCGAGGGAGTTTTGACTCCTCTTCATCAAGTCAAAAGGGTGTCTTTACTTAACAAACGCCAAGCAAGAGCTGTGTGGAAGACTCAGACCACACGACTGACCCGAAAGCTTACAGTAGCTTTTCGTGTGGCCGGAAGCAAGAACTGTGTAAGAAAGGTCAAGCAAGGACTTCTTGCTTGGCGTTTGTTAAGTAAAGACACTGTTTTGACATGATGAAGGGGAATCAGAACTCCCTTGAAACAATTGTTGTCGCGTAATTTGCATATGTCTGCTTTTTTAAATTAAGTATTAATTGTTTTATTCTCACAATCACCAGTATTTCGAAGCAATTTCATATTTTATTCAACCTTTACCCAAATCAAGATTCACATATACCTTTTGAATAATGTTCGCTTTATTGGATTATTCGATTTTGAACTCCTTATATATCATATGCATGGTTCGGTCATAAGTAATGATGCATCCATTTAACTTTCGATTAAAGAATTCTGCATGTAAAGCATGCTTAGCGCATACTCAATTTCCTATTAGTTATCTGTTGAGAAAGTTTGCAGTGGCGAATTGAAGAAGTTACAATTCTCATCTTTTTGAAACGAAGCAAGGTAGGCAAACATTTTCAATTAGATAATTTTAGAGTGTTCTCTATTCAGTATGGAAATATGTGTGGTGTGCACATAGCATTTACACAGGCGATTAAAACGATATCAACGAAAAGGGATAATTATTTTACTACATCATTTGTCTGCCACTTTCATACAACAGTTATTTTTTACCGCAAAAAGGATAATTCTAAATAAATTTAAATTAACTTTTTAAACGGATTTTTATTTTTTTTCATGCTTATTTCTTTCCATTTCCTTCAGAAGTACTTCGGTATAATGAGGCATTTGCGTAAATTATCGCACTTCGTTACATAATTATCTCATTCTTTATCGCATGTCTACATATTATGTGCAAACTACACATACTTATATACGTCTATATATATGTCTATATAGACATAAACGTCTATATACACATATACGTCTTTCTATACCAAAAAGATGCCACTCTGCAATTCTGCAATAGAAAATTTTCGTTTATCTTGTTTTGGTTTCGAGATAGGAATTCTAGTTTCTTCAATTCGCCGCTAGAGGCGTTGCACAGTATTTTTTTTGTGACATCTGGAGTCAATCGGTGCAGAGCTACATGGATTATACAAGATTTACTCTTCAGTGCTTAACTTTGGGAGGGCAGTGTATTATAAAAATCTAGATAAATTAACGAGACACTTAAATAAGATTCGATATTATAATTTAATTAATATAGGGTACGATAGAACTACACGTTTCAAGCATCCCCGAATACGAATCAATAACGTTTTTAATGATCTCTATGCGTCTCTCTCTCTCTCTCTCTCTCTCTCTCTCTCTCTCTCTGTGTGTGTGTGTATCCATCCATCTGTCAGTGAATTAGTGAACGTGATATTTCTCGAACAAATTGAAAGACTCGAATGAAATTTGGTAGAATTATTTGAATTGATAAACGTTAGCGACCTATTGATTTTCAAAATGGGCGAACCAGAATAAAGCCATCAATTTTTCAAATATTATTTTTTAGAAAATAGAAAAATATACGTAAAATATATATTAATAAAAACGGTTATCAAAATTGTCATTTTATATGTAATTTTATATTTAATAGCATCTTTTACAGAAATTTAAGATGCTCTAATTTCGAGATATGAATATTTCTAATCTAAAGTGAAAAAAAAAAGTGAGTAACTCTGTTACTCGTTATAGATTAATGTGAAATATCACCCCTTTCGTATATTTCGAACTGGGAAAATAATTGTGTGTTGTGTGTGACGATGGTACAAGGTACGTAGAGAACGGTTGTGGTACATTCTGGTTCTTTTAATTTTTTTTCTTAAATTAATAAGTTTCGATAGATTAATAGAGTGCAGTTAATTTCGTCCGAATTGGACCACAAACGACGATTTTATCGACGATGAAACGTTTGGATGTAACATTTGCAGGCCTCCACAGAGGGAACATGCCGGTAGTGCAAGCGATAATTGCATTCTGACGTATAGCGCAGATGCCTATGCACAGTTATCGCAGCAGTAAAATTGAACCAGAATTGTTTTACAATACAGCTTAAAGGGTGTATGTAATTAGAAGAAAACCTATACATAGGTCTCTGTACAGAGTTTGGCAGGTACTTTTATTCGTGGCATGTCAATAATCCAACTGAACGATGGCCAGCTTATATATCATACCCTCTGTGGAAAATTCTGGGGGAAAGTACGCAACTCGTGAAGTTCTTAACCTATCTATAAAATTTGAAAAGTTTCAAAAACTCGCCAAATGTCGCCATTTTGGCGATATTTCTCCTAATTCGTCGCGAAGGTCAAGCTCAGACGTTCAAATTATAACAATGGCTTTCTGCTGCGTATTCGTAACAATATGATGCCACTTTCGTTACATCCTTCCGTTTCATCTAAGTCACACGTCTTTCAAGATGTTCTCTACCCTCGTCCTAACATGTTTCACATAAAAGCTCAAATATATTTGTAAGTATCAAATGTGTAAACGCTTTGCATATTATAAATATCTTACCTTATTTAAGAGGGAGCGCAATATTGCTCGAAAGATTTAAGAGATTTTCATGAAATTTGGTATTACTTTTCCTACAATATATGGTCATGTATAGGGAAAATATTGGAATCGTGTCAAAAATCGTAACTCGAGTTTTCGACGGATTTACACGTTTCGGGACCTCTGGAACAAGAAAAAAACTATTTTTAGCGTGACGTCTGTGTTTGTGTGTGTCTCTGTCTGTGAAATGTATGTATCCACTCTAAATTAAAAACGAATTGGCCAAATATAAAATTTTATAGATAAGTCACCTATGGGGTACCCTGGTGTTGATTAGAGTTTCGGGATAAAGGAAACTGCCTTTTTTGGCGAAATGGCACGAAAAAAAATGGATGTATTCACTTTAGTTAAAAGACTAATGGACCAAATTTCAGTAAATTTGCTAGTTCAGTCACTTGTGGGTTATTCTGGTGATAATTAGATTTTAGTGCGATTCGAGATAAAAGAACCTGCCTTTTTTTTGCAAAACGTCCCACCCAACTCTTCAAAATCTACAATAAAAGACTATGTATGCTGAAATGCGTCAATTTTTAATGCTTGTTTTATATATAATTTTTAATGCTTGTTTTACATGTAATTTTCGATGAAATGAATAAGACCAGCCTCATTACTTTTGGACTAACCGTTGTCAAGAGATTTTAGTTTTCTTTTTTTCATTTTTGCTTTGAAAATATACGTCCAGTTACCAAATGGAAACGAAAATTGAATTAAAAGTGCAAATTGTCCTTTTAAATAATTATTATGGTGTTATTTTGAGCCATTAAACTCAATTTAACGAATTATTATAAAAATAAAGAGAAAATGAATTTGAGTCTGTAGGGAAAATCATGTGCTGCCACATTATATATATTTCTTATTTTAAATGTTTACAACAGAAAATCTATTGATTTCCAGCGACATATATATAAGGATTATAAGGAAGCTATCTGTAGGGAATTGCTAATCTGTGGAGAAAGTTATGTTATGCACATCAGATTAAAAAAAAAATCCTATTTCACATTATGTGATAAATAAATATTGCACTCGAAACTTTTATTATATTCACCAGTGTATTTCGCATGATTACAAGTTGAATACAAAACACGTATTTATTACTATTTGTTATCAGTTTATTATTATTCATTTCACGTTTAAGGAAGAAAATTAATCAAGCAATTAAGTGCTCAACTGAGTATTGCGTCATCGTTCGCGAACTACAGGTTTGCGATCATTGGCTGTTTGTTAACTGTAAGACAACCAGCGAGAGAAAAACTTGTTAAAGCAGGGAATTTTAGAAAATTCTTGGAAGATATTTTTAATATTTATTTTGAATCAGCAAGGCTGCAGGGCATTATTTTAGCCCCGAAGATTATTGACACAATTCTAAGCATCTTTTACATTTTATACAATTTTATATTAAGTATTATAATTTAAGAATACATTTGCTCAAAATAATAGGGTAATAATCGTTGAAATGTTTTTTTTACCGTGCCAATAACATTAATGTATA
Organism: Amaurobius ferox; assembly: GCA_951213105.1. Classification (NCBI taxonomy): domain Eukaryota; kingdom Metazoa; phylum Arthropoda; class Arachnida; order Araneae; family Amaurobiidae; genus Amaurobius; species Amaurobius ferox. The sequence goes on along the minus strand of OX578138.1, from coordinate 10,054,866 downwards.
TATAAATATTTGTCTACAATATTAGATTTATATCCTATGTTCTTTTTTTTATTTATCCCACTTGGCCGTCTGAGCTAGACCAAGTCTAAGCGATCAATAGTCTTGATTTAAATCCTATGGTATATGCAAAAAAGCATTATGATGGGGGTCATAAATACAATACTCTGATATGGATGGATTTATCAGAGGAGATGGATTTGCATAATCCTTCCCCACACTCTAATATGGATGGTTTTGAGCATCCCTGAATACGAATAAATAAATTTTTACTGTCCATGCGTCCGTCTTGCTGCCTGTACGTTTTTATACACACTATATCTACAGCAGATTTAACTAATTAAACAAAAGTAGAATTTTGATTTAAAACACCCTATTTCAGAGAAAAAAATGTAAAATAACCGATAATTGCCGTAAACATAACTTTATCCGAATGGGATTTGAGTATGTTGTTCAGACGGTCTATGGGATGTCGGGGAATGAAAATAAATAATATCACTCAATTAGTTTCGGATTGAACCCGGGTTGAAAAAATGAAATACATTGAACCCTATGGAATTTAATTTTTCAAACCCTATGGGATTTAATTTTTCAAACCCTATGGGATTTAATTTTTCAAATCCTATGGGATTTAATAATTTTAAAGAGGAATTAAAATTCAAAAAGTGCTTCGAAAATTTTAGGAAATATTTAAATTATTGTATAAAATGTATAAAAATAATTACAGCAAAATATGATGGGTAGTTTTTTAATTTACATTTAGTGTGTAATCCGGTATAAAACCGCTTTATTTCAGCATATTATCTGCGTATTTAAATTCTGTGCCAACGCAACTGCAATATTTTCTACTTTAAATGATCACTAAAATTTCTTTATTCATACTGCGAAGTCTTATTGTATTGTTAATCTATAGCAAGCAAATCAAGGGATTGTAAGATGAATTGCATAAGAATTGCTGAATTTTTTTCGCGCAAAATTATTTAGCTCTGGAATATAACCGATATAAATGAAATATTCATTGATTTTACGCGAAGAGACAGACGATTTATATTTCGGTAACGTTATTTGAATAAAATTCATTTTGTGTAATTAGCATTGTTTTTTGTCAATGAAGTTTCAAGTAGTAGTACTGTGATAATTTAAAAATTGTCAGCGCTGAATGCATCTCATTTTAGAGATGTTAAAATAAAATTGCATTTCAGTTAGAAGTGTTTTATAATCGATGCTTTATGCAGGATTGATTTTTCTTGTTTATTAATATCTTGACAATACTTTGTTCTAGAAACTCGAAATACGGACTCAATTTTAAGTGGAGCTATTTCAAGGCTACCCACATATAAATTCATGAAACTCTGTGCAGATATTCTCCCGTGATAAGACAAACACATATACCCAGAGACAGATTTTCTATTTTTTCTGTATAGATTTATTTATGCACTTCAGAAGTCGTCAGTGATGATTGAGTGATCAAGAAGTTACCGATCCCACCCTATGACACGATAAGTACCTCTTTTAATTCAAACAATTTCTCTTCAGTACCTTCAGGCGAAAAGCATTCTGGGGTACATCTTATCACTTTGTTTTTTTTTCCCATTAAGGTTCTTTAAACTGTAATCCTTTCTTGATATCACGTCTTTAGTGTTTCGCCAGAAGCTACAGATGTTAGATCGATACGAAAAATAGCTTCTCCTCTGCACGATTCGAAAAAACAACGAATTTGACATTAATGGTTTCAGACATAGATTTCTTTTTAATGTGAAATTGTTCTAAAGCATATGACAGTTTAATATCCTTTAGAAAATGTGACGCTCATTACGAAGATTGTTCGTCGATGAGAACGGATTCAATATAATAATGAAAAAATAAACTTGAAAAAATCTCGCGATTTCTCCTCGAAAAGTAATCGGTAGGAAAGTTTAATTAAAAAATGTTCAAACGATGAGCATTCTTGGGACTCTCATTATGTTTGCAATTTTTCGTACGTTATTTCTGCACCTAATTCAATTTTGAATTGGATTTTCTTAAAAACTTATCAAACCTTCTTGTTAACGATTATTGGCCTTTCTTCCTTACCAGTTGGAAATTTTTGGTATATGCGTTTCCCATTCCGGTTTGTTTCCTTTATTTTTTCGGTTGTTTCTCTTTCTTCTTTCAGATGTTGTTATTTTCCAGCTATTTTATTAAGCCTCCGAAACCAGTTGACTCTTTCTTATTTAATTTTCATTATTTTCATGTTTGTTCTAATTGTTTTGTCGCCGCTTTAAATTATTTTCTACTTATTTTTCTTGCATGTATTTTTACTGCTGGTTTAAACGTCTCATGTTCTTTTGTTATCGTTTTAGTAGGATTACTTACTATTTAGTTGTTTCTATTTACTTTGCTATTCCTATCTTTCCGTTTTTTCTTTATTATCTACTATTCTTTCTTTCCTTTTATCTTTATTATCTGCTATTCTTTCTTTCTTTCCTTCTTTCTTTATTGTCTGCTATTCTTTATTTCCTTTTTCTTTATTCTCTGCTATTCTTTCTTTTCTTTTCTTACTATTTTTCTTTCTTTTTTCTTTATCATCGACTATTCTTTCTCTTCTTTTTTCTTTATTATCTGCTATTCTTTCCTTTTATTTATTATCTGCTATTATTTTTTTCCTTTTTCTTTTATCTATTGCTCTTTCTTTCCTTTTTAGTTATTATCTGCTAATCTTTCTTTCCTTTTTTCTGTATTATATGCTAATCTTTCTTTCCTGTTTTCTTTATTATCTGAAATTCTTTCTTTCCTTTTATCTTATTCCTTTTTTCTTATTATCTGCTATTCTTTCTTTCTTTTTTTATTATTTGATAGTTTTTCTTTCCTTTTTTATTTATTATTTGCTATCCTTTACCTTTTTTCTTTATCTGCTGTTATTTTTTCCTTTATTATTTATTATCTGGAATTTTTTATTTCCCTTTTCCTTTATTTTCTGCTATTTTTTCTTTATTATCTGCTATTTTTTCTTCCTGTTTTTTCTTATCTGCTATTCTTTCTCTCCTTTTTCTTATCTGCTATTCTTTCTTTCTGTTTTTCTTTATCTGCTATTCTTTTTTTTCCTCCTTGGTTTTTACCATTCATTCATAGTATCTTCCTGCCTTTCGTTTTCTCGGCCTCCCTGGTTTTTCCTCTATCATTTCTCCTTGCGAAGATGACAGCTTTCTCTTTCTTTCAGCCACGTATGCTATTCTACAGCAGTTGCAGAAAATACTTGGATAAGAGAAATTGTGCTATTTTTTTGTCCTGAAGAAAAATACTGTTTTTTTCTCTTCTAAGCTGGTTAATCATTATGTATTTGTGTACGATGTATTTATGAATGTTGTATTATTTACTAAATAATTAAAAAAAGTTAGTTATCTTTTAGGAAAAAGAGCTTATAAAAAGCAAAGAAAAATCTTCTAAAGATATTTTGTAGAGTTGTAAACGCACATTCTACTTACTGCGGACTTGCTGTAATCAGCAAATTCCACCTATGGTCGAATTCTGGTTCATTCTATGTTCATTTCCTAGTCTTTCAATCCATAAGTGTCGGGTTTGAATTTCGGTGCAGGTGGCGTGGAAGAGAGTGTTATGTATGCATGAACGTTCATAATGATTTGAAATATTCTTCAAGCTGTAGATTCCTGTCAAAGTAGTTCTTTTTCTCTCTACATAAAATATGAGAATACCAAAAAAATCCAAACCAGTCCAATCTGAGTCCATCTTATCCGGTCTTTAATGCTATTTCTCTCTATCTCTGTGTGTATGTATGTGTGTGTGTGTGCGCGCGCGCGCTCACTCGTTTGTGTTTATGCGTCTGTTTGTATGTGTATAGGTCTTTGTGTGTGTGCAGATACGATATCTACTTGAATAAATTGAATAAATCGATAAGAAATATGAGTGAAAGTTGGAGCCAATATTTGAATTGGTGAATGTCAGCGGGTTATTGATTTTTGGGATGCTCCGACGAGGGGAAGGCTCTGAATTTTTCCAACATTTGTTTTCGAAAATCCAAAAAAAAAAAAAAAAAAAACACTATAGTGCCTTTAAATGCTGTCTTTTTTAATTTAAATGTGAATGACACCGTTTACAGAACGTTAATGTATGTTGTTCTTCAGGTATTTTATAATTTCAATCTGAAATGAGAAAAAAGTCCTTAATATAAATAGGGTTATCATTTTTATATGAAAAATCAAACGTTTTGCAAGTATTTTTAAGCAGAAATCTCTTATTAAAACTTCCCTTGTTTAGTAATCATTGCAATCTGTTATTGGGATATTAGAAATCCCCCCCTTTCTCAGCAAGCGCAAAATCTAAAGAAATAGTCAACCACATTCTGTGAAATTTGGTATGTTTATGATGTGAAACATCTTAGGATGTGGTGTAAACCATGCAAAACATATGAAAGTAGTATTTAACCGAAGTATGTAACGTAGGTTGGATGGTCTGGGTCAAAAGGAAGAATGAAGTATGTAACCGAAGCATGCAACGGAAGTGACATTATATTGTTACGAATATGTAACAGAAAATTATTATTATTTGAAGGTCCGGACCACTTGATATTGACGATAAATTTAGTGATCTTGGTTCGAGTCTAGCGAAATATTGCCAATCTGGTGATTATTGGCAAGTTTTAGAAACTTTTCGGATACTGTAGATTGTTTAAAAACTTCAATAGTTAATCGCTTTTTACAGAACTTTCCACATATGATATATAAGCTCGTCGTCTTACAGTTGGCTTATTAAAGTGATACAAATGAAAAGAAATTAAAAAAAATTGTCTACAATTCGTCTCTCTTCTACAATTGTCACACGTAATACAAATCAAGCTTTTCCCATTCAAAATATAGTTACTCACTATTTTTTTAAAATTGGCAATAACAGAACCCATTGATTTGCAGCCGACGCAATCGAGTCTCACGAAAACTCTAATTTGTATTATTGTTTCTTACAAAATTAAAATTCTTTAACGTGTAGCGTAAAACGTGTGTTGGACACACCAGATTCTTACAAGAAACGCCGTTACTCTATCAGTTATTATCCAGTTATTAGACTTTACGAATGTGAGAGACATGTGGATGCATGATATTTTCGGAACGAATTAATTGAACGATTCGAATGGAATTTGGAACAATTGTTACGATCTTGTGAACAACGAAACCCCGTCGATTTTGAGCGAGATAAAAGGATTGGAATGATTGATTCAGTAATAGAAATATACTTCATACTGATGTGATTTTTACTTTCTCAGGCGATTGTATAGAGAAAGTATTGTTCGACGAAAATTTTCGATTTCGAGATTTTGATGGATAAGCGCTTTTAAGATGTTCTGAACACATTTCGAACACTTACGACAGGATATCTGTGTTTGGGTGAGAGAGATGTGTGAACATAACAATTCACGAACGAATGCTTATGTATTCTTATAAAATATTACATGCATATACATTATGTAAATTAACTTGAACGGGATACGGTTTTCGGCAATTAGATGTGAACGAATTAAAATAATCTGGAACGTGGCTCAAATTAACGTTCTCATACCAGAATCAATTTTTAGTATCATGATTGTTTTCTTTTCCGAATTTTGCGAGAAAAATTTTGAAAAATCGGTTTCTTGAGTCTAAGATCCAAATGTCGTGTTAAGAGTTATGCAAATAATTGAACTGCCAGCGCCAGTGATGTAATAGGGCTTATGCAACGCTCTTGAGAACAACGCATCGTTGTTGTTGTTGAGACCCAGACCGTCCGACCTACCAGAAAGGTGTAAGGTAACCGTTTGGACGGCCAGGAAGTGCACCCAATTTAGACCGGAACCCAGTGGGGGAGGTATCCACAGGGACCGTACCCTCCTTCCCCCTACCACCAACCTCTCGGAAGGACTTACGGACCCACATGTTTAACGTGATCGTATTCCGCATGAACACGGCGGCAGTTGGGGCAGCGTGCAAATCCAGCGCGCAAACCACCGGGCTACCGCGCCCGAAATGTGCCAACAGCACGCGGTGTTCCCAAGTGGTCACCCACCCAAGTACTAACCGCGCCCGATGCTGCTTGACTTCGGGAACAACGCATCGTGTAGAATCTTAAACGACTTGTGTTCTCACTCTCCGGCAATTGGAACTGTTATTTTCTGCTTTGGTACTGCAAGTTGCGAACAAAGGTTTTAATAATTAGGTGCTACGAACAATACTCTTATTTAGAGAGAGGTCGCATCATGAGCCTAAAGGAAGCTGGTTGGTCCAACAGAAGCATCAGTCGCCATCTTGGTCGGAGTGATATGGTAGTTGCTCGGTGATGGCTACAGTGAATCAGGTCAGACGTAACCGTCGCAGAGGCTCAGGATGTCTCAGACTGACAACTGCTCGAGAGCATCGTGCAGTCAGTAGAGGAGCCTCGTCTACACCAATGGCGTCACTGTCAGCCATTCGAAGGCATTTGAAGTCTTCCAGGCATCCTGTATAAAGGGATACTAATCGAAGAAGACTGGTAGAAGGTGGGATTAGGCATAGACCTCCATTAAGGCACTGACTTTTCAATATAGGCAGGGCTGTCTGGATTGTGCCGAGATCGGTCAGCCTGGACAGTATCCGACTGGAGACATGTTTTGCAAGCCAGTATGATGGCTTGTTTGTACGTAGACGATATTCTGCAGCCGATTGTTCTGCCTATGCAGTCAAATTACCCAGTTTCCATTTAACAACAAGATAATGCTTCGCCACATACTGCATGACTTTCTCAATAATGTCTTCGAAGATTTAATACCCTCCCATGACCATCCTGATCCCCAGGCTTCTTGCCAAAAGAACACGTCTGGGGCATGCTGGGACGGCAATTGCAGCCTTCTTAGAATACCACTGAATTTACTAACCAGTTGCGGCATTTGCGGCAGAATCTTCCTCAGGGGGATAAGCAACTTATTGACTCTGTGCCGCATCGAATATCGGTTTGTATAGCAGCCATGGGAGGATTTGCCACTTACTAAAATATCATCTTGTTTCCACCATTTCCTAGTGAAACGTGTTTTTGCTCTCAAGTTAAAATCACTTGCATATCTTCTTAAACAATACATATATGCCGAGTATCGTGGTTTTAGCTCAATTTCTTATGGGTACGAAATTAAAAATCCATTATTCAAATTCCAAAGGGTGTAATTGGTTTTCTAAAGGGTGTAATTGGTTTTCTAAAGGGTGTAAATGGAATAAATTAAAGATTTCAAATTTCTGTTCTGAAAATGTCACTTCCGGTTCAAAAAATGTCCTTGAAACATATTTTTCTTGTAATTGATTATAGATAGATCTTAGATGATGACTGATATGGAATTCGCATTGAAATTCATAGGGGGGAGGGGGGAGAGGGTTACCAAGGATTTTCAATTCCGGTTCTGGGCATGTTACGCCCAGTTTTCCAAAATTCACATGACTGTACGAGGTAAATATGCAAAAGAGAATAAAATTGTTTAATTCCGTGAAAAATGATACCATTTGCAGTCATTTGAAGACTGTTCCATAACTTCCTTTTTCTTTTTAAAGAATTCCGCTTCTAAATTTGATTTGATTACCATCTGCTCTAACATATTAATTTTTAAAGCAATCAGGCATGCCATTCCTTAGTATTTCACATAAAATTAATTTATTTTTATCCACAGGAAATACAAGTTTAGTGTTCACACTTAATTACCGAACTAATATCTCGAAGCCGGAAAAAGTTCTTGGAAGGGCGTCAAAAACGTCAAGCGCAATTCGTTCCATCGGAACTGGATCGTCGGTCTTTTCACTTCTAAAAGGTATCACGCCGAAGGCAGTTAGCGATTTTTTTTTTCAAAATTCTCTCAAAAATCCCACAAATTCAATAGACAGAGAGAGAAGTAACCGAGAAAAGTAGACCTCTTTCTAGGGGCACTCATCCGTAGTTCAGCAGGAACAACTTGAATTAAAAAGAAGCCAAATGGATCAGTAATGACTACTTTCGCAACAGACATGATGTGATACAAAGGGAAAGTATTGAGGCTGGATTGAAATTTTGAATTCGAGTGTTCGTCGGATTGACACCAGTTGCGCTATCACTTTCCCTACATACGTAATATAATGAATAGGGAGAGTGCTGTGTCGAAAATTCGGATTCGAGTTTTCGGCAAAAGAGTACATTTCAAGCATATCCGCACTTGAATCGAACGTTTTTGAAGTGGTGTGTGTGTGTGTTTCAGGAACGATTAAAGCGCTTCGAAAACATATAGTGAAAATAGTTTAAAATTAATAGTTTAAAAAAATGCTGCGTTTGGAAAAAAATTTGGTACAATTATTGCAAGCAGCGAATACTCGATCGCAATAGGACACGCGATCAAATAAATGTTCCCAAATTTTCCAATGAATTTTTGGAAAAATAAGAAATCAGAATTTCAATAATTGTTAAATAAATAATCATATTATATGTCTTTTTTTTAACGAATGACACAAACTTTAGAACTCCAGCTCAAACAATTCTCGAGATATTGTACTATTACAAATTCATTCATTTTAAAAATTACGTAAAATTCTGTCTGTAATACTTAACGATAAATTTGTCGACCTTGGTGACTTTTAACAAAATATCTTTTGGCTGACCGCCGAGATTCGAATATGCATTTTCCGCAAATCTATGAGCTGTATTGCTTAGCGGATGTTAACAATATATTCTTCTCTCAATTTAGATTTGCGCGAACTATAAGCAAATTTAGTATCTGGAAAAATTTTTGTATACTGTCATTCAAAATCAGCGCCAAAGGAATATCACAAGGTCAAAATCTGATGTGGGCAGCACATTCCTACGGAACCCCTACGAACTCAAATTTATTTTCCCTTATTTCCTTCACACTTCATTAAATTGAGTTTAATTGAACAAAACACAGATAACTATTTAAAATGACACTGAATTTGGAGTTTTAATTCAATTTTCCTTTTCATTTGGCAACTGGTACATATTTAAAAAAAAAAAAAAATGCGGAACCATATCCTAAGAACATCTAATCCTAGAGTTATACGATTTATTTTATTTTGTTTCGTCGTCAAAAATCACATATAAAACAAGCATTTAATGGATACATTTAAGCATATGTAGTCTTTTATTTTTAGGTTTTCATGATTTTTACAGGTTATTTCTAAAAAAACAAAACAAAAAAAAGAAGGCAAATTATTTTTTCGAATCGTTTTAAAATCTAATCCTCAGTAAGATAGCCCATAAGTGACTTATCTACCAGATTTTGTGAAACTACGTCAATTAGTTTTTGAGTTACAGTGAATACAGACATTGCGCAGAAAGACGTCACGCTATAAATAGAATTTTCTGGTTCTAGAGTGCTCAAAACGTGTAAATCCGTCGAAAACTCGAGTTGCCATTTTCGATACGATTCCAACTTTCTCTTTACATTACCATGTATTGTAGGGAAAGTAAAAATAGGATACCTCATGTAAGCAGCATGCGACTGTCCTTAAGATTTCAATTCATTTTCTCCTTCTTAACACTTTACAACAAAGTTGAAAAGTGTTTATGACTTTGTTCATTCTGGATGTCTGTCCGTTAGCACGATAACTGCCGTAAAAATGACTTGATTAAGTCATTTTTACGGCAGTCAAATGAAATTTTAGTATGTTGTTCAGACGGTCTGTAGGAATATAAATGAATAATATCACCCAATTAGTTTTGGATTGAACCCGGGTTGAAAAAATAAAATACATTGAGCCCTATAGGACCTAATTCTTCAAACATTTCTTAAGCGGATTTAAAATTCACAAATTGCTTCGAAAATTTTAAGTAATATTCAAATTGTTCCTTAAAATATATAAAAAAAATTCAGCGAAATATATTCAGTAGCTTTTAAAATAAAAATTAAAATAAGAATTGCACCTCTTATATGAAGCGATCACGTGACCATGATATGAAAAGATCACATGACGCACTTCAAAATGATATATGGTATCCATCTTGTCTCAAAATCGTGATTTTTTAAGTTCTTTTTAATTCATATTGAGTGTTGTATCCGTCCTAAAACCACTTTATTTTTGCTTAAATTCCGCGCATCTACATACTGAAACAACGCAATTACAATATATTTGAGTTTAAATGATCATCCGAATTTGATTATTTCTACAACGAAGCTTATTTTTCACTTACGTAAAATGTAAACAGCAAAATATGTAGAATGAGTTGTATTAGAATTGCTGTATTTCTTTAAGACAAAATTATTTAGCCCATGGAGTCTGCATAGCTGATATGAATGAAATAGCCATTGATTTTACAAAGAGAAGAACGATTTTTTTCGTTGAAGTTTTAAGCATAGAGTTTAATTACGTGTAGCTCCATGGTCTTAATTTTTAAATAAAATAAATTATTATAGTATTGTGATGAATAAAATGAATGGGAAAATGTTATGAATGAAATGCTGTTTTTATAGAGAGATCCAGGCGTGTTATTTTTCTATGATGTCATTTGAATGAATTTCAGTTGTTTTCGATGAAGTTTTCAAATATAATAAATTATCGTAGTATTATGATAATTCTAAAATTATTACCGAGGAATGTATTGCATTTTAGAGATGTTTAAACCAGGCAATTTATATTTCAACGACGTCATTTGAATAAAGTTCATTTTTTTCGATGAAGGTTTAAGTTTTCAAATATAAGAAATTAATGTTGTAGTGTGATAAGTTTTAAAATATTACCGATGAATGTATTGCATTTTAGACTTGTTTAAATAAAATTGCATTGAAGTTGGAAAGTGTTTCATAATCAATGCTTTAAGCATGATTGATCTTTCTTGTTTCATAATGTAATGAGTTTAATTGCTCAAAGTAGCATGATAATTAGTTGAAATGACACAAAATTTGCAGTTTTGATTCAATTTCCGTTTTCATTTGGCGACTGCACATCTTGTAAGATGGAGGCGTTGTAAAAAATAAAATAAAGATTAGCATTGGAATATTTCGTGAACGATTGATTCTAGAGTAATGGGGCTAGCCTTGTTCTTTTCTTTTTTAAAAGGTACGTATAAATCAAGAATTTAATGAATACATTTTGGCATAAATGTCACTGAGGAAGGGTATAATGATGCTCGAAAGCGTTTTGCCTTTTAATCTGTGTGTCCGTTTATAGGATGTTAATTAAATGAGTTTTAAAATCTAAAGATTTCGTTTTTAATCTATTTAAATCAATAAAAGATCAAGTTTGCTTAACAATATATTCATTAAATGCTTGTTTTATATGTACATTTAACGGTAAAACGAATAATCTACGACGACCTGTTTGAGACATTTAAAATTTTGAGGAAATGGCGACATTATGACATGCTTTAAGATGTCGCATGAAAACGAAGAAGTATTAAAACTGCAAGCTCGATATAATATCAAGCATGCAATTTGAACAATTAAGCCTAATTCAATGAATTATGAATTTGAGTCTGTAGAGAAAGTCATGTGATGCCCACTTCTATACTTGCAATACTAAATTGCTCTGTCGCCATTGTGAAGCCAAGCGGGGAATCATTACTAACCTTTGGGCTAATTGTGTTTTTAGGAGAATTAAAGAGTTTGCTGAATTAACCCTTTTCTTGCGGGTGGGACAGCGTCCATCCGAAATGAAGAACCTCTCAAAAAGACAGGTATTTGACATACCCTATCCCAAACAGTTCGATCTCCCTTTGCAGGCATTGGCATCCATGAGAGGTTCTTAGTTTGGGATGGACGCTGTCTCACCCGTAAGCAAAAGATTAAAGAGCACGCTTGGAATGCACCTGTGAATGTTTGTGTAATGTGGAAGAATGTGTATAATATGAACGAATGTTTATAATGTGGAGAAATGTTTACAATGTGGATGAATGTTTATAATGAGGATGGATGCTTGAAGCAGTAGTAGAATATTTGTAGCGTTTTTAATGTTTCAAGTGCTGTATGTGTTGTTGTTGTTACTAATCCCCCGTGGTGAAGGAGCACCTATGCACCACGTCCACTAGACCCCTGGTCCCATAGCGAAGGGGAGAGAATATGCAGCTTCACTTTATTGAGGCTCCCCAAGGGCAGAAGTCTGACTTCGCCTCGACAACACAGCATCCATGCCCGCTGGCAGGATTCGAACCCACAACCCGGCAATCCAGCAATCAGAAAGAAACGCATGCCCCTGACCGCTCCACCACCGGATCGGCAGTGCTGTATGTTTGTAATATGAATGAATGTGTATAATGTGGATGAATGTTTGTGGCAGAATGTTCCTAATGTTTGTAATGTTCCTAGTGTTGTATGTTTGTAATGTGGATGAATGAAGCAAAATATTTGTAACGTTTGTAATATTTTTACAGCTGTATGCTTGGAATGAATAGGTGGATGTTTGTAGACAGAAATCCTTTGCAGTGGTTTCAATAGAACATTTGTAGTGACTTGAAGAGAATGTTTAGCGATTTCTAGGGAATGTTTGAAGTGTTTTGTAGGCCATACTTGTAGTTTGTTTAACATTTTATTATTTTGTGAAAATACACTCATCAAAGAGTAACCTTAGACTTATAAGAGTATTCATCACGATAACCTCAAATTTTATTTTTGACATACAATAGATTCTCTAGAATCAATTTTTATCAGAAGTCCTTCCTGCATCTCGCAATATTTCCTTAGAACAAATTAATTTGTCTTTACGCTTCATGGTATGTCAACTACATTTCTCTCTTTCCATATCTCTTTCAATCTATCGCTTTAATTCTATTTTAGACCGCAACACTGAAAAGAACAATGACAATAATAAACGACACGTCTGGTGGTAAAGTGATGATATCAATCTGGACATTACATCACTTAAACGGACATCGCTCTGAAGTTTCCTTAGCTTTGTTTTAAGTATGCTGCAATACTGTATTTCAGGAGGACTTGTATCTGTCAGATGGACATTCTCAGTATTTTATCTGTAGAATCTTTAAACAGAATCTGCTCTATATGTCTTTTTGATTTATAAATGGACATTGATAATTATTTATAATTTGCGCAGAAAGGGAGAAGTAGCAGTGTTAAGTGTCATAATTATTTACAATGGATTAAAATACCGCAGCTTATACAAATACTAGCAGTATTCTGTTCTTCGTACGGAAAATATAATATAAAGAAACTTAACATTCACAATTATGTGTAAATTCCTATAGTATTCTAAATGACTTTGTTACTCAAAATATTCTATTAAAATATTTAATTTAATTCTTCTGAAAAAGGTGTAAGAATCGCTGGGCTCGATATACAGTAAATTATCGTCACAGGCAGATCTGAAAAATAAAGCACTCTGGTCTAGTTTGTTAACAAATTTAGAAAAAATATATTTTTTAATTTTCACAAAATGAAGGGCAACACTCTATAATTGTAATCATTTGGACCCACAATACCGATTTTTCAAAAATTTTCTTGTAAAAGAAAATGTTTCTTGTTTGAAGCGAAAAAGCTATTAAAATTAGATTCTGGGGTGAGAAACTCTAGTTGAGCCACACGTTAATTTTTCTTATGTATTGCTCAAAATGTAGACCCGTGCACTGACTGTAGAAAGTGATATGTCTTTGAAAGCGAAAACGAACATTTTTCCATTTCACTTACCACGTTTTAAAAAATTAAAAAAAAAAAATCTTCTCACATATTTTTCTTTCGCATGGCATGCATGCATGACTGACTTCCACGCGTTTCATCGTTTGCTTCTCGGCTCACAGTCAGCTCATTCAAGCCAGAAGACAAGCAAGTAATGAAGACAACATCACGTTTTTGTTTGCTTTAGTTGTGTTTACATTATTACCTCATAAGTTTTCTATAGTGTTATATGTTTTTATGTGAATAACATCTGTGGTCGGGGTTTTTTTGGCGGCAAAAAAAGGAGCATTACTTAAATGCAAACACTTTGGACACTTATACCACCGAACCTAATAGATAAAAGTCTAAACGACAAAAATGTGTACTAGAAAATTTTAGTATTGAAAATCTATATTTATTCTAATATAGATTTAATATGGATTTAATTAAGATTAATATAGATAAGCTCTTATAGTGTTTCGGATAATTGTTTTGTCCAGAAGATTAAAAATTTTATCATTTTTCAAGTTTGTAATATTTATATCTCAAAAAGTAAAAGTGATAGCTTTGAACGTTAAGTGAGAATATGCAGCTCTTTAAAAGCCCTACAGGTGTATATAATTGAATTTTGAATCAAGATCTATATTAAACAAAAGCTTAAAAAGTCAAAACGAGTTTTTTTTTTTCATATTTTGTACTTTCACTCGAAATATCTTACAAATTATAAAAGATAGAACTAAATAGTAAACTACAAAAATATAAATGAGGAAATTTAGTTTCTAAATCTATATTTATTTTTTTGCAAACGCTCTTTCAGTTTTCGAGTCATCGTCAAGTTGAAGAAGTATGAAAATTTTTCGTTTTAGAAGTTTATAATGCTTATATTTTAAAAACTAAAAGTGACAGCTATAAATAATAAGCAAGAACTTATAGCTCTTTAAAAGTTTTATAAGTTTATATAATCAGATTTTGGATGGAGTTCTTTTTTCTGTAGATATTACAACAGTTGAATTTTATTTTACAAAATGTTATTAACCCAAAACCATTTCGGTTCCATCGGACTGCAGCCACCGCCGAATTTTTATAAAGAGTGGATAATGTCTGAAAATTGACTTAAAATAAATATAGTAATCATTTTCGACAACAATCTTGGTCTTTTTCAAAGGAGAGGGGGATCCACTTTAACAACTGAAAAATCACTGTTTCTTGCGGAATATTCAAGATTTTATGGGCCAGTTCATTCTTTTTTCAAATAATATAAAAATTGTAAAGTGTGCTGTCTTATCATAGCATGTGATATCTAATTGTAAGGTGTGTTATCTTATTTGGTAGTAATATATCTATTATTGCTAAAAATTCATTTCATATAAATATGGTAGGCAATAATTCTTTTATGCTAGATTATGAAAGTGTGTCTTGCGCTATAAGCCCTGCACGAAGGTTTGTGGATAAACTGTGGCTATACAATCTTTCTGTCTTCAGTAAACTTATGTTACTACTTACATGCATGCTAAATTTCTTTCTTTTGACCTAGACCGTCGACCTACCCGAAGGTGTAAGGTATCTGTTCCGACGGCCGAGACAGTGCCACCCTATTTAATCCGGAACCCAGTGGGGGCGACATTCACAGGGACTGTCCCCACTTTCCCTTGCCACCAACCTTTCGGAAGGACTTCTGTACCTGCAGATCGAACGTGCTCGTACTCCGTGTGAACCCGGAGATTGTTTGGACAGAGCCGGTAATTGGATTCTGCTCTTCCAAGTGCAATCCCTTGCCTTAACCACTGGATTATCCCTCCACGTGCATGTTAAACAGCCCAGTAGCTCGTTATGCAAGTACATCATGGCTAATGGTACACATTAAGTTTGGCAAAATCAGAATGATAGAAACAAAATAAGGCGCACAGGCCGCTGCGACCTCCCTCCAGTAGGCTCACGCTTATAATATAACTCACTGTCGCTTTATACTGCCTCTTGTCTCTAAAAATTTATTAAATTTTCATCTCATTCCATGATTTAATTTATTACATTTTCATCATATTCCATGATTTAATTTATTAAATTTTCATTTCATCCCGTGATTTAATTTATTAAATTTTCATCTCATTCCATGATTTAATTTATTAAATTTAGTAATTTAATTTATAAAATTATTTCCGTGATTTAATTTATAAAATGCTATGGATTAATTTATAAAATTTATTAAATTTTCATCTCATTCCGTGACTCGCTGTCTCTTTATACTGTCTCTTGTCTCTAAAAATTTATTAAATTTTCATCTCATTCCATGATTTAATTTATTAAATTTTGTAATTTAGTTTATAAAATTATTTTCATGATTTAATTTATAAAATTCCATGATTTAAGGTATAAAATTTATTAAATTTTCATTTCATTCCATGACTCACTGTCTCTTTATACTGTCTCTTGTCTTTAAAAATGCATTAAATTTTCATCTCATTCCTTGATTTATTTTTTTCATCACAAGATCTGCATCTCATATTTAAGACAAATAGTTTTCTACCGTGATAAAATTCACGTTTTATATCCTCGGACAGCCTAAGTTTGCGGAATTTTGTGTTTTTGGGGGGGGGGGGGGTGATGCTTTGCAAATTAAAAATTTATATATTTATTTTTTTTATTTACTTAATTAATTTTAATCTAAGATCCGGGCCTCTCATTTAAGACTAACCTCTATTCTCTACATCTAGAATTCGTGTTTTAAATCCCCGAACAGACATCCTGACGGACATATGTACACAAAGAGAGACAGGCATCGCCAGGTGTTCGAAATGGGTTCAAGGGAACTCAAAACCAGCCTCTCCGTCAAATTTCATATTAGAAAATTTTCCGTCCTCTCTACAATGCTATGAGGAAGTCAGAATAAAAAGTTCAATGATACTATTGTGACGTAACCTCTCAAATCGTGGGTGTACTCTCAGGATACAAACAGGAGTCTGAAATTCTGGATAATTAACGCTTTTATTTTTGAAAACATTAATAAGTGAAAACAGAAACAGTATACAACCAATAATGCCATAGCTCTTTTACAAGATCATAAAAACTGTCAGGTACAAAACATGGAATTTTTTCATATAGTTTTTTCGGAGGTGAAGAGGGGGGTTCTAATAAATAGGGGTTCTAAATTTTTAAGGGGGGCGGGGGAGCTTGTGAAAAAAATGTTTTATTAGAAAAGTTGCTTTGTACTGTAACTAGCCTAAAGAGAAAAATCATTCGATATATTTATATGCAATATTATTTGACGAGCTACTGTTATTAAAAAATCGCGAATTTTTTCCACAAATACTGAGTCAGCTGCAAATAATATTTACTATTTATTTATATTTGCAAGCCCTAAGGCTAGCTACTAACATTGCGAGGCCTCCACTGACGCCCAGTGATGCTCTTGTGATGCTCCCTGGACTACAGGTACTGTGACGCATCGGACCTTGCAGACTATGTGGTATCTAATGCTGTTTTAACTACCGATATAGATTTTATCCCAGTTTCAACTTTAAGGCATGGAAGCACTACTGGAAAACGTTTTATTTATATTTATATAATAATATTTGTTCGTTTTATTGTCAGCTACGTGCTCAACTAAATCACAATACAGCTGAATCTATTCTCAAAACATTGACTATCAATTTGCTCACTATTCAATTTTCACTTTCCTTATATACATAATGTATAAAAGGAAAGTATTGTGACAGGGTCAAAAATTCGAATTCGAGTTTTCGACGGGAGAGCACGTTTCAAGCATCTCTGATCACGAATCAAACATTTTTGAAGTGATGTCTCTGTGTGTGTGTGTGTGAAAGTATGTGTGTGTGTGTGTGTATGAAAGTGTATGTGTGAAAGTGTGTGTGTGTGTGTGTGTGTGTGTGTGTGTGTGTGAAAGTGTGTGTGTGTGTATGAAAGTGTATGTGTGAAAGTGTGTGTGTGTGTGTGTGTGTGTGTGTGTGTGAAAGTGTGTGTGTGTATGAAAGTGTATGTGTGAAAGTGTGTGTGTGTGTGTGTGTGTGTGTGTGTGTGTGTGCGCGCGCGCCAGTGAATCTGTGGAGACGATAACTAATAGACCGAATTGAACGAAATTTGGTACAAAAATAACAATCCATAAACACTTGAAGCCTATTGTTTTTATATGCAATCGAATGTTCAGAAACCCCTAAATTTTCGAGTGAAATTTTGAAAAAATCGTCAAAAAATCAAAACCACTAATAAAGTTACGCAAATAGACATTTCTTATGTAATTTTTCATTAGAAAATGATTGACATAAATTTTAGAACGCTAACATGAACCGTTCTCGAGATATTGCACATTTTTCAAAAAAATTATCAAAAAATCATATAAAATAAAATGAAAGTATTTCCTATTGAGAAACAAGTTCACTTTTCATATGTAATAGGAAACGATAAATTTGGCGACATCATTGTCGTGAATTTAGCTCGTTCCATTCATGAAGAAAGATAGTTTGAGTAATACTTTTGTATTTGAACGCCTATAGTCATTTACCTGCTGTAAGAATAACTTCTTTCTTCGTCCATAACGCTTGGCGAGATTTTGGCGACGAATTTTTCGGAATGTCGCCAACTTGGCGACTTTTTCAAATGTTGCCAAATTAACGAAAATCTTGCCAAATGGATAAAAACGACGCTAAATGAATGAAATTGACGGCTAATTGAAGAAAATTCAATATCTTGGAAAGAATATAAGTATCTACTATAAGAATAACCCTTTTTTTAACTGTAAAAGTAGTAAATTCATTGCATTATATAAGGAAAGTCATGTGTTGCCTACATCAGAATTTTTTTGACTCACAATTCAATTTGCTTCGTATTACGTCAACAACTATGTCCAACTGAACGATGTCTTCCTTATATAATCTCTAAAGAATCATCTAAAAAGTGATTGCACTGTGAAAGTTCTATGATTCTTTTGTATAATATATTTTGATTTTTTGTTTTACTTTTCTGATTTTTTTTTTTTTTTAGTTTTTTACTTTTGAAATTTTTATTTAAGAGTTATAAATGTAAAATAAGCAGATAATCTGTTCTATGATTTATTTATTTTTGCAAAAGACCACATGTTTAACGTGATCGTACTCCGCATAAAAACGGCGGCAGTTGTAGCAGCATGCAAATCCAGCGCGCAAACCACCGGGCTACCGCGCCCGAAATGTGCCAACGAGCACGCGGTGTTTCCAGGTGGTCACCCACTCAAGTACTAACCGCGCCCGATGCTGCCTGACTTCGGTGATCTAACGAGAACCGGTGTTTTCAGCACGGTACGGCCGTCGGCCCGCATTTGAGCATGTGTAATCGTATCTTTTAGATTTTTGTGGGCCCTTTCGCAAAAAAACAGGCAGGCCATTTTTTTCCCGAATCGTACAAAAAATCTAATCAACATCAGGGTAAACTGCAAGTGAATTATCTACCAAATTTTGAGAAATTTGGTCAATTAGTTTTTGAGTTAGAGTGGATATATACATTTCACATACAGACAGACACGCAGACACGTACGGAAAATAAAATGTGCAGGTAATTATTTGTAGTTCCTGTGATATTTTTTTAGCAATACACCACTATTGCTGACTGTAAAATATTTTTGAAAAATTATATTTTCAATTTTTCTCCATTCATCATCTTCCGTGAGAAAAAAAAACATAACACTACCTCAATCCCATTTGCTTGAAGTTGTAAAGATGCTGCAAAAGTATTACATAAAGATATAAGGTCACTACCCTGCATACATTTAGAAAATTATAATATCGTAAGTTATAATTACTCGCAAAAAAAAAAAATAAAATTACCTCAAATGATATCTTTAAGTACTTTATCTATTTCCGCGAATGGATAACGGAAAAAAATCGCATTTTCACATGCAGGCCCAAAAGTACTTCTGAGCTTTTAATGACATTTTATTTCCTTTTCCCCGTTTCGAAGCTAATACGGACTTTCCTTTACGCTGAAAATACATATATCATTTACAAATTTCTTTGAATAGTGGGCTTTACAAAGCCAGCGAAGTGCTTTTAAACGGAATATACATAAGCAAGTATCTTGAGTGTGTCTTCATTCTTATTTCCCATATATTCGTATTCCATATTATTTAGGCTCGATGAAACGTCACAAATTATTTCCAACGGTATCCTCCAGTTAGCGCACAACATCCTCCAATAGTATCCAATGAATGATAGGACGCAAGACAGCAATCGTGACGTTTTATGACGTATTTTACGCATCCAGTAGGATCCTATAGAGAGAGAGCTAAAGCATTCGCCATTTTGAATCTTGCTTGTCCATTGGTTTACTATTGCGCAGTGACTATATCGTGCATTGTGGTATAAATGGACAATAAAATGGAAGGCTGTTTGATCGTTAGTTTCACTAATAACTCTCGAAAAGGGATACGTATGTTTGGCTTCCCAACAGAGCAAGACAGTAGAAAAAATGAATACAAATTTAGAAGAGATGAATGCAAGAATATCGTTTTTCACCGTTGTCGATAAGTGCTCCTAAACAGGCGCGTTTCAATGAGGTAAGAAAGGAGATTTTAGGAGGTCTCACTGGTTCTCACTCATTGTCGCCAAGGCGTTTCTCACTCTGATTCAAAATGGCCGCCATAGGTCAGCCTGTGATAGGAGCTCTATAGCAGAACATAGTTATTGAAGGTCACGACCCAGCACACTGTTTTTCCTATAAATAAACGATAATCGGGGGTGGGACAGCGCAGTGATTGGCGCCGGGATTGCACTCAGAAGACCGTCCTCTTCCCCGCCTTTTCATCTTCTCGCCTCTCGATTCTCGCCCCTTGCCAAACTGTTCCCGATTTCACGCGGCGGGCGGGCACTTTAAATATGTCGGTCCGTAAGTTCTTTTGAGAGGTTGATGGTAGAAGAATGAGTGTACAGTCCTTGTGGATGCATCCCTTATTGGGTTGTGGTCTAAACTGGATGGCACTTCCCGACCGTCCAAACAGATACATTATACCGGGTAGATCGGACGGTCTATGTCGAAGAAGAAGCGAACTATATTGAAGTGGGACATCCGAATGGTTAAGGTACGGGAATTGCTTTCGGACGACCCGAGTTCGATTCCTGGATCTACCCAAACTGTTCATGTGGAGTACGGACAAGTAAAATATATGGGTCCGTATAAATTCTTCCGAGAGGTTGTTGGCAGGGGGAGGGAGGTACGATCCCTGTGTATGCCATCCCCTCTGGATTCCGGTCTAAATTGGGTGTCGGACAGTAAAAATGAGAGCTTTCGATGTTACTGCGAATAAGATAATCGTTGTTATTCATTAAATTAAACATCCGCTAAACATCCGTTAATTAAACATATAATAAAATTGCTTGAGATATATCACATTCCCTGCAGAGCAAATAACATATCTAATACCTCGAGAACGAGTCGTTATAACTCCTAATAATTTAAATTTATTTCTGGTTAAAATTATTTACATGGCTTACTTATTTGATAATGCTGGGTATATAGTGTCCCAAAGAAAGTCACGATGCAGGACAATAACTCGAGAAGTAATAAAATTATCGTATATATTTATACAAATGTATAGGAAACTCAAATGGCATTTACCCTAAAATAATCGAACATTTAGAAAATCCGGCGGAATAAAGACTTTATTATACACAAAATACAAAGTGTTCATCTTCTGAGCCTGTTTTTAAATGTCTCTACGTTTACATGCAGATTAATAATATTGTTTCTTTTAATCGTTATGTAGAGAATTATTTTGTAGATTTAGCAAACAATATTTGGTACTAATTTTGCAACGTTCTACAATTTTTGTAATTGATTTTTCCTTTATCTGTAATACGAAGCGAGATAGCTCCCATATTCCCCAATACAGGGGTCTAGCCCCTCTCTGAAATTGCCTCATCGTGTAGCGCCATAGCGGTTTCCTATACATCTGCATAAAAATATATGATAATGTTACGAAACGTATCCTCTAGAAGTGTGGGTGTATACGCAGGATGCAAGAACGAGTTCAAGTTTCTCGATAACTTACGTTTATCCACAAGCACAAAGTAAACAGGAATAGTATATAATCAAACGTAACTTAAATGCTTCACTCATTTCACAGAATAAGCGATATTATTCTCAAAATGTTGACGAAAGTCATTTCACAAAACAGCCGCTACTGTTCTCAAAACGTTGTGAAAAATCGCAGTCCAATGTAACTCGTATCACGGCCATTCGTAAACTCTCCTACAATGGAAAAGTGAGTATGGTCACTCCATAGAAACTTCTGGAAATCTTTATCTCAAAGAATAATCATTCTATCCAGAAGTTTCTGAAACATCCCGGAAGTCGCCAAATGTCGTCAAATTGGCCATAAATTGCCAGATCTGGCAGCCCTTCTTCTAACTGGGAAATCCTGGCAGCCCTATAGGGTCGCGTCATGTTGAAGTCATGCACTGTGTTTTCTTCGCCTGGCCTTCGAGACAGACGAAAGAAGAGGCGCCAAACGGAACAGTACGCGTTCGCAACAATATACACTGATTTCCAAAAGTTAAGCACGCAATGCAAATTTTCATTTTTCGAAAGCGTATTTGAATTTGAGTGGCTGAAAATCGCTGCGGATGTAGATGGCAGTATGAAAACATCGTATGTTACAGCCAATCATAATTGACTGTCCGCATATATGCTAATTAGACTGTCGTTGAAGACGCCAACATTCTGAAGGGTTTGAGGAGGTGCATTTAAATGCTGAAACGAAGTGTTTATAACTTTTGTAGGATTATTTTTTATGATATTCGTGTTTCTATGGCTGAAAGAAGACGAATGACAGATAGTAAGCGCTGTCGTGCTGTCGGAGGCATTGAAGTATTACATTCCATCAAAGATGTCGCTATTTTCTTTGGCGTTGATCATTCGGTAATTTCTCGATTATGGAAACAATTCCAAAGAAGTCAAACAGTTGTTCGGATGCCTGTGACCGTTCATCCAAGGAATACCACTCCCTCTGATGATCGGTATATTGCTATAGTAGCCAAGCGGAATCGACGACCGACCTCCACAACTGTTACATCCATGGTTGCAGGGGTACTTGGTAAGACAATAACTGCCAGTACTGTGTACTGTGCGCCGAACGCTCCAAGTGAAGGAACTGTACTCCCAAGTACCACGTTCTTGTGTTTCACTAACCGTCCAAACCAGAGGGACAAGATTTAAGTGGTGTCGTCATCATGTCAATTGGACTGTCTTAGATTGGTGCAACGTTCTGTTCACGGACGAGTCCAGATTTGCCCTGGAATCAGATCATAAGCGTGTAAGGGACTGTAGAGAACGAGGCACACTCAATCAGGCCAAAAACATCATCGAACATCACGCATTCAGAGGTGGCAACGTCATAGTGTGGGCTGGAATTTCAATGGGATATCGTACAGAGCTGCACATCTTTAAAGGCGGTTCTGTGACAGCTGCGCGGTATCGGGATGAAGTGGATGAATGTCTTAGACACCATTGCGAGACTCTACGCTGCAGCAGTTTGTCCTGATTTCCTCCTTATGGACGATAATGCCCGTCCCTATCGAGCTAACATCGTTGTGGAATACTTGTAAAGTGAGAGCATTTCCCGTATGGAGTGGCCTGCATATTCCCCCGACCTTAATCCCATTGAAAACCTTTGGGAGGCCCTCGGACGTGCTGTGTCTGTACGTTTACCTCCTCCAGCCAGTCTCGGAGAGTTGGAAACTGCCCTATTGGAGAAATGGCCATTGCTCGCATCTGCGATGGTTTATCACCTCATTGAAAGTATGGAAAATCGTTGTAAAGTTTGTGTGAAGCTCGGGGTGGCCACATACCATATTAATATAAGTTTTGTTTGGTTTATTTGCCTTTAAACATCACTTTGTTAATGACCCAAATGTGACGTCATCATATAACGTACGAAAAGTAAATATTTTTTTCATCTTTGTACATAATTCTTGTTTTCTTTAATGCATAAACACATTTGCTACCTTCATGGGCCATTTAGAGTTAATCAAAGCTTTACTTTTCCATTTTTGTTGATTTTACCATCTGTACTTAATTTTTGAAAGCCAGTGTATATCTCGATTTATTGGTTTGGTCCATCACTTCCCTGAAACTCTGCACTCTTTTTACGATGATGGCTTGATAAACGTCTTAATAGATCAATCTTCGGTTTCCGCGATATTTCCTCTTAATAGCTATCAATAGGAAGCAGTTTCGTCCTCCTATGCGTTAACACGTTCTCAATTTTGTCCTTGTATTTATGTGCTGTAACAGCGAGGCATGGAATGATGCGTGTTTACCTTTACGTTGAAACGGAAGTTGTGTATCGTAAGGAAGAATATCCATTTTTGGCTATAACCCATCATATTTTCATTACTTGTTTAGTGTTTAAAATTTATGCCTGAAAGAGAGTTCGCGCTTTTCTTTAATTTACCAGAAAAGGCTGCGCGCTTTGTACGCTACGACCGCCCAAGTACAACATGGTCATGCATGGGAAACAGGAACAGGCTGACATCCACTCTCGCCGATCCTCCCATCCGCTCCTAATATCCACAGACACATGCACCCTTACCATTCCATATTACTCTTTCTTATACGACTCTATAAAAATATACATGCTATACCAACCCCTAGTATAACGAAATTAATTGACGTTCTACTAGACTTTCTAACAAACCCATTTATAAAGCTTAACACCTGAAACTTTTTATCTCCAGTTCTCAATTTCTGGTCATACCATAGAAAAAAACGGACTAATTCTCTTTAACTTTATGGATGATGCAATTGAGCTTCAACCAATCTACCTATAAATAAAGCTGGCATTAATTGCATTGTTTAAAACGTGAATTTGAAGATAAAGCTGGAAGAAAGTCTCTATAACGGCATAGTTTACATACTCATATTCGGAATTTTTACTTTCCTTACATACATGGTATAATGTATAAGGGTATTGTGACGAGTTGAAAAATTCGAATTCGAGTTTTCGACGGGAGAACACGTTTCAAGAATCCATGATCACGAATCGAACATTTTTGAAGTGATGTCTGTGTGTCTGTGAGTCTGTGGAGATGATATCTGACGAATGAATGGAGCGATTCGAATAAAATTTGGTACAAAAATTACAATCCATGAATACTGAAAGCTTATTGTTTTTTAACCGCAATCGAATGTTTAGAATGCCCCTAAATTTTCGAGTGACATTTTGAAAAAATCCTCAAAATATCAAAACCTTTAATAAAGTTACGCAAATAGACATTTATTATGTAATTTTTCCTTAGCAAACGATTCACATAAAGACACTTTAGAAAGCTAGCATTAACCACTCTCGAGATATTGCATATTTTTCAAATAAAATTTATGAAAAAAATCCTATAAATTAAAAAAAAATATTAACTGCTGAGGAACATGTACACTCTTCATATGTAATATCATGCGATAAATTGGGCGATATCATTCTCGTGGATCTAGCTCGTTCCATTCATGAGAAAAGATACTTTGAGTAATAATTTTGTATTTGAACGCCAATAGTCATTTATCAGCTATAAGAATAACTTATTTCTTCATCCATAACGCTTGGCGAGATTTTGGAGACGAATTTGGCGGAATGCTGCCAACTTGGCGACTTTTTTGAATGTTGCCAAATTAACGAAAATCTCGCCGAATGGATAAAAATGACACTAAATCAATGAAAATGACGACTAATTAACGAAAATACAATATCTTGGAAAGATCATAAGTATCTACTGTAAGAATGACCTATTTTTTTTTACTGTAAAACTAGTAAATTCATTGCATTATAGAAGGAAAGTCATGTGCTGCCCATATCAGATTTTTTAAATTGGGATGACCTCTCAATAACTTTCCTATACAGCTAAATCATGGAGGTGGTCTTATTTCTAACTCCATGAGCTAAATACAGTTTTCATTTTACTTCTTTGGCATTAAAGTTTCATGGCCATGCAACTGCATTATGTTGTTATGTTGTGGCAACGCATGAGATTATAAACACAAAATGAGTAAAAATGCCAAACTTTGAGAGTCTATTTCTTCAAATCTAAAGGTTTAATTGAAAAATTGATTTTGGACTTGGATTTAGCGTGGTCGAATTAGTATAGATGAGTTTTTACAGCCCTCGGAGAAGCATTGGGTGCTCTGACATGCCGATACTGAGGTTTTAGAACGATAATTATTTTAATTTTTCATCTAATTCACTTTAAAATGTTCAGAGTGTGAGTCTCCACTTGAGTTTCTCATTCATTCATATTCCATAGCATCAGAATCATTACCAGAGTGATAAAAATACGCATGTTTTTAGTTTTCGTAACTAAGTTACTCTTATAATATATTTTGTATAAATTCTTTAAATATTTTTTGACGTGGATGACGTTTATCGTCGGGGTGTGGGGGCCAAAATTGGAGATTTACGTAAATTGTAAATTATTACAATTATTAGGTCACTTATATCTCCAAACCTAAAAAATAAAAACAGAAGCAATTTATTATTCTTTATTGTTGGAAATAGATAAACTATGTATGGATTTTCTGAAAAATATTTAATATTTTGAACTTTTTTATTTTGTTTTTGAAAAAAAAAATATAATGTTTTTCTGAGTGAGTTTTTGTTTTATTTTGCTTACTTTCACTTGAAATATCGTCCAAATTATAAAATATAGATATAATCATTAAACAATAAAAATGTTGCACAAAAAATTCAATTTCGAGATTGACAATTTGTTTTTATAAATCTCTTATTCGTTTTCTTGTCCAGCTGAAGTAGATTGAAAAAAATTCGTTTTTAAAATTTGTAACGTTTATATCTTGAAAACTAAATGAACTAGCCGTGAATAGTAAGGAAAAACATTGTAGTCCTTTGAAAGCCATTTAAGGATATATATAATTGGATTTCGCATCGGATTCTTAGTTTCTGATACTGGAAGATAGACAAGAATATAGACAAAAAAATAGACATGAATCTAATAGACAAGAACTTAAGTGATCCGAATATTCCCATCACATTAATTCTATATTTTAACGTAGATATCAATGAAAAAAGAAATGTAAAGTTGTTAGACTTTATACCTGCGATGTTCAACTTAGAACATGCATCAAATCTTGTAAAATCTATCGAGTGTAACCAAACTTGTATCGACTTGACATTCGCTTTTAACTTAGAAAGGTTAAGTTTTTTCAACTATGTATCTTACTTTAGTTACCATAGCCTCTATTATCTTTTGTAAACTAAACAGATAAGAATAAAAAATAAACTTATTGGATATTTTTGGAGTTTAGCTTTACAAGGAGTTATCCACGCAAAACCAATTCGGCTTTTTCGGACTGGAGCTAAAGACAATTTATTATATGCATATGTAGGCGCATTTGGATTATCTGCGTTAATAAAAACTATTTTAATACGGTTAACATCCACTGCGTCGTTCAAATATTTAATTTCATTCATAAAATATATACTATTATTATTATTGTTGAAATTTTTAACTACCACACTTTGGTAATTTGGATCGACACTGCGTATAGATGGCGCTGCTTCTTTTTCACCTTTGGCCAAGCTAAGTAGTCGTCATATGTAAGGCATCGAGATGTACGTCTGTCTGTGTTCATGTTCTTTATTGTGTTGCAGTTGTTATTAAAATTGTGTGTATAGCAACTCCCTCATGCTGTGCTTCCAGTCCAATCTATACCCGATCCATAAGTCAAATTAATTATTATTTGGGGAAGAAGAATAATTTTTTGTGAAAAATAATGCTATTAAATTCTAAAAATTTAAATTCTAATAATAAGAACTACTAAATTTGTATATAGTTCTAATAGTTTTTGAAGTATCTACAAATAATATTTGTTAGCAGTTGTTTTTTGAGTTATCGTGTTTATACCTCATAGTCATATATATATATATATATATATATATATGACTATGGGAAATTTATATATATATATGACTGGGAAATTTATATATATATATATATATATATATATATATATATATATATATATACACACCCTTACGCACTTACGCATACAGACGTACATCTCGCGAAAAATATTGGAAACTGAGTCGGGAGGTAAAAATCTCGAGCAAGAAAATTTTGGGGAAAACGAAACATTATACAATACACTACCGTCCATATGTATTTAGCAACACTCTTTTCCCTTGCTTTAGAGAAAATACGTTATTTCATTGTAATGTATTAATTCTAACAAAATGATAGATTAACTATTTTGCAGCTGTTGTAATCAAAATTATTAGCATTTGAAACGCAATGGTATGTTAAATAAGACATCCATCGAAGACGCCGATTGGTTGCAATTCTTTCTTTATCGGCCCTGTAACGGGATCTCTTTGTATGTGACTAGTTTCCTTTCAAGTTTTGAAGAAAAACGTTTCGTTATCACAGTTTCTCACATACGTGTCTTCTTTCATATGAAAAATTTAAATATGCCAAAATCAAAAGCGCTTTTGCTGGAAGTACGTTCTTCGATAATTGCTTTAAAAAAAAAAAAAAAAAAAAAAAAAAATCTGGCAAAAGTAATCATCGAAATACTAGTGAATTGGATATACCAAAGCAAACAGTCGACTACAATGTTGAAAAATTCAAGGCTGATGGCAGAAAACGTACTGGAAGACCCAGGCCAGGATTACAACTCAAACTGGGGATAGAAGATTAGCAATTACTAGCAAATGTAGTAGATGCCTTATCGCACATGAACTAATTTCTCAGATTAACAGGGTTATACCCATTAGATTACTACTGTCAAACGCAGACTCGCTGATGCAAGCCTTCATGGATGAGTAGCAGTGACAAAATCATTCTTAAGCTCTTTCACAAGAAGAAACGATTGCAGTGGGCTAAAAAATATCAGAATTGCACGAGTGATAATTGGAAGACGGTTCTCTGGAGTGATGACTTTAAATTTGAAGTTTTTGGTACAAGATGAAGGGTCTTTGTTTGCAGGTCTACTGCTGCACGGATGTGTACCAATGTTCACCTCCTTCTGTGAAACATAGTGGATGTTTTGTAATGATATGGGGGTGTTTTGATGGAAATACAGTTGGTATTATATTCAGGATACAAGGAAGCACGAAGAAAGATCAATACTGTTACATCCTTGAAAATGAAATGGTGCCATTTGGGCTGTGCATTTTTTATCAAAAATTCATATTCCAAGTATACATTATAACATATAAAAACATACATTAAAGATCTGCAAAAGGTATTCAGATAAGCTAACTAAGGCAGGAAAACTTTAAGTAATGTGTTGGCCATTATAATCATGGGATCCAGATTCGATTGAACTGTCGTGGGATGAACTGGACTGAAAGATCCGAAAAGTTTTGCTCAACTCTTGTTGAAAATATCTGGAGCTACAAGGATGGAGGAATATATTGTCAGAAACTCTAAACAAGTTGAGAGAAATAATGCCTTGCAAAGTAGTCATAAAAGAAGGGTGAACACATAGATGAAGGAAAATTTAATTATGTTGATCATATTTGTTTGTTTATAAAGTTTCTGAATTTATTTATGAGTATTTTGAAGTATGATTTGAATTTCACCCCCATAGATATTTGTTACATTTTCCGCATTCTCAACTATATTAAATTTATTAGGTGACGAAGTATGTATGCACAATAGTCTTAGGTGATGGTTTACAAGAAAAGAGTGCAGTTATTGGTAAATTTACTTCTGAGATAATGCGATATATAATCATTATACGGACAATTGCAGTACCCGTTCTAGTTTCAGTGGATTTAGGTAGCCACAAGTTTATCAAATACGGAAAACATTTGCATTATGCTTTTCGTGTTGCCAATTCCAAGAAATTAATTTTTGTCTATCAGTTGGAGTTGAGACCCTTCCCCTTAAAAACTATGCTTTAAACCTTGATTTAAACCGTGGTTCAAACCCAAAAATTGGTTTAAAAATTTAACATATTTTTCTAAACACAAATAAATTGTAGTTGAATGAATATTGATAAAAATATACTTTGTTCCGCTTAGCTGAAATTTCCGAGTAAGCATCTTCCTTTCTGTATACTCGGCGTTTTTCTGTCACATTTGGGGTGGGGTGAGGGGCGGACTGACGGAATGCTACTCGTTTCTTTTAGCAGAAGATTCCCAGTAAGTAAGTACCCTTCCTACGTTTACCGCTATTTTAGTTGCATTTGAGAGGGCAGATCGACAGAATTCTAATTTATTGTTTAATCAAATCTGGTAAAATGTCACGGGAACACTTATCCCGACTGGCCTCCTCTTACGAAGAGCCATGGAATCTGAATATTTTGTGTATTTCTATTATGCTGGGTTCAATACCCTTCCGGTCAAATATCACGTTGCTTCGTGTAAGTAATTAACGAAATCATAATGTCGCCGACATTCTCCATGTATGGTTTTCCACACACCATTTACCGCACAGAATCAATTTTTTCGTGCAGGCAAAAAAACCCCATTTCCGCCCAAGTGAGCAACCGTTTACCACCTCAGCGGGCACGAACCTTCCGCTATACCTTGTATCCACAATAGTTGTATGAATATGTGTCAGCTAGACCACTATTGGTCACAGATGACTTGACATCAGTCCTCCCCTCCATCTTTCTGTTCGCGGGTTCCTCTCGGCGGAAAAGACGGATTTCCGGCAATCTTGGAAATTAGAAGGTACAAAATGTTCTCTGCATAGGAAAATAAACAAATCAATTACTTGCTGAAACGGTTAATTTGACATGGGGAAGAATGGATCTATATGGGATTAGGGACTTTTTTTTTTTTCCTTCAGCATCTTGATTTCAGGCATCATTGGTGAAGTACTCATATTCAATCATATGTAAAGTGTTTTTTAGTTGATATTTTAGTTTTTTTTTTAGTTTTTAGCGATGAATACTTATGTTCACTGGCTGGGTACCCTTTATTTGAACGGGAAGAGCTGACGAGGAGATATCGGAAGTTTAACTGTATATTTTCAGGTGGGGTATTTTTGGGTCATGTATTCGGTGGGGAGATTCTACTCAATCCAACGCTCTGAGAACCAATATTTTTTTCCCTAAGCAGACGAGACTTTGGCCAAAAGTGAAACAATGGACTGTTCTTTATTTGATCAAACTTTCAAAAAAGCCTTTTTAAAGTAAACAAGAAAGATCAATCATGATTAAAGCATTGATTATGAAACACTTTCCAACCTCAATGCAATTTTATTTAAACATCTCTAAAATGCAATACATTGCTCGGTAATATTTAAAAACTTATCACAATGCTACATTAATTTATTATATTTGAAAACTTAAACTTTTATCTAAAAAAATTAACTTCATTCAAATAACGGCATTGAAATATAAATTGACTGGTTTAAACATCTCTGAAATGCGATACATTCCTCGGTAATATTTTAAAAATTATCATAATACTACGATAATTTATTATATTTGAAACTTCATCGAAAAAAACTGAAATTCATTCAAATGACGTCATGGAAAAAATAACACGCCTGGCTCTCTCTATAAAAGCAGCATTTCATTCATAACATTTTCCCATTCATTTCATTCATCACAATACTATAATAATTGATTTTATTTAAAAATTAAGATCATGAAGCTACAAGTAATTAAACTCTATGCTTAAAACTCCATCGAAAAAAATCCTCCTTCTCTCTGTAAAATCAATGAATATTTCATTTATATCAGTTATGCAGACTCCATGAGCTAAATAATTTTGCGTTAAAGAAATACAGAAATTCTTATACAACTCTTTCTACATACTTTGCAGTTTACATTTTACATAAATGAAAAATAGGCTTCGTTGTTGAAATAATCAAATTTGGATGATCATTTAAACTCAAATATATTGTAATTGCGTTGTTTCAGTATGTAGATACACAGAATTTAAGCAAAAACAAAGCGGTTTTAGGACGTATACAACACTCAATATGAATTAAAAATAACTTTAAAAATCACGATTTTGAGACAAGATGGATGCCATATTTCATTTTGAAGTGGGTCACGTGATCTTTTCATATCGTGGTCACGTGATCGCTTCATATAAGAGGTGTAATTATTATTTTAATTTTTATTTAAAAAACTACTAAATATATTTTGCTGAATTGTTTTTTATATATTTTATGGAACAATTTGAATATTACCTAAAATTTTCAAAGCAATTTGTGAATTTTAAATCCGTTTAAAAAATGTTTGAAACATTAGGTCCCATAGGGTTCAATGTATTTCATTTTTTCAACCCGGGTTCAATACAAAATTAATTGTGTGATATTATTCATTTATATTCCCATAGGTCCTACAGACCGTCTGAACAACATACTAAAATTTCATTTTTACGGTAGTTAACGTGCTGACAGACAGAATGAACAAAGTCATAAACACTTTTCAACGTTGATGTAAAGTGTTAATAAAAACGACATGATAGACAGAGGAAATATTCTAAAAATTTTAAGAGTTTGAGACTTATTCTTATTAACAGTTTGTAAAACAGCAATGGCTTATAAAACAGCCAAAATGATCGTGGATGCAAGGAATACGTAGTAACTCATGTGAGACTCCAACTGTGCACATGTACAGTACTTTCAGACAGTGGAAGTAGTTACATTAGGAAAAGATTCTATCTACGAGAAGACACATTTCATGTAATACTAACACTGGGAAAAAAAGAACTGTAAAGTACTATTATTCAACTTCTCAGATGATGAACCATCCTCAGTAAGGTCAAATTCGAACACTAATAAAGGCCATCCTAGATTAAATTTGACAACTAGTAGTGGAAGTTTTGTCACCAAGCCTGTGCGCTATGGGTTAACTAAAATTCACTCTTAAACTCTAAATTAAAAGAACTCTGAAGTGATTAAATTAAGTTTTTAAATGTAAATTAAATTTTAAGAAAGCATGTTACATAGATAAAATATCTCATCTAACTTTTACGTTTCATCAAGGACAATGTTTACGTTAAAATATTCTAAACTTGGCTTAAGTAATTAAATGGTACTAGATGACTATCCTCTGTGTAACTTGGACTAAACATGTAATAGTTTAAAAGATGTAAATAAAATACTTTACATAGTGTCAATACTTTTCAATACCCGGTAATAAAAATGTGTTGCACTTTTGACACTTTTCTAGTTAATTACGTCGCTCGGTTATTCTAGCCCTTTCCACTTCTTAGAGGTATAACTATGAGTAAACATGACCCATGAAGAACATTTCTGTAAAAAAAAAAATCAAGTTTTGAACTCCAGAGGTGAGAGGATATGCTGATCATCCTATTTTTTCTCATCTTTTAAGCAATTAGTTACAGAAATGCCTCTTCTTAATGGCTACTATTATCACCCCTCTGCAAAAATCCAGCTTTACAGCTCTTCGGCTGGAGTGGAGTGGATACTGTGATCATGCCACTCTGTTATCTTACACTTGCCCATCTGGTGTTGGTTAAAGAAATATCTATCCTGGGCGGTAACCATGAGGAACATTCTTGTAAAACATTAGTACCCAGTTTCAGAAATTTGAAAGATTGTATCTATCACAAGGTAAATCCATGATCCAATATTTTGGGGTCGATCTGGGGCTAACGTTTTTATTTCTGAGGGATCAGCCCTAGGTACCAGCTGCACGCAAAAACCTGATGTGCGGGTGGTCTTTGGAGATCGCATTTTACCGAAATATGCAACTTTGTCTGAGTCGAGTGGGATCATATAGGTTGAGGACCTTTTGAATTAGAGCCCGAAAGGGTACAAGCTTGCTGAGGGTTGTTTAACCGAGGGGTCTAAAACGCCAATGATATTGCTTTCGGGTTAAGGGGTTACGCCCCAGAAATCAATGAGAATGTTTTCAGGGTTCGAGAGGCGTGTTTTTAAATCTTGGAGAGAGAGAGAGTTTAAAATTGAAAAGATATGAAGCAGGGAGTTGGCTCTAGAGTTGAAAAAGAGTTGCGTGCAGCTGGTGCCTGGAGTTGATCCCCCAAAATAAAAACGTTAACCTCAGATCGCAACCCCAAAATATTGGATCATGGGTTTACCATGTGACAGTATCCTTGGTCATCTTCGATTGGTCATCTCTGAAATCTATGGTCATCTCCACTTAACAGCATAAAAACTATTAACTGGTTTTGAAGACATAAAAAAGCCTTATTCGTCAGGGTAGAGAGACAGTGTATCACACCAGCAAAAAGGCAAGAATTCGTCTGTACCAATTAAAATACTTTGTGAATAACATAGAAGGCTGATAAAAAGTGTTAATCGGTTTCAAATGCATAAAATAACCTGCGACATCGATGTCTTTTTCTTTTGTTGATTCTATTCTGTCAATATTAAATAAATTTTCCAAACGAAAATTGAAACAAAACTGCAAATTCAGTGTCATTAAAAATAGTAATCTGTTTTATTTTGTGCTATTAAATCCAATTTAATGAATTGTAAAAGAAAGAAAGAGAAAATGAATGCTAGTCTGTAGGGAAATTTGTGTGCTGCCCACATCAGATTTTTAGTCATAGTTTAGTTTAATTTAGTTGAAATAAAACTTTGGAAACAACTTCCGCTTGAAACGGGATTCTTTTTCTTTTGAATGTTATTTCTAAATAGAACAAGGAACTTCTCGAACTTCAACCGCGTCTGAAATCAACATAACATTATTTTCCTTCCATATCTCAGAATCACAATATGAAAGAAAATATAAGAAATTGTTCAAATATAAGAACAATTCATTAACGTTTTACGACATTCTAGGAAAACTTATTTGTGTTGAGTTCATTTAGTTCATGAAGTAGTGAATGGTTTTTAAAAAAATTATCGTTGCGCGTCTGTGGTTACTTTATATACAATAAATCTCATTCAGTTTACAACTATAGTTAGTTTTGCAGTTCAAGCTTATAATATGCACAGAAAGTAGGTGACCTGTGAAAATGATAAACATGCTCGTTTTTTCTCACAATAGGATAGAAACAATATACAAGATTAGATGGATTCTCATGAATAGTAAAACGGTATGGTTTGTCAGTAAAAACTCAAATGCAGGTCGTATATGACTTTCCATATAGACGCACATGCATTGTTCTCCATCTTTTTCTCAATGTTTTTCATCTATTCTTCAGTCCTATGTTACCGGGGTGGGGGAGGGGTCTTTTGGAGGATCTGAAACGATTTTTTGAAAACTTCATTTCTCTTCCTTCAGAGGGGGGGGGGGGGATAAAAAATCCGACCCAATTAGGTCTTGTCCCCTATAGTTAATACTGCAGGGTGGCCACTGAAAGACTGAAGGGTTTGAAAAAAGTCGTAACTTGTTAATTTTCAGTCTTTTTTATTTCCCTTTTTTTACAGGTCATAGAGCATCCCTTGAAGATTAAAATGGCGATGTATGATGTCCAGCAATGCGTAAAACTCATTGGGTTTTTCTATTCCAGTGAAAGATTAATTATTGGAACTCAGAGAAAATATCGGTGACATTTTAATGTCAGAGTATCTCCTAGCGATAACATGATTCGGAACCTAATCGCCTGGTATTATTATACATAATCACCAGGTATTATTATACCTAATCGCCCGGTATTTTCTTATTTCTAATAGCCCGGTATTTTCTTATTTCTAATAGCCCGGTATATTATTATTATACCTAATCGCCCGGTATATATTATTATGCCTAATCTCCCGGTATTATTATACCTAATCGCTCGGTATATATTGTTATACCTAATCGCCCGGTATATATTGTTATACCTAATCGCCCGGTATATATTATTATACCTAATCGCCCGGTATTATTATACCTAATCGCCCGGTATTTTCTTTGAGTTTCAATAATTGATCTTTCACTGGAGTAGAAAAACCCAATGAGTTTTACTCGTTGCTGGATATAATAAGTAGCCATTTTAATTACCAAAGGGATGTTCTATTACCTGTAAAAAAAGAAAATAAAAAAGATTGAAAACGAACAAGTTATGATATTTTTCAAACCCTTCAGCCTTTCAGTGGTCATCCTGTATAAATGCTCAAAGACTGAGTCCTGTGTCGCCGGAGTGGGGAGGATTCTGGAGGTCTGGAATGACTTTGACTTTTTGAAAAACGTTATATCTCCTGTTTCATAGAAAATCGAAAATCCGGATCCATTAGGTTCTATTCCCTAGTTGAAACTATAAATGAACAAAGATTCAGTCCTATATCCCGTGGGGGTAGGACCACTGGAGGGTCTGGAACGATATTTTGAAAGATTTCATTTTCGTCCCCTTCAAAGAGGAAAATCGAAAATTGGGCTCCATTAGCTTCTATTTTCCAGTTGATACTGTATGTGTGGAAGACCTAGGCCACTCAACTAACCCCAAGGTTTGAATCCGCTATTTGAGTGGCCGGTATACTGTAAGTGTACAAAACTCAATCCGTTGTCACCCGGGAATGGCGTCTGGAGGATCTGGAAATGCTGCTTTTTGAAAACTTGATTTTCTCTTCTTTCATAGGGATACATCGAAAATCCGGATCCGTTCGGTTCTGTTCTTTAATTGATACTACAGATGTGTAAATATATAGTCTCATGTCACCGGGGGGGGGGGGGAGGGCTGGAACGATTTCTTAAAAAATTTCATCTTCACCTCTTTTAGAAGGAGAAATCAAAAATCTAGCTCTATTAGGTTCTGTTCCGTAGCTGATACTATAGGAGTGCAAAGATTCTACATCACCGGGGAATTTCTGCAGAGTTTGCAAAGACAAAAAAACACGTTAAACAATTCTTATGCAGATTATATCCATGTTGCAGTCTTAAAATACACTCTGTTGAAAAAAAAAATGTACCCATAAAAATAAAAAAATAAATAAAATAAAACTACAGCAGCGAAAATCTTTATCGTTTGAGGAGATAGGCAAATGATTAGAACTTGAGAGTAAAAAAGTTTTATTTAGAAATGGTGGCAAAAAGAAGATGACATTAAATCCTCCCTGGTATCTGTAAAGTTCGGTTTAGCATAGAGTCAAAGTTGCTTATGTCCCTTTGCAGAAGATTCTGCCATAAATGTTGCAACTGGTAAGCTAATTTAATGGAATTATGAACACGTCTGCAATTGCTGTCTCAGTATGTCGTTGTCGTGTTCTTTTAGTGATAGATGTGGGGACTTAGATGGCCATGGGAGGGTATTAAATCCTCGAAGACAGTATTTAGAAAGTTGTGCAGTATGTGGTCAAGCGCTGTCTTGTTGGTGAATAGAACCCGGACGGCTTGATAGCATAGGCAGAACAATCGGCTGCAGAATATCGTTGACTTACAAGCGAGCCGCCTGAGTGGCTTGCAGCACAACTACAGGAGATCGGCTGTCCCACGAGATGGTTCCTCATATTGTTACACGACGTGTGATGACCGTGTGCCGCTCGACAACAAATGTGGGATTGGGACGCTGCTGGTCCTCTTCCACGCATATATGTGGCGGTCATCAGCACTGAAAGAGAAGCGGGATTCGTTGCTAAAGACAATGTGCCTCCAGTCGGACACAATTCAGGCTGACCGAGCGCGGCACTAATCCAGACGGCTCTGACTATGTTAAGGGGTCAGTGGTAGGTGCCTTAATGGATGTAGACATTTAATCTCACATTTTGCCAGTCGTCTCCGAATAGTATTCCTTGATACAGGATGCATGGAGGATGGCAAATGCCTTCGAATGATTGATAGCGGCCCATTGGAGTGGATGTGGTTCCTTTCCTGACTGCATGATCCTCTCGAGCAGTTGTTTGTCTGGGGCGTCCTGAGCCTCTGCAACGGGTACATGTTCCTTCTCTGATCCAATGTTGCTAACACCGAGCAAATATCATATCGCTCAGACCAAGATGGCGATTGATACGTCTGTTGAACTTGCCAGCTTCGCTTAGGCCTATGCGATCTCTGTAAATCCAACAATTGTTTGTAGCGCCGTCGAGTACTTCTCAAAGGCATATCTTTGTACATAATTTTCAGTATGAAGACAGAAAATCCAGTTCCAAATTGCCCTTGAGTGAGAACACTGGGCCTTTTAAAAGCTGCAGGACTCGTTGTTCTCATGCGCGTTCATCTTATAACATCATTGGCACTGACAGTTTGATCATTTGCATAACTTTTAAAAGTACATTTGCTTGCCGAGTTTTGCGGCAGTAGTTTCATTTCTTATGGGTACATATATTTTTGTGCAACAGAGTGTATTTTCTTTATAATTTTGGGGAAGCGTATTTCAAAATGTGTCTAGCTTGTCATAATTCCATTGGTATGTGGATCACCACACGTCTGGTATAGACGCTAAATAGACCGATCTCGTAAAGTGGAGTAAATTAAAATACATCTTATAAGAAACTAAAAATGAAGAGACAAATTTTAAACAGAAGGAAATAAACATTTATTTTAGCGATAACCATTATTAATATTTGATAAAGTCAACAATTCCACAATGAAAGATTAATAATTCCAGAACTCGTAATAACTCATTTAATTTTACAATCATGCAACAAAACCATTATAATTAACACACCCTGTCATTCCTACTTTACCTATAGGATAAAATGTCTCACATACAATATTTCAATTCATATACTGAAAATCTCCTTTATCAATATCTGCCTTACGTGTGACATACATTTCACACTTGCATAATTAAATTCAATAAAACCTTTTATCACTCCTTAAGCTAACCTCAATTAATAGAGAGAGAGAGAGAGAGAGAGAGAGAGAGAGCATACTGAACAATTGACCTTCGTGCAAAATACATGCAAAGAAATTGCCTACCTCGGACATTGCCCACGACCCGAACTTGTCAGCGGCTGGGAGCGGCCTTCTCCGATCGGCTCCGTGTCTTATCGTCGCGCTCTTGCGACCTCCTTCAGCACCGTCCAAAATTCCACTCCTCTTTCATTTTTCAAATTTTAAAAGTTTAAGTCTCTCTTCATCTCTCCCCTCTCTCTTAGGCCCCCAGACTCTCATTGGTTCCGTAAAATATATAACTCCGCCTTCCGGCAGTCTAACTGGCCGAAGCCCCCCTTGAAATATCAGATCATTGAGTATTGTCTTTTTGGTGCAGAAAGTTCTCACGGACATTTTCCCATGTCCATCTGGAAATTAATTGACCTCTCGGGTCAGGGAGTTCAACCCCTTTCGTCTGATATAGCACCAAGTGCTGACGTGAATACGAGAAGCACCCTTTTTCATTCTCGAACTACGTCCGGTCCAGCTGTGTCCAAGGGAACGTTATATAAATTGTCTCGCTGTATGAGGGACCATCTTCTTAGGTCCTGTTTCACCATCCAAAACGGCAATGTTACATTGTGATTGAAAATCACAATATAACATCCATTACTTAACTTAAACAACTCGAGAACAGTTCATGGAGATAATAGGAATGGTCTGTTTCATTGACTCATCAAAAGTTAGCAAAAAACGTATTTAATTATTGCATTAAATATATTTAATCTTTTATTTCAGATTTTGTGTCATTTTTGCGGGCCATTTCGCTGGATATTTTCGAATCCTAATAATATCCGAATTAGCATCAGGGCAGCCATAAGTGACTTATCTGCCAAATTCTGTTTAATTTCGTCGCATAGTTTTTGAGCTAAAGTGGATGCATACACTCCACATACACACAGACGGATACACACACAAGACGTCTCGCTAAAAGTAGTGAATTCATGTTCTAGAGTGCACCAAACTTGTAGAATTGTCGATAAATCGAGTTCTAATTTTCGACCCTGTTCCATTACTTTTCTTATATAATACCACGTAACAATAACACCAAAGAACTGATGAGGACAGACTATCAGATACAATAAAATCGGTTGTGAAATGTTATTTAAAAGTATCGCAATTTTCATATTAAGAGAACTATAAATATGCGCCACTTTCATGCTTAAATTTAAAGCGGTTCAAAACTAATGCGTGCAGGTGTGTGCTTAAGTGTATAGGTATCACACTGAGTGACCATTATTCATTTCGCATTTGCGAAGCGTGGGTTGGAATGGCTATTTCTTTCATAATGTGAGAAAGTAAAAATCCCTAGAAGGGAAAAAGAAAGGAAGTATCCGTGTAATCCCTCAAGGAAATTAAGTGAGTAGCTTGCTTGTATTCTGTTTCTTAATTCTAAATTTGATGATCCTCGAGAAAGAAACGTAAGAGTTTTAATGCTTTTCTAGTAGTTTTCATTTTCCGTCTAAATTTATGTTTCTCGATACTTGTCTATTTCTATCATTCGATAATAAATTTCCGTATTTTTGTTATTTATTAGGAATGTCCATTATTGCAGGAAGTTCTTATTTTGAGTAACGCTTCATTTATCGTAATGATCTTACTCTGTTCTCGGGAAGCAAATTTCCTGAGAGGCAAAAATTTATATATTTCCTTAATACAATATTGCTAACAATACATTTATAGAGAAGACTTTCATGTGGTAACCAGTATTTTTTCCAGGTATAGATTCGGAGATGATTATTCGCGCCCCCCCCCCTAGAGACATTTTATGTTAACGTAGTTTTTATTTATGTGACAGCATTTAGATATATTTATGTAGGGCAAATAGAAAATTTGTCCTCCCCCATCAAAGTTTCATTCAACCCCCGGCCAAGAAGTCTTAAAAGGAACACTGGTCATGATAAATAGTGACCACACTTCATTTTTGATGTAACTATTGAGAAATTTTATTCTTATTTTCACACTTATTTAGTACAGTCTTACGAATTTTTGAAATAATAATCGGAAGTGACATTTCCAGAACCGGAAGAACAAATCCTTAATAACCCTGGAATTTGATGCTGAATTTATCTATGACCCGTTCTGAGAAATATATGCTTCAATAAATTATTTTGAACCGGAAATGGAAATTCTTAGTGAGGCCACAAACCTACTCCAGAATGTGATGCTAAATCCATATCATTCATCATCTGAGCTCTATCTATAGCCGATACTGTGAAACAAACGATGCAAGAGAAAAATAAATTTTCAAATCTGAACTGATAGCTCCAGAAATGTGAAGTGGTAGTGTCCCCTATTCCCTCCAAAATTTGATGCTAAATCCAAGT
This sequence comes from Amaurobius ferox, assembly GCA_951213105.1. Taxonomy (NCBI): domain Eukaryota; kingdom Metazoa; phylum Arthropoda; class Arachnida; order Araneae; family Amaurobiidae; genus Amaurobius; species Amaurobius ferox. Next base: position 10,014,300 of record OX578138.1, on the reverse strand, counting down.
TTCACGGACATTAGGATAATCAGATAAAGAAAAACAGTATTTACCAACCGAAAGGCTAAGTGTGCTTCAGATGTACATGCCGTAGAATTACGTTGATACAAGTGCGCCCTCTTCCACATGTCTCAATTTAAAATTCTAAAATATTCGGTGAAACAACCGTCGTCCTAAACATCTAAAAAACAATTGAAAAACAATGTGGTACCGTGATAGAGGAAACAATACCGGTACCGTGATAGAGGAAACCAAATTTTGCCCTCTAAGGAAAGCATTTTGTATAATTTGTTACTTTTAACCGAAAATTCTGAGTATGTTTGAGCCCCCTAAATACTTCGCTATTTTCCGTCGCATTTAAAAGGACGGCTCGACGGAGTTCAATGTGTTTTTTATTTAGCAGAGAAAACCCAGTATACGCCCCTTACACTTTTCACGATTTTCGATCACATTTGAGGAGACGGAATTCTACTTGTTTCTTAGCAGAAAACTTCCAGCATGTACCCCCTACATTCCGTGATTATCTGTCGTATTTCAGGAGGCGCGTCAACGAACTTCTACAATAGCTTCATTTATATTTCCAGAAATTGATTTTGTATCGCCAATTATCTCCGTGAGTCAACTACCTATCACGGAATAACACCAGTTTAAATCTTATCATGGCATGACTAGAGTTTCCTCTACTAAAAATATTTTCAACTTCAAAATATTGCTCCTATTTCAAGTTTAAACGATACAGAGTTTCAACGTTAAAGACAATGGCAAAATCTATATCTAGACATGATTCCTAACGGCATGCCGATATCTTTAAATCATTACGAGGGTAATCAGAAGACCCGACAAAGCCTCTTGGGATGAGGAAGCAGGTAGCCGGCCACTCAAAACTGACAACCGCACTCAAAGAGATGTGCATCAGTCTGACAGATGTAGGTCCAGGACGTGAACAAAGGAGAGACCTCGTCCGTGACTGGAGTTGAAAGGAAAATGGTTTTGCGAAAGCGAATCTGGAGGAAGGCAATGTCAGAGAGCATTTATCTTTGGTAAAGAAGATAAATTTAAAAAATCTTAGAAGATAAATAGATACAATATAATATACTATATTTATGATTTTGTCCGTTTTTAAAGTTAAATTTTTCCCTGTAGCTGAGTGGTTAGACGTGCAATTACTGTTTTCTTTGAGGTACATGTTGTAGTTAAAATGGGGTTAATGGTAAGACAATTCTTTCCTTGCCATGTGTTGTTAGTTGCGGTTATTCATGTAAGGAATCAAACATTCAAATTATGCGAATAAAAAAAGAATAAGCAAAAGTTGTAAAAAAATATTGAACAAAGCCCTATTCTAAATATAAATTAAGTGTGGCTTCTACTCGACTTTCTCATACCAGAATCCATTTTTAAGTAGTTTGTGGATTTTGTCTTTTTTGTAAATTTTACAAGAAAAAATTTGAAAAATCTTTATCGCTGGTGCAACTGCTCACAATTCTATCATGTTACTCATCATTTTAAAGGCTTTAAAAATTTTTCAATTTATACCCAGTTTGACAATGTTCCTTCCGAGTTAGTAATTTGTTCCCCAGAAGGGGAAAGGAAGGGGGGCAATTAACGTTACGAGCACAATTGTATTACGGCCATATTTTACTTAAATAATTAAAACTATTAATTTTCTGATAATTGAGCCATAAATAACCCCTTATGCATGATTATGTCAAATTTTGTCGTATGCTGCCATATTAAGGCTATGTAAAATTTCGAAGTTTCACTCGAATTTAAGAAAATTCTATCAAATTCTAGATTTCTCAGTAACGAAACCGAATATAAAGCATTAAGATCGATGTTTAGTTATGTAGGAGGGACTAACCAGAACTCCATGTTTAAAATAAAAAAGAAATGAAGCCTTTAGACTACATAAAATATAGAAGACTTCAAAAGTTTATACTGAGGTTGAAGCTACTAATTTTTAATGCAGCAGCAAAATCTTAACTATTGTACTCGTATGATTGATAAATTTGGAAATCAGGAAATGCCAAGATAAGCATGTTGTGAATACATTTCTAAAAAATAAAATAAAGAATATGGGCTTGAATTAAACACAATTTGAGAATGCTTGGCACAGAACATCCTAGAGTGGCATTGACATGGGCCCAGGGGTGGATTATGATTTTTCAAGTCGTTAGGCTACGAACATTGCGAGGCCTCCACAGACGTACAGTGAGGCTCTTGTGATGCTCCCTGGACTACAGGTACTGTCAAAAACCCTGACCACTCGATTCGCCCTAGGGCATGAGCAGCAAATTGATCTAATGCATCTAACGTTGTTTTAACTACCGATATAGATTTTATCCCAGTTTCAGCTTTAAGACACCGAAGCATTACTGACCAACGTTAAGTTGATCCATAAAAGGAATTGTAACGTTTTTGTAAAAGACCAAAAATTGAATCTGCTTCAATGTAGTTTCCTACACCAGAGTACTTATACTTTGATTCAGTATTGATAAAGGAAAAAAAAAATGTTTTTTCACTTAAGTTCCTTGGGCCATCCATCTGGCGGAGGCTCCTGAAGCCCATTGGTTTTATCCAGCTTTGCATGGGCTCCTGATGGAAGAGATCGGGAGGTAGATTGATATTAACATACAGGAGAATGGTCGAGGTTGAGCGTAATAGTGCTGTAGGGCAGAACTGGAGTCAGACTAGGACTTAAGGGAACGCAGGACAGGACTGAAATGATACTATCTCGTAGTTCAGCTTGTCAAAGACATGAAATATGTATAAGAAATGAATATTCAACATAAATAAAAAAGAAAGATCAATCATGCATAAAGCATTGATTATGAAACGCTTTCCAACTGCAATGCAATTTTATTTAAACATCTCTAAAATGCGATACATTCAGCGGTGATATTTTTAAAATGATCGCAATACTACAATGATTTACAATATTTGAAAACTTAAAACTACCTCGGAAAAAAGATGAACTTTATTCAAATGATGTCATTGAAACATAAATCGCTTGGATCTCTATGAAAAAGCGGTAAATATTTCATTCATACACTTTTTTCCATTCCTTTCATTCATCACGATACTACAATATTTATTTCACTTAAAAATTTAAAACCCTGGAGGTAAAAGTGATTTAACTCTATGGTTGAAACTTAATCGAAAAAGCATGCTGTAAAATCGTCTGCATGTGATTACATTCTCCATTAGCGAAAATTAGGCTTCGTTGTAGAAATAATCAAAGTTGGATGATCATTTAAACTTAAATATATTCTAATTGCGTTGTTTCAGAATATAGATGCACAGAAATTAAGCAAAAATAAAGCAGTTTTAGGACGGATGCAACACTAAATATAAATGAAAAATAACTTTAAAAATCCCGATTTTGACACAAGATGCATGGCATTGATCGCTTAAACTCAAATACACTCATAGTCATAAAAATTTGCGCACCAAGATGTAATTGTGGGATCGTAACGAAACTTGGCATGAAGGTACGTGCCAGGCAGATATGCAAGTGATTAGAAATACAGCGTGATTGCGTATTGCCACCAGAGGATGTTGAACTTAGTTCTTCCTGGCGCAGAAAAAAGGTAGGCAGAGGCATTTTGCCTGTACTTAATCTGTTGCAGAGGGACGCTTTTTCATTAAGGATGCCGTTACGCTGCCATCGAAAACAATATGATCAGCTGTCAGAGTTTGAGAGGGCAAGAATCATCTGGATGATGGAAGCCAGGTGATCAGCTCAGATAATAACCGGCCACCTAGGCCGTTCTGACTTTACTGTGAGGAGGTGTTGGGACCAGTGGACGAGAGAGAGGTCGCATACACGGCGGCCAGGCTCAGGACGCCTTCGGCAGACCAATAGCCGAGAAGACCGTCACATCACCTGACACGTACGCACAGCGCCAACTTATCATTGTCCGCCATCCGGACACAGGCAGCATCTTCACTACAGGCCCCTGTGTTTGTCCGTACCATCGCGAGGTGCCTGGCTGAAGGACATTTGGTATAGCGGCGCTCATTACGTGTGCTGACAATGACACCTACCCACTGTCGCCTCCGTTTGGGGTGGTGTCGCGCTCGACGGGATTGGACCGCAACCGAATGGAACCTGGCCGTCTTCAGCGACGAATCGAGAGGTTCAATTTGGGCAGTGATGACAACCGTGTACGTGTGTAGAGTCCCCGTGGTGAACGCCTCAATCCTGCCTTCGCTTTACAGTGGCACACCGCTCCCATAGCTGGTGTGATGGTAAGGGGTGCCGTCGCATACGACACCCGGTCACCTCTAATATTGATCCACGGAACCATGACAACCCAGCGGCACGTTAGTTGTTGTTGAGACCCAGACCGTCCGACCTACCAGAAAGGTGTAAGGTAACCGTTTGGACGGCCGGGAAGTGTCACCCAATTTAGACCGGAACCCAGTGGGGGAGGCATTCACAGGGACCGTACCCTCTTTCCCTTACCACCCACCTCTCGGAAGGACTTACGGACCCACATGTTTAACGTGATCGTACTCCGCATAAGCACGGCGGCAGTTGTGGCAGCGTGCAAATCCAGCACGCAAACCACCGGGCTACCGCGCCCAGCGGCACGTTAGTGACATCCTTCAGCCACATGTGTTGCCACTCATGGCAGGACTCCCAGGAGGCATTTTTCAACAGAACAATGCTCGGCCACATACAGCAAGGGTGTCACAGGAATGCCTCCGCCACATTACCATCCTTCCCTAGCCTGCCCGATCCCCACCCAGCATTGTCACCGATAGATCATGTCTGGGATCACTTGGGACGGTAATTTGGACAGTCTACGAGTTTGGTCGAACAAGAGGCGCGCTTGCAACAACTGTGGAAGGAGATGACGCAGGGCACCATACGGGACCTGTATACCTCAATGCCAGCCCGTATCGCATCGTGTATTCACGCTAGAGGTGGCCCAATAGGGTACTAGAATATCCATTCATTTGTAGTTTTTCTTGTAATAAATGATCCTTTTGCTTTTATTTTGTAATCACTTACTTATATCAACGTTGCACTCATATATATAAAATTTAGTTCGATTCTGACAACTCTTCCTTGGTGCGCAAATTTTTATGGCAATGAGTGTATATTGTGATTGCGTTATTTCAGAATATAGATGCACAGAAATTAAGTAAAAATAAAGCGGTTTGAGGATGGATACAACACTAAATATAAATTAGAAAGAACTTTAGAAATCACAATTTTGACGCAAGACGGATGCCATATTTTATTTTGAAGTGGGTCACGTGATGTCTTCATATGATATGGGTGTCATTATTATTTTAATTTTTATTTAAAAAATTACCGAATATATTTTGCTGAAATTTTTTTTATATTTTTTATGGAATAATTTGAATATCTCCTAAAACTTTCGAAGCAATTTGTGAATTTTAAATTTGCTAGAAAAATGTTTGAAAATGAGGCCCCATAGGGTTCAGTGTATTTCATTTTTTCAACCCGGGATCAATCCAAAACTAATTGGGTGATATTATTCATTTATGTTCCCATACGTCCCATAGACCGTCTGAACAACATACTAAAATTTCATTTTGATTAAGTCATTTTTAGTGCAGTTATCGTGCTAACGGACAGACAGAATGAACAAAGTCATAAACACTTTTTAACTATGTTTAAAGTGTTAAAAAATTAATTTTTCTAGAATCATATGTACGTTGATAAATTCAATTCGACGATTTTTCCCTGGATTGCTGATTCGTGCGGCTGGGGATGCACTCCAAATTGAAATCAGACTTGGTATAGTGTGCAATATTATTTGCAGCCATATTTGTGGAAAAAATTCGCGATTTTTTAATAACAGTAACTCGTCAAATAATATTGCAGATAATTATATCGAGTTTTTTGCATTTGGGCTAGTTGCAGTACAACGCAACTTTACTAATAAACCTTTTTTTTTATACGGACCCCCTTTAAACATTTCGAACCCCCATTTATGAGAAAATAGTCCTCCACCACCTCCGAAAAAATTATATGAAAGAATTCCTCATTTAATTGTAGCAAACTATCAAATTGGAAGTGTGCATCTAAAATCAATTGCTAAACTACGAAAAGACCAGGTCCAGTATGCTGAAATAACCTGCATAATCCTCATTAAAGCATTATTTTAATAGCTTTTATTTGCATCTTCTGTTTCCTTTTGATTATCCCGATTTAAAAGAAGGAAGATATTACCTCTTATTTTGTAACAGGAAGATACAATGCCATTAAACGTCGGTTTAAGAAATCAGATCAGGTCAAGTTTTATTAAAGGAAAATTTGAATACCAAATGGCGTAGCTATTTGACGTAAGGGTGATGAACAGTTGATGGCAATGGAAATTTGGTAATGAAAATCCAAGCCGCACTACCTCTTTATGTAAAGCCTGTGGATGAAATCTGATTTGGGTTATACATGGCATGTTTAATAATCACGTGAAATATCCTTTAAGATTTACTGGCATAAAGTTACTAGCATATCGTGAAATTCTTAATACTATATCAATAATACTAAATATGGTAAAAATATACTAAACAATAATGTCCATTTTTTTTTCATTAAAAGTGCTTACAGAGAATTCAGTTATTTGGTAATAATAAAGATGTCTTATTTTTCAAAGATTTTCTTCATTTAAAATCAAAAACAGGCACTACCTAAAAAATGACACAGGCCATATCATTCTTTTTGTATAGTTCTGCAGGTCATATCATTCGTTTTGTATGATTCTGTAGGTCATATCATTCGTTTTGTATGGTTCTGTAGGTCATATGATACATTTCTAAGTAAAAAATTCCATATTACATGGTTATTTTTGCTATAAATCTTTGTTAAATAATAAACCGTTATTTATAGATGAGATTCGTTGGAGCTGGATTGTACGACTCATAAAGTTATAGAAAGAGTGTTGTTGTTGTTGAGACCCAGACCATCCGACCTACCAGAAAAGTGTAAGGTAAGTATTTGGACGACCAGGAATTGCCACCTAATTTAGACCGGAACCCGGTGGGGGAAGCATCCACAGGGACCGTACTCTCCTTACCCTACCACCAACCTCTCGGAAAGACTTACGGATCCACATGTTTAACGTGATCGTACTCCGCGTGAACACGGCGGCAGTTTTGGCAGTGGCGGGAATCGAACCCGGGCCTACCGAGTGCAATTTCCGCGCGTTAACCACTGGGCTACCGCGCCCTTATAGAGAGAGTGTGTCCCTTTTCTTCCGTGGTATGACCAGTCATTGAAACTCGAAATAAAAAGTTTGAGGCATTAAACATGACAAAATGGTTGTAAGGGGGTTTAAAGGAGCTTTAAACTGTTAGCGGTTATGTTAGCGGATTGTATAGTATGTGTGTTTGGGTAGGGAGTATTATAATAAATAATGATATTGAATGGGATCCGTGTATAGATTGTAGGAAATATTTTGCAACTTTATGAATAGCGGATCTGAGATTATCCTTTGTAAGTTTATCCCATCGTATAACGGGCTTATACTTCTTGTATAAAATATTTATCTTCGTATCAATTTTATACGTAATTATATTTTTATAACTTTCTTTTATTTTCGAAACCAAATGCTTGAAATACTGTATATTTTTTTTTCTGACCCGTTTAATAATCGATTTGCAAAATTTGTTGTGATGTAGCTCTTCACGTAGAAATAAAATAAATTTCTAATAGCTTGAGAATTGCTCAGTTTAATATGTCGCATTATATTTCTCTTCAGTTTAATGCGGCTTGAAATACTTCTTATCTGTTTCGCAAATGTTTCTAATCGGCTCAAGGTCTATCAAAATATTTGTCATCAATTTAATATGTCACATTGTATAGTGCAGTAAATGCAGTCATAAGAGTAATATGTTACAAAATATTCCTGTTTAATTTAATGTGTCTCAAAATATTTATATCCGGTTTAATATGTCCCGAAATACTTTTCTTTAATTTAATGTTAGTGTTACAAAATATCACTCTTCAATTGGACGCGTCGCAAAATATTTCTCAGCATTTAATGTTTCGCAAAATATGTCTCAACAGTTTAATTTATCACATAATATATCTCATCAGTCATAAGCTTAATGTGCCACAAAATATTTCTCGTAAACATAATGTTTTCTTAAAAATAATGTCACAAAACATTTCTCTTCAGTTTCATATGCTACAAAATATTTTTCTTCAACTCGATGCGTCGCAGAGTATTTCTCATCAGTTTAATGTTACGCAAAATATTTCTCTTCTGCTTAATGTGTCTCAAAATAGTTCTCGTTATAAACAGATCTTTAAAATAATTATTCAGTTTAATTTCAGCATACAGAACTTACAATACACATCCTGTAATATGCGGCATTAGGTAATATGTCTGATGTCGTATACTACCTGCTGCCGAATATTTTATCCTATGACAGTAAAATGTAATAACTAAGTAATGTAAAATGTAATAACTACAGTAAGTAATTCATCACAGGCATATGAGAAGATACAAGTACATTGGTTATTTTATATCCAACCAAACATCAAATTAAATGTGCATATTACATACTGGCGATCGAAGAAAATAAATTTATCCAAAGTGGAGTATAAAATGGAAATATTACAAGAAAATCAAATATAAATATACACTATAAATATAATAATATACATATAACATAATAATATACATGTAATATAATAATATAAAAATAATATAATAATATACATATAATAATATACATATATAGATATTACAGAAAATCAAATATAAATATACACTGATGCTCTGAATGATCATTTTGACATTCTTCTTGACGAAACTTTTCTTTTAACGCGTTATAATTACCCCCGTAACATTCTGCTTTATAGATCTTTGTTTACTTATCTCTATCGAGACTCTCCATTTGTAATTTTGATCCTGTTCAGAAACCTAATTTGCCTGGCGGCTTATCCTGGATTGCATAAAGGGGAAACCATTATCTAATTACTTGAACATTTAAAGTTTTACTAATTTTTTATATTGTATTTTTATATTTATATTTGATTTTATTATAATATGCCCATTTTATGCTTCTTCATTTTGCATGAATTTATCTTTGTGGATAGGTTATTTGTAATATTCAAATTTATTTTGCCTGTTGTCTGAATGTAAAACCACCAATGTAATTATATCTTGTCATACGCCTCTGATGTATAGGGATTTTACGTTCGAAGCGCTCAGGAAAATATATATATTGTAAGTCTTTATACTGAAATAAAGCTTTTTTTATTTTTTTAAAGATCTATTTATATTATAATTTCGGACGTGTAGCTTTTCGTGTCATATTTCTCTTTAGATATGTCATATTTCTTTTTTGTGTCGCCAGTAGTTTTTTGAGGCTCTATGAGAGCTTTTTGAAAAGCCCCAGTTGAATAACAAATGCACTGAAACGTTTTTCATCCAAAATTTGATAATCCAATTTATGTTAGCTTTGAGGATTCAAAAATAAATTTGCATGCGTCACGCCAATCTTTTAAATTTAGGTTCTAGCATGGATTGTTTCGAAAAGAAGTGGAGGTGTAGGGGACAATAAATGGCGTAAAACATTCGAAACAATGAGATCTAAGATCAACCTCTGACAGTCATAGCATGGAAGTTGCAAAATCTGAGAAATGCACTCCTTATATTAATTACTATGAAGCTGTTCAAATATGTACTACTTTATTGTAAGAAATTACATATGTTTGAAATGGTTGATTTTTAATTTGGGGAAGTTTACAGAGTCCAGTTCTATGGTAAAAGCCTGCAATTCCGTCCCATTAGTTAAATTGGGATGCTCTCCCAATTGATTCTCGTCCCTTCCCCAGTCGGCTGACTAGTACGAAGATCCGGGGTTAGAGTCGCTGCTAGGGCATCAAGTGCCTTTATAATGGCGCTCGAGCCAACGAGCTTATATACAGAGACACTCGCATTTTGGTAATATTTTCTTAATTCTTCTTTGGTAATATCTTCTTATAAGTCATCTTTCGCGGCCAATTCGTTCGTAGTCAATTTAATTGTTATTGTGAAAATTGAAATCAAAATATATGAAATTTAAACAAGATATACGAAATAACATTGAAATATCAACAGATCCAGTCAACAGCATATAGCAAGATTGTAGAGTTGAGGTGGTAATGCTTATAGTTGACTGATTGTGACGTCACGTCAAGGAAGAGCATTAACTTATGACTCCGGCGTCAGTAGTGCCTCCATGTATGTTAGCTCCTTGGTTCGAACAAATTAACTTATCAGGTTATTGCTATGATGTTAGAGGTCTGAAAGGACCCAAGTGTGAGACCAAATAGGAAATTTTGAATTCTTCAAGCAAACTGTGCAAAGGACTCAGACGAGTGGCACCAATGTTGACAGTTTTGCTTGGAGAGATTTACGACCCATAAATTCAGAATTTGCGATGACTGTATCAGACGGAAAAATCATGACGGCGAGACATGGATGTAAACGATGCTTCCGCGCAAGACTCGACCAAGCTTTATCGAAAGGGAAGGGGGTGTTGAGAGTCGATTTCAAATAAGGAGGCTAATGGCCACGCAGGAAGCTGTCCTGGAAGATAAATAAAGCACTAGGTAGCCAACTTGAGGTAAAAATAACAGAAGGTGGTCAGTTGAATTGCAAAGTTGCACGTCAATCTGACATTAGAGGGAGAAGAATGCAGAGTTCACTTCGATGACAATAGCTTGCAATACCGCCCTAGTTTCTTAATTGGGAAAATGTCTGCTGGTCATTACAAAGATCCATGGTTCGTGGAACAGCCAATTTTTTCACAAGCTAACCATTTCACTGCGCGTTCGAGTTTCCAACAATGAAAATTCAATTATAGTCAGTGAGTGAAAAATAATGTTGAGCACCTTGGATAAAATAATATTTTGAATGATTTTTATTTATGGTATAAAAAATTCAGCGATTTATATAAACGTATTTACAACTGTATTTAAATAAAACATTTGCAGGTTCTTGACTCAATGTATAATTCGGTATTGATAATAGTGATGGTTTTTAACACTTTCCAAATAGTTGAAAAGTGTTTATGACTTTGGTCATTCTGTCTGTCTGTCAGTCCGTTCGCACGTAACTGCCGTAAAAGTGGCCTTATCGAAAATACATTTTAGTATGTTGTTGATACGACCTGTGGGATATCTGGGAATGAACATGAATAATATCACCCAATTAGTGTCGGATTTAACCCGGGTTGAATAAATGAAATACAATAAACCCTATGGGTACTTCATTTTTCGAACATTTTTTAAACGAAGTTAAAATTCACAAATTGCTTCGAAAAATTTAGAAAATCTTCAAATAATCACATAAAATGTTTAAAAAAATTACAGCAAAATATGTTGGGTAGATTTTTTAATAAAAATTAAAAAAATATTTACATCCATGATATATATGAAGGAATCACGTGATTCATTGCAAAATAAAATATGGCCTCCATTTCCTCTGTAACTGTATATGTTTAAAAATCATTCAAATTTATATTTAGTGTTGCATCCGTCATAAAACCGCTTTATTTTTGCATATTATCTGTGCATCTAAATTCTGTGTCAGCGCAATTACAATATTTTTTATTTTAAATGATCACTAAACTTATTCCTACCACAAAGCCTAAATTTAATGCTATAATATAGCGTGCAGAATGTAAACAAATCAAGCGATTGTTAAGTGAGTTGTATAAGAATTGCAGAATTTTTTTCACACGAAATTATTTATCTCTGGAGTCTGGAATACAAGTGATATGAATAAAATATTCATTGATTTTACATAGAGAGGCAGCCGATTTATATTTCTATGATGTCATTTGAATAAAATTAATTTTGTAGCATTGTCTCTTTCGATGAAGTTTCAAGTTTTCAAGTATAATAAATTATTGTACTGTGATAATTTAAAAAATATCAGTGCTGAATGCATCCCATTTTAGAGATGTTTAAATAAATTGCATTTCAGTTGGAAGTGTTTCATAGTCAATGCTTTATGCATGATTGATCTTTCTTGTTCTAATTAACCTTCCTCTATGTAATACTGGAATTTCTCATTTAATGCGTCGTAAAATAAATATTTATCTTAATTTAAATGTATGAAAAGTCGAAAAAACAAAACAAAACTTGTGGTTCAAGGAAACAAGCATGAAGATGAACTTTATTAACAGCTAATCTATGGTATTGTTTGGGAAACAAATGTACGAAAATACCACAGTAGTGTGATCTACTTTAACTAACAAAAATACGTAACTGTTTGTTTGGGGCCAATCAACTGTAACTTACACAATGGTAAATAGCTATTCTCTTATTTCCATGCTGCGTTTAAATGGCTTGGTCATCAATACCCTTAATGGATCTTTTTTTGAAAGTCAGCCAAAATAGAACAAGTCTAATTTTTTTTATTACGACTCAGAAAAGAAAGCCATGTTTCTTCGTTAAACTAAATTGGGACTTTCTTTGAACAAAAGTCGTCATTCTGGGTAGAACTTTTCTGTACTTAGAATGGTGATTATTAAGAGTATAAATCTTTTTATATAATAAACGAAGATGTCTCTGTGTATATCTGTGTCGTCTGTAGCAGAAAATCGAAGCTTCAGATAGCTGCGAAGTTCGAGGTAACTCAAGGCCTCGGATAATACGGCTGGCGACATTTCTTTAAAAATTCGAATTAGTTAAAAAAACAATTGAATTTATATAGTATAAAATAACATTGTTCGCCATTTTGTTAAATTAAATATATTCTTCCTTTGCCGCTGCGGATGATACCTCGAGAGTTATTTTGCGTAAATCGCAGTCGTGGCTCGAACCGCATATTTTCATACTGGCATGCTTCGTTTTTATATTAAGTTAGCCTTTTCTTTGTTATTTTTATCCTCCAAGCTAGCCTCCTGCAAGGTCGTTAAACTTCCGATTTAAAATCAACCTTTAATTCCACAGAGTTCACTGAATCCGTGCTAGTCGTATTAGTGTCACGTTCAAACTCTCTACATCATTGTATTAACTTGCAAGGTTAATTCTTTCTGGACGCCATTGTAAAGAAAGTTGCTGCGCCATACGGGATTCGAACAGCGGATCTTCGTGCTGGCTAGCCGACGATCTCCTCCCAATGGAGCAACTGGGATGGAATTGCAAGCTCTATCGTTGAAGCGGACACTTGCATTTTCTTTTCTTTAACGTCAGATTGACGTGCGTTTGACAATCTGGTCGATTACCTCCTGCTATTTTTAATTCAAGTTTAACCTCCTGATGCTATTTTTATCCTACAGGTTAGTTCTCTGTATGGTCGTTGGCCTCCTCATTTGAAATCAGCTCTCAAAATCCTAGAATCCACTGAATCCGTGCTAGTCGTACTAGAATCCCTTCCAGATACCCAACATCATTGTACTAGCCTGCAAGGCTCATTTGTTCGGGCGCCATTGTAAAATTCTATGCTATCCTTGCCGGGGCGGATCTTCGAACTGTCAGTCGACGCTCTCCCAATTGAGTGTCGGCTGACAGTAAGAGTTCGCGGAATTGCGAACTCTTATTGTGGAAGTGGACCTTGCACATGTTCGTCAGAACTCAACTAGGTCTATGAGTTTATTTGCCGAAAGGAGTTTTTGACACTAACATGGAATGTTGCTGTGCCATTAATTACTGTTATATATTCTGCTTTCTTTACGATCTTGATATTTTGCATCCGTTTGCTAGTGCTTTTAAAAATTATTTGTTGTAAATATATTATATTTAATTGTGTAAGCTGTTACTGGGATTTTGTCCATTATTTTGCATTCTGTGAAGTAAATAAATAAAAAATATATAAAAACTACACCCAATTTCATAAAATCTGGATGGCTCAAAGTTTCCCTTTCCCCAGCTTTTGGGCAATCAATGGACGAATGAACCTTTAAATTTTGACCCAGTTGGTGTGAAACCACAGAAGAGACCGCTTTGGTGGACACGATAATTTCCTGAGTAAAACGGTGTGCTCGCTTTACTTAAAGACTGAACGGCGCCAACGAGCGTGACGAGGAAGATGATACGTTACATATTTTTAATGAGTTTAACAAACACAGAGCATTCGAGTGGTTGTTCGTCCGAAGAGGTGCGTTGGAAAAACGAGTTTTTTAAAACTTTCTCAGCTGCATGAAGAATTTCCGAGCAGTAGGCCTCAGTGAAAGTTTTTAACAAGTTCGAGACGGTGTCGGTCCCGGCGTCGGGCCCTGAGGACCGTCACTGAATTTTCCGTTTAGCTGTCGACGTATTCTGTGGACCGACAGTATCGAATCTGATAAATAACCTTAATTTATAAAACGTCAAACGTACACTTACAAGATTGTAATTTATACAACATAAAAATACACTTACGTTTCTACAGTGTATTTTATTGAAATATTCTAAACATAAAGTGAAATAGAATATTTATTGAACTGATCGTGTTTTCTTATGTTTGTATTCTGTACGGTCAAACATCCAATGAATGCTCTCTTCCCGCTGAAGGGAAGTATATCTAAATCGGCTCCGTCTCGAACGTCTTAACATCCTCAGAATATAATCCCAAAATTTCCCGGTTTTATAAAAATATTGTGTTATGCGCATTGGTTCTCAATAGGTGGTCCTCAACAAATTGCTTGGCGTGAAGAGTGTCGGCGTGTCCCGCGCGGTAAAAAATTAAACTGAAAAAAGTATTTTTTTATTTTCCCTTGTGGATTTTATATAATGTTTATCACTATTTATAATATAAAAGAGGAACTAATACATATAACTTGTTTCTAAAATTTGTTCTATTCTTTTGCCGTGATGAAAGTTTAATTTTTATATTACCCTTATTAAGTTTGTTTAACACAAAAATAATGTTTATGTGAGTATTCAGTGTGATATGTCACTTAAATTTAACAAATTAAATATTCACGCTCTCTTATCATCTGTTTTTATAAAATAAATAAACGAACAATAAATAAATAAACAATCGGCAGTGGTTCCAGTCTGATGGGACCAAAATGGTTTTGAGTGAATAGCATTATATAAGTCCATTAATTTTTGAGTGAGAGTGGATACATACATTGCACAGACAGACAGATACAAAGACAGACATACACATAGACAGACAGATAGACAGACCAATTAAACTGTTGGATGCACCTGAAAATGTTGAACATGTAACGCTTGGGAAGAATTTAAAAAAGTCGTTTTCCGTTTGCATATTACTTTCCTTATATACATAATGTATTAGGAAAGTATTCTGACGGGATCGAAAATTCGAATTCGAGTCTTCGACGGGAGAGCACGTTTCAAGCATCCCTGATCACGATTCAAACATTTTTGAAGTGATGTCTGTGTGTGTGTGTCTCTCTCTCTCTGTGTGTGTGTGTGTGTGTGTGTGTGTCAGTGAGTCTGTGGAGACAATAACTGACGAACAAATGGACAGATTCGAACAAAATTTGGTACAAAAATCACAATCCGTAAACAGTGGAAGCCTATTGTTTTTATACGCAATCGAATGTTCAGAAACCCTCTAAATTTTCGAGTGAAATTTTGAAAAAATCGTCAAAAAATCAAAATCGCTAATAAAGTTACGCAAATAGACATGTCTTATGTAATTTTTCATTAGAAAACGATTGGCATAAATTTTAAAACGCTAACATGAACCGTACTCGAGATATTGTACATTTTAAAAAAGATTATCAAAAACATATATAAAATTAAAAAAAAAATTTCCTATTGAGAAACATGTTTACTTTTCATATGTAATACCATGCGATCAATTGGGTGACATCATTCTCGTGGATCTAGCTCGTTCCATTCATGTAAAAAGATACTATGAGTAATACTTTTGTATTTGAACGCTAATAGTCATTTATCTGCTATAAGAATAACTTATTTCTCCTTCCACAACGCTTAGCGAGATTTTGGCGACGAATTTGGCGAAGTGTCGCCAACTTGGTGACATTTTTAATTGTTGCCAAATTAACAAAAATCTCGCCAAATGGATAAAAATGACGCTAAATCAATGAAAATGACGACTCATTGAAGGAAATTCAATATCTTGGAAAGAATATAAGTATCTACTATAAGAATAACATTTTTTAACTGTAAAAGTAGTAAATTCATTGCATTATATAAGGAAAGTCATGTGTTGCTCACATCAGATTTTTTAAATATTTTAAAATATTAAAATATCAGAAATACAACCACTATATTTAAAAAACTAAGGACCTAATCCAAAATCTAAATATATATCAGGTATATATAATACAAGTAAAATAAAAATTCTTCAATTACATATATATATATATATATATGTAATTGAAGTGTACCCTGACTTCATAACTAACATTTTGTTATCGAGTTATGAGCATTACAAGTTGGAAAACCGGAAAATGTTTAATCTTCTTGAACTTGGCAAAATAATTTTTCGAATTATTCCTACAGTCGGTCAGAATTTTTGTTTAATGGACGACATGCTCGGCCAAATGGAGCGAACTTAATGGAGCACTGATTTCAGAGCAAAAGTATTGGATGTACAGAAGAACCAGTTCATTCTATGGACTTGAATCCAAAGTCCGATGTGGGAAGCACATCATTTTCCCTATATAATGCACTTCTTTTACAGTGAAAAAATGATGTAGAAGTTCCACGGCACAATGTCTTAACGTTGAATTGTACATAGGGCGTTTTTCAAGATAACAACTTGCAAAATTATTTTAAAGTATCGAATTAACTTATATTTCGCGTAACTCTAGCTTGACAGTTATCAGTATTGATAGCATAAGCAATGTAGTTCATACGTTAACCTTTTGCTTACGGGTGGGACAGCGTTCATCCCAAACAAAGAACCTCTCAAAAAGACAGGTATTTGATATACCCTATCCTAAGCATTTCGATCCCCCTTTGCTGACATTGGCGTCTAATGGACGCCAATGCCTGCAAAAGGGGATGTCTGCAAAGGGGGATCGAACTGTTTGGTATGGGTACATCAAATACCTGTATTTTTGAGAGTTTCTTCGTTTGAGATGAACGCTGTCCCACCCGTAAGCAAAAGGTTAAGATATTTTAATAATTAATTAATCAATTTGGAATTATTTTCGTTCATTTAGTATCATTTTTGTAATTTTGACGATATTTTGGTAAATTTGGCAAAATGATTAAAAATAAATTGCCTAGTTGGAGATGTTTCGCCAAATGAGTCGCCAAGTTAATTTCTGTCATAGCATAACGTCTTATTTCTGCACGATAACGAACGTCCACATACGATAAACCTCTGACAGGAATGACTACAAAGTGCCAACATGCGACTAAAGGACTGTCAGGTCCCCACATTTGTTTTTATCCCCAGGAATAAAGTGTCTAAAATACTGACACAATACCGGAAGACAACAGCAAATATCTTTCAACAGGTTGAGCAAATTGTGAGCTGTACCCAGAAAATATTTATGAAGGAAATTTGTAGGATTCAATTCCGTTATAGGTAGCGAAATGAATCGCTGAAGAAGGAGACATTCTGTACAAGTGTGGATATATAAGCCATTTTTACAATTTTTTTTCTCTAGGAATTTTATAGGTTAATTTATTATCCAACTAGTCTGGATCACACGTTTCAAGCGGAACTTTCCATTATTAGTGTACTGCCATTCTAATTTTTGGATGCAAATTTCCTTTCTTAGTGTATTGAAATTCCAATTTTTGATGGACATTTCCTTTCTTAGTGTATTGTCATTCCAGTTTTTGGATGCAAATTTCCGTTCTTAGTGTATTGCCATTCCAATTTTTGGATGTAAATTTCCTTTCTTAGTGTATTGCCATTCCAATTTTTGGATGCAAATTTCCTTTCTTAGTGTATTGAAATTCCAATTTTTGATGGAAATTTCCTTTCTTAGTGTATTGCCATTCCAGTTTTTAGATGGAAATTTCTAGTCTTAGTGTATTGCTATCTAATTTTTGGATGGGAATTTCTATTCATAGTGTATTGCCATCCAATTTTTGGATGGAAATTTTCTTTCTTAGTGTATTGCCATTCCAATTTTGCTGCGAGTGTATAAACAAAAATCTGATGTGGGTAGCACACGACTTTCCCTGCAGACTTATATTCATTTTCTCTTTATTTTAATTAAATTTAATTCATTTATAATTCAATTTTCGTTTTCATTTGCTAACTGGACTTATTTTCAAAGGTGGCGTAGAGAAAATACGAAAAACTAAACTATCTCGAGAACGGCTAGTCCTAGTGTAATGGGGTTGGTCTTATTCTTTTCATCGTTAAAAATTACGTATAAAACAAGCATTTAATGGATATGTTTGAGCTCACGTAGGTTTTTAGTTTAGATTTTGACGATTTTTGCTGGCCATTTCGCAAAAAAAGGCAGGTTATTTTTTTCCGAATGGTACCAAAATCTAATCAGCACCAGGATGACCCACAAGCAACTTATCAACCGATTTTTGTGAAATTCGGTCCATTAGTTTTTCAGCTAGAGTGGATACAGGCAATTTTTGCAGGCCATTTTGCAAAAAAAAGGCGGGTTCTTTTACAGGCAGACAGACAGACACACACACACAGAGGTCACGCTAAAATGGTTTTATCGTGTTCTAGAGGTCCCGAAACGTGTAGATCCGTCGAAAATTCGAGTTGCGGTTTTTGGTATGATTCCAATACTTTCCCTATACATTACCATGTATTTCAGAGAAAGTAAAAATATGTATACAGTTTATTAATTGAAGAGACTAGGGGGCGGAACTGCCATACCGTGAAACACCACAGTGTCCGAAGAGCATACAAAGTGCATACTTTGTAAAAGGGCCAAAGAGAAGGATTGTGCAAAAAATATTTAGGAAATCATAAGTAGTAATATTCGATGAGGAACCCAGACTAGAAACTCGTGTGTCCAAGATTTGAAATTCCGCCTTTGGTCTGTTTGAATTGCTCATATAACAAAAAATCTTATGTGGCCAGCACAAGCCTTTCTCTGCAGGCTCATATTCACGTTCTCTTTATTTCTTCAACAATTCATTAAATTGAGTTTAATGGTGCAAAATAACATCCATAATTATTTAAAATGACACCGAATTTGCACTTTTAATTCACTTTTCGTTCTCATTTGGTAATTGAACTTGTTTTCAAAGGTGGCGTATCGAAAATGCGAAAAAACTAAAGTATCTCGAGAACGGCTAGTCCTAGTGTAATGGGGTTGGTTTTATTCTCTTCCTCGTTAAAAATGACGTATGAAACAAGCATTTTTCATTTCAGATTTTTGAGATTTAAGTGGACCATTTCGCAGAAAAAGGCAGGTTACTTTTCCGAATCGTACCCAAAACTAATCAGGACCAGGGTCACTCACGAGTGTTTTACATACCGAAATTTTTGAAATTTGGTCCATTAATTTTTGAGTGAGAGTGGATACATACATTGCACAGACAGACAGATACAAAGACAGACAGACACATAGACAGACAGATAGACAGACCAATTAAACTGTTGGATGCACCTGAAAATGTTGAACATGTAACGCTTGGGAAGAATTTAAAAAAGTCGTTTTCCGTTTGCAAACTTTTTATATTTATTTGTTTTATTGCGTATGAAGTAAAAAAGCATCGTAGTAAACCAGTCATTAAGTTCGTAGAAGGTAGATTTCCCTTTACTATATTCCCTAGCACGACATAATAACAAGAAAGATCAATCATGCATAAGCATTGATTATGAAACACTTTCCAACTGAAATGTAATTTCATTTAAAAATTTCTAAAATGTGATTCATTCAGTGGTAATATCTTTTACATTATCACAGTACTACAGTAATTTATTATACTTAAATATTTAAAACTGTATCGAAATATAAATCATCTGATTCTTTATGCAAAATCAATGAATATTTCATTCATATAACTTGTATTCCAGACTCCAGAGCTAAATAATTTTGTGTGAAAAAAAATTCAGCAATTCTTATGTAATTCATCTTACAATCGCTTGAGATATTTGCATTCTGCATATGTTAAAATTAGGCTTCCTTGAAGAAATAATAAAAGTTTAGGGATCATTTAAAATCACAACTATTGTAATTGCATAGGCACGGAATTTAGATACACAGATAATACACAGATAATATATATGTGTATGTGTATGTACTCAAAGTATTGGAATCGTGCCGAAGATCGGAACTCGAATTTTCAAAGGATCTACACGTTTTGGGACTTCTAGAACACGAAAAAACTACTTTTAGGAAGACGTCTGTGTGTGTAAGGGTGTATCTGTGTATGTTTCTGTGTGTCTGTGTGGATATTACATCCACTCTAATTGAAAAACTAATGGACCGAATTTCATACAATTTGGTAGGTATGTTTTTTGTGGGAAATCCTGATGTTCATTAGATTATAGTACGATTCGTAATAAAAGAATCTGCCTTCTTTGCGAAATGGCCGCAGAAATTGCCTTTATCCACTCTAGCTAAAAACTAATGAACCAAATTTAACAAAATTTGGAGTATAATATTTCAATAACCTACAAGTGATTTATATACCAAATTTAACAAAATTTTGTATATAAATCATTTGTAGGTTATTCTACTACGATTCGGGAAAAAGGAACGGGCTATTTTTGCGAAATGGCCCGCAAAAATCGTTATATATAAAAATAAAAGACTACGTGTGCTCAATTATATCAATTAAATTCCTATTTTATATGTGATTTTTGACAACAAAAAGAATAAGACTAACCCCATTACTCTAGGACTAGCCGTTCTTGAGATATTCTAGTTTTTTCGCGTTTTCGCTACGCCACCTTTGACAATAAGTCCAGCTATCAAATGAGAACCAAATTTAAGTTTAACGTGTAAATTCAATGTCATTTAAAATACTTATGTTGTGCAGATAAACTCAAATTATCATTGAATAAATAAAGAGAACGAATATGAGTCTGCAGAGAAAGACATGTGCTGTCCACATCAGAATTTTTAACAATATTACACCAATGATTTATAGAAGTGAACGGGGATTATTTTCAGGCCATTTCGAAAAAAATGTATGATCTATATTTAAAGATCCATCAAATTTTTGTCGAATAAAATGTTCAACAAATTTAAGCTGTGTACCAAATTTTAACTCTCTAGGACGTAGGAAAGTGCATTTAAAATGCCATCAATTAAATTTATCATGAAGAGTTATATAAAATTTAAAAAAAATGAAAAATTGTTATCTACCAAATTTATTTTAAAATATGAAGCCACTCCCATATGCAAAACGTTTAAACAAATGGAGAGATATTTATTATATAATATCTCTCTCTTTTCTTTCTGGAAGATATCCCAAAGTCAGAATTTAATTGAATTTGTTTTTTTCCCTATATTAAATAATTTTTTTAATTAAAAAACTACTTAACATATTTTACTGAATTTTTTTTTATATATTCTATGGGATAATGTGAATATTTCCTAAAAATTTCGAAGCAATTCGTGAATTTTAAATTTACTTAAAAAATGTTTGAAAAATTAGGTCCCATAGGGTTCAATGTATTTCATTTTTTCAACCCGGGTTCAATAAAAAACTAATTGGGTGATATTATTTATTTATATTCCCATAGGTCCTACAGACCGTCTGAACAACATACTAAAATTTCATTTTGATAAACTCATTTTTACGGCAGTTATAGTGCTAACGGACAGACAGACAGACAGACAGACAGACAGACAGACAGACAGAATGAACAAAGTCATAAACACTTTTCAACTTTGTTGTAAAGTGTTAAAAAGCGTAATCTTAGTTAGGATTATGCGAAATCTGGATGAATGAGGTTCGTATTATCGAATCTACTGCCTTATTGAAATTGTGATTTGGATAAAAAGGAATTCTAGAAAGTATTCTTAGGGAAACGGGGGTGAGCCCCCCTCTCCCACCCCCCGTCAGAGAAGGTTAGGTCCAAAGAGCTAGAATCACTTGATTGCTTCTTGAAGGTTAGGTTCCTGTGTTCGAATTCCTGGTGTCGCTTTTGGGTACAAAACATAGCGGAGCCTGATTTTTTATTTATCTCCCTCCCAGGGGGGAGGAAGGAATGGGTCGTCTTAAAAGTCTTCCCAGACCCTCCAGAAGACCTTCTGTTGATTTTGAAGGTTGAATCTTTGCACACTTATATTATTGACCATTGGACAGGACGTAACGTAGGCAGATTTTGGATTTTCTCTTCGGGGGTAAAGAAGATAGAATTTTATCACAATAATATATATATATATATATATATATATATATATATATATATATATATATATATATATCCCCCTTCCCCTAAAGGATCCGTTGTTACCTGAAAGGTTTAATCCTTGCACATAAACTTTGCAGACATATAGTATCGACTACGGAATCAAACGTAACGGATCCAGAACTTCGTTTTCCTCTTGAAAGTGGACAGACAAAATGGGGGGACGGAAGTAAAGTTTCTTAGGTCATTTCTCGAACCCCCATTGGAGACATAAGAGTCTGAAAATCGACCATACGGCAGAACCTAACTAGATCAATTTTCAATTGAGACAGCTATTTCCATGACGCGAAGTATTATGCATTGTTAAACAAAGTAAAACAATAAATAAGAAAGGTTATAGTTTAAATTTTTAATAACGTTAGTTTCTAGGTCTTTGACAGGCTTAATACCAGTTTGTACATACGTAAATACGCATTTAATTTTGAATTTGTAAGAATAACATAAATTATCGAATAACCAATTTTTTGGATTGCCAATTTTCGGGTTTTTGACGTTTTAAACACTTATTATTCAGATCAAGCTTTTTGTGACAGTTTACTTGGGATTTAAAAAACCCTCTGGACGTTACTTCTCATTAGTTCAATGCAACTTACTTAGATACAATTACTTCTTTGAAGATGTAAATCGGACTGTTGATTTATGTTGCTATCCCATATTACAACTTTATTTCCTCTCACTTAAATAAATGGAATAAGCAGAAAGGTTTTCCTTAAACTCATTTTCCTTTAGCGCTTTGCCAGCGCGTTTATCAAACGTATATGTCGAGAAGAATTTGCTTGAACCTCTGACCCTGATGGAATTGATCTGCATTTGCCTTGACCTTCATGTCAGCGGTCAGTATGTCCCGAGGTTAAAAGGTCTACCAACCTTCCCTGCTTCAATTAATCTGTTCTTAATTGAATCTTCCGTTCAACTACAATAGCCTTTGGGATTAGGTCGCTCATAGCAAAAGAGAAAAAAAAGCGTTACGATTACAGACAGTAAAATTGTTAATGTATATCTGAGAATTTATTTTTCCGAATTTGAGATTTTTTTTTTACATTTATCTCAATCGAGAAATAATTGGATTGTAAGTCTGCACTTGACTTCCCCATACATTTATACACTTAAGTCTATTTTTATCACAATCAGCAAAGTGAATCTTAAAGAAAAAAACAAACTTAAATCAATCATCAATTACAAGTCAAACTGGTTAATTGGAAGCATAAAGTTCTTTTGAAGATTAATTTTTCTTAATCTTAAAAATAATTTTAAGCTGTCAACAGGGAAATCAAGTTGATTAATTGCCAGTTAAACTGATTAGTTGGAAGCATAAAGTTCTTTTTAAGATTACATTTTCTTAATTCTAAAAATAACTTTTATCAAGCTGATTAATTGCCAGTCAAACAGATTAATTAGAATCTTAAAAATAATTTTAAATTGCCAATTGACTAATCAAGCTGATAAGTTGCCATTTAAGATGATTAATTAGAAGCATAAACTTATTTTTAAGATTAAATTTTATTAATTTAAAAATAGCTTTAAGTGATCAACAGATTAATCAGACTGATTCATTTTCAGTCAAACTTATTAATTGTAGGTATAGCGAGAGAACCACTACTAGTTCAAACGAGCTGCCTGTAATTCGTATTTAGCGGTTGTTAAGGGCGTATATTGTTCTTTTGTCCTGAAGAAGGTGGCTATAAGCCCCTTTCTTCAAAAAATTCCGCAGAATAAAAATTCTACAGTTTTTATAACTTTTCTTTTTTCAATATGGTTTCAAGCATTGTTTTTTTCATTTACTGTGGCTTCTTCCCCCTCAAAACATTTGTAGTCACCTAACTAACATATGCCCGATTTCCTCAAAGAAGCTCTTGTAAGTTATTATCAACTGATATATTCAAAGTGGCATGCTGAAATTCGAAATTTCTTCTTTTCTTTCCAACCGATTATATCTCCTTTCAATAATTCAGCCTCACGTATACATCTGACTCAGTGACTGTAAAACATTGTGAAATCAACGTCTGGAATCATTCTAAAAGCTGTTGAGAATCTGCCTATTTTCGAATTTTTTGGCGACAAAGTTGATTGTTATATTAATTATACAGGGTGTCCAGAAAGTTTCGAAACGGCGCAATATCTCGAGAAATACACTTCGGATCAAAAAATAAAAAAACACGTATTCAATATTTTTAGAAAAGCTATCCAATGATACCAAAATTGACCTCCCTCCCCCCTCCTGGGGGAGGGAGGTCCTCCTGGGGGGAGGGGGATGGGACAACTTTGAAATTTTCAATGGGAACCCCCATTTTTTATTGCAGATTTGGATTCTCCAGAAAAAATTACATACATTTGACCTACGATTTTTTATTTTTGCTCCCACGAACTGCGCTATAATTGAGAAAAACGGAAGTGGGGCACTAACGTTTAAAAGTTACAGAAAAAGCACTCTGATCATGAGAGGAAATGGGAGTTGCAGAAAAAGCACCCTGATCATGAGAAGCAAGGGGACTCATGTTAATCAAGTATCCCGAAGGGAACAGAAAACTACTACGTCCACATCGTTGTTCCTGGGTAGTGCTAAAAGTAGTTTTGAACCGTTTTCTAAACTGAAGTCAACATTGTCGCTGAAGTGAACGGTTAGCGGGGGGAAGGGATCAATTTTAGCATCATTGGATAGTTTTTTTGAAAATATTGAACACGTAATTTTTTATTTTTCTATCCGAAGTGTATTTCCCGAGACATTCCCATTTTTAAACTTTTGTGCCCCACTTCCGTTTTTCTGGATAATAGCGCCGTTTGTGGGAGCAAAAATCAAAAATCGTAGGTCAAATGTAAGTAATTTTTTCTGGAGAATCCAAATCTGCAATAAAAAATGGGGGTTGCCGATGAAAATTTCAAAGTTGCTCGACCCCCCCCTCCTGGGGGAGGTCAATTTTGGTATCATTGGATAGCTTTTCTAAAAATATTGAATACGTGTTTTTTTATTTTCTGATCCGAAGTGTATTTTCCGAGATATTGCGCCGTTCCGGAACTTTCTGGACACCTGGTATATGTATATCTCAAAATTTCCTCAAATTTACAATTTATAAATCCCCCCCCCCCCCCCCATAAAAAAAGAGAAAACAGCTCTAGAAAAAAAAAGTGGCGCTTGGCCACAAAAGTATTTGGTGGAAGAATTTTGCTCTGTTGATGTTCTTTTACAATATTTATACTATATTCTATATACTATATTCTGCAGTATGAGAAGGTAAAAATCAGCCAGAACTAATGTCCGATGTTTTTACGGTACTGGGCACGCCCCCTTCTATATCTACGATAATTCAGAAAGAAGTTACACTTTCAAATCCGAGTTTTTATCTTTTCCCACGGATAGCTTTCCCTTTTAACTGTCTACCATCACGTGTATTCCACTCTGCCAATGCAAAACAAAACATTCTCTTACGTAAGCGCCATCCCAGGGCGTCTCCAATCCATCTAATGCAAGAATAATCCCTGAGAATCGGACGCTATTTTCGGATTGTTTGGCGATCAACAATCAGAGCGTTCATAATCGGCCATTTTCTGCGCTCTGGGAGAAAAGTTGGTGCCAGGCAGCAAAAGTCTGCCACGGCAGAAAAGAAAGTGGTGTAGTGGGGGTTGTTGATCCGATCCGTTGCATCTGTGCCACAGGGCATTTCCTCCAGCTTTTGTGAAAAGTGGAATATCTGGCAGAAAAAGAAAAAAGTGTAAGTGATTGTTGGTGTATATTAGCAAATAATTGATCTTTACTACAGATACCGCGTTCTGAAGTATTTCCGACTGTTCAGGTTGGTATTTATGACTTTCCTTACATGCATAACATGCGATTATGACAATCCCTATTTATGCAATCGTCTTCAATTTCCTTACATGCATAGTAAAAGTATAAAACAATCCTCATTACATGCATGTATTACATGCATGTATATATTGAATATGGTATTACTTTTGTAGATATTGTCCTGACATTTTCTTTGGAAAAAAGTGTTTGTTTATGACATTTCCCATGCATAGAAAGATATTTTTTGCTCCCGACGATCATGAAATTTTCACGAGTTTTCCAAGATTTCCATGAACTATCCAGTGAAAATCTAATATGCGAATTACATTATATTGAAAATGTATAGAAAATTTGATGGATTCACTTAATTTCGTACCCAATATATTGCGAGTCCCAATATATTCGAGTGTTGAAACAGAAAATGTTAAAAAGAGATAAGATTGCCAGATTGGTTGAATAATCGTAGTCATGGATTTGTTTCAGGTTCGCCCGAACCAAGTTGAAATTAAAATAATTTATATTATTTTAGTTTCAGCTTTGTCTACCAATTTTATGATACGACCAAGGTATACTGGGCGTTAAGAGGCGAAACTCTAAAATTAGACAGAAACATTCAGGGGAATCTCTAAATCCAAACGCCTTTTTAACGAAATACTTTCTTAGAACAAAAATAATAGCAAGGTGAAACATTGTAAAAGCAGAGTTCAGAACATCTGACAATATCTGTGACTAACACATCTGTAAAATTCTGAGATGAAACTTCACTTCGCAAATTTATACATTCTATGAGTTGTATTGTACATGTGGTGGACTGAAACATTCCCATAGGCAAAATATGGATTCAAGTGTTGGACCACTTCTTTTTTCAATTTTTAACACTTTACAACAAAGTTGAAAAGTGTTCATTGTTGACTTTGTTCTTTCTATCTGTCTGTCTGTCCGTTAGCACGATAACTGCCGTAAAAATGACTTAATCAAAATGAAATTTTAGTATGTTGTTCAGACGGTCTGTAGAACCTATGGGAATATAAATGAATTATATTACCCAATTAGTTTTGGATTGAACCCGGGTCGAAAAAATGAAATACATTGAGCACTATGGGACCTAATTTTTCAAACATTTTTTAAGCGGATTTAAAATTCACAAATTGCTTCGAAAATTTTAGGTAATATTCAAATTGTTCCATAAAATATATAAAAAAAAATTCAGCGAAATATATTCAGTAGTTTTTTAAATAAAAATTAAAATAATAATTACACCTCTTATACGAAACGATCACGTGACCATGATATGAAACGATCACATGACCCACTTCAAAATGATATATGGCATCCATCCTGTTTCAAAATCGTGATTTTTTTTAAGTTCTTTTTAATTCATATTGAGTGTTGAATCCGTCCTAAAACTACTTTATTTTTGCTTAAATTCTGTGCATCTACATGCTGAAACAACGCAATGACAATATATTTGAGTTTAAATGCTCATCTAAATTTGATTATTTCTACAACTAAGCCTATTTTTCACCTATGTAAAATGTAAACAGCAAAATATATAGAATGAGTTGTATTAGAATTCCTGTATTTTTTTAACAGAAAATATTTAGTCCATGGAGTCTGCATGGCTGATATGAATGAAATATTAATTGATTTCATAAAGAGAAGGACGGTTTTTTTCGATGAAGTTTCAAGCATAGAGTTTAATTTTTTGTAGCTCCATGGTCTTAAACAAAATGTTTAAATAAAATAAATTATTATAGTATTGTGATGAATGAAATGAATGGGAGAAAGTTATGAATGAAATCCTGTTTTTATAGAGAGATCCAGGCGTGTTATTTTTTCTATGACGTCATTTGAATTAATTTCAGTTGTTTTCGATGAAGTTTTCAAATATAATAAATTATCGTAGTATTATGATAATTCTAAAACTATTACCGAGGAATGTATCACATTTTAGAGATGTTTAAACCAGGCAATTTATATTTCAATGCCGTCACTTGAATGAAGTTCATTTTTTTCGATGAAGGTTTAAGTTTTCAAATATAATAAATTAATGCAGTATTGTGATAAGTTTCAAAATATTACCGAGGAATGTATTGCATTTTAGACTTGTTTAAATAAAATTGCATTGAAGTTGGAAAGTGTTTCATAATCAATGCTTTAAGCATGATTGATCTTTCTTGTTGTTAATGAAATACCCCTGATTTCTAACACCACGAAATGTCTTATATGTTTGCCGATAATCTGAAATTTTATATGTAAACCAAATCGTTAACTGATTATGCTTTGCTACAGAAAGATCTACATAAACTATATAACTGGTATGTCGTAAATAGACTGTATTTAAATATTTCGAAGTGCTATGTTACGAGTATTGCTAGGGTCCATAACAACATACAACTACCATTTAAACAATTTCCCTTTATCTCGAAGTACTCGTTTTATTGATTTAGGTGTCACCTATGATGATAACTTTAACTTTCAAAGGCGTATTGAATCGATATGCCTTTGAAAGTTAAATGAAATTTAAATGAAAGTTAAAGAACGATGTTATCGATAACACTCTTAAAAGAGCCTACCAAAGACTTGGCTTCACACCTATGACGATCTCATGTTTATTTTTTTCAGGATTAATACTATTATTTGTCTTTATAATACTTTTGTTAAACCTATTACTTTCCTTATATACATAGTATAATGTATAAGGAAAGTATTGTGACGGAGTCGAGAATTCGAGTTTTAGACGGGAGAGCACGTTTCAAGCATCCCTGATCATGAATCGAACATTTTTGAGGTGATGTCTGTGTGTGTGCCAGTGAGTCTGTTGAGACGATATATCACGAACGAATGAAGCGATTCGAATGAAATTTGATACAAAAATTATAATCCGTGAATACGGGAAGCATATTGTTTTTAAACACAATCGAATGCTCAGAACCCCCGTAAATTTTCGAGTGAAATTTTGAAAAAATCATCAAAAAATCAAAACCTTTAATAAACTTACGCAAATAGACATTTCTTATGTAATTTTTCCTTCGAAAGCGATTGACATAAACTTTAGAGCGCTAGCACGAACATAAATTTATGAAAATTTGTTTCATAAATTTATGAAAAAATCCCATAAATCAAAAAAAATATATTAACTGTTGAGAAACATGTTCACTTTTCATATGTAATACCATGCGATAAATTGGGTGACATCATTCTCGTGGATTTAGCTCATTCCATTCATGAGGAAAGATACTTTGAGTAATACTTTTGTATTTGAACGCCAATAGTCATTTATCTGATATAAGATTGATTCATTTCTCCTTCCATAACGTTTGGCAAGATTTTTGCGACGAATTTAGTGGAATGTCGCCAACTTGGCGACTTTTTTAAATGTTGCAAAATTAACGAAATCTCGCCAAATGGATAAAAATGACGCTAAATAATGAAAATGACGACGAATTGACGAAAATTTAATATCTTGGAAAGAATATAAGTATCTACTATAAGAATAACGTATTACTTTCCTTATATACATAATGTATAAGGAAAGTATTGTGACGGGGTCGAAAATTCGAATTCGAGTTTTCGACGGGAGAGCACGTTTCAAGCATCCCTGATCACGAATCAAACATTTTTGAAGTGATGTCTGTGTGTGTGTGTGTGTGTGTGTGTGTGTGAAAGTATGTGTGTGTGTGTGTGTGTGTGTCAGTGAGTCTGTGGAGACGATAACTGACGAACGAATGGATCGATTCGAACCAAATTTGGTACAAAAATCACAATCCGTAAACACTGGAAGCCTATTGTTTTTATACGTGATCGAATGTTCAGAACCCCCCTAAATTTTCGAATGAAATTTTGAAAAAATCGTTAAAAAATCAAAACCGCTAATAAAGTTACGCAAATAGACATTTCTTATGTAATTTTTATTAGAAAACGATTGGCATAAATTTTGGAACGCTAACATGAACCGTTCTCGAGATATTGTACATTTTTCAAAAAAATTATGAAAAAGTCGCATAAAAAAAAAAAATTCCTATTGAGAAACATGTTCACTTTTCATATGTAATACCATGCGATAAATTGAGTGACATCATTCTCGTGGATCTAGTTCGTTCCATTCATGAAAATATATACTTTGAATAATGCTTTTGTATTAGAACGCCAATAGTCATTTATATGCTGTAAGAATAACTTTTTCTTAGTGCATGACGCTTGGCGAGATTTTGGCGACGAATTTGGCGGAATGTCGCCAACTTGGCGACTTTTTCGAAATGTTGCCAAATTAATGAAAATCTCGCCAAATGGATAAAAATGATGCTAAATCAATGAAAATGACGACTAATTGTCAAAAATTCAATATCTTGGAAAGAATATTAGTATCTACTATAAGAAAATCCTATTACTTTCTTTATATACATAATGTATAAGGAAAGCATTGTGACGGGGTCGAAAATTCGAAATCGAGTTTTCGACGGGAGAGCACGTTTCAAGCATCCCTGATCACGAATCAAACATTTTTGAAGTGATGGCTGTGTGTGTGTGTGTGTGTGTGTGTGTGTGTGTCTGTGAAAGTATGTGTGTGTGTGTGAGAGAGTCTGTGAAGACGATAACTGACAAACGAATGGACCGATTCGATCCAAATTTGGTACAAAAATCACAATCCGTAAACACTGGAAGCCTATTGTTTTTATACACAATCGAATGTTAAGAACACCCCTAAATTTTCAAATGAAATTTGGAAAAAATAGTCAAAAAATCAAAACCACCAATAAAGTCACGCATATAGACATTTCTTATGTAATTTTTCATTAGAAAACGATTGACATAAATTTTAGAACGCTAACATGAACCGTTCTCGAGATATTGCACATTTTTCAAAAAAATTATCAGAAAGTCATATAAAATAAAAATAAAAATATTTCCTCTTGAGAGACATGTTCACTTTTCAGTAATACCATGCGATATATTGGATGACATCATTCTCGTGGATCTAGCTCGTTCCATTCATGAAAAAAGATACTTTGAGTAATACTTTTGTATTTGAACGCCAATATTCATTTATCTGCTGTAAGAATAACTTATTTCTTTGTCCATTATGCTTGGCGAGATTTTGGCGACTTTTTTAAATGTTGACAAATTAACGAAAATCTCGCCAAATGGATAAAAATAACGCTAAATCAATGAAATGACGACTAATTGTCGAAAATTCAATATCTTGGAAAGAATATTAGTATCTACTATAAGAAAAACCTATTTATTTTACTGTAAAAGTGGTAAATTCATTACGTTATATAAGGAAAGTCATGTGTTGCCCACATCAGATTTTTTTGTTTTTTGTTTTACTGTAAAAGTAGTAAATTCATTGCATTATATCACGGAAGTCAGGTGCTGCCCACATCAGATTTTTTTAGAATAGTGTTCTATGATCTGGGATCCTATTTACCATCTGCATTCTCAACAAATCGAAGTCCAAACTAAATTTTTAAGTACTATTAATTACAGAATTTCCGGTTATTATTCGTATATGATATGCATACTATTCAACTCAGGCAAAAATGCAATTTAATGTATCTTAGAGTAGAAAATGGTCTTGCCTCTTGTTTTACCTCGAAGTTTGAAACAATACTATTGATTGTCCTATTTTGTTTTCTTGCTTGAAATTCTATATGCTTGTTACCAATGCGAGGTAAAAATATATACTTCACAACACTACTAATAAGCACAGTTACATTGAGAGCTTTTTTTTTTGTTTATAAATTTGTTGATCTCTTGAATATATATATATTGCCGATCTTTTTATTTTGACCCCTATCAATTTAAACAAGAAAGATCAATCATGCATAAAGCACATTATGCATGATTATGAAACACTTTCAAACTGAAATGATGCGATACATTCAGCGGTGATATTTTTTTAATTATCACAGAACTACGATATTTTATTTTACTTGAAAATTTAAAACTTCATAAAAAGAAATGAACTTTATTCAAATGACGTCATCGAATACAAATAATCATCTGGTTCTCTATGTAAGAGCAGTGAATACTTCATTCATACACGTTTATTCCAGACTCCAGAGTTATATAATTTTACTTGAAAAATATTCAGCAATTCTTATGTCAGCATTTTTACAATCACTTGTTACCCGGCCGTCCAAACAGCTACCTTACACCTTTCTGGTAGGTCGGACGGTCTGGGTCTCAACAACAACAATCACTTGTTTACATTCTACATCCATTAAAATTAGGCTTCGTTGTAAAAATAATCAAAGTTTGGTGATCATGAAAAATATTGTAATTGCGTTGGCGCAAAATATAGATGCACAGAAAATACCCAAAAATATAGCGGTTTTAGGACGGGTGCAACATAAAATATGAATTGAAAAGAACTTTAAAAATCACGATTTTTACTCTGGTAAAAAAGCTGGATGCCATAATTTTTGAAGTGAGTCACGTGATCTCTTCATATTATATAGGTGCAATTATTATTTCAATTTTTATTTTGGAAAACTACAGAACATATTTTGCAGAATTTTTTTATATATTTTATGGGATAATTTGAATATTTTCTAAAACTTTCGAAGCAATTTGTGAATTTTAAATTCGCTTAAAAAATGTTTGAAAAATTAGGTCCCATAGGGTTTTCAACCCGGGTTCAATCCAAAACTAATTGGTTGATATTATTCATTTACATTCCCATATGTCTCACAAACCGTCTCAATAATGTACAAAAATTTCATTGAACAGACAGATCATGCGAACGGACAAATAGACAGACGGACAGAATGAACAAAGTTATAAACACTTTTCAACTATGTTGTAAAGTGTTAAAAAAGCCTGTTTTAATGTATTTGACATGTTTACTGTTTAATATTCTGGTATTTTAGACTCTATATTTTTTATGTTTTGTGATTTTTACTTTCCTTATATACATATAATGTATAAGGAAAGTATTGTGACGGGGTCGAAAATTCGAATTCGAGTTTTCGACGGGAGGGCACGTTTCAAGTATCCTTGATTACGAATCAAACACTTTTGAAGTGATGTCTGTGTGTGTGTGTGTGTGTGAAAGTATGTGTGTGTGTGTGTGTGTGTGTGTGTGTGTGTGTCAGTGAGTCTGGAGATAACTGACGAACGAATGGAACGATTCGAGCGAAATTTGGTACAAAAATCACAATCCGTAAACACTGGAAGCTTATTGTTTTTATACGCAATCGAATGTTCAGAACTTCCCTAAATTTTTGAGTAAAATTTTGAAAAAATCGTCAAAAAATCAAAACCGCTAATAAAGTTACGCAAATAGACATTTCTTATGTAATTTTTCCTTAGAAAACGATTGACATAAATTTTAGAACGCTAACATGAACCGTTCTTGAGATATTGCACATTTTTCCAAAACATTATCAAAAAGTTATATAAAATAAAAAAAAAATATTTCCTGAGAAACATGTTCATCCTTGAGAAACATGTTCACTTTTCATATGTAATACCATGCGATAAATTGGGTGACATCATTCTCGTGGATCTAGCTCGTTCTATTCATGAAAAAAGGTACTTTAAGTAATACTTTTGTATTTGAACGCCAATACTCATTTATCTGCTGTAAGAATAACTTATTTCTCCGTCCATAACGCTTGGCGAGATTTTGGCGACGACTTTGGCGGAATGTCGCCAACTTGGCGACATTTTTAATTGTCGCCAAATTAACAAATAGCTCGCCAAATTGATAAAAATGACGCTAAATCAATGAAAATGACGACTCATTGAAGAAAATTCAATATTTTGGAAAGAATATAAGTATCTACTATAAGAATAACATTTTTTTTAACTGTAAAAGTAGTAAATTCATTGCATTATATAAGGAAAGTCATGTGCTGCCCACATCAGATTTTTATAATTGGATTTTTATGTAGTTTCCACCTAAATTGAATAAATCAAAATTGTTCTGGTGGCATTATTTTAGACCAGACGTGATAGATCTAACGTCTATACTCAGGGACCTTTCCTTATAAGTTATTGTAGTGCTTATGAATTTTCCTAAAAGCCCAGTATAGATTCACATATTTTTTCTTTAAACGAACATCCACAAGTATCTGCTCTTCACTTCTGTGCTATATCTTCTCTATACTTGAACTTTATATCTTCTTTTCTATACTTGAATTCTATATCTTCTTCTCTATACTTCAATTTTATGTCTTCTTCTCTATACCACAATTCAATATCTCCTTTACATGCATTTGGAGAAAGCAAGCATTAAGAAGGAAAATATATAATTAGATATCGGTTTTCATTGCATAAACGCTATTAGTTACGTCTTTCCCACACTAACTGCCTCACGGCGTAATTGGAGCCTCAAACCCTTGAAGGAAGTATTCCAGAATTTGGGACTCACCGTATCATACCTCTCTCTTCCTTGAACTTGAACTTCTCTAGATACGTTGATCTTAGCCCCACGCATCTAACGAAAGTGGGCTCAAGGAGAAAGGAAGAAAGGCATTCGAAAGTAAAACTGGGGTTCGCGGTCAAAACTAATCCTTGCTGAGGGTCAATTCGAGTGCAACCGGTCAGGCACCTGCTGAGTCTTTCGTGCCTTTGTCTTAGTGAGTTGGCTCTAAATATAGATGTTGGGGGCTATTACGTGTGTTGTACCGATCGTGAAACTTCAAGAACTTTGTTGACCTAATTGAGGTTCCTGTTTGGTGGTCAAAGATTATTGACAACATTTTTAAGTCATCGGTTGGCGTAAAGAGAATGTTGAACTGCTTCATCTCTTTTGAGTTGCGTTACTGTTTGCCCCGAGGTCATGGATTTGGCTGGATATGATTTAATAGAAAATAAAAGTTCATTAAACTACCGAAGTTTGTTACGAAAGTGGATTGTGTCAGAATTTTATCATTTGAGGATTGAACACTGAATTGTTGTTTTTAAATGGTCTAAATGTATCAACTCGTTATCCTGTAAAATCATCTTATGTTCATAATGTTAAGTGGAGAGAAAGTCAAGGCGTGTTTATTACTTTCCCTATATACATAGTATAATGTATAGGGAATGTATTCAAACGGAGTCGAAAATTCAAATTCGCATTTTCGACGGAAGAATGCGTTTCTAGCATCCCCGAACTCGAATCGAACGTTTTTGAGGTGGTGTGTGTGTACGCGACGCTGTAAGCAGTGGTATTTTACGAACATATATAGCGTTTTGAACAACATTTGGTAAAAATATTACAGCCTTGATCAAAAGTATTAGGCACCATACTGAAATCCATTTATTACTTTCCTTATATACATAATGTATAAGGAAAGTATTATGACGGGATCGAAAATTCGAATTCGAGTTTTCGACGGGAGAGCACGTTTCAAGCATCCCTGATCACGAATCAAACATTTTTGAAGTGATGTCTGTGTGTGTGTGTGTGTGTGTGTGTGTCAGTGAGTTTGTGGAGACGATAACTGATGAACGATTGGACCGATTCGAACACAATTTGGTACAAAAATCACAATCCATAAACACTGGAAGCCTATTGTTTTTATACGCAATCGAATGTTCAGAACCCCCCAAAATTTTCGAATGAAATTTTGAAAAAATCGTCAAAAATATCAAAACCACTAATAAAGTTACTCAAATAGACATTTCTTATGTAATTTTTCATTAGAAAGCGATTGACATAAATTTTAGAACGCTAATTTGAACCGTTCTCGAGATATTGCACATTTTTCAAAAAAATTATCAAAAAGTCATATAAAATAGAAAAAAAATATTTCCTATTGAGAAACATGTTCACTTTTCATATGTAATATCATGCGATAAATTGGGTGACATCATTCTCGTGGATCTAGCTCGTTCCATTCATGAAAAAAGATACTTTGAGTAATACTTTTGTAATTGAACGCCAATAGTCATTTATCTGCTTTAAGAATAACTTATTTTTTCGTCCATAACGCTTGGCGAGATGTTGGCGACGAAATTGGCGGAATGTCGCCAACTTGGCGACTTTTTTAAATGTTGCCAAATTAACGAAAATCTCGCCAAATGGATAAAAATGACGCTAAATCAATGAAAATGACGACTCATTGTCGAAAATTCAATATCTTGAAAAGAATATTAGTATCTACTATAAGAAAAACCTATTTCTTTTTTACTATAGAAGTACATTCATTATATTATATAAGGAAAGTCATGTGCTGCCCACATCAGATTTTTTTTAACTACTAATGTGCTGGTATGAAATAAAAATGCAGAGATTCAAAATAATCATTTTTATTCAAGCTTATCAATATTTGGTTGGACCTCCTTTCGCCTTAATGACTGCATTCATTCTTTTAGGTATAGAGCGTACTAACCTACTGCATTCCTATCTCAGTATCTTCTTCCATTCCTCTCGCAATATGAATTTTAAGGTTGTTTTTTGAAGTAATGGAATGCTTTCTGATCTTGCTTTTGAGAAAAGCCCACAACTGTTCAATGGGGTTAAGGTCTGGGGACTGTGGAGGAGAATGCAAAAAATGTACACCATCTTAACTGAACCACTTCATAGTCACAGCAGATATGTGACAAGTTGCATTGGCTTGTTGGAGACTGACCCCATCCATGTGTGTATCGCTGAAATTTCATGAAAAAGTTACTTGCAGTGTTGTTTCTAGTACATTTATGTCAAAGCGTTCATTCGTACCTCACAGATGTACATTTTGCCCACACCGTCGGCTGCTATGCCTCTCCAAACCATTATGGTGCTACCGCATGTTTCACAGTGGGCACTATGCACTCTTCCTTATATTCCTCACCTCGACGTCTCCTCACATAAAATACACCAGGTGTTCCAAATACCTACAGTATTGAAATTATTTTACTAACATTCTAAAGAGCTTTACAAAAAAAGTTGCTACATATTGACAATTTCACGCTAGTTTTGAATAAAAGCAAGTGAAATGAAACATACCTCAATATTTGATTCATCAGACCACAGAACTTTCGCCCAATCTTCTTCTGTAAAATGACGAT
Source organism: Amaurobius ferox (assembly GCA_951213105.1). Taxonomy (NCBI): domain Eukaryota; kingdom Metazoa; phylum Arthropoda; class Arachnida; order Araneae; family Amaurobiidae; genus Amaurobius; species Amaurobius ferox. Next base: position 9,977,331 of record OX578138.1, on the reverse strand, counting down.
GTTTAAGAGCCCATTCCAACCGTTCTTTTTTGTTTATTTCGGAAATTCATGGTTTCTTCCTGGCCTCGCAGCCTTTCAATCCAGCTTCTACAAGCCGTTTTCTAGTGGTTGGAGCAAAGATTCTTTTTCTTGTTGCCTCTGACAATTCAGCAGCTAATTGAAATGAAGGTTTTCCGTGATTTTTCAATGCAAATCGTTTCAAAAGTCTTTCATCCCTGGGTGTAGTGATCTTTTCTATCCCACTTCTTTGACGATTTAATTGACTACTAGTATTCCTAAGACGCTTGATAGTGTAGTGAACCGCGCATCTCGAACATTTCACTTTTCTGGCAATTTCAAATTGGCCTTGCTCTTATAAAAATTGAATTTTCAACCGTTGTTCGTTGCTAAGCTCCTTAGTTTTCGACTTTTTATACAGACACGACCTCAAATTTAGATGAGATAAGCAACAATTGTGTATACAAACCAGAACAGCAAATGAAACCGGATGCTTCCACAAAATACCTGGAATTTCCAGTTATTGTCTTGCAAATGCTTTATTGGTTGTCAATTTAAATGACGTTAGTATTTTCGTTTCAACTTCCAACTACGTATGCAGTCATAAACAAATGAGGTGATTTCAAGTAACACACCCGCAGTTAAAGTAGAAAAATTAGATGCCTAATACTTTTGATCAAGGCTGTACAATCAGTGAATACTTGAACCCTATTGACCTAGATGCAATTAAATGTTCAGAAGACCCCATCAATAGTAAATGATAATGAATAAATGAAATTGAATAAATTTTTTAAAAAATCATTAAAAATTCAATTTTCAATAATGCGATGTAAATGCGATGTTCCCATTTTTTTATGCAAATTTTAATTACAAAACGAATTGCACAAAATGTAGAGCTTAACCGTATTCGAGATATTGCACATTTTTCAAATAAATTTATGAAAAATCCCATAAAATTATAAAAGTATTAACTATTTTAAAATACGTCCACTTTTCACATGTAATAGTATGCGATACATTTGTTAACACTATTCACGTGGATCTAGTTCGACCCATTCATGAGAGAAGATAGTTAAGATAGGTAAGTAGTTTTGTGTTTTAACGTTCAACAATTCACTAATAGTTGCTCATATGTAAGAAAAGCGTTTTTCTACGTTTCTCTGTAACGCTTGCCGATAAATTTAACGAACTTGGTGACTCATTTAGCTAAATATCGCCAACTTTGCAATATTTTGCCCCAGATTGGCGAAAATATCGCCAAAATTCCAAAAACGACGCTGATTAAACAAAAATGACGCCAAATTGAAGTATTAATAAATTTTATATTTGATATGTGAACTCTTGCTTAATGTGGACGCTATGGATATTGAATACTAAATTAACTATGAATACTGATAATTGTTAATTTAGTGTAGCGTGAAATATGAGTTAATTGGGGACTTCAAACAGTCTTACATGTTGCCATACGAGAAAATACATCCGCCAAATCTATAATTCAACGTTAAAAACATCGTGCTGTGAATCTTTACATCATCTTTTTACTGTGAAAGAAGCAAGTTCAGTGCAAATATAAAGAAAGCCATGTTACTGCCCACATCTGATCTTCTGACTTTCTTATATGTAATATTGTTTCCACGAAAATTTTCGATTTCGAGATTATGATGCCGATACATGTTTTAAGCCCTTCTGAACATGTTTTGTCTATTTTTGGAATGATGTCTGCCTGTCTGTGTTCGATTTCTTGGGGAACACGAAAGCGGCCATAAATATTAATGGATTTTTACGAAACTTTATATTCAGTTTTGTTATAAAAAATCTAGAAATAGATAGATTTTTTTTTTAAATCGAATGAAAACTAGTGAAATTTATTTGAAATTATATTTTTTTAATTTTTTTTTATCGAGTGAAATTTATTTAAAATTATATATATTTTTAACATATAAGCATAGGACAAAATTGACATAATCATGCATAAAAGGGTTTATTTATGGCTCAATGATCACGAGACTTTTTTTTTTTCGTGACGTCATTAGACTTCTCGGGGGGGTAAGTTATCCATCCCCCGGGGGTATATTGTCAAGTAGGGTATCAATCAAAATGTTTTTCAAGCCCTTTAAAGTAAAGGGTAAGACGCTATAATTGTAATCATTTGGACTCATGATACAGATTTTTCAAAATGTTTTTTTTTTAATGAAATTTGAAAAAATAAATAAATAAATAAAACTCACTAAAAATTTATTCTGATATAAGAAGGTCGAGTTCAGCCACACTTTAGTTAGGTTTTAAACTTTTTCATCTCAGTTTTTCCCTTTTCTTACAATACATAGTATAAGATAACGTAACAGTAGTGGACATATAATGTATTACGTACGACTCAAACTGCTGCTAAAGAATAAAATTAAAATAACTTTGTTAAAAGCAGTATATAATGCAAAATTATTGTATAGACCGATTTTGAAGGATAAAAAATAATCTTCTTCGTCTGGACACACAGAAGAGCAACCTTCACTCATCAGAGAAATATTGGCTGCTGCTGCTAAAACAGCAAACGTGGCAGAAGCCAGGACGATATTGCCAAAGGCGTGAGAAGAAAAAGGAGATAAAAGAAATCCAGGAGGAAGGAACAAGAGGGGGAACATAATGAATGAACGATAAAGTACCAAACAGGAAAGTAAGCGTCCGACAAAGGATTCAAATCATGTTCATAAAAGCACAATTAAATAAATAAATGAAACAAAAACCAAGGAAAAAGATGAAAAATTCCGAAATAAGAAGGAAGCAAACGAAGTTGAAAATTAAACCAGATATTTCCAAACAGAAGAGAAGAAAGGATGACTACCATTAATAAGGGATTTTGACTGTGAAACAATCGAGAAAATTTCAAAAATTGAGTGAGTCAAAACAATCTTAAAACATGGTTTATGTGTTCCTTAATACGACATATAAGAGCTCTTTTTATTGGACCAGCATAACAAGGACCCGTATTCACAAGGGATATGGTAAAAAAACCCAACTATTTAAGACCGGAACAGGTGGGTATTACAGCTCCTAAGAAGTCCCCTATAGAATGTCTCTTTCTGAAGATAAAAAATCTTCAGAAAGAGACACGAAGATTTCTTGGCCTAGGAAACTCTGTGTGACTTAAATGAAACAACTGACTCTTCCTACTTTGTTTTAATTACGAAATCTTAAGGGAATTATTCACTGTATAAGGAAATTATTCACTGTCAGATAATGTAACTGCACCTCTCGATTCCAAGATTACTTAAGAAATTATCTTTTGATGCTTTAGAAAGTTTTCTGGAAGCAATTTTGCGACACTTTTCTTCAGAGAAAGCTAATTTGTAATAGAAATATCTGAAGATAATGTTCTCGGTTTTGTCTAATTTGGCATAAATCGCCAACTTTAGAAATTTAGGTAACTTCTATTCTATTCAATTTGATTTTTAGGTATTTTTTATTTTCCCTGCAATACATGGTAATATGTAGGGAAAGTATTGGAATCTGTCGAAAATCGCAAAACGGATCTACACGTTTTGGGCCAGTACCAAGATCTCTGGTTCGATTCCCGGTTCGGGCAGCAATGTTCTTTACGATGGCACCCGAACAAATCCACTCTATATGTTAGTGCAAAGATGTCAGGGGTCTAAAAAGTGACCCACTCCAGTACGACTAGTACGGATCCAGTGGATTCTGAAGTATTGAGTGCCGATTTCAAATCGAGAGGCGGCGACCACTCAGGAATCTATCCTGGAAGATAATAATAGCGGTAGAAGGCTAACCTGGGGGTAAAAATAGCAGGAGGTGGTCTGTCAGATTGTCAGTTGTACATCCATGGTTTGATTCCCCGTTGGAGCAGCAAGATTTTTTACACATATATTATTTTCATTCTTAATGATAGATATAATTCCTACTTTGGGAGCTTTATTTATTACATATGACTAATTTCCTTATTCTTATTACCATTAGGTTATTCTTAAAAAATATTTTTATTGTGACACAATGTAAGCAATTACAAAGCAAAGCAAAAGATAAGGGTATAAGCTTGAAGATTCGGGCAGCAAAATAATATACTCATTAATATAAATTAATTTCAAAAACAAAAATTTTACGGTAGATTACTATGCTTTTAAATTGAGTTTTTAATGAAAAAATCACACTGACGCAATTTGGTTTTTATTTTGATTTATATACATGTAACGTATTTTAAGAAATAATTGATGTATTTACATTACATCTTGTTTTTAAAATAACATGCTCTGTTTAGAACAACAGCAGTGAATTCAATATTTAACTTTATCTAATGATATTTTAAATAAATGTTAAGTCGTTAAAAATTCATCTTCTTTTGTTGCTATCTGTACATCTAAATAAAGCAGTAGAGTTTAGTTATTTACAGTTACAAAGTTTACCTCCGGAGGGGGGGAGCGAGGCACCTCCGGTGACAAGTATTTGCCCCCCCCCCCCCCCCCCCCCCGAGACATTTTATGTTAGCCCAGTTTCTATTTATGTGACACAGCATTTAGATATATTTATATAGGACAAATAGAAAACTTGACCCACCAAAATTTCATTCAACCCCCCCCCCCCCCTCATCCTCCGGACGAAAAGTCCTGAAAGAAACACTGTGTGTTAATGTGCGGCTCTGTAGCATTTTGAATTTGTTTTGGATATACACTACAATAGTTAGTTTTCTAGAACATTCTATTTTTATTAACACTGGCCTAGCACTCCGGAGGCCTTACATTAACCGAACATTCATGTCGGTTTCGAATTAAAACCTTTCAAGGCGGACAAACTCATAGACCAATCATCACTCTGGAGCGTTACACCTCTTACAATTTCTTTTTTTCGTACTCTCATTTAATTAATTTTACACGCGCGCAGCGCCATCTCTCGTTATAAATTGTAATAGCTCATGGGTCAACAGTCTCTTCAAATTTCGCTATTGTGTGATTTCAAGTGAAGAGAGCTCAACGGACTTCGGCTTAAAGCATTTGCATACTCAGTAGTCCTTCTTACTGCCTGAGTTACAACTTTTTTGATTTTTAGGCATCAGATAGAAAAACTACGGTACTAAAAACCAGTGTCGGATTATTCATTGGGACAAGGTAGTATCGGGCTAGAAAATATTTTTATTTAATAAACAAAGTCTCCAAAATATTGTTGACTCGGGAGGGGAGGGGGGGGGGGCAAAATTTTATGTCTGAACCAAAAGTGAAAAGACTAATGTATTGAACGTGTATTTATTTTCTCGGACGTATAAAAACAACATAAATAAGTTGTATAATCGATTTTTCAGATTACCAATTTTCGGATTTAAGACGTTTTGCTGCATTTATTGTTCAAATGGGGGGGGGGGGGCTTTCATTAAATTTCGCTTGGGGCTTTAATAATTTTTGAAACGTTACTGTATGGTATAGTAATAAAAATTATATGTTTATTTCCATGTTGTTTATATTTGCTAAGAGTTCATTTATGTCTCACGAGATTTATGGTGGCGACATCTATGAAGAATAATTTATACCATTCTCGACAAAGCAAAGTTTGTTATAAAAATTGTAAGGTAGTCGGGAATACTCAGATTTGGAAACCGAATTTTAAAATACCATGATCATGAACGAAAGAAATATTAAAACAAACTTGAAATATCTAGAGTATCCGCTCGACTTTCTCATACATTCATATTCCAAGTTGTTTTGCTCTACTTGTATAATTAGTATCATAATAAAAAAATCAGTTATTTTTATTAGTTTTCTTTTCAAGTTCTTCAGGAATTTATTTTTCAAAATGGCAACAGCATGTGTCTGGCTTATTTGTGTTAATATAAACTATTTTTTAAATTTTATCACTGTTTTGGCAATAATCATTATTTTGAATAGGAAATAATGTTATGAAAATATTTTCATTCCAATAATTTGAGCACTATTAACGAAAATTACTAAAAACTTTATCTTGTTCTAGTTTCCACTTAAAGTATCTACACATTAAATTCTGTAGCGGCCCTTTGATTGCGCTTCTTATGTCACAGATACACCACGCAGACGGACACATTTCCAAAAGTGTTTAAAAGGAGTTCAGGGGGTCTTAAATCGTGCTTATCTGTCAAAATCTCGAATTCGTAAATTTTCTACAAAACAATATCTCTATACAACAGTCGGAGAAACTGAAAATTATCGGAATGTCAATGAAATTGTATTTAACTCTGTTTTTATAGTATTTCCTTGAAAGTGCTTAATATTTTAAAGCATAAATTGAAAATAAACCATCATAGTACTTTAACATAAGAAATTACACAGAACTAAGACTTAAATGCGCTATAACTATGGGAAAATTCGAACAACGTAATAAAGCACAAATCAGTAAAACAAAGCAGTATATGGCTGTTTCGAGGATTCGTTGGAGGTCCTTCTTCAGTGCAAGATTAGGTTGTATAGAGTTCAATTGAACTATAAAATACGGTTGGCTTAGTAGCCCATTGTATAAAGCGTCGGCTAACTAAGTAGGAAGTCCGTGGTTTGACTCCCTTCTAGATAATGAGTTCTTTACAATGGTGTCCGATCACTTAAAATTTGTTAAATGCAAATAATGCTTATTTTAGTTACGGCAAACAATGCTCAATCACTTGTTATAATGGCAATAATTAAAGTTATTAATAATTTTACCAAGAATAATTACTTTCCTTATATACATATAATGTATAAGGAAAGTATTGTGACGGGGTCGAAGATTCAAATTCGAGTTTTCGACGGGAGAGCACGTTTCAACCATCCCTGAACACGGATCGGACATTTTTGAGGTGATATGTGCGTGTGTGTTTGTGTGTGAAAGTGTGTGTGTGTGTGTGTGTGAAAGTATGTGTGTGTGTGTGTGTGAAAGTGTGTGTGTGTGTGTGTGTGTGTGTCAGTGAGTCTGTGTGTCAGTGAGTCTGTGGAGACGATAACTGACGAACAAATGGACCGATTCGAACGAAATTTGGTACAAAAATTACAATCCGTGAGTACTGGAAGCCTATTGTTTTTAAACGCAATAAAATGTTAATGTTCAGAACCCCCTAAATTTTCTAGTGAAATTTTGAAAAAATCATCAGAAAATGAAAACCTTTAATAAAGTTACGTAAATAGACATTTCTTATGTAATCTTTCCTTAGAAAACGAATAACATAAACTTTAGAACGTTAGCATGAACCGTTCTTGAGATATTGCACATTTTTAAAATAAATTTATCAAAATATCCCATAAATAAAAAAAAATACTAATTGTTGTAAACATGTTCATTTTTCATATGCAATATCATGCAATAAATTGGGTGACATCATTCTCGTGGATCTAGCTCGTTCCATTCATGAAAAAGGATACTTTGAGTAATACTTTCGTATTTGAGGGCCAATAATCATTTACCTGCTATAAGAATAACTTATTTCTCCGCCCATAACGCTTGATGATTTTGGCGACGAATTTGACGGAATGTCCCCAACTTGGCGCCTTTTTTAAATGTTGCTAAATTAATGAAAATCTCGCCAAACGGATAAAAATGACGACTCATTGACGAAAATTCAATATCCTGGAAAGACTATAAGTATCTACTATAAGAATAACCTATTTTTTTTTACTCTAAAAGTAGTAAATTCATTGTATTATATAAGGAAAGTCATGTGCTGTTCACACCAGATTTTTTATTTAAACACTTTTACGAGGCAGGGGGAGTTTTTCATCTGCATAGTATGTACACCCATACGTTTAATTCTGTTTGGGGGCGTTATACTTTTTTTCAGCACACAATATTTTTTCAGCACGCCCCTGGTTGTAATGTCCAGTCAAAGAAATTTATGATAATTGTGCTCTTTCTGAGTTAATAAAAAGGAAAGCAGGCATGAACATTATGTCCGTTCTTCCAGGGAGTCTTAAAGATAAATCAGGTTAAAAATCATTAATGCTTTATGGCAGTGGACCCTAATGTATTGAGTCCTTAATGAATTGAGTAGTCTTTAGTAGTCCTCAGTAGTTCCATTAGTAGTCTTTAATGAATATTTTTTTTGTCGTACCAGGCCGGGGGGTTTGCTTAATCATAGCTGCTTAAAAACCCCGGCCGGGAGAGGTATCCTAAATTTACTTACAAACAGATTTTTTGTGGCGAGCCAGGGCGGTTACAAAGGCCTACAATAACATTCAACTTTTACAAACAAAGGCCAACATTCAACTTTTACATTGTAAACCAATGATACACCAGGAAATGCCTCAACAGTCCATAGTCTATGTGTCTGTGGTATTTTCAGAGCTCCTCAAAATTAACATTAAACGCTTAACCCTGCGATCGACCCAGCGATTGAAACACATTTACTTATTCTCCGGATAGATCCGGGGTTGACTAAAACCGTATTAAACCATAAAGTCCTGCAACCCTCCATTGGCCCAGAGAGATGGAAATCGCGTGTTAGAGGGCAGACGAAGACATAATGGTCCGCGTCCCCCTCCAACCCACAAGAACAGAGGGGGGGGGGGGGGGAGTCCCTAAGATGAAAACGATGGAGATAGGCCACAAAGGGCCCATGACCCGTAAAAAAGTAGAAAAGATCTCTGGAGCAAAGTTGAAAATCAACGGAAAGGAGCAGGCACGTGTACCACCGTCCCACGACCCAGAAAGGACCCGCCATCTCCTCACCACCTCCGCCCGAACAAAGCTGGACAGGAGGGAGTAAGTGGCAGGGGCCCTCAACGGGATGCCGGATGAGGCAGCTAACTTCGCTAACACATCAGCCGCCTCATTACCAATGAGACACACATGATCTCTTACCCAGCTTAATGTAACAACCTCCCTAAAAGGGATAATGATTTTTCTGATACCGTTGACAAATCTGGAGCAGGTCCTGGAGGAGGCAAGCGCACTGATGGAAGATAAACTGTCTATATAAATGTCAGCCGTATGGCCAGTACTTCCTATCCACATCACAGCGCGGGCAATAGCCAGCATTTCTGCCTGAAATACCGTATTATAATCATGCAACTTGTATTGTTCAGTGTGGAAAAGGGAAAGATTTCTGTAGACACAAAATGCCAAACTCACTTCGCCGCCGATCTTCGAGCCATCAGTAAACACCTGAAAGTATGAAGAACCTGGCTCTCCTCCTAGGACCAATATGCGTTCATCTGGGGGTAAGGAGCTACAAGGGTCTCGCACGTCGAAGTCGGCAAGAGGAGGGAGAAAACTAGAATGGAAAACGTCGACTCTTCTTCGTCAAAACCAATATTTTTTGTGGGCGCACTCAAGTATCGCCTGTATGGGAGGGATACCAAGGAGGAAAAACAGAGCATTGTAGGATGTGGTGTGATATGCGCAGGCAATCCTCAAGAGAAAAAGTCTCTGAAGAGATCTGAGCCTTCGGCCCTGAGCTAAAGTCAGGGCCCCAGCCCAGACACCGGCGCAATACGCAGCCACCTTCTCAGCTACCGTTAGATACCATCTTTTAAGCATCCTCCTATTAGTACCCCACCCAGAACCGGCCACCTTGGAAAACCTGCCAGCCAATACACCACATTTATTATGAAGAAACTCCAGGTGATTACTCCAAGTCAAGTCAGATGAAAAGACCACTCCCAAATAATTAACACTTCTCGTAACCGTTACTGTCTTACCCTGTAATTTGAAAATGGGATTACGCTTAAGCGTGCCTTTTTTCGCAAATATCAGTGCTTTTGTCTTTTCACCCGAAATGTCAAGTTTTAGATCCTGGGTTACCCCTAACAGCTCTACCAGGAGTAAATTCATACTTAGCTCAAGTTTTTGCCGGGTTCGGCCCGTGGTATATACCACAAGGTCGTCGGCGTAGGCTTGCAAGAAATATCTTTCATTGCCAATATTCAAGGCTCTATTAAAATAAAGGTTCCAAATAACAGGAGCTATAACAGATCCCTGTGGGCAAACCCTAGAGATATTTCAGGTAGTCCCGTGGATTCCGTCTACGTAAGTCACCGTCCTAAAACTCAGGTAAGAATAAGTAAAATTTCTATAGTAATTGGGAATACCCATGTCATCCAGAACATCTACAAGCACGATCCAGTTTAAACTGTCAAAGGCTGCCCTGATGTCAACTAGGACCATGGCCCCATGAAGGGAGCCCCTGTTCTTTTTTATTATTTCAAATAGTTCGACACAGGCGCCTTCCGTATTTTTCTGTTCTCTAAAACCGAATTGACTGTTATTTAACTTATTATTTTTATATATCCAGTAATTGAACTTATTAATAAATATTTTTTCTAATATTTTACCAAGAGCCGGAAGGAAACAGATAGGGCGGTATGCGTTACAGTGGGCCGGATTTTTACTTGATTTTTTGATAAAAATAACCTCTGCGTTTAAGCATTTTGGAAAGTAATTAAAATTTATACATTTATTCATAAAATCCACTATAAAATCGGAACAATCCCTGTAAATTTCCTTCCAAATACTGTAATCTATTTTGTTAAGGCCAGGCGCCTTTCCCTTTTTTAAGTTATCCATCACAATCCTTACTTCATCCGAGCTGACATAAGAACCAATAGGTGGGCACTTGAAAGGAGGAAAGCAATGGAAGTCATGATCTTCAAGGAAACAGTGATCCAGAAGGGCCTTTATTTTAACCTCGAAGGATGCGTTATCATTTCCCTCCATTTGAATCAATATTTCAGTTTTATTCCTACTAGAGCCATTGAACGTCTTAAAATTAGATTCAAAGGTGTCGTCACATTTGGAACAGAAATTCCTCCATCCCTGTAATTTAGCCTCCTGAATATCGCGTCTATACTTGGCTCGAAACTTGTTATATTTTTCCTTTGCATTTAATAAATCCCCAGAGTTAGCACCTTCCCGTTTTAGCCGTTTGAGTCTCCTTGAGAGGGCCGTGATGAAGTTATGCGTAGCAGCCAATTCCCGAGTCCACTAGGAGAACACCCTTACCCTATAACGTTTCATTTTTCTTAACTTTTTATTCATGCTCATTTTAACACATTTCAGCAAATTTTCAGTGCATAGATCCAGAGAAGAAAAAGAATCAACTTCCTTTAAACTTTTCCATAAATCTCTCAAATAAAACCTTTTGAAATGTGATGCAGTTCCTCCAGCGTCAGATCTAGTTTTATATATGAAACCTTTAGAAGACTCAACCATATAGATTTCCACTGACAAGAGTCAGATCTGGGTATCCTTTCCCACTGTGAGACACAAAAGTGGGGTCAAAAACAGTGTTATTCCAAATAATTAAATTATTTATAATACAAAAATCTAGGATACTACAACCCCTCCGATCCTCAAAATCATAACCTCAGACCCTGGTGCGACAATTAAAATCGCCCATCATGATGAAATCAGATCCCAGAAAATCAGCCGAGCAAAGTTCGCTGATCTGGTCGTCAATCTCACCATGAGGGCAAAAATAAGAACCTACTATTACAACTGTAGAGGTATCACTAAGAGAAATATCTATTAATATTGAAGATGCAGCATTATATTTAAATTTATATCTCAACAAAGGATTGCAAATTATTAAGACAGCACCCATCGTTCGGAACTTGAGTTTATATTTTCCTCGCGCTGAGCTAGATGAAAGTATGATGGATTGTGACTTTTACTACTTTTCTTGATGTGCTTATATCAGTATAATTATAAACTTTTTAACTTTAACGGATGCATCCTAAGAGAAGTATGGCAACTGCGATTTAATCATAAATCGAGTTTTTATTGTAAATATATCGGTGGGGTTCATAGATACCAGATATGACTTTTGTATCATGAATCGAGTTTTCACTGTAAGTACATCGGTGATGTCCCTAGATATCAGAAAGGACCTTTGTGTCATAAATCGAGTTTTCACTGCAAATACATCGGTGGGGACCCTAAAAATTAGAAATGACTTTTGTGTCATAAATCAAGTTTCTGGATACCAGGAATGACTTTTGTATCATGAACCAAATTTTTACTGTAAACAGTACTTCGGTGGGGCCCCTAGATACAAGAAATGACTTTTGTCGGCTTGTGTATGTATGTCTGTGTGTGGGAGGGGGGAATCCAATCATCTCTTTTTCTTCTTAATCTCGAAAACCACTGAAGTAATTTGAACCACATTTGGGTGGCACATTTCATATAGTACTAGATATGTAGTACTTTCATATAGTACCCGACGTATCCTATAAAATATCCGGGATTTAAGATGAGCGGTCGTGGCATAGCCGTGTATGCACCTATGTAGTAGTTTTTTTTTAAATTTCTTTTTGTTATAAGCAAGCGTAATGTTAACGTGTTCTTTCGGAACTGGAAGTTCCGGTATAGTTTTTATCAGAGGCTTGCATCTTGTTTTCCTGGCAACGTCAGGTATATTTTTTAGTTAATAATAATAATAATAATAAAAATCTGATGTGGACAGCATATGACTTTCCTTATAAAATGCAATGAATGATATTGAATTTTCGTCAATTAGTCGTCATTTTCATTGATTTAGCATCATTTTTATCCATTTGGCGAGATTTTCGCTAATTTGGCAACATTAAAAAAAGTCGCCAAGTTGGCGATACTCCGCCAAATTTGTCGCCAAAATATAGCCAAGCGTTATGAACGGAGAAATAAGTTATTTTTATAGCAGATAAATGACTATTGGCGTTCAAATACAAAAGTATTATTCAAAGTATCTTTTCTCAAGAATGGAACGAGCTAGATCCACGAGAATGGTGTCACTCAATTTATCGCATGATATTACATATGAAAAGTGAGCATGTTTCTTAACAGTTAATATATTTTTTTCAATTTATGGGATTTTTTGATAAATTTATTTGAAAAATATGCAATATCTCGAGAACGGTTCACGTTAGTGTTCTAAAGTTTGTCAATCGTTTTCTAAGGAAAAATTACATAAAAAATGTATATTTGCGTAACTTTATTAAAGGTTTTGATTTTTTGATTATTTTTTCAACATTTCACTCGAAAATTTAGGGGGGTTCTGAACATTTGATTGCGTTTAAAAACAATAGGCTCCCAGTATTCACGGATTGTGATTTTTCTATCAAATTTCATTCGAATCGCTCGATTCGTTCGTGAGATATCGTCTCCACAGACTCTCACACACACACACACACATTCACACACACACACACACACACACACACACACATTCACACACACACACATACATTCACACACGCACATAATTCACACACACACATACATTCACACACACACACTCTGATATTTTCGTTCTAAATTTCGTTCCAATCAGTCCATTCGTTCATCAGTTATCGTCTCCACACACACACACACACACACACGCGCGCGCGCACACACACACACGCACAAACACACACACACACACACAGAGAGAGAGAAATCACTTCAAAAATGTTCGATTCGTGATCAGGGATGCTTGAAACGTGTTCTCCCGTCGAAAACGCGAATTCGAATTTTCGACTCTGTCACAGTACTTTCCTTATACATTATGTATATAAGGAAAGTAATAAAAAAAATCAAAACAAGATATTTACGAACACAAAGTGTGAGACCAGAAACAGATCTCACACTTTGATGAGACAAGTTTATATGTGTAATTTGTGTACAAAATGGCAAACAATGTTACCAGTCTGGATGGCGCCGAGTTTTACAACACGTGAACCCAAAAGGTCACAAAATCATAAATTTAGGACGCCAAGACAAGGGGGGGCCGAGCGGGCCCTTACGAGGATGTGGAAGCATGCCAATGGATAAAGATTATCCAATGGAAAAGGGTGCTTGTTGCGTCACTCCCAATGCTACAAATGAAAGCAAGGGGGAAAATGACACCCCCGAGAAAAGGAGAACCACAACCTGCTACCTGTGAGACCAGAATATGTTCTCACATGTAGTGAGACAAGTTTATGTGTAGATTTATGGTGTCCTTAAAGGCAAACAAAGCATTAGTCTGGCTGGCGCCGAATTTTATGAGAACTTTAACTTTTAGGTCAAAAGACAGTAAATTTAGGAGGTCATATAAGAGTTGGCCCGGACTGAAAGTACAGTCGTGCCATTGTGTGAGGGGTGGCCAATCAGTGCCATGGAAGAAGTAAGGCGGAGTTACCCCCCCCCCCCCCCCCCCCACCGAGTGGACCTCAAGTTTGGATCCGAGAATCGGCAGTAATAGTATTAAGATTATCGGAGTATTAGTATTATCGGCAGTATTAGTATGAGTATTTTGTAATAGATAGTAGTAGAACACGAACAAGTAAGATGACTTAGAAGCAGCTATAGAAAGATTTGAGTATTAGAGAAATCATGACTTAGAGGCATCAGCATTCTGACTTAGCAACATGAATAAGTAAGATGACGACAAGTATCATCGTAAGAGTAGCAGATTTCAAGTAGTGAGAGTATCATCATGACATGGAGAGAACAACTACAGACGAATTTGACCACGGTTCCCAACAAGGCCCAAAACTCAAGGTATGTGTCATCAACAATCCAACGGTTAATGAATATTTAGATATTGGTTCAAATAGTCTCACATGTCTCCATTCCAGTCTATTTTAAGAGTAACATAATGTATTGGAAGTTAATAAGTAGTTATGTTGTTAATAAATGATATTGTTTAAGTTTTAAATAGTCTAATCTTTTAATAATGATTAATGAATTCCTTTACAGGACTCACACTTAAGTTAAAATAATTGGAGGGACTTGTGAAAATACTCGGGCGACAGTATGATATTAGATGGTGAATTAGATGATGACATTTATACTTGAGCAGACTTATACAGATAACTTTGAGACGATGACTGAAGAACGAGTTCGACATTATGATGCAGAGACATGACTAAAAAAGATACCTAGATATGACTTAAAAATATGCTTGTGCGATATTATGTGCGACAAGAGTGAGAAGTGCAATAGTATGACTTGATCGATACGTATGATATACACTTGTGAGAAATTATGAGTCAGCAGTACAAGGCAGATTTGAAGGTATGTGTTGCTCAAATATTCACAGGTTATCAAGATACTTTAGGCATAATATTACTGGTCTCACATGCTATCTTCCTAAATAATTAGTAAGCAGAGTAATTAATATAAATTAAGTAATTAAGTATTTATGTTGTTAATAAATGTTTTATTGTTAAAGTTAAAATGCTGTGATCCATTTAATATTATAATAATTAATAATTCCTTTACAGAACTTGCGCGAAAGTTAAATAATTGGAGGGTTATTGCGGACACAACGTAGAAGTAAAATAATGTTAATTATAACTATAACTTTAAAGTTCCTATCTTTTCTTTTCTGTTTGCCACACAAAGAACGTCTGAAATTTAGAATGAATGAAAGTAAAAGTATGAGTGATGGAATTTCCTTTGCAATAGGCATGCGCTAAAGAAAAAATCTATTGTTTCCAAAGAAAAAATGAACAATTTTACAATGCTTCTAATTAATAAAATCGCTAATTTCAGCAACAATTTCTGAATTTTATGATTTAAGTCTTCAATACGAAAAATATACGTATACTTAAAAAAAAAGTCAAGTTATTATCAGAATATTATCTTCGTAGTTTTACGTTTAGGAACATGATTATAAATATCTGATGTGGGCGGCACATGACTTTCCCTACAGACTCAAATTTATTTTCTCTTTATTTTTCCAATAATTCATTAAATTGGGTTTAATGGCACGAAATAACACGCATAATTATTTAAAATGACACTGAATTGGCACACATGAATTTAATTCAATTTCCATTTTCATTTGTTAACCTGACGTATATTCAAAGCCAGCGTAGTAAGAATGCGAGAAAATTAAAATTCGAGAACAGCTAGTCCTAAAATAATGGGGCTGGTCTTACTCTTTTCATCGACAAAAATCAAGCATGAAACAAGCAATTAATATATTCCATATGAAACAAGCTTTTAATGAATACATTTGTGCACACGTAGTCTTTTATTTTAGAAATTGACAATTTTTGCGGGCCATTTCGTAAAAAAAAAAAAAAAAAAAAAAAAAAAATAAAACAAAAAAAAAAAAACAAAAAAAAAAAAACATATTTTTTCCAAAATCATATGAAAATTTAATTAGCACCAGGAGCATTCACAATTGACTTACCAATAAAATTTTATGAAATTTGGTCCATTGGGTTTTAAATCAGAGTGGATATAGACATTGCACAGACAGACAGACACACACGGACGTCACACTAAAAATAATTTTTTCGTGTTCTAGAGGTCCCATAACGCGTAGATCCGTCGAAAACTCGAGTTGCAATTTTTGACACGATTCCAATACTTTCCCTATAGGAAAAATGTAAATATGTTTTTGTTCTTTTGTCGGAAATATAGTACAGGCTATGAATCTAAAATAATTTCACTATTTTAATATTTTGAATTTTTTTTTTCGAAAAATTTAATGTATTTTTCCGAGTGAGGTTTTTTTTTTTACTTTCCTTATATACATAATGTATAAGGAAAGTATTGTGACGGGGTCGAAAATTCGAATTCGAGTTTTCGACGGGAGAGCACGTTTCAAGCATCCCTGATCACGAATCAAACATTTTTGAAGTGATGTGTGTGTGTGTGTGTGTGTGTGTGTGTGTGTGTGTGTGTGTGTGTGTGTGTGTGTGTGTCAGTGAGTCTGTGGAGACGATAACTGACGAACAAATGGACCGATTCGAACCAAATTTGGTACAAAAATCACAATCCGTAAACACTGGAAGCCTATTGTTTTTATACGTAATCGAATGTTCAGAACCCCCTAAATTTTCGAATGAAATTTTGATAAAATCGTCAAAAAATCAAAACCGCTAAAAAAGTTACGCAAATAGTCATTTCTTATGTAATTTTTCATTAGAAAACGATTGGCATAAATTTTAGAACGCTAACATGAACCGTTCTCGAGATATTGTACATTTTTCAAAAAAATTATGAAAAAGTCACATAAAAAAAAAAAATTCCTATTGAGAAACATGTTCACTTTTCATATGTAATACCATGCGATAAATTGAGTGACATTATTCTTGTGGATCTAGCTCGTTCCATTCATGAAAAAATATACTTTGAATAATACTTTTGTATTTGAACGCCAATAGTCATTTATCTGCTGTAAGAATAACTTTTTTCTTAGTGCATAACGCTTGGCGAGATTTTGGCGACGTATTTGGCGGAGTGTCGCCAACTTGGCGACTTTTTTGAAATGTTGCCAAATTAATGAAAATCTCGCCAAATGGTTAAAAATGATGCTAAATCAATGACGACTAATTGTCGAAAATTCAATATCTTGGAAAGAATATTAGTATCTACTATAAGGAAAACCTATTTTTTTACTGTAAAAGTAGTGAATTCGTTACATTATATAAGGAAAGTCATGTGTTGCCCACATCAGATTTTTTACTTTTACCTCGAAATATTTTCGAAACTATAACAGATAGATATAAATCGTAAGCGTCGAAAACATGAATTAAAAAGAAAGATCAATCATGCATAAAGCATTGATTTTAAAACACTTTCCAACTATAATTTTATTCAAACGTCTCTAAAATACAATACAACCAACGACGATATATTTTTACTTTCCTTATATACATCATGTATAAGGAATGTATTGTGACGGGGTCGAAAATTCGAATTTGAGTTTTCGACGGGAGAGCACGTTTCAAGCATCCCTGATCACGAATCAAACATTTTTGGTCTCTGTGTGTGTATGTGTGTGTGTGTGTGTCAGTGAGTCTGTGGAGACGATAACTGACGAACGAATGGACCGATTCGAACCAAATTTGGTACGAAAATCAAAATCTGTAAACACTGGAATCCTATTGTTTTTATACGTAATCGAATGTTCAGAACCCCTCTAAATTTTCGAATAAAATTTTTAAAAAATCGTCAAAAAATCAAAACCACTAATTAAGTTACGCAAATAGACATTTCTTATGTAATTTTTCATTAGAAAACGATTGACATAAGTTTTAGAACGCTAACATGAACTGTTTTCGAGATATTGCACATTTTTCAAAAAACATATCAAAAAGTCATATAAAATGAAAAAAAATTCTTCCTATTGAGAAACATGTTCACTTTTCATATGTAAAACCATGCGATAAATTGGGTGACATCATTCTCGTTGATCTAGCTCGTTCCATTCCTGAAAAAAGTTACTTTGAGTAATACTTTTGTATTTGAACGCCAATAGTCATTTATCTGCTGTAAGAACAACATATTTTTTCGTCCATAACGCTTTGCGAGATTTTGGCGACGGATTTGGCGGAATGTCGCCAACTTGGCGACTTTTTGAAATATTGCCAAATTAACGAAAATCTCGCCAAATGGATAAAAATGACGCTAAATCAATGAAAATGACGACTCATTGTTGAAAATTCAATATCTTGGAAAGAATATTAGTATCTACTATAAGAAAAACCTGTTTTTGTACTGTAAGAGTAGTAAATTCATTACATTATATAAGGAAAGTCATGTGATGCCTACATCAGATTTTTTTAATTATCACAGAGCTGCAATAATTTATTTTACTTGGAAAACTAAAATCATGGAGGTAAAAGTACTTTCTAATTCCATGCTTAAAACTTTATTCAAATTTTGTTCAAATGGCGTCATTGAAATATAAATCGTCTGGCTCTCTATGCAAAACACTTTCATTCATATACTTTTATTCCAGACTCCAGAGTTAAATAATTTTGCTTGAAAACAATTCAGCTATTCTTATGCAACTCATCTTACAATCACTTGTTTACATTTTTACATTCATTAAAGTTACACTTCGTTGTAGAAATAATCAAAGTTTGAAGATCATTTAAACTAAAAAATATTGTAACTGTGTTGGAGCAGAATACAGATGCACAGAAAAAATGCAAAAATAAAGCGGTTTTAGGACGGATGCAACACAAAATATAAATTGAAAAGAACTTTAAAAACATTTTTGTTAATACTATTTTAAAATATTGATTTGGGATCCATTTAGCATCTGCATTCTCAACACATCGCAGTAGTCCAAATTAAAATTTCACATACTATTAATTAGAGAATTTTCGGTTATTATCGATATGATATGCATAATAGTCTATAGTCGGCAAATGTTTCATTTAATGTCTCTTAAAGAAGAAAATGGTATTGCCTCTTGTTTTACTATAAAGTTTTAAATAATACTGTTGACTGACCAGTTCTTGCTTGGAGTTCCGTATACCTCTATATACGAGCTGACTCGTCAAGCATATTGAAGCCCACCCAGGCCGAAAGCATAATCCATTAGCATTAGGTTTATTCGTATTTTCACTTTAGGAAGTACAATTGAAATGATTTTTGGTAGGTGTTCAGCACCAAACTGCTCTAAACATACTAGAAAAAGGTTTAGGTAATTTCGCTTTCCTAGAATCGAAGAGGGAATAAAAAAAATGGCTTATAAATAGTCGGCAGATTCATTGAACACCCGGTACAGGAGTATATTTGTGAAAGCTAAATTTTACAATATTGTAATTGAAACTTCTATTTTTATATACAGTATCTATTTTAAACACTCATTTCATAATTTCGGTAACTGTAGTATGTATTATTATTGACTTTTATTTGTTATAGTCTCATCTTAGTAAACGTGGTTTGTAGTTCTGAATGTGTTATTCTCTCTTCCAAACTTAAAAGTATAATTGCTTCAAATTATATATATATATATATATATATATATATATATATATATATATATTAAAGATGTATTCATGTTACACCAATACATTTCAAGTTTTATACACTTTACTGCATTTTTAGAGTAAAATGAATCATAAAATTGTAGAATCCTACTGCTTACAAACTGTCGCCAAGTGGAAATCTTACCATATTATAATAATTATGTAAACATAAGCTAAAATGGTAAATAAATCGAAATGCATTTATCATAAAAGATAATGAATGATCAAATAGGATTTTTTTACTGAAAACTGATAGAAATTATGTCTGAATGACTCGAATTTACTTTGAAACGGCACTAATATTTCATCGTTAAGACGATGATTGGCGCTAATCATTTGATGTGAACATTGAAGCTATGTTTAGAGGATCCAGTTTAGAGGATTTTCTCAATATAATCTTTTAAAGTACGTCAATTCTTTTGTACTAGACATAAAAATATATCGTTTATAATACATATTTATATAATTTATTATTATTATTCCTAAAATTTTAAATGCTGTATTTATCTAATCTATACATCCACAGGTTTATAACAAAATTCCCCTCTTTAAAATTTTAGTACCATTAACATTAAATACACATTTTTATTTTAAAGTGCCCCCCCCCCCCCCCCGGGTAATTCACACAGTACTATATAGCATCATAAATTTATATTTCAAAAACAACTTTTCATTATTTAGTACAGGTATTTCAAATAATTCAAGGTCTTTCTGAGTTTATAATAAGACCATATTTTATTCTATATAATGTTAGAACTATAACAGATGTAAAATAGAAATTATACATCAAAGTATTTCATAGATTTTAATAAGACCGGATTTTTGCAAAAATAATAATAAGAGGAAAAAAAAATGTCTATTTGTTAATCTGCTTATAGAGTGAGAATCATATTTTTACTTTCCCTGCAATACATGGTAATGTATAGGGAAAGTATTGGAATCATGCCGAAAATCACAACTCGAGTTTTCGACGGATCTACACGTTTCGAGATCTCTAGAATACGAAAAAACCATTTTTAGCGTGACGTCTGTGTGTGTGTCTGTCTGTCTGTCTGTCTGTGTGTCTGTCTGTCTGTCTGTCTGTCTGTGCAGATTTTGTATCCACTCTAACTAAAAAACTAATGGACCGAATTTCACAAAATTTGGTAGGTAAGTTACTTGTGAGCGAGTCTAGTGCTGATTAGTTTTGGGTACGATTTGGGATAAAAGTACCCGCCTTTTTTTGCGAAATGGCCCGCAAAAGCTTGTATCCACTCTAACTGAAAAACTAATGGACCGAATTTCACAAAATTTTGTAGATGAGTCACATGTGAGTTACCCTGGTGCTGACTAGATTTTAGTACGATTCGAAAAAAAATAACCTGCCTTTTTTTGCAAAATGGCCCTCAAAAATCGTCAAAATCTAAACTAAAGAACTACGTATACTCAAATATATCCATTAAATGCTCGTTTAATACGTAATTTTTAACTACGAAAAGAATAAGATCAACCCCATTATACTAGGGCTAGCCGTTCTCGAGATATTTTAGTTTTTCGTATTTTCTCTACGCCACCTTTGATAATAAGTCCGGTTACCGAATGAGAACGAAAATTGAATTAAAAGTGAAATAAATTTAATGAAATAAAGAGAACGCGAATATAAACGTCTGCAGGGAAAATCATGTGCTGCCCACATCATATTTTTGATTCTTGTTAAGAAGTGTCGCGTAATTACAAATGTTACTCCGATCTGATTCATATTTACAAATTGTAACAAGTGTACAAGTGTAATTGTAACAAATTGTACAAGTGTACTCAATTGTAAAGTTGTTAACATTATCAAATACCTGTAAAAATCAATATTTGGAGCACGTGTTAAACCGCCAAATATGGTAATCCATGTATTTGTAGAAACCTGGCTGGGCTTCAATATGCTTGATAAGTCAGCCTGTAGTATAGGAGTTCTAGGTTTTCTCGCTCCCTCCTAGGAAAAGTTCTTAGGCTCCTCTATATACCAGCTGACTTTTCAAGCATATTGAAGCCCACCCAGATTCGAAGCTTTAGGAAGTATTATTGAAATAATTTTTGGTGGATGTTCTGCACCGAACTGCTTGCTCTAACCGTATTAGAAAAAGGTTTAGGTAATTTCGTTTTCCCTGAAACGATGAGGGAATAAAAAAATGGCTTATAAATAGTCGATGGGATCATTGGATATCCTGTGCATATTTGTGCGAGCTAAATTCTACAATATTGTAATTGAAACTTCTATTTTTATATAAAGTATATATTTTAAACACTCATTTTTTAATTCCGGTAACTATATTATGTATTATTATTGATTTTTTAGTTGTTATAGTCTTATTTTAGTAAACGTGGTTTATAGTCCAAATATCATCTTGAACGTGTTAGTCTCTCTTCCAAACCTAACAGTATGATAGCTTTAAATTATATATATATATATTAAAGATTTTTTCATGTTACACCAATATCTTTCAAGTTCTATACATTTTATTGCATTTTTATAGTATAATCAGTGGCGAATTAAGATGCCGGCAAACCTGGTTTCAGAGGGGGGGTGGGGGCTCATTTTGGACGAAAAATAAAAATTAAAAATCTTTAAGAAAAAAAAATTTCTTTGCTTAAAATATAAAAAATATTTTTGATTTTCTGTGGTGAGCCTCTTCCTCCCCCTGAATTTCGAAATCTTGTGAAAATATTACTTCCGTTTATAAAAACGATTTTAATCACCGTGAGTTTGTAGCAGAATGCATCCATTTGAAGGCGCATATTGTTGAAGAGATAAAAGTAAATCCGAGACTGGCCATAATGCAAAAGTATTCTGAAGAAGTGGTGGTAGTAGAAGATTGCGATAGAGATTCTCAAGATGTAGCAGCGACACAACTTGAGGAATATCTAAGCGAAGGTATTGATGAAGATATCGAAACAAGTTATAAAGATTATGCTCGCTGTGAAGGTGATGATATAGAGGTCAATAGTGGAGAAGGAAATAAGGTCGAACTCGAAAATGAATCCCAAAAAGTGGATTTAAAGTGTTTGCATTCGTATTTATGTGGAGAAAGCTCAATTCAAGCGTTTCCAAGTGTTGAAATAGTACTTCGTGCTTATCTGCGTTTGATGATCACCGACGCTAGTGGAGAAAGGTCATTCTCTAAATTAAAACTCATCAAAAACAACTTAAGAAGCGTAAGGACTGAAAGAGGCTACATAATCTGTCAGTTCTTATTATTGAGAACGAACGACTTTGTTAAAACATTAGATTTTACAGATGCTATCGATACTTTTGCTGCAGCAAAATCCAGAAGACGTCCCCTAAGAAGTTTCAGTTTTTTCTTTAGTATTGTTACAGTGCCTAGAAGTACTTCTAGGCACTGTAGTTTTGTGCTGTAATATCAATATTTACAGCACAGTTAAACAAATAAAAATGTATAATATTTAAAAACTTGTATCGTTCAATATTTTCATAAAATATTACTACTCGCATTTTAATTTAATTTCTGTACAAACTTTTGGGTGCAAATATTTCAAGTATGTTTATTGGATAAAAAAAAAGCATAGTAAGATTTGTATAGAGCAAGATTCAATACAAGAGCAAGATGTAAGTACTTTTCTTTTTTTCTAAACTGGCTTTTAGTGTGGTGGTGGTGGTGGGGTGGTGGGGTGCTCTTCGGAAGAGATCGCCGGGTGCCACACTCTCCCATGATTCATCACTGAGTATAATAAATCATAAAATCGTTGAATCCTACTGTCGACAAAGTGTCGCCAAGTGAAAATCTTACTATAATATAATAATTATGTAAACATA
This sequence comes from Amaurobius ferox, assembly GCA_951213105.1. Classification (NCBI taxonomy): domain Eukaryota; kingdom Metazoa; phylum Arthropoda; class Arachnida; order Araneae; family Amaurobiidae; genus Amaurobius; species Amaurobius ferox. The sequence continues at coordinate 9,953,877 of OX578138.1, read as the reverse complement.
AGCTAAAATGGTAAATAAATCGAAATACATTATCATAAAAGCTAATGAATGGTCACATAGGATTTTTTACGAAGAATTGATAGAAATTATGTTCGAATGACACGAATTTACTTCGGAGCGACATAGATATTTTCATCGCCAAGCCGACGATTGGCGCAATCATTTGATGTAAATATTGGCGGTATGTTTTTTTCAGTTTAGAGGATTTCCTCAATATTATCTTTTAAAGTACTTCAATTCTTTTGTACTAGGCATAAAAAATATATCGTTTACAATAGATTTATATAACTTATTATTTATTCTAATTATTTTTTCTTTTTTTAAATGCTGCATTTATCTGAGTTATACATCCACAGGTTTATAACAAAATTTCCCCTCTTTAAAATTTAGCACTGCGACATCAAAGACATCTGATCAAAGATGCTTGGAACCTGTACCCGAATTATAAGAACGGAGGAGAAGCTGGCTTTTGCTCAGTGATTATAATGTCGGTCTTGTAAGCAAAGGGTCCCTGGTGCGGGGCCTGGCGACGCCCAATCGCCACAGTACCTTTACAATTAAATACACATTTTTATTTTAAAGCGCGCCCCCCATCCTCCGGGTAATTCGCACACTACTATGTATCAACCTAAATATATATTTCAAAAACAACTTTTCAATATTTAATACAGGTATTTCAAATAATTGAAGGTCTTTCTGAGCTCATAATAGGACCATAATTTCTTGTATATAATGTTGGAACTGTAACAGATATGAAATAGAAATACACATCCAAAGTATTTAATGAATTTTAATACGAAAGGAGTTCTGAAAAAAGATAATAATAAAAAATATATAATGTCCATCTATTTGTTAATCTGCTTATAGAGTGAAAATCATATTTTTGATTCTTGTTAATAAGTGTCGCGTATGTTGATTACAAATGTTACCCCAATGTAATTCATATTTATAAAAATATAATTCAATTGAAAATTTGTTAACGTTATCAAATACGTGTAAAAATCAATATTAGGAGCACGTGTTAAATAGCGGAATATGGCAACCCATGTATTTGCAGAAACCTTACTGGGCTTCAATATGTTTGATAAGTCAGACTGTATTATAGGAGCTCTAGGCAAACCACTGACGTCAGTAGGGCAAACTCGAGGATTAAGATGTACAGCATCGACTAGTTTAATGCCCACCTTTGTGACCTTGAACGTCCAATTTGCGCCCATGTGTACCTGTTACCAATACTAGGTAAAAAAATATTTCACAATACTACTTATAACCATAATTACATTAAGAGATTTTCTGTCTATAAATTTGTTGATTTCTTTCATATATATTGTGTTGATCTTGATATTTTTATTCTGACTCCTACCAATTTAAAAAAGCCTATGTACTTGACATGTTTATTGTTTAGTATCCTTGTGTTTTATGTTCTGTACTTTTTATGTTTTGTGGCTCTTGCAATTGGATTTTATCTGCGGTTTCCACTTAAATTGAATAGAATAAATATGCTAACGTAATTTAAATTAGCCTATTTCAGAGAAAATTGTCCTCGTAATAATAATTATCTATGAACGATTGTTTTCTTATTTATTTCTACGTAGCCTCTGTCTGGATCTAAAGATTTCAAAAAGCACTCTTTTTCGAATTACTGTGTTACAAAGGAGTTAAAAATGTGGAATTTGTAATGAAAAACTATACAATACAAACAAAATTTATATTTCATATATATATTCAGATTAACATACAACATGTTCACGAATGGATAGTTTCAAATTGAACCGTAGAACAAACTACATGAAACATCACAAATGTTCAAACCGACAAAATCGTTATTTTGTCCAGCATTTTCATAAATAGAGTAAGTAGAAACAATGGAAAAGTATGATACATGAGATTGCTATTAATAACTTAATTATATATATATCTATAAATGTTCTTCAGCCAGCGAAGTCAATAGAGAAATGCATTTTGAACTTATTCAGTTATCAAATCAGATTTTTCTTCTTTACCAAGTAACGAAAACTGTTCGTCAACATTCTCTTTGAATGCAAAGTCAGACTTTGTGCTAGAGTTTTGTTTGGAAGCGGAATCTGTTAAAGACACCGGCTGAACCGGTGAAACCGCTCTTGTATTGTTTCGATCATACGTGTCTTCAGCTATTGCATATTCAATGGTTTTAACTGGCAACCACTTATTGGCGTCATCGTCATGTCGTCTTCCAAGTGAGCTTCTGATAAGATCGGGCAACATTGAATACATGTAATCGAGGTATCCTGAGTTTTCACCAGTATAGAAATCTGCGGATTCATCTGAATTTGCTGCTTCAGGGTTCTCGGTGCTTGGAATTGTCTTCAAGACTTCTGATGTGCTTTCATTTTTCTTTTCAATCTTCTCAATGTCGGATTTACTTCCGTATACTTCAAGGGGTTGTTTAATTCCTTTATAAACAAGTATCGGAGGCAACGAGTCATCTTTCTTTGTTTCTTCTTCATCAGTGGACACTCTACTAGACAATACATGGTCAGGATTCAAGGGAATTGTTATACCATCAAGTCCAGCTCTTTCAGTTTTAATAATTGTTGACCTTGGGGAAGCATTATCGAACATACTCATATCGAAGTCTGAGACAACTTTTTCCATTTCACTCACAACACCTTCTTCACTCGTGGTTTCTTGACGTGGTGCTATTTTGGATTTATGGCGGATTGAACTTCTAAGTGTAGCAATTTTATTCTTTAGTCCCATATTCCCTTTCCCCAAAACTCCTTTCTTTCCAGCGGTTCTGCCAAAAAGGGAGAAAGGCCTTTTGTTTCTGGAATGTTGCAAATTAGAATATTGTTGCAGGTTAGGATATTGTTGCAACTGAGGATATTGCTGCAGATGAGTATATTGTGATAAGACTCTGGGCTGATCTATTCCACCAATATTACCTGGAGGTCCAAAGTTACCAACAGGATTTTCCCAATATTTATACTGATAGGGAGCATTAAAAGCACCAGGAGGCGGTTTCACTATTCCAAAGGGAGGAAGTGTTCCAGCCGTATTAGCAGCAGCAAAATCATTATTCAAAACTTCCGAAGTAACTTTTTGAATAAATTTTGTCTCATCTTCTACCTTCTTATCCTGTCCATGAGTCATGGAACCAAAGAGATCATAACTTGGACTAAGGAACGCATTAATGTCATCAAAATTGACGTCGCCGAAACCGTTACTTATATTGTTTGTTATAGATTGCAAAGTGGATTCGGAAAGAAGTGGGTTGAAAGGCATGGAAGTAGTTAACGTACTGGATGCAAAATTTGGTGTGTTCTTTAAAGAACTTATTTGAGGGAATGACATTGATGATGACATGGAGTAGTCATTTCCGAAAAGTGGTTGTCTCATTCCTGGTGGATGTATAGCAGTGTAGTGAAGATTCGAACTTGCAAAAATTCCAGGATGTCCACCAAGTTGGGGAACTATAGACCTGATTCTGTATCGTCCACCTCGAGATGGGTATCGTATTGAGGTAACAGGGTATGGAGCACTTGAAATAGCTGGCATTTCATAACCGCGGTTATATCTTGAACGCTTTGGTGGAAATGGTCTACGTGGTGGGCCGTATGAAGGTCTTGGTGGATTATGAGAATATTGTTTTGGAGGATGTATGCTAGGTGGAATTTGAAATTTTTGGTTTGACATTTTATTTATATGTGGTCGGTTTTCTGAAGATTGTGATTTAAAAGAGGGTGAATTATTAGAAGAATCTGCTTGTTTGATAATAGCGATATTAATTCCGTTTGGTAATATACCATTTTGAGGATAACCATAAGATTCACTAGGATTCCTTCCATTATCGAATTGTTGTACATTTTGTGCTGGTCTGTTGTAAGAAGGTGGTCTATTGTATGAAGGTGGCCTGTTGTAAGAAGGTGGTCTACTGTAAGAAGGTGGTCTGTTGTAAGAAGGCGCTCTGTTGTTGGGAGGAACTTTAGATGTTTGTCTAGAATCACCCAGAACATTAGCAATTTGAGCAGTACCTGTATAAGGTATTTCATTTGTGCCTCTCGGATGTTGCTGTTGTCCTGATTGTTCTGAAAGAATATTTTGGGGAATTTGAATTACAATATGTTGATATTCTTTTTCTCCGCCATTATAAGCACCATCATTTTGGTTTTGCACTCTGTAGTCTTGTGGAGGAGGATTGTTTATTGGTCTAGGAGGATTAAGATTTATGTTTTGGTAAGTTTGTTGATTAGGAAGTACAATTGCATTTCTCTCTTGATCTATACCTTTATTTCTTAAAGAAGAGAGATCAATGCTTATCAATTGATATGCGGTATTTGGAGCATCTTGATTTTGAACATTTTCAGATGGTGACTTTTGATCTTGACTTACTTGCCTATAATCTTCATTAGCATTAGGATAATGGTCATTCTGCATAGGAGAAACCAAGTTATAATATTGCTGAGGATCTTGCTCGTAGTCACCACCTGAAGCGGGATATACGCCTATGCTAACATACTGCTGGTTGTCTTCGTATCTTTGATCGTTATTTCCTGAGGGCTGAGGATGGCGTATTTGAGGTGGCTGGTTATAAGATACCTGAGGTGCACCATCACCACCATGCTCTGGAACATCAGAAGCGGGTGGTTGGCGAATAATCGTAATTCCTACGTGCTGCGTAGGAGGTGGCGGTATTGGGCTTCTTTGTTGACCCGTAAAAGCGATTGCGGTCTCTTGAACTGACTGTGCCTGTTGTTGACCAGCGCTTTGTTGCAACAATAAATTCTGAATGGCCTGTGTTAGCTGATCTACTGGTATTTGAGTCTGTGGTGCAGCATTCTGAGGCGGGTATTGCTGACTTGGATAATAGCCGTAAGATGGTTCGTTTTGACTTAAATGTTGATCGTTTTGGGATGAATATTGAACTTGTTCGGCATTTTGACTTTCCGAATACTGTGCTGGATTATAATAACCATTTGACTGTTGTGCATGACTAGGACCTTGTGCAGAATCTTGATGTGTATGTGATTCGCCTGCTTGAGGTTGTATAGATGTTACGCCTATACTTATGTACTGCTGACTTTGTTGGTCAGTAGCTGGTACGGAAGAGGTAGAGAGACCGACATTAATGTATTTTTCACTTGGGCTAGCTAAAAGAGCTTGAGGATGATTAGTTGAGTCCGCTGCTACGTTGTCGTATTGGTCATTTTCTGCTGCTCTGTAGACAGCTGGACCAGTCTGGTATCCTGCAGTAGATTGAGATTTTCCAGGATCATTTATCCCTGAGTCCTGATTTGCATTTTTTTCTACAACATGTACTGGTGGATGATTTTGGGATTGATAAACAAGAAGAGGAAGATCCTTGTATGGATACGGAACATATTCCACTTGCTTATCTTCGGTGTCCCCATTGGAGCCCCTATTGGATAATTTTGAACTTTCAGGGAAGTTCGGGAAGTAGAGTACAGGAGGAGGAAGATTCGTATACACTACAGGTCCATTGTATTTGACATCTGAGCTTTTTTCTTGCGTTTCGGTGGCAACAGTTATGTGGAGACCTGCTCCAGCCAACATCAGGGCAAGAAGAAACTGCAAAATAATAAAAAAATAAGTATGATTTAAATACATGCATAAATTATTACTGTCTGTTTACGAAACATTTTTTTAGAATATAAATATTTATTCAGTATATTATCTTTGAAGATATGGAACAAATTATAAGGAGTTTTTTTATACAGGAGTTAAATATTATTTCAACTTCCTTTTTAATAAAAAACTATTTTTGTACTTATTGTTTTCATTCAACTTCTGAAATTGAATAATCTAGTATTCTAGTATACAGGGTGTTTAAAACAAGTAGACTTTTTTAAACATTGGTTGTGGATATGTAGTTCCACTTGTAAAAACATTTTATTATGCAATAATAGTTTAAATAATGAGCAATATATTTGTAAAACAAATTAAAAATATTAATTGTATATAGCTCCTTTGGCGAAGAAAAAATACATTACAAAAAGGCTGTCTATACTTCATTTAGTCAAATTGAAAAAAAAATGGATCCCAAAATGAAAATTTAAGACGAAATACATTGTCAAACATTCCTGACCATTTTATCATGGATTTTCGATAAGTTTCTAATCAACGTAATTCATGAATCCAGAGGCCCTTCACAAATTGAATTGATTTACAGAAATCATTTAGTGAAGTTGTAAAACGAATTTTTTCACCAGTTTGTCTATGAAGCTATTAAGGATAGGCAGACGATTCTGGTAAAAAATTATTGTAACTCTTAAATAAGGTGAAAACTGATAATTGCAATTTTGTTGACCTAGTCAGTTGTTTTCCTAACAAAATGTACGGAAAAATAAGCATAGCTTTTAATTTTTAAAATCCTGTGGAGATCGACTTTATTCAGAATTAAGAGATAACCAGCGGTTCAAATAAATAAATAAATAAATAAGTAAAAACTACCGATGTTTACTTTTTTTTAAACACACTGTATAAAAGGAAAATATCGATACACGTTTTTAACTTTACTTCCTAAACCACACGATGGATTCTAGTAAATTTTATTTATCAGAAAATAAGGCTGAGTTCAGGTAAGATTCTTGTGTGTAAGCCTCCTCTTACAGTAAAGCGCGGAATAATGAAAATTAAAAACTAATGAAAATTAGAAAATAAGGCTGAGTTCAGGTAAGATTCTTGTGTGTAATTCTCCTCTTACAGTAAAGCGCGGAATAATGAAAATTAAAAGCCTTTTTCTGTCTGTCTGTTCGTATATATGACGAAAAAATCTAGTAGTCCGAACGAAAAAAAAATCTAATATTTCGAAAATTTGAATTAGTGGGAAGGGCGATGATTAGTACTTTCGCATATGCTAGCATTTTAATTTTCGTCTCATTCGATCCGTCTCAGCTTCCAGATCAATAGAAAAATCGAAAATTTCGAAAAATCGAATGAGGAGTGACGAAGCACACAAGTTCGCAAAATACATCACTTTGCCTCTCCAAAATAATAAAACTCAATTTGATATCCTTTCACTGCCAACTATTAAAACTGAAAATAAATAAATAAATTTATAAATATAACGCGATATAATTTTTCTAATTGTTCCAATTAAATCTCTCTGTCCTGCGCGGAAGTAAGATGATTCAATATATTTTATCACTGAATGTGTTGGCAGAATTATAAAATGTGCGCCATTTTTATGATTAAATCTAAATGGGATTTTGATATCCTGAAAAGTTATATAGTTATTAAGTGTGAGTGTATGTCACATTGAATGATCACAAGCCGCTTATAACGCACGAAGCGTGAGTATAAATGGCCAGTTTTACGTATAGATTGATATCAATCCGTAGTTGTGAAAGACGGGCTTAGAATTTTGATTTAGCCTTGTTAAATTAAATTATTATTAATAAATTTTTTTCATTACCAGAATGGGCAAATATTTACCTGGTGGAGCAGAATGCCAACTTTTCTGTGGTTGGTAATCACGCATGCGTGAAGAATCAGTTATATCTGCTGTGATCTTTATTCCTTTATTTTAAAGGACTGTCCTTTTTTTCAAGAAGCTGTCCTTTTAGATATTTTTTTTCAACACTAAATTTGTCCTTTGTTTTCACGAAGGATTGATCAAATGCTCCAACCGAGAAAACGTTTTCAAGCATAAATAATTTTTAGACAAGTGGTGAAAAAAAACCGCAATTTAAAGTTGTAATTCTGTAAAATCTGTAAGCTTGCATCTACTGAAAATGCAACTATTAGATGAATTGTCTACAATTTTCTGATTTTCTGAAATGTTATCACGTTCTCTTAAAAGCAATTAACTAGAGTGTGGCTTTACTCGACATTCAAGTAGCTTGCGTGTTTTTTCCTCCCCCAAATTTCTCAGAATTTTTTTTTTTTTCTTTTGAAAAATCGGCCTTGTCGTTCCAGATATTTACAATTACAGCGCGTTAACCTTCACTTAAAAGGACTTGAAATTTTTTTTCGATCGATACTATACTTAACAAAGACACTCCAAGGGGGGGGACTTTCCCCCAAGGGGGCTAATGACGTCACGAATACAAAAATTGTATCGCGGCTATTTGTCACAACAATGATCGACATTATTAAGTCTTGTGATCATTGAGCCATATATAACCTCTTTTATGCATAATTATGCCAAATTTTGTCCTATGCTGCCATGTTAAATAAATTTATAAAATTTCAAACCAATTACGAAGTTTTGGCTCGAATTTCAAAAATTCTATCTAGTTCTAGATTTTTCGATAACAAAGTCGGATATAAAGTTTCAGGAAAATTCGTTAATATCTGTGGCAGGTATCGTGTACACAAGAAAATCGACCACAGACAGACAGACAAATAGACATATAAACAGACAGACAGACGGGCAGCACTCTAAAATTGGCCAAAACGTGTTCAGGAGGTCTTAAAACATATATTGGCATTGAAATCTCAAATTCGAAAATTTTCGTGAAAACAATACTTTCTCCATACTATATTATATAGTATAAGAAAATAAAAATCCATTCATCCGAAGAAATATTAAAAGTATACATTTTTAATGTTTATTATTTTAATGTTAATTAATTGTAATTTATTACTATAATTAAAAATATGTGTTTATTACTTATATAATTAGTTTTCTTCAATTACGTTTTTCAATCATTTTTTTTAACACTTTCTAACATAGTTGAAAAGTGTTTATGACTTTGGTCATTGTGTCTGTCTGTCCGCACGATAACTGCCCTAAAAATGACTCTAACAAAATGAAATTTTTGTATGTTCTTGAGAAGGTTTGTGGGACATATGGGAATGAAAATGAATGAGATCACCCAATTAGTTTCGGATTTCACTCTGGTTGAAAAATGAAATACATTAAATCTTGTGAAACTTAATTTTTCAAAGATTTTTTAAGCGAAGTCAAAATTCACAAATCACTTCGAAAATTTGAGGAAATGTTCTAATTATCACATAAAATGTGTAACAACGTTTTCTACAAAATATGTTAGGTAGTTTTCTAAAATAAAAATTAAAATAATAATTACACCCATATTATATAAAGAGATCACGTGACTCATTTGAAAATAAAATATGGCATCCATTTTTTCCCTGTGTAAAAATCGTGAAGTTTAAAGACGTTTAAATTTATATTTAGTGTTGCATCCGTTCTAAAATCGCTTAATTTTGCATATTATCTGTGTATCTAAATTCTGTGCGAACGCAATTACAATATTTTCTTATTTTAAATGATCCCTAAATTGTGATTATTTCTACAACAAAACCTAAATTTAATGATTGCAAGGTGAGTTGTATAACAATTGCTGAATAATTTTTCACGCAAAATTATTTACTCTAGAGTCTGGAATACAAGTAATATGAATGAAATATTCATTGATTTTACATAAAGAAGCAGAAGATTCATATTTCGAAGACGTCATTTGAACAAAATCCATTTTATTTAATTAGCATTTTCTTTTTTGGTTTAAAGTTTTCGGTGACGTTTTAAAGTATCACACATTATTTTAGTTCTGTGATAATTTAACAAGAAAGATCAATCATGCTTAAACCATTGATTATGAAACACTTTTCAACTTCAATGCAATTTTATTTTAACATGTCTAAAATGCAATACATTCCTCGGTAATAATTTAAAACTTATCACAATACTACATTAATTTATTATATTTGAAAACTTAAACCTTCATCGAAAAAAATGAACTTCATTCAAATGACGGCATTGAAATATAAATTGCCTGGTTTAAACATCTCTAAAATGTGATCCATTCCTCGGTAATAATTTTAGAATTATCATAATACTACGATAATTTATTATATTTGAAAACTTCATCGAAAACAACTGAAATTCATTCAAATGACGTCATAGAAAAAATAACACGTCTGGCTCTCTCTATAAAAGCAGCATTTCATTCATAAATAATTTCCCATTCATATCATTCATCACAATACTATAATAATTTATTTTATTTAAAAATTAAGACCATGGAGCTACAAGTAATTAAACTCTATGCGTAAAACTTCATTGAAAAAAAATCGTCCTTCTTTTTGTAAAATCAATGAATATTTCATTCATATCAGCTATGCAGACTCCATGAACTAAATGATTTTGTGTTAAAGAAATACAGCAATTCTAATACAAATCATTCTACATATTTTGCTGTTTACATTTTACATAGGTGAAAAATAGGCTTCGTTGTAGAAATAATCAAATTTGGATGAGCACTTAAACTCAAATATATTGTAATTGCGTTGTTTCAGTATGTAGATGCACAGAATTTAAGCAAAAAGAAAGTGGTTTTAGGACGGATACAACACTCAATATGAATTAAAAAGAACTTTAAAAATCACGATTTTGAGACAAGATGGATGCCATATATCATTTTGAAGTGGGTCACGTGATCTTTTCAAATGGTCACGTGATCGCTTCATATAAGAGGTGTTATTAATATTTTAATTTTTATTTAAAAAACTACTAAATATATTTCGCTGAATTTTTTTTTATATATTTTATGGAACAATTTAAATATTACCTAAAATTTTCGTAGAAATTTGTGAATTTTAAATCCGCATAAAAAATGTTTGAAAAATTAGGTCCCATAGGGCTCAATGTATTTCATTTTTTCAACCCGGGTTCAATCGAAAACTAATTGGGTGATATTATTCATTTATATTCCCATAGGTCCTACAGACCGTCTGAACAATATACTAAAATTTCATTTTGATTAAGTCATTTTTACGGCAGTTATCGTGCTGACGGATGGACAGATAGAATGAACAAATTTATAAACACTTTTCAACTTTGTTGTAAAGTGTTAAAAATATGAGCTCTGAATGTATCCCATTTTAGAGATGATTTAGTGTTTTATAATCAATGTTTTATGCATGATTGATCTTTCTTGTTTAATTATTTCGAACTTATTTCAGATTTAGACCATAGCAGGCGCGCACCTTGGGATGGAGCTACTGGGCTGGAACCTTTTCTTTCAGGATGGATGGATTAAGTGTACCGAGTTGCAAAACATATACTATTGAGAATAAAGAAAAAGTCCCACACAATAGGGTAAGTACAAAACATAATTATGTACTTAGGGAGTGAGCACTTTAGGTCGGCAGGTGGGACTTTCTTTCTTTAGTCGAATTTTACTTTCTTTTGGTAATGTATAGGAAAAGTATTGGAATCATGCCGAAAATCGCAACTCGAGTTTTCGACGGATCTACACGTTTCGAGACCTCTAGAATACGTCAAAACCATTTTTAGCGTGACGTCTGTGTGTGTGTCTGTGCAGATTTTGTATCCATTCTAACTAAAAAACTAATGGACTAAATTTCATAAAATTTGGTAGGTAAGTCACTTGTGGGCAAATCTGGTGCTGATTAGTTTTGGGTACGATTCAGGATAAAAGAACCCGCCTTTTTTTGCGAAATGGTCCGCAAAAGCAAGCTTGTATCCACTCTAGCGGAAAATCTAATGGACCGAATTTAACAAAATTTGGTAGATAAGTCGCTTGTGCTTTACCCTGGTGTTGATTAGATTTTTGTACGATTCGGAAAATAACAACCTGCCTTTGTTTGCAAAATGGCCTGCAAATATCGACAAAATCTAAAATAAAAAACTACGTATGCTGAAATATATCCATTAAATGCTTGTTTTATACGTAATTTTTAACGAAGAAAAGAATAAGACGTACCCCGTTACACTAGGACTAGCCGTTCTCGAGATATTTTCGTTTTTTCTCTAAGCCAACTTTGAAAGTGAGTCCAGTTACCAAATGAGAACGAAATTTGAATTAATAGAGAATTAAATTTAATTAAAATAAAGAGAATGTGTATATAAGTCTGCAGGAAAAGTCATGTGCTGCCCATATCAGAATTTTTATGTCTGCACCCACGTCCTTTTATCACAAACTTATTTGGAAATGTGCTGAAACAAACGCTACAATGAGTCCTTTATTTTCTTCCAGAAAATAGGGTAGTCGTTGTTATAGATCTCGAATTGAATATTTTTCTGGTTGTTAATACAGATCAGATTCGATTATTTAAATTATTATAAAATTCCGCCAAAGTGAAAATGCACAAGAAGTGAAAATCGGAAACGCTTTGTTCTTGCTGGTAAGGAGGTCTCTGAGTTGGCGAGCGTAGCCAGTTGGGACGGTGCCTTTATTCTTAAAAAAAAGAAAAGAAAAACACTTATCCAATTATTACTTTCGTTTCAGTACTCAACATATGCAAAGGGAAAGGATTGTGTGAGTCTTAAAACTTAAAGTGAAAGTATTGCGGTGGATCTGGATGTTTTGAACATCTTTGAATACAAATTAAAAAAAAAATAATAATTATATTTGTGCCTATCTGCTTGTGTTTAGCAAATGTCAAGTATAATGAGTTTGCATCTTGCACAGAAAAAAGAAATATGTACCAGACCCACGGCACAAAGTTTTTAATGTTGAATTGTATAGCCGTCAAAGAAAAACAAAAAAGATCAATAACTCCTAAAGCATTGATTATGAAACACTTTCCAACTGCAATGCAATTTTATTTAGACGTCTCTAAAATGCGAGACATTCAGCTGTGATATTTTTAAAATTGACACAATATTACAATAATTTGTTATATTTGAAAACTTAAAATGAACTTTATTCAAATGACGTCACAGAAATACAAATCGTCTGGCTCTCTATGTAAAAGCTGCGAATTTTTCATTCATATACTTTTATTCCATTTCTTTTATTCAGTGTGATATTTTTAAAATTACCACAATACTAAAATAATTTATTTTATTTAGAAAGTACTTTTACCTCCATGGTTTTAAGTTTTTAACTTCATGCTTAAAACTTCATCGAAAAAGGCAATACTTTAAAATCGTCTGCTTCTCTATGTAAAATCGATGAATGTTTCATTCATATCCGTCATATCGCACACTCCAGAGCTAAATAATTTTGCGTTAAAGAAATTCAGCAATTTTTATACAACTCATCTTACAGCTTGATGTGTTTACATTCTTCATACGTTAAAATCAGGCTTCGTTGTAGAAATGATCACAGTTAGATGATCATTTAAACTTAAAATATTGTAATAGATTTGGCGCAGTATACAGATGCGCAGAAATTACGCAAAAATAAAGCGGTTTTAGGACGGTTGCTACACTAAGTATAAATTAAAAAGAATTTTAAAAATCACGACTACGACACTTGGATAAAAGATGGATGCCATATTTTATTTTGAAGTGGGTCACGTGAACTCTTCATATAATACGGGTGCAATTATTATTTTAATTTTTATTTAAAAAACTACCTAACATATTTTGCTGAAATTTTTTTTATATATTTTATGAGATAATTTGAATATTTCCTAAAATTTTCGAAGTAATTTGTGAATTTTAAATTCGTTTAAAAAATTGTTTGAAAAACTAGGTCCCATAGGGTTAAATATATTTCATTCTTTTTAACCCGGGTTCAATCCAAAACTAATTGGGTGATATTATTCATTTACATTCCCATATGTCCCACAGACCGTCTCAACAACATATTGAAATTTCATTTTGATAAAGTCATTTTGACGCCAGTTATTGACAGACAGACAGATAAACAAAATGAACAAAGTCATAAACACTTTTTAACTATGTTGTAAACTGTTAGAAACGAAACGCTCGACCGCAATTGCATAATTTACATCGCAGAACAAGACGAAAAATATCATTAGACAGGGTTTAATGTCTTCTACAAGTATAAATGTTTAAAATTGCTTAAAAGGCCGTCGTCATAATTATTTTGGCACTAACTCCGAAATCTTCAAGGACAATCCCTATTGATCATTGCGTATTCAGATTCTGTACAATATTTCAAGCGAATCTCTAAAAAAAAACAAGAAAGATCAATCATGCTTAAAGTATTGATTATGAAACACTTTCCAACTTCAATACAATTTTATTTAAACAAGTCTAGAATGCAATACATTCCTCGGTAATATTTTAAAACTTATCACAATACTACATTAATTTATTATATTTGAAAACTTAAACCTTCATCGAAAAAAATGAACTTCATTCAAATGACAGCATTGAAATATAAATTGCCTGGTTTAAACATCTCTAAAATGCGATACATTCCTCAGTAATATTTTTAAAACTATCATAATACTACGATAATTTACTATATTTGAAAACTTCATCGAAAACAACTGAAATTCATTTAAATGACGTCATAGAGAAAATAACACGCCTGGATCTCTCTATAAAAAACAGCATTTCATTCATAACTTTTTCCCATTCATTTCATTTATTACAATACTATATATAATAATTTATTTTATTTAAAAATTAAGAACATGGAGCTACAAGTTATTAAACTCTATGCTTAAAACTTCATCGAAAAAAATTGTCTTTCTCTTAGTAAAATCAATGAATATTTCATTCATATCAGCTTATCAGACTGCATGGGCTAAATAATTTTGTATTAAAGAAATACAGCAATTCTAATAAAACTCATTCTACATATTTTGCTGTTTACATTTTACATAAGTGAAAAATAGGCTTCGTTGAAGAAATAATCAAATTTGGATGATCATTTAAACTCAAATATATTGTAATTGCGTTGTTTCAGTATGTAGATGGCCAGAATTTGAGCAAAAATAAAGTGGTTTTAGGACGGATACAACACTCAATATGAATTAAAAAGAACTTAAAAAATTATGATGTTGAGACAAGATGGATGCCATATATCATTTTGAAGTGGGTCATGTGATTTTTTCATATCAAGGTCACGTGATCGCTTCATATAAGAGGTGTAATTATTATTTTAATTTTTATTTAAAAAACCACTGAATATATTTCGCTGATTTTTCTTTATATATTTTATGGAACAATTTTGAATATTACGTAAAATTTTCGAAGCAATTTGTGAATTTTAAATCCGCTTAAAAAGTGTTTGAAAAATTATGTCCCATAGGGCTCAACGTATTTCATTTTTCCAACCCGGGTTCAATCCAAAACTAATTGGATGATATTATTCATTTATATTCACATAGGTCCTACAAACCGTCTGAACAACATACTAAAATTTCATTTTGATTAAGTCTTTTTTACGGCAGTTATCGTGCTAACGGACAGACAGACAGAATGAACAAAGTAATAAACACTTTTCAACTTTGTTGTAAAGTGTTAAAAAGCTAAAACGTTTACCATTTTTAAAGGATTTTTCATCTATTTGTAAGTGTTTCAAATTTGCCATTCCTAATGTTACCTGGCTTTTCCGGTTTGGAGGATATATATTCGCAATAAATCAATTTTACAAGAAAATTGTTTTTGCATACTTTTCTACTAATTCCAACAAAATTCCTTATTAAACTTATTTGAAAGTTTTAATATTAATTATTAAATTAATATTCATAAAATGTATAAATAGAAACAGTGGTTAATTTTGACACCATTTGAAGCAGCTGAGTTTGAAACATCGGTATACAAAATTTCAGCTTTTCCATGCAAAATTGAGTGTGCTATTAAGTTTTATTCAAAATTCGATAATTATTATGCTTAGTGCCAAAAAATTTCTCTTAAGTATAGTGGTAATAGTACATAGATAAACAAGTAACAGCTCGTAATGGTGAATAGACAAATAAAATTGAAGTGAATATGAAGTTAGCTCTGCCAGATTTTGTAATGTTTTTAACACTTTACAACAAAGTTGAAAAGTGTTTATGACTTTGTTCATTCTGTCTGTCTGTCTGTCCATTAGCACGATAACTGCTGTAAAAATGACTTAATCAAAATGAAATTTTAGTATGGTGTTTAGACGGTCTGTGGGACCTATGGTCATATAAATGAGTAATATCACCCAATTAGTTTTGGATTGAACCCGGGTTGAAAAAATGAAATACATTGAACCCTATGGGACCTAATTTTTCAAACATTTTTTAAACGGATTTTTAGACTTGTTTAAATAAAATTGCATTGAAGTTGGGAAATGTTTCATAATCAATGCTTTAAACATGATAGATCTTTCTTGTTATATTTTATGTTGTGTTTATTAACACTTTACAACAAAGTTGAAAAGCCTTTATGACTTTGTTCATTCATTCTGTCTGTCTGTCTGTCTGTTAGCACGATAACTCCCGTAAAAGTGACTTAATCAAAATGAAATTTTAGTATGTTGTTCAGACGGTCTGTGGGACCTATGGGAATATAAACGAATAATATCACCCAATTAGTTTTGGATTGAACCCGAGTTGAAAAAATGAAATACATTGAACCGTATGGGACCTAATTTTTCAATCATTTTTTAAACGGATTTAAAATTCACAAATTGCTTTGAAAATTTTAAGTAATTTTCAAATTATCCCATTCCCCCAAAAAATTTTAGTAAAATATATTTAGTAGTTTCTTAAATAAAAATTAAAATAATAATTATACCTCTTATATGAATCGATCACGTGACTGTTATATGAAGAGATCACGTGACCCACTTCAAAATGAAATATGACATCCATCTTGTCTAAAAACGTGATTTTTAAAGTTCTTTGTAATTCATATTGAGTGTTGTATCCGTCCTAAAACCGCTTTATTTTTGCTTAAATTCTGTGCATCTACATACTGAAACAACGCAATTACAATATATTTGAGTTTAAATGATCATCCAAATTTGACTATTTCTACAACGAAGGCTATTTTTAGCTTATGTTAAATGTAAACAGTTGTATAAGAATTGTTGTATAAGAATTGCTGCATTTCTTTAACGCAAAATTATTTAGCTCATGGAGTCTGCATTGCTGATATGAATGAAATATTCATTGATTTTACAGAGAGAAGGACGATTTTTTGCGATGAAGTTTTAAGCATAGAGTTTAATTACTTGTAACTCCATGGTCTTAAGTTTTTAAATAAAATAAATTATTATAGTATTGTGATGAATGAAATGCTGCTTTTATAGAGAGAGCCAGGCGTGTTATATTTCGATGGCGTCATTTGAATAAATTTCAGTTGTTTTTGATGGAGTTTTCAAATATAATATATTATTGTAGTATTATGATAATGTTAAAAACATTACCGAGGAGCCAGGCGATTTATATTTAATTGACGTCATTTTAATAAAGTTCATTTTTTTCGATGAACTTTTAAGTTTTCAAATATAATAAATTAATGTAGTATTGTGATAATTTTTACAATATTACCTAGGAATGTATCGCATTTTAGAGATGTTTAAATGAAATAGCATTGAAGTTGGAAAGTGTTTCATAATCAATGCTTTGTGCATAATTGATCTTATTTGTTATAGAAAACATTGATTTTTACTTTCCCTGTAATACATGGTAATGTATAGGGAAAGTATTGAAATCATGCCGAAAATCACAACTCGAGTTTTCGACGGATCTACACGTTTCGAGACCTCTAGAATACGATAAAACTATATTTAGCCTGACGTCTGTGTGTGCAATGTATGTATACACTCTTACTAAAAAACTAATGAACCGAATTTCTTAAAACTTGGTAGGTAAGTCACTTGGGTGAGACTCTGGTGCTGATTAGTATTTGGTACGATGCGCAAAAACAGAACCCGTCCTTTTTGTTGCGAAATGGCCTGTAAAAATTTCATGTATCCACTCTAGCTAAAATACTAATTGATCAAATTTCACAAAATTTGGTAGATAAGTTACTTGTAGGATACTCTGGTGCTGATTAGATTTCGGTACGATTCGGAAATGAGCAACTCGCTTTTTTTTTACGAAATGGCCCGCAAAAATTTCATGTATCCACCCTAGCTAAAGTAGTAATTGACCAAATTTCACAAAATTTGGTAGAGAAGTTATTTGTGAGATACTCTGTTAATTAGATTTTAGTACGATTCAAAAAAGAACAACCTGCTTTTTTTTACGAAATTACCCACAAAAATCGCCAAAATCTAAAAAAGAAAGACTGCGTATGATCAAATATATCAATTAAATTCTTGTTTTATGCGCTATTTTTGAAGAGGAGAAGAATATAACACACTCCATCTTACTTTAGGACTAAACGTTCTCAAGATATTTGAGATTTCTTGCATTTTTGTTATGCCGACTTCGGAAAAATGTCCAATTACCAAATAAAAACAAAAATTGAATTAAAATACATATTTAGGGTTATTTGGTGCAATTAAACTCAATCTAATGAATTATTAAAGAAATAAAAAAAATGCATTTGAGTCTGCAGGGAAAGTCATGGGGTGCCCACATCAGAATTTACTTTCCCTGCAATACATGGTAATGTATAGGGAAAGTATTGGAATCAAGCTGAAAATCCCAACTCGAGTTTTCGACGGATCTACACGTTTCGAGACATCTTGAATACGAAAAAACTATTTTTAGAGTGACGTCCGTGTGTGTGTCTGTGTGCCTGTCTGTCTGTCTATCTGCAGATTTTGTATTTACTCTAACTAAAAAACTACTTGACCGAATTTCATAGAATTTGGTATGTAAGTCACTTGGATATGATCCTGGTGCTGATTAGTTTTTGGTACGATTCGCTATAAAAGAACCAGCCTTATTTTGGGAAATGGCCCGCAAAAATGGCCTGTATCCACTCTAGCTGAAAACTAATGGATCAAATTTTACAAAATGATTGTTTTATACATAATTTCCAACAATAAGAAGAATGAGATCAACGCCATTACAGTAGGACTAACCGTTCTCGAGATATTTTAGTTTCTTCGTATTTTCTCACGCCACCTTTGAAACGTCACGCATTTAAGCTACGCCATCGTTGTAAAAACGTCCAATTACCAACTGAGAACGAAAGTTGAATTAAAAGTGCCAATTCAATGTCATTTTAAATTATTGTGGGCGTTATTCAATATAATTAAACCGTTGTGCAAGCCGTTCTCGAGATATTTTAATTTTATCGCATTTTTGCTATTCCAATTTTGAGTCCATTATTTATGTGTGCTATTTAGAGCAATTAAATTTAATGAATTATTAATGAAATAAAGAGACAATGAATTTGAGTCTGCAGGGAAAGCCAAATGCTGCCCACATCAGATTTTTTAAAAGGCAATCAAAATTCGATATCTAAAGCGATTATAGGCATAACCTGTCATTAATTAGACCTTTTGTTTTAAAAGCATCGTCAATGTGCCATCAGTGTTAAGGAACATGGAACTCAAACCATAACACATAATTGAACCAAATTATGTTCGAAACGTTCCATTCGTTCGTGAGACATAGAAACCACGAACTCTTCCGCCGGAAATTCGAATTCGAATTTTTGACTCCTTCACAATCCTTTCCCTATATGTACGTAGGAAAAGTAATTATTGGCTTAAAATTATAAGTTATGAATATGAGTTATTATAAGTTTGAAAATTATTGTTTTCACCAATGCTCTAATTTTTTTAAATGTTTTTTTTTATTTTCAAAGAAACATAGAGGGATAAATTTAATAAAAATATTGGCTTCATATATATGAATATACATTTGGTTGTTCCAATGGTATTATTTTATCTTATAAATAATTTTATTTTAAAATAAAACCCGGAAAATTGGAAAAAATGTGTTTTAATGAAAAAACTCTCTTTTTATATCAAACGCCGTTTTTTTAACGTTTAAAATGATATGTAAAAGTTTTGAAGCCAAATTAAAGTAAAAATCAGTTTTTATATATGTTTATATAAGTGTCCAAAGGGTTTTGCCACAAATACCGCAAGCATATAGATGCCATTCCCATTAAAATATTGATTTTTTGGAAATTTTTCTGTCCTGAACCTCTTTAATCATTAGAAAAGCATTTTAACTTTCTTTTATTAACAATAGTTGTGAATAACAGATATCGACTTAAAACGTTTTTTACATTCCCTGCAATACATGGTAATGTATAGGGAAAGTATTGGAATCATGCCGAAAATCGCAACTCGAGATTTCGACGGATCTACGCGTTTCGAGACCTCTAGAATACGAAAGAACTATTTTTAGCGTGACGTCTGTGTGTGTGTCTGTGTGTCTGTCTGTCTGTGCAGATATTGTATCCACTCTAATTAAAGAACTAATGGACCGAATTTCACAAAATTTGGTAGGTAAGTCACTTGTGGGCGAGTCTGGTGCTGATTAGTTTTGGGTATGATTCGGAATAAAAAAACCCGCCTTTTTTTTGCGAAATGGCACCCAAAAGTTTGTATCCACTCTAACTGAAAAACTAATGGACCGAATTTCACAAAATTCAGTAGATGAGTCACTTGTGAGTCACCCTGGTGCTGATTAGATTTTGGTACGATTCGGAAAAAAATAACCCGCCTTTTTTTGCAAAATGGCCCGCGAAAATCGTCAAAATCTAAACTAAAGAACTACTTATGCTCAAATATATCCATTAAATGCTTGTTTAATACGTAGTTTTTAACGAAGAAAAGAATAAGACCAACCCCATTACACTAGGACTAGCCGTTCTCGAGACATTTTAGTTTTTCGTATTTTCTCTACGCCACCTTTGAAAATATGTCCGGTTACCGAATGAGAAAGAAAATTGAATTAAAAGTTAAATAAATTTAATTAAAATAAAGAGAATGTGGATATAAGTCTGCAGAGAAAGTCATGTGCTGCCCACATCAGATTTTTACTTTCCCTGCAATACATGGTAATGTATAGGGAAAGTATTGGAATCATGCCGAAAATCGCAACTCGAGATTTCGACGGATCTACGCGTTTCGAGACCTCTAGAATACGAAAGAACCATTTTTAGCATGACGTCTCTGTGTGTGTCTGTCTGTCTGTGCAGATTTTGTATCCACTCTAACTAAAAAACTAAATGACCGAATTTCATAAAATTTAGTAGGTAAGTTATTTGTGGGCGAGTCTGGTGCTGATTAGTTTTGGGTACGATTTGGAATAAAAGAACCCACCTTTTTTTGCGAAATGGCCCCCAAAAGTTTGTATCCACTCTAACTGAAAAACTAATGGCCCGAATTTCACAAAATTCGGTAGATGAGTCACTTGTGAGTCACCCTGATGCTGATTAGATTGTGGTACGATTCGGAAAAAAAATAACCTGCCTTTTTTTTTCAAAATGGCCCCCAAAAATCGTCAAATTCTAAAATAGAAAACTACATATGCTCAACTATATTCATTAAATGCTTGTTTTATACGTAATTTTTAACAAAGAAAAGAATAAGACCAACCCCATTAAACTAGGACTAGCCGTTCTCGAGATATTTTAGTTTTTTCGTATTTTTCTACGCCACCTTTGAAAATAAGTCCGGTTACCAAATGAGAACGAAAAGTGAATTAAATTTAATTAAAATAAAGAGATCGTGGATATAAATCTGCAGGGAAAGTCATGTGCTGTCCACATCAGATTTTTATTTTTCCTGCAATATATGGCACAGTATAGGGAAATTATTGGAATCGTGTCGAAAATTGCAACTCGAGTTTTCGACGGATCTACAGGTTTTGAGACCTCTAGAACACGAATAAACTATTTTTAGCTCAACGTCTGTGTGTTTGTCTGTCTGCGCAATGAATGAATCCACTCTAACTAAAAAAACAATTGACCGAATTTCATAAAATTTTATAGGTAAGTACTTTGTGGGTGACCCTGGTGCTGATTAGATTTTGGTACGATTCGGGATAAAAGAACCTGCCTTTTTTTGCGAAATGACCCTCGAAAATTGCCTGTATTCACTCCAGCTGACAAACTAATTCACCGGATTCCACAGAATTTGGTTTATAATTCACTTGTGAGTGGCTCTGCTGGTGATTAGATTTGGGTACGATACCGAAAAAAAGACACTTCTTACGCAAATGGCCCGCAAAAATCGTCAAAATCTGAAATAAAAGACTACGTATGCTGAAATACATCAATTAAATGTTTGTTTTATATGTAATTTTTGGCGATGAAAATAATAAGATCAACTCCATTACTCTAGGACTGGCCGTTCTCGAGACATTTTAGTTTTTTTTTCACATTTTTGCTACGCCGATTTGGTGAATAAGTCTAGTTACCAAATAAACGCGAAAGCTGAATTAAAAGTGTAAATTTAGTGTAATTATGCGTGTTATTTAGTGCAACTACATTCAATTTAGTGCAACTAAACTCAATTTAGTGAATTATTAATGAAATAAAAAGAAAATGAATTTGAGTCTGCAGGGAAAGTCATGTGCTAATCACATCCGATTTTACTTTCCCTGCAATACATGGTAATGTGTAGGGAAAGTATTGGAATCATACCGAAAATCGCAACTCGAGTTTTCGACGGATCTACACGTTTTGAGACCTCTAGAATATGAAAATACTATCTTTAGCGTGACGTCTGTATGTCTGTCTGTGAAATGTATGTATTTACTCTAACTCAAAAACTAATGGACCAAATTTCATAAAATTTGGTAGGTAAGTCACTTTGTGTGTGACCCTGGTGCTGGTTAGTTTTTGGTACGATTCGGGATAAAAGAACCTGCTTTGTTTTGCAAAATGGCCCGCAGAAATCGTCAGAATCTAACGTAAAATACTACATATGCTCAAATATATCAATTAAATGGTTGTTTTATACGTAATTTTTAACCACCATAAGAATAAGACCAACCCCGATATACAAAGACTAGCCTTTTTCGAGATAGTTTAGTTTTTTTTTTGCATTTTCGCTACACCACTTTTGAAAATAAGCCCAGCTACCAAATGAGAAAGAAAATTGAATTAAAAGTTCAGATTCAGTGTCATTTTAAATAATTATGGGTGTTATTTTGTGCAATTAAACTCAATGTAATGAATTATTGAAGAAATAAAGAGAATCTCAATATGAGTCAAGTCATGTGCCGCTAACATCAGATTTTTTAGTTTATGTGGGACATATAACATATGCTCAATTTCAGTACAGATAATATATATTTCAAGCTAATTTTTTTAACAAAAAGTAGAAAATAAATCGAAAGCGAACATTTTTAGTTGAACCACCCTATCTTATCGAAAATTTGCTGCTGAATCCATATCAGTTATTATCAAATCTCAGTCAATAGATAATCTTGAGAAACAAATGTTTCAATAAATTGAAAATTTTTTTAATCGAAGAAATTACCCAAGATTTAGTCATTGTATGCAGTCAATCTATAGCAGATGCTGAGAAATAAATGTTTCAAATAACTGTTTTCTTTTGTCAAAACAATAGTATGACAAAAGTGCTGCCACCGATAAACTATGACAAGAAATGATTGCAATTTTCAAATTGCAATCATTTACTAGATTCCCGTGGGTCTCCAGGTTACAGCGGTTTCACTGCATTTAAAATCTCATCTGTATAATATATCTCTATATCTTATTAACATTTGTATGCTTGAGTGCAAAAACTCATGCGTAATTACCTGAAAAACGTACTTTAGAAACTGCATAACAAAATTAAACAAAAACGTTAAATTTCACTGCATGTGAGAATTTGCCTTGCAAGTCGAAGTCTGTCCAATTAGCAAATGCGTGTCATCCTGAACAAACAAAAAATAATAAATAAAAGCATCACAATGCTGAAAACAATAGACCAGAAATCTAAATAAAGTTTATGAGCTTTTCGAACGGGTGAATTGAATTGCAAACTTCAGGCAAGCAAACAATAGGTAGATTAACAACATTTTTGTGTCATTTGACTGTAGAAAACGGACTTATTTATTCTTAATGCGAGAAGTTTGTTAGTTTCACTTTGATTGGCAATGCGCGTCCAGAGGAAGACGGGAAAAAATCGGGACACATTTGATGTCTCGCGTTTTCATCATCTAATTACCACAGTTTGTATTATGTTGCTTGACGTCAGTTTACGCCATGACGCGTAGAATTTCGTAAACGTACATTTCTTTGAGTTCATATCTCTGACAGACGCTGTCTCTGATACACTGATATCCGGTTGGATGTTGGCTGAGTTACTCGCTTTGAACGATTTTTAAATGAGCCATTTCGTTAAAATTCCTTGAACTAATTTTAAGGATTTATTGTACAGAGTTAGTGGCAAAGTCTTTAAGCACCCCAATAGCTTTGTAGGGAAATTTCCGTGTACACCATGTACGTTGGGTATATCTATAATAAAGTGACCCAACACGCTCGAATGAAAGTAATGTCTACGCTCCTGATCAATAATTAAACAAAAAAAAGATCAATCATGCATAAAGCATTGATTATGAAACACTTCCCAACTGCAATGCAATTTTATTTAAACATCTCTAAAATGCGATACATTCAGCGGTAATATTTTTAAAATTATCACAATACTACAATAATTTATTATATTTGAAAATTTTATCGAAAAAAAAAGGAACTTTATTCAAATGACGTCATTGAAATATAAATCGCCTGGCTCTCTATGAAAAAGCAGTAAAAATTTCATTCATAAACTTTTATTCCATTCCTTTCATTCATCACAATACTACAATAATTTATTTTGCTTAAAAACTTAAAACCATGGAAATAAAAGTAATTTAACTCTGTGCTTAAAACGTCTTCTATATAAGTCTGTTCTCTATGTAAAATTATTGACTGTTTCATTCATATCAACTATATTGCAGACTCCAGTGTTAAATAATTTTGCGTTAAAGAAATTCAGCAATTCTTATATAATTCATCTTACAGCTTGATGTGTTTATAATTTCCATAAGTGAGAATTAGGCTTCATTGTAGAAATAATCAAAGTTGGATGATCATTTAAACTCAAATATATTGTAATTGCGTTGTTTCAGAACATTGATGCACAGAAATTAAGCAAAAATAAAGCGGTTTTAAGACGGACACAACACTAAATATAAATTAAAAAGAACTTAATTAAAATTTAATTAAAAACTTAATAAAAAAGAACTTAGTTAAAAGAACTTATTAGAAAGAAATTAAAAATCACGATTTTGACACAAGATGGATGCCATATTTTATTCTGAAGTGGGTCACGTGATATCTTTATATAATGGTCACGTGATCTCTTCCTATAAAGGTGTAATTATTATTTTAATTTTTATTTAAAAAACTACTGAATATATTTTTCTAACATTTTTTTTTATATATTTTATGGGATAATTTGAATATTTCCTAAAATCTTCGAAGCAATTTTTGAATTTTAAATCCGCTTAAAAAATGTTTGAAAAATTAGGTCCCATAGGGTTCAATGTATTTCGTTTTTTCAACTCGGGTTCAATCCAAAACTAATTGGGTGATATTATTCATTTATATTTCCATAGGTCCCACAGACCGTCTGAACAACATACTAAAATTTTATTTTGATAAACTCATTTTTACGGTAGTTATTGTGCCAACGGACAGACAGATAGACAGAATGAACAAAGTCATAAACACTTTTCAACTATGTTGTAAAGTGTTAAAAAAAATGGGGTTCTAAATTGGGCAATAACACGGGATAGACGGAAAAGCTAATTACACAGTTGTGGAATATTGATTAATGAGTAAGAATATACACGAGGAGCGAATGCAGCAGGTATACAAAATAATGCAAATGTTTTGTAAAAAATCCCCCAATGTCCTATCCTCTTAACATTTTAGACCTTAGAAAATTTTCTTAAGAATAAGGCAATACCTTTATCGGCCTTCCACATATATAATAATCTTCAAAAAAAATTTTCAACACGTATAAGAGACAGGGCGTGATGATATTTCTATAACGCTTGTTTAAACGCTTTACTTCTAGCTCCTTCTATACAAGTTGTCTCATTCGAAAATGTAATACGATGAAAATGTTTTTCAAAAGGCACTGAGTCACCTGAATGAGTCACCTCTATTTAATATGAATGGTTTGGAAATATTGATGTATGACCGGCAAATAGAAAGGTCTTGCATAATGAGCATTGATCATTTCGCTGTCCCTCGAAGATTTTGGAGTTAGTGTCAAAATATCTATAAAGTCTGACCCTTAGCAAATTTTGAGTATTGATATTTATAGAAGCCATTAATCCTTATCGAATGGTATCTTCAGTTTTGTTCTGCGATGTAAATTGTGCAATGGCGGTCGGGTGTTTCGTTTTCTTTCTGCCAGCCGTACATCATTAACGATTTGAGGTTCTTCTAGTTCACATTGTATAAACATAACGGAGAAAAAAACATTAGAATCCGTCATGAATGGATTTTGCATCATTTATTTTGTATTCTTCGGGATCAAATTCGAGGAGTTCTGTAATGCCTTCTTGAAATACTACATTCAATTCTCCTTTTGTCTTCATGATTTTATTAGTAAGAAATTTTAGTTTTATGGGATGACAGTGCCATGACTTATAGAATGTCTGAACAGTTTCGTAAGAACCTGGAAGAAGTTGTCTTCCTTTTTATTCAGCTCTCTCTAGAGCAGTGGTGTCCAACCTCTAAGCCATCGAGATCCACTTTTGATAGGCATTTAAGCTAAAGATTCACTTTTTATATGCATGCAGCTTCTATCTGTAACTAACATAACATATCAATAGGGACGATTTTTTCGGGTATGGGGTCTGAACTTCCTCCCCTGAACTGAAAAATTTCAATAATATCTCAATAAAATCGTAAATTTTCGTTTTTAATTACTTTAGACAAAAATTCCGAAAGCTCTATCAAATGTTTATTTAAAATATGATACCAATATCTCATAACTTAGAGAAAGAGGGAGAGCACTGTTTCTTTAACTTGTAAATGTTACACAAATATAAGGTATATAATTTCATAGGAAATTTAAAATTCTGCTTTAAATATCTACCACTTATTTAATAAAATAAATTTACTTTATATAGTAAGTTCTTAACTGTTTGATCAAACCTTTAACTCTGTGTCAAATTGCAAACATAATAATCCAACTCGTTTTCTTAACGAGAGTTGTAAGGTAAAATTTAGTTTTGGTTCCCGTAAGTTCAATGCAAAAGTCATCACTTCCCCCCAAATCATCCAAACATAAATAGTCATATACATTGGTATATTTTCTTAAATTGAACCGAGAATAAAGAAATCGATAACTGATGTTTCTCATTAAGCACTGTTTAAATAAGTGGAAAGCGGAAGTTACGTGCCAATTTATTATTGAATTGTATGAGAAAGTAAATATGTAAATCAAATTCCATTAAGGTATTAAATTATCTTTGCATTATGTGAACATTTAGCAATTGTACAGAATAAATATTTCTATAAATTACGATATACCTGTAAGATTATTCTCAATGTTAGCAGCTTAGCAGTATTCACAGCAAAAAAGTTGGCGGTAATTGCCGCTAATATATCCCCAAAACAGATATACAAAGGTATTCATAAAAGTAGTATACAACACGATGTTGCATTTACGCCAAAATGGCTGTAGATAAGAACGTGTTGCTATACATAGTAATTCTTACAACGTATAGCAACTGTGACAGTTTTTTTGCATTCGGTGATAGGCGACGCTGGGTGCCTTGTAGCAGTTTTAAATACAACGAACCGGGGCTCAACTTAACTCAACTGGGTCCCGGGATAGACATTTCTCTGGGGGGCCCCCCTTTCACATTTCGATATACATGAAATGACCAAAAATATTTATCAAAAACTTAATTGCATTCTAGAAAAAGGTATACAAGATGTGGTTCTTACATATTTTAAAGGAATTTAAATTATTCGAAACTTTCTCATCATAGCCAACATACTAACTCGGTAAATCCTTATATATCTCCAAACTGAATCTATCCGCTGCACAAACCTAGTCCGTTGGCATATATATATATATCTTTATAAAGAAACGGTTAATTTTTCAATGCTGAAATTATTTAATTTGGGGCCCTTTTAATGCGGGGACCCGGGGCAGCTACTCTGAGTGCCCTTGCATTTGTCAGGCCCTGCAACGAAGGCAAAATTGGCGGCACTACAGGAGAGAGCAGGTTGTCCGTTGTTCTTAAGGATGATATTTCAGATATCCCTTTCCAGAAAGATGGTACTTATTCACTAATGGTACATTAATTCTATGTTTGATGCGATGATGGATTTACCGGGTGTCTCGGATGTGTGTTCCGCATAGTACTTACAAATTCTTACAAGTGGTAGGGTGAGTCTGGTTTAGCAATCTGTGCAAAAAGTCGTCCGTGACAGAGTTTTGGCTTTGCTGGTATTCTTCAGTCTCAGCCCAGTGAATAGTTTCGTTGTCTATGTCATCAGGTCTTTGCTGGAAGAGGAAATCAACGACTCTAAGGGCCGTCATTTTACTTGGCTTAAATTAAACGCTTGCCACTCCGGAGCCCTCTTTCTCACCTGTTCCTATCTAGCCCCTGCACTTCCACATTGGTCTTTGGATATTTATACCAATATTTCCTGGGGCGTTGGATAAGACATCCGGGTCTAACAGAATGGCTATCCTCGTAATCCTAATATTTTCCTTTTTAACTTCTTCCTTTAGGAATTTTATAAAGACATTCTCTATGAGACAAAATTGACGTCTCTCATTCAGATTATAGAGGGATTCACTGCAGTTTTCCTACTTTCCTGCAGGTTAAAATCTAAATTCCCTACATAAAATTAAAGTGCGGTATACCTTTAACATGAAATGTTCGAAATGTGACCTATGTTTGACATTTTTTTTTATAAATCAGCTACTTCAGGTAAATGCATAAAATTTTCGATCGACAAAAACCTTGTATATTGATCATGGAGAATTTTTCACAATTGAACTATAGCTATATACTTTAAAACTTCTTAATTAAAGTGATGTTTAAAATTTTTGAAACTTCTGTGGTTTCGGAGTGTGAAAAAATCCATTTTACCAAGCCATAATTTAAATAATTATAAATTTAAACAACGATCCCATCAGTTTTTAATTATTAAATTATGGATTTATCGTTATTTCCATTTTTGTATATTAATTGCATAGAGTAAACAGATCTGTTTTTAACTTCATTTTTTTTAGGAACATAAGCGAATTTTTTTTTATTTTACTCTCTGAGTAAAGAACGATAGTTTAGTCTTTTATGCTTTAAAATATTTTACGAATGAATAAACGTTGAATACAGTAATTGATATTTACATTTGAAGCACATATGGAACAACAAAATTATACTAAAATTAGAAAGTTCAAAATTTTAAAGCTGTACTGTCCCCCCAAATATAATTCTAAAAGATAATTGAATTGCAGCAAAAATATCTACTTACCCCTGCCATTGTTGCGTTTAAGACTTCTCTGCGTGTGCCGTAAGTACGCGACGCCGTTATCCCATTTGTGGAGATGTTTTGCACTGGACGGACACAAAAACAAACCTTGACCGTGACCGAATTAAACACTCTTATACCCGGATCACGCCTTTCCCCCCTTCCCCGTCCTGCCGCCAGTAGGAAGAACAAGAAAAAAGAACAATTCGAAAGAAAAAAGGCCAGTATTCGCGCGCTTGGATTTGCCACTGGTGGAATTGAAGGGGTAAGTGGGCCAGCTAATGAGACAACTGGCCAGCATTTTGCGGCAGGATTTTTATCCGTTCATTGTCGCGGATGGCAAAGATCAAGGTCATTCAGAAGAGAAAATGATCATTAGCCTTATTGAATATAGATCAAAATTCCCATGGGTGGAATAGGGATTACTTGTTTAATCTGATGCAGGAAACGCGTTTTTCACCATGTTTTAAGAAGCTGATCAACTCTGTTATCAACTTTGCAACAATGGCAATTAGAATTGTTGAAAAGGATTAAGTAATGAAAGCTGCCATGGTATCCAAGTAATGAAGGCCCAGATAAAGGGATTCTATTGAGGTGTTACGTCTAAAAGAAAGTTAAGGAGTTGAACACCACTGCACGGCTTAGATTGGACCACTTTTTGTTGAGATGTCAGAAATTAAAGGTGTTGAACGTAACAACACGCTCCATATTCGGCCGCGTTTCGTTAGCATGTTGTCTTCAATATGAGGCCTTTCACATTTTGCGTGGGTGATTGTAGAAATGGAGCGCCTTTACTGCGCAATAATACTTGCTGGTGCTACTGCAGTAATTGGACAATTGGTTTAAACGCTTTTATGACCCAGTAATGGACATTTTGCAAAAATTCGAAAACAAACCGAGCTAATGTTTGCTTTAAGCACTTTTGCTATTTATTTTAAGTCACATATTACTACGAATTAAGTATTTTGCATTTTAAAGAAGCATGTTTCGATAAGCAAAGTATTAAAGCAATTCCAATTATCTCTTTGGATTATTTGTTTATTCATATCTTTGCTCCCTTTAAAAGTTCAATTTAAATTTAAGTCATTAGGTATTTTAACGGAGAAAAAAATCGTAGTATATTTTCTTTCATTATAGTTATTTTATATAGTTTTTGTTTTTCTTTATCCGATATCGAAAGTGAGATTATAATATATAAATCAGAGTGGTGCAGTATCAGCACTTTGGAAAAGGAAAAAAAACATAGCTAATGCATGAATTCTGTGATACAATGCATTCCAATTGAATTATACCGCATATCTTTGATGGCTCAATATTGAATAGACAGCCAATTAATCCAATAGACAGCCAATTAATTTCGGATGGACATCCTATTGACAGTAAAAATATTAAATAAAAACACCTTCAATATCTCCTTTTCTTGTTATCGTATCAACCAAACTGTTAAGAATAGGACTCTTAAGAACTGTTAAGGTTTTTAAGAACATAATGTTCTATTTGTTTGGCAATAGTTTACTTGTACCACTCTGTACCATCATCATTGCATGGACAGAATACGATTAATTTAAAGATATATTTCAGCAAGATTTAACGATTACAAATATTAAAACTTTAATGCCTATTCGCAGCTATATATGAAGTTTATATACAAAACATTTTCGCCTTATTGCTTTCGGACGTATGTAACTTTTATTTACTTTTCTTTTGCTAAAAGAAAAGTAAATAAAAACATTTTTTGCAATAAAAACATTTATTTCAACACTGCTTTATTTGTGTATTATGCAATGATGTTCTACCTCATTGCTTCAGATTTTTAGCAAAACACCTTGGAAAATATCTTTAAAATGTTTCAAAAACCCAAACATCTCTGAGCAAGCATTTTCTAATCTAAGGAAAACGAGTAAGAAAATTCTCTTTCAATTTAAAAGTTAGCTCCCACTCTAAAGGAAAGGTTAAATGAACGTTAGAATTTTATAAACATCTTATTGATAAACGCTCAACTTGGCACTATTTCTACAATACTTGTTCCATGAATTGGTCAAGTTAGGTACAGAATAAACACGTCCCGGCTCGACTGCCCTCTCCGAGAGCAAGGAAACTGAGGGGAGTCTTTTGTAGAATATTGACGACTTGGGAATAATTTTGGAGAAAGTCAGAAAGAAAATAAAAATCTGCTAGGACAAGTAAGGAAATATAATAAACGTATGACACTGGATCAGAAACTGGAGGTGGAACCCATGATAAAAAGTAAAACCAAAATATGGATAGGCAAAAACGAGGTGTGGGGCGAAGAATTAAAAAGTTGAGTGGAATGATGAGTGAGAAACAGATTAGTATTACTTTCCTTATATATAATAATGTATAAGGAAAGTATTGTGACGGGGTCGAAAATTCGAATTCGAGTTTTCGACGGGAGAGCACGTTTCAAGCATCCCGGATCACGAATCGAACATTTATGAAGTGATGTCTGCGTGTGTGTGTCAGTGAGTCTGTGGAGACGATAACTGACGAACGAATGGACCGATTCGAGCGAAATTTGGTACAAAAATTACAATCCGAAAATACTGGAAGTCTATTGTTTTTATACGTAATCGAATGTTCAGAACCCCATCCTCCCTAAATTTTCGAGTGAAATTTTTAAAAAAATCGTCAAAAAATCAAAACCTCTAATAAAGTTACGCAAATAGACATTTCTTATGTAAATTTTCATTAGAAAGCGATTGACATAAATTTTAGAACGCTAATATGAACTGTTCTCGAAATATTGCACATTTAAAAAAAAAATTATCAAAAAATCATATAAAATAAAAAAAATATTTCCTATTGAGAAACATGTTCACTTTTCATATGTAATACCATGCGATAAATTGGGTGACATCATTCTCGTGGATCTAGCTCGTTCCATTCATGAAAAAAGATACTTTGAGTAATACTTTTATATTTGAACGCCAATAGTTATTTATCTGCTGTAAGAATAACTTATTTCTCCGTCCATAACGCTTAGCGAGATTTTGGCGACGAATTTGGGGGAATGTCACCAACTTGGGGACTTTTTTAAATGTTGCTAAATTAACGAAAAACTCGCCAAATGGATAAAAATGACGCCAAATCAATGAAAATGGCAACTCATTGACGAAAATTCAATATCTCGGAAAGAATATAAATATCTACTATAAAAAAAACTTTTTTTACTGTAAAAGTAGTATATTCATTGCATTATATAAGGAAAGTCATGTGCTGCCCACAATAGATTTTTTTTAAGTTTAAAAAAAAAAGTCTGCTTGGTTGTTTCATTAGTCAGAAACAGATTAGTATTTTTGAAGTGTAAAAAAAGTCTGCTCGGTGGTTTCATTTAGCGTAAAGGCCCAAAATATATACCGTGATAAGCATAAAAGGTATGTGTCAGTTTCATATAGTCATTCCCAATTAGTTTTATTAATTTGAATTAATAAACTTAAGAAAAATGTAAATGCGAAAATAATTTATCTCCGTTGGTCTTCTGAGTTTTCTACAAACTCTATGTTTCTGGGCAACTGCGAAGAAGTAGTCAGTAGTTAGTTAAAGTATATAAAATACATATGATAATTAAAGATAAAATTATCGTAATATATGAAATTTGCACTGTACGATGATAACACGAGGTATTTTCAAATGTTAATAAATTAGGTGAGATGTTTGCAAACTAGTCACGTGGGCAAAATGGCTATATGCTCTTGTTTTCATTTTCAATGTGTAGCCACATCATATTCAAGAACGATGTGTAACGATCATCATATTCAAGATTTTATATATTATAATCTATGCATTATAAAAGTACACCATTTTCTTCTAATGATAAATCAATATTTTTTTTAATGAATTTTTTTTTTCTAGAAATATAATATAAGGAAATATTTTAAAAGAGCAGTTTTGAACTATGAGTCGTTTGTCGAACGAAAAAAAGGTATGACGAAACGTTATATCCGGCTTTGTTGTCGAAAAATCCAGAATTAGGTAGAATTTGTTTAAATTCGAGCGAAAACTTTAAAATTGATTCGAAATATTAAATTTTCTTTTAACATGGCACCATAGGACAAAATCTGACATAATCATATGAAACTTAATAGTTTCAATCGTTGTGAAAAATAACCGCGACACAATTTTGTTTTTGTTCGTGACGTCATTTGCCCCGCCGGGGGAAGGGGGGGGGGAGTACATTGTCAGGTATGGTATTAATCGAAATATTTTGTCAAGCCCTTTCAAGTGAAAGGTAACACGCTATAATTATAATCTATAATCATTTGGACCCACAATACCGATTTTTTCAAAATTTTTCTTGAAATATTTGAAAAAAAAAAGTTACTAAAATTGGATTCTGGTATGAGAAAGTCGAGTTTAGCCATACTCTGGTTAATTTAATTGATTAGTACTTTTAAAAATAATTTTTTTTTCTTAAAGTGGCCACTACACCCACCCATCTTTACTAAGTCATTGCATTTCTAACATTAATAAGTAAATCTGTTTAAAATTCTATTCTCTATTTGATTGGCTTTACATGCTTATATCATAAACGTAAGGCAAAGCAAGGAAATTGCATGACGATTATACCAGAAACCAAGTTCCACAGGAATCTCCTACTCCTGAAGCATTTCTGTTCACCAATCAAGGAAGCTTACTCATTACCATGATGAACAGCCAAATTGCTACTGTGTGTCACACCATCTGTTCCATCCATTTAGAGTCTGCAACAAAGTTCCAATTTCCGAATGCTAATGAATGAATGATTGTCGTCGCCCAGTTTCAAACTTTTCATGGTATCCACAGTGCCGTGTAATTATGGCCACGAGAAAAGTTGTCGAGATCCAGCCTAGATTTGGAAGAAGATTTAGAATTGCTTCACGATTTTGATGACCGTGCAGAAAAGAAGTAGGCTGGAAATAGTGATGAACAAACATATCGATACAGATGTATTGATTCATTGATACACGATCGTTGATATTTTGTTTAAATGCACTTTTACCTGATACTTATTATGTATCGATACACTAGGTTTCGATATGTCACTTCAACCATTTTCTCTAATTTGTGATCTTATTCTCTTTTTAGTGATCTTTTTATTTAAAAAAAATCTGAGTTGGGCAGCACATGACTTTCTTTACAGAATTAAATGTATTATCTCTTTAACATTCCATTATAGAGTTTAATGGCATAAAA
Organism: Amaurobius ferox; assembly: GCA_951213105.1. Taxonomy (NCBI): domain Eukaryota; kingdom Metazoa; phylum Arthropoda; class Arachnida; order Araneae; family Amaurobiidae; genus Amaurobius; species Amaurobius ferox. Next base: position 9,919,643 of record OX578138.1, on the reverse strand, counting down.
TAACGTGGATGCAGTGCTTCTTTCAGGCATATCTCCGGGGGACGATTATTCGCTCCCCCGGAGACATTTTATATTAACATAGTTTCTATTTATGTAACAGCATTTAGATATATATTTATATAGGGCAAATAGAAAATTCCGCCCCCACAATGTTTCATTCGCCCCCCCCCCCAGCCAAAAAGTCCTGACAGAAACACGGAGGTGATTATTAAGTTACAGTGAATTCGCTTTTTTATTTTCATTTTCATTTTTTGATTGCACGTATTTTCAAATGGACGAGGCGGCAAAAATGCGAAAAATCTAAAATATCTCGCGAACGGTTAGTCCTAGTGTTATGGGATTGTTCTTTTCATCCTCAAAAATTACGTGTAAAATAGGCATCTAATTGACAAATTTGAACATATGCAGTCTTTTATTTTAAATTTAGACTATTTTTACTCAATAAAATACAGTTTTGCAAAAATAGACAGGTACTTTTTCTCCAAATTGTACCAAAATATTATCAGTACCAGCGTAAACTACAAATGACTTATCTGCAAAATTTTTCGTCAATTTGGTTTCAAATCTTTGGTCAAATAATTTTTCAGCTGGAGTGGTTGCATACAATTTTTGCGAGACTTTTCGCAATTACAGGCAGGTTCCTTTTATAAAAAGCATGCCAAAATCTAATCTGCACTAGGGTATCCCACAAGTGACATACCTACCAAATTTTGAGAAATTTGTTCAGCTAGTTTTTTAGCTAGAGTGGCAACATACATTTCACAAACAGACAGACAGACACGCAGACAAAACAAACACATACAGAAACGTCGCGTTATAATTAGTTTTTTGGTGTTCTAGAGTTCTTGAAACGTGAAAATTCGTCGAAAACTCAAGTTTCGATTTTTGACTCAAGTTGCGATTTTCTTCAAGTTGTGATTTCATTATTTTAGCTATACATTACCATGTATTGTAGGAAAAGTAAAAATCTGATGTGGGCAGCACATGACTTTCCCTGCAGACTCATATTCACATTATCTTTATTTCTTCAATAATTTATTAAATTGAGCTTAATTTCACAAAATAACACCTATAATTATTTTAAATTACACTGAATTTGCACTTTTAATTCGATTTTTGTTTTCATTTGGTTACTAGACTTATTTTCAGAGGTGGTGTAGCGAAAAAACTAAAAATAGCTCGAGAGCACCTAGTCCTAGTGTAATGGGGTTGATTTTATTCTTTTCATCGTCAAAACTTAAGTATAAAACAAGCATTTAATTGATATATTTCAGCATGCGTAGTCTTTTATTTTAGATTTTGATGATTTTTTGAGGCCTATTTCGCAAAAAAAGACAGATTATATTTTTCTGAATCATACGAAATTCTAATTAACACCGGGGTAATCGACAAGTGGCATATTTACCAAATTTTGTAAAATTTGATCTATTAATTTCTCAGCTAGAGTGGATACAGGAAATTTTTGCGGGTCATTTTACAAAAAAAAAGGCGGGCTCTTTTATCCCGAATCGTACCAAAAACTAATCAGTACCAGGGTCACCCACAAGTGACTTACCGACTAAATTTTATGAAATTTGGTCCTTCAGTTTTTGAGTTAGAGTGAATACATACAGACACACAGACAGGCGTCACGCTAAAAATAGTTTTTTCGTTTGCTAGAGGTCCCAAAACGTGCAGATCCGTCGAAAATTCGAATTGCGGTTTTCGGTATGAATCCAAATACTTTCCCTATACAGTACCATATATTGCAGGGAAAGTAAAAATGTTTAAATATTCAGAAAACAAAACAATGATAAATACCTATTAATTGTTGAAGTTCATTCAGAAGTTTTAAAATGATTGGTGTCCTGAGGTATCTACCTCTTTTAGGACACGCCCGGTAAGAGCGGGGAAGAAGGCTGTGTGTACATTAAACAGATACGTAATTTATTTACAAAAAACACATACAACTTATTTACAAGTAAAATAGGAATACAATTAACATCCATACCCGTCATTGGGTTGTAAAACACTTAAACGGGTCTTAGCGACTCAATAAAATGGGGCGGATGAATGGCAACTCGAAACTAAATGTAAAAGCTTATCTGTTGAATAGGAGAGAGAGACATGGTCTCGGAAACTTATTTCACACTAAAATAACGCTATCTTTTTTTATAATGTCTCCAACTCATTTACCAAACTCTGCAAAAATTTCACTCTCTCTCTCTCTCAAGTTTTTTTGTATCTTCCCCTAAAATTGATGAAACCATTCTGATTCCTCTCAGGAGCGCCTCCATTGGCCACAGAGCAGCTCCTTTGGTTTTTCAAACCCCCTCCTGGGACTACCGACTTCGGAAAGCCCATCAACACTTGATACCCTTCAGACGTTAATTCAAAAGGCCCACAAACTCTATGATCTCGTCTGGTTTGGACACTGTGGCATATTTTCGTTAAAATCTGATCATCCAAGTTCGTCCGCGCATCTTGTTTTCTGGACACCTGAAAACTGGGGCTGAACCACGAAATACTATAACGTAATATTATAACGTAACTTCTTATCTTAAAAACAAAATATTTGAGCAAGAGTTTACCATGTGACAATTGGGTGTTTTTAAAATGAGTGACATTTTGTCGTAATGATGCATCTTGATGCATTTTTTCATATTCTAGGTTAACCTATGAGGTGATCTCAAGAGCGATAAAGATGTTTATCAGTATGTCGGTTTCTATGATAACTTGTCCTATGTTTCATGGTTGAAAACGCAACATTTGTATATGCATATTTTTGGAGATTTGGGGTTATTTACCTTGTTTGCTTTTAATAATATAAGGAACTGCGTTATTTTAAAATACTTTTTGCCATTAAAACACTTTATACACAAAATTTTTTGTTTTACTTTATAATTTTTCAGATGATAATTAAATCTTAAACCAGAATAAAAGTTCCATATGTTTGTTCACCGGAGATTCTCTTTAAGCGCGCAGTTTGGCCTAACCGACACAAATTGCTTCGAAAATTTTAAGAAATTTACTCAAATTATTCCGTAAAATATAAAAGAAAAAAATCAGCAAAATAGGTTCGGTAGTTTTTAAATAAAAATTAAAATAATGATTACACCCATATTATAAAAGATCACGTGACCCACTTCAAAATAAAATAGGACATCCATCTTTTTCTCTTAGAGTAAAAATCGTGATTTTTAAAGTTCTTTTAAATTTATATTTAGTGTGCTATCCATCCTAGAACCGCTTTATTTTTGCGTATTTTCTGTGCATCTATACTCTTCATCAATGCAATTACAATATTTTTGAGTTTAAATGATCGTCATACTTTGATTATTTCTAAAATGAAGCCTAATTGTAATGGATGCAGAATGTAAACAAGTGATTGTAAAGATGAGTTGTATAAGAATTGCTGAATTTTTTTTTCATACAAAATTATTTAACTACGGCGTTTGAAATAAAAGTATATGAATGAGACATTCACTACTTTTACACACAGAGCTAGACACCTTTCTGGTAGGTCGGACGGTCTGGGTCACAACACAACACAGAGCTAGACCAAATAGATACTCTAAGTCATTTGGACGAGTCGGACGGCCTGGGGCTTTCACACAGAGCTAGACCACCGGCCGTCCAAATAGTTGCTCAAGTCCTCAGGATGAGTCGGACGGTCTGGGTCTTCAACACAGAGCTAGACCAGTTATCTTGCACCTTTCTGGTAGGTCTGACGGTCTGGGTCTCAACAACAACAACACAGAGCTAGACGATTTATATTTCGATGACGTCATTTGAATAAAGTTCGTTCTTTTTTATAAAGTTTGAAGTTTTAAAATATAATTAATTATTATAGTACTGTGATAATATAAAATATATCAGCGCTAAATGTGTCGCATTTTAGAGATGTTTAAATAAAATTGCATTTCAGTTGGAAAGTTTTTTATAATCAATGCTTTATGCATGATTGATCTTTCTTTTTATTGCTTTCACCTAATCTCATAATTTTTTCGTGACGAATACCATATTCATTTCTGAGTTAAGAGATTATGAAGTAAGACTATGCAGTTTAAAAGGAATGGGTAATCGAAATCAATTGTACCGTTCTATGATTACAAAATAGTTCTAAAAGAAATATCGTTGGAGGCATTCTGCTTCTTGGAAGTTAAGAGATACGCCTATTGCATCCACTCTTGTGCAAGATTTAGGAGGAAATGCCAGATATGTTTCTAAATAAAATGGTTACAGACATGAACTATGATATCGTGAAGTTCAAACTTTGCCGTAATAAGTATCCCCCGTAGTATTCGTGAGATCCTTTATGTTACAGGTATAATTTTAATAAGTTTGTAAAGAACTTTGCTGTCTCAACCAGGAATCGAACCCTGGATCTTCGTACAGGCCAGCCGACGCAGTACCGTTAAGGTACTGGGACGGAATGGTAAGCCCTTATCGTCGAAGTGGACTGTTCAAGTTATATTCTTGTTCGTAACACATTTGTGTATTCAATTGAAGAGGACGACCTCTGCCGAGAGGATTGATCTCTGCCCGAGGATTTACTTATATATGTTTCCTTAGTTTTAGATGTTTTCATTCATTAATATAAAGATTCATTAACATATGATATCTACGCGTCTTTTAGATGTCAACACACATTTTTTTATTAATTTGACAATGCTCTACAACTTTGTAATTGACTTTTTCTCTATATCAGAAAGGGAGTGAAATAGCCCACTAACCCCATAAAAGGGGGTTAGCCCTCAACATTGTCTCGCCGTGTAGCGCCATGGGGGCTTATTATGCAGTTGCATTAAGGAAATAAGGTTAACTGTCTTCGTTTTCGAAAAATTTCTCTTGATACGGACTTTTCTTGACACCCTGTAGAGATTCCCGAAATTTCTTCTACAAATTATCATCGTAGAAATAAATGACGATTCTGTATTAATGAGTACTGTGACTATGTAGAAAGAACAATTTTTAAGAATATTCTTCCTCATATCTTCTATGTAAGTGAAAGGTCATGTCCTTTTTAAAAATAACTTATCTTGCATTTTATGATGATAGAGTTACATGGCATTATAATCCCTGCTTTGAATACTTCCTTATGAAGAAGCTAGAGGGGGAATATCCCATTTTATTTCTCTTTTATAAAGAATTTTCGATAATGACATTCAACAGAGATATTTCACATTTTCAATCGAATAAAATAGTTTCATAGGTGATGAGGTTTCAAAGCTTTTAATGGACGCCTTTGCATCTTTGTCGAGGAAATGTTTTCCTTTGTGGAAGGGCAATAGCCAAAGGGCAGTCTTCAAAGGGCAATTGTTATTCTTTAATGAATATACCTTTCCGTATTTTTCCCTTCGGCTTGAATTTCGTTAAGAGGAATTAGAAATATGTAAAGCAGTTTTATAATAGTTATTTACTTCCTCAGTGGATTATTTTTTCTTACTTCTTTCTTCCAGTGGCCGCTCTTCAAGTGACGCTGGTGAAACGCTGCTTCACTTAAAGTTATCAGTTGATGGGTTATTATTTATATTATTTGGCGAATTTTTTAGACCCTTTTGGCTATTTTTAGATAATATTTGGCAACACTTGTGCCAGCAGCGCGATGTGTTTCGATGATTTTGGTTGTCGAGGAGAAGAGAGAATCCTGTCACTGAATCTGTTTCACGAATTCCTGACGTCACGAGCCGTCACTGGGGAAATCGTTCTATTATTTCTATATTAGAACTAATGACCCGCATTTCTAGGGTCATAAATAAGCGTGCTTTACTTAAATAATGCAGATATAGATAACACCATATTCAATTTCAAATCAACTAACTAAAATCACTCTCGCGTTAAAACTAAATGAATATACTTGAAGTCCCAAAAAAGTACCTTTGACCCAGGGGTAAAATATTCCTATCTCAGCAAATTTCCATCCAATTTATCAAGTTGCACTATATCCCTCTCCCCTCCTCCATGATAATATTATACCAAATAAAAAAAATAGTACACTATTTTCTAAATTCGCAAAGTTAGAGAACACAAAAAATAAACACATTGAGTGCGATCAGCTGCATTTTATGGATTCAGCATTCCATTTTGGAGGGGTTGGGGGTTCACTAAAGATTTCCACTCCCGTTCTAAAATTTTTACTTGAAATATCAATTTATCAGAATTGGGTATACATAGAATTTTGACTAATGTGATTAACTGCATTAACTTCCAGAGGGGATAATGTGGATTAACAGCATTAACTTCCAGAAGGGGTAAGGATTTACTAAGGATTCTCATTTCCGGTTCAAGCATTTTCCTTTTCCTTGAAGAATAAATTATATTTCTCAGACTACCTATAAACAGAGCTCAGATAAAGACAAGAGAGAATCTGAAGAAAATTTACACATTGGGGTCTCTTCCGAGAGGTTGGTGGTAGGGGAAGAAGGGTACGGTCCCTGTGGATGCCTCCCCCACTGTGTTCCGGGCTAAATTGTGTAGCACTTCCCGACCGTCCAAACTGTTACCTTACACCTTTCTGGTAGGTCGGACGGTCTGGGTCTCAACAACAATAACACATTGGGGTCTCTGCATTGAGTTCGGCAATGCAAATAAAGTGACATTTACGTTACTTAATTCCCCTTTATCCTCGTCACATTTCTGTCATGATTCAGTCAGACACAAACGTAGTATCACACTCCGAGGGAAATGCGAAAATACATTTTATCGGCTTCCTGTGTATCAATCATAAATTTAAAAAGGAGGAGGTAAAAGTGCTATATATGAAACGCTTGAAAATGCCACGATGTTTTGAGAATTATATCTAGGTGTCGCTAGTGTTAGTAAAGTAGCCGCTATTGTTAGTTGACATAACAGAAAGCGTAGTATTTAGTATGTGTATTTTTGATTATTTTTAATGCAGAATGGTTGATGCAGAAGGGGATGACCGCTGTTTATTTATGAAGGTGTTGCAATTGATTCTCTCTGCTGCATTTAGATAGTTCATTATCTTTTCTGGCATTTGTAATTGGGGGTGGAACATGTGATACAAATATTGTGTTACAGTCTACCAGGCGACAGTTATATAAAACTAAAGAAGTATCACTAAAAATGTCGATTTTCCATGGGCCGTATTATGGAACAAATTCATTAATGTCATTCTCTTGGATTAAGCACGTTCTATTTACCTGAAAAAACTAGTTTTATGTTTCAACGTCAACTATGTTTCTAAATTCTACTTAATACAAACGAAATACCATTGTTTTTTTTAATTTCGATTTTGCACGTGCTTATAAATGATTTTATTTGGCCGACATAACCCTAAATTTTAATTTAGTGGAATAAGAACATTAACGGACGTTACCTAAGAGTGAAAATAAATATTTCGTAATCTATCAAAAGAGTTAATCAGCGTGTGTAGGAAAATTCATATGCTGACGAGAGTATTTTATTTTCAAATCTTTGAGTGCCATGATATTTTTATATTTGTAATTTTTCTACAATAGTACATTGTGTAATATTATATGGATGTGCAACCAATCACTTATAGGTAGTAAAGTCATAGGGCATTAGTGTGAATTTGTGCCTCGCCCATATCTCACATTATTCTGTGTGTGCTAATGCTAAGTTTTCATAGTTTACTTAGCATGTAATATTAGCACGGCGTTATTTACTTTATAAAGTCTACATGTAAAACATTTCCCCCTTAGCAGCAGGGCCATGTCTAGACCTTACATACTAAACATCGCTCCCTTCATAACTGACATTACAATCATGTGCCAAAATGCATCTGCAATGTGTTTCATATTTATTTTAGAACCTTTATGTTAGAACATACCAATCATCTTTATAACCAGTTGTGTTAAGGTTTTGCCATGAACGCAGAGTAAAATGTGACAAGCAATACGCCTAATTTGAGCGATCAATAGTTTTGAACACATCTTTCTAAGTATTTTAACTAATGCCAGCACGAACTACGTTTCTACGTTGAAGCACTACAAGAAAAGTATCAAGTCTCGTTGATACGGCAACAAATATCACATCATAATTGTTACTTATTTACTATGATACTTTGCCAAGGATTTTTATTGTGGGCAAAGGTCTTGTCTCATTAGATAGTGAATCGTAATGGAATTACATTGTTAGGAAATAATAACACTGATAAGAATTTGGTTTCCATGAACTTATGCTATTTTTGCTTCCTAAATCCTACGTGCAGACTACATCAGAGGAAATTGCGAAAGAATTGTCGACCGGTTAGATCGAACATTTTGTTCGGTGAGAAGTAATGACGTCACCACTCGCTTTGAACTATTTGCAGAATCTAAGTTTATTCCCCTGAGTTTAGCTAGAAAGGTGATAGTATGCTTAAACGTCTTCACATTATCAAAAACGTAATTTTACAAACTGTGCATCAGTCTGAGCATGATCCTGAACTTATGCAAGAACGCTCAAAGTTTTGCTGACCGGTTCATATCTATGCATTTCTTATAACAGAATGGCAACGAATGATTTCTGTTGATTTCGCTGCGACGTGGTTTCATATGTTTGCAAATGTTATATGCGTCAGGAATGTACGTGGTATTTCAAACAATTTTATTATAAGTATTACGATTCTTTTAAAATTTATATTTATTTTGCAATTCTTTGTTGTCGATGTAGGTTCCCAATGAAGATTTCGCTGGGTATATGAAGATTTCGTCGGGCCTTGCATTTTAACGAAAGACTGTAGTATCTTTGAATACGTTCCTAGACATTTAAATATCATCTTTGGAATAAATTCCCATCGGTAAGTTTCCTTTATAATTATTTCAAAGTGCTCTACATTTTGCTATCATAAATTAATTCATATTGAAATTTTTGTATATAAGATGTTCAAGATAAATTTTCTGAATAGGTAAGTTTTCGATATAAAAAATATATTTCATATTAGTTATCCATCTGTTAGCGGTTTTGAATGCTTGATTTTGTTAGTGATTTTTACCACTCTGTTAATAAGTACCCGCTTGTAGTAAAAAGTTGTGTTTTCGTAGAGTCGACAAAAAGTGAGTGTTTTTAGTAGTAGTGGTTAAAAAATAGATATAATTGTTCGTTATCATACCGGTTGCATTAACATTAGGAATTTTGGTGAATTTTAATAGACTAGAGAATTTTGAGGAATAAAGCAGGAATTTTCAACATTTTGTTGAATAGAAGCCAATTTTTAAATTTTATACGTATTTCTGATAATCAGGCATATCGCAGAGCTAAATTTTTTGTAACAAACATTTCAGAGTTTACCCTTTTAACAGTAGTTTCACCAATCTTGATATTAATATGCAGATACAATCCGTTGAATAAAAACTGTTTGAAAGTGGTGCATTAGTAAAACTTTTTGAAGGCAATGTGTAACATATTCAGTTTTTTCTATTGTTTAATGTTAAATAAATACAAATGAATTAATTGAAAAAAATATTTTGTAATTTAAGTATATAGTTTAACGTATTTTTCGATTTAGAACGTTAGAAATGAAGTTAAATATTCCTTGTAATATTTTTAACGCCAATATCTGACTCTCGTTAAATAGAATCTTGTTCTAATGTCAAGGAATAACGGTTTTATCCAGTTTATGCAATGAAGTCAGCCTAATTGCCTGGAAAAGATTTCACAAATTTTGATAAAATAGTTCTAAAATTTCACTTAGAAGCTTCTCAATTTCCATTTTAAATATTAAATTATTTATAAAACATAAGTAAAAATAAATTTCATTTATAATGCAAGAAAACGTGAACCAATTGAGCATTTGATTATTCAATCATCAATTGAATATGATTGAATCATCAATTTTAAGAATACAGTCAACCCTCCTGTAATTATTTAATTGAAATACTAGTTTTATGTTTCAACGTCAACTATGTTTCTAAATTCTATTTTATACAAACTAAATGCCATTGTTATTTTAATTTCCATTTTGCACTTGCTTATAAATGATTTTATTTGTCCAACATAACTCTAAATTAGAATTTAGTGGAATGAGAACTTTAAAGGAAGTTACACAAGAGTTAAAATAAATATTCCACAATCTATCAAAATAGTTAATCAGCTTGTATAGCAAAAGTCATGCGCTGACCACACCTGAGTGTTTTATTTTCAAATCTTACTGTGGTGTTTCAAAATTTCAAATACCTTGATGTTTTTACATTTGTAATTTCTCTACAATAGTGCATGGTATAGTATTATGTGAAAGTATAACCAGCCACTTATAAGTGGTAAAGTCATAGGGCTTTAGTGTGAACTCGTGCCCCGCCCATAAGTTACAATAGTCTGTGTGTACTAATGATAAGTTTTATAGTTTCCTTAGCATGTAATACTAATACGGCGCTAATTCCCTTATAAATCCTAAATGTAAGACATTCCTCCCTTGACAGCAGGACCATATTTAGACCTTGCATACCAAAACATCCCTCCATTCATAACTGAAGCTACAATCACGTGCCAAGATGCATCTGCAATGTGCTTCATATTTATTTTGGAACCTTTATGTTTGGACATACCACCATCTTTGTAACCAGTTATGTTAAGGTTTTACCAAGAGCGCAGAGTAAAATGTAACAAGCAATACGTATAATTTGAGCGATCAATAGTTTTGAACATATCTTTCTAGGTATTTAAGCTAATGTCAGCACAATATACGTTTCTACGGTGAGGTACTACAAGAAAAGCGTCAAGTGTCGTTGCTACGGCAGCCAATATCACATCAGAATTGTTACTTTTTTACTATGCTACTTTGTCAAGGATTTTTATTGTGGATAAAGGTCTTTTCTCATCAGGTAGAGAATCGTAATGTAATTATATTGTAAGAAAATGATAATACTGATACGAATTTGGTTTCCACGAACTTATCTGGTGCTATTTTTGCTTTAAACAAGAGGAAATTGTGAAAGAATTGTCGACCGGTGAGACCGACATTTTGTTCGGTGAGAAGTAGTAACGCTACTACTCGCTTTGAGCTATTTGCCTAACCTATTTGCCTATTCTGCCAAGTTTAACTAGAAAGGTGATAGTATGATTTAACGTTTTAGCATTATCGAAAGTTTAACTTTATTAAATGTGCATGAGTCTGAGCATGATCATGAACTTAAGCAAGAGTCGTGTTCAAAATTGATGACCGAGGCGATTAAAACGTCACAAAATGTATCATTTCTGGGAATTCAATTAGATAATTCTGACTCAACTGTCCGACCGAGCTTGACTTCTAAGCATAGCATAGAAAACTCAAGTTTTTGCTAACCGGTCCATATCTATGCATTTCCTATAGCAAAATGGCAACGAATGATTTCCGTTGCTTTCGCTGCGACGTGGTTTCATATTTATGTTTGCAATGTTATATGCGTCAGTAATGTATGTGATAACTTAGACAAGTTCATTATAAGTGTTCCGGTTCTTTTAAATTCTATATTTGTTTTGCAATTCTTTGTTGTCGTTGCAGGTTTTGATTTGTCGTTGAAGATTTTACTAGGTATATGAAGTTTTTTCTGGACCTTGCATTTTAACGAAAGACTTGCGTATCTTTGAATATGTTCCTAGATATTTAAATCGTTGAAGAAAATTTCACATCGGTAAGTCTCCTTTATAGTTATTTCAAAGTGTCCCACATTTAGCTATCATAAATTTGTTCAGAATGCATTTTCTGTATACAAGACGTTTAAGATAAATTTTCTGAGCAGGTAAGAGTTTGAAATAAAAAAATGTATAATTTATAGAAGTTATTCACTTGTTAGTGGTTTTGAATGCTTGATTTTGCTAGTGATTTTTACCACTTTGTCAATGAGTACCTGCATGTTGTAAAAAGTTGCTTAAGAGATGTCGACAAAAATTGAGTGTTTTTAGAAATAGTGTTGAAAGAGGTGTATAATTTTCCATTATCACTCAGGTTGCAAGAACATCGGAAATTTTTAAGAATTTGAATAAACACGAGAATTTTGAGGAATAAAGCGGAATTTTCTAAATTTTGCTGAAAAGAATCTAATTTACAAATTTTGTACGTGCTTCTGATCATCCGGCATGTCTCACAGCTAAATTATTTGTAGCAAACATTTCAGAGTTTTACCCTTTTAACAATAGTTTCATCAATCTTGATATTGGTATTTAAGTCATAATCCATTGAATAAAAACAGATTGAAAGTAGTGAATTAGTAAAACTTTTTGAAGACAGTGTGTAACTTATTCTGATGATTGTTTAATATTAATAGAAGATAATGAATTAATTGAAAAAATGAGTTTGTATTGAAGTATATATATATTTACGTATTTTTGTTTTTATAAGTTTGCAAATGAAAGTAAATATTCTTTGTAACATTTTTAATGGTAATACCTGGCTCTCGATAAATAGAATATTGTTCTAATGTCAGGGAATAACAGCTTTATCAATTTATATAACGGAGTAAACCTAATTTCCTGCAAAATATATCACAAATATTGATAAAATAGTTTAGAAATTTCACTTAGTATCTTAATTTCCTTTTCAAATATTAAATTATTTACAATACATAAGTAAAAATGAATTTCATTTATGATGCTTGGAAAATCGAAGCAATTGTGCATTTGTTTATTTAATCATCTTATCATTTTAAGAATACAGTCAACCCTCCTATAACTCCGTTTCCATATTACGAAAATTGCGACATCCCTCTCATAACGAGGTTTCTGTATAACGCGGTAGCCTTTGTAATACGGCGTCTCTATAATACAACTCAGTTGGCATAAGCAGTCTTGCTATAGCATGAATTTTTCTATTACACCTTTATGATTGAAATTAATGGGGAAAACTCCTGTTTTTCATCCAGGTATATCGCCATTTTTCAATTTCAGTTATCAAAGAAATCCCCTGTAAAAAAATTAATATATTCACCTCGAATGCATTATTGGTAGACGAAAATATGGGTAAAGAATGAGTTGCAAATCTTAATTTAAATGATGTGAAAAGGGGACTGGACTTGAGTAAGCAATTATAAAATTACTTTATTGAAAATGATCCTTCAACAGTGCGAAGTGCAAAGTTTAAAAGAGAATTACAAAATTGCTTAGTTCCTTATAGAGATATTTTGGTAGAGTTACAAAATAAAACGAAATTGAAGAGAACATTTAAAGAAAAAATAATTAGGCCACTAATATTTGACATGTTAATAGTATTTTTGCTGAAAAAAAGTTATAAGTTTATATTTCATATTGTTTTTTTAATTTCCATATATGGAGTCTTAAACTCTATGAAAATAATTCGAAATATGTAAATATTTATTGCCTTTTGTATCTATAAACTTATATTTCATAACCGTATTCATCATAACATGGTGGTCTAAAAATGCAGTTATGTATAATGTAGAGCGAATCAGCCTGATTTATATGTTGTTTCACTTAATGCGGTTTCTATATAACGCATTACGAATTGTTTTCTTTTTTGTACTAATTCTGATTTTCTTATAACGTAACTTCCGTACAACACAGTATGTGAACCGCGATTTCCATAGAACATGGTACGAATTAATCTGATTCTTATAACGCGATATGAATTAATCGCGTTATAGGAGGGTTGACTGTACAATAATTGCTATATTAGACACATACGAGTAGAATTATTGTAAAATCTTTCATTTCTAAAGCCGACAACTTTTTGCCAATGGTAAAGGTGGGCACGCTTGGCGAAAGTGGTTGATAGTTTTAATCAACCTTGCATGATGTTAAATTAGAATAATCGAAAAAAATGAATTTTGGAAAAAGGCTTTTTATGTATCGCTTATACAAACCGTAATACAGGAGAAAACTTCATAATGCAAGAATCTACATAATTTGTTGAATAGTTTAGCATAAAAATTAACGAAAATAATACAAAAATGATTATTCACACTTGGAAAAAATCAAAATAGTAGAATAACATTTACGTGGTTCAAAATATTAGAATAATGCTTTGTAAATCACCTTATTTTTTAAAAAAAAATCAAAAACAGCGATTGTTTAATATTTTGTAGAATCCCCTGTACATTTTATAACAGCACAAACTCTATTTGGCAAGTTAGTTACAAGTGGTTCACAATGTTTTCTGCCCAGACATGGCCATATCGATTTTATGCTGGAAAATTGATCAACTTTGTTTTTTAGCCCAAATTCTTGAAATCTTTTCTTTATTATTCTCCAAAAATTCTCGATTGGATTTAAATCTGGCGAATTAGCCACCCAGGGAAGTACGTTAATTTGCTGTTGTTAAGCCAGTTCGTAGTGGAAAATGACCTGTAGCAAGATGCTAAATCATGTTGGAAAAAAAATCGTCACCACACAAATCTTCCGACGATGGTATCATGAAATTCTCAAGGATTTCTTGATATGTCTGAGAGTTAATCCTTTCGTAAGTGACACATAGCCTTCCAGCTGGCTGCTAATTTCACTGATCGCTTCATGCATTCCTTGTAATATGCTTCTTGCTTCATTCGCCATACACAAACACCTTGATCAACATATGATGCACAGAACATACACTCATCACTGAACAATATCTTTTTCCAATCATCCACACCCCCATAAAAGTATTTTTCTGCACAACTTCACTCTGTCCCCTTTTCCTGTTTACTAGTCATGAGAGGCTTTATCTTAGGTAAACGAGAATTAAATCAAGTTTATGGAGACGTCTTAGTGTTGTAGATTTCCACACATCAACACCGTGTTCTTTCCACCTCCGATGCAAATACACTTCTAAAACGATTTTTCTTAGCAATATTCTTTAGCTTTCTATCATTTCTCAGAGTGGTTTCTGGCTTTTCGCCCACTATTCAGACGGTTGTTTTCAAAATATCCATCGTTAAAATACTGCTTTATTGCTCTACTAGCACTTGATTGACAATATTTTATGCAACTGGCAATATACTACAGATTATGGCCTTATTTATGCAAATCGATAATACTATTCTTTGTAAACGCCATTATGTCAGCCCAACGACCCATGCTTCACACTAAATTAACAAAAAAACACGAAAGTCCGGCAGAAGGTAATTTTATACTTAATATATGCAACTTTCTGAACCATTTAGGAAATTCATAAGTATTCTAATTTTTTGAACCACCTATTTTAGCATTCTAATATTTTGAATAATGAAAATGATTGTTAAAATCTACAATATTTGCTCGAAATTAAAACTTTTAAAGTTTTAATTTACTTTAATAACATATACATTTATTAAAACATCAACCGTTGTTCTTTTTCAAATTTACTATGCTGACATGAAGCTAAATGCAATTCAAATTACAAATGAAATGCCTTATTCTAATCTTTTGACTCGGAGTTGTACAATTAATAAATGTAAGAGTTTTTTTCGCTGGAATACAATTAAACACAAAAGGAAAAATTGAATAAAAACCAATGGCACCAAGCATTAAAAGATAATTGATGGGGGGGGGGGGGATGGACCAGCTTTCTTGGTGTCTGGCTCATCTTTTTTCTGTTTGGTAATAATGTGTTAGACGTAGGGTACTTTTTATTCATTTCCAGGAAATTTACTGGTCTAGTCATTCGAATGTGCCACTCCTAAACATAGCTTGCGTTCCCATGTCATAATCCAGGCAATGTATAATGAACTCCAAGAGTTTAGCAAATAGTAATAAAATAAAAAAGACTATTACTATTACGTTCAAAATTCATCTTGAAATACATCAATACCTATTGGTTTAAAAAATTAATTTTTTTAAATGACATGCATAAGAAAACATATAGAAATAGTTTAAAATGGTGAAATAAGTGTTCCTATTTAATTGTTTACAGTTTTCAGTTTTTTAAGATGAATTCAAAGTAAAATATTTCTTCTGATATATATTTTTAGATGATGTTATAACTCATTTCTTATATAATTTTTCAATAGAAATTAATTCCATTAAACATTAACACAAACTTAGTTTATGTTAAATCTTTAATACAAACTTTAGAACCCTAGCAAAGGCCTTTCGCTAGATATTGCGCATTTTTCAAATACATTTATTAAAAAGGCACATGAAATTAAAAACAAAATATTAACTTTTGTGAAATATGTTCACTTTTTTATATGGCATATGCGATACATTTGTTATAAGATCCATCAATCCTTATTTTGAAACTCACCCAATTCTACTTTCTCTTTTCAACTTTTTGTCAATAAGGGGTCACATCACGTGGTCATTCCAGGAAAGTGGGTTGATCGAAAACCTGAGACCAGGGTGTTAGTGTTGTTGTTGTTGAGACCCAGACCGTCCGACCTACCAGAAAGGTGTAAGGTAACTGTTTGGACGGCCGGGAAGTGCCACCCAATTTAGACCGGAACCCAGTGGGGGAGGCATCCACAGGGACCGTACCCTCCTTCCCCTACCACCAACCTCTCGGAAGGACTTACGGACCCACATGTTTAACGTGATCGTACTCCGCATGAACACGGCAGGGTGTTAGTGTGTCGCATCGCATGATAGCCCCCCCCCCCTCTATGCAAAGCAATTATCATTACCATGCAATAGGTGTTGACAGCCGCGAGAAGGGGGATTTAAATGTTCAGTTGGAAAGAAAACATTTCCGTAGTATTTTTGAGGGCAGTTTAGCTACAGAACTGATTTTTGAAAGGGGACGAAAATAGGAACTGAAAACTTTTGGGCTAGTTAAGTGGTTAATGCAACCCAATAAATACTTATGAAATACTCATGAGTGTACACGTTTGGTCTATCTATAGTAAAGCAACCATTACCGTTCGAATAAAAGGGATCACAGCGCCTTAGCAGAGAATTAAAAAAAATTAAATGACGAACTCGGCAACAAAGCGAAATCAGAGTTGTAGAGCACGGTCTAATGAGTAAGAATTTATACAAATAAGATTGAAAATTTGTATATATGTGTGTGCGTATTTGTATTATCACGGAAGAACGGTTGCACAGACATTTCATGAAATTTTGTAGGTAGCTTTGGAATTACCCACTTATTCATTTAGTTCAGATTTCGAATTTCTAGATCCAGTAGTTGTCTAGATTATTATAAAATAACGCACAGTCATGCCTTCCATAGATGCACTATTATGCAGACGATATTTTCTTCTGCAAATGTACTTGAAGAAAATGGTATGTTGCTTAGCAACGAATTTAAATTTAATACGTTTATGTGGCAAACGATTTTTGAAATATTTTTTCCGATTTAAATAATAAAAAAATGTATATAAAATAAATTTTATTGAAATTGTATTTTTGGCTGGAATATATCATACAGTTTTGGCGTTTTAATTTTCACATATTTTAATTTTATATAATGCATATTCCGTATGAAGAATGGGTATACTGCTAGTAGATCATCAAACTGTTACAGAAGGTGGCTGTCTTACTGAGAAATGATACATTAAATTTCTGTTCATTTAATTATTTAAAGATACACTGCATACTTGAAATCCAGAAAGTGTATGACGACAAAATGTGTCAAGCCTTTTAGGTATCACCGTATTAGAAGCACTGATGATACTACTTTTTGGTAGTCATTTATTGTATTCCGTATCCGTGTTTCATTTATTCTGTATATCTTTGTAATTGACAATAATTGCATTCCGTATCCATGTTTCATTTATTCTGTATATCTTCGTAATTGACAGTAATTGCATTCCGTATCCATGTTTCATTCGTTCTGTTCAACTTCGTAATTGACATGTTTCTTCTGTTTCGGTTATTGTTGACGCATTTGTTATCCTAGCATTTTACATTCTTCACTAGGCGGGGTTGTAAGTACTTTTATTCGATCAAGTAGACTCACTTCACTATAGATATACCTAATTGGTACATTCATGGATCTTAAGAAGTTATTGGTGGTGCTTAAGGACTTTCTTCAGAAACACGTATATTGAAAACTAGAACATATTTACCCGCAGTTGTCCGGGTTGTAAATAAACGCACCTTACAACCCAATTTACCAAGCACGCTATCCGCAAAGCGAAAATAACACTATGGACGTTTAAAATCTAAAATGAGAACTTGATTATCGTAGAAACGTGATGTTCAGGAAATGCTTATATTTAAAATTCAAATCTCTATGTGTATTGATAGTTTGGCGTATTAAAAGCAGAGGACGATATTTCTGATATATTAGTGCCATCTAGCTAAAAACAATTATATTTCAATCACCTTGTGTATAAATACTAACATTGCATGACGATTTCTTTAACTCGCCCTTTAAATTTTTGTTTTTAATAGGTTATAGGATGAAAAGAACTCAAGAATGTAGAAGGACGAAGAATTAGTGTCATCTGATATAGTTCTTGAAAATTTTGAGGTTGTGGAAGTGCTTGCATCCTCAAACGATATTTATGTTTACACTAATTGAAGTCTAAACTATAAATGTACTTCTTTTGAAAAAGTATAAAACTTATGCAAAATTGTATTTATAAACATAATTCTGAAAGTCAATTTTCTCTTTCTAGTTGCCACCTATCGATGTTTGACTTAAAATATAATTTGATATAAATAAAAATACCCAGTATACAAATTTATGTATTCAATAAAGGTTATAAGATTAATATAAGTAAACCACTTCTTTGTTTTAACAGTAAATGTTTTATATTAGGTAAGAAATACAAGACCAGGGGTCAAACAGTGAAATATAAGAACAACTACCACCACTAGATAACAAGGAATAGCAAGAGTGAGTATAAAGCCAAACTAAAATGAAATAGAAGGAAAATACAAATAAGATAGAAGACATTAATCAGATCGATTGGGACGAAACAATACAAAGTAAAATTAAGAATGGAACGAATATATCATAGAAGAGTAGAAAATTATACAGAAACGAGAGGAAATATTAGATATCTAACCAATAATGAAATAGGAATGGAATCTGACTGAACATTAATGAGTAGGAATTAAGCCTGAAAATAACATGAAATGTGACAGAACATTGAGTAAGAATTAAACGTGGAAATATAAAAAAAAAAAACAAATCAGTAGAAATAAAATGGAATTGTACTGAAGTAGAAAAAAGATTAAATATAATAATAAAGATATAAAAAGGAATAAAACAATGAGTAGAAATATATAGTAGAATAGAGAAATACGACAAAATAAATAGAGTAGAAATATATAGGATAATAATAATTAAAAGGAACAAAACAATCAGTAAAACTATACAGCAGAATAATAGTGAAATAGAATAAAACAATGCAACAATAGTAAAATAAAATTGAACAGACCAATGTTGAAGCGAAATATAGTAGAACAAAACTAGTAGAAATATGGTAAATTGAAACAATACAATATAGCACATAGTAAAATAGACAATGAAATAAAACAGCACAATAGTGAAATCGAACAGCACAAAATAATGAGTAGAAATATAATGAAATAAAACAGCACAATAGTGAAATAGAACTGAACAAAATAATGCAATAGAACAGCACAAAATAATGAGTAGAAATATAATGAAATGAAACAGAACAGAATAATGAAATAAAACAGCACAATAGTGAAATAGAACAGAACAAAATGAAATAAAATAGCACAATATAACAGAACAAAATAATGAAATAAAACAGAACAAAATGAAATAAAATAGCATAATATAACAGAACAAAATAATGAAATAAAACAGCACAATAGTAAAATAGAACAGAATTCTGAGTTGATATATTGTGAAATAGAACAGAACAATAGTGAAATAGACAGCACAATAGAAAAAAGAACAGAATAATGCAATAAAACAGTACAAGAGTGAAATTGAACAGCACAAAATGATGAGTAGAATGTAATGCAATAAAACAGTACAATAGTGAAATAGAACAGAACAAAATAATGAGTAGAAATATAATGAAATAAAACAGTACAATAGTGAAATAGAACAGAACAAAATAATGAGTAGAAATATAATGAAATAAAACAGCACAATAGTGAAACAGAACAGAATAATGCAATAAAACAGTGCAATAGTGAAACAGAACAGAATAATGGAATAAAACAGTACAATAGTGAAATAGAACAGAACAAAAATAACGAGAAGAAGTATAATGAAATAAAACAGCACAATAGTGAAATAGAACAAAATGAAATAAAACAGCACAATATAACAGAACAAAATAATGAAATAAAACAGCACAATAGTAAAATAGAACAGAATTATGAGTTGATATATTGTGAAATAGAACAGAACAATAGTGAAATAGACAGCACAATAGAAAAAAGAACAGAATAATGCAATAAAACAGTACAAGAGTGAAATTGAACAGCACAAAATGATGAGTAGAATGTAATGAAATAAAACAGCACAATAGTGAAATAGAACAGAACAAAATGATGAGTAGAAATATAATGAAATAAAACAGCAGAATTATGGGTTGTTATATAATGAAATAGAACAGCACAATAGTGAAATAGAACAGAATAATGAGCGAAAAGAGAACATAATAATGAGCGGAAATAGAACAGAATAATGCAAAAAACAGCACAATAGTGAAACAGAACAAAATAATGAGTAGAAATATAATGAAATAAAACAGAATTATGGGTTGTTATATAATGAAATAAAACAGCATAATAGTGAAATAGAACAGAACAAAATAATGAAAAAAAACAGCACAAAATGATGAGTAGAATATAATAAAATGAAACAGTACAATAGAACAGTATATAGAGCAGAACAAAATGATGAGTAGAAATATAATGAAATAAAACAGAAGAATTATGAGTTGTTACATAATGAAATAGAACAGAATAATGATTGACAATAGAACAGCACAATAGGAAATAGAACATAATAATGGGCGGAAATAGAACAGAATTATGCAATAAAACAGTACAATAGTGAAATAGAACAGAACAAAATGATGAAATAAAAGAGCACAATAGTAAAATAGAACAGAATTATGAGTTGATATATTATGAAATAGAACAGCACAATAGTGAAATTGAAAATAATAATGAAATGGAACAGCACAATAGTTAAATTGAAAAGAATAATGAAATAATGCAGAACAATAATGAAATAAAACAAAACAATAGTGAAATAGAACAGAAAAAGGAAATAAAACAGAACAGAATAACGTAATAAAACAGTACAATGGTGAAATAGAACAGAATAATGAAATAAAACAGAACAGAATAACGTAATAAAACAGTACAATGGTGAAATAGAACAGAATAATGAAATAAGACAGAACCATAGTGAAATAGAACAGAACAAAATGATGAGTAGAATATAACGAAGTAGAGCAGTACAATAGTGAAATAGAAGAGAACAAAATGATGAGTAGAAATATAACGAAGTAGAACAGTACAATAGTGAAATAGAAGAGAAAAAAATGATGAGTAGAATATAGTGAAATAGAAGAGAAAAAAATGATCAGTAGAATATAATGAAATAAAACAGAATAAAATGATGAGTAAAAACATAATGAAATAAAACAGAACAAAATGATGAGTAGAAATATAATGAAATAAAACAGCACGATATTAAAATAGAACAGAATAATGAGTAAAAATATAATGCAATAAAACATAACAAAATGATGAGTAGAAATATAATGAAATAAAACAGAACAAAATGATGAGTAGAAATATAATGAAATAAAACAGAACAAAATAATGAGTAGAAATATAATGAAATAAAATAGAACAGAATAATGAGTAAAAATGTAATGAAATAAAATAGAACAGAATAATGAGTAAAAATATAATGAAATAAAACAGAACAAAATGATGAGTAGAAATATAATGAAATAAAACAGCACAATATTAAAATAGAACAGAATAATGAGTTGATATGTGATGAAATAGAACAGAATGATGAGTAGAATACAATGAAATAAAACAGAACAAAAGATGAGTAAAAATATAATGAAATAAAACAGACCAAAATGATGAGTAGAAATATAACGAAATAAAACAGTACAATATTGAAATAGAACAGAACAAAAAGATGAGTAGAAATATAATGGAATAAACAAATACAATAGTGAAATAGAACAGAGCAAAAGGACGAGTAGAAATATAATGAAATAAAAGAGTACAATATTGAAATAGAACAGACCAAAATGATGAGTAGAAATATAATGAAATAAAACAGACCAAAATGATGAGTAGAAATATAACGAAATAAAACAGTACAATATTGAAATAGAACAGAACAAAATGATGAGTAGAAATATAATGGAATAAACAAATACAATAGTGAAATAGAACAGAGCAAAAGGACGAGTAGAAATATAATGAAATAAAAGAGTACAATATTGAAATAGAACAGACCAAAATGATGAGTAGAAATATAATGAAATATAACAGCACAATGAGTAGAAATATAGTATATATATATAAGTATGATAGCGTCCCGTCATCGGACTACTATAAATAAGTATGATGGTTCTCCTATTACTATATATAAGAATGATATCGACCGGTTCTCCTATTACTATATATAAGAATGATATCGACCGGTCATCCGACTACAATTTATAAAGCGCGATATCGACCCGTCCTCGGTCAACTATATGTAAGTATGATATCGACTCGTCCTCGGTCAACTATATGTAAGTATGATATCGACTCGTCCTCCGACTACTATATATAAGTATGATAGCGTCTCGTCATCGGACTACTATATATAAGTATGATAGCGTCTCGGCATCGGACTACTATATTTGAGTATGATAGCGTCCCGTTATCGGACTACTATATATAAGTATGATAGCGTCCCGTTATCGGACTACTATATATAAGTATGATAGCGTCTCGTCATCGGACTACTATATATAAGTATATTAGCGTCCCGTTATCGGACTACTATATATAAGTATGATAGCGTCCCGTCATCGGACTACTATATATAAGTATGATAGCGTCCCGGACTACTATATATAAGTATGATAGCGTCCCGGACTACTACATATAAGTATGATAGCGTCCCGGACTACTACATATAAGTATGATAGCATCTCGTCATCGGACTACTACATATAAGTATGATAGCGTCCCGTCATCGGACTACCATATATAAGTATGATAGCGTCCTGTCATCGGACTACTATATATAAGTATGATAGCGTCCCGTTATCGGACTACTATATATAAGTATGATAGCGTTCCGTTATCGGACTACTCTATATATAAGTATGATAGCGTCTCGTCATCGGACTACTATATATAAGTATGATAGCGTTCCGTTATCGGACTACTCTATATATAAGTATGATAGCGTCTCGTCATCGGACTACTATATATAAGTATGATAGCGTCTCGTCATCGGACTACTATATATAAGTATGATAGCGTCCCGTCATCGGACTACTATATTTAAGTATGATAGCGTCCCGTTATCGAACTACTATATATAAGTATGATAGCGTCCCGTCATCGGACTACAATATATAAGTATGATAGCGTCCCGTCATCGGACTACAATATATAAGTATGATAGCGTCCCGTTATCGGACTACTATATATAAGTATGATAGCGTCTCGTCATCGGACTACTATATTTGAGTATGATAGCGTCCTGTCATCGGACTACTATATATAAGTATGATAGCGTCCCGTTATCGGACTACTATATATAAGTATGATATCGACTCGTCCTCCGACTACTATATATAAGTATGATAGCGTCCTGTCATCGGACTACTATATATAAGTATGATAGCGTCCCGTTATCGGACTACTATATATAAGTATGATAGCGTCCCGTTATCGGACTACTATATATAAGTATGATAGCGTCCCGTTATCGGACTACTATATATAAGTATGATAGCGTCTCGTCATCGGACTACTATATATAAGTATATTAGCGTCCCGTTATCGGACTACTATATATAAGTATGATAGCGTCCCGTCATCGGACTACTATATATAAGTATGATAGCGTCCCGGACTACTATATATAAGTATGATAGCGTCCCGGACTACTACATATAAGTATGATAGCGTCCCGGACTACTACATATAAGTATGATAGCATCTCGTCATCGGACTACTACATATAAGTATGATAGCGTCCCGTCATCGGACTACTATATTTAAGTATGATAGCGTCCCGTTATCGAACTACTATATATAAGTATGATAGCGTCCCGTCATCGGACTACAATATATAAGTATGATAGCGTCCCGTTATCGGACTACTATATATAAGTATGATAGCGTCTCGTCATCGGACTACTATATTTGAGTATGATAGCGTCCTGTCATCGGACTACTATATATAAGTATGATAGCGTCCCGTTATCGGACTACTATATATAAGTATGATATCGACTCGTCCTCCGACTACTATATATAAGTATGATAGCGTCCTGTCATCGGACTACTATATATAAGTATGATAGCGTCCCGTTATCGGACTACTATATATAAGTATGATAGCGTCCCGTTATCGGACTACTATATATAAGTATGATAGCGTCCCGTTATCGGACTACTATATATAAGTATGATAGCGTCTCGTCATCGGACTACTATATATAAGTATATTAGCGTCCCGTTATCGGACTACTATATATAAGTATGATAGCGTCCCGTCATCGGACTACTATATATAAGTATGATAGCGTCCCGGACTACTATATATAAGTATGATAGCGTCCCGGACTACTACATATAAGTATGATATCGTCCCGGACTACTACATATAAGTATGATAGCATCTCGTCATCGGACTACTACATATAAGTATGATAGCGTCCCGTCATCGGACTACCATATATAAGTATGATAGCGTCCTGTCATCGGACTACTATATATAAGTATGATAGCGTCCCGTTATCGGACTACTATATATAAGTATGATAGCGTTCCGTTATCGGACTACTCTATATATAAGTATGATAGCGTCTCGTCATCGGACTACTATATATAAGTATGATAGCGTCTCGTCATCGGACTACTATATATAAGTATGATAGCGTCCCGTCATCGGACTACTATATTTAAGTATGATAGCGTCCCGTTATCGGACTACTATATATAAGTATGATAGCGTCTCGTCATCGGACTACTATATTTGAGTATGATAGCGTCCTGTCATCGGACTACTATATATAAGTATGATAGCGTCCCGTTATCGGACTACTATATATAAGTATGATATCGACTCGTCCTCCGACTACTATATATAAGTATGATAGCGTCCTGTCATCGGACTACTATATATAAGTATGATAGCGTCCCGTTATCGGACTACTATATATAAGTATGATAGCGTCCCGTTATCGGACTACTATATATAAGTATGATAGCGTCTCGTCATCGGACTACTATATATAAGTATGATAGCGTCCCGTCATCGGACTACAATATATAAGTATGATAGCGTCCCGTTATCGGACTACTATATATAAGTATGATAGCGTCTCGTCATCGGACTACTATATTTGAGTATGATAGCGTCCTGTCATCGGACTACTATATATAAGTATGATAGCGTCCCGTTATCGGACTACTATATATAAGTATGATATCGACTCGTCCTCCGACTACTATATATAAGTATGATAGCGTCCTGTCATCGGACTACTATATATAAGTATGATAGCGTCCCGTTATCGGACTACTATATATAAGTATGATAGCGTCCCGTTATCGCACTACTATATATAAGTATGATAGCGTACCGTCATCGGACTACTATATTTAAGTATGATAGCGTCCCGTCATCGGACTACAATATATAAGTATGATAGCGTCCCGTTATCGGACTACTATATATAAGTATGATAGCGTCTCGTCATCGGACTACTATATTTGAGTATGATAGCGGCCTGTCATCGGACTACTATATATAAGTATGATAGCGTCCCGTTATCGGACTACTATATATAAGTATGATATCGACTCGTCCTCCGACTACTATATGTAAGTATGATAGCGTCTCGTCATCGGACTACTATATATAAGTATGATAGCATCTCGTCATCGGACTACTATATATAAGTATGATAGCGTCCCGTTATCGGACTACTATATATAAGTATGATATCGACTCGTCCTCCGACTACTATATATAAGTATGATATCGACTCGTCCTCCGACTACTATATATAAGTATGATAGCATCTCGTCATCGGACTACTATATATAAGTATGATAGCGTCCTGTCATCGGACTACTATATATAAGTATGATAGCGTCCCGTCATCGGACTACTATATATAAGTATGATAGCATCTCGTCATCGGACTACTATATATAAGTATGATAGCGTCCCGTTATCGGACTATTATATATAAGTATGATATCGACTCGTCCTCCGACTACTATATATAAGTATGATATCGACTCGTCCTCCGACTACTATATATAAGTATGATAGCGTATCGTCATCGGACTACTATATATAAGTATGATAGCATCTCGTCATCGGACTACTATATATAAGTATGATATCGACTCGTCCTCCGACTACTATATATAAGTATGATATCGACTCGTCCTCCGACTACTATATATAAGTATGATAGCATCTCGTCATCGGACTACTATATATAAGTATGATCGCGTCCTGTCATCGGACTACTATATATAAGTATGATAGCGTCCCGTCATCGGACTACTATATATAAGTATGATAGCGTCCTGTCATCGGACTACTATATATAAGTATGATAGCGTCCCGTCATCGGACTACTATGTATAAGTATGATAGCGTCCCGTTATCGGACAACTATATATAAGTATGATATCGACCCGTTATTGGATCACTATATATAAGTATGATATCGACCCGTCCTCGGATTACTCTAAATAAATATAATATCGACCGGTTCTCCGACTACTATATATAAGTATGATATCGACCCGTCCTCAGACTAGTATATATAAGTATGATATCGACCCATCATCGGATTACTATAAATAAATGTAATTTCGACCCGTCCTGGGACAACTATATATAAGTTTGATATCGACCCTTCATCGGACTACTATATACAAGTATGATATCGACCGGTCCTTCGACTACTATATATAAGCATGATAGAGTTTAGTCATCTGACTTCTCTATATAGGTATGATCTCGACCCGTCCTCGGACTACTATATATAAGTATGATAGAGTTTAGTCATCTGACTTCTCTATATAGGTATGATCTCGACCCGTCCTCGGACTACTATATATAAGTATGATAGAGTTTAGTCATCTGACTACTCTATATAGGTATGATCTCGACCCGTCCTCGGACTACTATATATAAGTATGATAGAGTTTAGTCATCTGACTACTCTATATAGGTATGATCTCGACCCGTCCTCGGACTACTATATATAAATATGATATTCAGCGGTCCTTGGACTACTGTATGTACGATTCTAACCAGTTCTTGGACTACATTATGTATGACATTGTCCGGTTCTTGGACTACTATAAGTACATGTTATCTAATTTCAGAACACCTATAAATAAGTATGATTTCGACTCGTCTCCTGACTAATATATATAAGTAGATCTTTTAAATGTTTTGAAACTGGATAACATGTACTTAGTAGTCTGAGGACGGATCAGGATCATAATTACGAAGAATCTTGTTTCTGTTCACTTATAAATAAATATGATGTTGTTCAGTCCTCGAGCCGCTATACGTATTTTTGTGTTTCTCTCCCAGGTTGTTTATAAATAAGTATTCTATCGATTCTTCCTCACACTGTTATATATAAAAACAAGTTATAATGGCTGAGTACATCTATATATAAGTATACGATGATCATCACACCTTTCGCCGCTATATATAAGTAAGATACTTATTAGAGTGAAAGATGAACTAAATATAATTTCCATCACATCTATCGCTACTATATAGCTTATTTTTACGGCAGCCTATTAATAACTGTATGGCTGGTTCGTCTTTGAGCAGTCATATACAAATATATGTGCTCAAGGCACCTAATAATACATATTAATAATATATAATAATTATACCTAATAAGGTATACATATTACAGTATAAATCCCTCCTCAGCCTACTATAAATAAGTTAGATGTTGATCCGATATTGAGGCCTTCTAAGTACGAGTGTTCCGCTTTCAGCACAGCCTTAAGTACAATTTAGATCTTTCCTCAGGCCAGTTAAATACGAGTGGTACGCCTATAAATAAGTATGATGCTGATCACAGCTAGAGTGTCAGTAACGAAGTACAAGTGTTCATCCCAACCTGTGAATAAGTGCATTTTTGATTTACTTTGGAGTCGCTATGTATCTGTCTCTCAGAACAACGTACAAGTATCTTATTTCTTTATCCTTGGGCCTATATAAATATATGTGCTCCTCTCTCAAGGTACCAATATCTATATATATAAGTAATATATAGATCCTTCCTTACGCCGCTATAGATAAGTATCAGCTATCCGTATCGACCTAACTCAGTACAACTATAAATAAATGTTGTATTAATATTTTCTTACGTCGACGGTACTATCTTATTTATACTGTACTAAGTACAGTATCAATTCTTTACGCCTTCTCTTACGGTACTAATTTATACTGTACTAAGAAAGTACAGTGTCAATTCTTTACGCCTTCTCTTACGGAACTGCCTATAAATAAGCACAATGTGGACTCGCAATTGCGACATTATGCCAGTTAACCTATTAATAACTAAGGTATCTATTCTTCCTCACGGCGCTATAAATAAGTGCGAGTGGTACTATCTCAGTTCACCTATAAATAAGCACGGTGTCTAGCGTCTCTATATAAGAGTATACGCACGAGTGTTCTTTATAAAGAAATCTTTCTATAGTTATGAAACCTTTCTTATGCCGCTATATTCAAGTCAGAATGATATTGTCTTAGAGCACATAAATAAGTACATGTTGTATAGAGCCTCTGGGTGTAATCAAGTACCAGGTTACTTGATCAAGGTAACCTATAATATAAATAAGTACGATGCTGATTCGTCCTTGAGCCACTATATACAAGTGCGTATGTGTTCAGAGTACCTGTAAATAAGTACAGTATCGGTTATTTTTTCACGCAGCTATAAATAAGTACGAGTGACACTGTCTTGCTGTGCTATGTATAGGTATATATCGAGCACGATTTATGCACGGACAGTTGTACGTAAGTACGAGTGGTCCTGTCTCAATGCTATGCGGATACTAGCATTAAAGACTACCAAAAACAATGAAACTACAGTTAAATGTGTTTTATTTTGTTTAGCATTTTAGGAGTATTGGGCTACCGAAAGTAATATACAATCTTTAATAATCGGTGCATATAATTTTTTGGTGATATTTTCTAAAAAAAAGATGGCTTAGCTTTTTATAGAGCCCCTCTAGCAAAAATTGCACTATACATAGACTATCCAGAGACTATAATGAAAACAAGCCGGTGAAATTATCAGAAATAATAATAAGAACTGTAAGGTAAAAAATTGGAATTGCCCTCAATTATTGAGTTGTACGAGGTGTCCAGAGGTCGACCCCAAATTGCAACCAGGTTTCGCATGAAACGTATATGCGCAATGTCATTTGCAGCTGATCCTACATTTGTCAGTAGGGAGAAATA
The DNA here is from genome assembly GCA_951213105.1 of Amaurobius ferox. Taxonomy (NCBI): domain Eukaryota; kingdom Metazoa; phylum Arthropoda; class Arachnida; order Araneae; family Amaurobiidae; genus Amaurobius; species Amaurobius ferox. The sequence goes on along the minus strand of OX578138.1, from coordinate 9,890,197 downwards.
TGTTGTGGAAATTTCCCAATATTTTAATAATCTCATCGAATATTGCAGATAATTGCACCATATTTCTTTTTTACACTATTTACTTACAGAGCAACTTTTTCTAATTATTTTATTTTTTTCAAAGGAATTATTTTAAAATAAACACATTGCTGCAGGTTATGCAATTTTTAAGTATCAAATCTCGGAATTGAATAAAGCAGATTATTAATTGAAGTGTAAAAGCTTATAAATTTTATCCACACTCCCACGGCCAGGATTCAAAGGCAACGCCTTTCACCATTCGGCCATCGGAGCGACAGCCAAAGACGGCTAACTTTCAATATTGTTACTTTCACCATGCAAATTAAATAGCCTACTTATTTTGACAATTTTTTTATAATAGAATTTTTATTTTTTTTTATTTAAAAAATAATTAAAATATAGATATTAATTTATTACATGGAAAATTGGCTTCTTTAAAACATTATTATAAATTATATTAATAGAACAATATTATAAATCATTATAAGAAAATCATTAAAAAACAAAGTGTATTCTTAAAAATCAAAATTAAAAACTGCAAAATAGCTCCTGGGAAATCGTCGGAATTGCGTCAGGGAAACTGGTCCTTGGACCACCGTGCAGGCTAAAGCCCACACGGGAACTGTGGGCCCGAGGCCCGAAAAAGGGCCCCGGGCCCACAGTTATCCAGGGAACATTTTCCCTGACGCAAGACCGACCATTGGAAACGGCAACAACTATCCGAGTCCCAACTCCATTCCCAACACAAGCCAAAGAGGAGGAAGAAAGAAAGAAACCAACGAAGACAAGAGAGAAAGAAACAACCAAGCCAGCCGTGGGGATCGAACCCACACTCCCACGGCCAGGATTCAAAGGCAACGCCTTTCACCATTCGGCCATCGGAGCGACAGCCAAAGACGGCTAACTTTCAATATTGTTACTTTCACCACTTACCGATATTTCGCATTTTCACCTCGAATTGCACGATTGAGAAAAATAATAAAAAGCTAAAATACAATCTTAATTAAAAGCTCAAGTTTTAGTTCAGATATACTTAGATGTCATATGTTACATCTAAGTATATCTCATGTACCATAGACTTAGGTATAACATTTCACTTTTTGGGACATATTTTCTTAATTTAAATTAATAATTCTGCAATCGTGCTGCTAATAAAGAAATATATTTGTAAGAAACGTATTATCATTGTTATTGTATCATATTTTGAGTTTTACACATATTATAAATTTTATCACATTGACTAGGTGTAATAAACGTGCTTAGAATTGTAACATTTATGTAGTAATGAAGAAACAAACTTAAATGTTAACTAAAGCAAACACGATATGTCTTTCCGCTATCTTATAATGCAATATTTGAATGCTATCGTATGATTCAATATATAATGTTTTACCTTTAAATAGTTTAATAAGATACCTTAAATCTGTCTTATTACAAATCAATTTTAAAATACTGCTTTAAATCTTACATAATGAAATAAATATTTTAATCTGTTAACGGAGATAAAAATTTACAGTTTATCAATATTTACAAAAATAAATAAAGCGATAAAGTTCACATTGCGCATCAGGTGGCGCCACTGTTCCGGAATGCAACTTTTAAACTATAATTTTTTATGGTTACATCAATTTATACTATCTCTTATAAATCACATTTTTATGAGATATCTAAATTTCAAGAACGTAGTGCACTTCTATATTTTTGATTCAAATATGAAAACAAAATGCTCTTATAATTGACGTTTTATCTTAAATGTCATATTCCATTAAGATTACATATATGAAACGCTTGAAAATGCCACGTTTTGAGAATTATATCTAGGTGTCGCTAGTGTTAGTAAAGTAGCCGCTATTGTGAGTTGACACAACAGAAAGCCTAGTATTTAGTATGTGTATTTTTGATTATTTTTAAATTAAGGGTGAGTATAATTAATTAATCAGTATTTTTTCATAGTTGTAGGATAGAGTGCAGAATATATGAAGATCAAAATAAATTGAAAGGTAAAATAATTTTGAATACGTAGGAATATTTTTTATTGTTTCAGTTTTAATTGGCACGATTGCGCTAATAATTTATGTCAAAATTGACAGTTTAAATAAATATTTTAGGCCTTTTGCTAAAGAAATGCATACAGCGCAGGACTTATCCGAGCGTCACGTGAATGATTATCTCAAACGATATAGGCGCTTTCTAATACGAAGTTTTAACTTCTTACTTTTACTTCCATGGCACCGACATTTCTTTCTTCTGGGATCCGCTGTTTTCAGCGCATGCGCACTTTGGATTTTGTCTGCATTTACGCAGTTCTGTCTGTGCAATCATCATAGTGAAATTTTGAATTTATTTTGAATTTCTACTAACAGATAAGTGATATTTTATCCAATAAATTTGTATGTAATTTTCAACTGTTATTTATATGAATAAAATTGATTTAGTTTGATATTTCTTAGATAATTGAATTCAATTTATCCAGCTTTGACACTCGGGCAACGGTGGGTACATTTTCTAATTGATATATAAGAAGTAAAATTAGAAGAGACATTTTATTTTACCGCTACAAATTTTAGTGATACCTGAAAAAAAAAATCTCACCGCAGATAGTAAATATTAAGACATCATTTAAATACAAATTATAAAAATTATAAATAAAATTTACCGTTTAAATAAATTTTACGAGCATTTTAGAAATATGAATTACAATTAAAAATATGGCGATATGCATCTGTTAAAAGCCATGCATAAATATTGTTAATTTATGCTAGAATTTATTTTCCAGAATTGTACAAAATTTTGTAATAAAATGTGTTTAAAATATTTATTTTAAAAGCGTGCTGGGTTCGCGGATTACGAAGTACCCGGATTCCACAATCCGGTACAAGCCCGAAATTGGTACAAGTACGGGTACAAGCCTTGCGGAAGTGAAGATCAGTTATATTTAAGATTCACAAATCTTTACAAAATAACGTTTAATTGTGCCAAATTAATATTGCCAGAATTTGAAGTAATTCCACACCGAATTTGAAGTAATTCCCCTGGGTTCCCAGCCGTCCAATTGGTTGCTGATGTCCACAGGATGAGTCGGAAGGTCTGGGTCTTCAACACCCCTGGGTTCAGGTTTTCAGCTAAGGCGCGGACTATGTTTGCCTACATCATTCCGAAGAGGTTTGTTCTATTTATTTCAATGCTTTGTGGCCTTATTTGGTGTAGCTTTCAGGATACACCATTTTCAGGTTTGGTCACAACAATTCAGCAAAATCATTTTTTACATAAAATGTACTTTCAAAATATTAACGGTACATATAAAAATGACACGAAAATGTTTTCCTTTTCATTTTTCGCAATCTTGTGCTCTGTAGGGCGACAGTCAATTCCAGAATGCATAGCATTATTCTAAGGTTTGTCTAAATGACTGATAAGGAAAACTTGAGCAACTTATTTAAGTACAAATGAAATAATAATTCTGTATACAGCTGTTTTGAGGATATGTTGGATCCCATTCGTCAGTACAAGAGAAACAACAACCCGAAGTCAAAAAAGAAGAAATGGGGGCAAACAGAGGGGACCTAAGACCTGAATTAAGAATCCGCCTGAGAAAGCCAATCAGACTGAAGAACGGTTGAGCCAATCGGAAACGATCAGTAACACATAAGATTGGCGTGCTCCAAAATACAACGAAAATATCCCGACAAGATAAGTTAAGTTTGAATAAGAATAAATGAGACTCAATAAAACGAAAAATAGTCAAAACGAGACAAAAAACCCCAAATAGAAAAAAAATACAGGGCAATCCGCATGTATATAATTGTTATTAGCTATTTCCACCCGCACTTCGCGCGTTTTCAATGGCTAGTGGTCATCAAATGTGACATCTACGCAGTTAATAAAAGTGTATGATAACTTTTCTGAAAATCAAAAACTCTTTCAGATATAAGCATACAAATGGCGAACATCTTATAATTATTTTAATATGTTACATGGTAAAATATGATTTAATTAATAAGAAAAAAACACTTAGTGTAATGAAAAAAAACAAACAATATAAAGTAATAATAAAATGACTTAATATAATATAAAGACAAATAAATGACAATGCAGCATAATGCTGTTTCGAGGATAAACTGAATTCTCTTCGTCAGTGCTAGAGAATCAACAAGTCAAAAAGACAAAATTTAGCCCATGTCGTCCTTTGGATTTTGGGTTGATTTTAGGTTTGTGGGCTTTGACGAAGGGGATTCTCTAGCGTATTCTCTAATTAGTTGTATGCTACATCTGCATTGTTAACTTATTTGTGCTTGAATATGTGCCTTAAGTTTTCCTTATGATTTAATTGTTTAATTATTTTGTTTGGCAGAAAAAGGATATCGAATATGGGAAGGATATGGGAAGGATATATATAAGGATATGGGATATCGAATATGGGAAAGGATATCGTGTTTTTATAGTATCTCTTATTTACTTTTTAATTTTCTTTTATTATAAAAATTTTTATGTACTTTTTTATAATAATTTTTATTCTTAGTTATTATGAACCCATTTGTGTAGTCATCCGTAATTCGAATTCAGAAAATCGAAATTTTTATTAATCTGCAAGCCAAGACGTATCGAATGAGACCAAAACGACAATTTTGTCAAATGTAGAAGTACTAAATATTTTTGATATTTTTTTAATATCTCTTCGCATCGTCCCCCTCATAATTCGAATTATCGTTTTTTTTCTGTGGATTTTGAAGATAAGGCGGATCAAAACGAAATAAAAACACAGCTTTTAGTTACAGTGGAAGTGCTCGATAATTAATCAAAGTGGTTTTAAGTTTTTTTAATTATTAATTCGCATCGTTCCCCTTAATTTAAATTTTCAAAATATTAGATTTTCCTTCGGTCTCGAATCTGAGACAGATCGAATGATACCAAAAACCCAAGACGCTAGCTATAATGAAAATGCTCGAAAATTTTGATATGTCATCCTATCAGTCAGTCAGTTCAATACATATTATTATAATATGTAATTTTAGAAGGAAAATAAGAAAATGCCTTAATCGGTGATATACTGCTACCAGTTTGGGTTCATAAATAAATTAAACATTTTGGGTTTAATTTTGCAATTTTATTGCGGAACCCTTAGTTATGTATTTTATGAAGAAACCTGTTTAAATTTTGTTGATTAGTGGCAAAATATTTAAAATTTAATGTCCTCATACTTTATCACGTTTTCATACTATAAAATATAATATAAATTGTATCCACAAAAAATTTTAATTTCGAAATTTTGATGCCAATATATGTTTTAGGTTCTCCTACACATGTTTGGACTATTTTTAGACGGATGTTCGTCTATCTGTGGTCAATTTTTGTGTATACGATATCTGCCACAACTATCAATGAATTTTCATGACACTTTTTATCCGGTTTTGCTAACGAAAAATCTAGAACTGGGTTGAATTTTTTGAAATTCGAGAAACTTTTGTTAAAATAATCGAAATTTTGGATTTACTTAACATGGCTGTATAGGACAAAATTTGACATAATTATGAATAAAAGGGGTTATTTATGGCTCCATGATCACGAAACTATATATAGTTATAATTATTGTAGTGATAAATATCCGCCATACAATTTTTATGTTCGTGACTTCATTGGTACCCTGCGGGAGGAGGTGGTGGTGGGGGGAGTGTTCTCCCAATTAGTACATTGTCAAATTCAGTATCAATTGAAGATTTTTTCAAGCCCTTTATAATGAAACTATATTTAACTAACTGATTTAACCTACGCATTTGGACCAATAATACAGATTTTACATTATTTTTTTTCTTTCGAAATTAGAAAAATTTGAAAACACAAACAAACACCCACACTACTTAAAAATGGATTTTGTTATGAGAAAGTTTAGTTGAGCCACTGCAGTTAAGTATGTAGGGAATACATCTGGGAATGCATACGTATTGTTAAAATAATTTAGGAACATAAACAATAGCCATTACTGAATGTTTTCCAAGAATTCAATTAGGCAGCTTTTTTGAGAGGTGGAGAATCATTCTTTGAATTTAAGAACCATCTGTGGTGAACCACTGCTACATTGCAACTAAAAAAGTACCCTATTAATCTGCTAAATGTATCTTATTATGCTAATACTAAATGCAAAAATTTATAATTTTTGATTTTATGGAGAATACGATTTTTTTTTTCGATAAACACCAGCGTCCAATGTCAATGGCATTCTAAGTCGCTTCGCCAATTTAAGTAATTAAAATATATAAATTTATCGCACTATGTAGGAGGGAAAGTGAGATACTGTCCTACATTGGGTTTTCCTGAAGGTATGACCGGATATATATAATGAGATGACAATTTCCCATATTTATTGACCCCCGGGTTCAGAAATGCCATGAGTCTACTCGCGTTAATCTAGCAGGATCTTGAATCCATTGACCTTGGCCACGAGCTCATCCGTCTATTTGCATGAAAAGAGGTTCAACCAGAATTTTAGATACTAGATCCAGGACGATTGAGAGGAACACCTATTCCTCGGGCTATAAAAACAAAATCACTGTTTGCAGTCAGGTATAATTACAGGATTTGCACCATGACTTGATGAGAGACTGACTTCACATTAGACCTGGGTGTATGACGAAAGTCTTAATGAGAGGCAAGTTTCATGACGAGTCATATTTTGAATGACAGTTCAAACTGATTGTTCATTTGAAATGAGAAAAACATATACATTCACCGCCGCTTATAACATATTATAACATGCTATATGATTTAAAACGGGTTATGATTTAAAAAGGATTACGATTTAAAAAGTTTGTGAAATTATAACTACGCCACTGTGCGACAATGGTAATAGCTATCATTTTGCTAATTGATTTTCTATTACTAGAATGCCAATAGTTATAGTTTAGGCAGGGCAAAGAAGAAATACAGATTAGGCAAAAGATTTTAGACTTAGGTCTAATAGACTTTATGGGGCCCCTGTAACCGCAAAATACACAAAAACAAATAGACTAAATAAAAGATGCCACTGATTCTGTCTTACCAGCTTCAAACCCTATTCAGATTACAACTACTGAAATCTGAATAACTGAAGGTAAATTTCAGAATAACGCAAAATAATAAAGGAAAACGTAGGAGGAGCTAATTAGAAATAAGATGCTACGTTGAAATAATTAGCTTAAAATAAAAGTGAAGAAATGCTTAGGATAAAAAAAAAATATCCTTTTCAATTTTGAGGCCCTTTCCAAATATGAGACCCCAAGCAGTCGCATGGATTACTTGGCCCTTGGGACGCCCCTGACATTAAATAGAACTGAAGTGTAGTTTAAGTATAAAAGATTCTGTTTTAGAATCAAAACTGCATAAAGTATTTGCAGAGAACTATGGAATAACTTTTTCTAGGAATTCCTGTAGTAAACATTAATTTGATATTTTAATTTCGGGTCCCACAATTGCAATTCATAATGAAAGACTACGTTAAAAAAACTACATGATTATGATTTGTAAACTTAGTAAAAAGCGAATTTCTTGTAAATAACGTTGAGGATTTCTGTTATGTAATAGATAAATATGGGTTGCAGCCAGCCAAAAAGAAGTAGATGTTGTTGTTGAAACCCAGACCGTCCGACCTACCAGAAAGGTGTAAGGTAACTGTTTGGACGGTCGGGAAGTGCCTCCCAATTTGGACCGGAACCCAGTGGGGGAGGCATCCACAGGGACCGTACCCTCCTTCCCCTACCACCAACCCCTCGGAAGGACTTTCGGACCCACATGTTTAACGTGATCGTACTCCGCATGAACACGGCGGCAGTTTTGGTAGTGGCTGGAATCGAACCCGGGCCTACCGAGTGCAACTCCAGCACGCTAACCAATGGGCTACCGCGCCCCAAAGAAGTAGATGTGAAATAGTAGTAATTCTGGAATGTACGATATCAAAACTTTATTTTAAGCTATTTCACAAAGAAGTAGATGTGAAATAGCTTAAAATAAAGTTTTGATATCGTATATTCCAGAATTACTACTTGTTATTGCTATCGATGCGTTACCCTATGAACTTGGATCAGTCCTTTGCATAGTTTACCAATTGGTAGAGATAAACCAATTTCTTTTACGCCATGAAGTTTGATACAAACTGAAAAAGTACATTCAAATTTGGGCAATTAAACATTTTCATCATTGCGTATAATTGTTGATTGTATACTCTGATTTACGTTAATCATCAATCACAAACCCCTAGTGTAAATATTTGGTTCGAACAGAGTTTACTAGTACTAAGTGCAACCAGATTAAGTCATTATCGAATTTTTTTAAGAGGATTTGATTATGATATCAGATATAGAAAAACCTGAACTGATTGCACTTTCTAGACTTCCATTAAAATCTACGGAATTTACAAATTGTGGTTTCACGTATGCTTTTTAAGTAACTCAGTAACAAACCACGTCAAGAACAGTTAGCGATTTAATAAAATCTACTAAAATGGATTATGATTTAAAAAGTTTGTATTATCGCTTATTTAAACAGAGAAAAACATGAATTGTTTAAATATAGCTGGGATCAGTTGGGGTCGGCTCTCTCGAGTGCTCTTATGGGGGTTGAAATGGAGGGGTTGGCCGCCCTTGACGGGGATGTTGGTCTGCTGCCCTTGATTTGCTCGGGGTGACTCGCTGTTGATGGAGTGGACGTATCTATCGGTCGGCTATGCCCTTCGAGTTGAGGAGTTTCCTCTCGCCTGGACATTTAAAGGTTTTAGGTAGAATCGTCCGGTAGAGTCGTCCAGGTTGGGCCGTGGAAACATAACTGGGAGGGTGGGAGAGCTCAATAGTTAGCGCATGGGGCTTACATTCAGACGAAACGAGTTCAATTCCCGGATCTGTCCAAACTGTCCCCGCTTTCACACTGAGTACAGGCACATTAAATATGTAGGTTTTTAAGTCCTTCGGAGAGATTGGTGATAGGAGGAGGGTACGACCCTGTGGATGCCGCCCCTACTGGATTCCGGTCTAAATTAGATGGCACTTCACAGCCGTCCAAACAGATATCTTACACCATCGGGTAGATCGTACTGTCTGGGTCGAAGAAAAGGATACATAGGTGGGAAGGATGGTAAATACAGCGTACAAGATGGAGTTATTACTTTCCTTATATACAATAATGTAAAGGAAAGTATTGTGACGGGGTCGAAAATTCGAATTCCAGTTTTCGACGGGAGAGCACGTTTCAAGCATCCCTGATCACGAATCGAGCATTTTTGAAGTGATATCTCTCTCTCTGTTTGTATGTGTGTGTGTGTGTGTGAGTCTGTGGAGACGATAACTAACGAACGAATGGACCGATTCGAACAAAATTTGGTACAAAAATTACAATCCGTAAACACTGGAAGCCTATTGTTTTTATACGCAATCGAATGTTCAGAACTCACCTAAATTTTCGAGTGAAATTTTGAAAAAATCTTCAAAAAATCGTGACATCATTCTCGTGGATCTTGCTCGTTCCATTCATGAAAAAAGATACTTTGAGTAATACTTTTGTATTTGAACTCCAATAGTCATTTATCTGCTGTAAGAATAACTTATTTCTCCGTCCATAACCCTTGGCGAGATTTTGGCGACAAATTTGAAGGAATGTCACCAACTTGGCGACTTTTTTAAATGTTGCTAAATTAACGAAAAATTCGCCAAATGGATAAAAATGACGCTAAATCAATGAAAAGGACGACTCATTGACGAAAATTGAATATCTTGGAAATAATATAAATATCTACTATAAAAATAATCAATTTTTTTACTGTAAAAGTAGTAAATTCATTGCATTATATAAGGAAAGTCATGTGTTGCCCACATCAGATTTTTTTTTATGGGCACAAAGTAGTGACTCCAAGACATACAGCATTAGAATTTTAAAGGAACTGCATCTTGGCCATTTTGGAGCTGTTAAAATGAAAGCATTGGCGCGGTCGTGTTTCTGGTAGCTGGATGTTGAAAAAATCGTAGAAAAGTTTAGCAAAAAATTGCGTAGGATGTTATACTTATGCCAAGATGTGTAAAGCTATACCCGAATAGCCAACAAAACCTTGGAAACGGATTCATGTGGACTTTGCTGGTGTGTTCTTGAGATCAATGTGTTTGATTACACATTTGAAATGACCAGAAGTGTTTCGATGATGTTAGATATATATGAATGATTTCATGATGATACATATATGAATAATATTTTATAATTTTCCCCATAACTTTAAAAATCAATTGCAATAAATTTGGAGTTTCACATAATAATCTTTGCCTAACAGCCATACCGTGCTGAAAACACCGGTTCTCGTTAGATCACCGAAATCAAGCAGCATCGGGAGCGGTTAGTACTTGGGTGGGTGACCACCTGGGAACACCGCGTGCTGTTGGCACATTTCGGGCGCGCCAGCTCGGTGGTTTTGATCGCTGGTTCTGCACGCTACCACAACTGCCGCCTTGTTCAGGCGGAGTACGAACACGTTAAACATGTGGTTCCGTAAGTTCTACCGAGAGGTTGGTGGTAGGGGAAGGAGGGTACGGTCCTTGTGGATGCCTCCCCCACTGGGTTACGGTCTAAATTGGGTGGCACTTCCCGGCAGTCCAAACAGCTACCTTACACCTTTCTGGTAGGTCGGACGGTCTGGGTCTCAACAACAACCTTTGGAGGACCATGATTGTTGTGTGAAACCACGAAATGTATTGAAAATTGTCGATTAGTATTTAAGAATGTACTTTCGCAGTTATTCAGAAATGCACTATCGCCTATACAAGGAGGTTTCCAAAGTTTTGCACCCCCATTAATGACGAAGAAACGAGTGTAGTTTGTAAATAGATCTTTGCACCCTGGTGAACTTTTTGAATAGTCTCTGATATTTTATTCATCTGTGCAGTCTTGCAGTATGTTTAGGAGCACTTATTCTTGTCTTTCTTGATTTTTCGTTAAATAATACATTTAACACGAACCGATAACCTTAGGACACGCCCTGGTCTCTTCTTTGAAAAATTACAATGATTTTTATTTCATTTAAGAATATCTTACTGGTTCGTGTTTACAACTGGGTTCCATTATAGGGTCCACATGGTCACAAATGGGTTCTATTATAGGGTCCACATGGTTATATATGGGTTCTGCTATAGGGTCTCCATAGTTACAAATGGGTTCTACTTGGGTGTGCATGTTTACAACTGGATCGAATGTGTTCGTTCACTTTTACTCTGGTGGTGACCCACAATTTGGTAATTAAAGATGTGACAGAAAATATTTTATGCTTTGACTGCGGTGACTGCTGTGCCTTCTCATCCTAAATACGGAGGTGCTACGTTCGAAACCGATGTTATATCAATTGAAGTAATTAACGATGTTTTATTTCTCAGTTTTCAAGCAGGACCACCCATACCAATTGTGAGCTACAATCCTTCCAAAATTGATTTTATCTTCTTAGTGAATTTTTCATGTCTTCTTCTCCTTGAAAGAGAATGTAGTTGAACATTTTTTAACGCCCGGACCTCCCCCCCCCCCATTCGATTGACGTCCATTCTCCCGTGTGTCTAGAATTGGAATGCTTTGAAAAACAGTTTCTTTTGTGATCATGGCCGCTTCGTATATCATATAGGATATAACTTCTAGTTGTGAAATAAATCACGACACAACAGAAGACAGCAAATATTGATAATTTAATGATTCGCTTACACAGCTGCGTTCTTTGTGAAATATTACGGAAAAAGAAAATGATTGCGAACCATTCTTGTCGAGTGGTAGCCGCACATTCCCGTGACAAAATAGTTTCTTCCTTAACACGGAATTTACCGTGTACTTTTAGAAATGCCACAGGTGCACGCCACTGATATGATCATTCATGATAAATTCTTTCATTCATGTAAATGCCACTGTAGTCTCCAAGAAATGACACCACATCGTGAAATTTATTTGGACTACGATATGTAACTGGATTCGTCTTGTTTGGTTATGCGTCTCTGTTCTGCTACTCACACATGAAATGCACAAAATTTCACCATTTCACCTTATGCAATGTTCATTTAATCAAGAGGAATTGCTACCTCAGGAGTCCAGACAAAATCCCCATTTACTTCCTTAATAACTTAAACTACAACACCACTCGGGAATAAGACTATATAAAAGTTTGATTTAGAATCTCTTGAAGTCGTTTTTCCCTGTTTGGAAAAGTCAGTGAAATGAGTGAATGCAGTTCAAAGAGCAGAGCAGTTGTAGTGTGGGAAAAGTCGGTATCGTGTTGGTTGATCTGCCGAGAACAGAACACAGAAAGACAAAGTTATCTGTGCAGTACTTTCACATTTTGTTCTTCTGTATATTCCCTGGAAAAGAAAATGGTATGTTACTATTGCTAATGATACACATGACGAAATATACGTGTGAAATACTACATCTCTAAATAAAATAATAAGTCTGAAGTGATATTTGCTGTAAATCGATATTGTTGTATGATGATATTGATGATTGATATTGTTGTATGATGATGACTGTTATTGTTGTACTGATATTTGTTGTAAAGATGTACCGTGTTATAAGATTAGATGGGGGTAATAATAAATGGCAAAAGAAAAGTTTTACAAATTCTCATTCAAATAATAATAATAAAATAGATACAATTATGAACACAACGGAAAGTAAACAAAAGGCTTTCAAAAATTTAAGTTGGTGAAACTAAACAAAGTTTTCTAAATGTAAATTATAAACCAAAATCTAGAATTTTTTTTTTTTTTTACAACTGAATGATCAGCCAACGGCCCTACCGTGCTGAAAACACCGGTTCTTGTTAAATCACCGAAGTCAAGCAGCATCGCGCGCGGTTAGTACTTGGGTGGGTGATCACCTGGGAACACCGCGTGCTGTTGGCACATTTCGGACGCGGTAGCCCGATGGTTTGCGCGCTGGATTTGCACGCTGCCACAACTGCCGCTGTGTTCATGCGGAGTACGATCACGTAAAACATGTGGGTCCGTAAGTCCTTCCGAGAGGATAATGGTAGGGGAAGGAGGGTACGGTCCCTGTGGATGCCTCCCCCACTGGGTTCCGGTCTAAATTGAGTGGCACTTCCCGGCCGTTCAAACAGTTACCTTACAATTTTCTGGTAGGTCGGATGGTTTGGATTTCAAAAACAACAAAATGATCAAAAATTAAACAAAATACTTTATTTTTCAGTAATTCTAATTTTAAAGAATTTTTGAAATTTAAAATAATAAAGAGTACAAAAATGGATTTTCAAAATTTAAATTAATGAATAATAAAAAGAAAATTTTGAAATATTAATAAGAAAAGTAGTATAAACAAAATATTTTTTATATTTTAAGCTTTTTTCATGATCGACCATTACTTTTAAAATCAACGAATTTTATTATACATTATGCAGTTAGTATTTCCATCAATTTGTTCTTTGTGACTATCTGTATCTTGTTTGGTTTTATTCTTCTATCAACCATATACTTTCAGATTGTGAGAAAGAAATCGTGCAAAATGGTCGTAAATATATTACTTCGCCAACAGGTGTTCGAAAAATAGATAAGTACACAATTATTGATACACAAAAAAAAATGGTATTCATGAAGTTTACTGACCCCCAAATAGTAGTAACTAAAGAAGGGATGTATAGGTTAAAATTTGCCACTCTACATGAGGGCTAATACTTACGTTGGCAGTGAAGAGCTTGTGACGTGTCGTTTTAAAGAGTCTAGACATCGGGTCCGGTAGGATAAGGTCCGGGAGGTGGATATGCTCCTGGAGGTATTGGACCCTGGAATAAATGAAAAAGAAATTTAGCAAGCATGTACAAATGGTGATCACCATATTGGTTTATACCAGTTTTTCCCATACTTTTGCTTGAAGTTCGACTAACACATTTATAAATTATCGGTGTGTGACACTTGTCTTATCAATCAAATGTTGAAGTATACACTTAGCTTCTAACTAATTTATAGCAAAAATATTTAGATTACAAATCAAACTATATTGTAATATTTTTTTTATTATTGTGAGACAAATAAGAGATCCAAATGCTAACAAGTAAAATGACAGTATGAGCAGGTGGTAAAGAATAGATCAGACGAAATGTCACCGAAAGTGACATTAAACTGACATTTGTTTATCAGTAATTAATGAAAATAGATTCGAATTCAATCTTATGGGGGCTCAAATTTCTCTGCGAGCCAATTCCAGAAGCAAAGTCATCAAAGGTGACGTAATTCTACATCCAATCAGGATTGACCCAGAAACCACATGCGCTGATGAGAGGGACAAGCATCAACAATCCGGATTCGGGGTCTTTAAAGAAGGCCTTTCCTCCCAATGCAGATTTTAGAAGCGTTTTCTCAACAAAAACATAAGAAAATATGTTTTAATTGGGAAATACTTGAATGAATAAGAAGAGAAGAGTATGAGATAGATAAGGAGTATAAAATAATGAGAAGAGTTAATGAAAAGAGAAAAAATCTACAAACTGTACATTTTAAACTTATGGGGGACATTATATATATATATATATATATATATTAATATATATATATATATATATATTAATATATATATATATATATATATATACATATAAATATAGCATTTATCTCATCTAAAACTAACAACTGAAAATATACCTAAAGGCGCCAAGCTGCTCAAACAAGTACATTTCTATATTACACAATAAATAGAAAAAGAAAAAAGAAGAATGACCCGGCGAAATTTTGATGCAATGTCATTCTTCTTTTTCCATTTATTGTATATATATATATATATTAATATATATATATATATATATATATATATATATATATATATATATATATATATATATATACAACCATGGCTGGTGATCAGGATAGACAAGGTCTATCCAATTAATTTACTACTAAGTAATGTTTATTTTAGTTTTATTTTTTATGGAAGACATATAAAATGTCTCTTCGCGTTAGGAAATGTTGCACGGGGAATGGAATTAAAACAGATTGAGCGTAGTGGGGCGTGTCTGAATTGCTGGATTTCTCGGAGGATTGAAGATTACATTCTCCTACCATGGCGGGATTTCTTCGTTTACCCAAATCGTTTTGTTTCCGCAAATGTAGTGTTTATTATCTAAGGATTCTGAAGAGTCATTCTGAAAGTTAATAGCAAATTTTATTTAGAGAATTGTTAAATTATAGGATTATTTGACTTTTCTTATATGTTGCGAACTTTTCTATGTGAATTTCAAATTAAACTTTTAACAAATGAAAAAGTAAAGATTTGTTAGTGGTATATTTATGTTCTTACATGTTTTCCTACATCTTTTTATACTACTCAAAATTGAGCTTTCCGTGTATTGTGTTTGTATACATATAACGTTTTTGAATCGATTCCACAGAGGAACGCAAAAGCGGAATTCCACTGCAATAAGATTGCAAAGTGTCCTTACTTTAATGTCATTCTAATCCAGTTATTATTATATTTTATTTTATTTGTAACCTTGTTAAAATGCACAATATGAAATTATTTATTTTCAAATTTTTGTCCCTTGTGTTATTTTACCATCCCTTAATCATTTTATCACGCTTCGCCACTTTTTGCTGCCATCTCAGGTATCAATGATGACGAGTATGCTGACGGGGAGTAAACAAGTCCATGGATGTTATTTGCTATCAAAGAGCGAATCTATTAAAATTCTAGCAGATCGATGCAATTTAAAATGAAGCCTAAATGAAATGAATAATTAGACGTTTTAAATAAATCCATGAGGTCCCACATCCATTTCTTCCGTCATGAGCCAAGAGATATCGCGAATTTATGAAAGTAAATCACGCTCGAATCCATCTCGAGTTCAATGCACGAACAAGAAACGATCTTGAAGATTAATTCCTTCAAACAATGCCAGAATCTTCCGCGACTGATAAAAAATGGAGCTGATGTAGCAGTAAGCTGGCAGTCCTAGTGACCTAATAGGGTCACCTAATAGGGTGACCTAATAGGCCTTTAATATTTCCATAAATATACCATCTAAATAAAAGACTCAGGGAGACTGAAAGCAGATACTAGATTAGTTATGGGGGGGGGCAGTGTTGTTTTCTACCTATGTATAAGTATGAAAGAGGATGACGAGTAAAAATTACGTTCCACAGTAAGCAGTTCTCTAAGATTTCTTTATAACAAAAGAAGCTTTTGCGTTATAATGAAGATTTTAGTTTATTTTTCACTGAAAAATTAGGTTTAACCTAATGAGCGTGGTGTCTGATTCCAGTTGAACAAAATACATAATTAGACAAATTCTAGGAAATTAAATATTTTTTATCAATATCGTTTTCAGATATTCGCTTTGTAGTAGAAGCAAAGACAACCCCTAAAAATGCAACAAGAGCCACAAAACTATGTACGTAAATGCCTTTCGGCTAGATATGCAAGTTATCAACCTTTCCTGATCATTGAATGCACCAAACGTTTCCAGGGTGCATGAGAAGAGCATATCCAGGAGCCCATATAAGGAGCGCAGTTCGCACAAACGGAAAAATCACGCTGATTTTGCAATTTCGTCACATTAAGCAGCCGTGAGATGCCTCTAATCGTAGACGGTATAAACAACTGAGCGAGTTGATCAGAGGTTACATCTTAGGCTTAAAAGAAGTCCGATGGTCATGTAAGCCTATCAGCTGTCATCATGGTTAGGACAAAGTTGCAATAGAACGAGGTTGACAGCAGCTTCTCCAGGAAAGCACACATCATCGCCATGAAGGATCTGTCCGTTCACGGGAAGACGTGCGCGGGAGGATTGTGCAATCTCCGCGAAAAACCCATTAATGGCTTCGCTGTCTTCAAAGGCACATATGTTTTATATGTATCATGTAGTGTCAAGCAAGTCATACCATTCATTGACAACTACCAGAAACACAAACCTTCTTCTCAATGTCCCTTAAGACATTCACAATACACCCCTCTATAATTGTCCAGAATAGTAAGAATAGTATAGAACCCGAGAATTTTAGACAGTGTCAATTTGAATCATTTTGTGTTCAGCGACGAATCACGCTTTTGTCTTGCAGCAGATGATTACAGGATCGGTTTATGTAGAAGGTCTGGTTACTGCTCCAATTCGGTTGCAGTGGTCGAACAGCATATCCTCATCAGACTAAGCGTTATAGTCTGTGTCTCTATAGCAGCCGATTTTCCCTAATTTTGATACAAGATACTTTACCAGTACGCCTGTAAATTGATATAATTTTGTAGCCAATTATATTATTTATGCGGCTACGTCTTTTAGGGATAATTTTAAATGTAATGATGACAGATCGACCCTCATACAACTAGATTCTCTTATCAAACTCCCTCCCACAGACACTGAACGTGTACACTTGTTACCTGGAGTTTCAATACAACCTATACGTAAATCATTTGTTTATTTTCTAGCTAGCTCTTGTTCTTGTTGTGTACGGATTGAAGGTTTGCCTTTATACTGTCACCGTTATTTTATTATTCATTAAAGTTTAATTATGGCGACATCATACAAAAAGAAATTGAACGATTACTGACTATTTTACTCATATTTCTAAGTTCTAGTCATGTCGCGAATTTTTTTTTTAAATTGAAGCTTTATCACATAGAAATTATCTGGAGTGTGTGGTTAAACTCGACTTTCTTCTACCAGAATAATTTTTTTAAAATTTTAACAGAAAAAATTGAAAAATTGGTATTGTTGGTCCAAATGATAATAACTTCACTTTAAAGGGATTAAAAAAATGTTTCGATTGATGCCATACTTGATAATGCACTCCCGAGGGTGGTAACTTGACGTCCCGAATAAAAATCGATGCTATTTTTCACAACAATCATTCAAACTATTAAGTTTCTGGATCAGTGAGTAAAAAAAAAAAAAAAACTTTCATCCTTGATTGTATCAAATTTTATCCTATGATGCCATGTTAAAAAAATATAAAATTTCGAATAAAATTAAAAGTTTTCGCTCGAATTAAAAAAGAAACAAAACTCTATCTAGTTCTAGATTTTTTGAAAAAAAAACGGCGGATATAAAGTTTCGTGAAAATCCATTAATATTTGTGGCTGCTATTATGTACACAAGAAATCAACCACGGACATCAGCCCAAAAATAGTTAAGACGTGTTCAGGAGGTCTTAAAACATATGTTGGCATCAAAATCTCGAAATTGAAAATTTTCTCGAAAAAACAATACTTTCTTAATACTACGCATGAGAAAGTAAAAATATAAGTTTAGACCGAATCAAGTAATCGCACAAAATCTGCTGCAATAATAACTTGATAAAGTAAAATATAGCATATGTATAACAAATAGCAATATACTCTTCGTAAATTATAGCATATATACAAAAATTAATTGGTCAACCGATTTTAAAGGCGAAAAAACAGCCTTCTTCAGCCCCCAGGGACAACACTTACTCACGTCAGGTCGACATGTTGCTAATCTGACGTGAGCAAGAGTTTCCCTGCCGATCTGATGTGAGTAAGTGCAGACTCGCTTCTGTCGGTCCTGAAGAAGAGTGCTGTATTTTGTTTTCAAAACCGGTTGAATGGTTAATTTTTGTATACATATTGCATTTTACAAAATTTAAATTTATCGTGTTTAGATTCAATGTTCAATGACAACCCTTTTACATATGGTCTTCGATTATCTTCGCTTGGAGTACTAGTTTTACTATGCGCCTTTCTGCCCAAAGTCAATTGTAAGGCTAGGTTAACAATTTTTTCCTCAGTCAGGAATAGGTGTATCAGAATTTGGCGATAATCTATTTAATTCGTGCAATACAATTTCGCCAATTTGCCAAAATACAAAAACAACTTACTCCTCCTGGTGGTGGTCTCCATCCACATCCGGGTAACGGTAATCCATCAGGCCCCAAAGGACAAGGAGCATCGAGGCCGGGAACTCCCTGCAAAAATGTGTTTCAATTAATTCAAGGTTGCAGAATGAATATATTTCTGAAAGATAACGCCTGATTGACAAATATTGACAAAAATGTCACCCAATTTACGAAAATTCAACATCTTGGAAATTTAAGCATCACAGTAGCTGATTTAAAACTTCTCTCTTAATCATGTTGTTAAATATTAAGCAATCAACGAAATGTTATTAAATAAAAAAAGCATTTCATAATTGATTTATATACGTTTCACAGCTGCGTTTTAGTTTAGGATGCCGTTGACGTAGCCTAGTCAGCCTATAAGAAGGACACTATTAAAAAAAGATGTGCAGCCGGTAAATTTTTATAATTTGATCCAATTTCAGGGTAATGAAGTTGCAGACAAAGGAATCTTTAAGTAGAAAAGTAAACTTATTTTTATTGCATCTCTTTATTTAACTTGATTTGATGTTTGTCAGTGTGATTCAAATATTTGAGGCTTTAATTAATGAGATTCCATTAATAAGAGTAACATGAAAATTAGTATGTTATTGTCTTTTGGAGTATATTTTAGTTTTTTGGAATTTGAACATTATCGGGCTGGCTCGTCCTGCGCCCACCATAGGAACATACACGTTTTTGTGAAATAACTCAAGGACGGGACCCATTAGAAACTCAGTCCAAATTTGGTATGTCGTTATAAATTTCAGTTACATACAGTTTAATACATACATTTTTCATACATTTTAGTTGTTACAAGTAATATAAGGGGGGGGGGGTATGAAAAACATTTTTTTTTGCTGTTAATTGTTAATTAGTGTAGTTCACCATTCGAATTAACAAGTTTACGAATATATTTAATATTTATGGTATGGCAAATTTATAAAGTTTGAGTATGGGAACTTTTAAGCCACCCGCATTTAAACTCTTTGAATTTGGAATGAATGCATAAAGCGGGTAAACTTGTTTTAGTAAAATATATAACATTGCGGTTTGGGAATGCAACAACTAGAATTTGTTCGAAACTAGCTTTTGCGCCTGAATTTCAGGGTTAAAGGGCTAGCTGTTCGATGCTCTGAGCAACGCTGTGAAATTTTGAGACGAATTCAAAATCAAAATATTCTAATTGACAGTCGCTACGCTAAGCTACTTTTGTAAACACGAAGAATACAAAAAAATATATTTTAAGCAGTACATCTTATATATGGTGTTCCTTAGTACTTTTGGTCTGTACCAAAGCCCCCAAAATGGAGCTGAGCGTGCCCCGAGTATAGACCCAAAAATGGAGCTGAGCGTGCCCCGAGTATAGACCCAAAAATCTGCAAACCATCCTTGGACGTCTACGGCTACTCCACCAATGTCCTCCCAACGCTCTCAAGCACGCTCGATCAATTAACACAGCAAACATTCGAAAGTAAACTTCTCGGACCCCCAACGGAAAGATACTCCTCTTCCCAAATTTCTTATTAAACATGCCATGTTATCAAAATTTGCATTCGATGATTGTCTACCTTAATTAAAGCTTCTCTTTAATTGGATCCATGGGTCTATGAACAAACATTCAAGATATATTTAGCCGTTCAATCTTTTAAAACATCCTGTACAAAACCTTATGCTCTCTGTCATATGACAGGCTTAAAATCTAGTTTTTAATAAAATCATAAATCAAATAGCACTCACCTGATCACCTTTTTCCCCTTTTTCACCTCGCTTGCCCCTTTTTCCTCTTAGACCCTGGAACAAAGGGATGATTGTGTGAAAACAGGCTGTCAAATAAAATGCAAATAAAATGTGACAATTAATCTTTCATCTGTTTCACTGCGTCTTATATGAACAAAACATTGTTCTTTTATCATACATTTGATTTGACACCCCTATTTGAAATTGTCAAAATTTGTTAAATTCCGAACTACATTTCTTTCTACCCTTTTTTAATCAAATTGCATCAACACGTATTTTCTGTCGTACATTATGTGGTTGAATGTATTTCTGAAAAAGTTTAATATTTTAGTTCATTTTTATTTCTAAAATTACAAGAATTAGAAGCTGGAAACGGGTCTTCACTAAACTATTCGAAACTGTACAAAAAATGGTGTGTTTTAGCGTTATTTTAACACTGCTACTCGAATATTTTTATTGTCTGTAATTTCGACCCAGAACATTTTTATTACCACCATCTTTTTTAACCAGAATACGTTTTTAATCATCCTTTATAATCTGTTCGTATTATATTTCTTTTATTTGAATTAGTTCAACGTATTTCTAATAATTGTTTGAGATTTATTCATTACTTCATCTACAAGTATGAGAAAACAGGCAGTTGTTGATTTTATCGCCCCCTCTACTCCAGTGATTGCAAATTGGAAAACTTTGTTTTGGCTCGATGCATCTGATTGTTTTGTACTCTACCACAATATTTGTATAGTTTTTTAATTTACACAACCTAAATTTTATTACCATTTTTTTTCAAATTAACTGGAAGCATCTAGGTTATTGTTCCTGTATTTGGGTTGGGTTGATGTACTTCTGAAGCGTATTTTAGACTTGTTATGTCAATACTTTTTTTTACAACTTCGAGAAGTTAAGAATTTTATTATTTTTTACTGCCAATCTCTCTCCTTGTGGCTGTAAAAAAATGGGTATTTTCCTTTTAGCCAGAATGCGCTAGTTTTTTGATACTCACTTTGCATTTTTTAAAGTTTTTAAGTTCCACCTTCTTATTAATATCGAATTAACCTCTCAAATTAACTTTATGCATTCGTGATATTTTTCTTTTAGTTGTGTTATGTTGATATGTCTGAGATATATATTTGATATTTTCGTACATTACTTTTGGCAAAATTAAGAAAAAGCAAAAAAATTATGTTTTTTTACCACTTCTTCCCCTCAGTGTATAAAAAAAAAAATTGATATTTTCCTTACGTACTTATTGATGCGGTCTTACCATCGTTTTTACCAAACAGTGGCGTTTGCTATCCTATGGGGCGTTTTTTTTCTATTTTCTTTCTTACTGACTACGTTTTACTAACCCTTCACCATTTTAAAATTTTCTTTTCATTGTAACACTAATCTGCATTGTACGATGAATGGGTCAGATTTTAGAGAGAAGGTAGTGCGGAAATACACAAAATGGCCTACGGGCTATTGACCTTAAAAACTCTACAACGACCGGGTACGTGAAAGGATAGTTGGGGTACGCTAAAGGATTTTAGTGATGGCGGATTTGAGAAAATTGATGTGTTTTTAAACCAGATTATTTTTTTCATACTGTGGATAAAAATATTTTTTAAATTCTACTTATATAAAATCAAATCCATATCCCAAATATAAAATCAAATACAAATTCGGATAAGACAACTGAGAATTTCTAATTTTAAGATTCATTCGGAGCAAGAACTGACATTTTCTTATTTAAATCCATTCGTATCAAGGACCGAGATATTCTTACTTAAAATATATTCGGATTGAAAATTGGGAATTTTTTTTTTAATTTAAAATCAACATTTCACTCAGAAATAATATTAGACGAAGTGTGCAACATGTTTCAACAGAGAGTCAATTATACAAAGTAAATAAATATAAACTATTTAAAAGCTGTAAGATATCCAAAATAATGAATCGGAAATTCGTAAAAAAATCTATATATGAAGTATACTCACTGTTGGTCCCAGTTCACCCTTCTCGCCTTTCGGTCCCTGAAAATAAAACGACAATGTCACCAACGCACTAACTAGGCACTAACTCGAAACGCAATTCTACATTTTTCATGAAAATCACAAGTGCACAACATGCAAACAGATGCAGGCAGCAGCAGCAGCAGAGAAAAGGTGGTTAAAGGAAAAATAAAGAAGCACAGAAAAAGCGGCATGCTAGCCTTTGCAAAAGCGTATACGACTACAAGGTGATTATGGTCTATTAGTAGTGTACGTGACTTCGTGAATGGTTAGTATAGGAAGAGGCACATATATATAAAAGGACACGGATTTGTATGAATCGGTACGCTAGTCCTTGATAGTTACCGGTAATCCTGGTATGCCATCTGTCCCCTGTGTTAGAAAAAGTTAGTATTAGTATAATGCAAATACATTGTATATCTAGAAAATAATTATTTGAAATACATAAGATGTTATATTTGTAACGAAGTCCTCATAAGGAAGTGTCAAATGTATTGATCTGGAGAATCATTTTGCCCAACACAATAATGTTCGCCTAGCATGCTTTAGCTCCGAGTTCGACCTCAACACAGCAAGTATTCCATTCAATTTTTCAATAATGAAATACATACTTGTTAAACGTTTTTTTAAACATAAAACTAAAATTCCAGCAGTGATCGCAGTGCATGTTGTTCTCAAATAGTAATAGTAAGAATATTTAGTCAGTTTTCATAAATAAACTGTGACGAAATGAAGCAAACTATATACAAGAAAATAAAGATTTTGAAGCACAAAAGCACGTTATTACATTTGTAATAAAATCTTCATAAAGAATTATTAAACGTCTTGAGCTGGAGAATTATTGAGTTCGACAGGTTAATATTAAATAAGCATGCTTTGGATCTGGATTTTATCTCGACGCTCAATTAAATTCTATGTTTATTAGCAAAACAGGCTTATTTAATACTAGCAGCACACCCGTTCTTCGTACGGAGTACATAATTTAAGAAACTTATAATTCGCAATCATGTGCAAATTCTGTTAAAATATTAAATTTTTTGCTCCTAAATAGAAGTTTAAGAATATCTGTTCTCACTATGCAAAATATCTTCACAGGCAGATCTGAAGAATAAAACATCCTGGCCCCTTTTGTAAGCAAATTTACAAAAAAAAAAAAGGGATTGAATCAATATATGCAACCCCGTACTACTTATATTGTCGCAGATTAGAAATATGCCAGTGAGTTAGTAGAAGATTACTCGTATTACAATATGAGTCTCAAAAATATTTGCCAAAATAAAAGAGATGACGTAATAAATTGAAAATATCAACAATCCCCGTATTCTTTATACCAGAAGGTCGTAATTGATTCCAATATATGCCAATATATATCAAAACATATGCCAATATACCTGTACTATTTATATTCTCGTATATTAGAAGATATACCCGTGTATTTGTAGAAGATTACTCGTACAACGTACAATATATGAGTTTAAACAATTTTTGTTATAATAAAACAATTGCATAATAACTTGAAAATATCAATAATCCCCGAAAATATCAATAATAATAACGTTTAAACCCGAAGACCTAAAATATATTTTTATATCCATTTATTTATTATTCAAAGCGAAAAAATAATAATTAAAATTAACAGACACATTTAAATTAATTGCGTTTCTGAACCACATGATATAAGATAGAATCTTTCTAATAAACTGCGAAATTAAATAACCATTTTGATTTCTTTATACTTTACATTGTTCAGTTAAAGCTTGTGAAAAATAAACTATGGAGATATATTTACCATTTAAATCATGTTTCAAACAATTCATGTTTTCGGAAAGTGACTAATTAAAGCAAAAAATCTCCCACCAAGCTCAGAGATAAAGTTTTAATTCACTTTCAAACGATTTTCAAGCTTTTCATTTGGATAAACCATGGAGTTAGAGAGTAGAACTCTTAGGAAAAAGTTTCGTTTTTTATTAATATCTCGACAACCCCTGGTCTTAAATACTCGAAACTTGGGCTAAATTTATGGGGGGCTATTTCAAGGCTAACCACAAAATTTCATCAAATTCGGTTTAGCCGTTCTCCCGTGATGATGAGACAAACGAAAATTTCGTTTTTTACTAATATCTCGATCACCACTGATCGTAGAAACTCAAAAAAGGGACTAAATTTTAAGTGGGACTATTTTCAGGCTACCCACAAAATTTCATCAAATTCGGTTCAGCCGTTCTCCCGTGATGACGGGACAGACAGAGAGACAGACAGATTTTCAATTTTATTTATATAGATATATTTGAACATCAAATAAAAATGAAAGTAATAATCGTAGTGTATGTTGTATCCAAAAAGTAATGGTACAAATATTAATTGGCTTATTTTATTTAATCACAGTTCATTAATATAAACAAGGTGTGTGGAGCATGTGCCGTATAAGTTTTATCGCTAGAATTGTATTTTGATTGAATAAGATATTTCTGGGACGAGAGTGCAGTTCTGTTCTTTTGGTAATAAATGGTGGATGAAGTGAACAGTCTCTCCATCGCTTAATCCAACTTTCGTTAAAGTCCTAGCACCTCTAGGTAGCAGAAGCCATTTGACATGGATAATATAATAAAATATCCATCTTGAGGCATCTTCAGCAGCTATTACGAACTACATCTCATTAACATCGGCGTCTGTAAATTCAATGTGCATTACTTGAGCATCGTTAGTGGCTGGTTTCCTTACGTACTTTACAGGATTCCCATTGGCTAAACTGTGTCTATCACTGTAACCCCACCTTTTCACATTCCAGCTGTTACGCACTACATTTCATTAACATCTGCGTCTGTAAATGCAGTGTGTATTACTAGAGCATCTTTAGTGGCTGGTTTATCTGCGTACTTCAGAGGATTCTCATTGGCTACACTGTGTCTATCATTGTAACGCCAACCTCCCACATTTGAACATCGACTTCCCATTCCAAGAAACTGGATACGCTTAGGTACAAAGCAACAATGCTTGAAAAATCTTCATTCCAAACTCATTATGCCTGTTTGTTCAACCCAGACCGTCCGACCTACCAGAAGATGTAGGATATTTGTTTGAACGGTCGGGACAGTGTCCCCCAATTTAGAGTGGAGCACAGTGGGTGAGGCATCTACAGAGACGGTATCATACCCCTACCACAAAACTTTACTGTACTTTAGTTTATCGAATGCTACAATAAAACATATTAAATATTTAATCAAATGAAAATTTAAACACTACATTAATAAAATACCATACATTTGCTGAAGTGTAGAACATCTCTTTTCCTACATTTATTGAAGTGATTGCTGTCTTATGTTTTTTCTGACAAAGGAAGCTAGCTCTTTATACCTCCGAACCCGAATTATGCCTTTAAATATTTGTTTCACTACCTTTTACAAATATAGCGTTTTAACATTTTAGTAAATCAAACAAAACATTGAGCGAGTTATTTTATGTATCTTTACTGAATCAGATTAAGGTGGATGATGAAACTTCCATGTCGAGGTTCCATCTCCATTTGTTTTGTAGATATTGTCAGTGTCTTCCATATAAGCAATACCCAACCTCTTGGTCTTACTTCCCTTATATAAATCTGTATAAATCTTCATAGAGAATTTTCTTTTTACATTAACATAAAATCGAATTGAAAAATATGGGTTACGCTCGTTTTCAAATCGTAACTCAAATCCAACACAAACAGAACAGTCGTAATTTGATTGTTTACTGTTGTTCTTCAGTAAATAGAAAATCCTTAATTTCATCAAGAAAATAAGTTAAATGGAAATAAACGCGGGAAAAAATACATGTAACTATATGTTCACGCAAATCAATCCGACACTTATATTTAACTAGAATGTATGCCAGTCATATGAAGGAAATCAAAATTTACGAAGCATTACTTCTCGTTTGCGTCATTTTTATTAATTTGGCGACATTTAAAAAGTCACCGAGTTGGCGACATTCCTCTCAATTTCTCGCCAAGTGTTACGGACGGACGGAGAAATGGGTTATTCCTATAGTCTATATTTTGTTGAAAGAAGCTTGAAATATTTAACTTGCTGGCAGTATGAGCGTGACAGTCCTAGTTGTGTAGTATCTCAAATAAAAGTTTATAACATGATAAGAAATAAAATAACATCAAGGTTTCACTTTCAGTATCTGATGTCATACGCTACGTAAAGCTCTATGGTTGCAACATAATTTTCCTGCGTCTGGGTTAGTATCTAAATTGGAATGTTTATCCGCGATTGAAACACGGTTGGCTACATTTTGTAGCAGCGTTACCCAGAGATAAATAGATAGATAAACCAAGGTGCTTATATTATTAATGATTAATTTTTAGCTACAAATTATTTACAAGTTTCTATAAATTACTGTATCATAAAATAGCAATACCGTGTAGTCAAAAAGTCAGTTGATTTCAGAGGGACCTGAAACTAATATTTTATCGAATGTTGGGAATCCAGAAAGTAAAATACTTTCAAAGTCGGCTGTGTCTCCAGCCCACTGGAGCCGTAATTGTTTTGTGTGAATAACATTTTATAAAATAAAACTAAACTTTTGTAATATCTAAGAAAAATGATTTCGATTCAAAGTTTGATTATATACATTTATAGCGCTTTTAAAAAGCTACACACTTTTGCTTATTGTTTATGGCTCTCACTTTGAGTCTTTAAGATATAAGCATTACATACTTGAAAAGCGCAAAATGCACTTCTTCAACTTGACAAGACGATGACTCGAAAACTATAAAAGCTCTTTTTAAAAATAAGTATAGGTTTAGGAACAAAGTTTCTTCATACATATTTTGTCACTTACTATATATATCTATTGTTTAAAGTTTCAAAGATGTTTCGAGTGATGGTATGGAAAAAGGGAATTCGTTCGGACTGATATATTTCAAGTTCTATTTCAGAAAATAAAATTCGATCCAAAATCCAATTTTGTACACTTATAGAGATTTCAACGAGCTATAAATTCTTGCTTATTGTTTAAAGCTAACTATTTTAGTTTTGTAATATAAGCATTACAAACTTGAAAAACGGAAATTTTTTAATCTTCTTCAACTTGACTATTATTCGAAAACCATAAGAGCTTTTTTTAATAATAAATATAGATTTTAATACTAAATTTTCCAGTACATATATATTTGTCGTTTACTATTTCTATCTATCGCTTATAGTTCACTACATATTTTGAGTGACAGTTAAAAAAATAGCTCTTCGAGCGAGTGTTTTTTCCATTTTTCAAAGTTTTTTCGAAAATAAAAGTACAAAATATTAAAATATTGAAATTATATTTATATATTCATAATTTGGATCCAAATTCCGATAAAATAAGAAAAAATATTTATATTACCAGAGGAACCCCAAATATAGATGATATTCACATGAAAATAAAGTTTACTAAGTTAACTTTAAGTTATATAACTATGGTGCGAATTTTCTCTGTCTCGAATGTAGCAATAATAGCCACAGTGTCCACGTGACAATCACGATGCTAAAGGAAACAAAATAAGTTAGTATTAGGATGATTAGTTAAGATAAGTTAGTATTAGGGTGGTTAGTTAGGATAAGTTAGTATTAATAATTATGCCAATATGTTTTTCAGTAAGCATATCGAGAATGTCTACCCTGTTTGATATTCTCCATAAGCCGGTAATGAAAACGAAATAATTTGTAATGCTTGTGCATTTACTGCAGGAATCTAGAAAATATTGCATCCCCTTAAATCGTTAGGGCACATTTGATGCCTAGATTTACGACACTTTCGAATACGATGTTTTCAAATGTAAAATAACTTTTCCCAAACTGTAGTTATGTGCAAGACTCAAAGAGTTTTTCCAGTTATGAACGAACTATGTACAGGGTGATTCAAGGAAAATGGGCCAAACTTTGCGAGGTGGTAGTATGCACCAAACCAAGCATTTTCCGTCATAGTTTACCGCGTCGGAAGTGAAACGTAATTGCGTCAGTGGGCGCTTAATGGTGAAACCGATGAGGCTAAGTGAAAACACAAGAATGATTTAGAAGTTATAAAATGACATTTAATAAACAATTACAGTAATGGCTTAAAAGAGCGATCGCCAACCTGAATGCACGTCTCATAGCGGCGATGGAGGGATTGGCGAACTCTCTCGAACGGACCAGGCTTGTCACGCACTTCGGCAGCAGCGGCCGATATTATGACGACGAATTCTTCTTCAGATTCAAAGGGAGTGTTATAGACGAGATATTTGAGATATCCCCATAAAAAATAAGTCAAGACACGATAGATAGGGAGATTGTGGGGTCAAGCTATGGGATCACATCGTCCAATCCATCGGACCGGAAAATGGACGTGCACATAGTTCCTTACCTCTCACCCAATTACAAATATTTGCATAAGGGTTCTTCTTCTTCCCCAGGTGAAATTTGCATACGTGGTTTTTTTCTTCAACGAGAAAATAACAACCAGAATGATGCTAAGTTTGCGACGCAGCGAGTAAACGTCCTGTAACACCTTTCTAACCCTGTAAGCTATGGCGGAAAATGCTTGGTTTGTTGGGTCAATCAGAAAATTCTTATTTTTAATGCAACAAGATCATTAAAAAAAAATCTGCATATCCGATTCTTTAAAAGCAACTGAATTATGATAAAGAAAAAAATCTGACTTATGCCAATTTTCCGTACCATGTGACAGGCTGTTTCATCCGTGAAAATAGGGATCCTAACCAAATGGACGATGGAAATTGTTTAGATCAAAAATACATTAATATGTGTCAAATTTTTTTATCACAAATGCATCTAAATAAAGCATTACACAGACAGAGATCATATAAAGCATTGATATTCACTACACGGTTGGGTATCCTGTATCTTATCATCCAGTTTTATCTTTTTTGTGATATGTCACAAATTTACATTTCTAATTTGGTATATGGTTCCCATTCACAATGTTCAATTTTCAATTAAATATAACTCGCTCAATTTTAAAGATACAGATATGCGGGTTTTTTAATGATCTTTTTGCATTAAAAATAAAAATTTCTGATTGACCAAATTTGTCTAAGGGCGTCATTTGAAAATTAACGGAAGGACTACTTCATTAACGTAGTCTTATTTTCTATCTTACTTTCAACATTTTTGCAATTTATATTGCCCACTTATCTCCAAGAGGTAAAAAATTAAAGCATGTTTCAATCATTTTGGGACACCCTGTGTATATATATATATATATATATATATATAATATATATATAATATATATATATTATATATATATATTTATAATATATTATATATATATATATATATATATATATATATATATATATATATATATATATATATATATATATATATATATATATATATATATATATATATATATATATATATATATATATATATATATATATATATATATTATATAATATATATATATATATATATATAATATATATATATATATATTATATAATATATATATATATATATATATAATATATATATATATATATATATATATATATATATTATATAATATATATATATATATATATATATTATATATATATATCATACATATATATTATACATATATATTATACATATATATTATATATATATACTGCTTAATTGTGACTGATAAAACCGCTGTGGAAATATTTTTGGAAAATGAATAGTCTTTAGAATTTAATAAAAGTCGTTTGCCAGAACCCTTATTCGCGGAATCAAAATGTTCAACACGAGAACGTACCGACACGGTACATATCAAAAACCTGAAATTACACTTCGAATATTCTGTCAGACTTTCAATTTTATTGCATTT
Source organism: Amaurobius ferox (assembly GCA_951213105.1). Taxonomy (NCBI): domain Eukaryota; kingdom Metazoa; phylum Arthropoda; class Arachnida; order Araneae; family Amaurobiidae; genus Amaurobius; species Amaurobius ferox. The sequence continues at coordinate 9,859,821 of OX578138.1, read as the reverse complement.
AGAATGTTTCTTTCTGCATATTCGGAATATATTTATCATATATTATATGATAGTATAGTCATAAATTATGTAAATGTGATCATAGTTAGTAAAAAAAAATGTAAGAATCCTTTCTCCACAGCGTCTGGTACTTACCGGTAAACCTGGTTCACCTTTCTCTCCTTTTCTTCCTAGGTCACCTCTTTCTCCCTAAAATAAAACATCACCAAAGGATACGTTCAGTACTATACAATGCAGATATGCCCAATTAATATCTGATACACAGTATGTCATGTTGAGAGTAAATAACAAACACAATTTAACCGGTGTTGAGATTATTTTAATACACTGGATGATAATAATTAAAGTATTTCTATTGAAAAAACTTTTGCAATTGACCGAAATTTAACAACTGTAGTACGAATAAGAAGTTCGTATTTATACAGAACCTAATGGAGTTGACTTTTTGATTTCTCCCACAGGGGTGGACAGAATGGGGAAGGGATGAAATGAGACAACTATTTTCGACATTAGGTGCCATACAAAAAAGAAGTAATAATAATAATTAAAAAAAAAGCAAAATAAAACGTATTGAAATAATTTTAGAATTAAAATAATTTATTAATTAAATTTTTAAGGGCGTTAGATTTTCTGTCCAATGCCCTTAAGAATTTAATTAATAATTCAATTTTAAATACTAGTACATATATATACGGATGGGTCATTAGATTCCTAGCAAACCAGAACCCGTAACGTTTTCGAGCAGTTCTGGATGACGTAACAAATGTAAGGGGTGTTATTTGGCGCTCTGAAGCTTACGTTTAGGTTCGCTCCAATACTCAAGGTCAGAATTTGGGTTCTTATGGCTTTAATTTTTTTACAGTTTTTAACCTTTTGATTCTAGCTAACGTACTGAGCTGTAAGAAAATTAAAAACAATCTTCTCGTCTTGCTAACGGCCTACTACTGAGTAGGAATAATCTTCAAACCATTCGAAAGCTATTTAACTAAAATAATGGTTTAAATAATTTCCAGAGGGAAAATTGGCGCTAAAAATGGCATTAACGTTCATAAAATGCCAGGAAAGTGTGTGAAGTGTATAATTACGAAGTAAATGAACCAAAACTTAAATATGATGTGAGATTATATATATATACATACACTACCCGACACGGAAAATGCAACACCATGAAATAGCGGATAGAGTGTGATGATAAAGGAGAAAGAAACGGAGATGGCATATATAAATAAGTGATGTTAATTCCAGAAGGAAAATGCAATACAGTCATGGCATAGACAGGGCGATTATTAGGCAGTAGAACCACCTCTATCGGCGATACAAGAAACAACTCTTCGAGGAATAGGTACAATGTGCATGCGTATAGTTTCCTGAGGGATGGCTGGACCATATGATTTCAACCATCTTTCACAGTCCGTCCTCTGTTTGAAGGTGGGGGGAGGACAGTCAAACGACGGCCAATCACGTCCCATACATGCTCGATGGGTGAGAGATCTAGAGACAGCGGTGGCTAAGGAAGTACTTGGGCAACTTGCAATACTTGTCTGGTAATGGTTGCCATGTGCGGTCGCGCATTATCTTACTGGAAAACAACATTTTGCAACCACTGAAGGTAGGGCTGTGCAACCGGCTACAGCACCTCATCCACATATCGTCGTGCCCTCATTGTGCCTCAGATACGAACCAGATACTACATGTGTTTCAGCGGCGATAGACCGGTACGACCACCCAGCCGTACGTAAGCCTAAAATGAATCCTATCGCACGATCGTCCAAATGCTGAAACGAACTTCAGCGTTATCTGCCAGGCATTTTTTGAACAACACGTGTCTTCTGATAAGAAAAACTGCTCGGAAAACGGGCTTCCATAAGCGACAGATAGTAATAACTGTTGGCTCATTTGTCATTTCCATCCCTTTTATCCCGCGATCTAACCACGTGACCTACTTGCATTTCAGATCATTTGCATACATCGGCCAGTTGCGTTTGTTTCGGAATTTGCATAATTATACGACCAAAACTTCATGGTGTTGCATTTTCTATGTCGGGTAGAGTATATATATATATACACTACCCGATATATATATATATATATATATATATATATATATATATATATATAGAGAGAGAGAGAGAGAGAGAGTTTTCTAGAGTATTTACCAAACACAGAAATATGATTATCATTCGTTTTATATAACCTCTTAATTAAGTCAATTTCAGACAGGTGGCAGTCATTCTGCTTTATGTATAACAAATAACATGAAATGTCTCTGGTGAGAACATAAAATTATAAATTGTCCATGAAAAAGTGTCTCGTATACCAATTTTACTCATTTTAGTACTTTGCAGCACTAGAGACGCCTAGTGGTAAATTTTGAAACTAATGTATTTCAAGAAAATTCATGCGCATGTTTTGAGGCGTATTCTATCTAAATTTGGTACAGTTTCGACCAATAGGTGCCTCAGCAGGAAGTTTTCAATAGAAATATCTTAGACCCCCACTACCCTGTTCATTGAAATCTGAGAAAAAGCAAATTTTGTTTAATACTCAAATTTTGTAAGGCGGTACTTTACAACATCCAGAAATTGTTTTATACGAAAAGATAATGATTGTTTTCAATACGCAGCCGATAAAGTCATTACACATAGGAAGTTCAAATAAACATACGCAATGTGTTTCTGAAATACATGTTCTTAAAGAATTCTATTAAATATGACGACCCTTTATTTTAAAGGATTTAATATGCATGATGCAGATATGATTTTTTCGCAAAAATATTTTTCTGACAAAAATTTTTTACGTTGCAAAAACTTTGAAATGGGAAGAAGATGATTAATGAACTGAAACAGAAATTTAGAGTTTGGTCGTTTTTCTTTATTGTGGATTTTTGAAAATACAGCGAGTAAAATGTAACAGTTGATAGAAATTTATGTAAAGAAAAATATTCACTGATAGAAATTAATGTAAATAAATTACTCATTTTAGACGTTGGTGAAAGTTTTAATTAAAATACAAACAACAAATGATGTAAATATATCAGAAAATGGCTCCTTTTAGACATTGGCCAAAATTTCAATGAAAATACAAGCAACAAATGATAGAAATTAATGTTAAAGGTTACTTATTTTAGACATTGCCCGAGCTGGTATATTATTTTGTTCACTGAATTAAAGGCATGTTTTTTTAAACAACACTGACTTTTAATCGTATACACAACAGCGTGGAACACTGAGTGGCCAATTCTTGTACGGACAATATTATAAAGAATTGATTTGGAATTTTTTTTATTTAATTCCTTAAACACAAATAGAATTATATAGACAAGTCCATAAAATTATATAACAACATTGTAGTATGTAATTTAGTAATAGCATTGGAATTTGGTAATAGCATTACTGCAAACATGGAATTTTTATCTACACTCATTGTTTATTTGCCGTTTTAATGTTCGCTTTCAACAATATGATAATAAATATCATTCAAAACAAATGCATGCTATTTTATCGGTCCATTTTGTCATTCAGCGCTAAATATATAGTTAAATTTCCGTGAAATTCCGAAATCTTCTTAATGAGGATTTATATATTACAGGTCTTTATAGCCAGGGGGGGGGGGGGGTTATAGCCATGAGCTTGAGCCCAACCCGGTCTATGGATCACTTTGGGTAAATTTTCTTTCCAAATCGCTTTGTTCGAGCCGACGACCTCGGTCGCTGAATTTGAAAATTGTTAGGACTTCACAGACAGGACAAGATCTACATTTAGCAAGTTATAAATGAATAGTACGGAAAATTATATGACAAATTACTGTTCATTTCAAGAAAGCAGAGAGAAATGATTAATAAACCACATTTTTTACACAATTCCGAACCTCCAAAATATGATTTAAGATATATATATCTATAAAAATGAGAGCTCGATCCGGGATGGGACAAGACTCGGAAGAATTTCCGTCGAGGTTAGACTAGGACTTTAAATTGCAACATGCGCCAGGTTTGGACAAGATCACCGTCGGGCAGGGTGAAAACTAATTTTGGCACCGAAGACTTTTATCACGCACAGAGCTTAGTAATTAATATAATTAGCAAGTTTTAAGAACTCAGATATTTCTTGTTATTAACTGTTTGTTTGTAAAATATCTCTGCATTAACGTTGTTTTATCTAATTTTCGTTCCGTGATTGTTTCGTCCATTTTGTTTTATTAGTTCTCACAAAAATCATTCAGTTCCGAAATTGCGCAGTAAAACCGTCTAATTAGAGATGACCGTACTATCTGACCATATCTGAAGGTCAAGCGGAGCGCTTTTTAGCCTCATAAATTGCCCGATGCCACCATAGATATTAAAACGGATCGAACATCCTGATGCTGCGTTGATTACATGTACCTCATAAATATTCATAACATGGTCAAAATTAATGAATTCTGAACCTCTTTAATGCAGTGAAATGTAAAATTTTAATCACTGCTATCAACAGTGGGTTGAAAATGGTATTTAAAATTATTTTAGAAAATCAGATTATTTTGCAAGAGATACGCCGTCTGATATGTGGATGTTCTCTTTTATGATCCAAGAGGAAGATGTATGATGCAGATCGAGTTCACCTCTAGACCCACTCTCCATGAATCATTTTCAAAGATCTTTCTTTGTCTAGCCATTTCGTAAATTGCCGGTCTTCTTTTATTTCTGACAAAACAGAGCAATAACTCACATTCGATCTACCCTAAAGGATGCGATACGGGCGATTGATATACACTGCAGAGACTGCACGTCTCTAAAATACTTCAGTTAAAGTAGGCCGGGTTTAATGGTCTCTACGTGCTCAGGGACGGGAATACACAGTAATGTGCAGGAATCAGAATGAAGGTCAAACCGACATGTGATGTATTACTGGCATGCATATGAATTTCCCAGAGACTAATTAAAAGAAAACAACCCAAGCAGGTAAATTGTTCTGGCACATTCCAAATTTGAGCGCTCAAAAGTATTGATTGCTTGTAAATAAGCTATTTGCGCTCGTTATTTGCTATGCAACAGGGGTCTGGAAGGATTGTCTTAAGAAAAAATGCAATCTCGTAACTAAATTAGTTTTCTACTTCTTGGTTAAAATAACATCTAGAGCGCAGTAGCAGTGCACTAAATTCAATTTTCCTTGTTGACTCATCTATGAATGGTCAGAAAATTGACATTCGGATAAATAGGTGGATTGTTCTAAATCCAGTGTTTACCAACATGTGGTTCCCGGACATGTATAGAAGAAGTGACCTGAAGGAATTCTTTTAGAGAATGCTTATCAACTTTACAATTTGGAAGCGATATGAATGTCGGATATTGAAGCATTTGGCAATGAGCACTTAAACCGCTGTTTCATAACAAAAAAAAATATTTATCTTTTAGAAATTTGGCGCAATTATAGAATGGCACTTGAATATGAAAAAAAGAACCCGATTGAAAATATTGTATTATACATAGTTATACATATGTATTATGCATGGATTTTGCAATACCTCCGAAAATACACCAGCGATTGGAAATAAATTTCGTAAAACATTAGAAAATTACCGTCATATGACCACAAGATAGTTGTTTACTGCATACTGGTCGATATTATTGCGGACATGCAAAATGCGTTCACTGGAAGCTCTTTTGAGAACCCGAAGAGAAAAGTACTACAGGCAGCCATTCCTATTACGTCAATGTAGAGTTGCCATATATTGCCTTTCGAAGCAAGGTTTCCAGATGTGTCGAGTTATCGCCAACTTAGATACTTTTTGCCGACTTCTTGAATGTACTAGAACTTTCTCGAAGTAACGAATATTCTGGGAGATACGAGATCCTTCTGGAAGTTTCTACTGAGAGGAATTAAAAGGAGTCACAGCTCAGTTGGAGAGCAGTTGGCGTGATATGAGCTACATTGAATTATGAGATACGTCCATGTTCTGAGAATAGTATCTGCTCGCATTGTGAAAAGTATTTAATTGCTGTTATATTATATCTGACAGTTGTTTAGAGTGATCTTGTGAGATAGTTATAGAGCTATTTTCTGTACATTGTTCATGTTTATGCTGTGCTCGCAAATGAAAGTGTTATCCAGAGTGTTATCCAGAGATTTAGACTCACTCTTGTATCCTGAGAGTACTCCCATGATTCCAAAGGATACGTCGCAATAATATCGTGCACAGTATACGCAGTGAATGCACGCTTTATAATATTCCAAATTTTATCCAATAATTGCGAACAAAAATTATACTGAAGTAGTTTAATGAACCTACGAGAAACACAGATTGACTGTAACGTGAGGCAGTAAAGTTAAATTTAGTGAAAAGGGACAGTGTCATGCTCAGCCTGAATATACAGACTTTTAAAAATCACATTTTTTTTTCTCCAATTTTCCTCAAATTTTGTATACTGGATTACCTATAAAATGCACCCTGCTGCAGTATAATATATTCACCCATGAAAAATGGAGCTATAACCGTTAAACTCGGTATGCAAATGCCGCTTTAAGAGCTATGCAAACGATCAAACTTAGCACCCATGATGTTATGAAGCTCATGCAACGCGCAGGAGAACTAAGCATTGTGCAGCAGTTAAAACTTCAGGTGTACTGATTCACGGGCAATTGGAACTGGATTTTCTGCTTTGATGCTGAAAGTTGTGTACAAAGATGCCGGAAACTGCCGGATTTAGAGAGATCGCATCATAGGCCTAAGCGATTGGCCATCACACGTGGCGTAATAGTGTGGAGAGCCATCTCGCGGGACAACCGATCTTCTGTAGTTGTACTGCAAGCCAATCTGACGGCTCCCGTATACGTCGTTTATATTCTGCAGAAGATTCATCTACCTATGCTGTCAAGCATTTTAGGTTCCATTCACAAGCAAGATAAAGCTTGACCACATACGAGCTCTACTGCACGACTTTCTGAACAATGTCTTTCAGGATTTAATGCCTTCTCATGGCCATCTAGGTCTCCAGACCGATCACCAATAGAATACGTCTGAGAGATGCTGGGACGGCAATTGCAGCCTTCTCAAAATACCACTGAATTATCTGACCAGTTGCAACATTTGTAGCAAAATCTTTTGCAGAGGGATAATCAACCTCATTTTGCCGGATTTCTCTAAATGAAGTAAAACGGATATCCTAATCCAAGATCTTAATATTGTAATCTTATGCATCACACTAAATCTTGGTATTGTAAAAAACATACGTGTTAGTTAACAAAGGACTGCCCCCAACGAGCGTATGACGCCTATGTAGCAGGCAGCACGAAAGTGATCGTGAAGCGAGCTCATCGAGCGATAGCGAGTAGGAGGCGAAGCCTCTCGGCTTGCGAAACGTGTAATGGAGTCTGAAACGTATTACGAGCATAGTGTGCCGGGGGAGGAGCCTTCTAGTCTAAGGAAAAAGATGAGAAAAATTGCATACCGATATAATGCGACACAATGCAACGCGATGCGATTTTTTGATAAAGATAAAACTCGTTTTAATAATATATGTTCATTTATGTCTCGTCTTACACTGCAATGGTGCAATTAATTCAAATGGTATAATTTATTTCCAGGAAAGCAACCTTTAATTATTTTTTACCGAACTATTTTTATAGCGATAAAACAGAAACCATGCGGTTTATATTTTGTAAGTAAAGGTGTGTGATTTACATAAAAGAAATTAAGTAGTATAGTTTTCCAAATATTTAGGCATATGTAGATAAAGACTCAAAGGAAGATATGAGGTTTTCTGAAAAATTAGGGAAAATGATTGCTGGGGGGGGGGGGGGGGGGTATATCCTACTTGTGGGATATTACTATATTGTAAAATATCTTTAAAAAAAATATTAGAAAACAACATGTAAATGTAGTATCAACCGGTTTTAAAACCACAAAGAGTAAAGATAACGTAAAGATAAATGATACAGAACACCTGTATAAAAATTCTGATGTGGGCATCACGCGACTTTCCCACAAGCAAGCACTTTACGTCTTTCAATACCAAATAATAATGGACAAAATCCACAGCACAATGCATTTAACATTAAAAAATACACTGACATCGGGCGCTTTTCGGTATGATAACATGTAAAATTATTTTAAAGTACCCAACTAACTTATATTTCGCACAAATCTAACTTGGCAATTCGAAATATTGCTGACACCTACTAAACAATACACTCCATTGTAGTAAAATAGGTTAATTTTTAATTAATCCATTTGGCGTTATTTTTTCCAACTTGGCGATATTTTCATTATTATTCATTATATATTCATAATTATATATATTCATTATTCATATTATATTCATTATTATTCGTACCGCATTAAACAAATCGCCAAATTGACGATATCTTGCGAAATGAGTCGCCAAGGCCTCTAAATGTGTCGAAGTGTTACATATTTGACAATATTTACTTAGTACTGTTTATTTTTATGCGTTTCTTTGGGTACATTTATTTGAAAAAACAAATGCGATATCTAGAGAACGATTTAAGTTAGTGTTCCAAAGTTTATGTCACTCGTTTTAGAATAAAAAATTACGTATAAAATTCTTATTTATTTAACATTATTGAATTTCTTTATTTATATGGTTTCAAAAATTCATTCGAAAATTTGGGAAGAATCCAAAAGTTCGATCGCATTTAAAATCGATATGGTTCTAGTAGTCAAAGATAATAATAATCGTATAGTATTTTATAGTACGTCAATTTACAAATAGTACGAATTTTATAGTACTTTATACGTCAAATTTTACAATAGGTTCTCAAAACATAAGGACATTGTAAGTATTGTTATACTGTATGTCTTCAGTGATAGACGAAATGCAAATTATATCTCCAGCAAAATATCTGAAGAACTCTAAAACCATGCTAGGTGAAATTTTAAAATTCTAACTTGAACAGGTGTGAATATTTTGACAGATTTCCTGGATAATACTTCTATATTTTGAAAAAACTTTAATTTTTTTAATGAAAGTTTATGTTTTATAGATAAGACGGTAACAGTGGTATGTTTAATTTTGTAATTATGGACATTGAGAACTGAATTGAAAAAGAACAATAAACTCACCTTCATGCCGTCCAGTCCAGGCGGGCCCTGCGTTTAAACAATAACACGGACAGTCAAATTTCCTGAGTATAAATACATCCAAAAACATAAGGTAACAAGTGAAATGGGGTCTGAAGCAGAAACTGCCAGCAATGGTCATGGATAAAAATGAAATACTCGCGCATGCGCAAAGCACATTATTCCGTAATACACACAACGTACAAAATACATAAAGCTACGATAAAATACATCTAGTATTCAACAGAATCATATAATGTGCATCACAGCAAAGTGCATAAATATAATATAATGGAACAATGGATTTGTAAATATCATATTAGTATAATGTGTAATACAGTGTTAATTTAATGGTTAAGCACAAAGCACATTAAAACTCCCACCACCAGAAATGTTACAATGCTATTAGTAGATGGATGGTTAAGATAATTTATTAACAGTGACGATGCAATGTCAAGACACCTATAAAGAGAGTTGTGTTAGTCAACAGTTAAATAACTAGTAGACAATACATAAAAGGAAATAACATAATTAAATAATAACAGGTAAATAAAAGCATACGTGTAAGTTAATTTGTGACGTTTATGTTAAAGTTCTAAATTTAGGTTTAAGCAATGAAGTGAACTTGGAATTGTTTAGTAATTATTTATTTGGCACTCATTTACATACAATACACTATCTATGCGTTACTATAATATAATTGCTCTTGTAGGTCATTTGAATCTAACACTGGATTAGCGATTTTTATTATGGATTAATTTTTTAGTAAATTACTACGAACACGGTAGATGCAATTGTATTCATTAGTACACTAAAAACTATGTTTGAAGATTGTATTCTTGCAATCAATATTTGTACATGTCTGTTAGGGTGTTTACTTGCGGAAGCACTAGGAGTGACCCATAGTCAAATATCGCTATGATCTAGATTTAAGGGTATATTTTCAAGATAGTGCAGAGCCATCATTTTACTGAAAGTAAACTATTTTTGATAAATTATTAATATTTGACTTATTGTTAGATAAATTATTTATGCTGTAATCATTTTTGTTAGTCTGTAAAATCAGATATGACGATCCATAAATATTTTTCACTGGATGTATATTCGTTCTTTACGAAATATTTAATGTAAAAAGACATAATTCATAAATTGCGATATTTAATATTTGCCGTCTATTTTGGAAATTTTATAATAATTCTCCCAAAAAGGTAAGAGGTACGACAGACAGAAGGTCAACCTACAATTTTATTTATATAGATAATGAAAATTTGACAATTAAATGAGAAAATATTTTGTAGACTGCGTTTCTGGTCTTCCATATTAGGAACAGAAACAAATAGATATCTTTAAGTAATGGTCCTTTAACAGACCAAGCGAAAATTAGCTGATATTTATATAGGTATATTCCCATAGTGCTGAATCTCTGCCTTGCTTATAAAGATACCATAATTTTAGAGATATAGGCACACATAACAATAGGGTCACGTTATCAGATATTGAGTTGCAGTTATTGCAGGGAGGTTTAAAAAATAATTGCGCCACGATTGGGTCTTATTTGCAGGTTCATCTACTGATTGGGTCAAGCTCAAACTTAGGAAACAATCAGATGGATATGAAGATAGACGCTTATATTTTAGGTGGGGCCTTACCAAGGCAACCTATCCAAATTTGATAAAACTCGGTAGAGTCGCTGTTCCGTGGTGCTGAAACAAATAAACTTACAAACAGTTGGATTTTGAATTTTATTTATATAGATAAAATTATTCAATACAGCGATTTTCACTCTTACTATTTTTCCTTATAAAATATTAAATTTCTAAATAATTTTCTACTTATAAAATCATAAATTTCATTTGCCACTTTGTATGCGTTTAATTAAACAATTTAATTTTAATTTTTTTCTTATCCAAATTTTGATGTTTGTAAGAAGGGTCAGTTCTTAAATTATGGAATTCATTTCTTTCAATACAATTCACTCAGTTTCATAGAATCAATGAAAATATTATTAATATCGCTTAGTATAATTTAACAGCTTATATGATTATCAGCTGTGTGATAAGATATTGCCGATTTTCCATACAAGGAATATTAACACATTGAGTACAGAAGCAAGAAAATTAACGTACTATGAGACCAGATTTACCGTCTATTCCGTTTCTGCCTGGTGATCCCGGCACACCAATGGGACCCTAAAAAATGAATACATTTTCGAATAACATTTTTAAATGTGCACATAAATGTTATAAAAAGTTGAAAAGGCTTGAAAATCGTGTTAAAAATGTCGTGGATGTAGTGCCATTGTATATAATTGCAGTTTATAGTGAGCAATGTATTCTTTTATGATAGTTTTATTAATTACAGTATTTCAAAATGTATTACAAAGACATTTATTATAATTAAGTTATTTGGCATACAGAACTCGAAATAGATTGAATTTAGGACAATTCAGGATGTCCTTTTCCCTCATAAGAAATTATGTTATCCTGTTAATGAAGGCAAAATTGAAAATAAAAACAATATAATAAAAATATAAAAGTGCTTATAAACATTTTTTATTACTAGATAAAAGTATGAAATTGCTTCTAACATTTTTTATTACTAGATAAAAATATGAAATTGTTTCTAATACTTTTGACTACTAGATTTGTACTTATTTCAACAAATTGTGTTTTTGCTCAACAAAATTATCTTTATCTACAGTGCGCGAAATTTGTCCACATATGTTTTCATTTGCAAGAGGGGCGATATTTCTAGCTTTGGAAACGTCTTTTAAAAGCGTTTCCAAACTGTAACTGTGAACTTGACCTTTGCAGCGTCGTACATCTTGAGATTAATCTTATAATTTAAAACCGACTATATTGTTTTACTGACTTTGTCATGCACCAGACAGGTTGGCAAATATCGGCACATATCGAATATTTTCGTGTTGCCATAACAGTTATCAGGTATTCCGTATTGAAGAATGCAAAACTGATCCATGGATTCTCATATCTACAAATGGAGCACGATTTCTAATCTTAAGTCAGTTACAACTTGCAGTATAATAAATAGGATTGAAAATAAGTAAATTCGATTTTGCCGAATATAATTTCATTTGATATTTTTATGCCAATAAAGCACACTGTTTCAGTAAATACTTTTTAACAAAATGGAAATAAACATATACGCCATGTTGTTATTTATCTGGTATCTGGAAATAATACATATATTTTTAAACACTTTTAACTAGAATTTTGACCTATTTTATTTCACACAAACAACCTTCAATAACAAATTGATCTAGAAACAAATCACCCGTCTTTATGTAGTGTATTGATAACTTCACCTGGTGGTTTTTTTTTCTCCAACAAGGAAAATAATAATAAAAAAAGTGTATGTGAATACCGTGCATTGTGTTCGAAATTTCGTTATCATAAAATAATCATAAAACTTCAGCGTCTGCTTTGACGGACCTAACTAGCGTATTCAACAGTTTTAATACGATAACATTTAATATTCCGAGGAAAATACATCGCAGAACAGATGTTGCCAACGAAACTAATAACTCTGAACTGTATTTGAACGCACGCGGACGAAAATTAGGTTACTCAAATTATTGGTCTACTTTGAATAGCTTATGGAGATATATTAAATCTATTATTTTCCTTTTAGCATGCTGGAAGTGTGTCAACGTTTTTTTCTTCCAAATTAGTGAATTTTACTTACCGGTAATCCCATTGGTCCATGACTTCCCATATCTCCTTTTTCACCCTAGATTAAAAGAACAAAATATTTGTAATCTTGACCGTAACTTATTGCAACTGTCGTAAAATTCGTGTTGTATGGAAAACAATCACCTTCCATCTTTTAATCTCGAAACAGGGTTGCATGTCACGAAATGAACTTGGAAAGGAAGTATTTGTTTTTTTAAGTAAGAGTTCCAAAAATAGCTTATGGGAAAGGATAATAAATTGATTGTGTACAAAGGAAATTGATTCCTGCACGGAATTTTGCAGCATTTGAATTGTTAGATAATATTAATTGTACATAATATGTACAGGATGGATATGTGACGTATATGCAGAACTTTACATAGGATAATTGTAAAGATACTTTATTTAATATATTCAATAATTAATTATTCATAACTTTAAACTCTAAAAATAATTTATTAATGTGCGGTAAAAATGTTACCACATTGTTTTTTCGAAATATTTTTACTTAAAATATATATTTCTTAAAATTGGTTATATATAGATAACTGATATGGATTCAACATCAAATTCGGGAGGATGGTTTAATATTAGTTTTTGACCTCCGTTTCTTTTCCACTTCAGAAAAATTTCTTGAAACATATATTTTTCAATATTGGTTATAAAGGTATTAGATAGTGAGTGATATGGATTCAGCATTAAATTCCGGAGGCGATAAAGAGACCCACTTCCAGTTTGGGGGATGTCACTTCCTATTCAAAAGTTTATTATTTCCTTAAAGCATCTATGTTTTGAGATTTCCTATAAAGTCTAAATGATGAACTGATATAGATTCAGCATCAAATTCCGGAGGGGGATGTAGGGTTTACCAAAGCTCCACTACCGAAAGCTCCACCAATGCGAGGACAAGCCCTAGTAGCATGCCAATATTGGTCTAACATTTGTTCAATACTGTATATCTTAGCGTTTCATTGGAAATATTTCCGATGTAACGCTAATATTAGAGATGCATTGGATACCACTATTTGTTAGATATTAATATTATACTATTGCGTCAATATTGCTGTTACATTGGACATATTTCCTATACTTGGGATATATTGTCGAAAACTACTAGCTAAATATTGAGTCTATACTAGCCATTATTGGCTATAAATGAGAAACCAATCTTGGACCAATATCGATTTGTCATTTATAGCCAATATTAGCGCATCATTTTCAAAATACCCGGATTTTCTTATTGGTCTACCATTAGGTCTATAGTTCCTCTATTGGCATGCTACTAGGGAGCTTAATTGCGGACGTTATAAATATTTGTGGAGTCCCTTTTAATTTAAATTTTTTATCATATCGATAGGTATATAAAATAAATGTATCAATTGTATATCGATAGCACAGAGATTCGCCATTAATTTATGTGGGAATAGAATACGACATTTATAACTCGACCCGTAATATGTGACATCGTAAAAATTGAAGAGACACAGTTGTCCGGCTTAATTGAGTTCGTGTAAGAATTAAGTGAAGAAAATGGTTGATTCAATTAAAAGGCGGGAAAATCCCCATCAGAAATACTTCCTAAATTACATGTAAAGCATGCGAGAAGCGTTCTTAAACTAAACGCCAAATTGAAAAAACAAAATAATGTTTAACTATACAACAAGTATAATAAAAAAAATTAATCTCTACGTCAAATACTAACAGGGTGATTCGAAACTTTCGGTACAAATTTTAATGGAAGAAAGATACTTCACTTTCCCTACACTACAACGTATAGGAAATTTGTATATCTGAAAGGTCATCCGATATGTGATGGGGTAGGAGAAGGATGGTACGGTACGATCCCTGTGGTTGCTAATTCCTTTGGGTTCCGTTCTAAACTGTATGACAGTTTCCCAGCTGCCCAAAAAGAGATACCTTACAGATTCGGGTAGGTCGGATGGTATGGGTAAAAAGAAGAAGAGTGCTCAGATGACTGACATGCATCTAGCGCATGGGGGTTGCCAATGGAAGCGGAAGAGCTGTTTTAAGTGCTCGTAAAATGCTAGAAATATTTGAAAATGTACAGCAATCAATGTGTCAATGCTGTTAGTCATGGACTCCTGTTGGCGGTCGCTCCTTTGGACAACTGCTGTAAAATTGTACAACTGCCCTAAATAAAACTCTTGGTCATACTCTTTGTCTTTCATTTATGCACCAACAGAGCACTCTTGTACCAAAGAGTGACGTCTGCGGATATACATTCGTAAACGAAAAAAGTTTGTTTTAGTGTTTCCTGTCTACCATTAAAATTTGCACAGAGAGTTTTGACTCACCCGTATAGACTAGCAAAAATCCAGATTTTCAATGGATTCTTGCTCATAAAGTATGCGAGCTGTGAAATATTTCAAATTAAAACTTTATTTAATAAATTATGATGAAATTGGAAATATGAAATATAGATTTCAATATTTGAGTATCCTAATATAAAAATCTGATGTGGGCAGAACATGACTTTCTCTGCAGACTTATATCCACGTTCTCTTTATTTTAATTAAATTTAATTCACTTTTAATTCAATTTTCGTTCTCATTTGATAACTAGACTTTTTTTCAAAGGAGGCGTAAAGAAAATACGAAAAAACTAAAATATCTCGAGAACGGCTAGTTCTAGTGCAATGGGGTTGGTCTTATTCTTTTCTTCGCTAAAAATTACGTATTAAACAAGCATTTATTGAATATATTTGAGCATACGTAGTTCTTCAGTTTAGATTTTGACGATTTTTGCGGGCCATTTTGAAAAAAAAGGCAGGTTATTTTTTTCGAATCATACCAAAATCGAATCAGCACCAGGGTGACCCACAAATGACTCATCTGCCGAATTTTGTGAAATTCGGTCCATTAGTTTTTTAGTTAGAGTGGATACAAAATCTGCACAGACAGACAGACACACAGACATACACACAGACGTCACGCTAAAAATGGTTTTTTCGTATTCTAGAGGTCTTGAAACGTGTAGATCCGTCGAAAACTCGAGTTGCGATTTTCGACATGATTCCAATACTTTCCCTATACATTACCATGTATTGCAGAGAAAGTAAAAAAGGACATATGGTTTTATAATATGAATATTAGTTAATACAGGAAAACATTGAAATCAAAGTAACCCCTTAAAATCGCAGAAACGTATTTGATAAACAGTAGCAGGCTTCAATCATAATGCATGCAAGTGCACACGCTTTTATTAGTTGTTTAAAAGGTATTGTTCACTTGGTATTTGTACATGCGTAGTTTAAAAATGGTCATTTCGATCCTGTTACATTTCTTTGTAACAATTGAAATTTTGATTCTGCAAATCTGCGTACCATTTGACTTATGGTATGCAACATGTCATCTTCCTACCTGTTGCAGTTTTCGAGTCAAAGGAATCGCACAATTCAGGTAAATGTTGATTTCGTTTTATTTGGAATGGAGGAAAACTTCGCTTCGCTCGTCCATAATTATTTAGTTCTTTCAGTAATTTTGTTTTCGAAGTGTACATTCATATTTTCTCAAAGACTATAGTGTCTGCAAAATATGACTTTGAGGTCACAGCACAGAAAGGTAGATGTTTTTTTTTTTTTTTGACAGATTCGTGAGATATGGCTGTATTGATATCAATGTATAAAACATTCGATCTATTTCCCACACAATCTTCCGCTCCATTCACTAACCATTCTCCAGGACTTTCCCCAAATCTTTCATCGGACGCAGCAGGACGCAACAGAGAAAACACGAAGATGCCAAACTGGACCTCGTGAAAACAAGGTCAACGGGTTCCCAGTAGCCACGGTACCACTTACGATTATGGACGAAACTGGAAAATATTCCCTCCACTAATAACTGGTGCCACAGTCGGAATATCAAATAGCGAGCGTTCCCATTTCGATCTGGAGCGCAAGGAGCACGGAAATCAGAAAGGAGGAACTTGATAGCTGGAGGTGAACAATTAAAAGAAATCATAAAAAGTGAAGAATAGATTCGATGACATTGAACCCTTTTCGTGCGGGAAATGATTATAGTCGGGATATGTGTCAAAGAATCGATTTCGGCGGTCTGTTGTATAATTTTTAGTGCAAGGGTATTTAATTTCAGAGTTTGGTACGTAGGCGGATGTCAGTGTTCAATGTCTCACTCATTTAATTTGAATGAATCGGGACACTGTGAACCTATTTAAAGAAACTCTTAAAGCTTGTTATGGTATTTTTTTAATCTATAATTTGTACCAATTTTCAAATTCTGTATAAAGTAATAAACAACTCATATATTGTAGGAGAACTGGTTGAGGAACTTTTGAGAGTTTTTTGTGTGTGTTTGAAAAAACATGAACTTTGATTTCGGTGAGAGCTTGGGGAAGGCCAACCATGGGTTAAATGTGTGTGATTGATATTGTGCAAGAAATATTTTTGCACAGTATCTTGCAGAATTCTTTATGATTAATACTGTGCAAGAAATATTTCTTGCCGAAAGTTTTTCTGATTATGAAAGCCTTGTGAACAAAACATTCTATATTCTTTAGCAACACCGATCAACCAAAACGAAATTTTACCAAAAATGAAACTTAATTCTTTCTCCTTTAATAACGTAAAGTGTAATTTATTCACAATGTAAAATAAGGGAAATCGTATTATTTCCTAATTTTCAAACATAACAGGACAAAAAGGACAGAAGGCACGTTTAATAGAAGTTTAGATGTAAGCTGGAGATAATGTAAGAGTTTAAACATAAATGTTCGATAGCAACCTACTTTTTCAGAAAAATTCATTTTCAACTTATGCATCTACTAAAACGTATGCCGTCATATGATGGAATTAAAAATTTGCTAAATATTAACTCAAATTTGGCGTCGTATTTATCAATTTGGCGACATTTGCGACTTCCCGCCAAATTCTTTGCCAAATTTTTTATCAAACGTCACGGACGGACGAACAGAGAAATGGCCTTTTTCTTATAGTGCATTCTTATATTTTTCCAAGGTATTGCCTTTTTATCAATTTGGTGACATTTTCGTTAATTTTTGTGATATTTTGTTCAATTTTGAGACATTAAAAAAAACCCGCCCCAAAATCGTCGCCAAGTAGGACAGTAGGACTGACAAACTGTGCCGAAACATCATTACAATACTATCTCCTTTCAAAACACAACTAATTTATGGATTTGGCGTCATTTTTATCGATTTGCACACATTTTTATTGATTTGGCGACATTTGATAAATTTGGCGACATTTTAAAAAGTCGCCAAAATTGTTGCTAAGTGGGACAGTTGGGGTGACAGACAAACGTTGCTGATACATCATTACAATACTATTCCCTTTCAAAATTCAATTAATTATATTAATTTGGCGTTACTTTTATCAATTTGGTGTCATTTTCATCAATTTGGTGACATTTTCGTCAATTCGCAACATTTAAAGAAATGCGCCAAGTTGGCGATATCTCGCCAAATTCATCGTCAACATTTTCGCCACGCGTTACTCAGAGATAGACAGAATGATAAATCAAGGTGTTTATATTATTAATTACAGTTGATAAACAACTTGATTTTTATGAAAAAACAAACTCCATGGTTATAGGGTATTATAGAGTCACATTGTATTTTGAAAAAAATAAAAGAAAAATTATAATAGTTCAAAATCAAAACGATTTTGAAATAAGGAATTTTTTTCAATTTTCATAAGCAGGAATATTGGATAAGTTGTGATGAGAATAACACATAATGGACATAATTATTTTGCAACAACTTACCGGTTCCCCTTTCTGTCCGTCCATTCCTCTTTCTCCTTTAACTCCGGGAGGTCCTTGTTCCCCAGCAGGCCCCTAAAGTAAAAAAAAATATGACACTTGAAATTGCTTTTTAACAATATCGTTATTATTTTCATCGTTGAAGGATAATTATACGGCCATTGACATGATTAGACGACCATCTACAACCTACGTACGGGGATGGGTTGGGGAGACCTGGTTGTTTTTGGCTCAGGGCTGTTGAGTGGGATATTGGTCTAATTATGCTGATTTTAATATCGCACTTCCATTGCTGATAATATAACATCCATGGACAGATATTGCGCTCGAAAGTATGGAATAGTCAATATGTACGATGGCAGCAACAAAATTTCTATTTACCACAGTTTTCTTCCCGCCAATATATGCAATTCACAAGCATACATTAATTTTGTTGTTTGGAAAACATTGACTAGTTTTTGTGAAGTTTGGCACGCTGTGTTAGAAACAGGCTTTAGTTTTCACCTATCACGTGTAGTTTGTTTTATAAATTAAATTTTTTAATAATTCAAAGCATATGTATTTTAAAAATTAGTATGACGATTTTTTTTAGGTTTTCGCTTTTTTGAAATTAAAAAAAAATTGTAAAATCTATAATAAAAAATTAAAGAAAGATACTGTCTCATCGATGTTGCGCGCAATATCTACTTTACTTACAGGTCTGAGGTTTTTTCCACAGTACCGTGCCTGAACTAATGCAGCTCGAAGGCCTTTTTCCATATTTTTAATTATACTTCAATAACTTTTTAAAGTCTAAAATTAATTAATTTCAACTGCCGATACTATCTAACAACTATTATCATGATCTAACAGTTATCGAAACGATCTTACACAGTACAGTTCCGATCTAACTGCTACCGTCACTATCTAACGGGTACCCGTATGACTTAACAGCTACCGTTACGATCTACTGCTACGTTCCTAGAGGTTTTGAATATTTTATTTATTTATTTTATTCATTTATTATTATTATTATTACTACTTTTTTTTCCTTTTCTTTGCGGATAACTTTTTTGCTTTGCAGATAGCTTGCAGGAATTTGGCGACAGTTTAGGATTTGAAGAAAATTGAGTAGTTTTATCTGTAAAAGTATTATTTAGCAGCGGACGTTTGTTTACGACCCGGGCATCACCGGGTAATTCTTTCTAGTACAATATATTATAAATTGACATTTATTTGCCATGAAATAGAGGATACCAGTAATATTATGCTCAGTAGAGTCCCTTTACTCAGAGAAGAAATAAGGAGACTTACTCATATATATTTTTAGAACAACACTTGTGAAGTTGTTACGCGTTATTTTAAGTATTATATTATTTCTTGACTAATAGAAATTATTTGTACATATTTCAATATTCTTGAAGTAATAATAACTATCAAAAGCAGTTAGTCTAGTTGATGTGAACATGATCCAATTCAGTTTCCTGTATTTGTAGTGAATGTTAGAGAAACAAAAGAATATATATATATATATATATATCATCACGTCATCTGCAAAAACGCTTATTTTTCTTACTTTGACATGGAAAACTTATAAACAGTTAAAACTATTTTCACATATTCGGAAATCGTGAAAGAGTTTCTGCGATTTTTTACCAATGACGATTCCTTAGTTTATTGAAATACCCCATTTTATTTAACAATTAGGAGGTATTCCATATGATTTGAAAGACTATGTATTTATTAACTCATCTAAAAAGAGTTCAAAGGTTGTTTTATTACATAACGGAAATCAATTATCTTCTTGCGCTTTCCGTATATGTATGCAGGATACTTACGGAACCGTTGAAATATTACTCAGAAAAATAAAATATGATGAATATGATTGACTAATGTTCAAGAACTTGAAAGTTATTGCTATATTTTGGAGTCAGCAATTAGGATATACAAATTTTGCATGTTTTCTATGCTAATTGGATAGCATCAATAAATCCGAAGAACGTGGCCACCAGAAAAGCATGGATTCCAGGCACAAAATAAATAATACTCCAAAATTTTGTGAACCCTACAGAGAGTACTATTGATGCTACTCCATATCAAATCAGGAATCAGGAATCAATTTGTAAAAGTTTTGGACAAAAATGAAAAATGTCTCAATTCTTTTGATAAAATCTCCTTCCTTTTCTAGTGCCAAGATAAAAGTAGAAATATTTGATGGAACTCAAATAAGATCACCATTTTAAACAGAATAAGTCAGATATAAAAAAGGAAACATGAAATGGATTCACAAATGTCGTCAACAATAATTTAGGCAATTGTATAACCTCTAAAATAAATCATAGTTCATATATTGCAGAAGTTCAGATAGTTTATAATATGAGCATCAAAATATATTTTCTATATTTTTGTTTAGACTATTTTCCAGAAAATTTACGTGCAATAAGTGAGGATTCAGGTGAAATATTTCTCCAAGACATAAGAAATGGGATGAAGTTATCAAAGACGATGAGATAGACACATGACGGCCGATTTATGTTGGTGTTTAAAAGGAGAGATTGATGGTAGCCACAAAAGGATATCTCTTAAAGAAATCATTTATTGTTCAAAGCAAACAGCTGAAATTGCCTTTGGTTGGAAATAGTATGATTTTAAATAGTAGAAATTTTAAGCATGATTGATTAATACCGTAAACTTGCAATTTTAATTATATATATATATATGCGCACACACACACACATATATATATATACATATAATATATATATATATATATATATATATGTGTGTGTGTGTGTGTGCGTGTGTGTATATGTATGTATAATCTATCTATATATGTATTTGCATCATAATATATCAACATTTATTTGTAAAAAACTAAACGTGGTGAATAAAACATATTTTATATTGTTTATTTTATGTTTTTTACTTGATATTTACATAAATCAATTGTAAAAATAAGTTTTCATTTTTCAGCTTGTGTTTGTATTCTAGCCTTATTAAGTAGAATTCCGTCTTAATTCGAGCAGATGTTGTTCCATTCCGATATTATTACGCATCTATATAACTAAAATGTACAGAAATAATTTTTAAATAACTTAAGTAATTTGTTATCTTTCTTTTTTTTTGTCTCTTTTCAATTTTTTGCAGAGATGAAGATTTTAAACAATCTTAAACACTAGATAATAAATAATATATATATTTTGATTTTACTTACCGGAGGTCCAGGTGATCCTGAAGGACCTACAAACTAACAAAAACATATATTAGAATGTAGCATGTCAAATGGAGACAACACATTTTACGCACTTAAAATAGATAGATCTAATTTACAATATTTATTTAATATAATAACTATTTGCAGTGTAATGTAACAACCGACTTCCTGATAGACATGAATTGAAGTGTGATGAAATCAATAGCCTCCCCCTGTCTGCATGGAAGGTGTGAACATAAAAACAAAGACGTGTACCTAGGAAGTGTCTGAAAAAGAATGAAACCCGTTTTAATTCTTTATCTGTTGGAGATAAGAGGGCAATGTAAATTGCAAAAATATTGAAAGTAAGGTAGGAAATAAGACTACGTTAATGAAATAGTCCTCCCATTCATTTTCAAAAAGTTACACGTTTAAAATTTTTATACGATCCCCCTTAGACAAATTTAGTGAATTAGAAATTTTTGATTTTTAATGCAACAAGATCATTAAAAAAAACCCCGCATATCTGTATCTTTAAAATCAACTGAATTATGATAAAGGAAAAGATCTGACTTATATCACTTTTCCGTACCAGGTGAAAGACTGTTTCATGAGTGAATATATGGATTATAAACAAATTGACGATGGACATTGTTTAGATGAAAAATACGTTAATATATGTCAAAATTTTTTTATCACAAATGCATTTAAATAAAGCATTACACAGAGATCATATAAATCAGTGGTACTCACTACGCGGTTGGATATCCTATGTATTATCATCCAGTTTTATCTTTTGTGTGATATGTCACAAATTTACATTTCTAATTTGATATAGGATCCCCATTCACAATGTTCAATTTTCAATTAAATATTGAAATTTTGAAAATAAATTGAAATTAAATAATTTGAAAATAAATATCAATTTTGAAAATACAGATAGGTTTTTTTAATGATCTTGTTGCATTAAAAATAAAAAAATTCTGATTGATCAAATTTGTTTAAGTGGGTCGTATTAAAATTTAAAAAGTGTGACTTTTTGAAAATGAATGAGAAGACTATTTCAGTAACGTAGTCTTATTCCCTACCTTACTTTCAACATTTTTGCAATTTACATTGCCCACTTATCTCCAACAGGTAAAGAATTAAAGGGCGTTTCAATCTTTTTGGGACACCCTGTAGATAATTGAAAGCCTGTTTGTTTATCTATTTGCTCTTGATTGTTTGTTCCGCAACATTAAGACTTCTATAAAAATAGCATGATGCAGAAAATTTTTTACGATAATTTATTTGAAGAAAACTATATTATATTATATCGATTAGTAACGGAATTTAATCAAAATATGTTTATACGGCAGACTATTTTTATTCAATTGATATAACTCAAATAATATCGAAATGGATATAGAAATAAATTTAACAAATGAACAGTATCATATTTTGATAGTTTCATTACGGCCTCGGGCTATAAAATTACGGGAATATTTTCAAATGAAACATTTTCAATGTCAAGACATCTGTTTTATTTAGGAAAATATATTTATCTCATATATTTTCTATTGTGCTTAACCGATTGTTGAAATAGAACAAAAATTTAACAATTTCGTCTATTTTTAACCAAACTAATTATTTTTTATAAATTTGTTTACCAACGGCACAATGATATTTTATTCTTCGATCTGCCCGTGCGGATAATTTTGTGTAGCGAGAACAGAAATTCATATATATTTCTTTTATGAGAATTGAATTAAATATTTCAATAAAAGTTTTAAAAGAAAATTTTTTCGAACATCAATTAAGACGTTAAATCGGTATTCGATTAAGTAATAATTTCAAGAATCTGCAGCTAGCTACGCGACGTAGCTAGCAAACCTTGAAAATGTTAAAACTTATTCTTAACCTTGAATTTTAATGTCGTACCTTTTAACATTCTCAGGGTCACGGAGAAGAAGATGAAAAGATTCATTAGCACAACCTGTAAGATCCCTTTTCTTTTGTTAATTATTTAATCATCATGATTTGCATTTTTAAGAGATGGCTGAAAATGATATATTTCTGTGTTATCGTAAGATAGCATCTGTGAGTTGTTTTTCTTTTAAAAATGTGACTGCGTTATCCTGGTATGCTTTGAGTTAAACGATTACATAATATATTCAGCGATATATTCATTTCAAATTCACCGGTTTATCTAAGCTGATAATCCGTTTGATATCATAACATACTTATTATTTTCTTTTTATTTGGATCTATTTAAGAATACTAAATGATTGCATTTCTAATAAGGAAAGTAAAATGATGAAAATGGTTAAATAAAAAAAAATGAGGTAATAATATGGTATTACAGGTAGGATATATTTATATTAAAACATAGTAATCTTTTGATATGCTAAAAGAGTTCAAAAGCTTCACTTTATGTCAAGAGTATCTAACAATTTGGATTATTCCATTAAATATTAAATTTTTACTTTCCCTACATAGATAGTATAATGTATAGGGAAAGTAATGCAAAGGGGTCGAAAATTCGAATTCGAGTTTTCGACGGAAGAGCACGTTTCAAGTATCTGAATCATCCGAAATCGAATCGACGGTTTTTAATATGATATATATGTATGTGTGTGTGTTTGTGTAACTCTGTGGATGCGATATTTTACTAATGAATGGAGCATTTTGAACGTATTTGGTACGATTATTACGATCCGTGAGTATTGAAAACTTATTGACTTTAAACGTGATCGAACATTCAGAAGACGCCCAAATTTTCGAATGAACTTTTGAAATAATCATAAAAAATTAGGCAAATAAATAATCATTTTGCGCGTACTTTTATTTTATTCTAAAATAAATGATACCCACTTCAGAAAGCTAGGTTGAACTGTTTGAGATATTGCACGTTTTTCATATAAATCCAAAAAATATATAAAATGCATATCCAAAATATACATAAAAATAAATAGTAGCAAGTATCCACAAATATGTAACAGCTAATGAAAAATTTGGCGACTAATTTGGCGAAATGTCACCAACTTAATGACTTTTTAATGTGGGCCAAATTGAAGAAAATGTCGCCAAATTGGAATAAAAAGGCGTTAAAGTCACCAAAATGACTCCGAATTGCTGAAATAATAATTAACATATTTTTTATAATGAAATATAAGTTAATTGAAGTAAAATCTAAATTAATTGGGTACTTAAATAATGTTACATGTTTTCATCAAGAAAAGCGCCCAATGTCAGTCTAATTTAAGGTTCAAAACATTGTGCTGTGAATCTTGTCCATTATTTCACATTGAAAAAAGTAAAGTATTGTATTGTATTATGTTGGGAAATTATATGTTTGAAAAATTTATTAAAAAAAACTAATAATGGGCAATAAATGTTATATTTATTTGTCCAAAACATTACACAGACTAAATCATACAGTGCAGTATTTAAAGAAATATTTCTTTTAAATTTAATTTAAAAAACATAAATAAAACGACAATGAAAAGAAACCTGAAAAAAAAATGAATTGGTCTATTACAGTACATGTAACTTAGTACAATCAAATGGATCCGAATGTCGTTCGAAAGCTGTGCCGGACAGTCGGGCGTGCTGAATTATTGGATGCCTGATTAACGGATGTTTACTGTTTCGCTAATTTATAATGATACTTGTACGTTTGTATAAAATAAACTTAAACTGTTAAATATGTTTGAATAAAATAAACTGTTTGATCATGAATGTGTCCAATGTTGTCTTGTGCAGCCTGAGAGCAAAGTTTAGAACATTTGAAGCTGAGTGTGTGCCAGGATTGAATTTGCTGGTCTCCAAAGAGGTTCCTTCAATCATTCGCGATTTCGATTGATGTGAATTCAGGGAACTCTCAACAACGATGCGTCAGGAATATTTTAAAAGAAGAGGTGGTACTATAAGAGTGACATTGCTTGAGTGACGCAAGACTATAAGAGTAAGCAGAGGTGGTACAGTTGCCCTGGGGACGATATTTCAGTAGGATAATGGCTCACCCACATGTGCCCGGAATGTTCAAGACTTCTTCCATGCAGTGAAGATATGGTTTATTCTCTGTCCTGCACGTTCGCCAGATATGTCCCTGATGTAACAGGTCAGGAATATGATAGCAATTTTCTCATCAAGCAACTCTGTTATCCACCACAAATTAGCTCGCATAGAAGCAGAGTGGCGGGTGGATATTACTTCTCCTAGGACGATATAAAAAAAGTCTCTAAATCATTTTCACGCTATGTAGAAGCTGTTATGTCTCCTCGAAATGGCTTCTCATGATATTGAAATTTTTAAGATACAAAATTTTATTTGACTCTGCAAATACAATCCGTTATCTACTGTAACATGTCTTCGTTTTTCTATAGCTAGCCAATGCATTCTGGAGAGGGTAGCATAACGGTTAGTTATATTAATTATTTCAATTTTCTGCACTCTCATTCAGCGCAGCTTTTTGGATTAGATATTGAAGAACTCGGAGAAAAACGAAATTATTTTTATATAAAATATATCTTTTAAAATATTACTGGTATTTATGAACGGTATGCACATATATTTTTCTTTTAATTTTTCGCAATCTTATATTTTGAGAACAATTTTATCGGTTTTGAGCTTTACTGCCTATTGACTATGACATATTAATTAAATTTACAGGCCGCAAACAAAATAAAATGAAATTTAGATTTGAAATGGTAGAATGAGTGCTAATATAAAATGCACACCGAAAATTTATTTTAATTTTCGCATTTTTGCTTGATCGCTTTACAACCAGCAGAAGTAGTCATTTGGAATGAAACTATCTGCTTTAAAATATTCCCCGCTATTTCATATTTATTGCAAATAAACACTCACATTATTGCAAATAAACAATCATTGCCCCAAGATATCTTCGAAGGCGAGTTATGGGAGTTGTAAAAAGTTATCTTATTTAAAAGTACCTCGTGTCAATCAAAATAAACGTTGGTATTTCGTATCAATCTTCACAGGTGTTCAAAACTAAGGACGAAAATTATCTTTGAAAACTACAACTGCTAATTCAGACAAATCAGCTTGTGACAATTGACATGCCTAACGATTTCGAATAAAAAAATGGCATATATGCAAATTGTTAACTTGCGTTCACAGAAGTTACATGGTAGCACTTAAAAAGATAAAATGCAAAAAACGTATAAGGGCTGAAATTGGTCGGTTTCCATAGAGGTTCTTAAATTCATTTGTGATCTCGACTCATATCAATTCAAGGATTTTCCAGTAACGCGATATGTCAGAGACATTTTATAGATGTAGAGGTGAAATATTTTATTCAGAGATGTCCTGGAGAGATTTTTCAGCAGATAATGTTCGCCCATAGGTGGTCCAGAATGTTCAAGAGTTCTTCAATGTACGGAAAATGCCGTTTTTTCTCTGGCATACACGTGCGCCAGACATATCTCCGATTTAACATGTCTGGGACATGGTATCTTAGTAATTTGCTCGTGAAGCGCGTCTGATATCCATCACAAATGGACTCGCATAGAAGCAGCTTTTGGTTGATTTTACTTAGAACGATATCAAAACCTCTCTTAATGCAACGTTATGTAGAAACTGTAATTTTTGTTCGAGGTGACGGCTACGTTTTCCTGTAGCCAGCCAATGCAGATTATAGAGGATAGCCGGAGGTTTGTTGTTTTACCTATTTCAATTTTCTGCAATCTCATACGGCTAAGCTTTCTGGATAACAAATTCATAGTATCCCTTGTGATAAAACTAACTTTAAAAATTATATAAACTATATCTTTTAAAATATTATCGATACATAAGAACGGTATGCAAGTATATTTCATTTCTAATTTTTTGCAATGCCATACTCAGAATAATGTAATCGGTTTTGGGTTTTACTAAAGACCATCTTAATGGATACCGTCGGAAACATTTACCTATGAATACACATTACATAAAATAAAATGAAATGTAGGCTTGAAATAGTAGAATTAGTGCCAATATGAAATGCAAACCGAAAATTTATTTTAATTTTCGTATTTTTGCTTAGTTACTTTAACACCAGAAGAAATATTGATTTGGAATGAAACCGTATGCTTTACAATTATGTCCCACTATTTCATATTTATGGAAAAATAACAGATTTTCATTTCCCCAAGAAAACTTCGAATGTGAATTATGGGAGTGGTCAAAAGTTATCTCATTCAAAAGCACCTCTCACCAGCCATATAAACGATGACACTGCACATGAATGCTCATTGCTGTTCAAAACCCAAGGAAGAAAATTATTTTTGAATATAACAACTGCTAATTCAGATAAATCAGCTTGTGAAAATTTACATGACCTGCGATTTTAAGCAAAAAATAGGCATATATGCAAACTGTTAAATTGCGTACTCAAGAGTTACGTGGTAGTAAGTAAAAGGCTGCATTTTACGTGTAATGTAAAATTCTGCATTTAGCGAATAGAATTTGAAAAAGACTCTTTTCTTGAAGGTTTTAAATTTTGATGCTTGTCTTGTCTCAAAGACAACATATACAAGGTAGGATCAAAAAGTTCGAAGACTGTGCTGATATCTCCAACCCTGATTGGGGGAGAGGAGAACTATATCGTAGAGGCATATGTGACGCGAGATGTGAAAAGGGAGAAGCAGGTCCGCAGTGCAGAATTTTCCCAGGCAATGCGCGTCAGTGAACTGTAGTCTTTCGCGTTCGTCGAAAACGGAAATGGCGTTTGAAGAACAACGTGCGAATATCAAATTCTGTCAACGTTTGGGGGAAATCGCCGATAGAAACATTGCATCTACTACAGAACGACTACGGTTCACTGACACGCATTGTCTGAAAAAACACCTGCTTCTTCCTTTTCACATCTCGCGTCACATGTGTCTGTATGCCATGGTAAAATAGTTCCCCTCTCCTCCAATCAGGGTTGGAGATATCAGCACAGTCTCCGAACTTTTTAATCCTACCTTGTAGATGATTTCACGTAGAGAACTACCGGAAAGTATAAAGAAAGACATAGAGTAACTAACATTGCCAGAGAGATTGGGATATCACATAAGGTTGTTTCTAGGAACCAATGGAATATGTTTTATACTCTGTTAATAGGTCGCCCTTGTTCTACCACAGAGCCTGGAGGCACTATTTTTTATATGACAGCAAAATGTAATTAAGATACCACGCCAGGCCAGCTCGTATGTCGACTCCAATCGAGCAATGGTGCGCAAATATCTCGACAAACTGTGGCAAGACACCTGCGACAAATTGGGTTATACGTCCAATAGCATGTAGTCTGCGCCATTTTATCTAAAACTCATTTGAACACATTTTCAGTGGTGTCATATCCATAAAAATTAGCCAATACGCCGATGGGCAAATATACTTTTTGTAGATGGTCGTTTTAGTATTTTTCCCTATTTTATAGATCAGTTGATCTTGCGTAATAGTGGCATCTCCTATCATTGCTGCAATGAATGCTCTTGAAATCAACATGTACCGTATATTGTCTATACATTTTCAGGTAGAACGTGTCTTAATTCTAAACTGAACAAGGTCTATAATAAGTTTCCTTACCATTTTTCCATCGAACGCAGATTCACCCTGCAAACAAAAATAATATACTAAATATTTGATTAAGAAAAAAATATTAAAAAAAAAATAACTGCATTTCGAAAATTAATTATAATTTTCCCCTCGGAAAGATAATATTAGGCGGAGGAACTGAGGTTAATGACTTTACTTCGCAATGTAATCGGACAAAACTATTGAAATCAGATTAGTAGAATCGGATTTACCGATTAGCAGACTATAAGCGGTTGAGTAGGGGTTCTCACATCAGAGAGGGAGTCCCCGAAACTTGCAGTATTTTTTTTCAACTTCATATTATAAAAAAATATTCTATTATTCAAAAGTATCTTTTTTATTTAAAGGAATGATAAATTAAAAAAAAAGTTGTTAAAGCCACTTAGACTAAAGGGGCTCGCAGGAAGTGTTGTTAAGTCCCCTTACATAGAATTTAAATTGGGAATACTACATATAATGTTTGCAAGACTCTATATCTAAAATCAGTCTTTATAGGTTAAAATAATAGTGTCAAAATCAGTGATGGATTAAATGTTCTGAGAGCTCTGAGCTGTTAAGCATTAAGACCCCACATTATAGGATTATCCAATTCGAGTTTGCTTCATATCTTCTGGGGTTTGGGGGCAATAGAAGATATAGCGAGATCACCAACTTAGCAGTACGCGGTTTAACCCCGGAGCTAAAGTGTGGTAGGCGAACATCATATTTTTTAGATAAAGACTTCTGCAGCTTACGCCATGTAATACTGCCTGATGAGCATTCACTACAAAAAATTGATGTCCTGCATAGGGACTGTATGGTGGGCCAAAATCAATCATAGTCCTCAAACCGGCGCTCCTTTTCATTGTAAGTCCAAGTTTCCAGGTCTATGTTTTTATATTTAATATTTTTATTTATAAGTTTTATGAAACGACATCAAATAAAAACTTAGCATAAGTATAATAAAACTCCTAATATTATGTGACATCAACTGGACGCCATCTTACGCAAAATTAAAATGCTAGGGTAAGTCGGGTTAATTTAAATATAAAAATATGGAGAATGTATTTTTTTAACTGGATAAATTTATTAATAACCTTATATCTTGCTTTATGCTAATTATAATAATTATATAGTGTGGAAGGATCGTACCTCTTGATCTGACCATCCATAACCATAGAATACATGAAGGAGAATGATTCATATCATTATGAGACCGGATCAAATGGAAAATTCGTTTGAATAATTTCATTCACTATGGTCAAATTGTTATGAATATGCATCTGGATATTTATACTGCTCAAATATAATTTTTAAATAGCTAATAAGTTTGATAAACGTGTCTGTTTTCAAACTGGAAGTCTATTAGTCAAATTTATTTCACGTGCAAATCTTTTTTTCAACTAGAGACAGGATGACAGGGGCAGAAAGCAATTTCAGCTTTTATTTAATTTACTTAGTACTCGCAAGGCAGCAATTGCAGATACATTGAATATTTTATTGAATATTTTTTTTTTATAAAAATATGTTTTTTAAAATGGTTGTTACGACTATATAGTGTTAGCTGATAATAAATAATAAACGGCCGCTTTAGTATTGAATCTTTTATATTATATAAGTTTATTACATCCAAGATCGAGGATTTAATGTTAAATTTATGACTCTTTCGCTAAATTATAAGGAGCGTTACTAAATTAAAAACGCATTATACCTAGTTTGCAGAGCTCTACTAAATTAAACTCACATTATACATAGTCTGTAGATGTTTATCTTAGAGGTAATCGGAGGAGATATTATCGCGCGGTCATTTTGACCAGACCAAAACACAATTTATCAATTAAAACTACATAAATGCATTGCTGTTTCTTTTAATTATATCTCTGAATCTAGCTATTTAATATACTGTGAAACTCCAACATAATTTTACTGCTGACAATCAAAAAATTGGCCATATATTAAAAATCTTTTATTAAAATCTCCTTTTACGCCATATTAAAACTACTAAACTACGAAACGGCTCCTTTTACGACCTACTAAAACTACACAGCCTTGGCTGTGTGGTTTTTGTACGTCGCCGTGTACTTTTAGTACATCGCTGTGTAGTTTTAGTGCGCTATGGATGTGTAGTTTCAGTACGTCGTAAAAGAAGATTTTAATAAAAGATTTTCAATTATGGCCAATTTTTTGGTTGCCTTTATTTTTAAAGCATATATTAATCGGTTGAGATTTATACCGATTTCATCAAGAGAATTCAAACAGATTACCTGTTTCCAGTATCGGTGAGGAAGCTGATTAAAAAGAAAGAAAAGGAAGAGTTAAAATGCATGCTCATTGTAAAAAATAAATTTAATATATATATGTATAAAAAATGAAACATGCTTACAAAACCTAAATAAGGGAGATTAAAAACAATCTATGTTTCCTAACATGTTTCCGAATGCGCTTATTAAAAATACATCTAATTATCAGAGCCTCGCGGGAGGAACAGTAACACAATTAGATCTATTGTGTTATACATAGGTACGGTTTGAATCCGGAATTAACGAAGTATAGGCAATCCTTATAACCTTGAGCAAAAGACAGTTTAGGTCGAGTCCACTTGTCATTCGTTTTGAAAAATCAGCGTATCATCGGAACAGCTGTATCCTGCATTATCATTTTATTTGGGCTTAAATACATTGCTATCCTTGTTGTTATCGTCCTTTCTCTTATTCTTGTACATAGTATAATTTATATAGTTAAACTGTTGTTACGATTATTTCTTTAACTGAAATTGGTTATAAACATGGTTGATCTCTGTTCATATAACTCGATTTTATTGTGATGTCATCTACACATCAGCACATAAACGTCTTTTTTCTCCCAGATATTTTATTCGTATTTGTAAATTTTGGCATGTCACGTACAAATATAAGGAGACCACAAAAATTTATAGGGAGCGTTTTGGTGGTGATTCATAGATATATGTCACAAAAACATACTGCACCAAATTAGAGAACCATAGATGAAGAAAATATTTATATGAAGTCGTAAATTAAAACTTGAAAACATACGAAAATATGTGGAGTGAGAGGATGCATTCGACTTTCTTATCCATTAATATTACATATTGATCAGCTCTACTTATGGCAAAATAATTCAAATAGTCAATATAGTCTACAGTCTCTGAGATTACGAATTGTGTAAATAGATTTACTTTAAAGCATTTATTTAAACTGTATGCAGTTTAAAAAATGTTATTTATAAAGTATATATACATATATAAGAGAGTCATGTTAGTATGCCAGTCAGTCCCCAAGTACTTGCAACCCCAAGATTGCTCAAGGACTGGAAAACTCACTTATACTAATTCGATCAGACTGAATCCACATCTAAAATCCGATTTTCAAATTATTCACTGGATCTGGAGAGATAGCCTCTCAAAGATTGGATTCTTACTGCTAATTTTGTGAGAAAATGCTCTTAAAAAGTGATTTTTGAGTCGTTTCACGAGTTCATAGAAACTCGTGCCATTCAAATCACTGATACTGACTCCAATCCATAAAACCCGTTTTTTAAACAATGTCCCCTAAATTGAATTATTTCCCGTAGAAGTTAGTAACTTTTCACAAAATTCGAACCCGTCAAAGTGAATGGAGGTGATGTCCGCCGATTCCCGTTTCCCATGCATAGCCGTTGTACACTTCCTCCGTCCAAATTGTTGAGAACGCCAATCAACAACGCCAATCGCTGAACACAACGCGCATCACTGATGTCCAAGAATCTCCCCATTCAATCAACACAAACTTTGCACACAAAATTTCGTAGCACATTTGAAAAACTTGGATATATCGTTGAGAGCAAGCTTTCTTGGGAGAAACTGACCTGTTTAGTGGGATTTCATTTTTAAAAGTTTGCGAGAATTTTTAAGCCCAAGTGGCGAAGTTCTTACATTGTTCATTTCAGTTACAAATATGAACACATTTGATCCCGGTTTTACCGAGTTCAAACAAGAGCAAGCAGGGAGTAGCGGGTAAAACGTGCTGGCTCCATTGATATACATATTAACCAGTTCTATTCAGTATTACATTACATGAAATATTCTACTATAAGACTCATATTTGTGAAAATGGCGTATTTAAAAGAATCGTCTAATTGTTATTATTTTTCATTTTTTTAAATTAAAAATAAACTAATGTGGGCAGCACATGGCTTTCTCTACGTAATGCAATGACTTTCATTCTTTCACAGCAAAAAATGGATGCACAAGGTACTCGACACAATGCTTTTAACGTTGAAATATATATTGACATTTGGCGCTTTTCTGGTTGGCAACATGGCCGGTTGACTATTTCGGAAAACCAAAAATAAAAAAATAAAAAAAAAATAAATAAAATAAAAAGAAGAAATATTTACTCATTTCGAGCAAATCTAACTTGAAAATTCAAAATATTGCTAACATCCACTGTGCAAATAGTCCATAATTAAATATATTTCAATAATCAATTCATCCATTGGCACCATTTTTTTTTGAATTGCAAATGTTGGCGATATTTCTCCAAATGAGTCGCTACGCTCGCCAAATTTATCAAGCTTATTTGATGATATTGGTGAATACATATTTGACGATATTTGAAGTTACACAATTGATGATGCTATATTTTAATTTTATGCAATTTTTACATAAATTTATTGAGAACGCGCAATATCTTGAGAATAGTTCAAGGTAGAGTTCTAGGGTTTGCGTTTTTCTTTTTCTAATAAAAAAATGACGTATTCAGTGATTATTTATTTAACATTATTGAATGTCTTAACATTTTCTATATTTTTTCAAAAATTTGGGGATCTTCGGAACGTTTGATCGCGTTTTAAATTATCGCCGATTGTAATAATCGTAATTACATTCGAAACTCTCTTACATTCGTCAGATATCGCATGCACAGACTGACACACAGGTATCACCTCAAAAACGTTCTATTCGAGTTCAAGGATGTTTGAAGCGTGCTTTTGCGTCAAAAAATCGAATTCGAATTTTCGATTGCGTTACATTACTTTTCCTATACATTATACTATACAAGTAGGAAAAGTAAAAGTAAATTCCTCTAATTGGCAACGGCAGCTCAACCAACATCTTACACTCGTAACGCCCAGTTCCTCTTCGCCATTGCAATGCAGCAATTTTATTTTTATGAAATTGTAAATTAAAATTTCGAAATGAATACAATTATTTCCAAGTACTCACCATATCTCCTTTTATTCCTTTGTCACCTTTAAGTCCTAGTCTGCCCTACAAAAATGAATTTTTCGTTAACGTAAAACCATCATATTTACAGATCACAGAATTGCATTATTTTCATATCTGTAAAATTAGGGGATTTAAATTTCCGTTCTTAAGAATAAATGTGTATGGATCGGGGTTTAAGTTATGGCTGTAATTTTTGTAGAATGAGAAAAACTTCAGAGGGCGCAAAAATATATTTTCCCAAAGTACAAAAGGTAAAAACTGTTTCTTTTAAAAAAAACTTTTAACAAGAGTTATATCTAATTCATTGGATTTATCCGTCCCTAGGAATATGCGTCCTAGTGACGGCTTTAAATATGATAATTGTTTTCAATGAACAGTCCAATTCTTGCAACAATATTATAATTCGTCACATCGTAGAAGAATTGTTATAATATTATATTATTTGAGAATTGGATTACACTCAATGTAACGGATCGAGGCAAAAAATATTTAAGCCTATCAGTATTAGCTAATTTTAGTCATTTCTGACATTTAGATGCACACAATATATATCGGTAAAATTTCTTTTCTATTTTAGCTTTACGACTAAAGAAAATTTTCATTATAAGATATTATTTACTAAAATTAATTTTATTTTATTAAATAAGTATTAAAATTAATTTAAAAATTAAACAGTTTTAACAAAATTAATAATATATTATTTCATTAAATAATTTTATTAAAACATAAATTAACATTAAATATTTTGTTAAAATACAATATAATTATTAAATTATTTTTAAGTTTAAATTATATTTAAATTGTTTTCTATAAAATAATTTGAATAAAATGATACATTTATAATAGTAAGTAATTAACTTTTAATTTATATAATTTATAATGTAAAGTAATTTTTTATTAAAATTTTAATTAGTTTTATAAAATTAGTTTTATGAAAATAAATTTTTTTAAGGCACTAAGCCACCAGAATTGACTTTATGGTTTTAGTATTTTGTTAAATCTTCTCTTTCTCTTCAGATATTTGGCTGAAGCAATTTTTTGGCTAGTATAAGTAATACCTTGCAATAAATAATGATAATAATAATAATAAAAACAGACGTATTCAGTACACAGCAATCAGAATAATTTCGAATAGATGTTATGAATTTTGTACTTTTCTATTTTTGCTCAATCGTATCCAAGTAGTCAAATAGTCAAAATTACCACTGAAAAAAAATTGTAAAATATTTTTGACCATATAAATATGCATAGCATGCGACCTGAAACCTATTTTTTTAGTTAGCGTTGTAAAAATGTATTAATATTTCAGGGGAACCGTTTGATTTTCCTGTAAGCGTAGACTGTATCTCTACTGAGTTATATGGTCAATGATACCACACAAAATCAGGGTAGTTCAAAAGCCTTTGCGTGGATGTTAAGTTTCCCATAGTTTCCTTTCTACTCCTTTAGTTTTTACAGACTCCTAACTGGATTCAATGTGTTTCTGCTGGGATGCTGATGCATTCAATATTTTTTTCGTCAGCTGCAGTTTTGTACAGAAAAAGAAAATGAAAATTATTGGTTTCCAGTCTAAATATTACGGAATACAGCACAAATTTCAAAGCAGAAAAGGAGAAATTGCAGTTTAAACTCAGTATCTAGATAATCTCATTCAACCTTTCTGAAAATTGAGTGCAGCGACAGTTGACAGCTGAAGACGTGTCCCTGATAAGTGACCTGATGTTTTTCTTTTACCTTTTTAGGGTGTAAAAGCGTATCGCGATATTACTTAATTTCCTAGTATTTATAACAGTCCTGGCCGACCCAAATCGTTTTGCGGGTCACCTTGACGAGCTGCAATTTTCCTTCAGGCCACACATAAATAAATACAGTTTTAAAAATCTGATGTGGGCAGCACATGACTTTCCTTATATAATACAATGAATTTGCTATGATGTATAAAAATGATGTATAAAATAGACGGCACAATGTTTTTAACGTTAAATTGTACATTGGGTGCTTTTCCAGAAGATAAAATGTAAAACTATTTCGATATAAACTATTTTCCAAATTTGCAACTCTAAATTAACAATTATCAATATTAATAGAATCCTTAATAAGTAATATAGTCCGCATACTAAAATACTTTAATAATTAATTCGTCAATTTGGCATCATTTAAGTTAACTTGTGTCATTTTTGCAATTTTGACGAAATTTTGGTCAATTTGGGGGCGAAATATTGTCAGGTTGGCGATATTTTGCTAGGTTATTCGCCAAACGTATCACCGACCGTTGAAAGACAAACGATGGGAATACCATACCTTTATATAGTAGAAGATATACTCATTGTATGACGGAATTCAAAATATGCAAAACATTATCGTTATTTTGATTAATTTGCTGGCATTTTTACCCCTTTTGTAACATTTCCGTTAATTTAGCAACATTTAAAAAGTCGCCAAATTGGCGACATCCCACCAAATCCATCGTCAAGCGTTACGAGCTGAGAAATGAGTTATTTTTATAGTAGATTATTAAATTCTTTCCAAGATATTGAATTTTCATCAACCAGTCGTCAATTTCATTGATTTAGCTCCATTTTTAGTAATTTGGCGACATTTTCTTCAATTTCACAACAGTAGAAAAACTTGCCAAGTTGGCGATATTCCGCCAACACTATACATATTTCGATTTTTTTTTGTCTTAAGATCTGTAGTGGTAGATGATTTGGTACATTAGAACATATATTTCTTTTTATTTCATTTTAATTTCCTTTATATTTTTATCGTGACTAGGCACACAGGCTTCAAGTTGTCAAGGTCTGATTTTATAGTATGTATGTAAAATATAGCTTAATTTCTTACTGAATCAACCCACAAAGCATTTACCATTCCTTTTTTACTATACGGCTAATTGCAGCCGTTTGCGATTAAAATGTTTTCTCTTTATTTAAATGATACGAACATGAAATGAACATTGCTGGTTTTAACTGCATTGGATATGAAAAAGTAAAAATCAATAAAGGCAAACTTTACAACATTCATTTTATTTGAATTGAAATTTTTACGTACCGGAGGACCAGGTAATCCGGGAGGTCCCAACATACCATTGGAACCAGAGTCGCCTCTTTCTCCTTTATCGCCTTTTGAGCCTGGAATACCCTAGTTGAAAATAAAATAAAACCTCATTAAATGAAAAATTTAATATCTGAAGATAGTTTCTTCTCGACTTTCTGATACATTTATATTTCGTATTTTTGTGTCTAAATATTTGTATTTCAATTTATAATTTCATAAAGATATTTCATAAAAAAAAAAGAAATTTCATAAAAAAATGTTCTGTATTTGACGCATTGATACATGAAATATGTTTGGGTAAAATAAACCAAATTAATATTGTCTTATCTTAGCCCGCCTACCTGTCAGAAAATTCAAAAATTAAAATTCTACTTCTTTTAGTTTGTAAGATATAGGGAGTTAAAAAAAACTGAAAAAGCCACTTGATGGCTAGTGTAAAATATGTCCGTTAGAACGTTCAACATTGTCTGTTCTCTGTTACGCACCTTAATAGAATAATACTTAATCCGTTGGCAGTTATATTGTAACGAATTTACCCGCAATACCTGTTAAACTAGCGATCACCGTCTGTATATCCAAAATATAATTAAGCAAAGTTTTCGAGGTATTAAATTACTGAAACACCAAAAAATGTTTCATCCCAACACTCAAACCGTAACTAGATACCGTAACATGGCATTAGTAATCAATTAA
The DNA here is from genome assembly GCA_951213105.1 of Amaurobius ferox. NCBI lineage: Eukaryota > Metazoa > Arthropoda > Arachnida > Araneae > Amaurobiidae > Amaurobius > Amaurobius ferox. The sequence continues at coordinate 9,821,625 of OX578138.1, read as the reverse complement.
ATGAAATTAATTTGAAAATGTCAGACCACATTTATTAAGTCAATGTTTCATGACTATACGGTTATCAGATTCTGGACGTGACTAAGTGTTAATATTAATGAGAACTTGTCTTATGTTCTACTGATTAATAGTTAAATTGTGAACTGTGCCGCGTTAGAACTTTGATGTTGTGACAAATTATCGGTAAAGGAAGATTGTAATTATAAGTGAGTAGTGGCTTCTGATTAATTCTGGTAGATAATATAATAAGATAATTTTCTTTTAAAAGTTATGCAATTTTATCTTTTAAATGCAGGTTTTTTAGGAAATTCTCTCGCATCCCATTACTTTTGAAAGGAAAACTTCACGAGTGTACATGTTAGGTCTGTCTATAGTAAAGTAATCGTGCATCATCAAATGAAATGATTCCAGCGACCCTAGCGGAGAATGTAAAATGTTAGGAAGGAATTCGACAACAAACCGAGATAGATGAAAAGAACCAATTACAAAATGAATGTAATGATTTAGAATTTTCAACAAAACTGTTACAGAAGGCATTTATTTGACACACTAGTGTTGTTGATGAATGGCTGTCCTATTTAGGAATGATAAAATAAATAACATTTACGTGCATATGAATCCATAGCAGAGTCTTTTCAAAATGCTTTCCGTCATTGAAAATGTGTATTTTAATTTTAGAAAGAACAAGACGGCGTCATTTCACAAGCCTTGCAGATACCGCTGTGCTAACCGAAGAGTAAACGACGAAGTATGATGGGTATTTATTGCTTTGCCTGTACGTGTTTCGTGCATTCCTGGTGTCGATTCCTACTAATTAAACAATGCTCTTCAACTTTGCAATTGACTGTTTTCGTTTACTTCGCTTTGCTTCCGAGTTCGTTTAGTAACTATTTAAATTCTTCAACAGAGGTGCTGTAATAACTTTTATTCGATCGGGCATGTTCACTTTATTCTAGACGTATACATTTATGAGCCTTTCCTTCCAAAGTTATTGGAGTGCTGGACGACTTTCCCAGGAACCATCCCAGTAGAATCGCTTCTTTAGCTCGCTCGATTTTAACTCCAGTTTTGTTTTTAGTCCTTAAATTTAAATTTTTATTTGAATTTTCTAATTTTTAACTTGAATTTTTAAAATATTTCTCTTGTCTTTCACTCTGGTTTCTTCCGCTCTTTTTTCAGCCTGTACGAACTTTTTGCCATCCAAGACGAGCAATGGCCATCCAATCCCTCTATTTTTCTAATCACATCTCAGCACCCAAGGAATGGAGTGCCACTGATATCATACCATTATTGCTATTATACTACAGTTAGACAAATTGCTATTTTCTGAGGTGAAGGGGAGTGACGTCATGTCCCAGTAGCTCAGTAAAGAAGCCTTTTGACCTCTTCCTTTTCTTCGACCCAGACTGTCCAACCTATCCGAAGGTATATGTTTGGACGGCCGGGAAGTGCCACCCAATTTAGACCAAACCGAGTTGGGGCGCCATCTACAGGGACAGTACTCTCTTTTCCCAGCTACCAACCTCCCGGAAGGACTTACGGACCCACACATTTAACGTGCCCGTACTCTTTGTGAACACGGGGACGGTTAGGTTAGAGTCGGGAATTGAACTCTGGTCGTCTGAGTGCAATCCCCGAGCTAACCAATGGGTTGTTCCCCCCACTAAGAGTTTTGGTTTGGCTATATAAGAAAAACTAAAGTATGCTTGTCTGTCAAATGGGGCGCAATATTACAAACCCTGAAATTTTTTGGGGGAAATATCGCCAACTTGGCGATAATTCAATATATCTGAAAAATAAACGCAACTTCTTTGCTAATCGTGCCTCTTTGCGGGATTTATTAATTCAATATTGTTGATTAAAAATTGAATGAGTTCTGTCCTCACAACCCGTATAAAGAAGTTCCCAAAGCTAGCGTTAGATCTTCGTGCGACGGGTGGGTTTAGTTACGGATACACATAAAAATAAATAATGTTGACTAGGAGAGAAGCGTCGTCCGCGTATAAATGCTTTCAATAGAAAATAACGCTATGAAAATACACTCCAAGACACACACACACACAAATCGACGCATCCCGCAAAATAGTCCGATAGCAATGAAACTGTACATGCAAACACCTGTCGACCGAATATGTAAATGATAAAAATTTCGCAGCCAACGAATGAATAGTCGGAACTACAGCGCATTGAAACTGAGCACAATGGGGGTGTACATAAGGAGCGAACTTCGCTTTCGGGAACAAAACGTGCAGTGGATTTCGAATGCGTTTATGTACCTTGGTTATAACAATGCCTCGTCGGCGAATTCGAGGCCACTACAAGTATATGAAGGGGTTTGAAAGAGGACGTGCGGTCGGACTGCATGAGTCTGGATGGGCGCGCCGACGAATCGCTCGGCATTTGGGTAGGAGCGATGCAGCAATTAGACGTTGTTGGCAGGAATGAGTCCGGAATGGCAGATTTCAGCGGACGGCCTAAAGCGACGACAGAACGGGAAGATAGAACGATTGTCAGAGCAGCTGTGACAGCACGATATTTGTCGTTATCAACCATCCAACGTATGACGAACACAGTAGTGACTACCCGGACCATTGATAGAAAACTATGGGAGCGGAATCTATACTTACGGCGCTCATTACGCCGGCTACCACTGACCAGTATGTACTCTCAACAGCTATTGCAATGGTTCGGATTATGAACGAATTTTCTTTAGTGATGAGTCCCGTTTCGAACTGAGTCCCGACGACCAGCGCAGACGTGGCTGAAGACAGCCCGGACTTCGTCAGGTTCCTGTTCTTACTGTCACACACCACACGGCCCGACAACAGGGTATTATGGTCTGGAGTGGAATTTCGTTTGATAGTCGGTCCCCTTTCATAGTCCTCCATGGCACCATCACAGCACAGCGGTACGTTGCCGACATTCCACGACCCGTTGTATTGTCATTCCTTTCGCGACACTCCGGGCTAACGTTTCAGCAGGATAATGCCAGGCCACACGCGGCATGCCTCTCTATTGATTGTCTGCGTGCTTACGACACACTTCCTTGGGCAGCAAGATCCTCAGATCTCTCGCCTTTTGAGCACATTTGGGCTGAGATGGGCCGTCGCCTGCGATCATCCCAGAATGCAGACGAATTAGCTCGTCCATTGGAAGCCATTTGGAACGACATCCCTCAGAACACCATCCGGCAACTTTATGCATCAATTCCACTTCGGGTAACAGCTTGTATCAAGGCCAGCGGTGGACCAATGCCATATTGACGTGCTCACTTTTTGTACATCTTTCAGTGCAATAAATCATCCAATTGTTCTGAAATTCTAATCATCTCTTATTCTGTGCAACCACATTACACGTACCAAATTTTGTCTCATTTAGATAATTCTTTCTTGGTGCGTCGATTTTTTTGTCTTAGAGTGTATTAAAATTCGAATTCTAATCATGAGAATCATTTAAAAGGTCTATTCAATTCTAGCTTTTTACATATGTATCTATACATGAAACTTGACAGTTGTAGGTGCAGCATACATATGTACGGAAACTTTTCCAAAGTGTTTGGAATGGGTTCAGGCGGTGTTAAACTTATCTGACCGTCAAAATTCTGGATTCGAAAATTTTGCATATGTATCTACACATAAAATTTGACAGCTGTAGTGTAGGTACAACATGCAATTACAAGGACATTTTTCCGAAACTGTTTGCAATGGTTTCAGGAGGTTTTAAGCGTATTTAACCGTCAAAATTCCAATTTAGAAAATTTTCGCTCTAAAAACAGCGGTTTTTAATTTCTTATAATATAGAATATAAAGAAAGTTTTGTTTTCACGAAAATTTTCGGTTTCGAGATTTTGATGACAATATATGTTTTAAAACCACCTGAACTCATTTTGTCTATTTTTGACGTGATAGCTGTCTGTTGTCTATTTCTTATGTACACAATGCAGCAAAAATTAACAGATTTTCAATACACTTTATATTCGGCTTTGCTAACGGCACATCTAGAACTAGATACAGATGTTTGAAATTCGAGTAAAACTTCGAAATTTTATATTTTCATGCAATTTTTGTTATAATCATGCATACAAAGGATTCTTTGCAATGATCACGGAATTTTATAGTGAAAACTAATCTCAATACAATTGTGCTCGTGATGTCATTATCTCTCCCCTCGTGAAATATCCCCCCCCCGGGGCGGTACATTGTCACTCTGGTATTAATCGAAATATTTTACGCCCTTAAAATAAAGTAAGACTCAAAACAATACAGATTTAAAAATAATTATAAAATTTTAATAAATAATAATAATAATAATAATAATAATAATAATAATAATAATAAAGCAACTTAAAAGTAGATTCTGGTATGAGAAAGTTAAGTGGAACCACACACCAGTTAATTATATACAATTGAGAATTAATAATATACAAATTATTTTTAAAGTGACATATATATATATATATATATATATATATATATATATATATATATATATATATATATATATATATATATATATATATATAAATTCTTACTGGAAAGCCAGGAGGGCCTTGAATGCCGTCATCGCCTGTCGATCCGTTAAATCCGGGAATTCCTGGATGTCCTTTGTCTCCCTAAGGAAATTATGTCCAAATGAAAATATGCATGGATTATTATACTTCTTTTATATTCTTTTCATAGAAGCATGGGCACGAATAATTGGTGACAAATATACAGCAGAATTCCACCCCTTTCAAATGCTACTAAAATTCGTGATAAATGTAGTAGGGGGGGAACGCTGAAAGAAATAAGTAGAATTCCCTCAATCAGTTTTCTCAATTGCGACGTAAAATTGCGGAATATGTGTTGAGCGAATTGAATGTTGAATCCATTTGTGAATAACTTATGTTCATCGTTATACGATAAAATAAAGACATTTTTATAAATAAATTTATTTTATTCGATGACGCATTTTTTGTCGACATTTAAGAGAGTTGTTTTATAGAATTTATCATAATTTTAAATTGAGTCATAAAGTGTAGGTAGGGTGCTTTCCAGGGTAGGCCGAATCGACGTGATTCTACGGTTGGTTACAACAAGCATATTTCATGCCTTTTTTTTTTATCAAGAAAGTACAATTTTCATTTGTGAAGGCAGCAGTTTAATTCATTGTGATGCCTGTACTGGACATAATACTTACTATAATTTTATTACAATATTTTAGTTTAATTTCTCACTCATGCTTCCAATTTATTTTAGTATAAAGTACTTATGTGTCACAAACTTTAAGCCATTATTAGTAAACCAGTTTTCATTTAAAAGAATTATCGCTGCATCAAACTTAACGGCACGCGAGCTAATTAACAATTGATGACCACACTAAAACATTTTCAGATTTCTTTCTTGTAAGAGCAGTTTATATTTGCTTTGTAGGAAACACGAATGCCGAGCACACTAACTTTTGACAGTAGATTTTTAAAAGTCACAAAAAAGGACTTGCGACTTTAAAAACTCTATATAAGAGACTTCCCGTAAGTTGCAAAGATCATAATATAAATAATTATATGCTTCTGAAACCTTTTAAAATGAGTAAAAATACTCAATTTCTTTTTCACACCTCTTTTGCTTAGAAACCTACCCCCTTACTCATACATGAAAAACAATTAATCAATCAAGTGACATAATGTTTTCATGATTTTGTACATGTCGTTGGGGCACTGTGTTTAAGTGGAGAACGTATTAAATCAGGAAAAAATGCTCAATTTTTCATTCATACTTTTTTAATTGAAAAATGTTCCCATTTTCATACAATAAATAGAACACTGCCTTTCATTCATCAACGTTTTATAGAATGGTAGTTCCATTAATTTTCATACATAATTTTTAAATGAATGAAACGTTATTTAAAACAGAACAGCAACAGCCATGCAGCCAAAGGTGAGGTACTTTTTGCGGAATTTTTTTTAAGGTAAATGTATCATTAGAATTACAATCTGACAAAAAAAATCCCTAAAAAAACACATTAAACTGTGTATAAAACAACATAATAAATTTATATATCTATATTGCATACATACCGGGAATCCCAAATCTCCTTTGTCTCCTTTTTCGCCTTTTATTCCTATTCTACCAGGTTCGCCTTTATAGCCTGGTAGTCCAGAATTTCCATCTTTTCCTGGAAGACCTCGTTTTCCCTTGGGAGTAAAGGACACTGTTATAATATTTAATTAACTAAAAATCTTTAAGTTCGATGGACGGGTTTTTGCCATCTGTATACAGATTTAGACTAACTTTATTAATGGATCAACTTCGAATAATAAGATATAAGAAAACTTAGCAACGTAATGAAGCCCAAAAATTATAAATAATGCAACATACAGGTACAATTGTTTCAGGCGATATGTTGGATCCATTCCTTCAGTTCAAGATAGACGGTCTAACCTGAAGTGATAAAAACGAAATGATCACGAATGAAGGAAGAGAGGGATATATATTCCCAAATCATGGACTTAGAGTTCACCTTCGAAAGTCAATCAGAAAGCAACAGCCCAGCCAATCTGAAACATAACTAACACACAAGATTGGGCTGCCACAAAACACAAGAGAAATCTTTGAACAGGACGAAGCAAGACAAAACAAGATTAAATAAATATCAATAAAAATCACAATAAGGCAAAGCAAGATTAAGATATTACCAAATAAACTTTTATAAGACAAAGTAATATTTAGAGAATACCAACAAAATTACAATAAGACAAGATTAAGATAATACCAACGAAACAACAATGAAACAAAACGACACATTAGAGCGCCGTCAGCTAAAAAATAGGCAAAAATGGAACAAATATATCAAAAAATGGTTAATGTTATAAGGCACCCAGCCAGACTGTGGAAGGATGAAGTGTGTGTGTGTGTGTGTGTGTGTGTAGGGGGGGGGGGGTGATTGAGGGTCTAGACAAGTGGTTAACCAAATTACAATAATTTTTCTAAATATGAACGGCTGAAAAATGTAAGATCACAGATCGATATGCATTTTTGTATAAGCCTTACGGAAGGAAAGGCGAGAAGGGTCGTTAAAATTAAAACAATGTTGAGCGATTGAAAATGTATTAAATTCCGGTTTTTGGACATAGTTTTCATATTTTTAATACAAAATTTTAGAACCATTTAGTTTGGTAAGATATACTATAAATGCCCCAATTATTGGGAAGTATGTTGCTTTATTTTAGTAATTTGTGCTTAATTACGTTGATTGAGTTTTTTCTTACCCTTTGCACAAAGTGTTTCTACTTATTAATATAAAACCATTGTTTAAGTGTAATTTAAATGCCAAGTATTTATGAAACTCAGGGCAACGAAAGGGCAAATCCTTCTATGTGCCAGTAACTGGTGAGTCCATTTTTCCAGTGAAAGTAACAACCTGTGAGTAACAGCATTGTAGATCAGTAAAAGGTTTTTTTTTATTTTGTTAAATGCATACATTAATCCTTGAAATTATTTAAGTGTGTCTAAATCAGTAAACATTTCAAATAGTATCCAATTTATGAAATTTCTATGGTGCAAATTATGCTGGGCTCACCAAATGCTTCTTCAAAACAATATGCTGATAATATTCTCGTCTAAATCATTAAAATATTTCTATACTCACTCTTATGGGACATTTCATATATCACGATTCTTACGAAATTAATAATTGATTTAATTATTTGTGATTTTGCAAGGCACTTACAAAAAAAGCCCCTGTTTATAGCAGAGTTTATTTAATTAATAATATAAACACCTTGATTTATTTTTCTATCTATCTATCTCTGGGTAACGCTGCTACAAAATGTTGCCAAACGTATTTCAATCACGGATAAACACTTCATGAACTCTGGAGCTTTACGAACGTAAGACATGAGATACTGAAAGTGAGTCCATGATGTGGGCAGCCCGTTACATACATAATGCAGAGACTATACTTCTTTCACAGCGAAAAACTGCGAGAAAACCATGGTGCTTTGCGTAACGTATGACATCAAATACCGAAAGTGAGATCATGATATTCTTTTATTTCTCATCATTTTACAAATGTTTATTTGAAATATACGACTCAATTCGGTGAACAAGCTCAACAAAAGTAGGAAATTTTCTTGCGTGTTTTTGTGTATTACTTATATGGCAGAATGCCCGCGGATCTCACTAGTTGGTACTATAACTATTCAAAATTAAAAAGATGACACATTAAAGTGTGAAAATTTGAAAATGCTGACGAGTGTACTTTTCACATCCAGTTATTTCATTCATTTTATGCACACATAAATGAACATATTACTCGTTGGCAAATGGCAATTGGAATTAAAAGATACTTTAAACTTTTTAAAGCGTATAAAACGTTATTTTTCATTTTTATTGCAAAACTCTTTTTGCATAGGTGCTTTTGTATATTTGCTACAACTTCACCATAAATAAATCTATTAATGATCTACATAGAGCAAAGGAACTATAAGCCGACAAACTTAAAAATTAGCACCTCACAATTGGCTAATTATTTCGAAACATTAAGTATTTACTTAAAAAATTATGTACATAAATGAAAATATAATATACAAAGAAAATAAATTTAAAAATGATCTAATTGGGAGATTTATGTCATCAATATACATTTCAAAACCTGAAGATGCTTTGAACAATTTTACAAAATATTTGTTCTCCCCATTTTTTGCTTATAAGTGAGTGCGTTAATTAAAGGACACTTAAAACTGAGCGTGATTGAAATGCAGCGCTAGAATGACTTAACGCATCACCAAGAAATTTTATGCTTTGACATAGCGTGTAAATAAAAGCTAGAACTATGTGGAATTTTTAAAATTATCGCGATGAGATTAAAAATGTTCTGATATGTTTATGATATGGTTTTCAATGAATTCAAAAATGTAACTATTTTGACCAGTTCGAAAAAGTTACATAAAAATAAAATTACCAAGACTCATCATGCTCAAGAAAGATATTTTTATTAATTTAAGGAAAAAAATAGATTAGTTTAAGGAAAGATAATAAATAGCGTTTATTTTAAAAATGGCGCATGCAAATAAGTTTAGGATCGAAAAGTTTTGTTCTTTTCGAAGAGAAATATCTGAATTCTGTAATTAAAATGCGCTGTGAAAATCATGTAGTTAGTCTAAATACAAAACAGTCAATAGTATTAAAACATAATGCCAAAAACTCGTTAAGCATTGCTTTTTAACAGAAAATCGTTCTAAAACTGTGCATCTTCCGTATTAGTGTTTTATATAACTTTAAATATAAAAGTTGATTTAGTAAATATAGAGACTTTTATTTTAGGAAAAATCAAGTATTACTTTTTGAGAAGTTAAAATATGTATTAATTCTTTTAAAAGGGTGCTAATAATTATCTTTGCAAGCACCAAATACTTAGTTGAAAACCACATAAAGATCATTTCAGAGCCATCCTAATTTAATCATAATGAATGAAGATTGTTACATTAAACATATCCGTTAGTACATAACTACAAGGAACCAAAGGTCACGTGGAACAAGCTTGGAGATGTTCCAACACCAATCGCACAGTAAAGCTTATTTACTTATATGATTAACAAAATGAAACGGGAACATGTCCTCAGGAAATCAATCTCTGATGCTGGCTTACTTTTTTTGCACTTTGTAATGGGTCTTTTATACGATGAATGCATTAAAATCTCACAATAGATAATTAATTCATGACTTAATTACGTTAAATGATTAATTATTCCACATTCAATACAGTCATACAGTATATGAACTGTAGAAAGTTTAATTCGAAAACAGAGCCAGCGACATACATAACGTATCCGCAGATGTTTTCCTTGTACATCTTTATGAAATGCAGCATTTATGTATGCTGTGTATACTAGATATTCATCACGTCGCGACCAATGGCATGTTTGATGAAGAAATTATTTGGATAGGATCTATTCAAGCACTAGTTCGGTTTTGAATAAATTACAGTTTATTTAATCATTGCAGTTCTCTTTGAAACATATTTCTGCCTTTATCTAGTGTGATTCTTTAGTAAATTATTATAATGAAAATTCATAAAGGAGTTTTAAATGTCTGTCTTGTATGACTCAGATGACCATGATGGCGTACTTATTAACACACGGTGATCAAAACTTGTTTGTCACTAACTGGTGACCGGTTGATGGGATGAGCTCGGATGAGCTTCGCTCACAAATATTCAAATTAATTTTATATATCAAAACTATCGTTTTATTGAAAAACATTATTTTCTCTATTTCTTATGAGAGAGTGCCAAAAGACAGTTGAATGAAATATACAAATTACATTTTATCATGGCTCAATATCTTTCTTCTCTTCAATTAAAGTTTATATGTCTCATCCGCATTACAATAATAATTTTGTTAGCAGCATAATATACTGAAAAGAGAGGGTACTATAGTGAACGCCCATAAAATTGCGTAAAATGCCCTGAGCTGATTATATATTTTGCTCGACGCTATAATGCTCGCCTACAATGCTTTGGTAGTGGTATCAAACCTCGTCACTACGTTAAAACCTCGTCACCTCGTCGCTGACTTTAAGAATAATCAGTAAATTGTGTTTTGACTAATTATGAGTTGCATGTTATTAATAAGAAAGAAAGAAATTTTCATTCTTAATTGCATGTGATGGTTTACAGGAAAATGGTACATTTGTCGGTAATTTCACTTTTGGTTAACGTGGCATATGCTATTATACCGATAATTATAATATCCTTTTTAGTTTTCAATGGATCTAAGTCGGGAAACGTGTTTTGATGCTCTATGAAAATTTAATGTTTTTTATTGAACGGGGTTGGGTTAAAATCGGTTTTCTTGTAAATGAAAAACCATGGTTTAAATAAAAGAAAAATAATGGTAACCAAGGTTTAAATCAATGAGATTTAAAGCGTTTTATCAGTTTTAATGGATTAATAATACAACATTTGTAAGATAAGTCATAATTATCATAAAGACATTTTGTTTTGTTGTTTAGAACCAGCCTGAGAGTTGTACTCAACAAAGCTGCTTAAACTTCATTTTAAAATTTCCGACAACTCGATACTTTTCATGTAAACCATATATAGGAAACAACAGAAAAAAATGTAACATATACAGAAAACAAAAATATATAAATACTTACATAAGATGCTGAATACAGGTTAGATGATTAATTTGAGTTAGTATATAAAAATCCTTCGTCATTCTAGCTGGAAAGGCAACTAAAGGACTTTTAGTTAAAGAAAAATATTAGTAAGTTATAACAATCAAGGATTATAAAAGTTTTCTTTGAAGGCATTCCAATTGCTGGTGGTGGGAGATTGATACCTAATCATATGATGTTTTATACATTTATGGATGTTGCAGTATTAATTACAAAAAAATTGAACAAAGGATTGTGTATGATACACATGCTGGTCATGCACACATACATTACTTTTAATTTCAAATCTTATTAATTAACTATTATATTGTGCTTGGTGCTTAAAAAGATATTTAAATTTACTCATAAAGTTAGTTAAATGTAGAGATAAATTAAGTACACGCTATTGATTACTTTCAAATTAAATTTATTATCTCTAATTCCTGTCTTATGAATAAAACAAATAATTCAATTTGGAGTGTGCAATATTTACATAAAAAATACATAGTGATTATAAAGATATGAATTAAAAAATGGACCATGCTAAAATAAAAATAGTGAATACTACAAAAGTATTTATAATTTAATTATATTTAAACATATAGGATACTTATATATATATATATATATTCAGGATTAATAATATTGCTATGAATTACAAGTTCCTACTATATTTTATAGAATTTAATCAACAAATTAAATTAGAAGTATTTAAGATATCTTTGAACTCTCTGTTGGGTTGTTTTTTGCTATTTAATAATTTCAGGAATTTTGATTATTAATCTAAATGGGTTCAGGGGACTTATTTACATATTGTTTATTCCCTTCTCTAAACTTTAGTTACCTATGTTCTATTTATTTAGGTTTTTGATATTCTAGTCCAAATGCATTCTATTCCACAGCTTCTGTGTGCCAAATGACGAAGTATCCTTCTTTTTAGGTTTTAGCAATTTAAATTTATTTAAGTTGGCTAATTTGTGATTCCATGTATTTCCCTTTTTATTCCCCGTCATTTAATGCTAAATTTGTTATTTTCGATAAGGAATTCATTAATTTATCGTGATTTTCCATTTAAATTATATTTTCAGCTTTTTAAATTTTTCAGAATCGTCCACTTTTAAAATTTTGCTGAATATTATTATTCTAATTCGTTTCATTTCATTTCATTTCATTTTCGTCTGCTTTAAAATTGCTGTCCTCTTCTTTAAAAAATTGAGTTTTTGATTAGTTGACCGTAATATTAAAATCATCTGTAAATAATTATTTTATCGTTTATCGATAGTTTTATTTGCGATGTGTGGCAGTGGCACTATATAATTGCCGTTCGCGCGCTTTTCATTGATTAGCGCTGATCTTGTAGACTTATTAAGTTGTTTTTGCGCTTCGGCATGCGTTCTGTGGAACGTTATTATTCCGCGGCCATTTAACTTTGTTCGGTTTAATTTACGATGTATTTGTAAAGATTCTTATTTCTTGCTATAACCTAAATGCATACTTTAGCGCTGAATTAAAATTAATATTCGCGCTAATAATTCGGGCTAAATAAACGTTGTCTGATCTGTTATAAAATTGTAGCGTCTTCAATTCCTGCTGTGGAGACACTGAAATTTGTTTCGTCCTGTTGGCAGGGAGATGTTGTGTCTGCTTCATGCTTCGTTTGACTCTCCAGTCATCTAATTAGCAATCCACTATGTTTCGAGGTTTACGCGATGTCTGCGGAAAAGATTTATCCGACAAATTAAGTATTTGGTTATTTTTCCAAGCTGTGTAGTTCTTTTTCTGACGAATGGAATTCCCATTTTAACCCTAATTTTTATAGACGGACATATGCTTTGAATTCCATTTTGATGTCGGAAGTTCGCTGCTACTGTTTGGAAAAAGTATTTAATTTCGTCATTTCTGGATATCCTGCTGGTATGGAGATGCCCTTTGGGGACTGGACTTTATGGTGCGGTCGTTTTCCCCAATTTCTACTGGACAGAAACGTTTTCTCTGTGCCATGAATTGCATCTTCAAAATTTCTCTGGATCTGCAGCACGTCTGGTGATTCCTTTAGTGATTCTGTCTCTGTTATTAATCTGGGAGACTTCGGTGAAATAATTTTTAATTCTATTCCTCAATACTTATTATAATTTGGTGGGAATTTGACCCCTCGGCTTATAAATTTTAGGACTCTTGAATCTGGGTTATCTATAACTTGTAATTGGGTTATATTTAAATAATCATTGGGTTTTAACTTTTAGTTGGGATGTTAATTATGTTCTAAATTCCCTTTTGGCTAACTGATGTTCCTTTTATTCAAAATTTTTGTTTGGTAAATAATTCTAGAAATTTAACATAACTTGATTTAATTGTTATTGTTTGTTTTCTTTAATTTTTAATATTCTAACATTTCGTATTTCCACTATATATCTCGACCATTAATTAATTTATTTATGGTGTTTGTTTGATGAGGTGTTAAGAAGTTGTAAAATGTTTTAAAAGTTCTTTAAAATTGAAGCTAAATTTTAAATAAACTTAAATTTAAAAACTTCTGGACTTTTGAAAACTTAAATTTGTATCATTTACTTTTTTATTTTGTGTTTTATTTTTGGAAAGTTCCATTTAATGTTTTACAGATTATCATATTTTTATGCATTGAGGGTAACTGGAAAGTTGGCACTTTTTCAGGCACTTTTTAGAATGTTTCAGATCTTTTCAGATAGTTTTCAAATTTTCAAGAACTTTTCAGATTTTAGGTACTTAACAAGTTTCAGTAATTTTTGGAACATTATGTGGAATGTTCTTAGGAGAATTTAAGAAAACAGCAGCTCTTCTCTTTCCAACATCGCCACAGCGATTCTTGAAATGACACTAAAGGCTTATGTTTAAAACTGAACTAGAAAGTTGTAAATTGCATTTATCATTTTCAGTTTAAAATATCGTTTAGTTAAGTTTTGCAACGTTTTTATGTGGTTTTTGTATTTGCTGTAAACTACCTGTAGTCTCATTTGCAAACATTTTTCACTTCTTATTACATAACAGCACACCCAAATCAAGAAGTTTTGCAACGTTATTATGTGGTTTGTGTATTTGCTGTAAACTGCCCATAGTCTCATTTATGTAGAATCTCAAATTGATACCAAATTCGTATTCTATTACAAAGCAATCTATCGCGATTTTCAATTTCGCAGTTACAGGATAAGATCTCTAAAAAAAATTCAGTTATCTGAGACAGAAATATCCATGGAGATAAAAGGAATAAACATTTCATGTTGGGAAACCGCTAAAATCGTTTGAGAAAATAAATCAGATGGCGCTGGAGTAAGATAATTCCTACCGCATTTTACATATTTCTACGGCAAAAATCTCGTACTGAATTAAATAATATTTATTTAAACTGTTAATTTTACTCAAAAAATATCAGTGGAATGCAAATTAGATCTCAAACAAAATGGGATATTCCTGCGCATTAATTTTTATTTTATCTTTCGATATATTTTTATATCTATATATTCTGCATCCTGTTCTACAAATCTGAAAAATATTTATTACTTCTACTCATAATTAGGGAAATTTAATTTAAAAATTATCAAAAATATTTATATTAAACACTACGCCTTCCTGTTGTATCAAATGAAGACAGATGGAGAGTAACTAACCTAGATATAATCACCTAGATATAATTCTCAAAACATTGTTATTTTAAAGCTTTTCATCCTTTTTAAGCTTTTCAAGGCGTTTATCTCCGTTTTTATAACTCGTGGTTAATTATTAATAAGAAATGCAAAAGTATAACCGCCATAGAAATAGTATTATGCAAACGATAATCTTCCCAAAATGTTGTCTACACTCCACTTAGTGAAATTTAAATAAATGCATCTTAAAAGTTCCAAATTTAAGACGAAATAAATTGTCAAATTTTCTAACACCATTTATTTATCGTTTTTGAATACGCTTGTAGTAGTCACCGCAGTTCATAAATCCAGGAGTCATAACAAATTGAAGTGACTCACAGAAATCATTTAATAGGGTTTTTAAAACTGTTTTAGGCAGTTTGCCTCTGCATTATGGGCAGAGAAATGATTCTAGTTAAAAGTTATGTTAACCCTTAAAAATGATCAAAAAAACAAACAAAAAATCTGATGTGGGAAGCACATGGCTTTCCCTGCAGACTCAAATTTATACGTTCTTTATTCCTTTAATAATTCATTAGATTGAGTTTAATTGAACCAAATAACACTAAATTTGCATTTTTAATTCAATTTTTGTTTTTATTCGGTAATTGGACATTTTTCCAAAGGCGGCATACCAAAAATGCGAAAAATCTCAAATATCTCGAGAACGGTTAGTCCTAGAGTAAAGAGTTGTTCTTATTCGTTCTCTCATCAAAAATTGCGTATAAAACAAGCATTCAATTGATATATGTGAACATACGTAGCTTTTTTTTAGATTTTGGTGATTTTTGAGGGCCATTTCGTAAAAAAAGGCAGGTTGTTCTTTTCCGAATAATAAAAAAATCTAATCAGCACCAGAGTATCGTACAAGTAACTTATCTACCAAATTTTGTGAAATTTGGTCAATTAGCATTTTAGCTAGAGTAGATACATGACATTTTTACGTGCCATTTCGCAAGAAAAGGCGGGTTATGTTTTTACGAATCATACCAAAAACTAATCAGCGCCAGGGTCATACCCAAGTGACTTACCTACCAAATTTTATGAAATTCGGTCCATAAGTTTTTGAGTCAGAGTGGATACATACATTGCACAGACATACAGACACACACACAGACGTCACGCTAAAATTAGTTTTTTCGTATTCTAGAGGTCTCGAAACGTGTAGATCCGTCGAAAACTCGAGTTGTGATTTTCGTCATGATTCCAATACTTTCCCTATACATTACCATGTATTGCAGGGAAAGTAATAAAAAAACTGATAATTGTGAGTTGTTGATCTTTCAAATGGTCTCCTAACAAAAACTATGGAAAATTAACATGTTCTTTATTTTTTTTTAAATCAATTGCATTCGCTGTAAATCGTAATTATCTCATAGAATTCGGCATTATTGAGCAGTTCCTTAAACTCTAGTTATGCAACAAAGTTACTTGGATGCTTAAATGAAAACTGTAAATCGACGTAATAATTACGTAATAGCTCTACTGAAATATTTGCATAAAATAAATCTGAATAACTGGTAACAGGTTTAGTAAGTATTTGCAACCAAAATTGATTAATGAATGTCCCCTATTTCCCAATGGAAATTTTAATCAATGATAACTATAGCCTATTTGATCGTATAACAGCCAAATTTTTGTCAGTTTTACTAAATGCGATAAGGGAAATATTTTTGTAGTTTGACTTATTTTGATAGTGGGGCTGTATAAAAATATAATTTTCGTACTTTTTAAACACATTTTGCACATCATTTAAATTACTGTTTTATAGCTTCCTACTTTATTTAAAGTATTTTTGTAATTAGAAATATGTGTCTATAATGGTTAAGAAAAAAAGCCTCGCTGTTCACTTTTATTTAAACACCCTGTATTTCAAATTTCTATATATGAACCGTTTCACTCATTCAAATTTTAGTCATTCTTAAGTCGTTTAATATGCAAATGATAAATATTAAATTTGAATTACCTATTCTGATAATTTTATAGGTTTAGAAATATTGAAAGTATGTAACCATAAAGTTGGGTATTAAAGCTAAAAACATTTCCTACATCTAACTCCATTCACATGTTTTGTAAAAAAAAAAAAAATAAAAAAAAAAAACTATTTAATAGTTTCAGTTACAACAAAGACTATACTAATTAAATTATTTTAAAATAGACAATCATGTTCATGATAATTAATTTAACTAAAATTATTATATCATCAAAAACTTAATATTTAAGGCTTTACATATCAGATGTTAGTTGAAAAAAAATAAATTTGACTTCTTAATGGTACTCCTCAGTGAAATAATAATAATAAAATAAAAACAAGCGCGCAAAGCTAGCCGAACTTAATAAACCAAAACCAAAATAGGCCACGATGCAGAAAGATGCAGCTTGTGCGAGCATTCCACTCACATTAGAACACAAAATTGATTGTTTTGGACCGTACCCTTTTGCCTCTTCGTCCTCGTTCGCCTTTGTCACCTTTCTCTCCGTGCTCACCAGGGGGTCCGGGAATGCCAACGTCACCCTGGGTTAGTTAGTGTTAGTAAAATGTTAGTTACACACACACAAACACATGATTAAGCCAAAACAATATATGGTAAGACGTATCTACTTATGCTAATGCATCCCTACAGCAATTAGCGAAGTTTAAGACCTTATGAATGCAATTGTAAGGCTGCTTCTGTAGTACACACTGCATCGTGCAACGGAGTTACTCATACTCAGTGGTCAGAAGTAGCGCGCTACAAGTAGCGAAACTACAGTAGTCACTACTTTTTCTAGTAGTTTGTAGTGTAACGCGCTACTTTTAAAAATAAGTAGTGGAGCGAGTAGCGCGATACAATAAATCAATAGTTTGTATCGAGTTTGGACGCTACTTTAAACGTTACTTCGGTAAACAAAGAAGATGCCATTCTACATACAATGTGATCACCCTTTCTTCATTTGTATGAAATTTAGTGTTTTGTGCAACGATGTATGATGAATGGCTGCAGGGTTAGGAAGGCCATTGCCTCATGAAGTTGACTTTTTATATGGATATATTCAGATGTGTTATTTCCCAAAAGATCCTGCTTATCTGATTGCAATTTTGAGATGCAAATTCTACTAAAAATGAACAAACATGATTTTAAGTAAATCTTTTTTACTTTTATATTATTTTATACTTTTGATAAATAAAATGGACACATGTCAACTTTAATTAAACTTTAAAATCAAAGGCAACCAAAAATAGACTTTAAAGTCCTGTAGATTTTAAAGTAAAAGATTTTAAAATATCCTTTCCTCGACGTATACAAATTACACGACCAAAGTGCTTTCTGGCATCACAATGCCCTTCATCAATGACGAATTTATTAAAGGACTTTAAAATCTATTTTTGGTTGTCTTTAATTTTAAATTTTATACTTTTATTTTATTTTACTGTTTTCAGAAGTGGGTAAAAGCGTAAAGATTGGTTAGTTGATCAGTAAATTTGGGAATTAGTAAATTTTAATTATTCAGAATAAGAATGTTAAATTACTGCAGTATACCCATATCCTCAACTTTTTTGGTGAAAATTGAAGCTGTGGCAAAATTCGTCTTATAAAAGTAGTTATGTAGTGACTACATTTTAAAAGTAGTTTCTAGTCACTACTCTTTAAAAAAAGTAGTTGTAGTTAACTACATTTGTCATAATGTAGTTGGAGTTGTGGATCACTACAATAATAAAGTAGTTTTTTCAACTACTGCTCATACTTAAGGTTTTTCAGGGATCTTAAAAGTACCATAAACAGAGTGAATTCCTACGCTACACGTTTCATTTTGTACCTCTGCTCCTATACATCGATAATATCTAAAAAAATTATTGCTAATGAGTGAATATCGGTGGTATATATGAGAATTTTTTCGATATGGTAAATTTGATAGTAATATTTTTAAAAATTGTGTAATATTCACGAATTTATTGAAATTTTATTTTTATATAGGTTGCTCGCACGCGTGATAGCAACGAAACTATTACTTCCAGAAACAAAAATATTGCTAATTAGGATGCAAAAGTATCCATTCAAGACGTTATAATTTTAAAACTTTAATTATGCAAATGTTTTTATTTTAAGTTAAATTTTAAATTTAATTTTAAGCAATAGTATTGTTGCAAGCACGCTCGCAAACCACTTATATCAAAATAAAATTTTAATAAATTTGTGAACATTATACAATTTTTAAAAATATAAGATTCATCTTATTGAAAAAATGATCATATATACTATATGTATTCATCTATTAGCCGTAAAATTTTTAGGTATTATCAATGTATAGGAGAAGAGGTACAAAATAAAATGTAAAACATGGGAATTCACTCTGGGTACGGCACTGTTAAGACTCCTGAGACGCCTTAAATTATTAGAAAACACCGGTTAAGTTTTGAGACTCAGCCATTCATATGGTGTACATATATACTTATCTAGATAGACTAGGGATATGGAAGAAAAATATAAAGAAGTAAAGACCACCACTGTTTTAGCAAATGATGCAGGCATCAAGTGGGAAGTTATAGAATTTAAGAAAGAGCTAATATGGAAATTTGGGATGACAATTTAAGCAAGACTTCAACCAGATCGTTGGAAGGCATTTCCATCATCAAGAATTGAGATTTAATCCCAATATTTGTGTAATCCAATGGACCCTCCACTGATCAGCTACAGACAAAAAGCTGAGCATTCACTTAGCGACTAAAACATATTATTACCTGCGGACAATCAACAACACCAATGTGTGGAACATAGGAAAGACGTGGCTTGTTTAGCCAACCAAAACATTATAACCAACGGTGAAAAGACAAAGATGAGTTCTGTTGGCTGTGAAAACTTGAAATGTTCATTAATCAGATAGCAGAATGATTCCGAAATGCCAAGTAGCATGATGAAATTGTGTAATGATTGAGTTAAAAAATTACTTCTGGTAGATCATCCAAAGTCTTGTACTATAACTGGAATCAATAGCTACGCATTATGAAAAGCCAGCTGAAATTAATTAAGAAAACTTGAGGTCGTGTCGCTATGAATTTTCATAGGTCTTAACTATATACAGGCTGGCCCAACAGCGGCCCTCTTGACTCCCAGTTCAAAAAATGGCTGTACATGACGAAAAGAGGATTACTTTCTCGTCCTTTTCTCGGGATCTTAAATTAAATTAAAACATAAAACTAATAAATAAATTAAATAAAAACATAGGACTACTTTCTTGAATGATGGGTATAATTTTTTAAAAGCAGAAGCACCTATTTTACAGCTAAATTGCGTGTCAAATATCAGGCATGTCACATGCGCGCGCCTTTGAAATAACCCAGGCAGACGATAACGGACTGGACCGGTTGGAGTCAAAATGGCGGTTGCGTCAGCCTATATATTTAGGAACCTTAGTCTTAACTATGATTCATGTTGTATAACTGACTGCTCGATGTCTGCATTCCATTTTTAACATATGTCAATATACAGGCCTTAAATTTCGCCTATTGCTGTAGACATCAAACACGTATTCATTCCTCATTAAGGGGACGGTGGATGTTGAAATCTTTTTTATTTATTTATTGACTTAGAAACGTGAAAATTTGTATAAATATTCCTCTTAACATTACTATATACAATACCATTAATTTTGTTTTTTAATTTTGTTATAATTTTGTATTTTTTTTTTATTTATTTTTTTTAATGAAAATTTGCAAATGCTCCTTGCGTGCCATTTGTTCACATTTTTGATTAATTTTACATTACGATCATCACTCAAAAACACATTATGAATAAATTTGGGTATTCATTTTTAAATCCCTTAGAAAGTTGATTTTTAAAAAATATTTTTCTGCCTCAAAACTTAATTTTCATCATTTAATTAGGTTCTTATTCACTTTTAATTACCTTAATAAAGTCCAATTATAAAATGCATACCCAGTTTCATTAAAAGGTATGAGAGGTGTCTTTTTGCCAAATTTCATGCACCTCGGACAAAAATTAAGACGCATGGAGCAGTTTAAAAATGTTTTTTCTTTTTTCCCAATGGCCAGGCACTAGGCTTATGTCTTTTTGCTCTATGTACGGCCGAAATCGCGAACCATTTAGCCGTCCAGGGACGTTGCCCCAGGCGCAGCAGAGGGGGGGGTGGAACACACTGCGCCCACAACACACAACATCCATGTCTTACATGGGACTCGAACCCACAACGTGGCGGCCGATCAATCGCTGGAAACGCTCGCCTTGACCGTTCGGCCACCACGTCGACTCATTTTAAAAGTGTAAAACCTTTGAAAATTCCGTTTCGAGAAAAATGCATTCAACCTTTTGCTTACGGGTGGGACAGCGTCCATCCCAAATGAAGAACTTCCCCAAAAGACAGGTATTTGACATACCCTATCCCAAAAAGTTCGATCCCCCTTTGCAGGCATTGGCGTCCATGGAAATCGCTGACAGAAACATTGCACCTGCTGCAGCAGATCAGCGATTCCATGGACGCCAATGCCTGCAAAGGGGGATAGAACTGTTTGGGATAGGGTATGTCAAATAATTGTCTTTTGGGAAGGTCCTTCGTTTGGGATGGATGCTGTCCCACCCGTAAACAAATGTTAAATGTGTAAAATAATGTTATATATTAAAACTTTTTTTAGTCGATTTTTGCTCATTTCAACGTCCAGCCACCGTCCCCTTAATACAAATAAACACGCTATCATCATATCATTGGTATTAGTAAATGCCATAGACAAGGAATAAAAGAAGACAAGGAATAAAATGTTATAGAAGTTGTTTCTTTCATGTTATTGTACAGCACAGAAAAATAGAATTGCTTAACGCCTTTTAATTAATAAAGAATTGGAATTACTGGAAATGTGATATGTGAAATAATATAAATAATATAAAAATTTAACTATATATAATATACAGGCAATAAATACTTACCTCAATAAGTATAATACATTTTGTTTGAAGGATAAGAAAAGCTTGAGCAACGTATAAAAACACAAATAACACAATAAGGCAGCATAGAGTTGTTTCGAGAATAAAAGCTGAATTTCCTTCTACAGCCAAGATCGCCAACAAACCCGAAGTCCAAAAGAAGAATGGGCGCGAAAGAGAACCCCCTGCTTCTTCATTTCGCGCGCATTCTCTTTGGGTCTTCGAGTTTGCTGGTTCTCTTGCACTGACGAAGGGTATCCAGCGTATCCTCAAAACAGCCGTATGTTGCATTATTGCGCTATTTGTGCTTTTATGCGTTACTCAAGTTTTTCTAAATATTTATCTCATTGTCGCTTTTCATTTATGCCAATGAGCTTATATGAATTTAGGTTTAAGTACTAAATAAGTTTTTTTCCCCGACCCGAAACTGGAGCGAAGCAGGGTATATAGCTACTTGTTTAATAACTTGAGACTTTTATTTCATGAAGTAGGGAAAAAATTCAAAATATTGAATTCAAAATATTAAATAATATACAAGACAGAATAATAATTTATGCACCAGAGAAAGAGGAAATTCTGTTTGGCGCAGGCATTTTTTTTAACCTATTTATCTTCATAGACTTATCACTGTCTCACCTTTGACGTCGGATATCTTAGAAGATAGATCGTAATTTAAAATTCGGGCTTCGTCATGATCTAAAATATGATTAGTTCAAGCTGTGTACAAAATTTTATTCGAATAGATTGAGCTTTACATGTCAAAGAAACTTTATCACACAATCAGACTTGAGTCGGTATTAAGCAAACTAATACTTGGAACTAACTTCAACTAATAATTGCTTTAAGATTTTTGTACCAGTGTCACAGAGTCTAAATTCAGTCTCCGTATGATGCTTTTATACAGAATCATATCAAATTAGAATATTTATTCAGACTGGGCATGAATTCTCAGATCTTCGGCATTTTTCGTTCCTTAGGTTCATCTTTAAGACCGATACCATATACTTGTCATCCTGTCTGTTTCACATCAGCACATTCTTTAAAGCAGTTGTGGTATTCATATGATTTTGAAGCTATGTTATATTTCCATATTTTTGTTACCAACTTAAATGTTTTTGCAACGTTTCTATAACGTCGTTTTCATTACCAAACATTATTGTTACTAAAAGTACTTATTCGTATCCTGTTTGTGCACACACAACTCTATGGAGAAGCATTTAATAGAACGCAAAATATTGAAAATTTGAGAAAAAAAATATTTGTTATCCATCAGATTTTACCCATACAATACTTATCAGATACAGCAAAATTATAAATGCCATATTTCATTTTTATTTATTTCACTTAATAGTTACATTTTATATATCACGTAAAACATAGTCTCAAATAGTAGGCACAGAATCTTTGTTTTGCAATTGTTTAAGAATATTTCCGTCTGAAACGATTTTCTATGTTGGTGTAAACTTATTATAAGTTTGGAACGTATCTGAAGGATATATGTAGGTATGTTTATTGAAGGTTATCAGACAATTAATGAGTATAAATCTATATAAAATCTGTAAGTAGACCTAAGAATTCTATGGGAAATATTTTCCAGTTACTTTTAATTAATACTCCACTACATATGTTTGTCAAGAAAGTTGAAATCAAAGATAATGCTTTCTTATATACTTACTTTTCTACCAGGTGGTCCAGCAGGTCCTGGTGGACCTGGAGGTCCTGGAGGTCCTTCGATGAATCCTGTTGGGAAGGAATTGCCGTCTAAAGTGGTTGTAAGTCCACGATCACCTTTATCTCCTTTTTCTCCCTAATTTTGTTAAAAATATTAAGAAAATAAAAGTTATTTCAAAGAGACGAAATTGCTGTCGTCTAAGTGCATGCACGAGAGCAATTTCGCAATTCATGTCTAGTTGATTATGCGTAATCTATTGTTCCTATAAAATTGTATGGGAATTTAAAGAAAACTTAAATAAAATAAAGTAATAATAAAATAATAAAAAAATAATTAAAATAAAGACAACCAAATTTAGTAAATTAAAATGTCTTTTATAAAAAAAAAAATTATGAAATATATGTTTTTATTAAAGGCATTTCAATTTACCAAATTTGGTTGTTTTTATTTCATTTTAAAGTTATTGTTTCTAATTTAATTTAATTTAGGAAATAGTTTTAAATTTTTATGAAAATTAAAAAAAAATTATTTGAGAAGAAATAAAATCCCGAAAAGTATAAAAACGAAAAATAAATATGTATAACCGCAAGTTTACGGATCACTGGGTATAAGTCTAAATAATACAGGCTGCAATTAGAGATTTGTTATCTTAGGATGTTATCAAACAAATTAAAATTGCCTGAAATTTTAAATACAATAAAATACCGTTAATCCGGCATGACCGATAGTCCGATATGCCTCTCGAACGACATTCGGGTTCGTTCAGCTATATGCGAAATTGTTCGTGAGCTCTTATCATTATAAAAAATTCTGTTTATTGAATTTTACCTTATAATTTTTAAATTTGTCTACATGCTGTACAATATAATCCAGTCTGCGTAACATTTTTGTCAAATAAAGATAGTATGTATTTTATTGAAAATACTTTTACTTAAAATAATTTGATACCCTCTTTTAATTTGATAAGCAGGCAAATTCAGTTATCCGGCACCGTTAAAATCCCAAACGCGCCGGATTATAGAAGGCCTACTGTAAATACATCTAGTTTAATTTAGTTAGAAAATTATTTTGAAGTAATATGAAAATTTAAAAATAGTTGACAGAAAATAAAATCCCGAAACATATAAAAAGGGAAAATAATTTTACACATTTGCAAGTTTTTTCGAACACAAAGATAGTTTTTAAATAAATAAATCATCTGTTTGAAGAGTGTTATTCTAGAGTAATATCATACAAATTAAAAGAAATTAAAATTGCATGAAACTTTTATTAATTAAAACGAAATTAATGAATAATAATAAAAATAATAATAATAAATGACTTAAACAGTGTGAGTAAATTTCCCTATGTTTATCAGTTGTAAATTGGTTATTCGCCATTGTTTATGAAGCTAAGATTAATTAAAGGAATACGAATTTTCACCTTAAAAGTTCATAATAATTCTTGTATAACAATATGAAAATTAAGTTATAATATTACAATAAGTTAATAATTTTAAATGGTTTTGCGCTATTTAAAATTTAAAATTTTTCTTTAACTGCTATATGAGGTATATTAATTCCTTTAAAACCGGAATTTTCTTTCTCCCAGGCAAATATAATGTGATAAAGGATGCATAGACTTTAGCAAATAATATATCTCAATTTTAAGAGAATAAATATTTCGGAATATTTGCCAAATATATATATTTGAAAAAAAAAAGAAATTGAAACAAAAAGTTTTTAATTACAAAGCAAAGGGAATTGGGTAAATACGGAATATTATAAAATTTCAAAGCATGCCGTATATAATAAAGTTATTCTTTTATTTATTTCATAAGAACAATGTAATACATTCGAGAAAACATGTTTTTTTTAGTAGTTAGACACACAATTTAGTAAGTTAGTTGAGCTGTAAAATAAATATTAATAGTTAGATGAGCTGTAAAATAAATATTAATAGTTAGTAGAGCTGTTATGAAAGATAGACCTATGTCCTGAAAGATAAAGATAATTAATTTTGTTAGAAACTTAGTAAATCAGATGAAATTTTACTAATATAAAATGTCAATATAATGAGTATTTGATTGTCTGTTTTATGTTCTAATAAAGCTAAATCTAACGTCAGAATTGTTTGCACTGCAAATTTGCACAAGAAATACATGGTGCCCGGTAAAGTGGCCAAATAAGTATTGAACGATGATTGCTAAAGCTATGGAAGTAAAATATCGTAAGAACTATGGACGTAAGACCAGGGTTTTCTAATAGGAGGGAAAGCAGTAATATTTAAAATGTCACAAGAGTTGCAGCTTAAGTTTACTCATTACGTGATGAATTACAGGTAGTTCAAGCGCGAGATTAGTATGATATATTTTGTTTTATTTTTAAAAAATTAGCAAGTTTATGAACTTAAGTATTCTAGAGTTGTTTAATGATGGTGATTTTTGAACAGAATAGATGAAATAATACATATATAAAACGTATTTATGTGCCGCCAGACAAGTTTATAGATTAACTTAAATCTAAAATTGCATTAGATATATTATATAAGTTTAATTAATATACCACCAAACAAGTTAGTAAAATAATTTGATATTTTTATGTAAAGTAAAAGGAGTATCCAGATGAAATCGGGGCGTTAACTAAAAGTGCTACCTAGCTTTAAGCAGGTAGCGAGTAACTTGTAACGTTTTCAAACCCTGTAAACGAAACAAATGCGTCTGAAAAAATCGAGTAAACTTATTTTACTGGAGTTTTATTTTACAAAATGTTATTCATGCCAAACCATTTCGGTTACATCGGATTGAAGTCACTGCCAAATTTTTTTATCAGTACTGATAACTTGGTGACTTTTTATTGTTTCATAGTTGTTATATTTAGATTGATTTGCATTATGGTTGGTTTGTTGGAAATTTCAAAGCTTACTTAAATGTATATTTAAGTAAAAAAAAATTTGTAAAATAAAGAATTTTTTAAATTTGATACAGTAGAAAGTTATGTGTTTTCATTTCACATGTCCGAAATTTGATTAAAATCTTTGTCATTTTTCCAAATAAATCAGTGAAACTAAATTATAGTTTGATTCAGTTTACAGAAACAAACACGGTACTACACGAATATGACAATATAAGCATTATCGCTAGCGTTTACAGAGAGGCTCGCATTCCATAAAACTAGCATAACGATTGGCTTGCTTTATTCTTTTGATTCACAATGTTCACTAGCGTGTCCTTCCTTATTGGTCCAAACTTCTGTGTTGGTGTAACACGTAACAGATTTGTTATAGAAAAATATTTTCACGGGCGGCACTTTCATTACCATTTTATCATTTTCATTTTAGCGACCAAACTTTTGTAAATTGATTTACAAACGGGATTGCGCTGTTTTATATTTTCCAGTGCAGATAATTTTGTATAGCAACAATAGGGAACATTAAATAATTTTTTTAAATGAATAAAAATATTTTAATAAAATTGTTTGAAGTTTCTTCAAATTCAGGATACTACTAGAATTTGTATATGTTCAACCATGAATAAAGGAAGGCATATTTTCCAGTGCTATATGCACGGAAAACACCTAAAATTCATATCAAAGTCTCAATTTTTGTGCAATTTCATAAAATTTCATCTGATTTCAAAGACAAGTAGATCTTAGAAAATGAGAATTTAGTAGCCAGTCAAGACACCGAGTTTGAAGTTAGTAGCCACAGATGGCAGTAGAAACACATCTAGAAAGTGATCTGAAACAGAAACAATGTTCTCACTGATTCTCCTTTTGGTCCAGGTAGTCCAAGATGTCCTGATGTACCTGGTTTACCTGGCATACCAGGTAAACCAGGCGCTCCCATGAAGCCTCGATCACCTTTACCTCCGATGTCTCCCTGTAACAGCATGCGTGAAAGTGAAATAAAATGGAAGGAATACGCGTGCCTATGATTCTATAAAATAGTATTCATCACCTCAGAATAAATAATTATGCATTCAAAATCTTACCTTATTTTTATTTTTAAGAAAATTAATACAAAAATATCATGTCGCGGAACCCTAGTATTCCACGGAAAAACTCTTTGAAAGAAAAAGCTGATTTTAACAATGCGACTGAATAAAATTGACTTTACTTTAAGCAAAGTACAAAATGTTCACCTTCAGCAACGATGCAGATGTTTCTAATATTTCTCTACGTTTACACTGTTACATGCAGATTATTATTAACGATTTTAAAAGACACAATTTTATTAGCGTCCTTTTACAACTCCCGCGGTGAGATGAATAATACGTTGTACTAATTATGACACAATTTTGTAATTGACGCTTCTCTCTATCTCTAACAGAAAGCGAGATAGCACCTTAAAAGAGGTTCTTCTCCCCCTTCCCCCCAAAGATGTCACATAGTACCATAGAGTTTTTTTATACACCTACATAATATATACAATACTTTCAGTTCTTGAGTTATTGACATGCTCCATGACTTTCCTTCACACACTATATAATACTGAAGAAAATATGTATACTATATACACTATACAAGTTTATGTATTGTCTTCATACACTACACAGATATATGCATATCCTTTATTCACTGCACAGATATGAGTGACCTTTATAGACTATATAAATTTAGTTTTTGTATCATGGAGAAATGTATTTATTTCAGCATGTCGCAAAAGAGTTTATACGCACATATACATAAATACGAAATAAAGTTTCTAAATTAGTTATCCATAAGAATATTCAATTTATCGGACAAAGAAC
Organism: Amaurobius ferox; assembly: GCA_951213105.1. NCBI lineage: Eukaryota > Metazoa > Arthropoda > Arachnida > Araneae > Amaurobiidae > Amaurobius > Amaurobius ferox. The sequence goes on along the minus strand of OX578138.1, from coordinate 9,793,516 downwards.
TTTACCTTTGGTCCAGGTAGCCCATCTTTTCCCATTGGACCCTGCAAAGAGAATTTACAACAATTATTACAATTGTCATTATTATTACTATTTAATGACAAGCATGGGAGTATCACTATTTAGCACCTTTGAAAGGACTTTTAACTGTTGAAAAAACTTAAAAGCAACCAGTGAATTATAGAATTTTTAATACAGACACTTCCATGCTTCTCAACTTCGCGATGTATAGCAGAGCGTATATATACTTGTACTATTGCGTAGTGTTTTCACACCCTGAAAAAAAAATGTTACTGCGTATAAGGTAGAAGGACAAAACATTTCCCAATTTCCCAATATGGCCCACTGCCGTATTTTCGGCTAGTTTACATGGAATCCACCAGACTGCACGATAAACTATATACCTACCTGATGATTGAGAATGGGCTTTGGAAGATCAGTTGAATTCGAGTTACCTAGATGACGCCATTAGCCCTATGTAACTCGTAGTTTCCCAACATGGCCCCTTGTCGTATTTTTGGCTACTTTCCACGAGGTCCACCAGATTACATCATGAACTAGACCTTGACGATTGAAAATGAGTGTTTGAAAAACAGTCGGATTCCAGTTACATAGGACATAGGTAACGCCATTAGCAATTGTAGTGAGGTTTTCATAGGAAAGAAGTCTTATATTTTTAATTTAAGTAATATTTTGTATCGTTACCGTCTGTTAATATTTAATCTGATGTTAAACATGATATTGTAGCTCTGTAACCTATGTTAAGATTACCATCAGTGTTTGTATCACATCTGATTATCTTAGCAGTCTGTTTAGGTAAAAACGAAGTTAGAAATGCGCAATATGGCCAGGTTTCTATTCCATTAACTTCTAAAAGGTGCCACATAACGGCGAAAACCTAAGGAGAATTTTTTACCCCAGACGAGACATGTCATATTATTAATGTGTTTGAATTATTAAAACTTTGATGGTTCATGTTACATGCATGTGTTTTAATCTTTCAGGTTTGCAGACCTTTTTGAATTAAAAATATTTCAGGAATTTACTTTCCTTTTAATCTGTTTTTTTTTACCAATGCGTGCCTTTGTTAGAGTAATAAAGATTTTTTGTAGCCTTTTGTTACTTCCAGGAGATTTTTGGCAATTTTTTTTATAATTTATAAAGTAGGCCATATTGAGAGCAAGCATTTTGTGTTCCCAATAGGGTCCACATCTCACTTTTCACAGTTTAGCTTATTGCATACTTTAAGTGAAAATCACAAAATCAGGTAGGTTTTCATATTTGCCTACTTAGCCCCTATAACGAACTTATTGGATGTTTCTTAAAATATTTTATAGTTGGTAAAAAAATGGCACACCTAAATCTTAGGAGTCCCCGCTATAGCCCCTCCTCCCCTAACTTACTATATATTGTTCGACGCACAATATTTGCAATACTCGTATTTTCATGCTGAACAATATGCAGCGGAATATAAACAAGAAAGATCAATCATACATAAAGCATTGATTATGAAACACTTTCCAACTGAATCGCAATTATATTTAAACATCTTTAAAATGTGATACATTTAGTGGTGATATTTTTTTAATGATCACGGAACTACAATAATTTATTTTACTTGAAAACGTAAAACTTCATCGAAAAAAAAAACTTTATTCAAATGACGTCATCGAAATATAAATCGTCTGGCTCTCTATGTAAAAGCAGTGAATATTTTATTCATACACTTTTATACCAGACTCCAGAGTTGATTATTTTTTTCATTCATAATTATTTAACAATTATTATACAACTCATCTCACAATCACTTGTTTACATTCTGCATTCATTAAAATTAGGCTTCATTATAGAAATAATCAAAGTTTGAGGATCATTTAAACTAAAAAATATTGTAATTGCGTTGGCGCAGAATATATATGCACAGAAAATACGCAAAAATAAAGCGGTTTTAGGACGGTTGCAACACTAAACATAAATTTAAAAGAACTTTAAGAATCACGATTTTTAGACTAAGAAAAAAAGATGGATGCCATATTTTAGTTTGAAGTGGGTCACGTGATCTCTTCATATAATAGGGATGTAATTATTATTTTAATTTTTATTTGAAAAGCTACCGAACATATTTCGCTGAAATTTTTTTTTATATATTTTATGGGATAATTTGAATATTTTCTAAAATTTTCGAAGCAATTTGTGAATTTCAACTTCGCTTAAAAATGTTTGAAAAATTAGGTCCCATGAGGTTCAATGTATTTCACTTTTTCAACCCGGGTTCAATCCAAAACTAATTGAGTGATATTATCCATTTATATTCCCATAGGTCCCACAGACCGTTTCAACAACATACTGAAATTTCATTTTAATAAAGTCATTTTTACGGCAGTTATCGTGCGAACTGACGAACAGACAGACAAAATGAACAAAGTCATAAAAACTTTTCAACTATGTTGGAATGTGTTAATAAAACGAAAGCTGCACAGCTGTTTTGCAGCCCGAGTTTGTTGCTGCATGTTGTTGAAAAAAATGGCGCATACTACGTCCCACCATTTTACATTGTTCGATTCTTTTCTAAATCTTAACCGTTTTTTTTTTATTTTGCATATTTGATGTTTTTGTTTTGCAAACAGTGAACGTGTTCGTTACTGAACGTGGTCAAACAAATTTTCGCATTTTTTTTCGTATTTTATTATACAGTCCATAAGTTCGTGGTTTAATTTACAGAGGACGTTTCTGAATTCTTACATTCCTTTTCTCTATCTGCTAGGTTTTTTCTTTTCATTTCTTCTACTTTTCGTTTCACTGCGATTTCCTTCCTGGTTAACATGATGCAACTCTTTATTGGTACATTAAAGTCCAAGGTGATGTGATTGCTCGCTTTTTTTTCTCCTGAGAAATGAGGCTGCATTTTGCACTCAACGTCGGTTAATATTTTTAATCATCTGTTTATGCTGTGTTTAAGCATTTTAAATTGAATTATTTACACCAGTGGTTCTCACGCAGTGGTTCACGTACCGTTGGGGGTACGCGGATAATTTGTAGTATTAGACGAATACAACTTCTAAAAACTGCAACTCACCGATATTTCATGCGACAGAAATTCAATGGATGATTCTAAAAAACCAGCTCTTTAGTCAACTTCTGTATCAAACAATAGAAATATTTTAAATGCAATTTAGAAAGATAAAGTACTTTAATATAATTTTGTCCGGCGCACATATGTGAAGTAGGATTTTCTTGAATTATATATTTGAAAAACACATATAGAAGAAAACTCGACTGAAGACAAATTAACGTAAAAAATTAAGTAAAACAGAACCAGACCATATACGAGTATAAAGAAATAAATTTCTATCAAACAAACTCAAATATCACATTAAATCATTTTGTTAATCAATATTGTTTGTTTGTATTTTGTTAATAGCATTTACTAATATTGTTTGTTAGTATTTTAGTTAATCGCATTTGTTAATATTTATTATTTTATTCAATTTTTTTTTATCATAAACGGAATAAAAATACGTAACAATAACTTAATTAAATTTATAGTCTTTCCTATCTGTATGCAAGACATATTTTTATTGGTAGTGCTGAAATTTTTGGAATTTTGGTTTAACTGGTATGTATATTTAAAAAATGTTGAGTACCCCAAACCTGAAACTGTTTTATAGATATTTAATAATTACTTAAATAGAAAAAATAAATAAAATACTTACTACAGGACCTGCTGGACCAGACGATCCAACTTCCCCAGGAGGTCCCTAAAACAAAAATAAATACAATTCATATAATTCTAGTTGTTGGAACTAGTGTATTTGAAGATTAAAAAAATAATTCATTTCACTTACAGGTTCTCCAGGTAATCCAACTCTTCCATCGAATCCAGGTAGACCGGTGGGTCCAGGAGGTCCGGGTGGACCGGGCGGTCCAGGAACACCAGGTTCGCCCTGTGGCAAAAATACATTTAGATGTTGTTTGCAATATTTAACGTAAACGACTTTGAAAATAAATCAGTTGGAGGTTTAAATAATAAGTTAAATTGGGTAAACTACAATTCAAACTACAAAACCAAACAACTCTATTCGTATTTAATAGCAATAACTATCAAAATAACTGGTATATAGTAATAGCAATAACTACTCTCTCTCTCTCAAAATATTAAATGTTTATAATTAATGAAAGAAAGGATACAATCTGCTATTACATGAATAAACTTATAAATTAAAATTTATGGTTTTCAAATAATAAGTTTAATAAATTTTTATTGCTATCTTTTTGTAGAGCATGTGCATATGAATTACAAAGCAATAAATTCAAATATTAGAATTTTACAGATTTGTAGGTTTAATGTATTCATGAACTTAAATAAATAACTTTTTTAATGCATAGAGAAACTAACATCGGGAAATTTAAATATTTTAAATTTCTAATGTAAACGAAACCAGTTTAAATATTAAATATTTTAAATTCTTAATGAGAGCAAAACCATGTGATTTTTTAATTCCTTGCATTTTTATTCTTCGTTTTAATTTCTTGCATATTTTGTGATAAACGTTTAAAATATAATTACACTCTAAGACAAAAAAAAATCGACGCACCAAGAAAGAATTATCCAAATGAGACAAAATTTGGTACGTGTATGTGGATGTACAGAAAAAAAAAATGATTAGAATTTCAGAACAATGGGATGATTTATTGCACTGAAAGATCTACACAAAGTGAGCACGTCAATATGGGGTTGGTCCACCTCTGGCCTTGATACAAGCTGTTACCTGACGTGGAATTGTTGCATAAAGTTGCAGGATGGTGTTCTGAGGGATGTCGTTCCAAATGGCCTCCAATTGACGAGCTAATTCGTCTACATTCTGGGATGTTCGCAGGCGACGCCCCATCTAGCCCAAATGTGCTCAATAGGCGAGAGATCTGGGGATCTGGCTGGCCAAGAAAGTGTGATATCACTGAAGACAATTCCTTCCCAATCCGAACAATTCCATGTTGATCGGCCCTGCCACCACTGCAATCGCTGTTGACGGTGCATACTGGTCAGTGGTATGCGGCGTAATGGACGCCGGAGATAGATTTCGCTCCCGTAGTCTTCTGTTAATGGTCCGGGTGATCACTTCCGTGTTTGTCTCATGTTGGATGGTTGATAACTACGAATCTCGTCCTATCACAGCTGCTCTGACAACCGCTCTATCTTACCGTTTTGTCGTCGCTCTAGGCCGTCCGCTGCTCGCTGAAATCTGCCATTCCGGACCCATTCCTGCCAACATCGTCTAATTGCTGCAGCGCTCCTACCTAAATTCCGAGCGATTCTCGGTGTGCCCATCCCGCCTCTTGCAGTTCGACCGCACGCCCTCTTTCAAACTCCTTCATATGCTCGTAGTGGCCGCAAATTCGCCGGCGAGGAATTGTTACAACCAAGGTACGTAAACGCAATCGAAATCCACTGGACGTTTTGTTCCTGAAAGTGAGGTTCGCTCCTTATATACACCACCATGGTGCTCAGTTTCGACTATTCATTCATTGGCTGCGAATTTTTGATCCTTTGCATATTCGGTCGACAGGTGTTTGCATGTACAGTTTCATTACTATCGGATTATTTTGGGGGTGTGTCGATTTTTTTTGTCTTAAGAGTGTATTTAAATTTAAGGGGGAAAAAAGGATATTTAAATTTAAGGGGGAAAAAATCTTGAATTTTACTCAAAATTCGTACTCAAAAGTTTAATATTTTTATTGATGATTTCAATGATTTTTATTCTAATATACTGATACATTTTGCAGTATTACTCTAACTGTCAGACAATTCATACTATATTGTAATTAGCTGATGTCTGTAACGAGCTTTATTACATACTTTACCTTAAACGTTTCGGATGAGTAGCTAGTTAAATTGTACCATTACATATACTAGGTGCAATTTAGAATCACCCAAAAAAATGCTGCGTTGATGGTGAGAGAGGCATAAGGGTTATGCTGTAGGTACACTAAAAATAATTTGTTCTTTTGAATGAAAGTGCAATAGCAGCTACTTGCAAAATTAGGTTAAAAACGCTCTCGGCTGATGTTTTACAGTATCTTCAAGATTTTTGGAAGTAATTGCGGATTATAAACTGAAACGTAAAAGTTAAAATCATCGGAGTTTCTAGTTGATAGTGCCTATTTCGAAATGACTCTATGGAAATTTTGAATCGTATAGCAAATTAAAAATTTCTAATACATTAGATAGGTTGATTTTATGTTTGACGAGACGTATTTTCTAAGCAGCCGATAGGTATCCCTGTAACTAATTTCTTTGTTGTACAACGTAACGCTTCGATTTTACGCTACAGCTGACATAGACGAACAAATTGACAGACATATAGATATTTTATTTTATTATTATAGATTATTCATTTTATTTTTTAGAATTGTAGAACATCTATTACTTTGGAATTAAAAAAACAAAGGCATTTACGTGTTTTTTTTTTGTTTTGCCTATTAATTTACAATTCTTATGTAATTTCCTGAGGGGAATCAGCAATTTGTCATGAACATCTATTTTTCTATCTTGAATTACTGCCGATACATTTTTTAAACTTTTAAATCCACCATCAGAGGCGCTGCAACCAATTTTATTCGAAAGAGCAGATACAATTCAATGCAATCAGATTTTGTGCTATTTTGTACAAAACTTCTATTTGGCCTAGTCCTCATTACAGTCACTCAAATACTTTCGTTCAATAATGAGTGACTGTGGTCTTTACATCGCACTTTGTATACGGTGGTAAATCAAAAAAGGTAAAAAAGAAAAAACACAGTAATCAGAACCTATGAAATTAATCGATATCAAAAATAATATCTGAGATGAAAATAATTGACAATCAGACTACAAACGATCAGGGTTGGATTTTTCATTAGATCTGTCATCTGTAAGATCATTGGCTGTTGAAAGTCGGTTTCTAGGTAGCTTAAACGCTTCAGGTTAATTCTGATGGATTGTACCCCATGACGCTATAAATTATTTTAATTTCTCTTCGGGTTTGTTTTTTTCCACTTGTCCATTCAATATGCCAATTAAATGGAAATTAGCTGCTTTATTCTTCAAGAGTTGTTAACAATATGCGTCACAATGTCAAGGCCAAATAAATTGCTTTTTTTTTTCTCTGAGCAGCTAACCTTTTTAATGTTTGAGAGCTATTATTGCTTATTGAAAAAAGATTTATTATTTCGCTGTCATTATTTTTTTAATTTTCGTACAAACTCAGAGACAGGATTAGATAATTTTCATTTATATATAACCTTTGTGGGCATAGAATGAGTTAAGGTTGAGAAAATGTAATTGAGACGATGTAATGCAATATTTTGTAGTCTGCAGGCACACACACTTAAATGCAGGAGCGGATCAGACCTTACTATCTTAATTAGGCCGGCCTAGCGCACGATCTGGGCAGGGGTTTGTAGAAATTACAAAAGTTTGATACAATATTAGAGAAGAGATTTATTGTGAATTTCATATTTCAAAATTAATTGAAAAACATTTTTTTATTTTAATTATAAGTACAATGATATGGATTTTTGGTTCTAATTAGGGAAAACGTCTATTTGGCCTGGGCCTCATCTAATGGGTGTTTAGAACGTGTTATGCTAGGGCCTAAAATAAAAAAAACCTTTAGGCTTGTAACAAATCCTTTAAGCTTGGATGGGCTGGAATTGGATAAAACACAAAATTTTGGCGTGAAAACAAAAAGTGTGTTGGCAATAAGCATTATGAATTAGATGTCTACTTAAGACATCTAATTCATAATGCTTATTGCCAACACACCTTTTGTTTTCATCTATCCACGTTGTAACGAAGAATAAATTATATGGTTTTCATTGTCATCGTCAATTTCTAATCAGATAAGTCCCTACCTGTAGTTAGGATAAACAAGTATAGTATCAATTTAAAAGGGTTTGGGCACCCATTCTGGAACCCTGAAATACCGAAAACCGGTATTCTGGTTAAATGGTATCTGTATTTAGTACAGGCATTGATACCGAAATACAGTAATTTTATATTTTTCAAATATCAAAATTGAAAATGTCATTATACATCGATACTGTTCTTGTTTTTCATTATTTTGAAAATTCGTATTAACAACGTATGTATTAATGCTATTTATGGTTGTTTTTAAAATCATCTTATGCAATGGACCTATGTTTTGAAATTATAATACGCTGCATAGTGATTTGCTTTTGCTGTTTTTCTCAGTAAGTTTTGACAGCAGAGACGAGTACAAACGTTATTATTATTATCCTATTACTTTACGATTTTTCATTCCATTGATTCTCTCTGTTCATGTATAATTGGGTGGATATAAGCCTTATATAAGCCTTTCCTTTAAGTTGCACTGTAGCCTTGCTGTTTCTCATTAAATTGCCGCTTACTTTTCCAGTAAAAATTGTGTTGATATTTGATGAATCAATGTCCATGCATTTTAATGAAATGCCAGTATTAATACCGATGTTTCCGAACTTAAAATGATTAATTTTGTGATACCACTTTTAAATTTTGCTAAGGTAATAAATGCTCTACACTAGCGGGGCCTTTTCAAAAATAGTAATTCAATTTTTCTAAAGTAAAAAATATGATTAATTTCTATATAGGTATGACAAATCCTACACATTTAATTACCCACTCCCGTGCTCTAAGCTCATGCGGCGAGTCCTGTAATCTGGGTCACGGAATTACCTACTCCTATTTTTTGTTTGAGTACGAGTCTCAATAGAGTACGGATAAACAACCCATTAGATAACAGAAAAGTAAAAAAAAACAATAGGAGAAAGGTAAAAGCTAATAAGATGTGCCGTACAGTTTCTAAACCCAATGAAGCAAAATGCTTAATTCCTGACTATTCTTTGACTGCACAAATATTGGCAGAGAATCCAATTGCAACTAATAGCTCCATTATGGAGGAGTTGCAGCTATATTTTATCAAATTTTCTGTGAAATGGTTCTTCCTTTAGCGATATTAAACTGTTATTGTTATTAATATACAGAAGTTATCACTTTTCCTGATCGCCCGTCGATGTAATTGGATTGATATATAAAATATATAATTAGACTGAAATATTTAACATTCTTCAGTGTGTAGTTAAATAAAAGCACAAAAATGAATATTTTCTGTAGATACTGGGTACTGGAATTTGAAAAAATAAAATGTATAATTACTTTCTCATATTATGCAATATAATATAAAGTATTGTTTTCAAAAAAATTTTCGGATGAGAAATTTTGATGCTAATATATGTTTTAAGATCTCCTGAACACGTTTTGACTATTTGTGGAGTGATGCCCGTCTGTCTGTCTATCTGATGGCTACGGTCGATTTCTTGTGTACACTATTGCAACCACAAATATTAATGGATTTTTATAAAACTTTCGGCTTTATTATCAAAAAATCTAGAATTAGATAGAATTTTATTAAATTTGAGTGGAAATTTGAAATTTTATATATTTTTAACATGGCAGAATAGGGCAAAGTTTGATATAATCATGCATAAAAGTGTTTATTTATTGTTCAATGATCGTAATAGTTTCAGTTATTGTTGTGAAAAATAGCCGCAATACAATTTTGTCCTTGTACGTAACGCTATTAGCCCTCCAGGAGGCAAGTTACTCTCCCGGGGGGTACGGAGTCAAGTATGGCATGAGTTGAAAGATTTTTTCAAACTCTCTAAAATGAAGGGTAACACACTGTAATTGTAATCATTTGGACATACGATACCTATTTTTCAAAATTGGTCTTGTAAAATTAAAAAAATGTATTCTGCTATGAGAAAGTCGAGTTGAGTCACACCCCAGTTAATTTTTATCTTGTCATTAACCTTGACATTGGCGTCCATGGACGCCAATGTCTGTAAAGGGGGGTTGAACTGTTTGGGATAGGGTATGTCAAATGCCTGTCTTTTTGAGAGGTCCCTCGTTTGGGATGGACGCTGTCTCACCCGTAAGCAAAAGGTTAAGTGACTCTGAACAAGTTTTATATTTTCATTCATTAGAAGGATAGCTGACATCTCACAAGTACTTAAAACTAACTGTTAAACCTTGTATTTGAATTATAAACACATTCTACCAGATGATAAGTTTAATAAGTTTTTTACTTCAGTAATAATTCTAAAATTTACTTCTTGACGTTTTCTATAGCCAATTAAATTTTTCTACAGTCTTGTATTAGTAACTCAAACATTTCATGTAATAAATGCAAAAACATGTATAAAAATTGAATATTCGCAAAACTCCTGAATTTCTTCTCTTGAGTTGTGAAAAAAACAACTTACTTTAAGCAGCAACAAGTCACCAGGAGCTAGAGTCATACCTAGACTTGCTAGACCCTAAAATAATAAGAAAAAGCCACACGTAATTGTTAGTGCAAGCAAATATTAGTGTTATGCTAAAATCAGTGATATTAGTAATCAAACAAGCAATATAAGTACATACTCTGAATGTGCAAGCATTGGTTAGTGAATTACAAGACATGTGCAGTTACTTTGTTTTTAGGAAAAAAACATGCAAAGTACGGCTGATTTGTTCCACCTCCTTTTTTAAATATGATTTTCATTTTCTTTGTTATGGTGCTACCAACGCGTTTTAATTCATTTAGATCATTTATTTAGATCATTTAGATACCATTAACATATCGTAATTGCGACGTTTCATGAACGTAGTGTGAACTTAAGTTTCATTGGTCTCAGTCCCATAATATTGGTGCCGTGACCATAATTTTAAACTAGATTATTTTTGTAATCGTGCAACACTTTTTTATAAGCATAAATAGGTGGTTTTGATAATATGAATTTTAAACCTTCGCAAAATATATAACAAGCTGGCGTATTTCGCAACTGAAAGTTTAAAGAATATGAATGAGGGTTGCAACTACAAACGGAAGATGAATTTTGAAATATAAAATGTATATTAAAAAGTACAAATATTCTAAACTATTTAAATACTGTTTAATAATAATAGAACTTTGAAAACTATAGGTTAATTAACCTTATTTTAATTTGCTATCTAGGGATTTAAAACTTTTTACATTAAAATGGTTCATTATATCAAATAACTTTTTAAGTTATAATATCGAGTGCATTATAGAAAAGTGAAATATTAAACATGTATGATTTTGTACAGACAAAGTCAATTATATGGAACTAAAACCGCATTCAACAAAGCAATTAATCTGCTAGATCATGGATACATTTGTAGATGATCCTGTTTAAACCAATTCTCTTACAAAATTATTTTCTATAAAAATATCCGAATTGATAATATACATCTTTACAAGTTATACATTTTCCAAATCTCTCTATATATATGGTTTAAAAGAAATGAAGATGAAATAGTGAACACGAAACATAAGATATTATACACAACCAGTTTTATTTCTACATAGACATTACAGAACTGTCAATGCACATATATAAAGCATGATCAAGATTTTTCCGTTTGAGGTTGCTGTAAAGCCACGTATAACGTAAAATGTGACGAAAGCGGGGCTATTTCAATGTGTAAATTATTCTATGAGGGTAACAGTCGAATTGTAGTGCAGTGCATTGTTTTCTGAACGCATAGTACATATATTGATGATGTCATTGTTATAGAGCGCGTCCAATAAAAGATCAACGTGCTGTTACATGGTTTCTGACTAAAGAAAAGAAACTTGCAGAAATGTGTCATAAAATGGTGGGGATTTATTTTGATGACTGCTTATCGAAGCCTTCCATTTATCAAATGTACATTGACTTAAACATGGGTTGCAAAAACACTGAAAAGACTGTTACAATCGGATGATGACGCAAAGCAGGCTGTATTAGATTTTTGTACGTAACAAACAGCATAAGCGCCTTCTTCGTTACTGGGAACACCTACAGAAATTATTTATAAATATATTTAAGGAATTGAACTTACCAACTCAGAATGCTAACATTTTGATCATGCTTTCTAGTTTATTTCTCGTATTGAAAATATAAAATGCAGAAAACGTCGCTAGAAATGCTGCTTTAAACATGAAAATGGCCCTGGTGCTTATTTCATTATTTTAATAGTGAACTTAACTTTGACATTCCTCTCTATGAAGTAATTAGTACTTTATAAATGCTCATGAGTAAACTGCTTATTAATGTGTATTTGGTTACAATTTTTGAGTAAACTATTTATTAATGTGTATGTTAACTGTTTATTAATGAGTAAACTGTTTATTTACGTGTATTTGGTTATAATATTCGAAATCGCTGTACTGCTTTAGTAAAAATTAACTCGCTTACTATGCAAGCATAAAACATTAGTTTGGTGTGGGGATGCATGAACAGTACACGCGTTTTACATTCTAAACGTAGATTAGTACCAATTGCACTCGTTATATCAGACGCATGCTCACGCAGAATAAGTGCTCAAATTCAGGAGAGTAATTGGTAAGTAAGTGCGTGAATCAATCAAATATGGGACCCGTAATAATTAGCTTTGCAAGTAACAATATATTTTTCAATAGCCTCCAATGATTAGGATAAAAAGTTAAGAGGTTTTCTTACACAGTTGCATCAAGTGAAGCAGATCTCAATGTTTTTTCGCTAATGATTTTTATATGTGTATGTTGAATATAATATATATATGTATTATATATATATATATACTACATATATAATCTACAGCTTTATATTATATATATGTATTATATTATATATATATATATATGTATTATATTATATATATATATATATATGTATTATATTATAAATATATATATATATATAAATAATCTTTTTTCGGTTCGTCTGTGTATCTGCTTCACTTGGCAACACATTTTGCACCTTATAGTGAACTTGGTGATAAATTTAGCGCAATATCATTAACTTGGCAACTTTTATAGAAAGCAGCGTCAAATTGATAAAAATTCAGTATCTTTGAAAATTAAGTTTGAAGTATTTAATATTTACTGTCGTTTTGTAGGCATTAATTCAATATTAATTTAATATTTCTGGTTCAAAATACCGTAAGATTATTTGAACCAGGAGATTACGTGAAATATTACTGTAAGATTCACTCTTTGTGGGACAAGTACATTTTGTAAGGAGTCTTGTGTGTCATAAATGAATTGCGTTTTCATAGGACGTAGTAGTAATTATATTTCTTTACGGAATTGTGTAATAAATCTGGAAATGCATGTGGTCCACATATGTCCTGAGAAATTACGTGTGCAAGAACTGCAGTCAAGCGGATGGAATGGGAATCTGTTACAACTCTGTGGACCTCGTCATATGACGGACTTAACGTAAAATAGATCAGAAATTTCTATCAAGCTCAAAAGGAGGAAAATAGTTTTGAAATTACTTTATTCTGCATCTATCATGAAATGTTTTAATCGTACATGAAGTTGTAACATTTTCAATAAGCGGCATTTTCTCGCAAATTTAAAATGTACTCTAGGATTTTTTTAATAAGAAAACAATCTGTTTCTGACGTGGACCCCAACATTCCTGAATGGGTAACACGAGAATTTTGGACCGGACGGATACTTGACCTTGGCTAGATACTTCTCATCGCATAGAGAATTCCATGCAACTTGTAGCTACTGTAAGTGAAATAATGTTATTCTAGCGATCCGTGGCTATCTTACGGAAATAAGGGTTAAATTGACCGGAATCTACAGCTTTGAATTTTTACAGATATCAGTTCCTCAAGTCCAGACGGATACTTGACCTTGGCTAGATACTCCTCATCGCATAGGGAATTCCATGCAACTTGTAGCTACTGTAAGTGAAATAATATTGTTTCAGCGATCCATGGCTATCTTACGGAAATAAGGGTTAAATTGACCGGAATCTACAGCTTTGAATTTTTACAGATATCAGTTCCTCAAGTCCAGACGGATACTTGACCTTGGCTAGATACTCCTCATCGCATAGGGAATTCCATGCAACTTGCAGCTACTGTAAGTGAAATAATGTTGTTCTAGCGATCCGTGGCTATCTTACGGAAATAAGGGTTAAATTGACCGGAATCTACAGCTTTGAATTTTGACAGATATCAATTCCTCAGGTCCAGATGGATACATAACTCTTGGCTGGATATTTTTTATTGCATAGGGGGTTTAATACAACTGGTGTGAGTAGATTTGGGTAGTTTAAATAATCAACGGTCCTCTTATGCAAACAATGGTTAAATTGACTTGGACCTACATCCAGTTCTATCTTCTCGTATATTGTACTCTAACTTCATAGCTGTTGATTCGTGAACATTGGGGTTTCCTGATACTTTATGGAAGCGTTGATTTCTTAGAAAATTTTCCCATTCTCTTTGATAAAAGTCATAATAAGTATTCATTTAAAAAAAAAACTTTTTTATACGTTTTAAATCGTAGTTTATTATAAATGTAAATATAAAGCAAAAACTCAAATAGTTAAAAAAAATCTAGTCCGAAGATGTATTTATAAATCAATCTCGGTGCTACACGCACTTACTTACTCGTCTACTTTATTATGATGTGAAAGTGAGGATGTGCAAAGGGTGTGACACCGTGCAATTACTCGACGCGTGCAACGTGATATGAAAAGGGAACCTGGTGCATTAAATTCAGGGGACAAACCTTCATAGGCATGACTTCTGCTAAACCAAGGGATCCACCCTGTAGATTAGCTACGGAACGCTTTATGCCCTAGAAAGGGGGTGTCTGGTAAAATATGCTTCAAAACAAGAAAATAATAAAATTCGAAATATAATTTTATGAGATATAACAGTCACAGCGATAGCCTGTAATCATGGAATTGTAGTTTCGATACAAACATGTATTACTGAACTGCTTCCGATCCTTATTTTCAGAGCTCAGCAGCAGAAAATAATCGTCTCCGCTTATCGTTGGTGTGAAGATCACAACATATTTTCAGGGAAATCACAGGGCTAGATTGCGTAATTTCGAATGGAGACATAATATAATAGTTTTTGTTTCAGGAGGGCACGATTCATGTAGACTTCCACCTCCACTGAGTTCCAATTTAGATTCGGTAGTATTTGGAAAAGGTAAAACTTCTACCATTGAGTGTCTGGGATCTTTGGAGCAACAGAAACTGAAATCTCTAACTTTATCTCTTCTCTTTCTCTTTCCTTAATAGTTGTTGTTGTTGAGACCCAGACCGTCCGACCTACCAGAAAGGTATAAGGTAACTGTGTGGATGGCCAGGAAGAACCACCCAATTTAGACCGAAACCCAGTAGGAGAGAACCGTACCTTCCTTTGTACCGTGGACTTACAGCTTATGTGTTAACAAACACATAAGACGGTAATATCTTTCCTTTTTACCATGGACTTTGGCCTTATGGGCTTGTTATACCCTAGTTACAGACAAGTGGGATTAGTAATATAAACAACTATGCATGCCTATTACTTTATCACTCTGGAATATAATTAAAAAGACCAGTAAACGTTTTATTCACCAGATTATTTTAATGATCCTAGGACGGTGTGACCACAAATTTGTCACAAAGATGTGAAAGATTTCTTGCTTGTTAAGTTATTGACTGCTGTTGAGCTCCAATAAGAGCGAAAACAGTTCAGGGATAGTGTGGAAATATAATTGTATGCAATGGAATACCAGAAATTGGGGGGGGGGTATTATACTATCCATGACATCTCATTGTACAACATTAGGATGATAGGTTTATTTTTAATTTGTTATAGGTTTTAAAATGAAGTTATAAAGAAAACATAAATTATAGTTCTTATGGGATTTTTGTAAATTTATGGTTTTATATTTATGGCGTCTATTACTATTATTGTAACACACATCATTGTTTATTGGATTAAAACTAATACATAGCTGAAATTCTCATGTTTATAATATATATTTGAATATTTCTTTATAAAATATTTTTAAAAGTTATTTTAACGTAATATACTACATTTTGTTTTCGATAAAAAATAATATTCAAGGTCCTATGATTTTCTGATAAACAAAATTATTTTGGTTTATGATGCATTTCACACGTTTTTAATGTAATTTGTGGACCGAAGAAGTTATTTCTGTTCAAACATATTGCATATTTTACTTCTGTTTTTCCTTCTTAATAAATAAAATAAGTTTCGAAAGAAAGTGGAAGATGAAAATTAGGTTCGTTAATTAGCTTTTGTTTAAAGAAATACATTATTACATTTAAATAAACGTATATGAAAACTTGAAGAATATTAATTAAAAATTTTACTATTTAATGGACAAAATACGTTAACTTATCGCTACAAGAATTATGTTTAATTGTTGTAAAAATATTGCTTTGTATTCGAAAATAAAACAATTTTTTTTATAAATTAATTAAATTGGTAATTAAAGGGATTTTAGCAACGTATTTTTTCATTGAAATAAGGACATAGCTAATTAAATATCTTTATAAACATATTTCAAGCACTATACAAATCTAATCTTACTTTTGTTGTTGTAAACAAGTCACCGCCACCTTCGCCCTGAAAAACAATTTATTACGTTAATAATGAAACTCAATATATACAAATAAAAATAATTATAATGTTTTTCCAGACGTTAAAAACAATTGTGATAACATAGTTATAAAATGCTTGTTTTTCTTTTTACAAAGTATGCCATTATTATAAATTCGTGCTTGTTTGTGTAATTGAAAGCTAAAATAGTACCTTCTTTCAACTCTTACAAAATAGATTAAATTTAAGTTTATTTGTAGCAGTTGAAATTTTCTGAAAATAAAATAAGTAAAATATAATGAATGGAATTTCTGTTTTGATCAAATTCTGAAAACGCAAACAAATATCCACTGAATGAAAGTAAAACATCTGATTCGAAAATGTAAAATCTGCTCCTTAAGAAATTCCCTCAGGATAGTATTGTTTGTAAGCAAGCGCATCGAAGTTCATAAAGGAAAAACAATAATTAAAATAAATCTTTTTGAGTCAAATTCTTATTAAATATCTTCTTTCCCAAATACAAATATTCTACTTATAGTCGATTTTGTGCAAATTACATCGCACCATAAATTCGCGCAAAATCATCGTAGATATATTATCGCAAAATTATCGTAGGTATAAATTCTTTCAAAAGTTGCTGTAATAAGAACTCTATAATATAAAAACATCGTAAATATAGCATGAACACAAATATAAACTGGTCAACCTGCTGCGTATTCTTACCACCTGGTTCTAGTAACGGAACAAGGACACTTGAATACCTGGCAAAAACATTTCCATCAACTGGTTTCAACACTCCCTCAATGTAAACAAGACATTTACGCTCTGCTGGATCAAAGATGAAACAAGAAAGATCAATCATGCTTAAAGCATTGATTATGAAACACTTTCCAACTTCAATGCAATTTTATTTAAACATGTCTAAAATGCAATACATTCCTCGGTAATATTTAAAAACTTATCACAATACTACATTAATTTATTATATTTGAAAACTTAAAACTTCATCGAAAAAAATTAACTTCATTCAAATGACGGCATTAAAATATAAATTGCCTGGTTTAAACATCTCTAAAACGTGATACATTCCTCGGTAATAATTTTAGAATTATCACAATACTACGATAATTTATTACATTTGAAAACTTCATCGAAAACAACTGAAATCCATTCAAATGACGTCATAAAAAAATAACACGCCTGGCTCTCTCTATAAAAGCAACATTTCATTCATAAATAATTCCCCCATTCATGTCATTCATCACAATACTATAATAATTTATATTATTTAAAAATTAAGACCATGGAGCTACAAGTAAGTAAAACTCTATGCGTAAAACTTCATCGAAAATTATCGTCCTTCTCTTTTTAAAATCAATGAATATTTCATTCATATCAGCTAAGCAGACTCCATGGACTAAATGATTTTGTTTTAAAGAATTACAGCGATTCTACTACAACTCATTCTACATATTTTGCTGTTTACATTTTACATAGGTGAAAAATAGGCTTAATAGTAGAAATAATCAAATTTGGAAGAGCATTTAAACTGAAATATATTGTCATTGCGTTGTTTCAGTATGTAGATGCACAGAATTTAGGCGAAAATAAAGTAGTTTTAGGACGGATACAACACTCAATATGAATTAAAAAGAACTTTAAAAATCACGATTTTGACACAAGATGGATGCCATATATCATTTTGAAGTGGGTCATGTGATCGTTTCATATCATGGACACGTGATCGCTTCATATAAGATGTGTTATTATTATTTTAATTTTTATTTAAAAAACAACTGAATATATTTCGCTGAATTTTTTTTTATATATTTTATGGAACAATTTGATTATTGCCTAAAATTTTCGAAGCAATTTGTGAATTTTAGATCCGCTTAAAAAATGCTTGAAAAATTAGGTCCCATAGGGCTCAATGTATTCCATTTTTTCAACCCGGGTTCAATCCAAAACTAATTGGGTGATATTATTCATTTATATTCCCATAGGTCCTATAGACCGTCTGAACAACATACTAAAATTTCATTTTGATTAAATCATTTTTACGGCAGTTATCGTGCTAACGGACAGACAGACAGACAGACAGACAGACAGACAGACAGACAGAAAGACAGACAGACAGACAGACAGACAGACAGAATGAACAAAGTCATAAACACTTTTCAACTTTGTTGTAAAATGTTAAAAAGGAAGCGAATTCTTTACGATGATGCAACTATCTTTTTTTTCTACAACCTACCACTGACCATCAAATATACTTTTAAGTATCTGGGGGGGGGGTCTCATTCGGTACAGATGGAAGGATTTTTGACGTAAATGCACAATTACATGAACATCTAAAAAGATTTAAGGAATCCTACTTAAGACCGTAACAGAAAATTTTCTTGCTGACGAGGATGCTAATCACCAAGTTTCAACACCGACTTATTTTGGTACGGCTACATCTGGGTCTACTCAAGAAAATTGATTTTAATATTAAAGGATTTCAAGAGGCATTCAGCATCTCCCTACCGACTACCCAAACAATGCATTTTATGCAAAGGTTGGCAATGGCGGCTTAAGAGTTTTCAGCTTCAGATACGGGATTCCCTTACTGATGTTTCGCCGACTGAAGAACCTACCTGCAAGTATTAACGTCCAGCCACGCCTAAGCGAGCAGCTCCGGAATATATTATGTGAAATCAGGAGCTAAGCCAAACTGGGTGCTTTCTTCAGATGCAGACTGTCTCAGAATCTAGATGGAGCTGGTCTTTTCCAGGCTGGAAAGGTGCCATCTGCTCATGCTTGGGTTAACGACGGCACCACCTTCATAAGTGGAAGAGATTGCATCCACTCCCTGAGGATAAGGTACAACACTACCCTTACAAAAGTCCGCTCTAGTAGTGGAAGGAAGAAATTAGATCCAACTTCCAGATTATGTTCTCATATAGTTGCTCACGGCCCGAGACACTTCACCCCACAATCCAACAGTGTTACGGTACCCACGGTCTTAGGGTGAAACGTTACGACGTCCTAGTGAAATATCCAGACCATTCCATGTCACAGAGGGGCCACAAGATCGATGCGAACCTGTGTTCGAATCAAAACATGGAAAAAGGAGTCCTGATCTAGTGGCATAGTGTTCGCAAGTCATCATAGTCCTCGACGTACAAGTAATCAACGATCAATTCGATCATGGGGGCATATAATAACAAGCGGTAGTGCTACGGTGACAACGAAGATTTGGTGCCCAGTTGGACACCCACTGGTGGGCTTTTCTTCACCGCCTTTACAATCAACGGGAGAGGTTGCATCTCTCGAAGATCAGCTGAAGACCTCCTCGCACTGAGACTGACCATCAAAAGGGATTTTAAAGTTCTGTCTTCGAGAGCAGTTATAGGAAGCTATATCGGGTATAGAGCGCATCAGAATATGACGAGCTATGACCGCTCGAGGACGGGAATCGGACAGGAGGTCTTGCTGGGCCTACCTTTGGAGAAGCCTGCCTAGTGTAAAAAATTAGGAGAAAAACCAACGAGGCAGGAAAGCGAATAGCAAACTTTTCCTTCTGTTATTTATTTCCTCCCTGGTTTTTACCATTCATTTTTAGTATCTCGCCTTCTCACCTCATTGGTTTTTGCCTCCTTAATTTCTCCCCGCGACAATGGCAGTTACTTTTTTTCTACCTTCAGCCATGTGTGCTATTCTACCGCAGTTGCCGAATTTACTTGAATGAGTGAGGTTGACTTTCTTGTTGGTTCTGAAAAAAGAAGTCCTTCAAAACGGGTGATCAGTATATATTTGTGTATATTCTGTATTTACAGAGTTTTTATTTTTATACGTTTAAATTCTTTGTCTAAGAAAACTAGATCAATGATAATGCCTCCTCTTACAAACTTATTCAGCTGTTGTATACAGTGCAGTTAACTCGAAAATTTAAATTAAACCTACCCAAAAATAATTTATTTAATAAAGCCGAATAAAGCAAAATTTAAAGAGAAAAATATTTTTCATATTATTTATACTTGCTGTAAACCTAACACAACAGAAGAAAATAGAAAAACCTGTAAGCCTCCGATAAGGAATAGAGTTTAATTTGTTTAACATTATAAATAATTAACATTTAAAACACTTTGGTTGATTTAAATTAAAATCATCGGATTTCTGCAATTTCTAAAACTGCATTTCAAATCCTAACTATATTTCAATAAAACATGTCTCCATGATATTCAAAATCAATCGTTGTTCAAAAATGAATTTGTTTTGCAATAAAACCAAGTTTATGGCAACTAAATCCCAGAGTTTAAAAGATTAATTATGTAATTTTTTTTTCAGATTAAAAATATAGCAGACGATTTAAAAAACATTATTTTATAATAATATTTTGCTAATCTACGACAAACTAAAAACAACATTCTTTATCTTGGTATATTTCTCGTACATATTTTTCTCGTAAGTACATTTCCTTGGTGCAAGCAATAAAATTAGAACCAAAATGGTTCAAAACAGATATCTAACCGTGAAAGCCTCTATTCTACGATGCTCATCATATATCGGATCGCTTTTTCTTTCAAAGTGTTTTTTAAAACATTCTTGCCAAATATTGCGATAGATAATTTAATCTAGCAGTCGTAAGAACATAATTTCACCAAATGTGCATATCTATATAAATAAAAATGAAAATCTGTCTGTCTGTCTGTCTGTCTGTCTGTCTGTCTGTTTGTCCCGTCATCACGGGAGAACGGCTGAACCGAATTTGATGAAATTTTGTGAGTAGCCTGAAAATAGCCCCACTTAAAATTTAGTCCATGTATGGCGTTTTTACGATCAGTGGTTCTCGAGATATTAGTAAAAAACGACATTTTCGTTTGTCTCATCATCACGGGAGAACAGCTGAATCGAATTTGATAAAATTTTGTGGATAGCCTTTAAATAGCCCCCCATAAATTTAGCCCAAGTTTCGAGTATCTAAGATTAGGGGTTGTCGAGATATTAATGAAAAACGAAACTTATTCCTAGGAGTGCTACTCCCTAACTCCGTGGTTTATCCAAACGAAAAGCTTGAAAATCGTTTGAAAGTGAATTAAAACTGTATCTCTGAGTTTGGGAGGAGATTTTTTGCACTAATTAGTCACTTTCTGAAAACATGAATTGTTTGAAACATGATTTAAATGGGAAATCTATCTCCTTGGTTTATATTTCACAAGCTATTACTGAACAATGAAAAGTATAAAGAAATCAAAATGGCTATTAAATTTCACATTTTATAAGGAAGACTCTATCTTATATCATGTTGTTCGGCAACGGAATGAAATTAAACGTGTTGTTAATAATTATTATTATTTTTTCTATTTGAATAATAAATAAATGGATGTAAAAATATATTTTTTAAATGAACGATTTGATTTTTCTTTAATTATATAAATTGCGGACTGCGTACATCACTTTCATTTATTTTAGCAAAGAGGTTTCCATCCCTTATATTGTGTTTAGCTAATAAACTCATATATTGTGTTTACCCAATAAATTCATTTAGCCGATTGTTGAAGCAGAAAAAGAGTAGAACGGGTGTATCTAATAATACAATTTTAGTGTTTTCATTTAGTATATACAAACGGGATCAGGATATTTTATTCTTCAGATCTGCAAATTCAGAGCTACGAATTTAGCGGAATATCTCTAAATAACTTGGTAACTTCTCTTAAACTTTACTAAATTAGCGGAAATGTT
Organism: Amaurobius ferox; assembly: GCA_951213105.1. NCBI lineage: Eukaryota > Metazoa > Arthropoda > Arachnida > Araneae > Amaurobiidae > Amaurobius > Amaurobius ferox. The sequence goes on along the minus strand of OX578138.1, from coordinate 9,771,360 downwards.
TCCAAATTTATAAAATTGACGCAAATCAATGATTTATTTTTTAGAATAGAATACTGAAATGATGTATCGGCAGCATTTGTCGGTCAATCCATCCATCCTACTTAGTAACATATTTAACGAATTTTTTTAATATCACAAAATTGATAAAAGTATTTGTGAGTCCATAAAAATATCATGGAATTGGTAAAATCGCGCTTAATAAATAAAAATAATTGTGTTTTGTTAGGGGATAGTATTGTGATGATGTTTCGCCAATTTGTCGCAAAATGGGACTATCAGTTCTACAGTCCCACTTGGCGATAAATTTGGCGATTTTTTAAGTTATCGCTAAATTGACTAAAATGCGCCGAACCTTCCATGGAGATCGCATTATTAAGACAATATGATTTCCATCAATTTATTTGAAGCAAAATATATCATGTCGCTTAACAACGGACCCAATGTGTTATGCGGCATACGATTTTATATTAAATCTTTTCCGATTTGAATAATAAAGATATGTATATAAAATAAATGTCGTTGACATAGCATTTTTGACTGGATAATATCAATTATGGTCTTCAGGTTTAAACATTATTCTTACTGATATTTTCGCGGATTATTGATTCAGGGATTATTGATATTTTCAAGTTATTATGCAATTGTTTTATTAGACAAAATTGTTTAAACTCATATATTGTACGTTATACGAGTAATCTTCTACAAATAGACGGATATATCTTCTAATATACGAGAATAAAAGTAGTACAGGTATATTGGCATATGTTTTGATATATTTTAGCATATATTGGAATCAATTACGACCTCCTGGTATAAAGATTACGAGGATTATTGATATTTTCAATTTATTACTTCATCTCTTTTATTTTGGCAAAAATTTTTGAGACTCATATTGTAATACGGGTAATCTTCTAATGTACTAATACAGGTTATATCTTCTATTATTCGCGAATATAAGTAGTACGGGTCCTATACAATTTTAGTGCTTTCATTTTGCCTATATTGATTCAATTCCTTTTTTTTTTTTTATTTGCTTACAAAAGGGGCCAGGATATTTTATTCTTCAGATCTGGCCGTGAAGATAATTTTGCATAGTGAGAACAGATATTCTAAAACTTCTCTTTAGGAGCAATAAATTCAATATTTTAACAGAATTTGCACATGATTGCGAATTATAAGTTTCTTTATATTATATACTCCGTACGAAGAACTGGTATGCTGCTAGTCTTTATAAATAAAATTGAAAATCTGTCTGCTTATTGGTTTGTTTATGCTTGTCTCATCATCACGGGAGAATGGCGGCACCAAATTGGATGAAATTTTCGGGGTAGACTGGGAATAGACCCATTTAAAATTTTGTCCATGTCTGGAGTTCCTAGGACTAGGGGTTATCGAGTTATTAATAAACAAGAAAGATCAATCATGCTTAAAGCATTGATTATGAAACACTTTCCAACTTCAATGCACTTTTATTTAAACATGTCTAAAATGCAATACATTACTCGGTAATATTTTAAAACTTATTACAGTAATACATTAATTTATTATATATGAAAACTTAAACCTTCATCGAAAAAAATGAACTTCATTCAAATAATGGCATTGAAACATAAATTGTCTGGTTTAAACATCTCTAAAATGTGATATATTCCTCGGTAATAATTTTAGAATTATCATAATACTACGATAATTTATTATATTTGAAAACTTCATCGAAAACAACTGAAATTCATTCAAATGACGTCATAGAAAAAATAACACGCCTGTCTCTCTCTATAAAAGCAGCATTTCATTCATAAATAATTTCCCATTCATGTCATTCATCACAATACTATAATAATTTATTTTATTTAAAATTAAGACCATGGAGCTACAAGTAATTAAACTCTATGCGTAAAACTTCATCGAAAAAAATCGTCCTTCGCTTTGTAAGATCAGTGAATATTTCATTCATATCAGCTATGCAGACTCCATGAACTAAATGATTTTGTGTTAAAGAAATACAGCAATTCTAATACAACTCATTCTACATATTTTGCTGTTTACATTTTACATAGGTGAAAAATGGGCTTCGTTGTAGAAATAATCAAATTTGGATGAGCATTTAAACTCAAATATATTGTAATTGCGTTGTTTTAGTATGTAGATGCACAGAATTTATGCAAAAATAAAGTGGTTTTAGGACGAATACAACACTCAATATGAATTAAAAAGAACTTTAAAAATCCCAATTTTGAGACAAGATAGATGCCATATATCATTTTGAAGTGGGTCACGTGATCTTTTCATATCATGGTTACGTCATCGCTTCATATAAGAGGTGTTATTATTATTTAATTTTTATTTAAAAAACTACTGAATATATTTCGCTGAATTTTTTTATATATTTTATGGAACAATTTGAATATTACCTAAAATTTTCGAAGCAATTTGTGACTTTTAAATCCGCTTAAAAAATGTTTGAAAAATTAGATCCCATAGGGCTCAATGTATTTCATTTTTTCAACCCGGGTGCAATCTAAAACTAATTGGGTGATATTATTCATTTATATTCCCATAGGTCCTACAGACCGTCTGAACAACATACTAAAATTTCATTTTGATTAAGTCATTTTTACGGCAGTTATCGTGCAGACAGACAGACAGATTGAACAAAGTCATAAACACTTTTCAACTTTGTTGTAAGTGTTAAAAAAACACGCTATTAAACCTTCTATTAAGATAACATTATGCAGACGATATTTGTTCTGTTAAGTTATTTGAAAAAGAAAATGATGTTAAGTTGCTAAGCAACGGAAATAAACCCAATATGTTAAAACAGCTGTAAATATTTATTGATTTAAATAATAAAGAAATGTATTTAAAAAAATCTTTATCGGAATAGCATTTTTGATTGGATTATATCCATTTCGGCTCTTGGGTTTAAAGATAACGGGGATTATTGCTATTTTCGAATTCTTACCTTATCTGTTTTTATTTTGGTGAAAGAATTTTCAAATCCATATATTGCAGTATGGGTATATCTTCTTCATGTGAATGTATAGTATTTCTAATACAATTTTAGCACTTTTATTTCTGCATATATTGATTCAATTTCGTATTTTCTGTAAATTTGTTTAGAAACGGGATTAGGGCGTTTTATTCTTCAGAAGTGCCTATGAAGATAATTTTGTATAGCGAGACCAGAGATTCTTAAACTTATTTTTATTAGCATTAATTTAAATATTTTAATAGAATGTTTTGCATAGCAATGACATCTAGAATACTATAGGAAATTTCACATGATTGGGAATTTTAAGTTTCATTATATTGCATATTCCGTGCGAAGAACGGGTATACTACTAGTGAAAGAATAAAACTGGGTAAAACGACCCACGTAACTTCCAGAATGTATTCAAGTTAGGTTTGACACAAGTATGATATGGCATTGCATTTTAAATTAAAAGTTGAAAAATAGTGTGTAAATTTTTCTTTTTGTAATAGAATGCTCATATTTAATTGAAAAATAAATCTTTAGATGCTTATAGAAATTTCAGTTTATATACTTTTAAATAAATATAAAAATTAAAACGCACGTAATATACTAAAACATAACTGAAAACAAACTTTAAAATGCATATCGATTTACATGTATTGTTATCATAATTAAAAGAATGTCTTTTTTTTAGACGAACATAAAGTGAATAAAAATGCCAATAAAATTTTATCTGCTGCATAATTTGATTCAATTGTGCGATTAATAAGTTTTAATATTATGTGAAAACATTGTTGCGAAAATACTATAACAAAAATTACAATTTACTTACCTTTTCACCTTTGTCTCCCCTTTCTCCCTAAAAATAAAATAATTGTAGTTTTATATATACATTATAAAAGTTTATCTTAACGATTCCACTACTTCTAAAACCGCATAAGGTTATAAAATTGTTTTCACTTTATTTTAAGCACAAGAATTTGGGAGAAAAAAAAAGTTAAATTACGATAGTTTTCTTTTTGTTTTTTGAAAAAAAATATTTCATTTGAATTTTTATTTATGAAAAAGACAAAAACTATTCATCTTGCAAAGAGTTTGAAGTTCTGTTGGGAAAAAAAAAATTTCTTCAGAACACCAGTGCTCTTGTCTGGTGTTTCTAATCTGATGAAGAGGGCCTATAATAACCTTGAAACAACGGTTGTCGCCCTATTTGTCTTATGCCTGCTTTCTTAAAGAAAGTGTAAGAAATTTAGTATTAATATTGATGTAAAAAATTCATACAGATTATTTGATGAAATAATGTGACGAACTCACTGAAGGACTGCAGCAGTGTTTCTCAACCTTTGTGAGACCCCTGCCCGGTAAATACTTTTTATATAGTACGAGGGCTCAGTGCCAATAAATTTACTTGTAAACACCTTCCTAATTGTTAAGTTCATACATTAAACTAACAAAAGTGTTAATAATAAATCATGGCATAACTATAAAGCGTATTTGTACATTTATGTATACTGTGGAGCATATTAGCAAATATAAAATTATATTTGAATAAGTTAACTGGACACATGAGATCTTGTTGCATACAGTAATTTCCTCAGTCAAACATCATTTAATTAATCTGTGCTGATTTTCATTGACATATCTCATTCTGATCACCAAAAATGTATAATATAATTCAGTATAAAATGAATTATTTTATTAAATTGATTTTACTGAGGTTGGCTTAAAAAAAAAACGGTATCGAGAAAATAATTTATCCATTGTAATTCACCATAGAAGTCAACTGAGCAGTCTCTTATTCATATCAAAATTCAAATGCTGTTTGGTCACTGACATTTGTTACACTGATGGTATTTATGTACTCTGGTTCTAAGCTTTTCGACATATTCGCGAATATTAATCTCCTTATAGAATATTTCCACTATGAAATATTTATTCATAAAAATTCTGAGAAAAAAAATGGGCAGGAGAATATCTCGCGGCCCAATATAATTGATACCCAGCGGTTCAGAAACACTGGACTAGAGAAACATGCGTCTATAACAGAATAATAAAGAATGTCAGTTTAGTTAAATAAAATAAAGGATTCTGCAGTAAACCCTTTGTTAATGAGGTAAAATGAGGCTCTGGAAGAAACTAAAAGAGCTATCCAGCTCAATCTTTCCTCATATCTAATGGTGCCAGTTCCTGGTTCCTTAATCACTTCGGTTACTTCTCGAAATGGTAAAATGGAAATAATTTTGCAGGAAATTTCAACTTTTCTTCACCCTTATTAAACTCTTCCGTGCCATGATTAGTAAAAAAGTAATAAAAATAATGATAATAATAATAATAATAATATAATAATATTTCCAAAGCAACCATCCTACAAGTATTTCAAATTAAGAATATTCAACCATTATTACTACCATAAATGAAAATATTCTCATAATTAGAATGGTATAACACGTAATATACCAGTACTGTATGGAGAATTTAGCGTTTTACATTATTGAAAATGTAATAAAATATTTATTGCCGTTGAACAACGAAAATGATTATGTCATAAAATATAAAAGAAAGAAGCGAAATGAAATCTCATTACAAAAAATAACTTGTTAATACATCAAGTCTTATTCGATATTTCGTACTTATTAATAAAACCAAGTTTGAATTTCTAACCGAAGAAAGAGACCAGAAACTAAATTATCTGTTTGTAACTCGTGAAGTTAATCGTACAATATGTATTAATAAAACTTAGAAGTACAATAAATAATAATTTTGATCACTTACAGGATCACCTTTCGGACCATCAATACCAATAGCACCCTGAAATAAAAGAATTGATAATTAAAGTCAGAAAAAAGTAAAAATAATAAAACAAACAAAAAAAACTAAAATACACTTTAATAATTTTAAAAGTATATGCATAACATTACAAATATGAACTCAAGCGAATATTTTATATAAAAAAATAGGTTGTAACCGAGTAAAAGGAACGCATTATCTGTAACAGGTGTAAATGAATTGCATGTACATTATTTTGCAGTTATCAAATTATTTATTTATGAGATATAATCAAAATTTCTAAAGACAAAAATTCAAAATATACGACGAAAAATCAAAAAAGATAAAATTTGCATAAATCAACTACGGAAGTAGTTGGAGAATGGTTTTTATTAAATGACCTTTTAATCTACGATTTGTTGTCTTTGATTTAATGCATTATTGGAGTTGACATGTAACCACTTTACTTAATAATTATACTTTTTTGTTTTTTAATCACAATGGTTAACACTTTTATCCAAATGGTGTAATTGTAAATAACATAGCTTTATTTTTATCTCAAGTATCTACAGACAATTTGTACGAAATTGTTAAACTAGCAGAATAATTTTTTTAACTGCCTTTAGTTCCTTAAGAGAACTTTGATTTATATATTTTCATATATTTAAAGCACAAGTTAATATCCAATTATAACCACTGTATAAATATTTTATATTATTTATATTTATGAGATATTTATAATATTAATTAATTATAACACGAAACATGTTTAAATGTGATTTAAAGAGACAGAACACTTTTAAAATTTTGAAATAACATTTACTAATTTTAGCAACATTTTGCAGCATAATAAATTCTAAAAATAATAATACTAATTATTTTAATGTAATTTCATTTCATCATGAGATACTTAAAGAAGTATAGACCAATAAAAGTATAATCCATTAATTTGGTGTTTAAGTTGCAGCTGCAATCGCACTTATCTCAAAACACGGTTTTCTGATATTTTGCTTATTTTATCTCGTGAACAAATTTATAAAATCTCACGAAACTTTCTGAGCAGAAGAATGGTATAATGATGCTCCAATGAACTTTGTTTCAGCTATTAAATAAATCTTAGGTTAATTATATGGTTAAAAAAATGTCAAAATGGGTCATTTTTATCAATTATCTAAAAGCATTAAAAAGAAAATAACGAAAATTCTTTAGTTCGGTATTTTACACAATAATGCGATCTTTGTTCAGATGCAATAATTATTTAAATTCAGCCTCGTCAAAATAGATTAAACTGCGCGCAGCAAAATACAGAAATTTCAAAATTAATACCCACCACTTTTATTAATAAAGTCTTAAGTATTATAAAATTATTAATTTTTCCTTAAAAATCTAGGATCCCATACATTTTTATGAATTTTATTAATTTACTAAAGTAGCTGTAAACCCAAACCTTGGAGCCAGCCACGATTGGCATCCAGCTGCTTAAAGTCCAAGGCCGGACTAAAGTAGCTGGTTTATACAACCATTCGATATTTAGGTCTCGTTGTAAATGGTTTTTACAAGTTTGAGGTGTACTTTCTTTCTAATGGATATAACGCCTTCTTCAAATATTCAAATAGTCATTTGATCAATATTCTTTAAGAATGAAAACAAATTACGAGTATCAAACAGAAATGTCAGAAAATGTTACATATATACAGTGTATGTAATCTATATAACTGAAAATTGCAATTATTGATCGTTGTAATTCACTATTTTGCATATAATCTTATTGAAAGAAATCATGTTAGGAAAGAACAAATAAGATTTGAACTCACGGGAAATCCGGGTTTTCCTGGTGGACCAACAGGACCCTAAAAAATAAATCAACCATTAATGTACCTTATTTTATAGATTGAAAGCATGTTTATTCCATATATAGTTTCACATTCTTCTATCCCGTTCACATTTAGAAAGTGATTCTGTTTTAATAAATAAATAAGTTTACATACATGGAATTGGATAAGTCATGATAATAATTTTATACGAGGGAAAACAAAACATGCCCAGTTTTATTATTCTGAGTATTTAGCAAATTTGCAATTCTGGAAAACAAATAATTCCCATTAAAATGAAACTTGCATTTTGTTTTTAAAATTAGATTCCTGTTAAAAAAATTTATTTTACGTACGTATATTTGAATTTTGTTAATTTGAATTTTTCTAATGGTAATTTTTGTCTCTTATTTTTATATTTTCTACATATTGGTTGTTTATTTATCTATATTTGTTTTGTTATAAAAAAGGAACAATTAATCAATAGTATTAATCCTTTGAGGTCAAAATTTTCTCCCAAACTGCATATCCGGGTCCTATTTCATTTTCAGGGTAAACGGTTAAAAACATACATCAACATAAAATGATTATGAACTTATTTTTTATTATCATTTTTACAGGTTTTATCATATTCCAAATTATTCATTTCACAATCACTTACCGCTGTCACTTTCATATTCGTTTGTTCGCAACCGTTTTTTCCTTGTAAACACTATTTTGAAGGTCAAATATTGACAAGTACAATATTTGGTCCATAGTTAACGGCTGTAGTACAATAGTGAATTAACTAGCGAAAGTGATGTCGGGGCTCATCTGACATTAATGATTTCATTATGACATTAATAAATTTAATTAATAATTTTTAATGACGTGGTTGGTCCCAGTAATTATTTCAGGACATTTTGGTCAGAGGGACTGGCGAGTGAAACCTTAAAGTATAATATTTACATTTGATTTGGTAATAAAATGACTTCAGGGGAAAGGTGTGCAAATGGCCGTTTCCGGGGGGGGGGGCTTCTACATCCGGACCTGAAAGAAATGCTGCGTGATTTGCCCAATATTTGACTAGGACTCATAATTTTCAATATCAGGCTTTTCCCGACACAGGACAGCAAAAGGTTAATGCTACAATTATTGGAGATGCAATAAGTAAAGAAAAGTGCACCGTAGTTGATTACAAATATATAGTGTGTTCCACAAAAAATAAAAGGCGTTCGGTAGATCATTTGAAAGCACTGAAAGTATTCGTAGATGAAAAATATTCAAAAATATAGAAAAGTTTCGTAGACATTTACCAAAAATAATAGTTGTTCCATATATATTTACAAAAACGAAAGGAGTTCTATGGATTTTTACAAAAATTAAAAAAATATTCCATAGACAACGATAGAAATAAAAGATGTTCCGTAGATAATAAAAAAATAAAAGATGTTCCGTAGATAGTAAAAATATAAAAAATGTTCAGTATATGGTAAAAATAAAATAAAAAAAGTTCCGTAGATATTTATAAAAATAAAAAGCGTTTTATAAATATTTACAAAAATAAAAAGCTTTCCATAGATATTTACAAAAATAAAAAATGGCCCGTAGAAAATGACAAAGAAAATGTTCCATATATATTTTAAAAAAAAATAAAATACAAAGTGTTCCGCAGACAAGGATGCTCCGTCGATATTTAAGAAATCCGCAGGCAATAATAAACATAAAATTGGTTTCGTATATATTTAAAAAATGCAATTGAGTTGCTTTAGAATTTATGTAATTTGGGGATTTGCAATTTAATTTAATTTATTTTTTTCCCTGGCTCAATATTCTCAATTCGGTAATATTTAAACAATAGTTAGCCTTTTCGTGCTTCGTAGATACTTCCAAAAATAAAGTGTTCTATATATATTTGCAAAAAAAAAAAAAAAAGTGTGTCATATGCGATAAAGTTTTTGAAAAATTGCGTAAACGCATTCCTATAATAAAACTTCTGTAAAGAACAAACCCAAAATACCACAAATTGTACAGAAATTCTTATGTGTGCTCTAATGATCAATCAAGTATCCGTGAAATGTGACCCGCCCCAATTTTCGCACATCGAAAATCCGGTAAACGTGCCAGGAATAAACCCGATATGAGCTTCTGCTGCGGGATTCCGATAACAGCCCGCGACCCACCCTGATCTGAACGCTTTCTGAAAGCAAAGTAGAAATGATTAATTTGGAGATGCTTGTTTTTATGGAGCATTCAATTTATCGTGCTTTTGTAAGTCTTATAGTGAGAGGACATAGATGCTCTTGTTCGCGTTTTACCCTGATTCATATGAATATCAAGAGAATGTGTGTCCAGCATATTTGTAACCGAGAAGTTGTTTATTTATTTCGCTTTTCATATATCCCATACATACAGTGTGGCGGAATTTGGTTTGACTCCCCCCTCCCCTACTCTGAAATACGGCGCCCCTTGACCCCCCCCCCCCTAGCTTTTGATTAGCCTTCATGTTATGATACCACTTCAATATTAAAAATATCCACTTTTTAAAATGTAAAAGGTGAATTTGCAAAACATTACTTCTCATTTGGTGCCATATTTAACAATTTGGCGACATTTTTGCCACTTTGGCAACATTTAAAAAAGTCGCCAATGTCCCGCTAAATTTTTCGCTAAGTGTTACGGACGGACGGACTGAGAAATGGGTTTTTCTTGTAGTCTATTCTTATGTTCTTTCCAAGATATTGAATTTTCATCAATTACTTGTCATTTCATTGATTCAGCGTTAGTTTAATCAATTTGGCGAATTTTTATCAATTTGGCGAATTTTTATCAATTAGGTGACATTTTCGTCAATTTGGCAACATTTAAAAAGTCACCAATTTGGAGATATTCCGAAAAATTCGTCACTAAAATGTTAACCAAACGTTACGGACGGAAAAATAGAGTTATTCTTATAATTATTGTAGATTCTTATATTCTTTCCAAGATATTGAATTTTCGTCAATTAGTCGTGATTTTCATTGATTTAGCGTCATTTTTCTTTTATCAATTTGGTGACATTTTCGTTAATTTGGCAATACTTAAAACAGTTGCCAAGTTGGCGACATGCCGCCAAATTCGTCGCCAAAATCTCAGCAAGCGTTATGAACGGAGAAAAAAGTTATTCTTATAGCAGATAAATGACTATGGGGCGTCCAAATACAAAAGTATTCCCCAAAGTATCTTTTCCCATGAATGGAACGAGCTAGATCCACAAAAAATGATGTCGCCAAACTTATCGCCTGATTTTGCATATGAAAATTGAACATATTTCATAACAGCTAATATAATTTTTTATTTTATGTGATTTTTTTGATAATTTTATTTGAGAAATGTGCAATATCTCTAGAACGGTTCATGCTAGCGTTCTAAAGTTTATGTCGATCATTTTCTAATGCAATATTACATGAGAAATGACTATTTGCGTAACTTTGTAAAATGTTTTGATTTTTTGATGTTTTTTTCAAAATTTCACTCGGCTATGTAATGGGGTTCTGAGCTTTCGATTGCGTTTAAAAACAATAGGCTTCCAGTATTCCGGATATCATTTCGGCAATATGCACTACACTGTACAGTTACCCAATGTATGACAAATATGTATATAAGCACGTAATAAATGCTTGTAGAAACACAATATAAATACATAGGTGGCCACATTATAAAAATCTGATGTGGGCAACACATGACTTTCTTTATATAATGTAATGAATGTACTACTTTTACAGTAAAAAAATAGGTTTTCTTATAGTAGATACTATATTCTTTCCAAGGTATTGAATTTTCGACAATTAGTCGTCATTTTCATTGATTTAGGGTCATTTTTATCCATTTGGCGAGACTTTCGTTAATTTGGCAACATTTCAAAAAGTCGCCACGTTGGCGACATTCCGCCAAATTTGTCGCCAAAATCTCGCCAAGCGTTATGGACGAAGAAATAAGTTATTCTTACAGCAGATAAATGACTATTGGCGTTCAAATACAAAAGTATTACTCAAAGTAACTTTTTTCATGTATGGAACGAACTAGAACCACGAGAATGATGCCACCCAATTTATCGCATGGTATTACATATGAAAAGTGAACATGTTTCTCAATAGGAAATATATCTTTTTTATTTTATACAACTTTTTGATAATTTTTTTTTTAAATGCGCAATATCTCGAGAACGGTTCATGTTAGCGTTCTAACATTTATGTCAATCGTTTTCTAATGAAAAATCACACAAGAAATGTCTATTTGCGTAACTTTATTAGTGGTTTTGATTTTTTGACGATTTTTTCAAAATTTCATTCGAAAATTTAGGGACCATTCGATTGCGTATAAAAATAATAGGCTTCCAGTGTTTACGGATTGTGATTTTTGTACCAAATTTGGTTCGAATCGGTCCATTCGTTCGTCAGTTATCGTCTCCACAGACTCACTGACACACACACACACACACACACACACACACACACACACACACACACACACAGACATCACTTCAAAAATGTTTGATTCGTCATCAGGGATGCTTAAATTGTGCTCTCCCGTCGAAAGCTCGAATTCGAATTTTCGACCCCGTCACAATACTTTCCTTATACAATATGTATATAAGGAAAGTAATACGTATGGGAACACGTTATAAATACGTATGTGATACGTAATAAACACGTATGGGGATACGTAATAATAACGTATGTAGATATACGTAATAATAATGTAAGGGGATATGCACTATATGATCAAAAGTATCCCGCCACTTTGGATGTTAGAATGTTTTTCGAATTTCTAAACAAATACTTGGCGAAGTTTTCTGTAACTTTGGCGATGTGAAGAACATGCTTGAATGCACACTTTCCAGTAAAGTTTCGATGACTTGTGCATTTAGAGGACTACCAAGATATTGAAAAAGGTCAAAAATATATTGGATCACCCTGTATCATAAAAAGCTGGAAATGATTTGTAGCTTTCACAAAGTAGTTAACTAGCGTTGCTCAATGTGTATAAGCATTTTAGTAAAACAAAAGCGTATATTCATGAAGATATAAAGGTTTCTTTAAAAAAAAAACCAAATCTTGTTACATGTCTTTTGCTTACACTATCCATAGGTTTTAATCAAATTTCACGAAACTTACAGAACATTTGTCAACGTCCAGGAAAAACCTTATACTTCAATTGAAAATTATAGCATTGAATATACGATGAGGTATAAGCATTTGAAGAAACAAAGTTTTTACTGCGCAGGCGCGAAACATAGTGTCGTATGGCGTGCACGACATTTTGTAATTTCAATTACGGATGCCAACCAAAATAATGAACTATCTAAATACTGCAGAGGGAACCAATGACAACACATGCATACATAAACAGTGGTCATCCCCGTCTGCATCAACAACGAATGGTAGATGCGGTAGGCAAGCAATGGGGGAAAGAAAAAAGCGCCCCCAAAGCCGTATTCCAAAAAGTTCAGTCGACTTAAAATTTTCGAACGAGCTAACATCATGTTTCTTGGTTTTTGTGAAAAAAGGTATATCGAAAGTAAACGTTAAAATGGAAGCTTGTTGCAGTTATGAGATGTGCAACAGTTTCGTACATCATTGAGATTGCACGAATACGTACTTAACACAAAGAGTAGAGGTAAAGCAACTTTCAATTTGTCACTAATTAGCACGGAAGGCACACACTTTTATCGATTATTTAAATAATGAACAATCAGTTCGCAAGGGTAGATTATATTAACGAGTTCTTAGATATTGAATTAAAAGAACTATTTTGAGTATCGATTGCTTAAAGGAAACTGTTGTAAAAATATATGTCCATTTTATTATGTGTGTAAATATGTATTAATGAAATATTGTCAGTGTTATATGCCTTTTAATAATAGATTTAATAATAGTATCATTACTCAAGATACAATGGATATCTATAACTTAAAATATTAAAAGAAATTGATCAATTAAGTCAAGTGTATTTATTTGTATTTTGTGTGTTCGTCTCTCCAGCTTGAGGACCGGGAGCTTACATGCTCCACCCTTAGCGACGGCATCATAGGTAAGTCCTATAGTGGTAATTTTCATAAGGACAAGTTTACCTTATGACACATAGCAATATTTTTCTTTCATGATTTTGTAGTGAATACTGTAGGGCAACTTCTATAAAAAATCCAATGGAATATCGTGAAAATTCACAAAGATATCGACGATATAGTGATCAGTTTTTCTCCTCTCTGAAAGTACCTGGATGATAAGGGGGTTTCCACAAATTGACATTTTACAAATTCATCGAACGCCCCTGTTCTGAAAATGAACTAGTCCAATTTTATGCAATAATGATCAGGTGTGTCCGGAGACTTTTAATGATACAGGGTGATCAAATATATTTCCCCCCCTTTTCAATATCTTGGTGGTCCCCTAAATGCACAAGTCACCTTGACTTTACTGGAAAGAGTGCATTCAAGTACGTTCTTCACATCGCCAAAGTTACAGAACACTTCGTCAACTATTTGTTTAGAAATTCGTAAAAACATTGTAACATCCAAAGTGTCCGGATACTTTTGATCATATAGTGCACGTAATAATAATGTATGAGGATACGTATATATGAACTTTTTGTAACGGTTGGTATACCGTATTCTAGCGTATCGTTTTAACGTAATAGTTACGTTATGGCCTGACATGTAAAGATTACGTATGCTTGATTGATGCGTAAAAATTACGTATTTGTACTATTTGGGAGGGGACGAAACCGAAAGAAAAAAATATATATATAGTCTTTTTGTTTCGTCTCAGTAAAGTGTACATTTTTTGCTGGTTTTGTAGAATTATATTTTTGTGGAAAAAAAAAATAAATTTACTATTACAATTAAAAAACTGCGATGAAGTATATGGTAATAGATGTAGTAAAAAATCGTCACCAAGAATTTAAAATTTGTTCAGTTGCAAGAAGTATATTAATCTCATAGATAACGTTAAAAATTACTCCGATCTTCTACTGTGTTTTGCCAATACAATGACAATATTATTCACTCAATGACAAACAACAATGTACAATATAATGACCCGTTCGACTTAAAGTAATAGGTAGCAGAACCATGTTTGCAGGTGCCGTCTTAATGTTTGCTAGGGCCCACCAGGCAAAATGAAATTCAAGAGCCCACTATAAAACTTTTATTGCAAAGAAAAACGGCACATTGAGTACCGAGAATGGGTTTTCTGAGATCCGTGGGCTTCCAGCATTTGCGTACGATCCTGCAAATTTATTATAGAAAAATAATGTGTAGAAGATTGGCGAAAATACAAAACAGCGATTAAAAGTTTGGTGTCGCCATCTATTGCTTACTTTGTGAATAATATGAAACCGCCTGTAGGGGTTTTTATATTATCTGTAGGAAATTTTTATATTTGTATTATGCATTTAATGTTGTATACATTTAAATGAACTTCTGAAATTTTACACGACAGACATACAATGTTGTAATACATATCAATTTATTTTGCAGTAAAAACAATAAGATGGTGTCTAGTTCTAAATAAGTAATGAAGTTCAATGCAAATAAAGAAAAATTGGCATTTTTAAAATTGGAGTTAAAAGTACAATAAAAGTAAGTCTCTTGATTTCACAACAATGTATAAATTCAAACTCAAACATACCACCCATTAAACATTTTATGAACATCTATAAACATTAATAACGCTGTCAAGTGAGATTAAATTTAATATCTCGAATTATAGAATTATTTGTGTAAGAATTAAATGATAAATGTTATTGAAATATATCAATCGGATTATCGATTTCTTACTGTCCCTTAATTTCTTATCCCATGAAACTGTTATAAATTCAAAGCTCATATGATGGGGAAGCATTTAACGAATATCTGCAAACATGAATATGTTATCAAATGAAATGAGCGATGTTTCAATTGATTCCGAAAGTGATAGCCGCATAAGGGATTTCGATATTGATGATTTGGAATATATGATAAATTGTACAAAAATAATAAGGAAATAAATGAGTCATCATTTTTGGTTGATATGTGTTTTTATCTATTTTTCCTCAAAATTGAAAAGGACCTAGGTAAGATAGGCAGTTTGGAGAAAATAAATTTGACCTGAAAAGTGTTGGTTTATAGAAGATTGAACTGACCTGCACGAGACTGCACAGATGGCTGATTTCCCTATGAATCTGACCTTTCTGCTTCGTGCTTTTATGATTTTTAAAAAGAGCAAAACCTGTCAACCGATGCTGGTGCTTTTATACTAGATTCATGATTCTAAGTGTTGGTCATTTGCTTCCTACTAGTGGAATTTGTGACTATAGAAAATAGTTTTTGCTGCTGTGCACCTTGCATGAGTGACTCTTTCACAAAAGATTTCAAAACTTCAAATTCTGTAACGTAATTATTTTTGTGTAATACAATATTTGAAAGTTTTAAAGATTATCCGAGCTTAAAGATTCGGATGATCATGAAATTTGGTACACACAGGTACTTCAAGAGCCAGAAACATTCGCCTCGGCGAGTTTTTTTTTAAAATTCGAATTAGTTTTTTTAATAATTTTATATATTTAGTATCATATAGCATGAGTTTGAGCGATTTTCACAAAAATTGGTTCTTAGTGACCGAAAATATTATCACAGATCTGGCTTGACACCATCTGAAAGATCAAAAGATCAAAGCACGTCCTTGAACCGAATCCGTAGGACAATTCTTTCATTATATATATATATATATACACAGGGTGTCCAGTGCTATCGGTGGCCAATGGCTATTTCCGTAACCGTTAGTCACAGAGATATACTTCCAATTGCAAAAATATTTTAAATTTTAAAATCTATTATCTTAGAAAGAGTTTAAATCAATAAATGCATTTCTGAAAGAAATACGTAATATATATTTTTATACGGTCCCCCGGTCCTACTAATTATATTTAGGAAAATCATCCTCATACAATTAATTCCATGCAAATTAAAAAAAAAAATCATCCTTTTACGACCAAAATTCACCGAGTTATGAAGTATTAAACTTCATGATTTAAGTCGTTTTTCCAAGCATAAAAATGTTCCGTTTCAGGCAACCTTTAAGGGACCGTAAAATATTGAAATTCCGTATTCAAAGTATTATGTTTCGATTGCATTTGCTGACATAATGTCGAAAATGAAGCAAAGCTTTTTATCGAATAGTAATTCGTTTAGAAGAGTATTATAGTCGGGGCTCGACTAAGATCTTCTAGGGGGGGGGGGGGGGGGGGGGGTCTTTCTAACGTCTTTATTGTAATTGAGATAACACATTATCGCATTTACAATAAAGACGCATTTACATTTTTTAAGTCAATAAATGCATATCTATAAAAATTACGAAATTTAAATTTTTATACGGTAATAGACCAGTAATGAGACCAGTTGCAGCGTACCTGCAGACGAAAATAAAAAATTTCGCACATTAAATCTAAAAGAAATTGCTGCAAAAAATAATGAAATTGCTGTGAAATATTTGTCTCTCCAATTGTTTTATGTATAACCCGCATTTCTCAGCACAAAAAGTGCTCCAACTTTAAGCAGCTATAAGTTGGTCAATTTTGGTCGTAAAAGGAATTTTTTTTTTATCTTGCATGAAATTGTATGAGGATGATTTTCCTAAATATAACTGATAGGACCGGGGGACCGTATAAAAATTTATATTTCGTATTTCTTTCAGAAATACATTTATTGATTTAAACTGTTTCTAAGATAATAGATTTTAAAATTTAAAACGTTTTTTCAATTGAAAGTATATTTCTGTGACTAACGTTTGAGGAAATAGCCATTAGGCACCGATAGCACAGGACACCTTGTATATATATATATATATATATATATATATAATTCTCGGGTATATATTACATGTATACCCGAAATTATATATATATATTACCTTGTATATATATATATATATATATATATAATTCTCGGGTAGTATATATTACAAGTAAAAATCAAAATCTTCAATTATATATATATATATATATATATATATATATAGATTCCCAAAAAGGACAAGTAACAATGTACTCGTAAATTTCCAGAAGAGTGACAAGAGTAACGGCCGGGGGGAGTTGCGACCCCCAACACTCCGGTTAAAGCTTTTTTCCGCCATGGCAAACGCTCCCGGTAGCCGATACTCCCTACCCTATCTACTTCATGACTCTTATAAAACCGTAAAAATTACATACAAACATATACACTTTCAATATTATGTACATCTTAAGTTTACTACTCTACACTAAATCAAACCAAAAAGCACTCTATAAAATTTTTTAACTATTAATTTAACTATTAACTATTAACTAAAAAAAAAAACCTCTTTTGTCTATTTAAAAAAAAAAAAACGTTTTTTTTTTTTAAATTAACCTCTCTGATTTGGATTTCATTAGTCTTGAATATATTGATTTTAAAGTATTAAAATAACCACGAGTGAAGTAATTTCATACAATAGTATTTACATGGCGAAAATGTTGCCAATAGGTTTTGTATCCAATTTAATAAACAACCACTCTGACTTGGGTTTCAAACATTAGTTTTGAATATATAGTTTTTAAAGGATTAAATAACCACGAGTGAAGAAATTTCATACATCAGTATTTATATGGCGATAATGTAGCTAATAGGTCTTGTATCCATTTTTTAAAATAACCACTCAGACTTGGATTTAATTAGTCATGAATATATTGATTTTAAAGTATGAAATAGGCACGAGTGAAGTAATTTCATACATTAGTATTTTAAATTAATTGTTAAAAAAATTTATAGAGTGCTTTTTGGTTTGATTTAGCGTAGAGTAGTAAACTTAAGATTTACATAATATTGAAAGTGTATATGTTTGTATGTAATTTTTACGGTTTTATAAGAGTCATGAAGTAGATAGGGTAGGGAGTATCGGCTACCGGGAGCGTTTGCCATGGCGGGAAAAAGCTTTAACCGGAGTGTTGGAGGTCGCAACTCCCCCCGGC
Source organism: Amaurobius ferox (assembly GCA_951213105.1). NCBI lineage: Eukaryota > Metazoa > Arthropoda > Arachnida > Araneae > Amaurobiidae > Amaurobius > Amaurobius ferox. Next base: position 9,752,826 of record OX578138.1, on the reverse strand, counting down.
CGTTACTCTTGTCACTCTTCTGGAAATTTACGAGAACATTGTTACTTGTCCTTTTTGGGAATCTATATAGGTATACACATGTAAAATTGCAGCATAGCGCTTTATAAGTTGTATTATAAATTATTTTTTACTTTTAGCTTTTTAATCAATTCAACAAAAATTGTAGCAATTTTTCAGGTTTTATATTATATATATATATATATATATATATATATATATATATATATATATATATATTATTGAATACATGGAAATTTGTATTTTTTTTGCTTATCTGATATTTTTCTTGATACGGCGAAATAAGTAAGATTAGCATACTTCTATGGTTTAACAAAAATTTGTCTGTATATCTTCATATTCTAGGGAAAAAAAGAAATTTTTTTTTGAAATTAATACGCTATTTAATTTTTGGTGATTTTTTATACGTACACTTAAATTCAGATTAACAATTTTGCAAAGGAAGTCCAGTGGATTTTTCGAACTGCCCAACTGACATCGGGGTTTAACCCACGCCTTCTGTGAACTTCCTACAGAAAGAATCCTTTCTTTTATTTATTTATTATTATTACTATTTTTTCTTTTCACATTTACGAAGTGTATGCTTGAGGATTTGGATCGAAACGAGAGGATATGATTTGGGAAATTTAGGCGGTTGGAATTAAGCAGGAGTCACGTTTGAAAGCGATTTAGAAATTGAGTTGTGTTATCTGCAAACGTATTATTTAAGACGCGCGCGCTTATTCAGGTCCGGATCATTCGTTCTGGGTCTTTTTTTTATATTTCTTCATTGCATAACTTTATTGTTGAAAGTTTCACTCACCGGTGGTCCTGCATCTCCCGCTTCGCCTTTTCTTCCTCTTTTACCTCTTTTGCCTGGAGGACCTGAAGAGAGAAATGGAGGTAATATTAGGAATACTAAAAGAAAGAAAGAAAAACAACCCATGCAAACACCGATGTATATTCAGTGTGATCTTTCTAAGGCGTTAAGGGGAGTTTCCCTTTCATTTCGTTTACTGTTTTATTGGAAATCATTTCTGCGGATGCTGCATGTTCTGGTTTCAGTGACTGAACTAAGAGGAACTTAACAAAGCATTTGATGGAAGGGGAGGATGACTTAGAGCACAGCCTACTAGACTACTCCAATCGGCAGTGCTTTGAGCGGCAACAAAAAATATCACTATTGTTTAGTTTGCCGTTTTTTCTTTAGTACACTTGTAAAGAATGAAGATACGCGGGAAGACCCCACTCGTCCGATATGTACTGTCCCCATCTGAGCAATTCTATATGACACATATTCCTAAGAATTTTCAGCCAGGCGGGTTTCATTTACAAATATCTATTACAAATACGCATGATGTTACGAAAAATGCATCTAGTACATAGCGTCGTATATTTATTTTGCTGCATCCAGGGCAAAATATACACTGTTCATTATTTACAAGCATGTTACTGAAAGTTTCAGGGGAATCAGGTGTCCGTAATGGGGAGTAAGGTTTCAGATAGTTATGAAAAAAAAAATATATAAAAAATACAAAACTAACGCTTTGGAAAACGATAAATAGCTGAATATCTGAGAAATGAAGCTGGAATTTTCATGAACGTCTGTCATTGCGGCTTTTCTGAGAGTTGACCGAAATTATCAACAAAGTAGCTGAAAAAAATAAGCAAAACTTGCAGAATATTTTACGGTGTATTTTCTGTTACTGTAGTTTCAAACAACTTGCATGTTGCGAAAAGCAATGTTTTATTTTGACTTTGGAAGGTCGTCGAATAAATAAGTCTTCAATTTTTTACATGAAATCATAATTTTTCTGTATCGGGTTCTAACTTAGCCAACTGCATTCTCCGTACAGTGCAAACTTTTATTATTACTTAATATGGGACAAGTAGACTGTTACCCGCTAATGGAAAATTTTGTTTCATATTTTGAAAATTTTCTGTTTCAATTTTAATCTATTTTTGGCTTTTTTTTTTATTTTGACTCTGCCCAACTCGATCCGAATGTAATAAAATGTGGCCCCAGCTCGACTCTTGGACCGGGCCCGAGACCGTGTAGGTCTCTAACATAGACCCCTTCAGATTGATATTTAAAACTGAAATCCCCCCCCCCCAAAAAAAAAAATAAAAATAAAAAATAAATAAATAAATTGAATTTTAAACTACGTCGCTGCAGAAATGTGATACATTGATGGAAAAGTCCAACTGTACCAAAGAGAAATTATTTATTTCCCGAAAATTCTCAATAAAACATTCAGTAGTAGCAGAGTCTAATAGTGATTTTGGATCCTTTTCTTTACTTTTTATCCTTCATATACAATTTTCTTCTGAATTATAGAAGAAATGAGTACTTAAGAGTAAATTGTAGTGCTGCCATCTATCGATGATTGTTTAAAATAAATACTAAACAGATCATTTATAGGAATTCGAAGTCTCAAGAATAAGTTATCCAAAATTGTGTTACCAATTTTTTAATAAATTGTTTCGTCAAAATTGCATTTCCGCAGCAAATTTAGCTTTCTTAAAATTGTGTTGTAATTTGGAAATCGATGTTTGATGGAGATTTTGTAAAAAATGCAAAACGGAATCGTGAGTTTTATTATTTAAATACATATACAATTTCTATTCAGAAATATTAAACTATATTAAATAAAATATATTACTTGAAGTTTATAAAATCTGATTCCAACCCTTTAAAATCTTCAACCCTCTCTCGCCGCAATTGAGATTCTTATAAATGATGCCTAATTTTGGAGTTAACGTTTCTGCAGATGGAAGAGAGATGTTCATCGAAGACATCATTCATAAAAAATGTTTATCACCCATATTTAAAAAATGTTTTATCCCAGCTTAAATCATAATAGGAGTGAATGACTCTGAAGCGAATTCTGTCCAATAACAGAGTATTGCATACAAGCAGGAAAATGCTGTCCCACGTCATTCCTTCATTACTATTGATCAATTGTTTCAGTTTCTTCATTCATCAACATGAGGCTAATCGTGAGTATATGACAGTAAAACACCTTAAAAACATGCTTTTTAGAATTTTCTTGAGGATATTTTCATATAATTATTTCCCGACTTCGACATCATCGCTATTTGCTTGCTAGGTAGTAAAAGTCTAACATGTCTGTATGAAGGCAATAGGTGAGAATTTAAAGAACAGGTAGTGAACAGGTCTATCAGTGTACATGTTAAGCCTATGTATAGAAAAATGACCATCATTTGATCGATTAAAAATGATTGCAGCATCCTTAGCGGATAATTTAAAAAGCTAGTTTACTGGGCAGCAAATCGAGATGAAAGAAACATGTGAATTACAAAGTTGTAGAGGATTTTCTAATGCGTAGGAATCGACATCATGAATGCACGAAATGTGTCTCAAAAGGTCGTATATTCAGGAACGGTACTACGGTGACACCCACAATGCTTGTCAAAGTACGCGGTACAGTAATGAACTCGGAACAAAACAAAATAGATACAAAAAGCCAATTTAGAGCACAGTCTAATGAGAAGGTGTTTGCGATAAAACTGTTACAGAAATAATTTATTTACCAATACAGTTTTATTGAGGAATGCTTGTCATATTTAGGTATGCTGTAATAACCAAAACTGAATCACAACACTAGGAAAAATCAATTACATGCACAGAAATTTAATGTACATCTTGTCTGAAATGTCCTTTGTCAGCAAAAATGCACATTAGAATTCGGGAAAAATAAATACTGTATACTTTAATAAGCATTGCAGGTGACAACTTGTTAAGGGGTGAACAATCAGTTGAAATACGGCAGGTATTTGTTGCTTTTCATATACGCTTTTGTTGCTTTTATTGTGTCGATTCATACTCTAGATAATGCTGTACAATTTCGTAATTGGGTTTCTTTTTCTATCTCGCTTTGTTGCCCAGTTCGTTTCCTAACTTTTAAAGTATCCGCTAGGATCGCTGCAATCACTTTTTTCGATCGGACATGGTTACTCTAACATAGATCTGCCGTGTACCTCATAGGTCTTTTATTTTTTGTAATTTGATAACTTATTTACAACTCAGATAAATTCTTTAACTTTTTATCTAATTTCCACAACGAATATAAATTTGACAGAAAAGTACAAAACTTTAAATAAGACAATTCTCGACATTAATTGTATATTCGTATGGTAGAGATGCATGGTTCATTACTTATATATATATATATATATATATATATATACACACAAGTATATATATATATACATACATACATACACTACTGGACAATTGCTAAGGACGGATCACAAATTGCAATGTAACACAACATTAAGCGGTGGTGGAGGCCCAGTAGTATAAAATATTGTTGCCACACTGTTCGAACATTAGAATAAAGATTATTTATTGTTCTGGAAAATACAGAAGGTTTTGAAACATCTGAAAAGGAAAAAGTGTCCATTTGATGCTGTGTACAGAGAAATGGAAAAATGCATATGAATGACAGCAGACATCTTTGAGAAAGGTGTCAGTATGGGATATGTCCGTACCGTGGAGTGCGATGCAATATTCCACACGTCGTGCCATGCTTTGCACAATAATATCCAGCAGCTGTTGAGGCAAGTTATCCCACTCCTCTGTCAGTGCACGGATGAGGGTGTTCTTGTTTGCTGGAGGATATTTCGACCAGCACGTCGCCTCCCCAAAACATTTCAAACATTTTCAATGGGGTTTAGATCTGGAGAACATGCTGGTCATACGAGTCATTCAATATCCTCGCTGACTAGACAATCTTGAACAACGAGTGTTCGATGACATGGTGCGTTATCGTCTATGAAAACAAATTTATCACCGACAGTAACATGGAAAAGGCAAACATGAGGCAGTAGAACTTCATCAATGAATCGTTGGCCGGTCCTTGTTTGTTGGAGGTCCCAGTTACAACCACATGTAGGGGCGTACGGCCATTGATCATGATGTCGTCCCATACCATGATACTGCATGTCGGATATCTGTCCCTTACCTGGATATTTTCTGCACAATAAGCAGTACCACTCTTACGCCAGATCAGTTGTCTTCTGTAGTCCGATGACAGACTGAACCTACTCATATCTGAGAATAGTCCAGTCCTGTTCGGTTCAATTGCGATGCTCACGACACCATTGCAAACAGGCGGTATGGTGTAGTCTGGACAATGGACGCACACAACAGATCTGCGATCGTACAGTCCTCCTCCTAAACGTCTGGCTACAGTTTTTCTGGAGATTTGCTGTCCTGTGGTGCGCCGGTCCCTTTTCGCCGATAGGACAATGTACCTGTCTGCTGCAGGCGTCGTACTTCTAACACGACCTTCCCCGTGACGCTTGCTACACATTCCAGTTGTTTAAAATACTTGCCACAGCCGTGAAACAACGCTGTGGACGATGTCGAACTCCCTCCCAACATCTGTTATTTTTCGCCCTTCTTTGATCTTTCTAATAATACGGCCACGCGTAAAATCAACTAAGTGATATCGGGAAGATATACCGAAAATTTCAAGTTCGTCAGTTAAATATTTATCGTAAAACTTTCACTTGGAACAACAACTGTCCACACGTCAAATCCTTTAAATCTCTTATCAGCGCTATTACGTGACGAACAGGCGTGGGAATAAAAAATTTGCATACGCACACCTCTTTTGACTGTATGCCGTACATATTCCAATTTTACACATTTTGTTTCCTTTCATTTTGCGTTTGCTATGGGTGATAGTGTAATCCGTTCTTAGCAATTGTCCCGCAGTGTATGTGTAATGGCAGCTACAATAGTCCAGTGAAGATACTTTTCAGGTTACCAAAAATCTACTTGGTAACCTGAACTCCAAACATATCATTTGTTACACAGGACCGAGCTCCGGCGCACAACTCTAAAAAAATATCAATGCCGTCTGCGTTGGTTCACATAATGTAAGAGTTACATTGGAGGGGGAGGTATATGACGATATGGGAAACATGCTGCTTTCGCGTTCTTTATGCTTTAAAAATGTGATGGGGAATCAGTTTCATATGAGAAAGTTTATGCAGAGGTTAAGATTAGTGACCATATATGGTATGGTCGAGGAAAAGAGAAAGTGCCGGCAGACTTTGTTAATATTAGTGGTTTGGGATAGAATAATTTAATATAGTTGTAATACGTGCTTGACATGAAATAGGAATTTGGAATAATAATTATGAAAGAAAAGGTCGAGTTATTGGGGAAGCTTAAAATTTCTGTAATATATATATATATATATATATATATATATATAAGACTTTAAAAAAGTAATTTGAAATATATATATATATATATATATATATATATATGTATGACCAAAAGATAACGCAGCTCCTCGAACCAAAGCAAGAGAGCTTTCTGTCGTTAGAAAGTTATACATGTAACCCTTGCAGATTGTAAGCTACAATAAATCAAAGGTTGTTGTTGAGACCCAGACCGTTCGACCTACCAGAAAGGAGTTGAAAACCCAGACCGTCCGACTCATCCTGTGGACTTGAGCAACTATTTGGACGGTCGGTACCAGAAAGGTGTAAGGTAATTGATTGGACGACCGGGAAAAGCCATCCAATTTAGACCGGAACCCAGTGGGAGAGGCATCCACAGGGACGGTACTCTCCTTCCCTTACTACCAACATATCGGAAGGACTTACGGAACCACACGTTTAACATGATCGTACTCCACTTGAACACGGCGGCAGTTTTGGCAGCGGAGGGAATCGAACCCAGACCTACCGAGTGCAATTCCCACGCGCTAACCACTGGGCTACCGCGCCCTAATAAATGAAAGATGAAGAAACAAAGAGAAAAGAGAATGAACTGATAGATTTGAATGAACTGATTTTTTCTTTCTTTCGACAAGATGTTTTCTTTCTTTCGGTTTAAGAACATCGTTATTCTTTCTTTCGACCCAGACCATCCGACCTAACCGAAAGTGCAAGGTATCTGTAGGCCGGGACAGCGCCACCCAACTTAAACCGGAATCCAATGATGGCGACGTCCACAGGGACAATGCCCTCTTTCTCCTGCTACCAACCTCTCGGAAAGACTTTCGGAACGACAGATTTAACGTGACCGTACTCCGCGAAAACAAAAACGGGGATAGTTTGACAAAGTTCCTATTTTTTTAATGTTCGTTTTACATCACTTTCTTTTGCGGTGTGTGGAGATGAATGCGGAAATAACTCATTCGGATCAGCTTTTCTTTCCATTTGTTACCATATTTCATTACCGGCGTATCCAGCCATTAATAACGTTTAATATATTAATAGTTCTGTATAATATACCATTATAGATTTTTATATACAATGTTGGTTATATACAATGATATATAGATTGTTATATACAATGTTTTCCCTTTTACTTTACTACCAGTGAATATTCGATTTATCAAACTTACCAGATATAAATTAAAGCAATCCTTATGTTTTACACATAACAATACTGTATATGTTCAGCTGTCAAAAAGATAATTACATCGTAGAATTTTTTTCAACCCGGCGCCGCTACAATTATTTGTGTCCAGCATCTGAATTATCATATTTTGGCTTCTGAAACTATCCACAGGCAGCAGATCAAGTGGGGTGCAATGATCCGTGAATATTTTAATTTGATCTCTCCAGAATCGTGAAAAGAAAATTGTAGCAATATTCGTTCATAAAATTGCAGCAATATTTATTCATTATTTCTTGATGTTGTGAAAGTAAAATAAAATGTATGTAACAAAATATGAACGCCAAGATGATTGATAAAATATTAGTACAAAGATTTTGTTCGATTATTTTTTGGGGGTACCGTACATGATAGGGAAAATATTGGAATTGTGTCAAAAACCGCAACTCAAGTTTTCTGTGGATCTACCTGTTTTAGGACCTTTAGAATACAAAAAAAAAATTCTATTTTTAACGTGACTTCCGTGTGTGTGTATCAGTGTGCATGTCTGTGAAATATATGTATCCACTCTAACTTAAGGACTTATTGACAAAATTTCATAACATTTTATAAATGAGTCACTGGTGGTTGACCCTGGTGCTGATTAGATTTTGGTATAGTTCGGGATAAAAGAACCTGACCTTTTTTTACTAAATGGCCCACAAAAATCGTATGTATCCATAGCTAAAAAACCCATTGACCAAAGTTCACAAAAATTTGGTAGATAAGTCATTTGTAGGGTATCCTGGTTCTGGTTGGTACGATTTGGGAAAATCGAACATGCTTGCCTTGCGAAATGGTCCGTAAAAATCGTCAAAATCTAAAAAAAAGACTACGCAAGCTTCAATGCATCTATTAAATGCTTGTTTTATATGTAATTTTTGACGATTAAAACAATATAATCCACCCCATTAATGGTACCCTTTGACTTAGCCGAGTATTTCTGCTAGTTTAAATATAAAATCTTGTCAGATCTGGAGAATGAAGATTCACTTAAATTTCTATTTTTGAAAAGTGAAAAATAAAAATTTTATTTTAAAAAGTGGTAGACAATTCTAGAATGTTAATATGACACATATGCTTTAAGCTACATTGAAAATACAAAATTTCTCAAAATATGCAGTTACTTTTAAAAGTTTTTTTAATTAATTTTTTTTTCATAATTTAATTATTTCTAAACGTTTTCATTGAATTTTAACATTAATCATATTTTGGTAGTTTGAATTCATACTTTTATTATTTAAAATATATTGAAGGGTTTTAGAACCAATAAGCGCAAGTTTCTTATATTTGTGAAAATTAGAAACTTTTTCTATATATTAGAAAAGTTAAATCGGAACTATGATTCTAGTTTACTCCGGCCTAGTCTTTAAACATTTGTTTTTCCGCGAAATTTTACATGGAAAGAATTAACTTTGCATGATTAAAATATTGATAGTAGTGAACAAACAATTTATTTTATTTTTTAAATTATAGAAATCTTAATAATTTTAGGGCACATTAAGTGATATTTCGAAGCCATGCCATTAAAACAACCCCGCAGGCTTTATAAAGATTTAATTAGATCTTAATTGATGAAAATTGACAAACCATTCACAAATATGCAGAAAAAAAGCCAAAATATCTGTATGCCTGTCTGTCACACTGCCATTTGACGCCAAGTTGGTGATAATTCGATATTTTAATGAAAACTAGAATGACTTTCTTTGATAGTATCTGTCGCTTTGTGAGAATTATTAATTTAATATTCTTGATTCAAGATATAGCGAACGGATACAAAATGACAGTTCGTGGGACAAACACTTTTTGTTAAGAACGTGCGTTCTGTTAGGAGGATTTTAGGGGTTAAGTTTTTGCGTTTATAGTGACTAGTATGTTGAAAATAGATTTTTTTTTGCTTTTGAAATTTTTAGGTACACCCATTGATGTATAAACAATTGCTCTACTATTCAACAGATCAATGATTAAAGTTGAGGAGGCAAGTCCTTCAGCGCCCCAACGACACTAATGTCTAACTTGGGAAGAAAATCTTCTCCAATGTCTAAGGTACGTCCACTTATCTTGTTTTCAATTTTGTTGCCTCAACACTCGGGTAATTATTACTAGTTTGGGAAACAAAGGCGAACGATCTAAGGATAGCACATTCCTCCTCATCAATGTAACCCGTTTAGCCCCTTTCTCCGCCCTACTCGTTTCCAATTATCAGCAAAACAAAGTAGCAAAGATGGCAGCTGGTGAGCACGTGTTCCAATCTCAGCACGTACGCCATTTTTCTTCCTAGACATGGCTATCCCAGAAGAAAATCACACTCGCACCAAGGCTGTTGCCAATTCTCACAACCTAATAACAAAGCGTAACTGTCTGTAAAGGGATGCACCATGGAGGTAAAAAAAAATAAGGAATCATGTATTGCAGGCACGTAGCAGAAAATTTATTTGTTGACAGGAGATCTTAGATTACAAGGATATGTTTAGCGAAAGGGGTACACGGGGGTAATTTAGGTGCACGTGCCATTTTGTTTTCTAATCAGATGTGATGGCGATCGTAAAGACGTCAAAAGGGGGTGGTGAAGGAGATCGTAAATTTTGAGTTTTTGTAGGAAAAAATTTGATGTGGGCTACATATGCCAATCACTACTTACATATTGCGATAAATTTATTCTGATAAATTTAGATAATATCTATTTTTTCCACGTATATTCCCCCTTCAATACACAAGCCACGAAGTTGTTTGTATTGATTGATTGGGTATTTCATAGATTGAAATTTGGGACATTTTTGCTTTAAAAATCACTTTATACGGACTCATAAAATCATATTTGGCGTTCTTTAAATTTTGCCCCGAGAAAGTGATGCTGTTGGAATCATAACTGTCTGAGTAGCAGTTAAATGAAGGGGAAAATAAAAATTATACTGGTGTGTTACGACATTTTTTTTATATATTTTAGCTGTTTTTATTATATTTTTGGATGCTAAATTTGATAAACATAATAAAATGTCATAGTTATTTTACAAGTGCGATTTTTTTTATCAAATTTATTTATCATTATCAATTATTTTATCAGTGGAAAAATTTTATTAGTGTTTTTTATTATCAGTATTTTCTTTTCATCTACCAGAAATAAAATTGAAAGAGTTACATTTATATATCCAGACATAAGACTTCTGTCAGAAGAAAACATTTTATATACAATCGTTACAGTAGGAAAGGGAGTTTGAATTTCTTCAAAATTGTAGTTAAAGCTACTTATAAATATTAAACCCTGAACATGCAGTTATTGTTGAAAGTGTGAAGAAATAATTTAAAGCTTTTTAGATGGTCAATGAGCATCGGCATCGAATACGCACTTTGTATTTTTTTTTCAAAAAATATATATACCGTAAGTGGAAACAAATGAAACATTTGCATCAAGACATTAGGGAGATGGTAAAAAGTGTAAAATGTTTAATTATTATATATTTTTAAAGATGTACATAAAATTAGGAAACTTGGATCAAATCTCCCTATTTCAGGAAGGTTAGATTCACACTATGGAAGATTTGACACATGTAATGAAAATAACATAAACTAACAATGATGAAAATACCAATAAAATAAAAATAACAATAAGATGAAAATAATAAAAGTGAAAACAAATATAGCAGTAAGATGAAACTAACAATAATGAAAGAGAAAACAACAAGATGAAAATAACAATAAAGGAAATGAAAATAGCAAAAACAATAAGATTAAAATAGCAATAATGTATAATAAATGAAAATACTATCTACTTATTCACCTGACCTTATTCGTCGAATTCATTAGAAGCACCAGTTACTTTGAATTGGAATATACTCAGACGTTAAGAAAAATGTGTATTTCGGTAGAAATCTTTAATTCGACAATTTTCGGAAAAAAATATTTTTCTATAGTACTGAACAAGAATCAGAAATGATCCACTATTGAATGCTTTTGCATCTAACAGAAAGTTTTTAAAAAGTATTTATGTTATATAGAGCAGCGCATTTATGTTATACAGAATAACCTATTTATGTTATATAAAACAGCTTTTGTATGCTACCAAAAAGTTTTTAAAACTTATTTATGTTATAGTATAATATTTGTGTTATATAGAACCTTTTCTATATTTCAAAAACGAATATTTTCGTTCCAGAGATTTTAAAAGAGAAAACAAATAAATCAAAATTGACCTTTAACAAAAGGTTTTATCTCGATTTATGTACAAAATATTTTTACCGCAAGCAGAAGTTTTAAAAATTCTCTCTGATAGATCGAAGACTCGATGATAAAAGGGATTTCTTTTGAAAATTTTATGTTGCTTTGCGGAAAACCATAAAATGGCTTAATGGGCTATAATACAATCCCAGAAAATGCACTTTTCTATTGGGAGTAGAATAATGGACGATTGAGGGGGGGGGGAGTTTTACATCTTGCTGAAGAAACACAATATAGAAGAGTTCACACGATCTTTATTGAATAAAACATAACGCATAACAGGACAAATGAGTGTAATTCATAAAGGAGTGTGAGTTTTTATTCCAATTTTTCACACATTCAAATTGCATATAGTTCTACCTGCATTTTGATCATTATCAGAATGAAAAAAATCTGATGTGTGCAATACATGACTATCTCTACATTAAGACAATGATTTTACTTTTTTCACAACAAAATTATGATTTTCAAGATCCACTGCACAATGTTATACACTGGGTGAATTAAAATTGGGCGCTTTTGACAATTTATGAGTCAAACCACAGTAAATTATTCATAATTACGTGCAAAATCCTCACCAAAATGCAATTGACGATCATTGAATATCTCGCGAAATAGATAACTATGGGCAAATTCGTGGGTGTCAACATTTAAAACTATTAAAAAAATATCTTCTCTCGTGAATGGAACGAATTAGATCTACGAGAATGATGTTAACAGATTTGTTTCATAAGATTGCATGCACCACACACGTACACATACATTACTTAATAATAATTAGGTAATAATTTTATTTGCTAATTATATTAACGAATACTTACGACGCGTTCCCTATCAAATTCAAAGGTAGTTTGGTGATTTTTTTGAATAAAAAGAAAAGATTGAAGTGAATGGAAAGGTAAGTCTAAGATTTTCAATATATTCAAGCCTAATCAATATAATTGAATTGACATGATACCACGTTTTTGAAACTTTCGCATAATGCTGCTAAGATTTGTAATTTATGTAAAGTGTAAAATGTAAAATATATTAAATTTTAGATAGATATTAAGATTTCATTATATATGTATCATTGGAAATATATCATAGTCTTAAAAAATATCAGAGTATTCGCATTATATATCTCTTTAGTAACATTTTTATACGCTTTAATTCTCTTATGAAAATACTTAATCATATCTGTACTAACAAACCTGTTCATCAAATCCAAAAATAATTTCCTTATAATCTGCTTTCTATTTTGATTCATTTCCGAAAAGTTGATGTTTTAAAAAATCTCCCTCTCTAAATTCCTTCGAGATAATAATAAATATCAATAATGAATATTTCCTATAATAAATATTTAATAAAAGGAAAATTATGTTCACGATTTCTTGATTAATACAATCTCTATTCAAAGAAATAGTTTCAGTCTTGCCTGTAAATCAGCACAAGTGTCGTTAAAATTTTTTAGATTCTTCATTACATAGAAAACACTTCACAATGCATTCTGTCCGTAAAATAAGTTCACTTTATTTCCAAAAAACCGATAGAATTTATTCAATAAAAGAATTGCGAAACACATTTATTCTATATAGCACCTATTTTCAACGTACACGAAAACCATTACAGGGCAAAAACCCTGCTTCGAATTTTATAGGAGAAGAAAAAAAAAATCAAAATTGACCTTTAAGGAACTTTTTATTCCATCTTTGGACGAAATCTCTTCGCCGCACGCGGATATTCCATAATATTTCTCCGATGTATTGAGCCTGGTTAAGGAAATACGAAAATAGGATTTATTTTGGAAAAAAAATCTATTGATACAGAAAACCACACAATGGTTTGATGGAGACTAATACGATCTAAGAAAAAGAGTTCTTGTATTGGGAATAATGCAATAGATGCTTTAAGAAGACTTTTCTTCTTGTTGAGGGATGGTATTATAGAAGATGGCAATATAGCAAAGTAATCTCAAGAGCATGAGTCTACCATTGGCTTTCGCATACATTTATTTATTGCCCTTGTAGATTCCCTAGAAACCCCCATGTGATCTAGAAAATTGTATGCTTGCACACTTACAACACGACACATATAGTGTCAACAATAGACCAGAACCCGACAAAGCCGGATTTTCGGGGGGTTCAGAAAATTGCGGGCTTTCGAAAAGTTTTCCAGATTTAGTTCTTTTAGCTCATTATTTTAGATTTTGACGACTTTTTGAGGACATTTTGCAAAAAGATGCAGGTTCTTTTTCTCGAATCATACTAAAATGCGATCAGTACCAGACCAGGGTAACTCACAAGTGACTTATCTAATAGAATTTTGTGAAATTGGGTCAATTAGTTTTTTAGCTAGAGTCGATACATACGATTTTCGTCATTTCGTAGAAAAGCAGGTTGTATTTTCCCGTATCATAGCAAAATCTAGTCAACACCAGGGTAACCCACAAATGATTTACCTACTACATTCTATGAAATTTGGTCAATTGGTGTTTCATCCAGAATGGATAAATATTATTTTTGAGGGTCATTTCACAAAAAAATGCCGGCTTCTTTTTTCTCGAATCATACCAAAATCTAATCAGCACACAGGTAACGTAGTGAAATATCTACTGAAGTTGCGGAATTTGGTCAATCAGTATTTCAGGTAGCGTGGATACATAGAGTTTTGTGGGTCATTTCGTAAAGAAATCAAATCAACGCCAGGCTAACCCACAAGTGATTTATCAAATTTTCCGAAATTTGGCCAATTAGTTGAGTTAGAGTGGATACATACATTACCCACACAGACGTCACTCTAAAAACAGTATTTTCGAGTTTTGCGGTGCTCGAAATGTGCAGATCCGTCGAAAACTCGAGTTGCGATTTTCGATACGATTCCAATACTTTCTCTATATATTACTATTCATTACAAGGAAAGTAAAAATGGACTTGTGATGTACTGTATTATGATGCTGTATACAGCTCCTATTATTGGTGCGACCTGTACGTTGGTTAGTTGAGCAGTTATTTTTCAGATTTCTCAGCTGTAAATAAGTTTGCTTTTATAGATTGTTTCGATAAAAGTTTGTTTCGATAAAGTGATAGCATGGTTTGTCATACTATGTAGCGGGTATTAAATCTCATAAATATTGAACTCAGGTTGCACGAGGCTAGAATGGTAATTTCATACACACAGTTGGCGTTCTCAAAAGTACAATGCAGCTTCCATTGCATATAATATCATTTATTGAACGGTTTCGCGCTATTTATGAATTATTCAGCATGGAATAATAGACATCTGTTATGATATTTCATTCAGTGTTCAAGAGCACATGAAAAGTACAAAATGTGCACGTGCATGCTGCAGATTATATTGCACGATTTTAGAAGTACGATTACATTATACTGGTGCTCAAAATTGTTTTTACATGCATAAAAGCAAGTGGAGAAATCGCTGGGCACGTAGTATATTTGCCTGAGAACTTTGAAATTCATGATTTGATTTCGGTGTTTATTGACTCGGATTTTTTTTATGACTCCGAAGTATCATTGGGAAAGAATCTTTGAAGTGGCGAGCATATAATTTTGACACTGGGAGGTCATTGATGGAAGTGGTAAATTGTTTCATAATTAGTTTTGTATCGTATACACTTCTATTCGATTTTTAAGTTTGTATTTATGTGTTATGATGCTATGTAATCGCCCCCCCTCCGACAAAAAAAAATTATTCAGTTATATTAGATAGCTACTCTGAAATCAGACGTTTTGCGTATGTAAAGATAATTTTGAACATCAGTGTATTTTTAAGCTTTGTTTTGACGTGAATAAAAATTATGGTTGTTAAATCCGACTGAAATCAGAGCGTTACAAAACAAAAAGGTAAACAATGTTATTCCAGAACCTAATATGACAAAAATGAAAATACTCTATACTTATTTTATAGAAAATATTGTACCATTTATGAATGTACAAAAATTATATATTTTAATATTTTGAACTATTTCTTTCCAAAAAAAAAATAAGTTTGTGTCAAAGTTTTGCTTCACTTTTGTTATTTCACACGAAATGCTTTGTAAACTATAAAATTTAGGTATGAACAGTAAGCGACAAATATATTCAGCAAGAAATTCAGTTTTTAGATAAATAATTTGTTTCTGCAAAACTTTTATAGTTTTTAATTGAGCGTCTTATTCATTTGAAGAAAATGGTGATTTTTTTTTCAGATTTTAATTTCTGTAATGTTTATATTTTAAAAATTAAACATGCTAGCTATAAATGATAAGTAGTAATTTGTAGCTCTTTAAAATCCCTACAATGATATATTATTGGAATTTCAGTTTTTAAACATATTGGTTATAACACAAGGAAAACTAGAGTAACGCAAATAAGCATAAATGACAGCTGTGTGCTGTATTATTGTGTTACTTTTTGCTTATTTATGTTACTTTAGTTTTCTTTATCCTTCGCACAAAGTGTATTTTACTTATTGATATTATTTATAACTCGCTTCAAAACCTGTAAAACTTAGTACATGTGGTTAAATTGGTATAGTCTTGATGTTTAAAGATTAAGTTGTTTCAATTATGTATCTCACTTTAGTTGTCATAGACTCATATAGTACCTTTTGTAAACGACAAAAGTGACTGAAAATATTGGCTAAACTTATTGAACTTTATGGATGTTACCACAAGACTTTATATTAAGTTGTTTCACATATGTATCTCACTTTAGTTGTCATAAACTCATACAATATCTGTTGTAAACGAAGCAAACAAGACTGGAAATATTGCCTAAACTTCTTGAAATTTATTGAAATTTAATTCACAAGACTTTAGACTAAGTTGCTTTTTTTTAAAGTGTGTTTGTTTATTTTTACTGTTTATTTTGGGGTCAGAAGAATTCAGAAGAGGATAACTCTAAAAGTAAGTATTGTATTTCTTTGTTTTACCCTTTTTAATACCTATTGTTACTGAACAATGCATGGAGAATCTTGGAAAAATATCGTAGGGCCATTTAATCCTCCCCAAAGACCAGCGATTTCTGCTTTAAATTTTAATGACGCTGTCTGAAATAACGTAATCTGATGGATCTTGAAACGATGAAGGTGTATCAGGAATTCACGGGGAAAGGTAATACGATGGAAGCCTGCAAGAAAAGCTGCAGATTTACTGAGAGTCTTACCGACAGCGCATACAAACGTCTGATGTGTCCAGCACATGACTTACCCTACAGACTAACAAAATGCCAATCTTGTAGGAAAACGCTAGCAAAAATAAGAGATTTCTTATTGCTGGATGTCACTAAAAATCAATGGGATTATTGTTGTAACGAATTAATATAAGCATACTAAATTCCATGTATTTTGCTTGATTATTTTCTGAAATATTGCGTTTCTTGCGGAAAATTAAAATGCCTATTTGGAGGATGGCTCATGATAACTACTAAAGAATAATACCCATTTGCTTAAATGTCCTTCAAAAGCATATAGCGATATAATAATGTTAAAATTCTTGAAGATTTTCTCCATTTTAAATAAAAACAAGAAAGATCAATTATGCATAAAATATTGAGTATGAAACACTTTCCAACTGAAATGCAATTTTATTTAAACATCTCTAAAATGCGATACATTCAGCGGTTATATATTTTAAATTATCACAGTACTACAATAATTTATTATATTTGAAAACTTAAAACTTATCGGAAAAAGTGAACTTTATTCAGATGACGTCATCGAAATATAAATCGTTTAGCTCTTTATGTAAAGGCTGTGAATATTTCATTAATACACTTTTATTCCAGACTTCAGAGTTAAATAATTTTGCTTGAAAACATTTCAGCAATTCATATACAACTCATCTTACAATCACTTGTTTACATTCTGCATTCATTGAAATTAGGCTTCGTTGTAGAAATAATCAAAGTTTGATGATCATTTTAACTAAAAAATATTGTAATTGAGTTGGCACAGAATATATATGCAAAGAAAATACGCAAAAATAAAGCAGTTTTAGGATGAATGCAACACTAAATATAAATTTAGAAGAACTTTAAAAATCACGGTTTTAATACTGGGAAAAAATATGGATGTCATATTTTATTTTGATGTGGGTCACGTGATCTCTACATGCTATAAAGATGCAATTATTATTTTAATTTTTATTTAAAAACTACAGAACATATTTTGCTGAAATTTTTTTATATATTTTATGGGATAATTAATATTTCCTAAAATTTTCGAAGCAATTGGTGAATTTTAATTTTGCTTAAAAAATGTTTGAAAAATTAGGTCCCATAGCGTTCAGTGTATTTCATTCTTTTAACCCGGATTCAATCCAAAACGTGATATTATTCATTTACATTCCCCTATGTTCCATAGACCGTCTCAACAACAAACTAAAATTTCATTTTGATAAAGTCATTTTTACGGCAGTTATCGTGCGAACAAACGACAAACAGACAGGCAGAATGGACAAAGTTATAAACACTTTTCAACTATGTAAAGTGTTAAACAAGGAAGATCAATCATGCATAAAGCATGAATTATGAAACACTTTCCAACTGAAATGCAATTTTATTTAAACAGCTCTAAAATGCGATACATTCAGTGGTGATATTTTTAAAATTATCACAGTAATACAATATTTATTCTATTTGAACACTTCATCGAAAACAAATGAATTTTATTTAAATAACGTCATCGAAATGTAAATCGCCTGGCCCTCTATGTAAAAGCAATGGATATTTCATTCATAATTTTTTTTCCATTCCTTTCATTCAACGGCAATATTTTTAAAATTATCACAATACTACAATAATTTATTTTACTTAAAAATGTAAAACCGCGGAGGTAAAATTACTTTCTAATTCCATGCTTAAAACTTCATCAAAAAAGCTATAATATGGAATCGTCTATTTCTCTATATAAAATCAATGAATGTTTAATTTATATCAGCTATATAGCAGAATCCAGAGCTAAATAATTTTGCGAAAAATTCAGCAATTCATATAAAACTCATGTGTTTACATTCTCCATACGTGAAAGTTAGGCTTCGTTGTAGAAATGATCAAAGTTGGATAATCATTTAAACTCCAAAATATTGTAATTGCATTGACGCAGTATATAGATGTAAGGAGAATACGAGAATACGCAAACACTAAATATAAATTAAAAAGTACTTTAAAAATCACGATTTTGACACAAGATGGATGCCGTATTTTATTTTGTAGTGGGTCATGTGATCTCTTCATATAATATGGGTGTAATTATTATTTTAATTTTTATTTAAAAAACTTCCGAACATATTCTGCTGAAATTTTTTTATATATTTTATGGGATAATGTGAATATTTTCTAAAATTTTCGAAACAATTTGTGAATTTTAAATTTGCTTAAAAAATGTTTGAAAAATTCCATAGGGTTTAATGTATTTCATTTTTTCAATCCAAAACTAAATGGTTGATATTATACATTTACATTCCCATACGTCCCACAGACCGTCTCAACAACAAACTAAAATTTGATTTTGATAAAGTCATTTTTACGGCAGTTATCGTGCGAACGGACAGATAGACAGGCAGACAGACAGACAGAATGAACAAAGTCATAAACACTTTTCAACTATGTTGCAAAGTGTTAAAAATGTTATTTTTTTAGTAGATACTTATATTATTTCCAAGATATTCAATTTTCTTCAATTCGTCGTCATTTTCATTGATTTAGCGACATTTTTATCCAGTTGGCGAGATTTTCGTTAATTTGGCAACATTTAAAAATGTCGCCAAGTTGGCGACATTCCGCTAAATTCGTCGCCAAAATCTCGCCAAGCGTTATGGACGGAGAAATAAACTATGAACAAAGTCATAAACACTTTTCAACTATGTTGTAAAGTGTTAAAAATTGCAAAATACCTCAAGAATGGCACTTGTTTTCATTCTGTAAATTATGTCTTTCCTTTCAAAGAAAAAAGATAAGTGTATATGAAATAAATATTGTCGTAATACAACTATTTTACATAATAAAAGAAGATGTCTCTGTGTGTGTGTCTGTAGAGGAAAATTGAAGCTTCTTTGGCTAAATTTGGTAGAAAGTTACATCAGGTCCCCGAACGGTATGTCTCGACGAGATTGTTTAAAATTAGACTTAGTTTAAAAGTCGTGAACTTTTTGTTTTAGTTATATGTTGGTGTGGGAAGGTGCTGCAAGACAACGAAATAGACAAACAGCATGGCTCACACAGCTTATTCTATTGCTACATTATACTGTTGCATAATCGTGTAAATATACGTTTCTATAAAAAGTATTGAAATCGCACAAGAACACCACTTCACAGTAATAAAAACACTCGCCGCCAAATTCAAGAGACAAAATATCCTTCCAAACATATTATGAAACTTTAAAATTAAAGACAACCAAATTGAGTTTAAAAGCCCTTTAATAAAATATCCTTTATTCGTCGTACAAAAATTACATGGCCAAAGTGCTTTCGGGCATCACTATGCTCTTCATCAGTGGTCACTGATGAAGGGCATAGTGATGTCCGAAAGCGCTTAAACTCTAGCAACCATAGAGTGACGTCAAGGGAAGAATGTTCGTGCCGTTGTCTTTTGGAGAAAACAAACCGATGGCACCGTTTGATCTGCGATAGAGACGAAAGACAAGACGGAAGACGCCAGTGAAAGATTATTGCACGTTCGCACCAGTATTCATATAGAGCAGTGGCAACACAACAATTACATATTAATACATAGTGTTGCGAACTTGTAATATTCTCTGACTGGCGGTTCCCATCTTGTCTTTCGTCTCCATCGCAGACCAAACGGTGTCATCGCAGTGTTTTCTCCAAAAGACAGCGGTGCGAACATTCTTTCCCTGACGTCACTCTATGGTTGCTAAATTTTCGAGTCAGAAGAAGGGTTGCTAGATTTGGCAATTTATCGCCACATTTGGCGACTTCCGGAATATTCCAGAAACTTCAAGAAATAATGATTAGTCTAGGAGATATTAGATAATTCTGGAAATTTCTACAGAGAGATTTCCAGAAGTTTCTATAAACTATAGAAAATGAGTCATCACTCCGTTGGAGTTCAGTTGACGAGTTGACACTATACGAGCTACAGTGGACCGTGACTTTTGTCAGTGTTTTGAGAATAGTAGCAGTTGTTTTCTGAAATTATTTTCGACAGTATTTTGAGAATATTATCGTTTATTCTGCGAAATTAGCGGAGCAGTTAAGTGTTGTTTGATTGTATACTGTTTCTGTTTAATTTGTGCTTGTGAACAAACGTTAGTTATCCAGAAACTTGGACTCTGTCTTGTTTCATCCTATGTATACACCCACGATTCTAGAGGATTTCGTAACAATAATTATATCACATTTTGTCCTATGTTGCCATGTTAAGAAAATATAAAATTTCGATTCAATATCGAAATTTTCTCTCGAATTTCAAAAAATTCCTTCTAGTTCTAGATGTTTCGTTAACAAAACAGGATAAAACGTATCGTGAAAATGCATTAATATTTGTGGTAGCTATCGTGTATATCGACCACAGGCAGATAACAGACACAGACAGGCGAATAAGTCAAAACGTGTTCAGGAGGTTCTGATAAATATATTGGCATTAAAATCTCTAAATCCAAAATTTTCGTGAAAACAATACTTCCCCTATACTATATGCTATAGTTTGAGAAAGTAAAAATTGACTACGGCAACGCATGTTATAGATTTATTTATTTATTTATTTTTATTTATTTATTATTTTTTTTTTGCATAAAAATGTCAATACGAAACTAAATTATTTCTTATCTACTGAAGTTTAAAGATTTTAAAATAATATTTTTTCTTGAAATATGTTTGGAAATATAATTAGATGCTTGAACGAATTTATTAATGAGAAGGATAGTTTTCTTTAAATTTGAATAATTCAATGAAAAATCTTAAGTCAACATGAAATTAATTTTTCTCTTTCTATCGAATTAAAATTGAGATTCACTTCGTAAAAAAAGTATAATGTTGTTCGCATAATTGCACTTCTATTTTGAAATATACATTGACTAAGCTTTTGTTACTTTCCTTGTAATAATTAGTGTATTTAAAGCTGATTTGATAGCTGAATATATTAAGTGTTTGATAGATGAATCCATCAAAATCCAAATCAAAGATTTTGATGGATTTAACCATTATGAGCCTACATGATAACGAATCAACTATTTGTCAAATATGTCTGTGCATCTGTTTGTCTCTTTTGGGAATTTTAAAAGCCCAAGAGTGTTACACCTAAAGCCAATAGTTTTACGCCGCTACAAGGGAGAAAAGCAGGGGATCCATCAACCACTATGCAAGACCGCCAGGGGAGGGAGGACAGCGAAACCATTCACCGGACAAGATCCGAAGTTAGTTGCGCCAAGTCTCGACCCCAGTCGGTGACGTCTCTGGAAATAGGCCACGGAGACACAGTTTCTATTCGTCACTTGGAAGAGGCTGCGTTATAAGTTAAAAGAACCCGCCCGGGTCAATCCATAGATTATTGTACCCCTTAGGTGAGGTGGGCCTGAGGCTATAAAGAGCCAGTGACTTTTTGATATACGGCCTCACCCTTGGGGGGGATACGCATGTATATAAGATGTTATTCCCCATCGATTTATATATTTGAATTTGCTCTCCTATAAACGATGCCACAATAAAGAGGGGTGGTTTATTTATTTCGCAGCTATATTTTTTTGCTCAAGATTTAAAATGCAAACTGATAAATACTACGCCGGAACTTACAGCAAATTTGAGCACGATTAGTTCCCCCAGTGCATTGCAGTGTTCTCAGTAGGTAGAACAACTTCAGAAAAGGAATCAATTGCATGATTGTGAAGCGCTAGGTTCATTAAAAGTCTAAGATATGGCTAGGATATTTTATAATTAACCAACGGATGAGTTTACGAAATTTTATTTTTCTGGAGTAGTCTGTGATATATTTAGGAGCTGCAGTTAAAAATAAACCTTGGTTGGCACGTCCATTTTTTATGTCGTAATATACAAAACGGTAAAGTTTAAAATGAATAAAAAAGTATATATTTTTAAAAAATCATTAAGATATATCTATTAACCGTATGGATTTCGTTCAAAATGTGTTTGGAAGATAATTTTTCTATCCATAGACTGCATACACACAGACATACATCTTCCTTTATTATGTCAGATGAAAGAGATCATTTGTACAGCGTTAACTTACACCATTCTCAAGATTTTGCCTGTTTTCTATCTAAAATACAAAAATTCGTAAGATATATTTTTTTTTGTAAATGTTGAAAATTGGTATTGTTTCATTATGCAATGAAAAAGATTGAAAAAAATTTAAAACTGTAAATGGGGAGCCATTTCAAATATGTGTTATTTTGTATAATTAAATCGGTTGCAAAAATAAATCGGTTTTAAGACGGATACAACACACAATATGAATTAAAAAGAACTTTAAAAATCACGATTTTGAAACAGGATGGATACCATATTTCATTTTGAAGTGGGTCACGTGATTTTTTCATATCATGGTCACGTGATCGCTTCATATAAGAGGTGTAATTATTATTTTAATTTTTATTTAAAAAACTACTGAATATATTTTGCTGATTTTCTTTTATATATTTTATGGAAGAATTTGAATATTACCTAAAATTTTTGAAGCAATTTGTGAATTTTAAATCCGCTTAAAAAATGTTTGAAAAATTAGGTCCCATAGGGTTCAATGTATTTCATTTTTTCAACCCGGGTTCAATCCAAAATTAATTGGGTGATATTATTCATTTATATTCCCATAGGTCCTACAGACCGTCTGAACAACATACTAAAATTTCATTTTGATTAAGTCATTTTTACGTCAGTTATCGTGCTGACAGACAGACAGACAGACAGACAGAATGAACAAAATCATAAACACTTTTCAACTTTGTTGTAAAGTGTTAAAAATTAAAACTGTAAATTTAGGAGTCATTTTAAATTAGTGCTATCTTCATAATTAAGCATTATTTATTGGATAATGAAAGAAGTGAAGAAAAAAAAATTAATCTTGTAAGGAAAATCATGTAATGACTACAAGAGTACTTATTTTAACGTATCTTTAGAGAATTATTGATCTCGATTTAAAATACGAGATTTACGTAGGATCTAAGTTCATGCGAATTGATTAATATATATATATATATATATATATATATATATATATATATATATATATATATATATATATATATTATGCATGAAGAGAAAATTAAAAAACATATATTTCTGTGGAGGTATGTTCAACAATATAATAACACGCTTCTAACGCTATAATTACACACTTAAATGGCATTTTAAATAATTTATGTGAGCCTTTCTTTACATTTGGTTAATTAACGGAAACTTTTTAATAAGATGCTGTATAATTATTTTTCCGAAATGATTTTTCCGTCTCTTTAAATGTCAGAGCTTCTGCATATATTTATAATATAAACGCTGTAGGATTTTATTAACTTTTATGGCTGTTGCCTGTTTATATTAATTTATTTTCTTTATGAAATCTTTTTGAAAACATTAATTAAAACTTTAAATATTTGAATTTCAGAGGATAAGGATGTGTATATAGCAATTTCCCCAGGAATGCGTAGGTAATGGCGATGTAAAGAATAGGATAAAATTACAGAAAGGATAAAACTATGAAAACTTTGTAAACAAAATTATTGATTTTGAAATTGGATTTCTTACATAGTAGTACAATCTTAAATAATATAATTTAATAATAGAATCTTAAATAATAGAATTTAATGATATAATGTTAAATAATAATCTTAAATATTTTTGTCGCTTACTATTTATATCCATCTGTTATAATTGTAAAGATATTTCGAGTGGAATTAAGAAAAAACTCACTCACATAAAACTTGGTTTTTTCGGGAAAAAAAAGTTCAATCTATCAAAATATTGAAATTATTTTTGCATATTCGTAAATAAAACCCTATTTAGAACAAAACAAGAAGAAATAGTTCACATTTTTATCTATTAGGTTCAGTGATATTAGCGTCCAAAGTGACACTAATATTTTA
Source organism: Amaurobius ferox (assembly GCA_951213105.1). NCBI lineage: Eukaryota > Metazoa > Arthropoda > Arachnida > Araneae > Amaurobiidae > Amaurobius > Amaurobius ferox. The sequence goes on along the minus strand of OX578138.1, from coordinate 9,728,158 downwards.
GTAAAACTCTATCAGAAAGTGATACAACCAACCATAGATGCTATTCACGCCAAAATTAAGAATTAAGATAAATAGCTCTTTATAAAGAAGTTTTGATTTCGTTGAAAGGAGTTTAGTTTATTACAATAAATGTAAATAGACAGACAAACTACGGTTCCGCAGCCAACGGTCAGTTATTTTTGACAGAAGAGCACGTTTCAAGCATAGCTGGACTCGGAACATTCTTGAGGTGATGTCTGTTTCTGTCCGTAAGTTTGTAGATGCAATATCTCACGAACGGATAAAGCGTTTTGAATGTAATTTGTTACGATTATTACAATCCTTGAATACTGGTATCCTATTTAGTTTAATGTTCGGAAGATCCCCAAATTCTCGAATGAATGTTTGACAAATATCATGAAACAATCCGGATATTCAATAATGCTAAATAAATAATCCTTTTATGAGCAATTTTTTATTCTTAACGAAAGAAGCAAACTGTAGAACGCGAACCCTTCTCGAAACATTGCACATTTTTCAAACAAATGTATCTAAAAATTACGTAGAAATGATCAGTAGTATCATCAATTTGCAACACTTGGCGAGAAATTCGGCAATATATCACAAAATTGGCGACTTTTTTAATGTAGTGCCTGATTGAGGAAAATGTCACAAATTTGGCATACACGACGCTAAAATTACGAAAATAATGCCAAATTGATGATCCAATAATAATTAATATATTTTAATATAATATAATGGAGTGTATTGCTTAACAAATGTAAGCAATATTTCCAATTATCAAATTATATTTGCACGAAATATAAGTTAATTGGGTATTTTAAAATAATTTTACATGTTGTCATCCAGAAAAGCATCTACTGTCAGTGTACTTTTCAACGTTAATGTCTGTACTGGAACATGTCGCATTCCTCGATTAAAGCCGTTGTCGGAGAAATTTTAGAAATTAGCTTATCCACTTGAATACATTCGGCGTTCTATCCGTCCCACAAGTGTTTGATTAGATTCATATTAGACTTTGATCAGGTCAGTCTAACTTTCGTTTCTTATGTTTTTCTAATTAGACCTGGAAGACTCCGAAGTGTGACATTGAACCTAGTTCTGCTGAAAGAGATAGGGCAGAATGCTAAAGTACTGACACCCCGTAAGCAGTGCAATATTCTAGCATGTTTATGCAGATCCCCGAATTCATACTTGTTTTCTGCCAAGGGACTCAGTCCTTCGCAACAGACACAGCCCCAGACCATCGAGAAATAATCCGATAAGAGCTCTTTGCTCCACACCATCATGGACGCCTCTCCAAATTTCATGATAGGTACAGTATAGTACAAAAAAAGCGTCCCCCTGATCAAACGCCTTACCTGAGCATTGCCATCTAATTGGAAGATTTTGAAGCTTGACCATCACTCCACAGGACCTTCCGCTAGTTGCTGATGCACACGAGAGACACTATTGCAGTAGGAAGCACTACTTTAGTCGTCTCCCTAACATCATTTTTTTTCACAGTGACGTAAGATTTACGTCACACTGTGACTTTGGGACGTCACAGGACGTCGCAGTACGACTCAGCAACGTCATATTGAGGTCACAGCGAAGTCATTTTGGTCATTTTCATGGTCGTTTGTGACGTCGCATATTAACTTGTTTGTGACGTCACATTGTAATTACCATTGTAATGTCGTCACATTGTTACGTGTTAATTACATTGGGGAAACGTCACAGAATATAGTCACAATGAAGTTACAAAGTTATTAATACGTAACATCGCATAGAAGTCACAAATATGATGTCACATTGTGACCCAGGTGTCATGTGACTACAACGTCACTGTCACACATGTGACGATCTTTGCTGTGAGGGCTCTTGGCATTAAGTTGAGTGATGTGGGGCTTGTGTGCATTCAATTTTTGATAGAACCGATGGCATGCAGTGTCCAATGGGTTGCACGGGTTCTTTCAACTAAAGATGCTTCAGAAACCAACTCTTATGTAGACGAGGGTGCGACTTTTCTTGTAGTTACTAACTAAGCATTGCGGATTCAGCAAATCTCGCTACTGACTAAATATCTCTTGCAACATCATGTTATGCGGCCATGTTTGCCGCATATCATGATGTTTTATGTTATGCGCCCCCTCAGGTCGTGGCTTTGCTCTGATGACAATATCCATGTTTCATCTTTTAATGATATCATCCACAGTTGCTTTTAGAGTCTCAGAGTAGATGCAGTAGCGCGGAGAGGCTGATTACTCAAGTAGCATCCCCCAGCAGTACCCATCGGAAACCCATAGGTTTAGCGTTACATTATACAAAGACAACGTTTATATGAGGGCTGCAATATCCAAACCTTTCCTTTCTCCACAAAATGTTCAACGCCAAATTCAGTGGGGCAATGCTCACGAAACATGGACGTCGAAAGCATGGAAACATGGGATGTTCTCTATTGAGTCAAGTTTCACGATGTTTCCAACGCCAAACCGTGTGTACGTCTGGCGATCACCACGTGAAGTATATAAAGTTGACTGCCTGAAACCCACTGTAAAGCATGGCGGGGATTCCTGTATGATCATGGGAGTGACTGGGACCAATAGTTATTCTCGAAGGTAGGTATATTACGTATAAAGGAGAACTCTACCCCTTATTGATAATAAAATCGTGATATTTTGTTGGTGTTCGAATTACTTTGCTCAACCCCTGTATATATATATATATATATATAATGTTTTTTCATTGATCGATTGTTACTAGTAATTAATTCACTTTTTAAATGTATATATATATATATATATATATATATATATATACACATCTTCCCTTTACAAATGTAAATAAGTTTCAAACAAGTTTAAATAGGTATCTATATTTGGAAACAAAATAATTTGATTCTTGCTTAATAATATCAATTTAAATATCCAATACTGTGTGAATGTATTAACTATTTTTTCATTAACATGTTTTTCAACGCTTTTCACAAAACTCGGATAGAAAACTAAATTAATCTACAGCGTCTTGAACGACTCGAAAAATATATGCGTGTATAATGTGTTTTAAAGATATAATTACATATTAATAACTAATGTCAAGGGGAAAGTTAAAATCTGTCTTAAAAATCTGAATAATTGAAAGCATGATTTGAATAAAAGCGTTGATGTAATTAAATTTTCCAATCTCAGAGAAATAGCAAGGAGATGCACATATTAAAGAATATATATGTGTTTCAGTCACGAACGATTTTTACTACAAGGAAATTTTGAGTTTTATGGGAAATCAAAAGAATTGGAGTGCTTTTATTATACGACTATATACTGTTTCACTTTCTTCGTGCAGAATAAGTTATGTAAAGAAACTTCACAATTTGCGGTGAACGTTAAATATTTAGAGACTTCATGTATATATAGTTGACTTATTGTTTAAATTTTATAATAATTTTCACAAAAGGGAAGGAACTGAGTTCTCCTGTGATGAAATAATAAACAAACAGAAGATCTCAACTTACATTTTATTTTTATAAGTAATAACAATTTTACAATTAATCAAACGACTTCTTTGTAGATTACGTTTCTGGTTTTCGTATTAGGGGAAGAAAATATAGATATTTCATTTATGGCCATTGAACAGACAACATACAGTTGGCCATACTAAAAGTGGCAGGTCATTACATCTATGACCACAGTGTTGAGTGTCTGCACTTGCTTTTGGCTGTTTACACTTCTTTATAAAGCGTTCATATTTTTAGAAACAAGGCATAAACAACGTTTGGGTCAAGTTATCAGATTTTGAATTGCATTTAAGGCAGATATGCTCAAAAACGATTAGGTCACTTTAGTATGGAGACTCAAACAAAGATTGAGTCTTTATTTCTTATAACAATTATGTCACGCTCAAAGTAAGGAGACAGCCAGAAAAGAACATAAAGACAGACAGGTAGGCAAAAGGACAGGCAAGCGCCTAAATTTTAAGTGGCGCAATACCAAGAACACCATTGAAATTTCTTGAAATTCAGTACAGCTGTTCTCAAGTAATGATGGGACACAGCAAAAGAAATGGCATAAATAAAACTTTTAAGGTTGAAAGGAGGGATAATGTGCTTTTATACACTAGTTGCTTTATGTGGTCACATAAAAGGAGGGACAATGTGCTTCTGTACACTAGTTGAAAAGAGGGGCAATGTGTTTCTGTACACTAGTTAAAAGGAGGGACAATGTGCTTCTGTACAGTAGTTGAAAGGAGGGACAATGTGCTTCTGTACACTAGTTGAAAGGAGGGACAATGTGTTTCTGTACACTAGTTGCCTTATGTGGAAACATAAATGTACAGATATTAAAGATGGGGTACTTCGCTACATCTGTGACTTTTATACTCAAAAGTGACGAAATAAAAGTTATTAAGCCATATTTATAGGTCCGGTTTTATTTGTCTGGGGCAATCCGCGCTCTCCTTAAAACGAAGCTTTGTTTAATTAAAAAACTATATATATATCCAAACCTATCATTTTCATTAAATAGTTAATTAGTAATAGCTTTTATTTTTTTATTAGGTTGTACTTAAAATAAGCATTTTATGTGATTTGTTAAAAGTTATCTTTATGTGTCCGTGACTGTACATATATCCTCTAATCCCGTTTTTCAGAAACATGATTTAATTTCATTCTAATAAATTTTTTGAAAATAATCGTTTACATAACGCCATTTCCATGGAAGGGTAGGTTTTGCGTTTTTTTAAATTAATATCCTGACAGCCCTTGCTCCTAAAAATTCGTAACATGGTCTGGATTATTTGCGATGAAGTAGAGAATAATTATACTAAATTTGAAAACAAAATCAGTCTGAAACTGTGGAACTCTATATAAAATAGCCAAATAATCTGATAGCCGAAAAAAGAAATAAACATAATTTCAATTTATATTTATACTCTGACTTTTCAATAAGGGACACCGACACCCTTGGGACCAGATGTTTCGTCCCTTAAATAGAGGTGTCCTTTCTTCGGCGGCTTTCCTCCTAGACATCTACTAACTACAAGATTATGATATGTATGTGTATATGATATTTAGTGAGTAAAGTAGTGTAATTTGTATGTATATTAACATAACGTTAAATGTATATGCATTAATATGTATCTACATTATTAATATAGTAAAACAATATGTTAGTAAATACTGAATAAGTTTTAGAAATTTCAATAGACTAAATATAAATAGACTAAATAGAAAATACATACCTTCATAGTTCAAACATTTTTGCTTTTAATTAAATAATCAGTTAAAACTACATTAGATTTGTAACTGCTTTCGTTCAAAAATAAATAGATAGGTGTCACTAGTGATTGTTACTAACTGTTTTTAAGATATTAAACATTTTAATTCCCATAAAAGGAACAATCTCGAAATAATCAGGGGAATCGATTGAAAATTGTTATAACCATTTTAACGAACAAAAAAACCTATTGATTTTTAACGTTGAACTCATCAGATTTATTTTAAGAAAACTTTAAAATATCAGTTCCATTTCTGCGAATGTTTAAACGCAAATCTCAGCAAGACAAACATATAATTGTTAAATCAATTAATTTCAAAATGGTGACTTTAAATTGTAATCAAAATTTTGGCAAACGATTTTTATGCAATTTAAAAAACAAACAAATAAATGCTCAACATTCAAAAAGGTGACAAAATCGATGTAAATATTAATGTTTTTTTAATTTATATTTCCATTATGAGAATACTTAAGATGAAAAAACTCCACTTTAATCAAAAGAAACAAATGTGCAGAAAACAACAAGAAAAAGAAAATCAAAGGTAATTAAAATATCATTAACGAGATGTATTGCGTGAAAATTCGATTCTGGTAAAACATGTGTAGGATATCACACAGGGTCCAGATAAGGACGCAATCTTTCATTCTGGTTATTTCAGTCATTTATTATTCTGAAAAATATTAATTACCACTTCTAAAGTAATGCATATATTTTTTAAATAAAAAAAGATACATTTTCATATTTATATCCTTTTATAGGCCCAGCCATAGGCCAATAGGATTGCTAGCTTTTGCCCGCCTTACTTGTGTGTGACCAATACTCTTATCCACGTTCATTATCATTTCTTTTATTAATTTACTTAACTTTTTACTTAATTTTATTAATGCAAACTTAATTACATTTAAAACTTAAATTCTAATTATCTTGCCAAATTTTTAGTTTTTTAACTTACAAGTAAACTTGTATTTATTTTTCCATTCTTTCCTTAGTCCAATCGCTATGATTGGCTGACTGTTTTTACGGTTCGCACCCTTCCCTTCGCAAACCTACTCGTCAGATCAGCCATCCAAGACAGAATCTCCATCTCCTATAAAAGAAATGCAACTTACACTCAGCACCCTTCAAGGGCGGAGTGCATAGCTTCATCTCATTCTCTCAACACCTAAAGGACTTTCTAATATATTAGATGTGGGGATAAGTGTCTTCGGACGCAGGCACCCCGTAACGAAGCGTCTTGGCTATACTTTCATAGCATGTAAAACAATAGATATAAATTTTGATAGTAATACTTAATTACAGGAATTGACAATCGAAAACCGGTCTTTTGGTTGAAGTTAATTATCATTCATTGCTGCACTGAAAACGTACTTTAAATTACTTTACATCATATTCCCCTCCTTCAAAAAATATCTTGGATATCATAATTGGATTAAGTTGTTAATAAGTAGTCCAAACATATCTCTTAAATAGTTTAAAGAAAGTATTTGACATTAAAGAAATAAAATAAAACTGTATAGATATTAAATGTAGTTACAGATAAAAAATCTAAATCCGCAGACAATACCTTCTGAAATTATGCTGAAAAGTTTTGCTATTATTTTGCTTAGTAAAAGTGAAAAGTTGTTTATGTTAAAAATATTTTAATAATAACAATTAAGAATATTATTGGTTATTAAATTTGAGACTACAAAATCTTCCAGTATGAATACAACTTTCTAACATTTAAAACAATAATTCATTAAGTAAACTAACCATTTCGAAGATTTGCATGCTAAATTAAATTAACAAACATACGCTTTAGGAGTTCTTAAACATCTTAAAATCTGCTGAAGAAGTGTGATGACTTGTTTATAAAATGTGACTACATCAAATTTTGTTGAAACATGGACTTGTTTTTAAAAAAAATCCTCATAAATCATAGTGTAAGTCGAATACTTGTCCTCTATGGGTATCTCATATTTGAATTGGGAGATTTTTCGTCCACTTTTGTCCCAATACGACTCTATTATATTGTTACGAAGCGTGTCCTCTAGAATCGTGGGTGTGCACGCAGGATATAAGAACGAATCCAAGTTTCTGGATAACGTACGTTTATTCACAAGCACAAAGTAAACAGGAACAATATACAATCAAACAGCACTTAAATGCTCCACTCATTTAGCAGAATAAGCAATATTATTCTTCAAATGTCGAAGAAAATAATGTCACAAAACAGCAGCTACTATTTTCAAAACATTGACTAAAATAACAGCCCAATGTAGCTCGTATCATGTCCATTCGGAAATCTCTATATCTTAAATGTCTGCTTCTGGAAATCTCTATATCTCAAAGAATAATCGTTCTTTCGAGGAGTTTCTGGAACATTCTGGAAGTCGCCAAATGTCACCAAAAGGGCTATAAATCCTTCTAACTTGTAAACCCTGGCAACCCTGGGTTAACGTCATCCTCACAGTCATGTTGACGTCACACACTGTATTTTCTTCACCTGGCCTTCGAGACAGACGAAAGAGGAGGCGCCAAAATGAACATTGCGTTATTCTTTTATTTATTCCTTACATTTATTCCTTTATTCCTGAAGAGATTTTGCTCTTGTATTCCAAATTAAGACTCTAGGGTCCGTGATTTGGGATTTGTCCCAAATCACTCCCGAGAGCACTGCTCCGAATCTCTAAACTCTCACATGTTAAAAATCTTTCTCGTTATTATTTCTCAGCCTTTTTATATGGAGGTTAAAAGCAGTCTTTACTGTCTTAGGTACTCCCATAATTTGTCTTTGAGATCTCCAGACAAACTACCTTTCTTTTTAAACTTGCTACACGGAGAGTTTGGTATTAATTCTTCACTGACTAGTGACCACGGTAAGGTGGATCATATATTACTATAAATGATAGAGGCGTGGAGACCAAATACTCACATGAATCCAATTGGTTTCTGGGATAAGATACATAGTTTTATTTACAATTTAGATATTTACAGCATGTAATATTTACCATTTTAAATCATTCGTGCTAATTTGCATCATTGACCTATGTAATTGTGCATTTATCATTTTTATCCGATTTGCAAATCAGATATATAAACGCTTATTAGTCGTCTCGAGGGTTGACAGGGAGATTTGCAAATTGATTAGGGAGTTGAAAATAGGTGGCTCACTCTGAATGCCGCTTACTCCATCGTCAGACACTGACACGAGCAAGCACTTGGTTCCACCTCCATTGATGGAGGCAAGTCAAGGCGAGCAGTCGGAGAGTTTTTGCCCCTGCATCTTGTAGTAAATAAATTAAAAACATTGAAATCCCGCATAATTTGCAAATTTGGAATAACCCAATAATAACGTGGTCGTGAATCATAGCATTCTTACATTGCTATCGTGGCCGCAAAACCCACCATTACCTCTCTGCACGAGTATAATAATTAAATCACTACATTAAAATCCACATTTTTAACTTTTGAAATAAATATTATTTATTCACACCTCTATTACTGTTATGATTAAAATTACATGAATCTTGACAAACGCTTAAGGAGGAGAAAAGCACCGTGTGAGACTAGGTATTTTGATTCTTATTCCAAAGATCAAAAATTGACCTAATATGCATGAAGACTGGCACATACCTCTGTATTTAGGGTCTGTAGCTCAACATGATTGTCGTTGTTACCTTTCCTTTTTGCTGACATTTGGAGTCAGACCTCGTCTTTTTCTAAAGCATTTTCACTACTCAAAATGAATAACGACTACACAATCAACCACCACCAATGAATAACCAAAACACGACTCTAGCTCTTAACTCTTGCAATCATTTCTTATAATCACGACTTTCTCTGTCTCGCTTTTGAATAATCATTTCTTATAATCACGACTCTCTTTCAGCGCTTTTTGAATAATAATTTAATATATTCGTTGACTTTTTCTCCTTATGGCCATATCATTTGGCCTAGGGTTCAGATACGCCCTCCTTGCTCTCATTGGATGCTCCTCATTGCGATGCCGCACCTTCACCTTATTGGCTCTTTCAGTTTCTAATGAAGCTTGATTTAAGTCCTGGCCCTAGGATAGTTTGCCCCAACGGCACCTGCAATTTGTCTGACGTGTATTTATTGGGGTCATAACTTTCCGTGCTAAGACTGTTACAAATTTGACCAATTAGTTTTTTGTTAGAGTGGATTCATACTAGTTTTTCTGGCCATTTCGCAAAAGATAGTAGGTTCTTTGTTCCGAATTGTACCAAAATCTAATCAGCACCAGGGTATTCCGTAACTGACTTACCTATACAATTTTATGAAATTAGAGGTCCATTAGTGTTTGAGTTAGACTTGTTGCATACATTGCGCGCATAGACACATACGCACACTCATAGACGTCACGATAAAAATAGCGTTTTTGTATTCTAGAGGTTCCAAAACGTGTAGATCTGTTAAAAACTCGAGTTGCGATTTTCAACATGCATCCAATACTTTAATCATACTTTACCATGTATTGCAGGGAAAGCAGTAAATCCCGTCATCACCTTTTCCAAACACCCTATAGGTACAATATATTCAGCTACGTCATGCATAAACCGTGCTTATTTAACGGACTGCATGATCAAGAAAGAGATATCTGCTTCGCTAATTTGTGCCAGGATCTTTTGTGTCCATTTAAGAATCATTTTTCAATGCAACACACAGAGGGGGATATTTGATGGGCGCAGCGAACAATATTCAACATGAAAGGGGAAGGAAATAACATGCCGGCAACAAGTATTGAAAAGGTGTTACCCCCGAATAAAGGTGATGCTCCAGAATAAATATTTATGTATCATGCATTTTATATGAAAGGTGGCCTTACAGGGCTTACAAAAGATGGGCTTCGGAATTTTCGCACTGAGAGTGTATTTTCAGCCATGAATAATCTTTCTTATTTATTATATACGAAAATATTCAAACTCCTTTTCCCGCTGGGTGACGATTTATAAAGATGGTTTTTACTTTCCCTACAATAGATGATAAAGTATATGGAAAGTATGCATTAGAATCGTGTCAAAAATTACAACTGGAGTTTTCGATGGATCTACACGTTTTGGGACCTCTAGAATACGAAAACACTATTTTTAGCGTGACGTCTGTGTGTGTCTGTCTGTGCAATGTATGTATTCACTCTAACTCAAAAACGAATGGACCGAATTTCATAAAATTTGGTAGGCAAGTCCCTTCTGGGTGACCCTGGTGTTGATTAGATTTCAGTAAAATTCGGGATAAAAGAACCTACATTTTTTACAAAATGGCCAGCAAGAATCATCAAAATCTAAAATAAAAGACTATATTATATGCTCAAATGCATTAATTAAATGCTTGTTTTATATGTAATTTTTGACGATGAAAAGAATAAAATCCACCCGATTACTTTAGGACAAGCCGTTCTCGAGATATTTTAGTTTTTCACATTTTAGCTGCGCCGGTTTTGAGAATAAGTCCAGTTACCAAATGAAAACGAAAGCTGAATTAAATGTGTAAATGTAGTGTAACTTCAATGAATTATGCGTGTTGTTTAATGCAGTTAAACTCAATTTAATGAATTATTGAAGAAATAAAGAGAACGTGAATATAAGTCTACAGAGAAAGTCATGTGCTGCCCACATCAAATTTTTACTTTCCCTACAATACGTGGTAAAGTAAATATAGGGTATTGGAAAAATTGCATATATCCACTGTAGCCAAATAACTAATTGATCGAATTTCACAAAATTTGGTAGATAAGTCATTTGTAGATTACCTTTGTGCGGATTAGATTTTGGAACGATGCTGGATAAAAGAACTTGCTATTTTTTGCAAAATGGCAGACAAAACTTGCATGTATTCACTGTAGCTATAAAACTAATTGACCGAATTTCACAAAATTTGGTAGACAAGCCACTTTTAGGTTACCTTGGTGCGATTAGATTTTGGTACGGTGCGGAATTAAAGAACCTGCTTTTTATAATATAACTCGCAAAAATCAGCAAAATTTAGAATAAAAAACTACGTATGATCAAATGTATCCATTAAATGTTTGTTTTCACGTCTTTTTTGACGACGAAAAGACCAATTACTCAAATCTCATCACTCTATGATTAAGCATTCCTGAGATATTTTAGCTTTTCCGCATTTTTGCTACGCCGCCTTTGAAAATATGTCCAATTATTAAATAGAAACGAAAATTGAATTAAAAGTGCCAAATCAGTGTCATTTTAAATAATGATGCCTGTTAATTTTGCAATGAAACCCAATTGAATGAATTATTAAAGAAATGAAGAGAAAATGATTTTGAATCTGTAGGAAAAGCCACGTGCTGCCCACATCAGATATTTACTTTTACTTGGGTACATAGAATATTGCAGTAGAATATGTAAGCATTTTGACGGGTCAAAAATCCGACTTTCGTATTTTGATGAAGCTACCCTTTTTGGGCAACCATTTTGACGTGAATTACGTCTATGGTGAGACGTGGATATCCTTGGAAGATAGATACCCGATAGAAGTCTATTCTTTGATCCAGGGATGTTTCTTAGGTTGGTTGGATTAAACCGTCGATATCCTAAAGAATAGATGGCGTCTTCCTATATTTAGGGAAAAAAAAGTGTTTCTTTTTCTCCCCGCTACTGATGAAGGGCATGGTGATGCCCGAAAGCGCTTTGGCTTTGTAAATTTATGTACGTCAAGAAAAGGAGTTTTATTACATGACTTATTAAACCTATAATGGTTGTCTTTAATAGTTTATTAAAGATGACGTGTATCCATTCTATTTATATTGAACATTATTGGAGTTTTATCTTATAAGATGTGATTTACGTAAAAACAGTTTGGGATGCATCGAACTGAAGCCATCGTCGATTTTTTCAAATATTTGTGTGTGTCTTTTAGGCTATTAGGTAGTCTTTAGGTAGTCGTTCTATCGTTCAGTCTGCGGGAACATTCATTTTCCAAAAAATTGAATACGTTGAATGAAATCTGGCACTATTGTTCTAGCTCATGAGCTTCAGAGACTTATTCATTTTTGTGATGAACAAACACATAAAAAACCACATGATCTACCTTCATGGCACTGAGACAGATATTTCACCCTATGGGACCTCATTTTTCAAACATTTTTTAAGCGAAGTTAAAATTCACAAATTGCTTCGAAAATTTTAGGAAATATTTAAATTATCCCATAAAATATATAAAAAAAAATCAGCAAAATAGGTTCCATAGTTTTTCAAATAGCAATTAACATAATAATGACACCCATGTAATATGAAGAGGTCACGTGACCCACTTCAAAATAAAATTGAGCATCCATCTTGTGTCAAAATCGTGATTTTTAAAGTTCTTTTCAATTTATATTGAGTGTTGCATCCGTCCTAAAACCGCTTTATTTTTGCGTATTTTCTGTGCATCTTTATTTTATGCCAACGAAATTACGTGGCACTGGGACAGATATTTCATTTCATTCGCTCAAGGCAGCGCGGTGGAAAATGCTCTCTTCTCTTCTTTCTGAAAACCTAGCAGTTCTTCAGGAAACATTAAATAAAATATTCTGGCTTAGGATATTTGTATTTTGTTGATTTTTGAGTTCTATGCGCGATTTGGGTGATGTAACGCCATCCGTGATGCCCTGAGTGTGATGTGCTGAAAACCCAGGCCGTCCGGCTCGTCAACAAGGACTTGAGCATCCATTTGGACGGCCGGTGAGTGTGATGTGTGTAAAATATATGTATATTATAAAGAGGGTCGCAGAGTCCCTGTTCTATGTATGGATTATTAGTATTGCATTATTTTGTGGCTGTTCAGTCCTTTTTTACCAGGTGATGAAAAGTATAGAACATACCCGTGTAGTTATATCGCTCAGTTTTTCGAACACTTTATTTTAAAATCTAAAAAAAAAATGTTATGAAAAATAATTATGTTAAAAGTTGTAACTCAAATTGCTATTTTATATATAATTTGATATTTAAATATGAGTGACATTATTTATAGGGTGCTGTCGCGTGCGCCTTTTCTTTAGATACTGCCCGTTAATTATCTAATATGGGAAAAATCGTAAGACATTAAATATAATAGCTATCTACATAAATAAAATTGAAAATATGTGTGTGTGTGTGTGTCATCATCACGGGAGAACGGCTGCACTGAATTTTATCAAATTTTGTGGTTAGCCGTAAAATAGCCCCATTTAAAATTTAGTCCAGCTTTTAAGTCTCTAGGACTAAGGCCTGTCAATATATTAGTGAAAAACCAACCTTCCACAGGAGTTTTATTTCCTCTCTAACTTTATGGTTCCATCCAAATAAAATATGCTGGAAATCTTTTGCGGGAGTTTATTGCGCTTGCCAGTCGCTCGTGGAAATTGTTGATTTAAAACTTGAGGATAAATGCAAATTCTATCTCCATGGTTTATTTTCTACAAGCTCTTACTCAACAATGAAAAATAGGACGACATCAAAATAATTAGTTATTTTATGTTAGTTTACGCCTTTTATGAGAAGAATCTTTCTTGCATTACGTTGCTCAGCAACGCAATTAAATCTAATGTGTTAGTTTATACGGCAGGCGAATTTTATTATTTTTTACCGGTTTAAATAATAAATAAATAAATATAAAAATGTCTCTTATCAATGAACAATATTGTATTTTTGACTAAATTATATTAATTATGGACTTCGTGTTTATTTATGATTAGATTATGAAAAGTGATAATATTTTCAATTTTTGTATATCATCAGATTTTTTTTTTTTGGTAAAGAGTTTTTAAACTTATATATTGCATTTATTGAATAAACTCATTGTGTTTAGCAGCCAATTGTTGAAATAGAATAAGAGTAGCACGGGTATATCTTCTACTACCATTTTCGAATTTTCATTTTAGCGTATACGAATGGGATCAGGATGTTTTATTCTTCAGAGCTGCGAATTTAGATCTACGAATTCGGCCGAATTTCAAATGTCGATAAATTAATAAAAATGTCGATAAATTTATAAAAATGTCTCCCAATTAATAAAATTACTCAAAATCAATTGTGTTTCGTTAGGGGATAGTAATTATAGTGATTTTCGGGAAGATCTGTTTGTTAATCCAACACTTTGTAAAAAATTTGGCAACTTTTTAAAATGTTGCCAAATTGATAAAAATATCGCTAAATTGATGAAACTGACGGTAAGATTCTTTGGGTAATAGTTTTGTATTTTGACGTCTAACAATTTGCCAATAATTATTTATATATGAGAAAATATCTTCTCTCCATTTGTCTGTAACGCTTGACGATCATTTTGGCGAACTTGGGGTCTCATTTAGAGAAATATTGCCAACTTGGAGATATTTCGCTCCAGATTGACGAAAATGTCATCAAAATTGCAAAAATGGTGATAAATTCACGGAAATGTCACCAAATTGATGAATTTATTATTAAAATATTTTAATATATAACTGACGCTATTGCTTATTGCGGATGCTATCAATAGTGATAATTGTTGATTTGGAGTTGCGCGAAATATAAGTTAACTGGGTATTTCGAAATAGTTTTACATGCTGTCAACCGGAAAAGCGCCCAATGTATAATTTAATATAAAAGCATTGTGCCACGGATCTTATACCTCATTTTCTCACTGTAAAAGAAGTAAATTCATTGCATTATGTAGCGAAAGTCATGTGCTGCCAACATCAAGACTTTCTAGTATTTAAAACACAACTCTGAACATTTCAAATCCCTAAAGTAGTGTTGGGTAAATTACGTATTAAAATTCCTATTCCAGATTTATTCCAACCCAGTTGTTATACTTTGCCACACCATACAGTGCATTAGCTTCTTATCTATAAAACGATACTTAGCGGAAAGCGTATATATTTTGACGGGAAATATACCTCATCCATTTTGGGTGTAGTAATTAACGATGAGGGAAGAAAATTCATAAAAATTTTCAGCCTGTTTATCACCAAAATGGCGGCACATGATGGATTGGCAAGTGGAAAATGCAAAATGTACTTGACTTTAAATATATTAACTATAGCGGCGCGTGCTCGTCCTTAAAGTTAAATTGAACATAAAGTAAGGATTAAAACCTGAGGTCACAAGTAGGCACATGATGGATTGGCAAGTGGAAAATGCAAAATGTACTTGACTTTAAATATATTAACTATAGCGGCGCGTGCTCGTCCTTAAAGTTAAATTGAACATAAAGTAAGGATTAAAACCTGAGGTGAATAGCAAATGATTTTCCTAACGATGAATTATTTTGTTATATTTAGAAAATATGTACTTGTATTTTCATTTATACCCATGTTAACTTGCGATATAAAATCAAGACAGACGTACAAAATTAACTCTTTATACCATCCTGCAAAGAGAAAAAATAATGTTCTAAAATTTTATCTAATTAAATCTATTGGTGCACAAACATCCGTTCTTGAGATATTTTAATTTATAGTTACAAACGATTTTTTATTATATTTTATAATTTACATTTTTTAATACAGATTTTGATTCCTTATTTAGTAACAGAATTACACTTCATATATCAAAATCGTTTCCTGGCTATTCGTCTGATTAAACTAATGAAAAATAATGCTATGATTAATTGAATTTTAGATTAAAGTGTCTGAAAACGTTGAAAATAAGACAGTATACCGTACCAGAATCTAATCAGCACCAGCTTAATCCATAAGTGACTTACTTATAAAATGTTACGAAATTTGATCAATTACTTGAATTAGAGTGGGTACATAGATTGCACAGACAGACACACACACGCAGACGTCACGCTGAAAATACCTTTTATGTGTTCAAGAGGTCCCAAAACGTGCAGACCCGTCGAAAACTCACGATTCCAATGCTTTCTCTATACATTACCATGTATTGGAGGGAAAGTAAAATATCGGAGTCGAAATAGTTTTGCGTGAATAACATTTTGTGAAATAAAACTCCAGTAAAGTTCAGCATGTTATTCGATTATTTTTAGATTCATTTGTTTTATTTACAGGCTGTCAAAGCACCGCAAGTTACTTACTGTTTATAGCTACCTAGCTGTTTCAGTTTTCGCCCCGATATCATCTGGAAACTCTAATAATAGATTTCAACTCAAAATATCCAATTATTTTACTAACTTGCTTGGCGGTATATAAATTAAACTTGAATATAAAATTTCGTCAAATATATAAGTGAATTTATAAATTTGTCTGTCGGCGAGTAAATAGTACCTGAATACGGATATTTCCATCTATTCTGTTAAAGCCTCACTAATAATTAAACATTATTAGCGTTCCTAAGCTCATTTAACTTCTTAATTTGTTTTTTAAACAAAATGTTATATCTCGTGCTTGTGCACCCACATTTCACTGAGGAGTAAGTAAACAGATTGAACTGCAACACCTGTGGCATTTTAAATATTATAGCTTTCCCACCCATTAGAAAACCCAGGTTAAAATTTCGAACTTATAACCACTATACTTCGAAAACTAAGAGCTTGATCGAAAATCCAATTATATACACTTGTAAGGTTTTCAAACAGCTATAAATTCTTACTTATTGTTTATAGTTATAGTACTTTAAGTTTTTAAGATTTAAGCAATTCAAACTTAAAAAACGGAAAATTCTCAATCTTCTTCCACTTGATAACGCGATTACTCGAAAACTATGACCTTTTTTAAAGAATAAATACAGATTAATAAACTTCATTTTCTCATATATATTTTTGTCGTTTACTATTTATATCTAGATTTTACAGCTTCAAAGATTTAGAGTAAAAGTAAGAAAAATAAAAATATATATATCTTGCTCAAAGGGATACGTTTTAAGGTTTTATCAAAATAATAAGAGATTGATCTAAAATCCAAATATATACACTTGTCGAACTTTTCAAGTGCTTCAAATTCTTGCTTTTCATTCATAGCTAGTACATTTAGTCTTTGAGATATAAATATTACAAACCTAAAAAACGAAAAATTCTTCTTCAAATTGACAATTACTCGAAAACTATTAAGAGTTTTTTAAAAATAAATATAGATTTACATACTAAATTTCCTAGTACATACTTTTTGCGTTTACTATTTACATCTATATTTTACAGTTTCGAAGATATTTCCTGTGGAAGTAAAAAGAAAACTAAAAGAACAGTCGCTCAGACAGATAGGTACTTTTTAAGTATTTTAGAAAAATTTCAAAATATTGATGTTACTGATATTATTTTTTTTATTTATAATCTGAATTTTATTTCTGACGAAACAAGAAAAATGTTTACATTTTTATCTATTAGGTTTGTGGGTATAAATGTCCAAAGTGTTTACATTTTTCGAAACGCTCTGTATTCCGTCACAGAAACTCTAAGCATAGATATTATTAACATCAAAAATAACCCTCTTCTTCAGGATAATGAAAAAGTAGCTACTACCGTTAAAGTAAGAGAGATATCTGCCTCCAGAAAGTCACACCCGTGATTCAGTAAATATGGCGTCATACAGTAAGATGAAATTGAAAGGGAAAAAACACAAGACGTTTCCTTTCATTACCAAACAAAATTGAATTACCTCAGTAAAAAGATATGAAAGCTCTCGAAACAGTTTTAAGTTTGAGAGTTAATTTTGATATTAAACCGGCGTCCTATAGCCTCAAGGTGAATACCACGACTATTGAAGCATGGGAGAGAAACTTGCACTGCAAAAATGGAACTAAATGAAGATAGTGAAAGATAAATGAGTATGTTGAGAATAGGTTTGATGATAAAACGAGTAATAATATCAAGTTATTACAATAATAAAATATACACTGCTCACAACTGAAATTGCAACATCATAAAGTTGTAGGTGTAGCTTTATGTAAATCAGGCAATGGAAACAGCAAGGCGAGATATGCAAATGATCACAGTTTCGTTACGCATGGTGACGTAATACCTTGCCGAGCAGCATAAAAGCATCAGGTCAAGGAGGAGCGATATCACATCTGAATTGTAGCGTCATTGGTTCCAGGTTGTAAGCATCATCACAGTATGTAAAGAGTATGTCGACGTACCGCATACGTTCAGTTGTCGTCAAAGGAACGACGACAAATCATTGTTTTACGTGAGGGTGGATTAAGCCTTCGAAGGATCGCTGAACTATTGGGTCGTGATGCGAGCACAGTTCAACGGTGTTGAAGCCCAGACCACACGACCAATCCTAGGGCTAATGGTAGCTTAGTGTGTGGCCGGACAATTCAACGGTGTGTGTTTACGGTTCGTGAGAGACAACGAAACGACACGAAGATCAGGTAAGTGGAGCTTCCAGGTGTACCACACCACGTAAGGATCGTAAACTTCTGAGAATCGCTGCAAGGGAGCCGTTTACCACAGCAACCGTGTTAGAACGACATTTATCCCACACAACAGGTAACTTGATTTCGACGCAAACAAATCGAAACCGTTTGCATGACGCTGAACTCCGAGGTAGACGACCTTTTCGACACCTACCGTTTCAACTTCTTCACCGGTTACGTCGCCTCCAGTGGTGTCAAATGAGACGCAAATGGTCGACAAAATGGCGAAACATTCTGTTCACGGATAAAACACCATTCTGTTTTGGCATGACAGATGGCCGTACTCGTGTATGGCGTCGTTTTCAACAGCGCCACCAGGGAGCTTTTTTCTACCAGTCGCTACACAGCCTCCCTAAGTGGTACCATGGATTGGGGTGGTATAACATTTGGTGGAAGAACACATTTGTTCCACGTTTCTGGCAGTATCACGGCACAGCGATACGTCTCTGATATTGTGAGACCTGTGGTACAGCCATATCTGTCAACCAGGCATAGAATGATTTTTCAACAGGATAATGCCAGACCACATACTGCACGGGTAACAGTGAATAGTCTACGAGGTTTTGATATCCTGCCTTGGCCATCATATTCTCCGTATTTGTCGCCAATTGAGTATATCTGGGACATCATGGGTCGCCGATTAAGATAACTCCCAATTCCAGCAAACCATATTCAATTACAAGCCCAATTGCATGCTGTGTGTAATGCCATCCCTCAGTACATCTTTGACCAGGTGCCTCGTCATATTCAATCCTGAATAGCCACTCGTGATGGGCCTATTCCATATTGATCTAATGTCAATAAAGTTCCATGCTTCCATTTTCCAGGTATGATTTGTTGATCATTTGCAAATTTCCCTGTTACAGTTATATTCTGTAAATTTCGTAAGGATACATCAATTTCTTCATGGTGCTGCGATTTCAGTTGTGAGCAGTGTAAAATCCCAACACAATGTAAGTAAGACTAAGCATGAAATATAATGAATAAAAAAAAATTTATGTAGGCAGCAGATGACTTTCCTGCAGATTCAAATTCATTTTTCCTTTATTTCTTTAAAAATTCATTAACTTGAGTTTAATTACACAAAATAACACTAAATTTGCATTTTTAATTCAATTTCTGTTTTTATTTGGTAATTGGATATTTTCTCAATGGCAGCATAACAAAAACGCGAAAAATCCCGAGGACGGTTACTCCTAGAGTAATAAGTTTTTCTTTTTCTTTTACTCGTCAAAAATTAAGTATAAAACTAACATTTAACTGATACATTTGAACATAAGTAGACATTTTTTTAGATTTTCGCGGGCCATTTCATAAAAAAATGCAGGTTGTTCTTTTCTGAATCGTACCAAAATCTAATCAGCACTAGAGTATCCCACAAGTAACTTATCTACCCAATTTTGTGAAATTTGATCAATTAGTACTTCAGCTAGAGTTGATACATGATGTTTTTGCGGGCCATTTCGCAAAAAAGGCGGGTGTGTTTTTCCAAATCGTACCAAAAATTAATCAGCATCAGGGTCACACCCAATTGACTTACCTACCAAATTTTATGAAATTCGATCCATTAGTTTTTGAGTTAGAGTGGATACATATATTAGACACACAGACAGGCGCACACACACACACACACACACACACACAGACGTCAAGCTTAAAATGGTTTCTTCGTATTCTAGAGGTCTCGAAACGTGTAGATCCGTCGAAAACTCGAGTTCCGATTTTCGGTTTGATTCCAATACTATCCATATACATTACCATGTATTGCAGGGAAAGTGAAAATCTGATGAGGGCAGCACATGACTTTCCCTGCAGACTTATATCCACGTTCTCTTAATTTTAATTAAATTTAATTCACTTTTAATTCTATTTCGGTTCTCATTTGGTAAATATACCTATTTTCAAAGGTGGCGTAGAGAGAATACCCTAACATAATTTTTTTTCACAGTGACGTAAGATTTACGTCCCACTGTGACTTTGGGACGTCACAGAACGTCGCAGTACGTTTCGGCAATGTCATATTGAGGTCACAGCGAAGTCAATTTGGTCATTTCATGGTCTTTTGTGACGTCGCATATTAACTTGTTTGTGACGTCACATTGTAATTGCCATTGTAATGTCGTCACATTGTTACGTGTTAATTAAATTGTGGAAACGTCACAGAATATAGTCACAATGAAGTTACCAAGTTACTAATACGTAACGTCGCATAGAAGTCACAAATATGATGTCACATTGTGACTCAGGTGTCACGTGACTACAATGTCACTGTCACACATGTGAAGATCTTTGCTGTGAGGGATATGAAAAAACTGAAATATCTCGAGAACGGCTAGTCGTAGTGTAATGGGGTTGGTCTTATTCTTTTCTTCGTTAAAAAGTTACGTATTAAAGAAGCATTTAATGGATATATTTGGTCATACGTAGATTTTTATTTTAGATTTTGACGATTTTTGCCAGCCATTTTTCCTAAAAAGGCAGGTTATTTTTTTACGAATCATACCAAAATCTAATCAGCACCAGGATAACCCACAAGAGACTTATTTACCGAATTTTGTGAAATTCGGTCCATTAGTTTTTCAGCTAGTGTGATTATAGGCAATTTTTGCGGGCCATTTCGCAAAAAAAAGGTGGCTTCCTTTATCCCTAAGCGTAACTAATCAGCACCAGGGTCATGCCTAAGTGACTTAATTACCAAATTTTATGAAATTCAGTCCATTAGTTTTTGAGTTAGAGTGGATACACACATTCCACAGACAGACAGACAGACACACACACACACAGACGTCACGTTAAAAATAGTTTTTTAGTATTCTAGAGGTTACGAAACGTGTAGATTCGTCGAAAACTCGAGTTGTGATTTTCGGCATGATTCCAATACTTTCCCTATACATTATCATGTATTGCAGAGAAAGTAAAAAAGCGACTTTAAAATAATATCTTGTTTACTTTTGAAAACTAAGACATTTTGAGTAAAACTACAATAACTATAGAAATATTTTCATAAGTATTGTTTTGAAATGCTTAGAAAGTTTGTTTTAATATATATGCACTTTCTCGTACGTAGTATTGAGAAAGTATTGTTTCGACGAAAATTTTCAATTTCGAGATTTTGATGCCAATATATGTTTTAGGACCTCCTGAACGCGTTTTGACTATTTTTGGAGTGATGTCCGTCTGTCTGATTTTTGTGTACATGATAGATGCCACAAATATGATTTTGGCGAAACTTTATATCATGCTTTATTATCGATAAATCTAGAACTTTGTAGAAGTTTTTAAAATTCGAGTAAAAACTTGGAAATTTATAAGAATTTTATATTCTTTTAACATGGCAGCATAGGGCAAAATTGGACATAATCATGCATAAAAGGGGTTATTTATGGTTCAACGATCACGAGACTTTATAGTTTTAATCATTGTTGTGAAAAATAGCCGCGATACAATTTTTCTTGTGTATGACGTCATTAGCACCCCCCCGCCCTTGGGCAGCAACCCTCTAGGGGTATATTGTCAAGTATGTTATTGATCAAAGTATGTTATTGATCAAAAGATTTTTTCAAGCCCTTTAAAATGAAGGGTAACCCGCTACCGATTTTTCAAAAATGTTCTTGTAAAATTTGAAAAACAAAACTTTTAATTCTAGTATGAGAAAGTCGAGTTGGGTGACACTCCAGGTAACTTTTTTTTTTTTAGGGAATCGCATTTTTAAGAAAGTTTAACAGTCTTATAGGCCTCTCTGAAAATTCTGCAGAAAATATCAAAGAAGATAAGTAGAAAAAAAAATAAAGAAAACAAATATTTTATGTACCAAATATGGATTTAGATCACAATCAGTAAGCAGCCACTAACGAAACATTCCAATAATAAATTTTTACGAAAGCATAAAATCAATGGAGCTATTCAGACAGACCGATCGATAACAGAGAGAGGATCTCGTCATTACTTACGAGACATGACTCATAAAAGACACGTATTATGATCGTGTGGACTATAAAAATCTACGAGCCCATTTTCTCTCTCGAAGATCCTGTAGTGGTCAGCGGGAATACAATAAAACGTCCTCTAGAAACAAAGAAATGGCGCTTTATGGATATAAAGGAATACAGATGACTGAATTACAGGATGGGAGACAAGTATTGAGGGAAAAAAGTACAATTCGATTTTCGAACAATGTCATGGAAAGCAACGAAACTTCAAATACGAGATAACTTAAATTTCTGCATGATACCATCCAAAAATAGAAGAATATTGAAACACAAAATTAAGGAATTTTTTAATCATTTTCAGAAAATCATCGTCGAATACATTGGACGAAGCGCGTGTTCATAAGAAAAACTTTGTATTTATGTCTATCAGACTGTTTTTTCGCCACGATTAGAGACAAATTATGAGACCTTGGCAAAAGATCGCCAACTTGGCGAGTTTCATGGTTCTGACTCACACACGTCCTATCAGAAATCAGATGTTGGCAGTACATAACTTTTGATTCACACTCGCATATTTTCTTTTCGTAATTCGATAAAATTCCGAAAATCTGACTTGATCGGGATGATCAAATGCCGGAGGATCAAATTTGCCGGATTATGAGATACCAAAGATAAAATAGGGGTATAAAATAGGAAACTGTATTTGAAACGGAAATAATAGACAATAAACGTGATATTTAATTGCCCAAAATGTTGCACAGACTGGATTACACTGTGCAGTGCGAGAAGAAGCATTTAAATCAATTTATGAATAATAAGACAGACTTCAATGAACATAAATCTGCCTCTAACATATTTTTATCTCTTCCCTCAACGCCAATAGACGCTGCAGCAATAATATTATTTCACGAAAATAATTATGAATTAAAGGAGGAATGTACCTTAAGTATTTGGTCATATTAACAGTAATTACTATATTAATTGTATATATATATATATATATATATATATATATATATATATATATATATATATATATGTATATATGGTGTCCCAAAAACATTGACTTCGAATTTTATATATAGTAAATTACAAAGTTGCGTAAAAAAAGGTACAGAATTTTATGAAATCGATTAAAATTTTCAAGGGAATTAAATTTTAAGAAATACAAAATTTAAATTTTTATACGACCCCGTACAAAAACATTTCCAATGTGCACTACACACTAATAACTTGATGTACAAAATTTCAGCATTTTCTCATAAAAAGTCCCAGAGATATGAAAAGACAAATTCTCAGAGGGGAAAAATCACGCCGGCAGATCGCGTTTCAGGGGTCATACACAAATTACGAAAGAAAACAATGATTACATAAATAAATAATAATTTTGCTATTTATGGGTACAAAAGTATCTACACTATGTAGAAATAACTTTACACAAAGATTACAAAGCTTGTTAAAATGTTTCCTATCCATGCCACAGATCCATTAACGATAAGAGGAAGATATTATTTGCCTATGATGCATTTCTGCGTTGCGTCATTTGCACTCTTGCTGTAAACATTTACATTTTAATGTGTGATTAATTCCTCATCCACTTTGTTTAAACATATCTCTGGGACTTTTTATGATAAAATGCTAAAATTTTGTACATCACCTTATTAGTGCATGGGGCACATTTTACTCGTTGGAAATGTTTTTGTGCCGGGGCCGTATAAAAATTTAAATTTTGTATTTCGTCAAATTTAATCTCCTGAAAATTTTTATTGATTTCCTAAAATTCTGTACCTTTTTTACGCAACTTTGTAATTTATTATATATGTCTAAGATCAATATTTAAGGAATAAAATCAGAGGTCAATGTTTTTGGGACACCATACACACACATACATATATATATATATATATATATATATATATATATATATATATATATATATATATATATAAAAATAAATTATTAAATCCAAAGTTAGAATGTATGTAGTAACTCATAATACACTATTCCAAAATTTTCTACAAATACAAAGAAATTAAGACAAAAAGAGGAAATAATAAAACATAATGCAAGTCATAAGGACAAAGACAATCAACAAATTTCAAAAATGAGGAATGCAAATAAGAAAACAAAAAAATCAAGCAAAAAGGCTTGCACATGGAGGAGATTTAGGCTTACGAGATTAGGCTTACGAAAAGTTCATTTCGAAAAAATTCTCATCGGGTCCATATATCTTTTCGAAATGAACACAAAAATGCTTGTTTCTGAAACACAAGATAGATTTTATCTATAAACTTGTGTTATATGGACGACAAGCATAAAGATTGGAACAATAAAGGAAACATAAATACCTCAAAACGCACCTAGTCAGTGCAACCATGACGAGCAAAATATGACTGGATCATCGTTGCCATATGCCAAAATGAAAAGATGTGATTTGCTGTTGCCAAAGAGAGTAATAAAAACAGTACTGCGCAAAAGCAATAAAATGAGTTATTCAACTGTTAAAGCTTCGAGATAAAAAGATGAAAATATAATTGCAGGAGAATGAAGAAGTACGGCTAAAATAAGATAATAAGGGGAGAATATGAGAATTTTAGGCTAATCGAAACTTATTAACTATACTATTGACTAAATATGCAGGATATTGATACATTTTACTGGTAATTTTGAGGTTATTAATGTGCAAAGCATGAAATTTTTTATCTGATAATCTATAAATTCTAAAAAGTTGATTAAGTATAATATTTCTAAACAATTGAATCGAGTTGCAGGAATTAAAAGGTAATAATTTATTAATATTAAATTTAAAAAAATCTTTTTTATCATATAATTTAGTAACTATCCCATGAGCAGGTTCTATAATTAGATTTAAATCCAAATAATAAACATTATTACTAATAGAAGTTTCATTAGGTATTAATTCCAAATTATCCGGATAGAAATCTATATCTATGACATAGTTATCAGTAAATACAAGACAAATCAGATCATCTACATATCTATAAATTTTATAATCAGTTGAAGTAAAGAATTTTTCATAATGATATAGGTATAAATTAGCTAACATACTGCTACTACAGCCACCTTGTGGAACACCTGAGACTTGTAAGTATAATTTATTACCTTGAAAGATATAATTATTGAAAAGAACAAAATGGAGAAGCTTAGGAAAATTGGTAAATTTTGTAAGATTAGAATGTTTAGTAATATAAGCATTATATAAAGCTAAAATGACATCATATAGATCAGTGATCTTAATATTATTAAATAGATCTTTAAAATCAAAAGTTTGAAATCCTATTATTTTACCATGCGTTTTATATATATATATATATATATATATATATATATATATATATATATATATATATATATATATATATATATATATATATATATATATATATATATATATATATATATATATATATATGTATATATATATATGCCTAAGTAATAGTATATTACTTATCATTGAAAGCAATAAACATTCCGAAAACCCAATAAATGGAGTGTCATGGACATAAGAAATATTGATATTCGAACTATTATGAGAGAATAAAGCAGCGGAAAGAAAGAATTCCAACTTTCGAACAATGGTGAAAAACCAATGACTTGGCAAATAAATGGGAGATGGAATTTGCGAAAACTTAGTTTCATTGAAGACGATGAAATATCCTTAAAAAATGTTCATATTGTTTTGAAAATAGTTAACGTGCAAGAGGTTTCGACTTTCTAGCATGTCAAACAATCGACGCTGCAAATCTAGCACGCCGGGCTGTCGACATCAGACAATGCCTTGACGATCAAGATGAAAACTAGAGATGTCATTTAAGTGTGGTTATGCTTTAAGAATATCCAAGTTATCATGCTTTTTACATAATTTTCCTAGCTGAATCATATTTACATCATTAGAAGAAAAAGCCATAATCTTTTGCTTCCATTCAGAAATGCTTTTGTCTCCTCCAAAGAAATTCTTAAAACGCCCATGATGGATACTCTCTGGCCATCTAACGATTCCACAACACCCCTTTCCAAAAAGCTAAGAAGGAAAATTAGATGTTAAATGGGATCAGAGAGGGTTTCTTTTTTTAACACTTTACAACATGAAAAGTGTTTATGACTTCTGTCATAAACACTTGTTTCTGACTGGCATTCTGTCTGTCTGTCGGGTTTGCACGATAACTGCTGTAAAAATGACTTTATCAAAATGAAATTTTAGTATGGTGTTGAGACGATGTGTGGAACATATGGGAATGTAAATGAATAATATCACCCAACTAGTTTTGGTTTGAACCCAGGTTGAGAAAATGAAATACATCGAACCCTATGAGACCTCATTTTTCAAACATTTTTTAAGCAAAGTTAAAATTTACAAATTGCTTTGAAAATTTTAGGAAATATTCAAATTATCCTATAAAATATATAAAAAAAATTTCAGCAAGATAAGTTTGGTAGTTTTTTAAATAAAAATTAACATAATAATTACACCCATATTATATGAAGACGTGGCCCACTTCAAAATAAAATATGACATCCATCTTGTGTCAAAATCGTGATTTTTAAAGTTCTTTTAAATTTATATTGAGTGTTGCATCCGACCTAAAACCGCTTAATTTTTGCGTATTTTCTGTGCATCTATATTTTGCGCTAACGTAATTACAATATTTTTTTAGTTTAAATGATCGTCAAACTTTGATTATTTCTAGAACGAATCCAAATTTTAAGGGATGCAGCATGTAAACAAGTTATTCTAAGATGAGTTGTATAAGAATTGCTGATGTTTTTTCACGCAAAATTATTTTACTCTGGAGTCTGGAATAAAAGTGTATGAATCAAATATTCACTACTTCTACATAGAGAGGCAGACGATTTATACTTCGATGACGTCATTTGAATAAAGTTAATTTTTTCGATGAAGTTTTAAGTTTTAAAGTAAAATAAATTATTGTTGTTTTGTGATAATTAAAAAATTATCACCGCTGAATGTATCGCATTTTAGATACGTGATACATTCAGCGGTTTGCATTTCCGTTGGAAAGTGTTTTATAATTAATGCTTTATGCATGACTGATCTTTCGTGTCTATTTACTTTTGCGTGTTCTATGTCCGAGGTAGCCACAGTAGCTGCACCGAAGATCAAAATCGGGGCCATCGAATACAACGCTCATATTATAAAGTCGAGCTAATAAATATTCTATATCAAAACATTTAACATTGCCTTCAGAAAATGATTCCACTGCCCTGCTGTATTCCAACCGCTGAAATTTCGCATATGATTATTAATAATGGAGTATTAAAGGTAAAAACATTTCAAATCATGCTCGGAGGTGGCGGTTTGTTTATAAGACTACAATCCGTCCAACAATACGGTAATACCAACAATACTTTCGAAACTAATTACAGAAGCCGCAGTGACACGCTTCGAATTCAATTAACTTCACAGCTTAATGACGATGTTGCGCGAATTTCAATTAGGATAGCTTACGATCAGAAATATTTATAATATGCCTTTTCAAATGTAATTAAAATAATCGTCGGGACATAAGCTTTCGCATTGCGATCGTATTAGACATCAAGATTATATTCCGATATTGCTGATGACACAAATAGGGGGAACCAATTAGTTTCCGAGAATTTTCAGAGTCATTATCGATGGAATGCATGGTGCTTTAGAGGGATTTATCCAATTTTAACCAATCGATGTGACTTAAAGTCGCTTAATTATGATTATCATAACGGTCACACAAAGCATAGGCAAGCATAGGCAGGATTATCCATCGAGTTATAGGTTGACTTGCCATTGTGAAAATGTTTATTAGATATCTATAGATTTCTGTATATAATTCTATAGAAAATTTTATAGAAATTCTTAAGGCTAAACAAATTAAGGACACAACATCGTTTGACAGAAGGCCATTTAATAAAATATCCTGAAGACGTATAATGTTTTAAAAAACAAGGCCAGAGCGTTTTCGGGTGTTAGTACACCCTTCATCAGTGTCTACATGAAAAGCAGACATGGATCATTCATATATAGACCCTATACGTAGCAAATTTGCATAAATAAATATAAAATATAATCTGAACTTGGTAAGTTGAATAGGCTAATAATTAATACAAAAAAATCTAAAAAATAGGTACAAAATACTTTAAAAAACATATGTTAAGAACATTACCAGAAAAGTACAAATTAAAAAAAAAACGGTCAAGCATATACTTCACAAGGATGACGTCATAGATAATTATGAAGAGACTTGAATTGCATAGAGTCGAGAACGAGTCGCCAAGCATAACTTTGAACGGGATTAGAATTACAAATCGACGAACGGTAAATATAAATAAAAAGGGAATATAAATTAGATTATATTTTATATTTATTTATGCAAATTTGCTACGTATATGGTCTATATATGAATGATCCATGTTTTCTTTTCATGTAGCCACTGATGAAAGGTGTACTAACACTCGAAAACGCTCGAGCCTTGTTTTTAAAACTTTGTACATCTTTAAGATATTTTATTAAATGGCCTTCTGTCTAACGATATTACGTCCTTAATTTATTTAGCCTTAAGAATTTCTATAAAATTTACTATAGAATTATACAGAAATATATAGATATCTAATAAACAATTTCACAATGGCAAGCCAACAATTTCACAATGGATATTTTATTAAATGACTTTCTGTCTAACGATGTTATGTCCTTAATTTATTTAGTTGAAACAGACATGATGCCAATTTGATTATTATTCTTAAGGCTATTTCTACAGAATTATATGCAGTGCTGTTGTATAGGAACACGGACTCTGTAATGAATAACAGTTTCTGTAGTTCTGCAATAAAATACTTCTTAAATAACAGACAGATAGAAGACTGATATACTACGACGTTAATTCTATAAACATATGTTTGTATTTTTTTTTTCTACGCTGTTTGCTAAACTAGTTTTAGCTCAACTTCCTTGCGACAGCGATTATATTGATAAATATCTTAATGAATTTTCCTTGAAGAGAAATTGCGTATTTGTATTCATTTTTAGTGCAAGGCTAACGTATTTTTCAATTTAAAAAACTCTCATTTACTGATTATTATACTATTTTTTTTTTCAAATAGCGGGAATGCAGTAAGAATGTTTTGTTTTATTTAATAGTTTATAGTAATTAAATTGCATTAAAAAGACAATTTGCATAAGATGTTGTTAATCAGTCTTTTATCGGCTATTTGCTGTAATTTCTTCTCAACATTTAGGCTAAGAAATTCCTGATCCCCTCAAAATTATTTATTTTTAAGCCAGTTTTTATTCCACTTTGGCACGATGTAATATAGCGCATTTTAACA
Organism: Amaurobius ferox; assembly: GCA_951213105.1. Classification (NCBI taxonomy): domain Eukaryota; kingdom Metazoa; phylum Arthropoda; class Arachnida; order Araneae; family Amaurobiidae; genus Amaurobius; species Amaurobius ferox. The sequence continues at coordinate 9,698,358 of OX578138.1, read as the reverse complement.
TCGTGTTTATATCGTTGAACCGCTTATTAAGGTACTTATTCCACTACTTATCAACAGGCGTAAAATATTTATTGAAAAAATAAAAAATTAAAAGTTTTGACTCATTCCCCCCCCCCCCGCATGTGGGGACTATTGAACATAGGGTAGGGGACCAATGGATCAGGTCTAATTTTATAGGTTGATCATAGATCTATCCTATATTAAATAAACTTCAATTAATAGTAAATTTCTTGATTCAATATGTGCATTTAGCAGGACTATGTGGTGTAGATAGTGCTGCATTTATGCTGTTTTTTGTACCAATTTAATGTATGACACAACAAGATGCACAAACGCATTATCTGTTTTCATAAACTTTCGCAGAAATGTCACTTCTAAATCACCTTTTCATCTGCACCCTTCATATTTTTACCAAGATAAAACACGGATTATCTTTAGGGCCCACATAAAATTTGGCCAAAACATAATTTTCAACTGAAAGTTCAGGTCAAAGGCTTTTTTCTAACTAATCATTTAAATCATCCCAATGGCACTTGTTGTACGCCGAATTTGGCGATTTTTCTGCAATAATTTCACTATTATTTAACACATTTAATCAGTAACCATAGACTTCTTAAGCACCGATGATGCGGTGTTGCTCCTTATATCAGGAGTTGATTTTAGATAACGACCAACTGTAGTTCACTTTATGTTCGTTATCTTGGTATCATCGCTCAGACATTTGTTGTTATTCTTTATTACGTCGATGGCTCTCTCCTTTTTTTCAGCAGATAAATTCCTATTCAAACTTTAAGATTTCTTATGCCGCACCATAATCTCAAAATATAGCATTCTAAATAGTGGAATGAAATCGAATTCACGTACATTGGGTAAAATATAGGGTAGTACGAGACACCAGTTCTTTATCTCATCATTTTTAAACGAACGCTGTTTACCGTAAGATATTTATCAATATAGACATTTAATACCACCATCTATAAAGACCTTATTATGGTCTATATTTATATAAATAAAATTGAAAATATTTGTGTCTGTCTATATGTGTGTTCTCTGAGAACGTCTGCACCGAACATCATGAAATTTCGTGAGCAGCTCTGAAATAATCCCACCTAAAATTGAGTCCATGTTTCGAGTTTCTAGAGCCAGGGAGTGTCGAAAAATTAATAACAAGAAAGATCGATCATGCATAAAGCATTGATTATGAAACACTTTCCAACTTCAATGCAATTTTATTTAAACATCTCTAAAATGCGATACATTGATCAGCTGTGATATTTTTAAAATTATCACAATACTACAATAACTTATTATAATTGAAAACTTTATCGAATGCAAATGAGCGTTACTCAAATAACGTCATCGAAATATAAATCGCCTGGCACTCTCTACAAAAGCAGTGAATATTTCATTCATAAACATTTTCCCCTTTCTTTCATTCAGCGGCGATATTTTTAAAATTATCACAATACTACAATAATTTATTTTACTTCAAAACGTAAAACCACGGAGGTAAAATTACTTTCTAACTCCATGCTTAAAACTTCATCAAAAAATCTATAATATGGAATCGTCTACTTCTCTATGTAAAATCAATGAATGTTTTATTCATATCAGCTACATAGCAGACTTCAGAATTAAATAATTTTACGTTAAAGAAATTCAGCAATTCTTATACAACTCATCTTCCAGCTTGATGTGTTTACATTCTCCATACGTGAAAGTTAGGCTTCGTTGTAGAAATGATCAAAGTTTAATGATCATTTAAACTCCAAAATATTGTAATTGCATTAGCGCAGTATATAGACGCACTAAAAAAATAACATATAAAGCGGTTTTAGAACGGATGCAACACTAAATATAAATTGAAAAGAACTTTAAAAATCACGATTTTGCCACAAGATGGATGCGATATTTTATTTTGAAGTGAGTTACGTGATCCTTTTCATATAACATGGGTGCAATTATTATTTGAATTTTTATTTAAAATACTACCGAACATATTTTTCTGAAATTTTTTTTATATATTTTAAGGTATGATATGAATATTTCCTAACACTTTCGAAGCAATTTGTGAATTTTAAATTTGCTTAAAAATGTTTGAAAAATTAGGTCCTATAGGGTTCAATTTCATTTTTTTTAACCCGGGTTCAATCCAAAACTAATTGGGCGATATTATTCATTTATATTCAAATATGTAGAGAAAGTATATGAGAGGAATCATTCTTGTATTATATTGCTCAGCAACGTAATTAAATCTGATGTGTTAGTTTATACAGCAGACGATTTTTATTATTTATTTTTCGGTTTAAATAATAAATAAATGAATATAACGAGAAAGATCAATCATACATAAAGCATCGATTATGTGAAACACTTTCCAACTGCAATACAATTTTATTTAAACATCTCTAAAATGCGATACATTTAGCGGTAATATTTTTTAAATTATCATAATACTACAATAATTTATTACATTTGAAAACTTAAAACTTTATTGAAAAAAAATGAACTTTATTCAAATGACGTCATTGAAATATAAATCGCCTGGCTCTCTATGCAAAAGCTGTAAATATTTCATTCATACACTTTTATCCCATTCCTTTCATTCGTCACAATACTGCAATAATTTATTTTATTTACAAACTTAAAACCGTGGAGATAAAAGTAATTTAACTCTATGCTTAAAACTTCATCGAAAAAGTCTGCTATAAAATCGTCTGCGTCTAAAAAAAATGTGCCGTCAAAAATCGTCTGAGTCTCAATCGCAATGAATCAATGAATGCTTCATTCATGAAATATTTAATCAGTGAATGTTTCATTCATATCAGCTATATTGCAGGCTCCAGAGCTAAATAATTGTGCGTTAAAGAAATTCAGCAAGTCTTATAGAATTCATCCGACATCTTTATGAGTCCACATTTTTCATAAGCAAAAAGAAGTAATCAAAGGAATAATCAATCGTTGTAGAAATAATCAAAGATTAAAGATAATTTAAACTCAGATATATTGTAATTGTTTTGTTTTAGAATGCAGATGCACAGACACTAAAAAAAATAGCACTAAATTGCTATATATGCAAAAATAGCAAAGATGCACTATAAAAAAAAATAAAGCGGTTTTAGGACGGAAACGACACTAAATATAAATTAAAAAGATTTTTAAAAACCACGATTTTGACACAAGATGGATGTCATATTTTATTTCGAAATGGGTCACGTGATATCTTCATATAATATGGGTGTAATTATTATTTTAAATTTTATTTAAAAAACTACCGAATATATTTTGATGAAATTTATTTCATATTTTTATGGGATGATGTGAATACTTCTTAAAACTTTCGAAGCAATATTTAAATTTTAAATTCGCTTAAAAAATGTTTGAAAAATTAGGTCCCATAGGGTTCAATGTATTTCATGTTTTTAACCCGGGTTCAATAAAAAACTAATTGGGTGATATTATTCATTTATGTTCCCATAGGTCCAACAGACCGTCTGAACAATATACTAAAATTTGATTTTGATAAAGTCATTTTTACGATAGTTATCGTGCGAACGGACAGACAGACAGACAGAATAAACAAAGTCATAAACACTTTTCAACTATGTTGTAAAGTGTTAAAAACCCACAATTAAACCTTCCATAAAGATAGCATTACGCAGACGATATTAAATAAAAAAATATTAACTATTGTGAAATATGTTCACTTTTCATATGTAATATCATGCGATAAATTTGGTGACATCATTCTCATGGATCTAGCTTGTTCCATTCACGCGAAAAGATACTTTAGGTAATACTTTTGTATTTGGACGCATATTGTTATTTATCTGCTATAAGAATAACTTATTTCTCCTTCCATAACGCTTGGCAAGATTTTAGTCACGAATTTAGCGAAACGCCGCCAACTTGACAACTTTTCACATGTCGCCAAATTGATAAAAATGACGCTAAATCAATGAAAATGACATGTAATTGACAAAAATTGAATATCTTGAAAAAATATAAGGATTTACTATAAGAATAACTAATTTTTTCGTCCGTAAAGTTTAGCAAAATTTTGGTGACGAATTTGTCAGAATATCTAGAACTTGCTGACTTTAATTGTGGCCAAATTGACGAAAACGTTACTCAATTCATAAAAATTCGTCAAATTGAATAAACCGACCCAAAATCAATTAAAATGACGACTAATTGATGAAAGTTTAATATCTTGTTAAGAACATAAGAGTAGACAAGAAGAATAACCCACTTCTCCGTCAGTAACGCTTGACGAGAAATGTAGTTTCGCGACTATTTTAAATGTTACCAAAGTGACAAATATTACCAAGTTGATAAAAATGACCCCAAATAGAGTTTTGTAATTTCTGAATTCCGTCATATGCCGGAATTAGCTCCTAGTATATAAGAAATGCTTTTTTCTTCATTTATGTGTAACTCTTGGCGATACATTTGACGAGCTTGGGGAATTGTCTAGCGAAGTATCGCTAACTTGGCGATATTTAACCCCATATTGACGAAAATATCGTTAAAATTGCAAAATTGATGCTAAATTAATAAAAGTGACGCCTAAATGATGAATTAATTATTAAAATATTTTAATATGTGGACTGTATCGCTTATTGAGGATATTGACAATATTTATAATTGTTTATTTAGAGTTGTGCAAAATATAAGTTAATCAGATTCTTTGAAATAGTTTTACATGTTGTCATTAGGAAGATCGCCAAATGTACAATTCAACGTTAAAAAATCTTATATACATTTTTATCGACTGTAAAATGAGTCAATCCATTGCATTATATATGAAAAGTCATGTGCTGTCCATTTTGACTTTATATCTTTCCTAATATAATAGTGCAGAAGATAATTAATCTGAGAATTCGGTTTGATTTAGAATCAGATGACTGTAGCTTTTGTAATTAGCTTGGAAAATCCTATTAGCATAATGTTGACCGTCGTATCCCCAGAATAAGGTATTAGTTCGGCTACTGGCTTAAATGCTGTTTGCAAATAAATAGTTGGTGTTCGGGTATTGGTAAGATCTTACTTTGTGGTGTTAGTGAGAAGGGTGTTTGTTCAAAAATTAAGCTTATATGAATAAACTTTGCTTAATAACAGCATACTAGCTGCAAAATACGGATTGGCAGCTTGTTTTAAAAATAGCTGTTTAAAAATAATATCTGTTTACTGTTGCTCGGTATATAGTGCTCAACCGCTACATGATACATGCACAACGATAAACACATAAGATCGTTATAAACAAATATAGAACAAGAAAGATCAATAATGCATAAAGCACTGATTATGAAACACGTTCCAACTTCAATGCAATTTTATTTACACATCTCTAAAATGCGATACATTCCTCGGTAATATTTTTAAAATTATCACAATACTACATTAACTTATTGTATTTGAAAATTAAAACTTCATCGAAAAAAATGAACTTCATTCAAATGACGGCATTGAAATATAAATTCCCTGGATTAAACATTTCGAAAATGCGATACATTCTTCGGTAATATTTTTAAAATTATTATAATACTACAATAACTTATTATATTTGAAAACTTTATCGAAAACAAATGAACTTTTTCAAATGACGTCATCGAAAAATAAATCGGCCGGATCTTTAAATAAAAGCAGCATTCATAAACATTTTCCCATTCATTTCGTTCATCACAATACTATAATAATTCATTTTATTTAAAACTCAAAATCATGGAGGTACAAGTAATTTAACTCTATGCTCGAAACTAACAAACCATCCAAAAATCGTTTGCTTCTCTGTAAAATCAATGATTGTCTCATTCATATCAGCTATATTGCAGACTCCATGGGCTAAATAATTTTGCGTTAAAGAAATGCAGCAATTCTTATACAACTCATTCTACATCTTTTGGTATTTACATCCTCCATAAGTGAAAAGTAGGTTTCGTTGTAGAAATAATCAAAGTTGGATGATTATTTAAACTCAACTATATTGTAATTGCGTTGTTTCAGAATGTAGATACACATAAAAAGAACTTTAAAAATCACGATTTTGATACAAGACGGATGCCATATATTATTTTGAAGTGTGTTCACGTGATCTCTTTATATAAAGGATGTGGGTGTGTGTAATTATTATTTTAATTTATATTTAAAAAAGTACTGAATATATTTTGCTGAATTTTTTTTATATATTTTATGGGATAATTTAAATATTTTCTTAAACTTTCGAAGTCATTTGTGAATTTTAAATCCGCTTAAAAAATGTTTGAAGTATTAGGTCCCGTAGGGTTCATATTTTCAACTGTTTCATTTATTTCATTTTTTCAACCCGGGTTCAATCCAAAACTAATTGGGTGATATCATTCATTTATATTCCCATAGGTCCCACAGACCGTGTGAACAACAACTAAAATTTTATTTTGATAAAGTCATTTTTACGGCAGTTATCATGCTAACGGACGAACGGACAGACAGACAGACAGCATGAACAAAGTCATAAACACTTTTAAACTATGTTGTAAAGTGTTAAAAACATAGAGCATATGCGGGATCATCTCTGTATCCGTGTGCTTTTGGGTAGATCACACTGTGAGAATTCAGAACTCAATGTACGTCGTGCACTGCGTCTTGTACGCTGTTCAAACATGCATTAGAAACAGGTTTTCCTTATTAAATTTTTGCATCTCTAGTGCTGTGTGTGCCTATGTGTTTTCAGCGTATGGACAGTAAGTAGCAATTATTATTCAAACCGAACCACATTTGCACGATGCAGTTTGAGACCTCAATGTGTGCCCTCCCTTAGACAGACCACACACTGGGGATTCAAGAAACAATAGAAACCGACTTTTAACTCGGATTTTTGCGTCTCAAGTGCAGCGTGCAACTATGTGTCCTTACTGTGCAGACCATAGATAGCAATCATTGTCCAATACGAACCGAATGTTATATGATGTGGCGTTCGTCCTCAGTGTTGGGCCTGCCTTAAGAGACCGATATTCCAAGATCCACAACGGGCTTAAAGGGGAGATCAGCTTTAAATAAAATAATTTATATTATTTTCTTTATTTGTTGAATAACATGTTAAGAATATTAAAAATATAAATTAAAATATTAAAATTTAGAACGCGTTTTATAACTAAATTCGTGAAACAATTTATACACAAATCGAGCAAGCCCTCCCTGACCTTGAGATCGTTTTTTTAACACTTTACAACAAAGTTGAAAAGTGTTTATGACTTTGTTCATTCTGTCTGTCTGTCTGTCTGTTTGTCCGTTAGCACGATAACTGCCGTAAAAATGACTTAATCAAAATGAAATTTTAGTATTGTCGTATCGCATGAATGTTCGATTCGACAGCTTGTGAAACGCGGCTTGAAAAACTCTCTTTTTCAACGCCTGCATTGTGTTAAGCCTTGTATAGATTGATTTACATGCAAAAGTCTAGTTTCGTTTGAGATGTGAATTTAATGTTTCTGCTGTTGCTTTGCGTGGCGCCTCGCCTGTCTGTGCGAAAGTTCGAAAGCGAAGTTTTTCGCTCCTTGGCAGCCAATGGGAGAGCTTCTTGGTTGTCGTTGGGAGCTGGCGGCCTTCTCCGGGGCTTTTGGAGTGTTGAACTTGGTGAAGTTCGTACGTTGGAGATCCGGAGGAGGAAAAGGAACAAAGAGAGTAGGGCCGGTGGCCCCAAACTGCTGAGGATTATTGATTTTCCCAAAATCTAATCCTGGAAGATGCCCGAGGAAGAATCTTACCGGGATCTGCAATTTATTCAAAATTCTAATATTTATTTTTCTGTTTTAGGTTGTGTTTTTTTGACCGAAGTCCGTGCGATTTGGGTGTGGTTCCTTGAACGGTTGAACTTTCAGTTCTGATGAGACGTTATACTCCTTTCGGATATATTTTGCGGAACTTTCCTTCTTCCAAGTTTATAAAGTTAAGATCGGATGTACTGGAATTAAAGAGGATTTGATTTTAAACAGATCTGTGAGGTAAAATTATATCAAATTAAATCTATAACAGTGGAACTTTAAGTTGCCATTTCAAACCCTGGAATAAATATAAGGCATATAAAAATAATGTATCTTTGTTGGAATACTTATATATTGAATTTATATTGATAATTAACAATAAGAGATTAATTAAATAAGGATTCTTAAGAGTGTGATTGTAATAATATTATCAGAAGGTTTAATTACTTCACATGTTGTTCTCAAGTGATATAAAAATAGAAATAATTTCTGATGGTATCAAATTTGAATTAAATGTTGAATACTATAATTGTTTGGAATATATTATCAATTTTAAATGGTTTACATGTTACTAAATATGAATATTAAATTTAATGAGTTAAATTATTTGAACACCCTGATTTTTGTCTTTATCTTCTACCCATCTGTGGACTGATGTCTCCAGACCGTAAGTACTCCTGGGTTATGTGTGTCATGTGTGTTTATGATTTGAATGAAGAGTATAATTCACGCAATGTAAAATTTTATGTATTCGATCTTCAATGCATATCGGTTGTGAGATCGGTTTCGGTTTCACTTTCGTTCCGACCCACCGCCGATATGACACTGGTGCCCAAACCCCCGCCGATATGACAGTATGCTGTTCAGACGGTCTGTAGGACCTATGGGAATATAAATGAATAATATCACCCAATTAGTTTTGGATTGAACCCGGGTTGAAAAAATGAAATACATTGAGCCCTATGGGACCTAATTTTCAAACATTTTTTAAGCGGATTAAAAATTCACAAATTGCTTCGAAATTTTTAGGTAATATTCAAATTGTTTCATAAAATATATAAAAAAAAAATCAGCGAAATATATTTAGTAATTTTTTAAATAAAAATTAAAATAATAATAACAACTCTTATATGAAACGATCACGTAACCATGATATGAAAGTATCACGTGATCCACTTCAAAATGATATATGGCATCCATCTTGTCTCAAAATCCTGATTTTTAAAGTTCTTTTTATTTCATATTGAGTGTTGTATCCGTCCTAAAACCACTTTATTTTGGTTTAAATTCTGTGCATCTACATACTAAAACAACGTAATTACAATATATTTGAGTTTAAATGCTCATCCAAATTTGATTATTTCTACAACGAAGCCTATATTTCACTTATGTAAAATGTAAACAGCAAAATATGTAGGATGAGTTGTATAGGAATTGCTGTATTTTTTTAACGCAAAAGAATTTAGCTCATGGAGTCTGCATAGCTGATATGAAAGAAATATTCATTGACTTTACAGAGAGAAGGACGATTTTTTGCGATGAAGTTTTAAGCATGGAGTTAAATTACGTGTAGCTCCATGGTCTTAATTTTTAAATAAAATAAATTATTATAGTATTGTGATGAATGGCATGAATGGGAAATTATTTATGAATGAAATGCTGCTTTTTTAGAGAGAGCCAGGTGTGTTATTTTTTCTATGACGTCATTTGAATGAATTTCAGTTGTTTTCGACGAAGTTTTCAAATATAATAAATTATCGTGGTATTATGATAATTCTAAAATTATTACCGAGTAATATATCACATTTTAGAGATGTTTAAACCAGGCAATTTATATTTCAATGCCGTCATTTAAATGAAGTTCCTTTTTTTTCGATGAAGGTTTAAGTTTTCAAATATAATAAATCAATGTAGTATTGTGATAAGTTTTAAAATATTACCGAGGAATGTATTGCATTTTAGACATGTTTAAATAAAATTGCATTGAAGTTGGAAAGTGTTTCATAATCAATGCTTTAAGCATGATTGATCTTTCTTGTTTAAACTGTTATTTTCAACCTTGCGGAGAAGCAGCGGTACGCTGTAAAAGTGACGACATGCGCTTCCGTCTTGAAGGTTTAGGTTTCGAACTACACTGCGGTATCATTGCATTTCTTCCTATTACCATTATTGTTAGGTGACAATTACATACCTGAAAAAATGATATTTCGAGCTTACTGCAGTACAGGACCTGTGTATTGAAAAATCTCCTCTTAAACATTTAAACAGTTTTCTTACCTGAAAAAAAATTATATATATATCAGTATTTCTGATTTATAATGGATAAAATATTTCAAATATAATTATATAATTTTAACTAATACATAATTTTAATATCCCTAACTGAAAAATATTTCAAAATTTTTTAGAATATATGCATTTATATGCATAAGCCATAGCATTTTGAATCTTTATAGATTGTATACAAGTTTACGATATTTTGGTATCAAACTATGCAACTCATTTGAGTCTAAGAATAAGTATGATACAGCTGACAAAGGAAGGCCACCAAATAATAGTCTGAAACTTGAAGGGGGGGGGGAACGAGTTATATTACCGTGAATGGGACCTGAAATAATGTATGAAAATTGTATATTTTTACCGACGTTTGTTTTTTACTGAGAACAGAAATTGAGCTAAATCCATGTTTCTTAGCCAGGGATGATATTGTCTTCCCAAATCACAAAATTTATTTTAAGTAGTTGGAAGCAAATATCCTTATTTTCTTGATATAGATGCATTTATTTTATACCTTAAAATGTTTTTGTGTCGGTAAAGAACTCCCGTCGATGTAAATAAATACGATTTTTGTACAGTCAGTTAGACCTCTTCACGATAGTATAATTTTCCTCCAGATTTAAGACTACTAACATCAGGTGTTCTATGTACCTTGCTAACTCATGTCTTGCCTCTTCAGTTGAGGTCTGTGATATTTTTTTAAAGAAGCAAATTACAAGTGTTGTTACTGTTGCTATCAAGAGTGTTACACTGTAGAAAGACATCAGAAAGCTTCCATCAAGAAGACATCAGAAAGCTTCCGAAGACAACCGCTTGCCCAATTAAACCCTAAAACTTTATAACACAGTACTTTACAACAAATATTTTTTCAAAAAAGCATTTGAAAATTTAAGGATTTTCTAATGTTTGATGGTGTTTAAAATCATTGAGGTTGAAGCGTTTACACATTATGACCATATTCCCATTTGTTTTTGAGGCAAGGCAACTTCCACAAACATGTTCGATTCAAATTCAGAGATGTTCAAAATGGGCACACTCAAATCCTTGACCCCGTCTAAATACTTTTCTTGTACCTTCTTTTACTGTATATGCAAAAAAAAAAAAAAAAAATGCTGGGGTCAGTATCTTCGGACTCAAATTTGTTTTCTCTTTGCTTCTTTCACCATTCATTGAGTTTAATTGCACAAAATAACATGAATATTTATTTAAAATTACTCTGAATTTGCAGTTTTAACACAATTTTTTGTTTTCTTTTGGAGAATGGATGTATGTTCAAAGGCGATGTTTTAAAACTGCGAAAAAACTAAAATATATCGAGAAGGCTTAGACTTAACATAAGTTATAGAGTTGATCTAAATCTTTCTATCGTCAAAATTGGCATGCAAAGCAAGCATTTAATTAATACATTTGAGCATATGTAGTCTTAAACTTTAGATTTTGACAATTTTTGCCGGCCATTTTGCATGAAATGCAGGTTTTTTCCCCTAATCGTATCAAAATCTAATCAGCATTAAAGTAACTCGCAACAATTAAGGTAATCCATAATATTTTTTTTAAATTTATGTTTTTATTTATCTATCGAATTTTTTAAAAAATAATTTTTATGAAATTTTTATTAATAATTTTATAAGTAATGATTTTATAATAATTTTATTAATATTTTTTATTGTGTCCTGTAAGCGCCAAAATTTAAAAAAGAAATCCACTTTTAGTTTTGTGTATCAGAACATTGTCTCAAATAATTATAATTTTAATGTAGTCAAGCGAGTAGATATAGTTTATCCTATTTAAGGTTCTTAGGAAAGTCCTCAAGCACCCTAATAACTTTGTAAGGAAAGTTCCATGAGTGTATACGTTATGTCTATCTGTAGTAGAATGGACATGTTCAATCGAAAAACATGGATTGCATCGCACCTACTACAGAATTAAAAAAAAAGAATATCGAATTCTGTAACAAAGCAAGAAAATCATTTACAGCGTTGTAGAGCATCCTAATCACACCATGTCATTCAATTTGCACGCACACAGATAAATAGACAATGAGAAAATGATTAATTTGTATTCTAGGATGCTTAAAACGTATGCCTATTTTAAGGTGTCATACGTTATTTCACATTCCACCTAATGTAAATCGCAATGTTTTGAGAAACTTTTTAAATTTTACACGTTATTCAATTTATGCTCTAATAGTTTTGATTTGTTTGCTATGTCAAATATTATTTTAAAGTGTATATTTAAAGATTTTGCTTTGATGTATAATTCCCTGTACTGTGATCAATGTGTGGCAGCAGACGACTGCCAAAGACATCGATCGAAGATGATAGGAACCTATAGCTATTACTTTCGTACCCAAATTATAAGTTCGGAGTGGAAGTTAGCTTTTGCTCTAACCTTATAATGTCGGTCTCCTAAGCACGGGGTCCCGGGGCCTGGCCCGGGACTCGCAACATCAATTCCTTACAAATATAATTGGACTTGTTCCGTTAAGCATCACTGACTGAAATAAATAAATAAAAATCCATTCCGAATTTTGATCTATCGCAATATTTCCCCTTTACATGTACAGTGTATTGTAGACAGTATAATAATTGCAGGATAAAATCTACGCTCTTTGAAATAATACCTTCAGAATCAAAATGATTCGAAATCTCAAATTCTTAAAACATAATTAGGAAAGGATAACATTGTCTATAAAGATACGAGATTTTTCATGCGTTTTGAAACAAACGTCTTAAAATTTCATCCATAATCTTCACAGCTTAGAAGTATAGTTGATGTACGAAGATTATATTTCGTGGATTACAATCCACAAAATATATCACTGAATCTTAATTAGAGAATCGAAATACAATTTAAATCCCGAACTTTACACTTGTTGAACAGATGGGCATGTTATAAAGACTGAGTCAAGGAGAAGTCGCGGATTAAATCTTTGGTATTATGATACGAGAATTTGGAGATTTGTTTCTTCCCGGGACAGGAGTTTGAAAATGAGAGATTATTTGTAATGTGACTCTCAGTGAAATATAAATAAAGATTTAAAAAGGTGTATTCGTTTTTTTAAATCTGACTGTCCCCACAGCTTAACAAATTTTAAAGCAAAGTATAGCTATTTACTTTCCCGACAACAAATCTTAGTTGATAAAAGAAGCTGTCTCCCTCTCTCTCTGGCTCCCTCTCTCTGGCTCCCTCTCTCTGGCTCCCTCTTTCTCTCCCTCTCCTTCTGTATCTACCTCTCTCTCTCTCTCCCTCTCTGTCTCCCCCCTCCCTCTCTGTATGTGTGTTTGTTTCTGAGTCTGTGTGTGTTGTGTCTGTAGCGGTAAAATCGAAGCTTCAGGACTCACTCTCAAACAGGTCACACAAATATCTTTGAAAAAAAGAAAAATAAATCATCCAGGGACCCTCAAAACGTGTAAATCCATAAAAATCGTAAAGGCAATTATTTGAACATATCACAATTTTCCTTTACTTAATAATGTGCGTATAAAGAGAATGAAAATTGCACATGTGAATTTTCATTCACTATGTGCAATTTTGAGAAACACAATAGTGTCCGTAGTTTTGCTATAAAGGTGACCCTTAGCGATTGACGCAGAGCCACAAACGACGTTTCCCCCCCTTATTTTAATTTGTCTGAGTCAGTTGGCTTTGAGGAAGTAAGTTTCTGAGGAAAAGTTTCTGGTCGATATTTCTGGTCTTAAAAAAGTGAGAGTTCCTGGATAGGATATGTTAAATAACTTCCTTTGGAATAGAAGTTTTGATGTTAATTCCGGTCTATTGTTTAAATAGTTAATTTGTATTTTATTAAACCTGGATAGGATATGTTAAATAACTTCCCTTGGATTAGCAGTTTTGATGTTAATTCCGGTCTACTGTTTATATAGTTAATTTGTGTGAGTTATTCTCCTAAGAGTCTCCAGGAATGCAAGGGCCTTCTTCCTGCACAAGACACCTAGCATCCTGTGACTCATATTTCCATATTTGTTTATTGTCTAAGTTAAGAAAAATTCTGGAACGTGTTCCCATTAGCAGGTTTAATTTTTGATTAAAAGATAAAATTAAGATTAAAAACTTATATTTCCGATTAAAAGACTAAATTTTGATATTCTGAATCCCTTGCAATTTTCTTTTATCAGGTATTTTTATTTATAAGGACTACTCCATACTAACAAACATAAGTTCTATTTCACAAATTTTAATACAATAATTGCAGCCAAGATTTATCAAATCAATATATTTTAAAGAATCAAATATTCATAAGAATACACAATTTCGAAAGAATAGCAGTCTTCTGATGCAAGACTTTTCATGCATTGTGAAAGGAACTTAAAATTCCATCTGTAACCATTATATTTAGGAAATGGAATTGATAAGACGATTATTTTTGAAGGATTACAGCAGAAAAATAGAGCACTGAATCTTAATTAGAGATTCGACGTGCAAATTCGTTTCTGGCCTTTATACTTCAGGAATGTAGCCTGTGACTAAGATAGGACGAGTTAAAATTATAATCTTCGACGTGATGATAAGAGATTTTGAGAGTTCTTATTTTCAGGAGTTGGTAAAGTGAGATTATTTAAGATGCAAGTCCCAGTGAAATGCAAATCAACTCTAAGATTATAAATCGGCAGAGGGATTCAAATGTGTGCTAACATTTAAATATCTGACTGCGACTGAAAATAATTTTTCTAATTAAAATAATTTTTCAGGCGGATTCTAATTGCACCAACTGTCGAAATGTCTGTTAAGACAAAAAAAAGGTTACTTTTCACTGATTTGGATATGTCAATCACGACATGTCGAACACTGATTTGGACATGTCGAAGACGAACTTAAAAATCGCAGTTTAGCTCTAGTTTTTAAGTTACGAGAGGAGTTGTAAGTTCGATGGAAATAGGTGGTTTGTCTTGCTTGTAGAAAACTTCTTGCAGCTCTACGATGCACTAGGTTGTAATTAAGGAGACTATAAAGGTCACTGAAAAAAAATCTGATGTGGGCAGCACATGACTTTCCTTATATAATGCAATGAATTTACTACTTTTACAGTAAAAAAAAATAGATTATTTTTATAGTAGATATTTATATTCCTTCCAAGATATTGAATTTTCGTCAATGAGTCGTCATTTTCATTGATTTAAAGACATTTTTATCCATTTGTCGAGTTTTCGTTAATGTAGCAACATTTAAAAAAGTCGCCAAGTTGGCGACATTCCTCCAAATTTGTCGCCAAAATCTCGCCAAGCGTTATGGACGAAGAAATAAGTCATTCTTACAGCAGATAAATGACTATTGGCGTTCAAATAAAAAAGTATTACTCACAGTATTTTTTTCATGAATAGAACGAGCTAGATCCACGAGAATGATGTCACCCAATTTATCGCATGGTATTACATATGAAAAGTGAACATGTTTTTCAATAGGAAATATATTTTTCTATTTTATATGACTTTTTGATAATTTTTTGAAAAATGTGCATTATCTCGAGAATGGTTCATGTTAACGTTTTAAAATTTATGTCAATCGTTTCCTAATGAAAAATTACGTACAAAATGTCTATTTGCGTAACTTTATTAGAGGTTTTGATTTTTTGACGATTTTTTCAAAATTTCACTCGAAAATTTAGGGGGGTTCTGAACATTCAATTGCTTATAAAAACAATAGGCTTGCAGCGTTTACGGATTGTAATTTTTGTGCCAAATTTCGTTCGATTCGGTGTATTTGTTCGTCAGTTATCGTCTCCACAGACTTACTGACACACACACACACACTTTCATACACACACACATCACTTCAAAAATGTTCAATTCGTGATCAGGGATGCTTGAAACGTGCTCTCCCATTGAAAACTCGAATTCGAATTTTCGACCCCGTCACAATACTTTCCTTATACATTATTGTATATAAAGAAAGTAATACACATATTGAACTCTCATTTAGATTTCTTTAGTCTAACTGCGGTGCTGTCAGTGATAAGCCTGATATTTCATCGTCCCTCGAAAAAAGTTGCAAAGTGAAATTAAATCCAGCAACGCTAAAAGACTATTATTCCACGTTTGTGAGTTATTTATTCTCTGAAAACAGTACAAGTGATAGGATTCCTGTATGAAAATTACAATAGGGTGAGAATATGCAAAACTGATTTTGTAGATGTTTAAAAAACAAGAGCTAAGCCAATGATCTAACTGCCATTTTCTTGTTCTATAGACTAAACAACATAAACTTAGTTTTATCTCAAAGGCACACAAAAAATCTAATTTTGTTGTCCAGTGTTATTGTTCCTACATTTTTACTTTCCTTATATACATAATGTATAAGGAAAGTATTGTGACGGGGTCGAAAATTCGAATTCGAGTTTTCGACGGGAAATCACGTTTCAAGCATCTTTGATCACGAATCGAACATTTTTGAAGTGATGTGTGTGTGTGTGTGTGTGTCAGTATGTCTGTGGAGACGATAACTGACGAACGAATGGACCGATTCAAACCAAATTTGGTACAAAAATCACAATCCAGAAACACTGGAAGTCTATTGTTTCTATACGCAATCGAACGTTCAGAACCCCCCTAAATTTTCGAAAGAAATTTTGAAAAAATCGTCAAAAAATCAAAATCACTAATAAAGTTACGCAAATAGACATTTCTCATGTAATTTTTCATTAGAAAACGATTGACATAAAATTTAGAACGCTAACATGAACCGTTCTCGAGATATTGTAAATTTTTGAAAAAAATTATCAAAAAGTCATATAAAAAAAAAAAATATATATTTCCTATTGAGAAACATGTTCACTTTTCATACGTAATACCATGCGATAAATTGGGTGACATCATTCTTGTGGATCTAGCTCGTTCCATTCATGAAAAAAGATACTTTGAGTAATACTTTTTATTTGAACGCCAATAGTCATTTATCTGCTGTAAGAATAATTTATTTCTTAGTGCATAACGCTTGGCGAGATTTTTACGACGAATTTGGCGGAATGTCGTTAACTTGGCGACTTTTTGAAATGTTGCCAAATTAACGAAAATCTCGCCAAATGGATAAAAATGACGTTAAATCAATGAAAATGACGACTAATTGTCGAAAATTCAATATCTTGGAAAGAATATTAGTATCTACTAATAAGAAAAACCTACTTTTTGTACTGTAAAAGCAGTAAATTCATTACATTATATAAGGAAAGTCATGTGTTGCCCACATCAGATTTTATTATTTAAATTCATTAAATTGGGCTTAATTGCATAAAATAAAATAACAAATCAATGCGTTTTTCAACCCATACTTTATTTTTGTATTTTTACTTTCCTTATATACATAATGTATAAGGAAAGTATTGTGAAGGGGTCGAAAATTCGAATTCGAGTTTTAGACGAGAGAGTACGTTTCAAGCATCCCTGATCACGAATCGAACATTTTTGAGGTGATGTCTCTGTGTGTGTGAAAGAGAGAGAGAGTGTGTGTGTGTGTATCAGTGAGTCTATGGAGATGATATCTCACGAACAAATGGAGCGATTCGAATGAAATTTGGTACAAAAATCACAATCCGTGAATACTGGAAGCCAATTGTTTTAAAACACAATCGAATGTTCAGAACCCCCTAAATTTTCGAGTGAAAGTTTGAAAAAATTATCAAAAAATCAAAACCTTTAATAAAGTTACGCAAATAGACATTATGTAATATTTCCTTAGAAAACGATTGACATAAACTTTAGAACGCTAGCATGAACCGTTCTCGAGATATTGCATATTTTTCAAATAAATTTATCAAAAAATCCCATAAGTTAAAACAAATATTAACTGTTAAGAAACATGTTCACTTTTCATATGTAATATCATGCGATGAATTTGGTGACATCATTCTCGTGGATCTAACTCATTCCATTCACGAGAAAATATACTTTGAGTAATACTTTTGTATTTGAACGCCAATAGCCATTTATCTGCTGTAACAATAATTTATTTCTCCGTCCTTAACGCTTAGCGAGATTTTGGCGACGTTTTTAAATGTTGCCAAATTAACGAAAATCTCGCCAAATGGATAAAAATGTCACTAAATCAATGAAAATGACGACGAATTGAAGAAAATTGAATATCTTGGAAATAATATAACTATCTACTAAAAGAATAACATTTTTTTAACTGTAAAAGTAGTAATTTCATTGCATTGTATAAGGAAAGTCATGTGCTGCCCACATCAGATTTTTTAAATTAATTTATACAACGCATATTACAATACATATAAGGCGTATAGTATATTATATGTAATTTATATTATATGTAATGCATGTTATATGTAATGTATATTATATATACAGCATATTATATGTAAAGAACAATACAAGGCATATCATATGTAAATAGAAATTATGTTGATAATATTAATTATACGATTCTTGGATTTGGATGCATTTGCACGATTTGAGGAGCACTGCATAGGGAATCAACCATACTTGTGTGTGTGTGTGTGTGTGTGTGTGTGTGTGTGCGCGTAACGAAAATGACGTCGAAATTGATGAAAATTCAATAATTTCTAATGATTAAAATGATTTAATATATGGACTATATTGCTTCACGAATTCTAGCAATATTTCTATTTGTTAAGTTACATGCGCGCAAAAATATAATTTAAATTGGTACTTCAAAATATTTTCATACATTGTCATCCAGAAAAGCTGCCAAATGTTAGTCTTACAATTGAAGTTAAAAACATACTGCCATAGATTATGAACATCATTAGTTAGATGTTAAAGAAGTAAAGTCATTATATAGTGTAAAGAAAGTCATATGCTACTCATATCAGCTTTTTAACACTTCCAAACATAGTTGTAAATTGTTTATGACTTTGATCATCTTGTCTGTCTGTCCGTTCGCACGATAACTGTCGTAAAAATGACTTTATCAAAATGAAATTTTAGTATGGTGTTGAGACGGTCTGTGGGACATATGGGAATGTAAATGAATAATATCACCCAATTAGTTTTGGATTGAATCTGGGTTGAAGAAATGAAATACATTGAACCCTATGGCACCTAATTTTTCAAACATTTTTGTAGCTAAGTAAAAATTCACAAATTACTTCGACAATTTTAGCAAATATTCAAATTATCCTACAAAATATATTAAGAAACTTTCAGCAAAATAGGTTCTGTTGTTTTCTAAATAAAAATTAAAATAATAATTACACTCATATTGTATGAAGAGATCACATGACCCACTTTAAAATAAAATATGGAATCCATCTTTTCTCCCAGAGTAAAAAATCGTGATTTTTGAAGTTCTTTTAAACTAATATTGAGTGTTACACCCGTTCTAAAACCACTTTTTTTTGTGTATTTTCTGTGCATTCATATTCTGCGCAAATGCAATTACAATATTTTTGAGTTTAAATGATCATCAAACTTTGGTTATTTCTACAACGAAGCGTAATTTTAATGGATGCAGAAAGCAAATAAGTGATTGAAGATGAGTTGTATAAGAATTGCTGAATTTTACACGCAATATTATTTAACTCTGAACTCTGGAATAAAAGTGTGTGAATAAAATATTCACTGCTTTTACATAGACAGATTACATAGACAGATTTACATAGACGATTTATATTTCGATGACGTCATTTGAATAAAGTTCATTTTTTTCGACGAAGTTTTAAATTTTCAAGTAAATTAAATTATTGTTGTTCTGTGATAATTAAAAATATCACCTCTGTATGTATTGCATTTTAGAGATGTTCAAATAAAATTGCATTTCATTTGGAAAGTGTTTCATAATCAATGCTTTATGAATGATTGATCTTTCTTATTTTTTAAAATGTAACGATAATAAGCTTATAGATATTCAACGTGATAAAGACAAGATTATCTCACTGAACGAGACAAAGACGAGATTTTAAATATAAAGAATGAAAGCATTTTTTAAATTAAAAGAAATACTTTTATGTTATTACTAATTTTTCTTCGTCAAGATTTATAAATTAACTCACGGGTGATAAGAAAAAACATTGAACTTTAATTTTTGAAGTTTCACGATAGACTTATTTCGTTAATGTCATCACACTGACAGGAAAAAATGAGGGAGAGAGTAAGATAAACTGTTCAGTAATGAACGAATTGAAGCGTTAAGAATCTTAAGCGAAATGAAAAATATAGTGAAATTAGTTTATTCAATGAAGGACAGTAACTCAACTGTAAGAAAAAATGTAAATAAATATAAAGTATATTTTCTATGAAAGATACATTAAAGTTTAGCTAAAAATTCAGTATCAAATTGTCAAAAGAAAAGCATGCGTTTTCAAATTCAATATTACTTGATGCATAGCTGATTTAAAATTATTTGGCACATTTCTATAGTGTAATGGCGATGAAATATACTATATTAGTGTACGAGTTTATTAAGATGTCGAACAAAGAGTGAAATATCTCATCTGATATTACGAATTTTACAGCTTATTGTTTTACTTTATAGTATAACAGCAATAGCAGGTGTAACCAGTAACTTCTTACATATTACTTTTCCTGTAATACATGGTAATATATAGAGAAAGTGTTTGAATCGTGTCGAAAATTGCAATTCGAGTTTTTGATGGATTTACACGTTTTGGGATCTCTGGAACACAAGAAAGCTAGTTTAAGTGGGACGTGTGTGTGTGTGCGTCTCTCTCTCCCCCTGTGTGTGTGTGTGTGTGTGTGTGTGTGTGTGTGTGTGTCTGTCTGTCTGTCTGTGCAATGTATGTATCCACTCTAACTCAAAAACTAATTGACCAAATTTCATAAAATTTTATAGGTTGTAAGTCAGTTGTAGGTTACCCTGGTGCTAATTAGTTTTTGATATATTTCAAGATATGGTTCAAGACCTGCCTTTTTCTGCGAAATGGTCCGCAAAAATCGCATGTATCCACTCTAGCTGAAAAACTAATTGACCAAATTTCACAAAATTTGGTATTTAAGGCATTTGTGTTATCCTGGTGCTGATTGGATTTTCAAACTATTCGAGAAAAAAAAAGAACCTGGCATTTTTTGCGAAATGGAGTGCTAAATTCGTCAAAATCTAAATTAAAAGACAACGCTTGTTCACATGTATTAATTAAATGTTTATTTTAAATGTCAGTTTTGGCGATGAAGAGAATAAGACCAACCCCATTACACTAGGACTAACCGTTTTCGATATAATTTAGTTTTTTAAACATTTTTGCTAAGCTGCCTTTGAAAATACGTTTACTCACAAAATGACTGCGAATTCAATGTCATTTCAAATAATCATGAGTGGTATTTTGTGCAATTAAACTCAATTTAATGAACTACTAAAGAAATAAAGACAAAATGCATTTGTGTCTATAGGGAAAGTCATGTTCTACCCATAGCGGATTATTTTTTTTTTATTTGCTGCCCAGAAATAAAGCATATTGCGTAACTTTATCTGACTTCTAAATAGTCAAAATCCAATTAGAAGCTTAGAAAATTATAAATAAATTGGAACTTGCATCATCGGATACTGAGAGCATTCATTAACGTGAGATAGAAAGCTCATGATTAAAGCATTTAGTGCCAGCTTTTGCATTTCTTTGCTGAAGACACTTTTGTATCTGGAAAGATAAAATTGACTTCCTGGATGATAATTATTTCCGCACTCCTTGAATAAATGCAGTCTTCATCTGCGAACGGCTATTAAGAGAGCGCAGTAAATAGATTGTACATTAAAATGGTGCAGAAACACACATGAAATAATTAAATGTATAAAGTTGATAATGGGAAATAGTCGAAAATTAATTTTCTTGCATCGGAACCTAGTTTCTTCTTATAATTTTGAATGTAGTGGAAAACTTATTATTGAACTATACTATGGAAATATATTATAAATTACTGCATGATTTATGTTTTTAGTTTATGTTTCTTTATATTTTACCAGTCATTCACTGTTTGTTCTAAGACACTTCAATATATTTAATGATATAATGCTTTATTTATTCAACTACATTGTAAAAAATCTGATGTAGACAGAACATGATTTTCTATATATAATACAACGAATTTACTTTTTTCACAGTGAAAAATTGATGTATAAGATCTACGGTATAATGTTTTTAACGTTGAATTGTGCATTGTACGCTTTTCCGGATGATAACATGTAAAACTATTTTGAAGTAACCAATTGACTTACTACTTTAATTGACAATTATCAATATTGATAATATCCCAATAGGCAATATAGACCCTACATTAAAATGCTTTATTAATTCATTCATCAATTTGGTATCATTTCCGTTAATTTAGCATCATTTTTAGAATTTTCACTATATCTGGGATGACATATCACCAAGTTGGCGCTATTTCTATAAGAAAGTAAACAAGTTCACCAATATGTCGGAGAGAAAAGCTTTTCATGTATATAAATGACTATTGGCGAAAATGTTGGCCATAACAGTACAAAACTATTACACAAGTATCTAATGGAACGAACTAGATAAACGAGAATGATGTTAATAAATTTATTACTAGATATTTAATGAATAATGAACATATTTCACAACAGTTTGTACTTTTTTAATTTGTGATATTTCTGACAAATTTATTAGGAAAACATTAGGACACATTTATTAGGAATTCTTCAAAACGGTTAAAGCTAGCGGTCTAAAGTCTGTGTCAGTCGTTTTCTAATGAAAAATTACAAAGGGAATAATTATTTGCGTAATATCATTAAACATTAAAAGTTCTAATTAATGATTTTCTGGAAATTTCATGTGAAAATTTTGGGAGTATTTCAACTTTTGACTGCGTTTAAAATCAGTAGGCTTAGAGTATCCGCTGATTTTAATATTAGTGCCAAATTTCGCTTGAAATAATTCTCCATTCGTTCGTGAGATATCGCATCCACAAACTCATGGACGTATATACGTACACACACACACACACATCACCTAAAAAATTCGAATTTTCGATCCCAGTCACAATACTTTCTCTATACATTACACTATGTATATAGGGAAAGTAAAAATACATTTCCCGTAGCTTTTCAACATTCAAATCATGTTAAGATACATTTCTCGAATTATTTCTGTGCCTTCGACTTAATTTTTTTCTGTGCTTTATATACAAATATTAATCTCGATTTACACCTAATATATACTTTTACAGAACATATTTACCATCTAAATCGAAGGCAAGGTTTACATATAAATTGAATGTTGTTATCTATATTCATTCAGATATAAAGTTTCACTATAGCATTTAAACACGACGTAGCATTTGTTAAACTTGGCTAGAAATAATTGATCCGGATACACGAACCTATACGAGTGCAGTGAAATGGTCCGATAAACTCTTCAATCAACTATATATTGAGAAAGTTCCGATATTTGGCCGAGCAGTCAATAATTCATTCTCTTTTGAAATTCATTCTCTCTTTACGTGATTTTGAGAAGAGAGAGAGAAAATCACGTATTCGCATGTATCGTTGAAGAATATTGAAGTAAAGAATTTCATCTATCTAACATCATA
Organism: Amaurobius ferox; assembly: GCA_951213105.1. Lineage (NCBI taxonomy): Eukaryota > Metazoa > Arthropoda > Arachnida > Araneae > Amaurobiidae > Amaurobius > Amaurobius ferox. Next base: position 9,674,849 of record OX578138.1, on the reverse strand, counting down.
TAAGTGATAGGCATAATCATTTTGTACGATATATTTATATGTAACTAAATGGGATATTTCAATGTATAGCAAAACTGTTTCACAGTCATAATCACCATTTAATTCACAGAAGCAGTTGTTACTTTATGGCGGAATCTTGCATAGTAAAGGAAGATGCCCGTGTGTCTGCCTGCGCAATCTATAACGGTTCACAATTATAATCGTTATTTTGTTTACAAAAACAGTTGTTACGTTATGCCTGAATCTTAAGAAAGTTATGCCTGAATCTTAAGCCTGAATCGTAATAAAGAAAAAATCTGATTAGGGCAGCACATGACTTTCCTTATATAATGCAATGTATTTAATACTTTTATAGTAAAAATAAAATGTAGGTTATTCTTATAGTAGATACTTATATTTTTTCCAAGATATAGAATTTTCGTTAAATAGTCGTTATTTTCATTGATTTAGCGTCATTTTTATCCATTTGGCGAGATTTTCTTTGATTTGGTAACATTTAAAAAAGTCGCCAAGTTGGCGACATTCCGCTAAATTCGTCGCCAAAATCTCACTAAGCGTTATGGACGCAGAAATAATGTTTTCTTATAGCAGATAAATGATTATTGGCGTTCAAATACAGAAGTATTACTCAAAGTATCTTTTTTCATGAATGGAACGAGCTAGATTCACGAGAATGATGTCATCCAATTTATGGCATGATATTACATATGAAAATTGAACATGTTTCTTAATAGGGAATATTTTCTTTTTATTTTATATAATTTTTTGATATTTTTTTTGAAAAATATGCAATATCTCGAGAACGGTTTATGCTAGAGTTCTAACATTTGTTAATCGTTTTCTTATGAAAATTACATAAGAAATGTCTATTTGCGTAACTTTCTTAGAGATTATTTTGATTTTTTGATGATTTTTTCAAAATTTCACTCGCAAATTTAGGGGGGTTCTGAACATTCGATTGCGTATAAAGACAATAGGCTTCCTGTATTCACGGATTGTAATTTTTGTACCAAATTTCGTTCGAATCGGTCCATTCGTTCGTCAGTTATCGTCTCCACAGACTCACTGACACCCACACACACACACACACACACACACACACACACATACAGACATCACCTCAAAACTGTTCGATTCGTGATCAGGGATGCTTGAAATGTGCTCTCCCGTCAAAAACTCGAATTCGAATTTTCGACCCCGTCACAATATTTACCTTATACATTATTGTATATAAGGAAAGTAATATATCTGTGTGGCTGTTTGCGCAGTCTGTAGCGGTTCACAGCCATAATCATCATTTAGTTTACAAACACAGTTGTTACGTTATGGCTGTTACTTAATAGTCGTAACGAATGTGGAACAAAATTCTAAATTGTGTTCTTCAACTGATTTAAAATCACTGCTGTCGCCAAATAGTGGGTGAAAAAGATTATTTTTCGGACAATGTTGTAATGTAATGGACTTGTCAGGGACTAAAATATCCGCAATTGAGCAATATAATATCATTAAAACTTTTTATATGTAAGGTTTTTATAAACAAATTAAAATAGTAATTTCTAAAGATTCTCTCAATTATTTCCATTATTTATGATTGTTACCGATGAAAAAGTTCGACTCATCACTGAAGGACAGTGACAGAAATGACAAATTTATGAAGTCGAAACTACATTTATTATTATTGAAAACTATTTTTGTTAAAAAAAATGTATGCAGCAAATATTGTATTCTGAAAAAAATGCTACAAAAATAATCTATTTTATTTATTTATTTTTTTTAAGCTCAAGGGATACAAAATTGATAAATTGACAATTATCAACCGTATCATCATATTTCCTTCTCGAATGCAGTTAACTCATTTTGTTTCCGAAATACGTTGTCTAACCTTTTTTTATACATTTTGTATAATACGTGTAGTTTCTGAAATGGAAATTATTTGGTTGTAGCTAAAAATCAGGCTCTCGTATTTGGTTAGTTTTACGTATTTTCAGCCTACCTCAATACGAATTAACCATTTCTTTATAATGTCGGCGTATTTATCTGTAGTCGTAGTCTCTGTGCACAATACCGTTTGATAATATATAACAAGCACGCCAGCAAATGGAGCCGGCTAAGCAAAATTTGACACTATAATTTTATTTTTTTTTACGGGCCGCCCATTTTGCTGCTCCATGTCCGCGGACGAGTCGGAAGGCCTGGGCTTTCGAATATAATTTCAATTGGTAATTGTAAAATGCATATTAATTTTTAGATATGTATGTATGTCAAAGGAAATACCCTCAAAAGTAAGAACGTTTCTTTATAAAAATATATAAAAATACAATTAAGAAAAAAATTACGAAACAAATGATCCTTTTGAACCCATGATTTCACCCCCCCCCCCCTCCCACTTCCTCTTATTCTTGCGCGGAAGAAAGCTCCTTTTGCGGCCAAAACAATTTCTTACTTTTAGCTTTATGCCGTTTTCCTAAAGACGATTTAACCTTTTGCTTACGGGTGGAACAGCGTCCAACCCAAACGAAGAATGTCTTGACGTCAATGCCTGCAAAGGGGGATCGAACTGTTTGGGATAGGGTATGTCAAATACCCGTCTTTTTAAGACATTCTTCGTTTGGGATGGACGCTGTTCCACCCGTAAGCAAAATGTTAAAACATAGATAATTATTGCAACTGAATAGTAAGTAATTCAACTTGCTATTAAACCGCAATATATTTATAACTAATATAATTACTTTCCTTATATACATAATGTATAAGGAAAGTATTGTGATGGGCTCGAAAATTCGAATTCGAGTTTTCGACGGGAGAGCACGTTTCAAGCATCCCTGATCACGAATCAAACATTTTTGAAGTGATGTCTGTGTGTGTGTATGTGTGTGTGCGTGTGTGTGTGTGTGTGTGTGTGTGTGTGTGTGTGTGTGAAAGTGTGTGTGTGTGTGTGTGTCAGTGAGTCTGTGGAGACGATAACTGACGAACGAATGGATCGATTCGAACCAAATTTGGTACAAAAATCACAATCCGTAAACACTGGAAGCCTATTGTTTTTATACGCAATCGAATGTTCAGAACCCCCTAAATTTTCGAATGAAATTTTAAAAAAATCGTCAAAAAATCAAAACCACTAAAAAAGTTACGCAAATAGACATTTCTTATGTAATTTTTCATTAGAAAACGATTGGCATAAATTTTAGAACGCTAACATGAACTGTTCTCGAGATATTGCACATTTTTTAAAAAAATTATCAAAAAGTCATAAAATAAAAAAAAATATTTCCTATTGAGAAACATGTTCACTTTTCATATGTAATACCATTCGATAAATTGGGTGACATCATTCTCGTGGATCTAGCTTGTTCCATTCATGAAAAAAGATACTTTGAGTAATACGTTTGTATTTGAACGCCACTAGTCATTTGTCTGTTGTAAGAATAACTTATTTCTTCGTTCATAATTCTTGGCGAGATTTTGGCGACGAATTTGGCGGAATGTCGCCAACTTGGCGACTTTTTGAAATGTTGCTAAATTAATGAAAATCTCGCCAAATGGATAAAAATGATGCTAAATCAATGAAAATGATGACTAATTGTCGAAAATTCAATATCTTGGAAAGAATATTAGTATCTACTATGAGAAAAACCTAATTTTTTACTGTAAAAGTAGTAAATTCATTACATTATATAAGGAAAGTCATGTGTTGCCCACATCAGATTTTTTAGTATTATATTGTATGGACGACGATTATTTAATTTCGTAATCTTTACTTTGAAAGGCAATTTTTAGTTTCCATTAAATGTGGTGACTAGACTACATAGCCAAAATCGCGAAATTCCCTAGTTATATATCTCCAATTATTCATCTTATAAGTTCTATGTGTTATACGAGTAACTACAATTATGTCACCTCTTCATGCAGACAACTTTCCCTAATAGATTGTTTTGTCCTTGCTTAAATATTTAACTTCAGAAATAAAACTTACGCTCAAATTAAATCCGGGACATTTGTTCTTGATGTAATGAATTTAAAATTTCTGTGAATCTGGATACTGGGTTTCTTTCTCATTTTTTTAGCGCTTCTTATTTAGTTATGTCCTTTAATGTCAAATATGTAGACGCTATTTTAATATACATTCTTTTGTCCAAACAAATCTCGTCTTTCAGTGAGAATAATTCTACAAATTAATCGATTTCTCCGTTTCAACCATTAAATAAATATTTGTTGGAAGATAATTACATTCCAATCTATATCTACACAATGCATCCTATCAGTTCCTGTTTCAACACGCTTATTTACATATTACGTAAACTCTTAAATAAAGATCCAATTATTATCACTCTTTCTGCAGTTACCCTCGCTCTGATGGGTAGTTTTATCGTCAGCTTAAATGTTTATCTGTGAAAGAAAACAATAGCACCGATTGATGTCGCTGGTTTGTTGTTGATTTAATGAATTTGCGATAGGTAGAAACTATTTAGACACATTATTCTTTGTCCGCGCTTTTAATTAGATTTTGAACGTTAATGTTGCTAATAATGTTTCTCGTGGGATGCAAATAATCTCTATTTGTAAATACGGAATATTTAAAAACTTATTTAAAAACTGAACGCCACACTTTCATCGTTCATACATGTCTATCCTGAATTCCAATCAATCCTTGGTAATGCAAGCTGAATAACATACCAGAATTATAATCTGACAGAAATACCCTGCATTGTCCGAGATAATATGAAAATGGAATTAACAAGATAAAAAAATCTGAAATATTTCAGTGAAGAATCTGCTCCTAATTAGGAGCTTAAAAACCCCAATTATATACGTATGTGTGTGTACTGATTCCCCCGTGGAGAAGGGACGTCTACGCACCACGTCCACAAGACCTCCCAGGGTGTCCCATGGCGAGGGGGAGGAGATTTGCAGCTTCAGCCCCCCGAAGGATGGAAGTCTGACTTGGCTTCGACATGACAATATCCATGCCCGCTGGCGGGATTCGAACCCACAACCCGGCAATCCAGCGGAAACGCATGCCTTTGACCGCTCGACCTCCGGATCGGCTAAACGTATGTAAATCGGGTGAGCCATTTTTGATTTTATATGGCGTAATTACAGCAGGTATATTAATTTCCTTTGTTTTGTGGGTAAAACTGTAGGTGGGAGGGTACTGTGGGTTCGTTATTCTGTGGGTAGGAAGATAAAATGTATATTAAAATATTTCCTAAATTAAATATCATTGCTTGAAAAAGTGTCATAGATATAGACTACGTATATGAGCTTGAAAGGGTATTTAAAACATTCTTAGACCAAAAACCTGACTCATATCGGGGATCTGCCTTACTAGGACATCTACGCAAACGCAATAGACAGTGGATTGTGCCTCAACGGTTTTCAGACTGTCCCGACAAATGGTGACGACCCCCAAAATAGGTTATCCCCCCACTACATGTATCAAGCCGATGAAAAAGTATGTAAATTCATTGAGCTGTACTCAAGTTATAAATAGTTATGGCAAATATAAAGATAGACGGAAACGGGTGTTTAATTCTCGTTGTTTCGTACTTCGTTGATAGTGAAAAACATACATCAGAGTATTCTGTGGACTCATCGTCATTGTTTATAATAAATTCCTCAAACTTTAGATCGGGCTACACGAAGTTACAACGTCAAGTTCATACTCAGAACCCTAGTATTGGGCCGTTCACGATGGTACTAGGCTGTCAATGCAGATAATAGCCTCACTGTAGATAATAACATCCTATATCTCATTCATTCTATGGAGTATAGCTATAAGATCTGTGACTGCAGATAGCATCCTATAACACCATCTTATGGAGACAATAGCATATTCTGGAGATGTATCCTTTACCTTAAGGAGCATAAATCTATGGTCTGCCATTGCAGATAACACCATCTAAGGGTCCGAGGTAGCTATTGTTTGCAATTGTCTGTCACTACAGATTATCGTATGGAAATATCCTTCATCTTATGGAGTATAGATCAATGGTCTGCAATTGCAGATCGCACTATCTATGTGTCCATGCTTGTTATCTTCAATATTTTGTCATTGCAGATAACAAAATCCTATGTAATTAAGAGCATCTTATGGATATATACTTCATTTTATGGAGCATAGATCTAAGGTCCTTCATTGCAGATATCCATGTATACCCGAATTCTATTATCTGCAATAGGTGCGGGGTTCTAACATTAGAAATGTTCCTTATAGGCGACGTATGTGAGTATAGAACTTGCTTCTTTATTTTTATGCAACTTTAAAACAAAGTCTTAAATAGCAATTATATCACCGGTAAATTCCTTTAGTACTGTAGCAACTGTGCCGCAATAACCTGGTATGACATAATAGACCGCTAACTATATCCCAGTTCGGGATAAAAATCAAGGCTATCATGTTCCAGTGATATGGAGGTGGAACTTGACAAGAGAATCCAAAAAACAGAATAAAAACTTTTGACACAATCTGTTGTCAGGAAGAAACGCGATCGAGGAAAGTTGACAGGCGGAGAATTTCTTATCACCGCTCGATTCCGAAAAAGGGACCGGTGACAGATTTCTCTGTCCCCTGACATAAAGCTGACTATAAGTTATTGTTTGAATGATTATTGACGCTCTGTCGAACCGAAGTTGAAAACAGATACGTCTGTACTTCAAACAAATATTTTTTTTGGAACATATCTTTTCACATGCTGAGCAACTAAGCAATGACGATAATAATTCCCCTATTTTTTTTTTAAAGAAAAATTCCTGAAAAATACTGGTGAGGATTATAATCAGATTAAAAAATAAAGATAAATAAAACCTTGATATTTAGAGGGATTTTACAATTGAAAATTTTGAGCAAAAATAACACGGAGATTTCATTTTGACATTCGGAGAGACCCTGTCTTATTTTTTTAACTGATTACTTTTAACGGAGTGTGACTCCACTCGACTTTCTCATACCAGAATCCATTTTTAAGTAGCTTGTGATTTTCTTTTTCTTTGCAAATTTTACAAGAAAAAAAAAATTTAAAAATCTATATTGTTGGCCCAAATGATTATAATTATAGCATGTTACCCTTTCTTTTAAAGGGTTATAAAAATCTCTCGATTGATGCCAATTTTGATTATGTACACCCGGGGGTAACTTGCTCCCTCTAGGGAGCTAATGTCGTCACATTTACAAAAATTGTATCGCGACTGGTTTTGACTACAATGATTGAAAGTATTATGGTGCTGTTGTTACATATGGCTTTAATGGAAATCCATCCATTACATAACTGGCATCTCACAATGATATAAAGTTAGAAAACAATTAAATAAACTAACTAAACAATAAACAAGAATATTGTAAACTAATGAGAGAAACCGTAGCCCAGTAGTTCCCAAACTTTCCGGTCCGCGGACCCCTCAGAGAAAAAAGAAATTTCGCGGACCCCTTAAAACCATATTGCAAGGGCGTGTTTCTATTGGATATCTACCAGGGGGGACCGTAAAAGCGATGCGCAACGCGACACCTGTTTTCGGAATCTGCGCATGACGTCATCATCGAGTCAAAATTTCTCGATTGCTTGCTGCTCTTCCCGCCGTTTCGTTGTTTATATTGACCTTCGATTTACATATTGTTTTGCATCGTTTGATTTCTTTTACAGATTCAAGTGTAGCTATTTTACTTTTATTTAGTACTTTATAATTTCATTAACATCATGCCGAATTGTGCAGTTACTACATGTAAGAACACAAATCGCAACACAAAAGGTATGGGAATTATCTTTCATAGTTTCCCTAAAGATGAATCTATGCGAAAGAAATGGTACATTAAGTGCCAAAGATTGGATAAAGTGAAATTTTCAAATCCATGTGTATGTTCCGAGCATTTTGTGGAGGAGGAATATGCTAGATTTAAGAGCTGAAATTTTACAATTAGCCCCGTCAAGAAGATTGAACCTCACTGCTGTTCCATCTCAGAAATTGAATACTTCTAGTCCAAGGCCAAGCACTCCAACAAATAATAACTATGATTTTTTAAGTAAAAATTTGGAAGAAAATTGTATTGTAAATACGAAATTGGAAAGAAGAACGCGATGTGTATCCAGAGAAGTGAAGAAACGTGCTCTTTCTACTATTACTAGCATATCACCCCCCAAAAAATCTGATGTGGGCAACACATAACTTTCCTTATATGATGTAATGAATTTACTACTTTTACAGTAAAAAAATAGGTTTTTCTTATAGTAGATACTAATATTCTTTCCAAGATATTGAATTTTCGACAATGAGTCGTCATTTTCATTGATTTAGCGTCATTTTTATCCATTTGGCGAGATTTTCGTTAATTTGGCAACATTTCAAAAAGTCGCCAAGTTGGCGACATTCCGCCAAATTCGTCGCCAAAATCTCACCAAGCGTTATGGACGAAGAAATAAGTTATTCTTACAGCAGATAAATGACTATTGGCGTTCAAATACAAAAGTATTATTCAAAGTATCTTTTTTCATGAATGGAACGAGCTAGATCCACAAGAATGATGTCGCCCAATTTATCGCATGGTATTACATATGAAAAGTGAACATGTTTCTCAATAGGAAATATGTTTTTTTATTTTATATGACTTTTTGATTATTTTTTTTAAAAATGTGCAATATCTCGAGAACGGTTTATGTTAGCGATCTAAAATTTATGTCAATCGTTTTCTAATGAAAAATTACATATGGAATGTCTCTTTGCGTAACTTTATTAGTGGTTTTGATTTTTTGACAATATTTTCAAAATTTCATTTGAAAATTTAGAGGGGTGCTGAACATTCGATTGCGTATAAAAACAATAAGCTTCCAGTGTTTACGGATTGTGATTTTTGTACCAAATTTGGTTCGAATCGGTCCATTCGTCCGTCAGTTATCGTCTCCACAGGCTCACTGACACACCCATACACACACTTTCACACACACAGACATCACTTCAAAAACGTTTGATTCGTGATCAGGGATGCTTGAAACGTGCTCTTTCGTCGAAAACTCGAATTCGAATTTTCGAACCCGTCACAATACTTTCTTTATACATTATGTATATAAGAAAAGTAAAAAGAAATACGACAAAGAAACATGGACTGAATGTGAAGGGACAAGCGTCTACATGTAAATAGAGAAATTTGGTGGTGAATTTCAGAGCCTGAAATTAATAAAATATTTAGTATTGAAATTCTCATGTTTGATTTTTTTTTTTAATTGAAGGAAAAGAACAACACTGAAACAATGTAGTAGACCAATTAATTTTGAGGTTTGGAGGCAATTTTGTTATGTTTTGAGAAATATTGAAAACTGATTGTTTTTTGAAAAAATCATATTTTTTTTTTTGGGGGGGGAGGGGTGATTTTTCTAATTGTTTGTTAGCAAACCTAAGTTTTAAGGCAATCGTATTTGCCTTTGGCGAATTTATTGGCTCAACCGATGATTAATAATATCGCAACCCTTCGCCACTGATTCGTAGTCTATATTCAATTGATAATTTTTGCGGCAATATTGGACTACAAGCAATTTATTTTAAATAAAAGAAGCGATAGGGGCTCAAATAACGGGCTCAATTTTGATGGTGGTGATGAAATTTCTAATAGAGATTTTAATTTTGTCAAAATATTTTGGAAGAGACGTGTGATAAGAAGTTGGGATATTTAAAATACGCGATTCTTGGGCTTCGCCATTGCGGCTTGGCTCTGACTTACTCGATGGTGACGTCACAATCAGCAGCCAATGACAGCGAGCGCATCGCTAAAATCAACCTATTTTAGGATATAGTAACCTTGATATCTACAACAAGCATAATTTAGTGTGAACAGTGATGCTGCTTTCTTGCAATTAACTCAGTAATATTTGGTTTAATGTCTGATAATTTTAGTCCTAAATTACTTTCAACTTCAAGTCTATTTCTCAACCTAGATTTTAAATATGTCAGGTGGGAGAAAGATGTTTCGCACCGGTTCCGGACATAATCCCGACAGCCGAAATCCCGACAAGCCAGAATCCCGACAGCCGAAATCCCGACAAGCCATAATCCCGACAGGGTCGAAATCCCGACAAGTCAAAATCCCGACAAGGTCGAAATCCCGACAAGCCAAAATCCCGACACGGTCGAAATCCCGACAAGCCAAAATCCCGACAAGCCGAAACCCACTCTTGCACAGACTAATACAACACTAAGGCGGTCATCGCAGTGACGTCACAAGGGTTAGAATTTACTAATCAGCACCCCCCCTCCCCCACGCACATGCGCTGGACTCACGCTGGGTCCACGCACATGGCTCTCTACGCCTATATGTATAGCTTGATCAAAATTATCGGCGTTTTTACATCTCTACATTTTACAAATTAATAGTTTTAATCACTAAATCATAACAATTATGCCATTACTGAAATAAATTTTGGCAAATTGAAACGACAAAGATTAAAATGATATAGCAGGTCGGTATAAGATTTAGGAAATTCATTTTATTAAAAAAGAGAAAAAACACTTACACATTCTGCATACGGAGGGGCGCGGTAGTCCATTGGTTAGCGCGCTGGAGTTGCACTCGGTAGGCCCGGGTTCGATTCCAGCCACTGCCAAAACTGCCGCCGTGTTCATGCGGAGTACGATCACGTTAAACATGTGGGTCCGAAAGTCCTTCCGAGAGGTTGGTGGTAGGGGAAGGAGGGTACGGTCCCTGTGGATGCCTCCCCCACTGGGTTCCGGTCTAAATTGGGTGGCACTTCCCGACCGTCTAAACAGTTACCTTACACCTTTCTGGTAGGTCGGACGGTCTGGGTTTCAACAACAACATTCTGCATACGGGGGCGCGGTAGCCCATTGGTTAGCGCGCTGGAGTTGCACTCGGTAGGCCCGGATTCGATTCCAGCCACTACCAAAACTGCCGCCGTGTTCATGCGGAGTACGATCACGTTAAACATGTGGGTCCGAAAGTCCTTCCGAGAGGTTGGTGGTAGGGGAAGGAGGGTACGGTCCCTGTGGATGCCTCCCCCACTGGGTTCCGGTCTGAATTGGGTGGCACTTCCCGACCGTCCAAACAGTTACCTTACACCTTTCTGGTAGGTCGGACGGTCTGGGTTTCAACAACAACAACATTCTGCATACGTTCAAATAGCATATTCAAATAGCATATGGCCATTGTCGTAGCAAGCGGATGGAGACAAGAGGGAGCGTGAGTCCAGCGCATGTGCGTGGGGGGGGGGGTGGGGTGCTGATTAGTAAATTCTAACCCTTGTGACGTCACTGCGATGACCGCCTTAGTGTTGTATTAGTCTGTGCAAGAGTGGGTTTCGACTGTCGGGATTTTGGCTTGTCGGGATTTCGACCTTGTCGGGATTTCGACCTTGTCGGGATTTTGGCTTGTCGGGATTTCGACCTTGTCGGGATTTTGACTTGTCGGGATTTCGACCCTGTCGGGATTTTGGCATGTCGGGATTTCGGCTGTCGGGATTCTGGCTTGTCGGGATTTCGGCTGTCGGGATTACGACCCAGACCCGTTTCGCACAAGTAAGTTGTGGGAAATGGAGTTAAGCACTTAAGAGCCTTTCTTGCGAGTTGCGAATAGTCAGCCATTACTGATAACCAGAAGTCAGCTAATTGTACTTGTGAGAACATTAATTTTAGAGAACAATCCGATGAAAGATCCGCCAAAAAATCTTCTTGTGGTGTAAGAGAGTGGTTGGTGAATTTGAAGCACCGAATTTTTGCCAACGATCCATTTTATCAAATAATTAACAAATATCTGCAGGGTTGAAAGTACGTTAGTGAAGTACGTCACGTGACATAGCTAGTAGCTATGTCACGTGACTTTCCGCGGGAGAGGTTCGCTAGCCCCCCCCCCCTCTATTAAAAGCTGACGTCATCCGGTCTCTAGTAGTATTAATGCTCGAAGTTACAAGTGCTCTGACGTCCGAGCTACATCAGAGTATCGTCACCGTTAATCATGGCATTGTGCCAAAACGAAACCTATTCTTAAACAATTTAATTCTGTTTCAAAATATAACCTATCAGTTTGAAATTAATTTCATGAATGTATTTAATTCAAAGTTATTTAGAAAAAAAGTTCATTATTATTTTATTTAAAAAATAAAATAAAAAAAAAGAGTGAAGAAAAATAATTAATTTTATTTTTTTAAACTAACTATTTATTAGTTAAATATTGTGTGTTATTTGCAGACCCCAGTTTGAGAACCACTGCCGTAGCCATTAGCCGTTACATATTGAGCACCACTCAGGAAACACGTGTGACTTAAGGTTTGTCAAGGACGCCAGTAATATCGCCAGGATAACATAAGTAATAACATTTAAGTGACAGTGTCCCGCGTTTGCTCATGGTTATTATCGAATAGTTTCTGCTAGAATTTAAAAATTTCTATCTAGTTCTAGGTTTTTTAAATAAAAAAATCCGTATGTGTGTGTGTGTGTTCTATCGAAGTTTTGTGAAAATGCGTTCATATTTGTCGCGTAATATTCGCGTACACAAGATATCGACCACAGGCGGACACCACGCTAAAAATAATCAACACGTGTTCGGTAGGTCCTAAAATATATTGGCATAAAAATCTGAAATTGAAAATTTTCCTGAAAACAATATTATCTCTGCACTATGTTCTGCAGTATGAGAAGTAAAAATGCGCCAGAAACTGACTTTACTTCCCATGGTGCAATCCTGAGGTAAAAAACGAGGAAACCGAGCTATAAAACGAGAAAGTGAGGAAGATACCCCTTATACAGGGTTCCTAGGAAATTCCTTAACCTTTTACTTACGGGTGGGGCAGCGCCCATCCCAAACGAGGAACCTCCCGAAAAGACGGGTATTTGACATACCCTATCGAACTGTTTGGGATAGGGTATGTCTTTTTTGGGAGGTCCTTCGTTTGGGATGGACGCTGTCTCACCCTTAAGCAAAAAGTTAAGTACTCTAATAACTTTGTAAGGACGGTCCACGAGTGACCCGTTAGGTCTATCTATAGTAAAGGGGCCATATCGAATAAAGGGGATTGCAGCGCTCTAGCAGATAATTTTAAAAGTTAGGCCCGATCTCGCCAACAAAGAAATATAGACGAAAAGAGCCCAATATAAAGTTGTAGACAGCATTGAATAATGAGTAAGAATCGACAATAAAACTGCTACAGAAGACATTTATTTAAAACAATACGGTTGTTAACGAATTACTCTCCTATTCAGGATTGCTAAAATGCGCATGACTTATATGCACAGTACTCTGGTATATAGTCTGTCTTTTATGATACAGATCAGTACAGGGTGATTCGAAGTTCGGAGCAAAATAAAATGTCATAAAAATATATATATAGGTCGGAGAGACATGCGGTTTGCAGATAATTGCATTCACCCTGGTAGGGGATTTTGTATGGCATGAAAAAAAATAGTTCAAAATCTCGACACTAGGGGGCACTGCAGCAAAGAAAACAATGTGAGGTAATAATTGTGAAATGAGATGTTTTATTTCAGCATTTTATTTCATACTAGCAGCATACCCGTTCTTCGTACGGAGTATATAATATAAATCTATATAAATAAAATTGAAAATCTGTCTGTCTGTCTGTCTGTTTGTCCCATCATCACGGGAGAACGGCTGAACCGAATTTGATGAAATTTGGTGGGTAGCCTAGAAATAGCCCCACTTAAAATTTAGTCCGTGTTTTGAGTTTCTACGACCAGTGGTTCTCGAGATATCAGTAAAAAACGAAATTTTCGTTTGTCTCATCATCACTGAAAAACGACTGAACCGAATTTAATGAAATTTTGTAAATAGCCTTGAAATAGCCCCCCATAAATTTAGTTTAAGTTTCGAGTTACTAAGACCAGGGGTTGTCGAGATATTAATGAAAAACGGAACTTTTTCCTATGAGTTATACTCTCCAACTCCGTGGTTTATTCAAACGGAAAGGATGAAAATCGTTTGTTAACGGCGAAATGAAATAAAACTTTATTTCCGAGTTTGGTGCAGGATTTTTGCATTAATTAGTCACTATCGGAAAACACGAATTGTTTGAAACATGAATTTAAATGGAAAAATCTACCTCCGTGGTTATATTTCACAAGCTTTTACTCAACGATTAAAAGTATAAAGAAATCAAAATGGCTATTAAATTGTGCATTTTATGAGGAAGATTCTATCTTATATCATGTTGCTCGGCAACGGAATGAAATTAAATGTGTTGTTAATATTTATTATTATTTTTTCTATTTGAATAATAAATAAATGGATGTAAAAATATATTTTTAAATGAAAGGTTTGGTTGTTCTTTTCATTATATAAATTTCGAACTGCGTACATCATTTTCATTTATTTTAGCAAAGAGGTTTCCAGCTCATATATTGTGTTTAGCTAATAAACTCATATATTGTGTTTATCCAATAAATTCATTTAGCCGATTGTTGAAGCAGAAAAAGAGTAGAACGGCTGTATCTTATAATACAATTTTAGTGTTTTCATTTAGTATATACAAACGGGGTCAGAATATTTTATTCTTCAGATCTGCAAATTTAGAGCTACGAGTTTAGCGGAATATCTCTAAATAACTTGGTAACTTTTCTTAAACTTTACTAAATTAGCGGAAATGTTTCCAAATTTATAAAAATGACGCAAATCAATGATTTGTTTTTTTAGAATAGAGTACTCTACTGGGCTAAATCCCAAAGACCGGTACGGTTGTTTTTTTTCTATCGCGCCAAATCGGCGATAAGTGGAGGGCTATGTTGCGACCTTGGTAACTCTTTAACTCATCGTACTTCGTAACCATGGTAACCTTGCGAGTTGATAACTCTGGCAACTGTCTTAATTTGTGTTATTTTATGCTCATTATGAATTATTGTACTGATCTTTTAAAATTAGATGTTAGGGAACAAGATTTAAATACAAGTATTGGTAAATTTTCTTTGATTTCATTTGAGTGTAGTAAATGGCTGTGAAGAGTGAAAGATTTAGTATTGTTCTTTTTGATCGTTTGGTTGATAGTGGTAAATTAATGTGATTAAATGGTGTGTGAATCAGGGGTTGATTGCAAGTGGGTAATGCGATTGTGTGAGAGGAATGATAGTACGGAAGAGTTTGATGATTATACGTGGGCTTGCCGTGTTTTTGGAACGAATGCGCATTACGTATGAGGAATCGTGCGTGGTTTGTTCTAGATTGAGTTTGATTGAGATTTTGAAGCGCGGAAGTAACATAAAAATCACTTTATGAGCTATGGAACACTTTTTGCACAGATAGATATTGCTATGTGCGATCTCTGACAGCCAGGGGAACAGGATACTGTGATGTTTGTTTAGCTGGCGACCGTATCGAGGTTAGCCCGCGAAGCGGTGATAGATCCATGTTCTAATTACTACATTACTCTATAAGCCACAGAACACCCGTTGCACAAGCAGCTGTTGCTACGTGCGATCTTCGACAGCCAGCGGGACCAGATTCTGTGATGTTTTTTTAGCGCTCGAGCGTAGCGAGGTTAGCTCCCGAACCGGGTGTAGATCCATGTTCTAATTGCTACATCACTCTATGAGCCACAGAACACCTGTTGCACAAACAGCTGTTGCTACATGCGACCTCCGACGGCCAGCAGGACCGGATTCTGTGATGTTTTTTATCAGGCGAGCGTAGCGAGGTTAGCTCGCGAAGCGGGCGTAGATCAATGTTCTAATTGCTACATGACACTATGAGCCACAGAACACCTGTTGCTACGTGCGACCTCCGACAGCCAGCGGGACCGGACTCTGTGATGTTTTTTAGCAGGCGAGAGTAGCGAGGTTTGCTCGCGAAGCTGGCGTAGATCCATGTTTTAATTGCTAAATCACTCTATGACCTACAGAACACTTGTTGCACAAACAGCTGTTGCTACGTGCGACCTCCGACAGCCAGCGGGACCGCATTCTATGATGTTTTTTTAGCGGGCGAGCGTAGCGAGGTTAGCTCGCGAAGCGGGCGTAGATTCATGTTCTAATTGCTACATCACTCTATGAGCCACAGAACACCCGTTGCACAAGCAGCTGTTGCTACGTGCGACCTCCGACAGCCAGCGGGACCGGATTCTGTGATGTTTTTTTAGCGGGCGAGCGTAGCGAGGTTAGCTCGCGAAGCGGGCGTAGATCCATGTTTTAATTGCTACATCACTCTATGAGCCACAGAACACTTGTTGAACAAACAGCTGTTGCTACGTGCGACCTCCGATAGCCAGCGGGACCGGATTCTATGATTTTTTTAGCGGGCGAGCGTAGCGAGGTTTGCTCGCGAAGCGGGCGTAGATCCATGTTCTAATTGCTACATGACTCTATGAGCCACAGAACACCTGTTGCTACGTGCGACCTCCGACAGCCAGCGGGACCGGATTCTGTGATGTTTTTTAGCAGGTGAGAGTAACGAGGTTTGCTCGCGAAGCTGGCGTAGATCCATGTTTTAATTGCTAAATCACTCTATGACCTACAGAACACTTGTTGCACAAACAGCTGTTGCTACGTGCGACCTCCGACAGCCAGCGGGACCGGATTCTATGATGTTTTTTTAGCGGGCGAGCGTAGCGAGGTTAGCTCGCGAAGCGGGCGTAGATCCATGTTCTAATTGCTACATGACTCTATGAGCCACAGAACACCTGTTGCTACGTGCGACCTCCGACAGCCAGCGGGACCGGATTCTGTGATGTTTTTTTAGCGGGCGAGCGTAGCGAGGTTAGCTCGCGAAGCGTAGATCCATGTTCTAATTGCTAGTGCTACATCACTCTATGAGTCACAGAACACCTGTTGCACAAACAGCTGTTGTTACGTGCGACCTCCGACAAATACATTGAATTACGATATATACATACGTATATATATACATATACATACGTATATATATACATATACATACGTATATATATACATAGACATTACTTTAGAAACTTACATTCGTTTAACCTCTAATTTTTGTAGGATATATCTAAATTTATCTTCTTTGATGGATATTTTTAATTAACCGGAAAATAAAATATTAACTTTCATTAAAATATATACACGAGTTTTTGTTGCGAAAAATCGTTACATATCTTCCCCTCACTCGCATATACATTGCAATTTGCTAGTAAATGTATACATCTTTAGAACGTTACTTAGAGACTATGATAAAAATGATTAGTAGTGTATATTCACTTAAAATGCACTTTAGCAAATGAAATCTTTAAATATATATTGCTATTAATGTATTCTAAATAACTAATGTTCATTACAAATATAAATTCGATGTTTAATGGGATTAATTTCAATTTTTATTTGGCATCATCGTCAGTTTACCGTTACGAGCTATGATAAAAATAATGTCCCTTTGCACTTACGTTTCTGCGCATTTTACTACGCAGTTTGTTTATTTACATTCGTGCTCACATAATCATGGTAACCTTGCGACTTGGTTGGATACTATGGCAACTGTCTCAACATCGGGCGCCAGAAAAGTCGCCAAATTCAAGACCGTACCGGTCTTTGGGATAATGCCGAGTACTGAAATGATGTTTCGGTAGCATTTGTCGGACAGTCCATCCATCCTACTTAGTAACACATTTAACGAATTTTTTTAATATCACCAAATTAATAAAAATATTTGTGAGTCCATAAAAATATCATAGAATTGATAAAATCCCGCTTAATAAATGAAAATAATTGTGTTTTGTTAGGGGATAGTATTGTGATGATGTTTCGTCAATTTGTCGCAAAATGGGACTATCTGTTCTACAGTCCCACTTGGCGATAAATTTGGGGATTTTTTAAGTTATCTCTAAATTGACTAAAATGTCGCCAAATCTTCCATGGAGGTCGCATTATTCAGATGATATGATTTCCATCAATTTATTTGAAGCAAATGATATCATGTCGCTTAGCAACGGATCCAATGTGTTACGCGGCATACGATTTTATATTAAATCTTTTCCGATTTGAAAAATAAAGATATGTATATAAAATAAATTTCATTGGCATTGCATTTTGATTGGATAATATCAATTACGGTCTTCAGGTTTAAACATTATTATTATTGATATTTTCGGGGACTTTTGATTCAGGGATTATTGATATTTTTAAGTTATTATGACATTGTTTTATTATGACGAAAATTGTTGAAACTCATATATAGTACGTTGTACGTAATCTTCTACAAATGCATTATATCTTCTAATCTACGAGAATATAAGTAGTACAGGTATATTGGCATATATTTAGATATATAGTGGCATATATTGGAATCAATTACGACCTTCTGGTAAAAGATTACGGGGATTATTGATATTTTCAATTTATTACGTCATCTCCTTTATTCTGGCAAATATTTTTGAGACTCATATTGTAATACGGGTAATCTTCTACTAACACACTGTAATATTTTCTAATCTACGACAATATAAGTAGTACGGGGTTGTATATAATGAGTAAATTCCTTTTTTTTTGTAAATTTGCTTATAAAAGGGGTCAGGATGTTTTATTCTTCAGATCTGCCCGTGAAGATAATATTGCATAGTGAGAACAGATATTCTTAAACTTCTCTTTATGAGCAATAAATTTAATATTTTTACAGAATTTGCACATGATTGCGAATTATAAGTTTCTTTATATTATATACTCCGTACGAAGAACGGGTATGCTGCTAGTAAACATATAATTCGCAATTATGTGCAAATTCTGTTAAAATATTAAATTTATTGCTCCTAAAGAGAAGTTT
This sequence comes from Amaurobius ferox, assembly GCA_951213105.1. Lineage (NCBI taxonomy): Eukaryota > Metazoa > Arthropoda > Arachnida > Araneae > Amaurobiidae > Amaurobius > Amaurobius ferox. The sequence continues at coordinate 9,656,146 of OX578138.1, read as the reverse complement.
AAGAATATCTGTTCTCACTATGCAAAATTATCTTCACGGGCAGATCTGAAGAATAAAACATCCTGGCCCCTTTTGTAAGCAAATTTACAAAAAAAAAAAAAAAAAGACTTGAATCAATATATGCAACCCCGTACTACTTATATTGTCGCAGATTAGAAAATATGCCAGTCTGTTAGTAGAAGATTACCCGTATTACAATATGAGTCTCGAAAATCTTTGCCAAAATAAAAGAGATGACGTAATAAATTGAAAATATCAATAATCCCCGTACTCTTTATATCAGAAAGTAGTAATTGATTCCAATATATGCCAATACATATCAAAACATATGCCAATATATATCAAAACATATTCCAATATATATCAAAACATATGCCAATATACCTGTACTACTTATATTCTCGTAGATTAGAAGATATACCTGTGTATTTGTAGAAGATTACTCGTACAACATACAATATATGAGTTTAAACAATTTTTGTCATAATAAAACAATTGCATAATAACTTGAAAATATCAATAATCCCCGTAAATATCAATAATAATAACGTTTAAACCTAAAGACCGTAATTGATATTATTCAGTCAAAAATGCTATAAGAAAAAACAAATCGTTCTTTTCTAAATTATATTTTTATATCCATTTATTTATTATTCAAATCGAAAAAATAATAATTAAAATTAACAGACAAATTTAATTTAATTGAATTTCTGAGCAACATGATATAAGATAGAATCTTCCTCATAAACTGCGAAATTAAATGACCATTTTGATTTCTTTATACTTTTCATTGTTCAGTAAAAGCTTGTGAAAAATAAAATATGGAGATAGATTTCTCATTTAAATCATGTTTCAAACAATTCATGTTTTCAGAATGTGACTAATTAGCGCAAAAAATCTCCCATTAAACTCAGAGATAAAGTTTTAATTCAATTTCAAACGATTTTCAAGCTTTTCGTTTGGATAAACCACGGAGTTAGAGAGCAGAACTCCTAGGAAAAAGTTTCGTTTTATATTTCGACAACCCGTAGTCTCAGATACTCAAAACTTTGGCTAAATTTATGGGGGTTATTTCAAGGCTATCCACAAAATTTCATCAAATTTAGTTCAGCCGTTTTCCGTGATGATGAGACAAACGAAAATTTCATTTCTTACTAATATCTCGAGAACCATTTATCGTAGAAACTCCAAACATGGACTAAATTTTAAGTGGGACTATTTTCAGGCTACCCACAAAATTTCATCAAATTCGGTTCAGCCGTTCTCCCGTGATGACGGGACAAACAGACAGATTTTCAATTTTATTTATATAAAATTTATTTACAGCTGTAAGTGCTCAATGTGTCCATCATCACATTCCAGTACAGTGCAGTCGCGGTAATACGGTTGATACAGCATGAAACAGCATATTAACGGGAATGGCTGCTATCTCCTGTCGTAAGGCGTCTTTTAGTGCTGGTAAGGGCTGGGGATTTCCTCTATAGACCAGTGGTTTTAAGTATCCCCACAACCAGAAATCACATGGTGTGAAATCTCTCTGTGCATGTGTTGTGACACATCACAACACTTTTATTTATTATTTAAAAAATTAAAATTTCTATAAATCAGTTGCCTCATCTCCTTGTTGCCTCATCATTTTGCCTGGAGTTCAGAAACGTCTTCCTTGCTCTCATTGGATGCTCAGTGCGGTGTCGTATCTTTGCATTATTGGCTCTCTTGGTTTCCAATGAAGTTGGGTTTAAGTTTTGGCCCTAGGATATTTTGGCCCAACCACACCTCCAGTTTGTATGACGTGTATTTATTTGGGGGGTCATGACTTTTCGGGCCAAAACTGTAATAAAACGGTGACTAAAAGTCTGCGCTTTGTTTCGTTATTAACATAAAATACTGCTTATTGTGCCTCCTAGTTTCACACAATCAGTAATTAGCTCATAAAGTATGTAGTTCACTCAGAAAGTTCGCTCATAAAGTATGTAGTTCACTCAGAAAGTTTGCTTATAAAATGTGTAGTTCACTCAGAAAGTTTGCTCATGAAATGTGTAGTTCACTCAGAAAGTTTGCTCATAAAGTATGTAGTTCATTCAGAATTATACTTTGAGCCCTTTCAGAACTTTAAAAGACTAATATTTTGTATCCTTTATAACGTAAATAAAACATAGGATACGTGCAGTTCAAACAGCCGCTAAGTTAATAACACTAAAATAACTTCGTTAAAACCATCGTACAACCCATAAATAATTTGTGACGACCAGTTTCGAAGTCAAAAAATAGTTTTCTTCGTCAGGATACACATGAAGCGCAACATCCACTTGCGAGAGATAGATCAGCGTCTTACTTTCTTTTCGTATTTGGCATTTAGAATTTGGTATTTTGTACCCCTAGTTCGGTTGACTCATATAAATTCGTTTTAAAATTTAAAAATCTGATGTGGGCAGCACATGACTTTTCCTGCAGATTCAAATTCTTTTTGTCATTTTTTATTTAATTATCCATTAAATTGAGTTTAATTGCAGAAAATAACATAAATATTTTTCTGATAGTATATCCAATTTGCCTTTCTATTGTATCTTTGTTTTATTTAGCAACTTAATCCACTTTAAGTTCTCCAGGGTTTCAAAATTCGAAAAAACTAAAATATCTCTGAAATGGTCCATTCTACAATTATGGGGTCAATCTCATTCGCTTAGTTGTCAAACTTTACCTGAAGAACAAGTAATTAATATATTTCAACAGTTTTAATTATTTATTTTAGATTTTTAATATCTTTGCTGGCTATTTCACAAAAGAGAGTCGGTTATACTTTTCCGATTAATATAAAAATCTAAGCAGCATCAGGATAAAAATCCTGGGATTTAACTACTAAGTTTTAAGAAATTTCATTAAAATAATTTAAGCTCTATGGTCCGTCTGAGAGTAATGGGGTGGATCTTATTATTTTTGTCATTAAAAATTATGTATAAAACAAGCATTTAATAGATACATTTGAGCATATGTAGTGTTTTATTTTAGATCGGATATTTTAGATTTGAAGGTCATTTCACAAAAAAGGCAGATTCTTTTTCTGCGAGTCGTACCAAAATATAACCAGCATTAAAGTAACCCACAAGTGACTTATCTACCAAATTTTGTGCAATTACGTCAATTTCGCTTATCAGCTAGAGTGGATAGATACAATTGTTGCTGGTCATTTCGCAAAAAAAATAAAAAGAAATCAAGTTATTTTTTCCGAATCGTACCAAAATCTAATGAGCACCAGGGTAACACACATGTGACTTATCTACTAAATTTTAGCAAATTTGGTCAATTTATTTGATTTTTAAGTTAGAGTGGATACATACATTGCACAGACACACACACACACAGACATCATGCTAAAATAGATTTTTCGTGTTCTAGAGGTCCCAAACCGTGTAGATCTGTCGAAAACTCGACTTGCTATTTTCGACACGATTCCAATACTTTCCCTATACAGTACCATGCATTGCAGTGAAAGATAAAAGGCTCTTATATTCGCGTTTTACTCACTAAATTAGTTTGAATCTTTTGTTCTATGTTCACTATTCTCTTCGCTATTTAACCTTTCATTCATTGTGTCCCGCCTCTGGTTCTTTCACACTTGGTTTTTTACTTCTTTTTACTTATCTCGCCTCTGGAAACTCCTTCTGCCTGCTTCAGTCACCTTGCCGTCCTTGCATCAGTCAACAATCTAGCTCTCACGAGTGAACATTGCGCTTCTTGTGTTCCCTAAAGAGGAAAAGTCTTTTCTCGACTTCTGAACTGGTCGTCACTATAATTTTTGCTCTCTATACTTCTTCTGGCGAAGTTATTTTTATTTCTTTTTTCAATTTTGGATATTCCATGGCATAGGACTCAATTTTAATATTAATAAATGCGGAAATATGCGTAAATATTACAAATTTGTAACCTGTGCTGTTAAAATTAGAAGTATGCCAATATATGAGACATTTAAATTTGTTAAAATTAAAGATTATTGGACTATAAACTGTTTTATTTATACGTCATTTTTAGCTGTATCTGTAAAAATAAATGAAATCATTAATGGCCACGCCAGTGTGTTGATGGTGAATGTACAAATCATTTTATTTTATTTTTAGCTAAGATTTTTTTTTTTAAAGTCGTGCAAAAGTCATGAAGGAATTGGAAATATTAGTATGTTCTTTAAAGTTCTTTCCGGATCTTTTAGAGTATACCCTGGGGGATTTATAATAGAAAGTTACAGCGTTATTTTGGAATCAAAAGTTCATGGATTATATGGATTTTATGGGTAAAATTGTAATGGGATTTAACTCAAGTTAACCGGCTTTGTCTCCTAGTGTAGTACTAAATGCAGCAACCAGTTTTATAACAATGAGTCTTTTAGCAAGTTCCTGACCCGCCTCTTAGAATCCCCTTGGTTTGTTCGTGCCCCTCCCCCCCTTCTCACTGAATTCCCTGCATTTGCCCCTCCTTCTTGAGCAAAAGTTGTAAAGCAACAAAATTCGTCCAAGTTCAGAGTGAGCAGGTTGAGTGGGTCTATTGCAGAGGAGAAAATATAACATAAAAATTGCATCAAAATCTGAGCAGGTGTCTCTTAAGAATTATCACATGCTTTGTAAAACACGAAACCTTTGTCGATGCGAATTTTACGCTTCGCCCGATAAGATCATGTGATCAATATTCTCTCCTTGTCACGTGATTTAACCTACATCTCCCCCTTCTTTCCCGCAGAAGATCTAAAAGAACTCGAGTGAGACAGTGACTGTCCAGATGAATGTTCACGAATCATGAATTTAATTGTAAAAGATTAACACAAGAAGTGACAATAAAAATAATTAAAGCTTCGTAGAGTTGAAATACAAAGCTTTAGGATGACAGAATTTGATGATCGTACCTGAAACACGGCGAAAATTTTATGTTGAGCATTACGTCGCTTTGAAATGAAAGTTATCGAAGCCTTAATTTAAATGCAGCGTTAAGCGCCCTCTTTTTCTCGTTTCTATGATTCTTCCATTTATGCAACTTTATGCTTACAAAAACATTTAATATGTTTTATGCTCATAAAGGTGTGGGTGGTAGTCAATGTAACTTCAGACTGAGGTGGGTAATTACTTGACCTTCTCGAACCAATTCTACTAAGTTTCGGAAATTTTATCTCTTTACAACTCCTAGATTTTGAAATTTTCTATTTCCAATGTTTTATAAAAACATTTCTGCTCATCGTTCTTTTTCCTGGGCTATTCAAGACTGATGATTCATGTATCATTCAGCTGAAGTTGAGATATTTTTTCATATTGATAGCTAATTATTTACCTGCTTTAATGTTCATACTTGCATCTTTTCTTGTTCATGTTTACCTTTTTAAATGTTAAGTTCTAATGATTTTTTGTAATTGTTGCATCTGTAATTGTATTTATGTCCTTTTCCGTTACTGTAATTACTATATTTACTCCTTTTGTTCTATTGCCCTATAAGATTAATCTCTTAGGAATAAGTCTTCATGAGCGATGTATTCTCATTTCTTTGAATTATTATTTTAAAAGTATATTAAATAACACATATTTTTGTCGCCCACTATTTATATCTATTTTTTATAGTTTTGAAGATATTTCGAGTGAAAGTAAGAAAAATGAAAACAAAAACCTTGCTCGGACAAATAATTTTTGAAGTATTTTTGAAAAAAAAGGAGTTCGATCTAAGATCCAATTATACAGGATGTCCCAAAAACTTTGACCTTGGCTTTTATTCCTTAAATATTGATTCCTTAAACATATAGAATAAATTACAAAATTCCGTAAAAAATGTACAGAATTTCATGAAATCGATAAAAATTTTTAGGGGATTAAATTTGAAGAAATACAAAATTTAAATTTTTATACAGTCCCCGTACAAAAACATTTCCAATGAATAAAATGTGCCCCATACACTAATAAGGTGATGTACAAAATTTCAGCATTTTATCATAAAAAAGTCCCAGAGATATGTTTAAACAAAAGGAGGGATTAATCACAGAGGGATTAATCACACATTAATATGTAAATGTTTACAGAAAGAGTGCAAATGACGCAACGCAGAATTGCATCATAGGCAAATAATATCTGCCTCATATCTTTAATGGATCTTTGGTATGGATTGAAAACATTTTGAACAAGCTTTAATCTTTCTGTAAAGTTATTATTTTTACACAGTGTAGATACTTTTGTACCAATAAATAGCAAAATTATTTATTTGTATAATCATTGTTTTGTTTCGTAATTTGTGTCTGGCCCCTGAAACGCGATCTGCCGACATGATTTTTCCCTCTAAGAACCCATATTGATGCATCGAAGCTTGTCCGAAATGTTTTCCATCCATGCCAAAGATCCATTAAAGATAAGAGGCAGATATTATTTGCCCATGTTGATGCATCGAAAAGTCAGCATTTCTGCATTTTCATATATCTCTGGGACTTTTTATGATAACATGGTGAAATTTTGTTCATCACATTATTGGTGTATGGGGCACATTTTACTCATTGGAAATGTTTTTGTACGGGGGCCGTATAAAAATTTATATTTTGTATTTCTTCAAATTTAATTCCCTTGAAAATTTTAATCGATTTCATAAAATTCTGTATCTTTTTTTTACACAACTTTGTAATTTATTATATATGTCTAAGATCAATATTTAAGGAATAAAAGCAGAGGCTAATGTTTTAGGGACACCCTGTAATTATATATATATATATTATAAGCATAGCCATTATTAATATAAATTCATATGCATCAATTTTTTTAGAATATATTGCAAACATAATACATATAATGATTTGCTCTCAATTTAATTTGCACCTTCAATTTGTTCAATTTCGCTGCTGAACATATACTAGTAGCTTATTACCCAGGTGTATATATGTTTTGCAACAATGTATTTATTTATTTATTATTTAGAATCTCATATTCATACAATGCAATATTATGTCAAATGATCAGTAGGGATCATTTACATTTGATAAAATGCATATTTTAGTCCAGAAAGCGAAACTTCAAATAAAGTTATTTTGTCGCCAAAATATTCCACTTGTCTCTGATTCAATATGTTAGAATATATATCATGTTTTAGACGTGATCTGGATCATCCAAAACAGATCCAAACTCCTGTAAATGATGTCTATTAAAACAGTCACGAAAATAGACGAATTAAAACAGAGCTGATTCAGGGAGATTGTTATCTTTTTAAAATTCACCCTCACACTAACTCCCCATAAATTAAGTAAGACACAGTAAATTTGGCACTATATATGAATTGCTTAATCATAGAAACTTTAATGAAACACGTGTATGGGTTTTATTCGTCCCATTCCATATTCATTTTATATCAACAGACAGTATATGGAGTAACATCTGGATGTTTAACAGACACTATTTTGGATCTGTTTTGGGTGATCCAGATATCATATATTGAGTGTAACCTATAGATATAATCTGGATGTAATGTGCTGTGTGGAATTCGGCTTTGTGCACAAGCAATAAATAATGGAATGCAATGTAAAGCAGCACGCAAATAAATTGAAGAATTCATACGAACATTTCAGAAACACTAGACCGTACGATGGAGACAGTGCTGTTTGTAAGAAAGCTAGAGAAACATAAATAAACACTAACACAGCATACAGCTGTTTCGAGGATACGTTGGATCCCCTTCGCCAGTGCAAGAGAACCAACGAACCTGGAGTCTAAAAGAGGAATGTGCGCTCTCTTTATCCAAGTCTTGGATATATACTCCTCCCCCCCCCCCCGCTTTTTCCTCTCGCATCCATTCCTTTTTTGGACTTTGGGTTTGTTGGTTTTCTTGCACTGACGAAGGAGATCCAGCGTATCTTCAAAACAGCTCTATGCTGCATTATTGCTGTATATGTGCTTATTTACGTTGGTCTAGTTTTCTTTATCCTTACCGCAAAGTGTATTTTTATTACTGAATACCGTTTGCGCGTCAAACAATAAGGCTTCTCTCTCTGAGCTGTACACATAATAATTAACTCATCAGGTGACACGTGTTTAGATCACGTTCTATTCACTCACTGTTTACAAACGCTAGATACGTTCAATTTGCTGGCACACATTTAACGTGAGCATCAACAGCTGACTCGATCTGGAGGCAGATATAGCTGCAGCACGCTTCAATGATTATTTGCTATGTGTATATAGAATATTCCACGGCAGTAGTGCTATCTGAATGTAATAACCTTATAATGTAGGATCGATGCAGGGCGTTTGTAGATACATATCAGGGAATATTATTTATTTAAATATTTATTCTGGAGGGCATAAAATTCCCAAGAAAGTATTCCAATAACTTTGTAGGGAAAAGTCCATATTGTGTACACCTTCATATCAATTATAATTATATCTATTGTAAAGCGACCGTGTCCAATAGAAAAAAAAATCATTCAGCGCCCCTAGCGGATAATTTAATGGGAAGAGAATCTCTAAAGCTTCAAAAAATCGAATTTTTTGCGTTTATTATTAAAATACATGCATTTTCAATAATCCAACGACAATATTATAAAAAAACTCTTATTAGTACGTATTTTAATTGACCAAAATGGTGATACAAGAATGCAGCATTTATTAAAAATTTTGATCTTTGTACTGATTTTTTCTCTGAACCATATTTCTTCACTTTGAATTCATTGTAGTTTAGAGCAGTTTTTCCAACCGCCGGGCCGCTAGAGATTCTCCTAGAATGTGTCGTTTTAGTTTTCTAAGTATTTTCTTTTTTTTTTTTTTATGAATGCCATAGTGGAAATATTCCAAAGAGAGTAATATTCGTGAATGTGTCGAAAAGCTCAGAACCAGACCGCCTAAATAACATCTGTGTAGCAAATGTCAGTGCAAGCTGCATTCAAATTTTAATTATGAATATGAGGTTGATCAGCTGACTTCTATGGGAAATTACAATAATCCCGTCTTTTTCTTTCTCAATCCCGTTCTGTTATACCAACATCAGTAAAATCAATTTAATAATATAATAATCCATTTTATACTGAATAATATTATACATTTTTGACTTAAAGATATTTATGAGTAAATTTATTGGAACTGAGCTCTCGTCTTATAAAAAAAAACATAATTTACCTGACAGACGTCTCACAAAGGTTGAAAAGCAGTGATTTATAGAAAACAACAGAAATAGCACCCTAAAATTTTGCAATGTTTTATATAATGCACATATGTATGATACCTATCTAAATTTAGGTGTAAAATATGAATACACATTTTTCTAACAAAAAAATTCCTGTAAAATTTTGGTAGTTAATTCAATTTCTTAAAACATACATTTGAAAACATTTTATTTTTGAAAAATATTTGTACACTTAGGTATAAGTTAAAACCTTCTTTATTATGATTATATGTGCAAAATATTTTGTGTATAGGTGTTATAGTGTAGCTTGTAGGATATGCGCGCCACACTTAAATATAGTTATTTCCTTTGATTAAATTATATATACATGGCCCACTCAATAAGTCTCTCGTCTAACTAAGAAAACAATTTTTTTTAGAAATTCCACTTTATTCAGCAGCATATTCTCCTTCAAGAGTGATACATTCATTCCAACGCTCCTCTAACTTTTCGATGCTTTTTTGTAGAACGATTTGTCTTTGCTCTCAAAATAGGCCTCAGTTTCGGCAATCAATTCTTCATTTGAGCCAAATTCCTTTTCCTGGAGCATCTTTTTGATGTCTGCAAAAAGCCAGTAGTCGCTGTAGGCCAGATCTGGAGAGTACGGTGGGTGAGGAAGCAATTCGAAGCGTAATTCATATAATTTAACCATCGTTTTCATCGACTTGTGACACGGGGCATTGTCTTGGTGGAACATCACTTTTTTCTTTTGCATGTGAGACCGTTTTTTTCTTGATTTCTACACTTAGTCGATCCAATAATGCCATGTACTATTCGCTATTGATAGTTTTACCTTTCTCAAGATAGTCGATGAACAAATTACCGTACGCGCCCCAAAATACGGATGTCATAACTTTGCCAGCTGACTCTTGGGTCGCTTTGGACGACTTTCAGCGGATGCTATCCACTCAGCTGACGATTTTTTTGATTCAGGTGTGTAGTAATGGATCCATGTTTCATCCATTGTCACATACCGATGCAAGAAATCCTTATCTCGTTTGAGCAGCTCCAAACAGCGTTCTGAATCGTCGACGCGTTTTTTTTGTTCCGGTATGAGCAAACGCGGCACCCACTTCGAAAGCAACTTACGCATGCTCAAATTTTCGTGTAAAATTGTAAACACACTACCTTCTGATATCTTTAAGGTGTCAGCTATCTCACGCAACTTCACTTTACGGTATTTCAAAGCTATTTTGTGGACTTTTTTTTATGTTTTCTGGAACAACTGCCGATTTGGGGCGACCAGAACGTTCAGCATCATCGGTGTTTGTACAACCGTGTCTTAATTCAGCATACCAGTCAATAATAGTTGATTTCCCTGGTGCAGAGTCTCCATAACGCTTATCAAGCCACTGTTTGGCTTCAACAGTATTTTCCCCATCAAAAAACAATGTTTAATCAACACACGAAATTCTTTTTTATCCATTGTTTTGAAAATTACAAAACTGGGGTCACTAAAACCACTGTAACCACTAATTGTCAGAATGTCATGAAATTTTGACACGTGTCGTTTGAAGGTTAGTACTATTCGGAAATCATACGGGTCTGTCAATAGTGTTGCCATATATGTGTCAGACCGGAGACTTATTGAGTGAAGTGTTATATATATAACCTTAACATTTATCTATTTTTTTTTCAAACCTACAGGTAAAGATTAAAAGATTCTAACCTAGAAATTTTGTTCAGTTTGTATGATTAAAATCTTATAAATTTTTGAGAATGATCCCCCTGCATTACAAAATTAGGATAACTAACTCAGTAGTAAAGCAGGATGGACAAAGATAGCCAATTACAAAGTTGTATAGAATTTTTTAATTGATAGTGATCAACACCAGAAACGCGTGTACGGAAGACTCAATATCAACCATGCTTCATCGTTTGCTAGATGCGCAGTTACGTTACAATAATGCAAACGTTCTGAACGACTCACGAGTGCATGCAAACAATGCCAGTGTCGTAGTACAGGGTGATTCAAAAGTTCGGAGCAAAAGTAAAATGCGATAAAAAAAATATATATATAGGGGTCGGAGTGACATGCTGTTTGCAGATTAATATTCACCATGGTGGGGAATTTTGTATGGCATGAAAAAAATTAGTTAAAAATCTCAACACTAGGGGCGCTGCTGCAGATATAGCCATGGAGGCTCTTGCAACCCAAAATTAGGATCAAACAAAACATTACTGAATACCACCCCCACACGACACGTCAAATGATGGAACTGCTACGGTCAACGTTTGGCGTCGATCGCCTAACGTTGCAGGCGATCGGCGCCAAACGTTAGGCGATCGGCGCCAGGCTGAAGCGATCGGCGAAAGCAGGCTGTTGTGACACGTCACAACGCTTTTATTTATTATCTAAAAAATTAACATTTTTATAAATCATAAATTTTTTTTAATTATTTTAAATTTTAATTATTTTAATTTTATTTTTAATTTATTATTCTAAATTTATTCTATTCCAAATTATATTATTCAGAATTATTTTATTATAATTATTCATTAAAAATCTCCAATAATATAAATTGCATTTCACAATTGTTTTTATGCTAAGTATCGTATGGGTTTCATGCTAAGTCAAGCAAACCCAGTAAACTAAAATAATTGTCTGGCACTCACATTTTGACCTCCATGGTTGAGTGCTAGTTTAGATTTTGTGGAATGGCAACTAAGAGAATGCTTTCAGCCAATTACAGCGTGCCAAGACTGCGCGGAAATTCCCTTTATGTGAGAAAATACTGATTCAGCCTCTCTAAAAATTTTGGTCAGTTGTAGATGGTGTGTGCATGTGGGAGTACTTTCGGAGGCGTCCCTTTGCCATTTTTTTTATATATGTGCATAGTGATGATCTGCAAATGAGTCAACAATTGTGATCCCATTAATCTATGGTAAGAAAAAGTGAACATTGAGCTGTATAATAGATGTGATTGAAAGTTCAACATTGATCAAATTTGGGACAACATTGATCAATATTCATATCTTAAAATAAAATCTTTTTTTTATGATCGTGATTGGCTCTACAAGTAAAGTTTTAATGCATTGTGATTTTGCATGTAATAAGTGATGCTTTTATGACAAGTGATAAATTAAGTGATGAGTTTACATTCATACCACAAAAGAAATGCACATGAAGTTAGTTACGATTCTGTATCTTGTTTGACTGATGATTATCTACAGATTTTAATGTAAAAAAAATTGCTAATAACCAAAGAGATGATTGATAATCAGCATAATAATGATTAGAAACTCTTCACACCTTGTGCTAATTACTGAAAAAGTGGATGGATCATTTAAGCAATCTTTGATGAAACATATAAAATAAATTAAATTGCTTCTTAAAATTGTATATTAGAAAATTATTTTACACTTGTAATTACATCATTCTCTTTTAACATAAGAAGATTGTGTAAAGTTTGCTTACTTTTATATGTCGATTTAATAAAAGAACATTTTTCCATGTATTTTGAGTGAGTTCTAATGAACATTCTGAATGAAATTTTCTTACTTTAATATTGCAATTTACATATAAAAACAGTTTTCCTTGTTGGACGAACATTTCAGATTTTCAAGTATTATAAGCTAGTCTCTTTTTTTTATAATAGAAAGAAGAAATTGCAAGATACAATAACTAAATTGTTCCAATTTGATTTTTTTAATTTTAGAAGAAAATTGCAGGTATGTTAATTAAGGTTGAAAATTTGATTCGTATAATTATAAATCAGTGAATGTTTTAGGCCCTCACATGCAAGTATGGTTTTATATATTAATTTTAAAATCTATAATTCAATGTACTTTTATTCAAAATTCAATTCCCACTATATGGTCCCAATCCATTAAGTTATGAATTCTAATTAAGTAATTTCCCTTCTATTAATTGCATGTGAGTGACCGACCCTTAATCATGTGTTTAGGGTACGTTGTTTAATTAATCTCATATCATTTATTTAAGTTCCTTGAGCAGCCTAATCACAACATCTGGTTATAAAATTTAATAACCAGATGTTGTGATTAGGCTGTTCATCGCCTTGCAAATGATGAGGCAACAAGGAGAAAAGTAAACGAATATAATTTAATAACAAGAAAGATCAATCATGCATAAATCATTGATAAAGAAACATTTTCCAACTGAAATGCAATTTTATTTAAACATATCTAAAATGCGATACATTCAGCGGTGATATTTTTTAAATTGTCACAGCACTACAATAATTTATTTTACTTAAAAACTTAAAACCATGGAGGTAAAATTACTTTCTAACTCCATACTTAAAACTTTATTGAAATACTGCCATAAAATTGTCTGCTTCTTTATGTAAAATCAATGGATATTTAATGCATATCACCTATATTCCAGACTCTAGAGCTAAATAATTTTGAGTTAAAAAAATTCAACCATTCTTATCAACTTGCATTCTTATACAGCTTGATTTGTTTATATTCTATATACGTTAAAATTAGGCTTCGTTGTAGAAATAATCAAAGTTTAATGATCATTTAAACTCAAAAATATTGTAATTGCGTTGGAGCAGAATATAGATGCACAGAGTATATTAAAAAATAAAGAGGTTTTAGGACGGATGCATCACTAAATATAAATTTTAAAGGATTTTAAAAATCACGATTTTGACACTGGGAAAAAAGATGGATGCCATATTTTATTTTGAAATGTGGTCACTTGATCTCTTTATGTAATATGAGTATAATTATTATTTTAATTTTCATTTTAAAAACTACCGAACATATTTTGCTCAATTTTTTGTATATATTTTATTGGATAATTTGAATATTTTCTAAAATTTCCGAAGCAATTTGTGAATTTTAACGTTGCCTAAAAAATGTTTGAAAAATTAGATCCCATGGGGTTCAATGTATTTCATTTTTTCAAACCGGGTTCAATCCAAAACTAATTGGGTGATATTATGCATTTACATTCCTATATGTCCCACAGGCCGTCTCAACAATATACTAAAATTTCATTTTGATGAAGGCTTTTTTGCGGCAATTATCGTGCGACCGGACAGACAGAATGAACAAAGTCATAAACACTTTTCAACTATGTTGTAAAGTATTAAAAAAACTGCCAACCGGAGAAGATTTTTGACACGTTCTCGTAAAAACCACGAGGTCAAAGTGAGATTTCAGAGTAAGATATGACTCTGGATTTCCAGTATTCTAAAAGATAGGAAGACTCCATCTACTCTTGAGGATAGCCACAGAAGCATCTTTGGACCGTTTCTCAGGCCTCGGTTATCCATTTATTCTACTAGGACATGTACGTTTGCCACTAGGGAAAAAACTAATTAACTACAGCTGGCATAATTGCACATATATGTAACAGTAAGGACTTTCTGCTATAAAAACGCTTCGGTTTTTGAAATACAATAAGTGCCCATTTTCTCGTCCAAACACTGCCTAATTTTCTACCTCTGCTTCAGGGAGACAGACCCATTGTGAATTCGTAATTGGGACCATAAGGCCACCCTTGGAGTGCGATCCGGGTTTCTGAGGGTTCCGAATTCTCAAAATTTTTGTTTTGATGTTAGACAACACATTAAAAATTAACAAAGAGGGTGAAATTAAATATGTGGGGTAGCCCGTGATAAATGTTTGTATGGGACTCATAATCCCTGGGCTCCAGACTGGTAGAAGATTGGGTCTGAAAATCATCTTTAAATATTGATCTAAACATATGGTTATCTATTGAGGTGTTTTATTTATAATGCACAGGACAAAATATTCTGAGCAAACTGTTATCTGTGGGATATATCATTTTGAAAACCGGCTATCCTTCCTCTCCCCTCTGCCTTTTCGGAAACCGGATAATAAAGTATCGGATCTGGTGCCGTCCCATAAATAGCCTGTCCCCAAGAGTATAAGCAGGGTTCCCACGGTCCTTAAGAACTCCTTATTTTTAGCTTTCATAAGTGTCCTTCACACTACTTGGTTTTCATCAACACTCCTATTTTCCCCCGAAATTGGAGTATGATCAGGGTTCTCTCTAGAGCGCGATTTCCGCAATTTGCTGCTAAATCTCACTAAGAAAAAAAAATTACTTGTGTTAATTTTTAAAATCCCACTTAATTTTGAAGTTAGGGTAGGATAATCCCACCTATTTTTTTTTCCAAGGGAGAATCCCGATGATCGAATTCCCCCAGTGATGCGATCACTTTTCTGTTTTTTATCTATTTTTGAGCTTCACTGCCCGATATCCCAGTGTTAACAGGTCTTTTCCAAAAATCAAACCCAAAAATGTACGAAAACTAGCCCAATGTTTAGTGTTGTGAGATTTCGTGCAATGTTTCCAAAAACTACTAAAATTCATAAATTTACCGAAATGCCAGGATAAAATTTATTGGCCTTCAAAAAATTCGTCAAAAATTGCCGCCAAAATAAATCATCGAACTTCTCTGAAAGTAGCCCAAAAATCTGTAACCAGAAAAATTTCCGTCATGCTTTACCGCAACTCTGAAAAAACTAGCCCAATTGAACAGGAAAACCACGGAACTAGTGGAATTTTTAAAAAGGGTTTAGTTTCTTCCCAAATACAGGATTAGAAGTTGTCCTATATATTTTTTAAAATAGGAAAAACTTCGGAAGCAGAATTTTTTCTGTGTTTTGCGACAAGACTTCTTTGTTCTGCATGCAACACATGGAAACAATTTTGCTTCTGGGGTTTTTCCCATTTTAAAAAAATATATAAAAAATATAGGGCAACTCTAGCTCTGCAAATATGTATATACATCACACCTCAGTGCATTTCCATAGTGCAATGCAGGCTGCAATATGGTTTACGGCCTATCTCAATTAGTCTTTATAAAATATTAATTGGATCCTTAGGAAGTCCTTAGAAACTCCTTATTTTTTATTTTGAAAAAAGAGTAGGAACCCTGTATAAGGATATAATGATAGTACAGATTCACGATGCATATTTCTTGCATAAACAGGGGATAACAGACGTTTTAAGGCTTTATATGCCACAGTCTTGGTGATTGTAAAAGAAAAAAAAACCTAGCAGTAATTCTGTTTTAAAGTGCTATTCCGGAGATCTAGTGAAAAAGTATGATTTCCGAAATGGAATTTTTCACTATGCTAAATAAAGTGAAGACTAGATTTGAAGGGGTTGAATTAATTGGAGACTGCAATGGGCTGTTTCAGGTGATAAAAGTCTTTTGTGTGTGTTCTTTTCTTTTCTTTAATTTTCTCAAGGTGGGTATCAGATGGCGATCATGTGATGTGATTGTAATGTGTAATGAGTCTTGATAACATGTCTTGATATTTACTAACCTTGAGAAATGACATGCTTTTGTATAACTTTACAATTATTTATTTTATTTTAAGACGTGTATTCAACAATTTGAAATTCCATAAAATGGCCATAAGTCTATATATGTTCTGGAAAATAAAATATTATGGATTTGCATTTGCGATTTAAAAGCCATCCACTATTTTAAAATATTTTTCATTCCATGCGAAACGTTTAACATATTAATAAATAATAGTATAAAATATTTCTGGTACATTGCCAACATTTTCAAATAGTGAAAAGAACTTCTCAATGATGAATGTTACATGCAGTTACAAAGCAAAAAAAAAATTTATCGGTGTATAAACAGTTTAATGCAAACTTTAAGCCCTGTTTTAAACTTTCAGTTTCATTAAAAGAAAATCAGATGTGGTCAGCACATGACTTCCTCGACATCGTGCAATGTATTTAGTTCTTTCAGAATGCAAACATGATGTCTAAGATTAAGATCCACGGTAAAGTGTTTTTAAAGTAAAATTCTTCTGTTCCGGATAACGACATGTAATACTATTTCAAAGCAACAAATTAACTTATACTTCGCAGGACTAACTTGACACATATCAATATTGATAGTAATTAACTTTGTTTTCAAAAAATAAATTGATCGGTAATTTTGTTTATTTTTATTTGAAAAGAGAGGATGTTTAGGATAGATATTAAATGTTCATGTAAATCTTGATGTTTATGCAATCTTTTTAATTTCCCTACAATACATAGTAATGTACAGGGAAAGTATTGAAATTTTGCGGAAAATCGGAACTCTAGTTTTCAGCAGATCTATACGTTTTGAACATTGTAGGTCCACGAAAAACTATTTTTTACGTAGCGTATGCTTGCGTACGTGTCTGTGAAATGCATGTATCCACTCTAGCTAAACTATTCCACGAAAATTCAGAAAATTTAGTAGGTAAGTAACGCTGGTGCTATTTAGATTTTGGTATTATTAAAAAAGTAGCATGGCTTGCTTTATTTATTTATTTATTTTGAAAATGGCCAGAAATCAGGATTTCGTTTAGAATTATATTCATTCCCCATCTTCTACAAGCGTCTCCTATTATGTTCCCCTTACATTTAATAACATTCTAAATGTTTAAAGTGGCCCAAACTGTAAATTTTGTTATTTTAAAAGTTTAAACGAACATTTAACAAATGGGTACATTCGAAACTTTTGTGCTTTCCAAATAATGACGTCCATACCATTTGGGCTTAATGCTGATATATTATACTTAAATAATTTGTTTAATTAGATGTGATCAGTACAAGGCATTCCCTACTGACTACATAATTCGAAATAAATTTTAAATTATTTAAAAGGTTTACTATTTTGGTTTAATTTGCCTTAAATTATTTGCTGATATTTATAAACCAGCCATTTCATCCTCGTTCATGAAGTATAACTGAAATTTTTTTCAGATAGACTCTAATAAAACAGTTAAAAAGACAAATTTATCTCAGGAGGTAGAAAAATTACGTGCTGTCCACACTAGATCTCTCGCATCAGAATCAACAATGAGGCAAAATAGAAACATCATTTCAACAATGTACATATTTCGATTAGAAAAGCTATTCAAACAATTACAATACTTCAAATAATGAACTCAATAACACTCTATGGCAACAACAATGTAAAACAATGACACTTAAGTAACAATTTCGATAAATTTGGCCTTTTCAAATCTTGAGTTGAATGCTATTACTTGTGTTTTTACTCTGCGATTCTGAAAGCTTTTTAAAACTGTTTATTTCTTCACCTATTTTGTTGATTTTTATTTACTTTATTATTTTGACAACCTTTCCTTCATTTTCATCCACTTTTACCATCTTGAAATTTAAATTTTTACCATTTGAGTGACATTTGTTTCGGTATCTTGAAGACCTAGTTGGTCAGTGACTAAAAATCCTGTGAATTTTCTCCATCTTATCAGTAGAAATAATTTGGGTATTAACCTGAAAATCTCTTCAACTTAACTCAGAATTATTCATTCTTATTTTGACGAATCTAACCCTAATACGACTCAGTCATGGATAATCCAAATCCATTTCTCGATGAGAAAGTGATGAGTCCTGAGGAATACCGCCAGAGCCTCCAAGAGCATGTCAGAATAGTTCTGGAGAGGCACTGGAATTTTAAGATCTTGAAAGCCCTCGGAAAGGGCAGTTTCGGCGATGTGTTTTCAGGAACGAGCCCTAACTACCCGGACAAAGTAGCCATAAAAATCACCCGATCAGACCAAACCTGGGAAAAAGAAAAGTGTGATTGGCGCAACCTGAATCACCCCAATGTGATGCCGCTCTTGCAGGTGATAAGCATGAAGCAAGCAGATATCTTTGTGATGCCACAGTTATCCGAAGATCTGTATCATATTTTGGGAGAGATTCGTAACGATCCACGTGGCTTCGATAGGGTGAAATCGTGGCTGAAGGACGTTCTGGAAGCAGTCGACTACTTACATCAGCGGCAACTCTGTCACCTTGATATAAAGTCTGACAACGTGATGATAGACTTCAGTGACCGAGCAGTTCTATGTGACTTTACATTCCTCAACGATACAACAGCACTAACCAGAAGGTTAGATATTTTCAAAAATTACCAATTATTAGCATAGGTTATGCGATCAGCACTCGTGTTTTTAATAACATACTTCATTCATTATACGGTAGCTGTTTCATTTTGGAGGATTGTCGTCTTAAAGTCCTTTAATCTCACAATTTTTTACCTCTTTTATTTTTCAGATATGGAGTACCGTGGATTTTCCGCCCTCCTGAAGCATGTGAAAGTCTCGGAAGTCATGTGCCGGTGGACGGTGCTAAACTCGATATTTGGTGCTTTGGGATGCTCGCCTTCAATGCGTTATCGGGCCACGTAATTCTGAGGAAGCTGAGGCAGATGAGGAGCTGGAGACAAGATATCTACCCCTTCCTTCTTTATGGACTGAAGGTCAGTAACATTTCATCCTCTTACAATTTATACTTCTAATTGATTTATTCGCAATAGCAATATCGCCTATAATTTACTGTTAGATATTTTTTACTTTATACAGCTATAGATGTTAAATCCGTCATATAACGGGGTGCATAGTATTTTGGATACACAGCAAGTCTGCAATTACATATATCAGATATTTCAGGCTCAAGAACGCATAAAAAGCGTGGAAAATGGTCATAGATGTTGTCACGATCCTACCTTCGGAGATCCCCTGTTTAGACGGGTTATGACTATGGCGTGGATAAATCTACGTTAAAAATTAACTTCCATCCACCCTCATGCAGCGTTTGCTCTTCCAATATTCCCAGACCCAAATTATGTCACAGTTTCCCTATCAATATTCTACGACGCCTTAACGCAACGCGATTACTTAATGAGATCCCCACCTCTCAGGTTCAAATCATAACAAAACATACATATTTCGCACGAATATTAAACTTGGCAGCATTTCCAAACAGTCACCAAGTTGTCGTTATTTTGCAAAATTCGTCTAAAAGTTCGGCAAGATTGACACTGGCAAGAAGAGGTATTACCTTTCCTTATCAATATAAAATCATTTGAATGACAATAAAACATCTTTCGAAATATGTCAACATCCTCTTTTAATATTTCATTGTTCATTTATTACCTAGATATTTTTTTTTCGTATGTTTGTCCTATTTTAACTATTTTGAATGCATACGAGCATGAACATAATTCGTTTCAGGTGCCTCGGTTCCGTGCTTTACTGACAGAGGCCTTCCCTGCCTCGGCCATTTCTGATGAAGAAGTCGTTAAAACGCTCAACTTCCTGCAGACCGTCTTGAGGGACAAGGCAGAAGACAGGCCTTGTGCTACAGAATTGTTGAAGCACCCTTTTCTTTCAAACGAATGGCAAATGTACTCGGGCGATGTTGAGATTGCAAAAGGTAAGTTCTTTTCAAGCAGTTTGTAGATACTTATACAAGGTAGGATCAAAAAGTTCAGAGACTGTTCTGATATCTCCAACCCTAATTGGAGGAGAGGGCACAAGTAGAGGCACAAGTGACGCGAGATGTGAAATGGAAAAAACATTGCACTTGCTGCAGGGTTATTCTAGACAGCGTTTGGGGACATCGCCTACAGAAACATTGCACCTGCTGCAGCAGGTGCAATGTTGTTCTTCAAACACCATTTCCATTTTCGACGAACACGAACGACTACAGTTCAATGACACGCATTGTCTCGGAAAACACCTGCTTCTTCCTTTTTACATCTCGCGTCACATGTGCCTATTAATTGTAAATATGTGTTAATAAAACATAAAATGTTTCCTTTAACAGGTTTTGTTCGAGCAAACGAAAAAGCCTTTTATATGGAATCTTTTGCCGATTTTTCAGTGTTTATGGGGGATGGCCAATTCTGCGGTCACGTGAATGAGAGCATCGATCATGAAACGGCTCCCGTTCAACACAATCGGATTGAATCTGGTGGAACAGAAATTACCGGCAACCCTGGTAAGTGGGATAATATAGGAGAAATAAAAATCTTGAGTGCACAAAATAGACAATTTCGATGTTATATATGTTTGCAAAAAAATTACCTAACATAAAAAAAAAATTCCAATACTAAAAAAATTCCCAAAACTGCTATTTTTTGGCACAGACCATGTCCCCCATCACCGATTGTTCTAAAATGTTTTTTTTTCACCATTCTTTTCCTTTCCGTACGATTCATATTATTCTTTGTTACCTAATGATGTGAGCATGGGGAGACAAGGTTTTTTTGTCACTATTTTGATTAATTTTAAGAAATTAATCATTGAAATATAAAATTATTAGTTCAATGGTTAATTTCTAAAAATTTGGAATTTAAAGGGAGTTAGTACTATTTGCTTTAACGTCTAAAGATAATAAAGTTGATTTCTCAAATTGTGTTCCTATGTTCATCGTTTATGACATCAAATTATCTTTGAAATTTTAGGTTTTTCACCAGCACCTTCAACTTGTACAATAAATAAAAATTTTTGTTTCCTAATCGGAAAATTTAAAAGTGTTGACTAGTTTCTTAATGGAAATTTACTAAATAATAACTGAAAAAGTTTTTAAAGAACTTTGCTGCCCCAACGGGAAATCGAACCCTGCATTTCCAAACTGGCCAGTCGACGTTCTATCTTTGGGCTACTAGGACGAAATCGGAAGCTCTTATCGTCGAAGTGGACGCTTCATTTTCCACCCTCTGTCATATTGGAGGGAAACTGGCAATCTGACTGAACACCTCCTGCTATTTTCACAGCAGGTTAGCCTCCTGCTACTACTATATTTACCCATGTTAGCATCCTACGTGGTCGTTATCCTCTCAATTTGAAATCGTCGCTCCATCTTCCAGAGTCCATTACGTCCGTACAAAGGTCACTTTCAGACCTCAGACATCTTTCTATTAATCTATAAATTTGATTTGTTTTGGCGCAATTGTAAAGAAGCTTGCTGCCAAAACCGGGAATCAAACCCTGTATCTTGGATTTAGTCAGCTGACGCTTTACAGTTGAGCCACTGGGACGAAATTGTAAGTTCTTATCTTTAAAGTGGAATCTGTAACTTCTAGATTCCCCCAGGAAGAATAATGGTTGTCCTTAAACTTTCTGAACAGTTCCGAAAACAGTGAAATATACTTCGTTCCTATAACAGGACGCCACATACCAGAAGGAAAGAACTCGCGTAGTTACCCCTTCAGAATCTTTGGACCAACGGTATCGCGTTTACTGGCGGCAAGTTAGGCGATGAAAAAATGACAGAGAGTAAAATTCCTCCCCTCCCTGTTATCCCTAACTTGGCACTCTGATCTCCTATCACTTGTGATGAGAAGGAACGCCGAGAAAACAAAATAACAGCAATAACATAAACTTGTTCCCTTTCTATATTTCGACAGCAATTCTGGATTTCATTTCGAAAAGCATAGTATTAACGCTTTTCTTGCACACATTGATAGTGATTTCGTTTACTTTTGTAGATTTACCCCGAGATGTTACAGATTCCTTAACATCGGAACTGAGTGACATCAGAAACGTCAATTACCTAGAAGTTGTGATGGAAAAGGAGATCGTCGGTCATCCGGGATCTCCAGATACCTCTAAAGCAACAGAGGGTAAGAATCTTTCCTCGAAATATTTTATAGATGGTTCTCATTACGTCACATTCGTTAGAGATTAAAAAACTCTCCCAACATTCCTGTAGGTACCATGTCTATTGAGTTCTGGTCCAAATTATGGATCACACTTTCCCGGCTGACCAAAGATAACTTACATTTTCGGGTAGGTCGGACAATATATCTATGAGTCGGACGGTTTGGGAAAATAAGGAGAAATCACTTTCCTGTATGTGTAACTAGCAGAGGCAACCGTTGTTGCTCGTCATTGAATTGTGCAAAATTTAAAAATATTCTAAATATTGCCATTAAAATCTCTTCCTTGGTCCGCATGAAAGGCAAAGAAGATAGAATGTAAAAATCTTTGTTCTATACTTAAAAAGATAGTGAAAATATATTTCTTTCGGATAACAGGATGCTCCATACCAGAAGGAAAGAACTCGCTTAGTTACCCCTTCAAAATCTTTGGACCAACGGTATCGCGTTTACTGGCGGCAAGTTAGGCGATGAAAAAATGACAGAGAGTAAAATTCTTCACCTCCCTGTTATCCCTAGCTTGGCACTCTGATCACCTATCACTTGTGATGAGAAGGAACGCCGAGAAAACAAAATAACAGCAATAACATAAACTTGTTCCCTTTCTATATTTCGACAGCGATTCCGGATTTTATTTCGAAAAACATAGTATTAACGCTTTTCTTGCCCACGTTGATAGTGATTCCGTTTACTTTTGCAGATTTACCCCGAGATGTCATAGATTCCTTAACATCGGAATTGACTGACATCAGAAACGTCAATAACCTTGAAGTTGTGATGGAAAAGGAGATCGTCGGTAATCCGGGATCTCCAGATACCTCTAAAGCAGCAGAGGGTAAGAATCTTCCCTCGAAATATTTTAAAGATGGTTCTCATTACGTCACATTCGTTAGAGATTAAAAAACTCTCCCAACATTCCTGTAGGTACCATATCCATTGAGTTCTGGTCCAAATTATGGATCACACTTTCCCGGCCGACCAAAGATAACTTACACTTTCGGGTAGGTCGGACAATATATCTATGAGTCGGACGGTTTGGGAAAATAGGGAGAAATGACTCTCCTGTATGTGTAACTAGCAGATGCAACCGCTGTTGCTCGTCTTTGAATTGTGGAATGTTTAAAATTATTCTAAATATTGTCATTAAAATCTCTTCCTTGGTCCGCATGAAATGCAAAGAAGATGCAATGAAACAATCTTTGTTCTATATTTCAAAAGATAGTGAAAATATACTTTCCGATAACAGGGCGCCCCATACCAGAAGGTAAGAACTCGCTTAGTTACCCCTTCAAAATCTTTGGACCAACGGTATTGCGTTTACTGGCGGCAAGTTAGGCGATGAAAAAATGACAGAGAGTAAAATTCTTCACCTCCCTGTTATCCCTAGCTTGGCACTCTGATCACCTATCACTTGTGATGAGAAGGAACGCCGAGAAAACAAAATAACAGCAATAACATAAACTTGTTCCCTTTCTATATTTCGACAGCGATTCTGGATTTCATTTCGAAAAACATAGTATTAACGCTTTTCTTGCCCACGTTGATAGTGATTCCGTTTACTTTTGCAGATTTACCCCGAGATGTCATAGATTCCTTAACATCGGAATTGACTGACATCAGAAACGTCAATAACCTTGAAGTTGTGATGGAAAAGGAGATCGTCGGTAATCCGGGATCTCCAGATACCTCTAAAGCAGCAGAGGGTAAGAATCTTCCCTTGAAATATTTTATAGATGGTTCTCATTACGTCACATTCGTTAGAGATTAAAAAACTCTCCCAACATTCCTGTAGGTACCATATCCATTGAGTTCTGGACCAAATTATGGATCACACTTTCCCGGCCGACCAAAGATAACTTACACTTTCGGGTAGGTCGGACAATATATCTATGAGTCGGACGGTTTGGGAAAATAGGGAGAAATGACTCTCCTGTATGTGTAACTAGCAGATGCAACCGCTGTTGCTCGTCTTTGAATTGTGGAATGTTTAAAATTATTCTAAATATTGTCATTAAAATCTCTTCCTTGGTCCGCATGAAATGCAAAGAAGATGCAATGAAACAATCTTTGTTCTATATTTCAAAAGATAGTGAAAATATACTTTCCGATAACAGGACGCCCCATACCAGAAGGAAAGAACTCGCTTAGTTACCCCTTCAAAATCTTTGGACCAACGGTATCGCGTTTACTGGCGGCAAGTTAGGCGATGAAAAAATGACAGAGAGTAAAATTCTTCACCTCCCTGTTATCCCTAGCTTGGCACTCTGATCACCTATCACTTGTGATGAGAAGGAACGCCGAGAAAACAAAATAACAGCAATAACATAAACTTGTTCCCTTTCTATATTTCGACAGCGATTCTGGATTTCATTTCGAAAAACATAGTATTAACGCTTTTCTTGCACACATTGATAGTGATTTCGTTTACTTTTGTAGATTTACCCCGAGATGTTACAGATTCCTTAACATCGGAACTGAGTGACATCAGAAACGTCAATTACCTAGAAGTTGTGATGGAAAAGGAGATCGTCGGTCATCCGGGATCTCCAGATACCTCTAAAGCAACAGAGGGTAAGAACCTTCCCTCGAAATATTTTATAGATGGTTCTCATTACGTCACATTCGTTAGAGATTAAAAAAATCTCCCAACATTCCTGTAGGTACCATATCCATTGAGTTCTGGTCTAAATTATGGATCACACTTTCCCGGCCGACCAAAGATAACTTACACTTTCGTGTAGGTCGGACAATATATCTATGAGCCGGACTGTTTGGGAAAATAGGGAGAAATGGCTCTCCTGTATGTGTAACTAGCAGATGCAACCGCTGTTGCTCGTCTTTGAATTGTGGAATGTTTAAAATTATTATAAATATTGTCATTAAAATCTCTTCCTTGGTCCGCATGAAATGCAAAGAAGATGCAATGAAACAATCTTTGTTCTATATTTCAAAAGATAGTGAAAATATACTTTCCGATAACAGGACGCCCCATACCAGAAGGAAAGAACTCGCTTAGTTACCCCTTCAAAATCTTTGGACCAACGGTATCGCGTTTACTGGCGGCAAGTTAGGCGATGAAAAAATGACAGAGAGTAAAATTCTTCACCTCCCTGTTATCCCTAGCTTGGCACTCTGATCACCTATCACTTGTGATGAGAAGGAACGCCGAGAAAACAAAATAACAGCAATAACATAAACTTGTTCCATTTCTATATTTCGACAGCGATTCTGGATTTTATTTCGAAAAACATAGTATTAACGCTTTTCTTGCACACGTTGATAGTGATTCCGTTTACTTTTGCAGATTTACCCCGAGATGTCATAGATTCCTTAACATCGGAACTGACTGACATCAGAAACGTCAATAACCTTGAAGTTGTGATGGAAAAGGAGATCGTCGGTCATCCGGGATCTCCAGATACCTCTAAAGCAGCAGAGGGTAAGAACCTTCCCTCGAAATATTTTATAGATGGTTCTCATTACGTCACATTCGTTAGAGATTAAAAAACTCTCCCAACATTCCTGTAGGTACCATATCCATTGAGTTCTGGTCTAAATTATGGATCACACTTTCCCGGCCGACCAAAGATAACTTACACTTTCGGGTAGGTCGGACAATATATCTATGAGTCGGACTGTTTGGGAAAATAGGGAGAAATGGCTCTCCTGTATGTGTAACTAGCAGATGCAACCGCTGTTGCTCGTCATTGAATTGTGCAAAGTTTAAAAATATTCTAAATATTGCCATTAAAATCTCATCGTAGTCCGCATGAAAGACAAAGGAGATGCAATGTATCAATCTTTGTGCTATATTTAAAAAGATAGGTTTATATGCTAATCTACTTAAAAAATAAATTATTCTGTACCCGTTGCTTAAGAATTCCCGAAAAATATCAAATTGGTTGATCTTATAGAAAAATGATTGTTGACACAGATAGAAAATTATATTAACGAATTTTATCCTATAACAACCATAGATTAAGCACAATCGGAAGTATTTGAAATTAGGACCGTCTTTAGCCATAAAGGATATATGACTTAATTCACTAATCCCGCCAATCCTCTTTTACGTTTTGAAAATTGATAAAACATAAATGAAAATACTACAAAATTTATAAATTCATATCAATAATTAATTTGGTAAATTTATAGCAATATAACATTTTCTTTATTATCCAGATTTGTTAAGGAATCAAATAATAATACAAAAATCATGGCTAAGTTGAAAGATTTTTGACCTAATAAAAAGAATCTACTTCCGTTGCTAAGCAACGCATTCTCATTTTTTAAATAAAATTTTAGCAAACAAAATCTTCTGTCTGTTGATTATTCTGTGATATGGAACCGATTATGATTCCGACAATTCCTGGATTTCGAACTCAACTCGAAATATAAACTAGTTTACCCGCTGTCCTCAGAAAATGTAAATTATTATACCCGATTTGAAAAGTACAAAATTGGGAAAAATATGTATTTTGTATGCGGAACTTGAGCTTTGTGCTTTATACAAATGATGACACCCGACATGACCTTATAAACATAAAGTTCGAATTTTTCTCTTAGAATTTCTCTTCCTATTAAAATAAAATCATAATATGAAATTATTTTGTAAGCATTTCTTCATCTTATTCTAATTTTTAAATTAAATAATATTTTGATTATTTTATTTTTTGTAACTAATCTCCATTTAAGAATAAGATATGAATTTTAACGATCCCTTTTAACTGTAGATGAATATAACTGAAACTTGTGAGAAGATGAAGTCCTTAAGCATCGAAGTCCTTATGCTCTTAATTCCCTTTAACTTTCTATTGCAGAGTTCTAGACTTACATAAATAAGGTCTGCTAATAGGAAAGTGTCTATCCCTATTGATTGAAAAGGTTTTCAGCGATTATAGTGGTGAAGTGAAAAAATTAGAATTCCTATTTAAAAAAATAAAGCAAAGAGCGATAAAATGGTCAATTGTAGAGTAGTGATAATGGATTATGTCATTATACGTATACGTCAATTATAGTATGGAAAGGCATATGGTTTTCACATAAGACGTATGGTTTCGTCTTATGTTTCGTGCAGCGATAATTATTGTACTGCATCAATTGCCCGCTATTTTCGTGCAACATGTAATGTTTACTGAAAATTGATACTTTTAAATAAATTAAAATTAACCTATTACACGAACTATTATTTTTCCATACGTATTTCTCACCAAAGTATTTGAAAAGTAAACGAGAAAATTATCGGTTTTCTTGCAGCTCATTGTTTTCACTTCATATGTATATTATGTACACACTTTGAGAATATGAAATCAAATTTTCGTTCTCTATTAGTCTTTTCGCACTAAATAGAGAGCGTTAAACAATTTTTGCAACAGAAAATATTTCACCTATTTTGCTCAGAATATTCCATAAGTGACTTGTCTACCCATTTTGTGAAATTTAGTCAATTCGTTTTTCAGTTACAGTGTATACTACATTACACAGACACACACACGCACAGACGTCACCGCTAAAAATAGATGCTTCAGGTTCCAAAGGTCCCAAGACATGTAGATACGTCGAAAATTCATGTTGCGATTTTCGACACGATTACTCTATACATTACCATGTAATGTAGGTTAATCCATAAAAATAAACGACCCACCCGAAGGTAGACGGCAGATAAAATGTCCCCACGGCAGCGATCTCGCTCAGGGTACGACTCGGCCCCGGCAGCCAGCAGTCAAAGCTTGGCACTCCAAGACGGGATCCCCACTAATCACAGCAACAACACAGCCCGTGACAAGAAACCGAGCACGAAGCGAGGAGAACCAGACGCCGACCATCATACTGGTCTGTCGGAACTCGTTCCACCTAACCACTTTATTAGGATAAAAACGATACATAACAACTGACCCACTCGGACAGGAAAGTAAAACAAAGCTTATCACAAGGGAACACTCTCCCAGGAGCAAAAGGTACAAGGATTACACTAGAAGCAAACATGAATCAAGCCACAAAACATTTCCTTCAGGTGAAAGCATATATCTGTTGTAGGAAAATTAAGTAGTGTTAAAATAATCTGCTCTTTATTCTAGATGCTGTCATCAAGAAGAGAAAGAGCCGCAGGAAGAGAGTCGGTGGCTGGTTTCGTAGAGTTTGGACTGGTCTCTGGATCTGCGGCACCAATACAGCCGATGATTAACTTGGGTAAGTGAAGAGCAAAATATAATTTAATTTCAGAATTATTTAATATACTTTAAAAATAAAGACACGAAAAAATTTGGCCATAATTAAAAGTGTTTTATTCAAATCTCCTTTTACGACGTACAAAAATTACTCAGCCATAGCACTTTTGGGCATTACCATGTCCTTCATCAGTGGCAAATTGAAAATAAGTAGCGAACATGTGCTTAAATACAGGCTATAACCACCAGACAAAATTTACATATTACTGAAAAAATTTTGTTTGCCGGTTATAGCCTGAAAAACTAAACTATCTCGAGAAATGTTAGCCCTAGAATTATGGAGTTAACCTGATTCTTTTCCTCTTTAAAAATTCCTTATAGAGCAGGCATTAAATTGATATATATGAGAATTTGGAGTCTTTTATTTTAGATTTAGACCATTTTTGTGTTCCATTACACGAATCAGCTAGATTTTTTATTTCGAATCATAACGAAATCTACTCGGTACCAGTGACTGAATTTTGTAAAATTTGGTCAATTAGTTTTTTATCTAAAGTCGATAATTACACAATTTTTGTAGGCTATTTCGCAGAAAAAGACAGGCTCATTTTTCTCGAATCGCACTAAATTCTAATCAGCATAAGGATCAGCCACAAGTGACAAATCTACCAAATTTTGGGAAATTTGGACCATTAGTGTTTCAGGTAGAGTGGATACATACATTGGACATACAAATGGACACACAGACGCACATTCATACAAAGACGTCATACCCGGAAGATGTATTTTTTAGATTCAAGAGCAGTCGAAACGTGTAAATTCGTCAAAAATTCGAGTTGCGATTTTCTGCACGATTCAAATATTTTCTCTATACATTACCATGTATTGCATGGAAAGTAAAACGGCATATTTTAGAGTGTGCTTTTAATTTTCCTATAAAAATATGTCAAATTTTATATTTTTATATGTAGCCAACGGCTCTACCGTGCTGAAAACACCGTTTCCCGTTAGATCACCGAAGTTAAGCAGCATCAGGCGCGGATAGTACTTGGGTGGGGGAGCACCTGGGAACAAACACCGTGTGCTGTTGGCTCATTTAAGTCGGCGTGGTGGCCGA
Organism: Amaurobius ferox; assembly: GCA_951213105.1. Classification (NCBI taxonomy): domain Eukaryota; kingdom Metazoa; phylum Arthropoda; class Arachnida; order Araneae; family Amaurobiidae; genus Amaurobius; species Amaurobius ferox. The sequence continues at coordinate 9,626,282 of OX578138.1, read as the reverse complement.
ACGGTCAAGGCGAGCGTTTCCAGCGATCGATCGGTCGTCACGTTGTGGGTTCGAGTCCCACGTAAGACATGGATGTTGTGTGTTGTGGGCGCAGTATATTCCGCCCCCCTCTGGTGCGTCTGGAGCAACGTCCTAGGACGGCAAAATGGACGAAGTCGACGTAGAGTGTAGTGCCCGACCATCGGAAGAAAAAAAAATATTTTTGTATGTTAGCTATATAATAGCATATTTTTATATTCTTGCTTTTGTATGCGTCAGCTAATTTATTTTATTATAGAGTGATTTCAGCTTTATGTTAAACTATATTATCTATCTAGCTTATTTGTTACAGTCTGACGTAATTTAAAGTTTTCATTTTCTATTTCAGATATGCCGAGTTCATTTTCTGCTTTTTTCTCGAGTTGATGATTTTCAGTTGTTAATCAAGACACCTTTTGTTGTTTAAGGTTATCAAGAAACCATTTGTCTTTGAAGGCTTTTCATTTGTTTTATACTTTGCTTTAAAATTTATAACAATTTTCAAGGTAAAAATAATGTTTAGAAAATACGGAATCAGTATCGTCCTCAAATAAAATATCTCATTCAAAAATTTTTAAATGTAATTAATTTTTAAATATCTTTATAAGAATGAGATCAAGTAATATTTAAAACTTATATATGATATTAATGTTAAAATCTTAATGTAATTAATTAAATTTTATTTTTACTAATAATAATTTAAATGTACTGAAATAGAAAGAGAATAAATATAAGAATTTTAATATATATATAGAAGAAAATTTCTTAATGAAATATAATAAAAAATTATGAAGTTTTATTTAAAATATTTGAATTTATTAAAAGGTATAAGGATTCTTATAAATAATAAAATAACGAATTTAATATATATTTACATAAAGGATGCTATTTTTAGGTAGTCACTTCAGTATTCAGAATTCTTTAATATCTTTAAAAAGTAAAGTGTGGTATTATAATACCAACAGTATATATAGCTAGTAGCCAAAAATTTCATACACATACACCAATATTTTAATTTACTAAACAGTTTTATAATATATAATAATATCTTTATAATACTTCTTCAAAGTTTTAAGAGAAATCAATATACATTGATAACAGGTCATTTTATATATATATTTTGTTTTAATTTTCTTTTTATCTTTGTTGTTCATAACTTGCTCATGACTTGTAGCAAAGAATTTGGAAAAAAAAGGAAACCAATATGAATCAGAATGTATTTATACTTAATTAAATCCACTTATCTCTATAGTTTAAATGAATATTTTATTAGTATTCTTAATATTAAAAATATTTTCTTTTTTTTTAAATGAAACAAAAAACTTGGTTGCACATACACACCTATCTTAAATTTCCTACACAATTCAATATTCCTATACATTTTTTATACCTCTATATCTCATTTTTAAAACTTTATAAAAATATCAAGCATATACAAAATATATAAGCAGATAAAAAATATATAAGCAGATACAAAAATATATAAGCAGATGCAAAAAAAAAATTATTAAAACTCCTTGCACGTAAAAATAGTAAAAGTTCAAGTTATTTATAAAAAATATAAAATATCTTTAAACAACATAAAATTAGTTAAACATTTAAAAGTAAACGAATACCTTTCAAATTTTAAACATTGGTTGTTTTGAAACTGCTTGCATCCTTTTATTTTGCAAGCAAAAAATTATTTCGCCGGCCTCTAAATTACTTCTGTATTCTTTATAATTCAGTAAATGCCCGATAAGCGCCCTTATTTTGTACGGTTCACATATTTTACATATGCGCAATTTTTGCTCCTGTTGTTGTTTCCAATCCCCTTGGTTAAGGAAAGCTTACACCAAGTCCAAAAGACCCTGAAGGTCCAAAAGAGAATCACAGACTAGTTTCTGCTCACTCGACAGCTGTCTCAAAGAAACGTCCATACATTCTAAGAGGTGAGCAGGAGAAGCAGCAAGGGAACAAGGAGGAGCAGAAAAGGTTTTCTCCCTCTCCACGAATTTCATATTACGGAGGTGTCCGCTTCTAAGTCGCGCCATGGGTGTTTGGAGAGATCTTGAACTCTTGCACTGTAGAGAGAAGCATGGGCTCGTTGCAGCGTACTATTGGTGTACAGGGGGAGCATGCCAAGATGAATTTATTCTAATTTCGTGGAGGGAATGAATTTCCGAAGGACACAGGACCGAAGAACTGGGGTCAGGATTGTCACAATCTTCTTTAGTCAGCTCGTCAGCAATCTCGTTTCCAGACACACCGACATGAGACGGTATCCACTGGAGACACACAAATATTTTTGCTCCTATTTACGTTAAAGATAATATGCGGTCGAAGACGAGATGCGAGATTGTACCGGCCCGACCCGACCCGAGTTTTCGATTATTATTATGATGAAATTTTAAACTCTGAGTTGTGATCCTATATTGGATTAGAAGGGCCCATCTTCAAGCCTTGTTATTCGGGCTTGACTGGGCCCGACCCGAGTATTTAATAATTTTATGATTAATTTTTGTTCTCGGGCTTTTGCTCCTATTTTAGATAGGAGGGCCCATAATTAAGTTTTGGGGCTTAACTGGGTACAGCCCGAGTATTTAATAATTTTATGATTAATTTTTGTTCTCGGGCTTTTGCTCCTATTTTAGATAGGAGGGCCCATAATTAAGTTTTGGGGCTTAACTTTGTCCAGCCCGAGTATTTAATAATTTTATGATTAATTTTTGTTCTCGGGCTTTTGCTCCTATTTTAGATAGGAGGGCCCATATTTAAGCTTTGGGGCTTGACTGGGCCCGGCCCGAGTATTTAATAATTTTATGATTAATTTTTGTTCTCGGGCTTTTGCTCCTATTTTAGATAGGAGGGCCCATAATTAAGTTTTGGGGCTTAACTGGGTCCAGCCCGAGTATTTAATAATTTTATGATTAATTTTTGTTCTCGGGCTTTTGCTCCTATTTTAGATAGGAGGGCCCATAATTAAGTTTTGGGGCTTAACTGGGTCCAGCCCGAGTATTTAATAATTTTATGATTAATTTTTGTGCTCGAGCTTTTGCTCCTATTTTAGATAGGAGGGCCCATATTTAAGCTTCGGGGCTTGACTGGGACCGACCCGAGTATTTAATAATTTTATGATTAATTTTTGTTCTCGGGTCCGTCCTCCTAATTTAGACAGGAGGGGCCCAGATTTATGCTTTGGGGCTTGACTGGGCCCGGCCTGAGTATTCGATAATCTATTTTATAAGGAATAAACACCTATATAACTATAAACCAAAGCTGTATTTTGATGCCCAGCCTTTCACCTACGAAAAACATCCCAAATATCTAGGGTTCATTCTCGATCCTGAATTCAACAGCAACAAACATATTAGCCACCTAGTTTCAAAGGCTCGTAAGCGCCTTAACATTCTTAAATATCTAGCTGGCAGGGATTGGGGAGCTGATGCAAACACTCTTAGAACCACATATATTTCACTTATAAGACCTATTCTGGAATATGGCTACCCAATTTACTCTTGCGCGTCTGAAACCAACCTCCAGAAATTAGAACGTGTACATCTGAGTGCCGCTCGAATCATTCTCGGACTCAAAAATAGCTGTCCTTCTGATATAGCCCTGTTCGAGGCAAACTTAGAACCACTGCATATTAGAAGAAGAGCCAACTTAGAAAAATACTTTAATAAAATCTACAGCTATGGCCCCCAACATCATACTTCCTTGTATCTGCACACCTGGCACAACAATCCTACGACTAAAGAAATCCAGCCCGTTTAGCTTGGCGGAAACTCAAAACCTGATCTCTCGTGAGGTTGAATCTCAATCTTTAAGATCTTGTATTGATCCCTCAGAGGGGATGCCAAGAGTTTTCTTCCACTTTGATTTGAATTCCACTGCAAACAAGCAAACGCATCTTGACGACTCTCTTATGCAGCTGGCCCTAGAAGTTATTAGTTGCATTCCTAAAGATGCAGTGCCGGTCTATACTGATGGTAGTCGTACAGAAAACCGTACTGGCAGCGGAATCTATATTAGAACCCCTCATCTTGAGACTTCACTAAAACAACGTAACCCGGACACTTGTTCTGTCTTCAGGAGTGAGTTAATTGCGATCAATGTAGAGCTTGACGCCATCATATCTCTTGATTATAATTTTGGTGACCTTTGGATATTGTCGGACAGCCGCAGTGCACTTCAACATCTTAGTGGCTGGTCCTCTGCAGGCAATGAAACCAGTATATCTATTCTGCTCAAGTTAAAAAAGATTTCTCAAAACCACAATGTCCATATCCAATGGATCCCATCACATGTAAACATTAGTGGTAATGAGGTTGCGGATAGATTGGCCAAAGAGGGCAGTGAGGCCGAAACGGCCACTGGTTCTTCGCTTACTTATCAAGAACTGTATTCAAATGCAAGATCTAAATTAAATTTAATTTGGCGTACTCCACCTGCGCACCAATGGTACACCGGAACATCCCCTGGCGCTCTTCTGGAAATTAAATGGGATCATGGCTCCCAGACTGCACTTCCTAGACTTAAAAGTGACCACCTTAAGTGTCTTTCTTTTGAACGCGGTGGAAAAATCCATCCCACTTGTAATAAATGCTGTGACCGTCCGGCCTCCCCGGAGCACATATTGAGTTGCGTCGGACTTTCCAAGGAGGACTTGACATCTGCCCCCCTTTTAGTTATTGATTTTATGGCGGTCAACAATCTTCTGGAGTTGATCTGACTTATGTCAGATCTGTTAAAGAGGATAAACAACAACAACATAAGGAATTTTTTATCTTGGGCCTTTGGATTATATGGACTTATTTTGGATTATAAGGCTCTTTTGTTATTCGGGTTTGAATACGACCGAGTAATTTATATAATGAACATTTGAGCTCGGGCTGTTTTTTGTATTGAAAAGGATTTCTGCATACCGTGGCTAAATCCGGCCAATATCTAACTAGTCATTCCTATGTATAAGGGTTAGGGCTGGCTTTATATCCCCAGGTTCCATATAAATTAGTGTAAAACGATGGAACAAATAGTCCATGTGTAAGAGAAGTGAGTTTTGAATCAGAAGGAGCATATCTTAAAAATAGCATTAACAAAATAATTAAAAGTTTGACAAAATTATTTTTCACATACAATAAACTAAAAAAATTGATGTTTATCAAATGTTTATGTATCGACTTCAGGAAAAGATAACACAAGAAGAAAAATTAAATTCATTGCATTTTTATAATAAATGCCTTGAGAGAAAAAAGTCAGAACGAACCATTAAATTAATTTTAAGTATAGCTATATTTCATTATATATGTTAGTAATAAAAGTATTATTTTTGCCAATACTTTAAATACTAGCTGTGATGAATAATAAAACCGCATTTATTAGTTTCCTTAATATTGATATAATTCTTCCAGTCTCACAGCATTTGTTATTTTGAATGCAAGAAACTTTTTCAAGATTTGAAAAATAATTAAATACACCAGAATTTATAATGGTTTCCTACAAAATGTTCAATTGACTCTGGTTAAGTAATTTATGAACGTATAATTAATTTTTTCCTGCTGCCATATCAAAATATATTAAATAAGAATTTTAATTTTTTTTAACTTTATTGCAATTATTTTTCAAAAATATCAAAATATTGAAATGATTCGCAAAATGAAAAAAATGAAAGGACCACCTGTTTATTAATAAATATTGATTTCTTCTAGTTCATATTCATATAAATCTTATATCTTTTAAATATTTCTATTATAAAGATTAGTCAAAATCCTAGTCTATATTACTTGCTGTATAAAGTTGAATTTGTCTTTGTTTTAAAGATATTATTTGAGAATTTATTCAAAAATATGGTTTTCTAAAATCTGCTCTCTTAATTTATGCATTACATTGCATTTCAAAAAAATATATTCTATTCATATTTATTTCTTAAATTTCTTAGTTTTCAATACCGTTTATATACTGTATACTACCTGAAGTTAGCATTTCCTATATATTAACTTTTTATAACTATATTATTCATAGTCAAATCACAAAAAAAAGATCAAAATAATAAGTGATGACTATGATTAAAAATATGTAATGACTATTAAATATTCATAGTAACATCAGAAAATAATAGAAAACTAATAATTATGATGTCTATGATTAAATATTTAAAGGATTGATACTGATTTCCGTAAAAATTAAAAAACAATGAAATGAATATGAAATTATACATAATAAAACAAATTGTGATAAGTGCTAGTAGTTTGTTGTTTGCATTTGATTTTCTATAACAGTATGATGAGCTGCATTTCTTACAGAATAAGACAATAGGAAAATCAATGATGGAAAGAGAAGCTCAATAATGTTAAAGTGAATAGGAAAACGAAAGTTCCAACATTCGTTTTCCTATTCACTTTAACTTTATTGAGCTTCGCTTATGTAAAATAATTAAATGGCAATTTAACAGTAGTAGTAGGCCAACAGTAGTAGTAGGCCAACTTTAGTAGGCCATAGTTAGTGCGGTACATGACAGAGAAATTTAGGACCATGGAATTTGTCGGAAAGCGATGGCGGCAGCAGCTAATTTTTAAAAAAATATATAGAGGGAATTTATCGACAATAAAAAGTATTAAGAAATAAAATGGTTATTTAATTATCAGCATCCTATGAGATAGATTCTAACTAATATCATGTTGCTCAGCAACGTAATTAAATTAAATGTGTTTGTTAATTTTTATTTACTTTTTCGATTTGAATAATAAATAAATGGATATAAAAATATATCTATGAATCAACGGTTTGATCTTTCTTTTAATTATATTAATTGCGGACTGCGTACATTACTTTCATTTATTTTGGCAAAGAGTTTTCAAACTCATATATTGTATTTAGCCAATAAACTCATATATTATGTTTAGCCGATTGTTGAAACAGAATAAGAGTAGAACGGATATATCTTCTAATACAATTTTAGTGTTTTTATTTATAGTATATACAAACGGGATTAGGATGTTTTATTCTTCATATCTGCAAATTCAGATCTACGAATTTGGCGGGATATCTCTAACTTGGCAAATTTTCTTAAACATTGTCAAATTGATAGAAATTTCGCCAAATTGATAAAAACGACGCTAAATCAATTAAATAAAATTTGTTCTGTTATAAGGGAACACAGAAATGATGCTTCGGTAGCATTTGTCGCTCAGTCCAACGGTCCTACCTAGCAATATATTTAACGAATTTTTAAAAAGTCACTCAATTGATAAAAATGTTTGTAAATCCATAAAAATATCTTGAAATTGATAGAATTGCGCTAAATAAATACCAGAAAAATCAACCATGCATTAAGCATTGATTATGAAACACTTTCCAACTTCAATGCAATTTTATTTAAACATCTCGAAAATGCGATACATTCCTCGGTAATATTTTTAAAATTATCACAATACTGCAGTAATTTATTATATTTGAAAACTTCATCAAAACAAATGTACATTATTCAAATGGCGTCATCGAAATATAAATTGCCTGGCTCTCTATATAAAAGCAGCATTTCATTAATCCACTTTTTTCCATTCCTTTTATTTATCACAATTCTGCAATAATTTATTTCATTTAAAAACTTAAAACGGTGGAGGTACAAGTAATTGAACTCTATACTAAAAACATCATTGAAAAAGTCGTTAAAGAAATGCGGCAATTCTTATACAACTCATTGTACATCTTTTAGTGTTTACATTCTCCATAAGTGAAAATTAGGCTTCGTTGTAGAAATAATCAAAATTTCATGATCATTTAAATTCAATTATATTGTAATTTCGTTGTTTCAGAATGTAGCTGCAGAGTCTTTATGCAAAAATAAAGCGGTTTTAGGACGGATACAACACTAAATATAAATTAAAAGGAACTTTAAAAATCACGATTTTGACGCAAGATGGATGCCATATTTTATTTTGAAGTGGGTCGCGTGATCTCTTCATATAAAGGGTGTAATTATTATTTTTATTTTTATTTAAAAAACTACTGAATATATTTCGCTGAATTTTTTTTTATTTATTTTATGGGATAATTTGAATATTTCCTAAAACTTTTGAAGCAATTTTTGAATTTTAAATTCTCTTAAAAAGTGTTTGAAAAATTAGGTCCCATAGGGTTCAATGTATTTCGTGTTTTCAACCCGGGTTCATTACAAAACTAATTGGGAGATATTATTCATTTATTTTTCCATATGTCTCACGGACAGTCTGAACGACACACTAAAATTTCATTTTGATAAAGTCATTTTTACGGCAGTTATAGTGTTAACGGACAGACAGACAGAATGAACAAATTTATAAAACACTTTTCAACTATGTTGTAAACTGTTAAAAATGATTATTCAAAAGCGAAGAGAGTCGTGATGTCATGATTATTCAAGAGTTGAAGAGAAAGAGTCGTGTTTTTCAAGCAGTGTTATTCATTTTGAGTAGTGAGAATGTTATGTAAAAGATGAAGTCTGACTCTAAATGTCAACAAAAGACTCGGTAAAGGTGCCAGTCATGCTGAGGTACTAACCCATTCAATGTTGTATTATTCACCACAAATTGCAACATTTTTCTTTCTCTTGCTCAACGTGAAATACACGATAAAATGTAACTGTTTTATCCGTGTTCATAATGTCACGTAATATCAAGATTTAATGGAGAAAAATGCAACTCTTTGTCAATTTTAAATTTCTCCCGAGAGGAGTAAAGGGACTAATGGCTACTATAAAAGGCATACTTGCGCAGTAATGTGATTTAGATTTTAATTTGGAAAAGTATTGTAATTTACTTCGGTAGCTTTAAACTAGAATTGATGGCGATAAATGTTTGAAGATATTATTTTACCGACAGTTTCGTGTCAGTTTTTGCCTCCTTACTCAAACGGGTGTTCACGAAGAGCGCTCGCAGAATATAAAATCAACGGTTGACTGTATTTTATATTCCGTTGGTAGTAAAGTGAATTGAAAGGGAAAGATGGTGATCCCAAACTTCGTCTTCTGTCCAAATTTCTCTCTATATTAATAAAAAGTAGCTGACGTCGCCGCTGTTTGACAAATTTCTCGTTTCTCGAGATTCTTTACTTCGCACCGCAAAAACTATTGCATATAAAAATATGAAATTTGGTACACTTATAGAAAAAGCTTTGGCAAATACGCTGAAGTAAACTGTTTGTTGAGATATTGTAGTTTAAGAAATATTTAATGTCAAATTAAAGACAAAATATTTGAACTGCGAGTTCTCGTCCTGGGTAGATTAACATTAGCAAGACCACGAATTTTTGCAGGCAGGTACCTATATGGGTGAATTTTGGCAGGATGGAGCCCCTTTTTTAATTTCAACGTAGATTTTGAGATATTTTACTTTTTATGCACTTCTGAAGTGAACCTTTTTTTTTTTCGTATAGGCACGTCTAGCGATTTCTCTGTCTCGTACCGTAAAAACTATATAGCATACAAAAATATGAAATTTGATACATTTATAGAAAAACAATTGAGCAACACGATGAAATAAACAGTTTATCGATTTAAACTTTAGTTTGGGATGAAATAGCTCGGGAAGCGATCTTATGATCAAGGAATTCAGATTTTGGAATCTTTGGGCTAAGAAAACTCCCTGCTTTTCCCTCCTGCGGAAAATAGGCTGGGACAGAAAACTCATATGGGGATACTTATAAGGAAATACTTAAATGGGGCTCTGCCCGGGTATAGCTATACATAATAAAAGAAGATGTTTGTCTGTGTGTAAGTGCAGTCTGTAGCAGGAAATCTAAGTGTCGTATGACCATAAAATTTGTTACACGATTCATCCAGGACCCAGGATGATGCGCTTCTCTGAATTGTTTTTGTTATGGTTATAAGCGAATGTATTATCAAAGCATTCTTTAGATTTCCTACAGCAAATTCGAGAAAAGTAAAGAATGCTTCAATATGTCCACTCATAACAACAACAATAAAAAAATTAAACTGCTGTTTGGGAACACACACAGCTACGCCACGAACGCTAAAGGACATTTTCTGGTTATAAAATACCTTTCTAGTTATGCATTCTGATATCACACATCCAGCTTTCCATATAAACTCGACTTGTAATAATTAAGAAACATGACTATTCTTTAACCTATTTACAACTGTCCATCCACTAATGTTCGGTCCAACTATCCACTGCAGTTCCGGGCCAGTTGGGGCTCATTATTCCAGTCATCCGCCTTCAAACACGCCGTTTGCAGGAAACACAATCGCATTCAATTACAGCGAACGCCATTTGCAGGCAGCTCGATGCAGGTAGTATAGACATATCTGCATATTCGAATTAGAGAGAGATATAGAATGGTTCTTAAAAGTATACTCATAGCGTTATGGACAAAATTAAAAGGAAAAGAGATAAATAAAAATGGATATTGATGTAGGCATCACATGACATTCCTTGCATAATACATTGTTTTTGCATACTTCGTAGCGAAAATACGATGTACAAAATCCACGGTAGAAGATCACTGATTTAGGGATGAAGTTAACATCAGGTGAATTAAAATTATTGTAACTCCGAAGAGAATGACAATCAAACTCACCTGAAAATTACTCACTAAAATGCAATTGGCAATTAATCATTATCCTGGGAAATTAATAACTTTTTGTCGATTTTAAGTTAAAACAAGAAAGATCAATCATGCTTAAAGCATTGATTATGAAACACTTTCCAACTTCAATGCAATTTTATTTAAAAAAGTCGAAAATGCAATACATTCCTCGGTAATATTTTAAAACTTATCACAATACTACATTGATTTATTATATTTGAAAACTTAAACCTTCATTGAAAAAAATGAACTTCATTCAAATGACGGCATTGAAATATAAATTACCTGGTTTAAATATCTCTAAAATGCAATACATTCCACGGTAATGTTTTTAAAACTATCATAATACTACGATAATTTATTATATTGGAAAACTTCATCGAAAACAACTGAAATAAATTCGAACGACGTCATAGAAAAAATAACACGCCTGGATCTCTCTATAAAAGCAGGATTTTATTCATCACAATACTATAATAATTTATTTTATTTAAAAATTAAGACCATGGAGCTACAATTCATAAACTCTATGCTTAAAACTTCATCGAAAAAAATCGTCCTTCTGTTTATAAAATCAATTAATATTTCATTCATATCAGCCATGCAGACTCCATGGACTGAATTATTTTGCGTTAAAGAAATACAGTAATTCTAATACAACTCATTCTACATATTTTGCTGTTTACATTTCACATAGGTGAAAAATAGGCTTAGTTGTAGAAATAATCAAATTTGAATGAGAATTTAAACTCAAATATATTGTCATTGTGTTGTTTTATTATGTAGATGCACAGTATTTAAGCAGAAATAAAGTAGTTTTAGGACGGATACAACACTCAATATGAATTAAAAAGAACTTTAAAAAATCACGATTTTGAAACAAGATGGATGCCATATATCATTTTGAAGTGGGTCATGTGATTGTTTCATATCATGGTCACGTGATCGTTTCATATAAGATGTGTAGTTATTATTTTAATTTTTATTTAAAAAACTACTGAATATATTTCGCTGAAATTTTTTTTATATATTTTATGGAACAATTTCACTATTACCTAAAATTTTCGAAGTAATTTGTGAATTTTAAATCCGCTTAAAATTTTTTTGAAAAATTAGGTCCCATAGGGCTCAATGTATTTCATTTTTTCAACTCGGGTTCAATCCAAAACTAATTGGGTGATATTATTCATTTATATTCCCATAGGTCCTACAGACCGTCTGCACAACATACTAAAATTTCATTTTGATTAAGTCATTTTTACGGCAGTTATCGTGCTAATGGACAGACAGACAGACAGACAGACAGAATGAACAAAGTCATAAACACTTTTCAACTTTGTTGTAAAGTGTTAACAAAGTCATAAACACTTTTCAACTTTGTTGTAAAGTGTTAAAAAATATTAGAATTGCATCTTCTCCAAGGAACTATATCCAAGAGAATGATGTTAACATATTTGTTGCATAATATTGCATATGTAAAGTGAACATATTAAATAATACTTAGTACATTTTAATTTCATGTGATTTTTTAGCACGTTATAACATGGGTTCACCGTATTAATTTCCTTATATACATCATGTATAAGGAAAGTATTGTGACGGGGTCGAAAATTCGAATTCGAGTTTTCGACGTGAGAGCACGTTTCAAGCATCCCTGATCACGAATCAAACATTTTTGAAGTGATGTCTGTCTGTGTGTGTGTTGTGTGTGTGAAAGTATGTGTGTGTGTGTGTGTGTGTGTGTGTTAGTGAGTCTGTAGAGACGATAACTGACGAACGAATGGACCGATTCGAACGAAATTTGGTGCAAAAATCACAATCCGTAAACACTGGAAGACTATTGTTTTTATACGGAATCGAATGTTCAGAACCCCCTAAATTTTCGAGTGAAATTTTGAAAAAATTGTTAAAAAATCAAAAACGCTAATAAAGTTACGCAAATAGACATTTCTTATGTATTTTTTCATTAGAAAACGATTGACGTAAATTTTAGAATGCTAACATGAACCGTTCTCGAGATATTGCACATTTTTCAAAAAAATTATCAAGAAGTTATATAAAATAAAAAAAAATATTTCCTATTGAGAAACATGTTCACTTTTCGTATGTAATACCATGCGAAAAGTTTGGTGACATCATTCTCGTGGATCTAGCTCGTTCCATTTATGAAAAAAGGTACTTTGAGAAATACTTTTGTATTTGAACTCCAATAGTCATTTATCTGCTGTAAGAATAACTTATTTCTCCCTCTATAGCGCTTGGCGAGATTTTGGCGACGAATTAGGCGAAATGTCGCCAACTTGGCGACATTTTTAATTGTTTCCAAATTAACAAGAATCTCGCCAAATTGATAAAAATGACATTAATACAATAAAAATGACGATTAATTAAAGAATATTCAATATCTTGGATATAAGTATCTACTATAGAATATAAGTATCTTCTATAAGACTAAAATTTTTTTTAACTGTAAAAGTCGTAAATTCATTGCATTATATAAGGAAAGTCATGTGTTGCCCAAATCAGATGTTTTTGATATGCAGCCATTTTGTTTTTATTGATTTGTTAGGGAATGTTAATAAAATAATTTGGCGATGCTCTTCTATTGACTAATACGGAGGCATGTGAAAGGGGGTGCCATTTGTTGCTGAATAATATTAATCAAGTCATGTAACTGCAAAATAGCCGCGATTCAATTATTGTGTTCGTGAGGTCATTAGCTCTCCCATCGGGGTGGGGAGGTACTCCCGAGGTCGTACATTGTCAAACTGAGTATCTATCAAAAGGTTCAACAGAAAGGAGAACGTGCTATAATTGGGAGAAGAACAACTGTTAAAGAACAATGATATAATTTTTCTGAATATCTTCTTACAAAATTCGGAAAAAAAAAAAAAAAAAAAACGAGTTACTTAAAATTGGATTCCCGTATGATGAGGTCAATTTGAGCCGCACTTCAGTAAGTTTTAATATCCATTTCCAGTTCTATACACATTTTTCTTCCGTAAGCACCCAATAGCTTCAAAGGAAAACTCAACGAGTGTATACGTTAGGTGAAATTACAATAAATTGACCATGTGCAATCGAAAAAAGTGATTTCAGCGCCCCTAGCGGAAAATTAAAAGTTATGATAACGATCACAACAACAAAGCTAGATAGAAGGGAAACGGCAATTACAATATTGTAGAGCACTGTCGAATAAATAGTAATCGACCATAAAACTACTTACTGGCCTTTATTTGACACAATGCGATTACTGACAAATGACTGCCCTATGCAACATTGCCAAAATAAGAATGCTTATATACACAAGAATGCAATGTAAAACTTGTTCAAAATACCCTTTCCACTCCCATGAGCAATAATGCACATTTAAATTCGAGAGAGAATATTAAGGCGTTCTTCAACCAGCATTACAGATATTATTGTGTTATAGGCCCCGATGATACGACTTATAGATAGGTGCTTATTACCTTCCTTATACGGGTTTTGTTCGTTCCTGATGATATGACATTTTGGCATGCATTTATTGCCTTCCATATACGCGTTTCGCGAGTTCCTGGCGTTGATTAGCTATTTACACAGTACAGTACAACTTTAATTGACTGTTTTCGTCTATCATCCTGTTTTCCTCAGTTCGCTGTGCTAACTTTTTGAATTATCCGCTTGGGGAGCTGCAATCCTTTTTATTCAATCTGACATTGCCGCTTAACTATAGAAATATTTAACATGTGCAGTCATGGACTTTTCTTTACAATATTATTGGAGGTGCGATTGTTATTGGGGGGGGGGGTGAAAGTTATTGAGGGGGTTAACAATATTCCTACGAACCCTGCATAAAGTGATTTGACCGCCGTTTTGATTGATACTGAATTGAAATTATCAATTACGTGACCGTCACCTATTAAATAGTGGATCTAGATGAAGCTTATCCAGTATAACTGTTAGTGCATTAATATTCAAACAATCATCCTCTGCAGACCCATTCAATTATTTCACGTATTTGATTTACAACATGCTATTTCTCCAGCACAAATGCATTCTAGGTTAGCATTTGCAGTTTATGCATACAAGGTATACCTGAAAATCAGCAACTTTATAAAGATCCGTTAATGCACACATTAAGTCTATATAAAATAAAGTGAACATTCCCGATAAAATGAAAGTCGTCGCAGCGTCCCTAGCGGATAGTTTTAAAAGCTGGGTATTGGAAATTGGCAGCAAAAAATGATAGTCAAAAGAAACTAAGTACTTGTAGGAAATTATTAAATGAGTAGAAATGTACCCCAAAACTGTACATAAAGCATTTATGACCTTTCTAAAAGCGCAGTATCAGTATATTAGAGCACCACCGAGTGCAACCCCGAGGGCTGAAAAACTCGCGTACATTAATTCAATAAGGCTGATTCCAAATCGTAAACACGTTTTTCAAATTACCCCTTGATCTGAAGAAATAGCCTCTCAAAGTTTGGCCTATTTCTGTAATTTTTGTTCTTATATAGTATAAAGTAGAAGGCAATGCAAGTGAATGGCTATGATATTTTAATGCCTGAAGAAACTGAAAGCTGTATTCAGCTCATGGAGTTACAGATGATACCACCTCTAAGATTTAGGTGAATAGGAAAATTAATATTGAGAGGTCATCCCAATTAAAAAATTCAGAATAGGGATATTTAAATTATGCAGTTCAGGAGACATGTAAATTCAAATTCTTATTTTAAACTATGTTCATATATAGATTTGAACTGAATTATAAGACCCATGAATTTAGAGCTTTTTTTTTAATTAGCTAGTCTTTTTACATGCATGGTATGAACGGAAAATGATCCACTGATGCTGAATCCAATACAAAAAAAGTGTTATAAATACACCCCTCCCTCCCCTTAATGAAGTTATTTCCCATAGACACTAATAACTTTCCACAGAATTTGAAAAAAAAAAGGAAAGCAGAAATTTTTTCTGGGAGAAAATTTTCCAATTCAAGAAACTGCAAATATTGCGTTTAAAATTTGCGTTTTGTTTATTCTGTTTTTATTACTCGTCGTTATGTTTCTTTGTTTTACCCAAATTTTCCGTGTCCGTTTGGCGGAAATGTTAATTGGTGGCGCAGAATTGAAAATGTCCATTTCTGTTTGTGAGAGAGAAATAGTACCAGCTTCAGCAGAAGCCCCACCAGCAGGGTCCTGCGCTTGGACGTCCATAGGGGAGGGCAAGAGCGGGTACGTCCCCCTCTTGGATATTGGGGGTCACAAACGTGGACGTTCAGCTAGTCAATGTTGTACTTATTATCATTGAGTTTGCCCTACTGACATCAGTGGTTTGCCCCCCCCCCCTCTGAAAAATGTTCTATGGGCGCCCACGGTCCTGCTTAGCGAGAGAAACGCGCGGGTTTTACTGGTGTGACACAATGTAGGGTTATTAACGAAATTCTGTCCTATTCAGGAATCCTACAGTAAAAAAAAAAACTTTCATGCATAGGAATTTTGTTTACAATCTCTTAAAAATGTTCTCCGTCAGCAACAACCCATATTTGAACTCCACAAAAAATAGAATGGCGTACTTTGCCAAACATTGCAGATTTCACTATGTTATAGACACCGATGACTTAGTTATAGGCTTTTTGACTTTATTATCTTTTATAAGCGTTTTGTGCGTTCCTCGTGTAGATTTTCTTACTCACTGGACAATTGTCTAAAATAGTGTGTAACTCGTTTTCCCCTTCTATATCGTTTTGTTGATGAATTCTTTATCCTAATTCTTAAAATTTTTACCAAATGCGCTGCAGTCACTTTTATTCGATCGAGCATGGCCATTTTATCATACATAGACCTTGTATGTGCACTCACGGACCTTTCCTTAAAAAGTTTTTTGAGTTTTTTGAACTTTTTTATTAAATCTGCCTATTTGCGCATATATCTGACATAGTAAAAGAAGTTTTTTATCTATGTGTGTGTCGTCTAGTTGTGAGTATATCTTCGCATTCTAACAATATTTTTTTAATAACAACATTTTCCTTTTTTCTGTGATTTTACAATCAAACACGTAAAATTTGAAATTTTCGATTCCGCTCTAGGAAGAATTCTTTCTCGGGTAGTCGGTGGGCATTTCTGCGATGTTTGCCTTTGATCTCACGGTAAGGTTTAAGCCACACCTATTATTATTAATTCACCCCCCCCCCCCCACTGTGGCGGAGCGCAGAAACTGGGGCAGTTTGAAGAGGCGATTTTGTAAATGCACTATTTAAGTAGCGGACGCTTATTTAGAACCACTGCCACGCCGGACAATTCGTTCTATCCATTCATAATTTTAATGCATTTTAACCAATACAAGCTATTCCAAAGGACATATAACTTAAAGCGATTTTCATTTAATTTCTATAATAAAAATGGCAAAACCCTATTAACGTCGCTTAAAGTAAACAAAAATATTGCATTTTCACTGCATTAGTTTAATACGAGCAATTTGAAAACATGTCATTCCAAGCAATAGCATAGCAATCTCCATAATGCAATTACACTTTAGTTTCAGTTAGAATTAGTTTCAGCAAAACACAATTTTGTTCATACAACAGACTCATGAGAGTTCTTTTAATTAATTATATTCCCGCAAAAAAATATAATCTGGATTAATCACATTTTTAAAAACAAAATGTGTTCCCATATGCTTTCTCAATCTGAGAGAAATTGTTAGGAGGACTATAATTAATTTTATATTCTGCTTCTTTTATGAGTTGACGTTGCCGTTTTATTACTTTCTCTACAAGACATGGTGAAGTACTGGAATTGTGTCGAAAATCGCAGTTCGAGTTTTCGACGGATCGAAACGTTTTGGGACCTCTAGAACCTCCCAAAAAAACTATTTTTAACGTGACATATGTATGTTTGTTCAATGTATGTATAAACTCTGGCAATTTTATAAAAATAAATTATTAACGCAACAATGCAAAATAATCAAAAATACATATACTTAATACTACGCCTTTCTGTTGTGTCAACTAACAATAGCTAGCAACACTTAGATATAATTTTCAAAGCATTATGGCATTTTCGAGCGTTTCATCCATAGGAGTTTCATCTCCTTCTTTCTAACTCTATGATTTATATATTACAACAATATGAAATTCTTCCACGAGTTCGACAAACAGCGCGTGCTGTATTAAAAAGTAAAAAAAAAATCACATTAAATTATGCAGCGTCAGTTTGGACACTAAACTTAAATGTCACCCGCTAAATTGCTCCAGCATTTCAGCAAAGTAAATCACACTTGTGTTTAACGTAAAACCTCAGAGTTTTATTTAAAATGGCAAAGTTCCAAAACTGAGACTGTTTTATATATATATATTTTTTAAAGTGACAGGTCTTGTGTGGTTTCCTTGACACATGAAACGTATTAAGGGACCAGAACAAATGTTGGATGTTGGAGCAAATGTGGGATTCTTCTTGACACATGTCATATAAACAAATACTTATTCACAGTGAATACTTAGTGCGTTTTTATAGGAAATTCGAATCTTAGAGTGTGGATGAACAGTGATAGGTTTGAAGATGTGGAGAACAAATGAAAATAAAATATTTCATGTGTGAGATAGTAGGACATTCATAATAATTAAATACATCAACTGGTTTATCACACTATATTTTCCCTATATATTATACTATGTATGTAGAGAAAGTAATTTTTGCAGATACTATGTGTAGAAATGCGTATTAGTACGACATCAAATATGAATTTCGTCTTAAAATATTTGAGTATGCACAGTTTGAACATAAGTATGCATAAAGCTTATGCATACTTATGTTCAAAATTACAAGAACCCGACTGAAAAAGACCTTGCCAAAAATAAGGAAGACACGCCCATTGTAGATAACAGTATCCACGGACCTATTTTGTGCTTATTATGTGCTCATCAGTATGGAATAACCGTTAACTTGAATGATAGCAAGAAAATTTGCTATATAAAATAGCAAGTATTCTTGCTGATAAGCGCATAATAAGCGCGAAACCGATCCATGGATACTGTTATCTGCAATGGATGTGTATTCCTTATACACTTAAGTGCCAGAATTTTTCAAACTTTTCAAAATACAGCTTTTCAATAATGTATAAGTCTAGCTCTTATTTCAATTCTTTGATGTGTTATGTTAAATTCAAACTGCAAGAAATATGTGCATACATTTATATATATATATGTAAAAAATAGTTCAAAAAATTAAAATTTTTTAAAATGTAAGACAAGTAATGTTAATTTTCGTTCTATTTAAACTATCGGTAGCTAAATTTTTGCCTTACTATTGTTTTTTATAAAAACTGTTTCCTTCAAACCTATATGTTTTAGGACCTGTTATAGAGATTAGACGATCACTGTTATAGATTTAGCACTAAATTGTGAAGGATTTAGGGCGATTCACTAAAAATTTCCATATCGATCTTTATTTTTCTCTATTTTCATTTCCAAAGCGTTCATTTGATTTGAAACATTTATTTCTCAAGATTAGCTATAATAAAATAGGCTATAGTTGAGATGATAACTGTTATGAATATAGCATTAAATTTCGGAGGACTTAGAGTAGTAGTTCAAAGTATTTATTTCCTTCCCATTTTTTTCCATTTCCGATTTAAATTTTATTCGTAAAACATTAAATTTTCAAGACTGGCTACAAAAGTCGAGATGATAACTGATATGAATTTGACATTGAATTCTGGAGAAAATACGGGGTTTTACTAAGAATTTCCTTCAAAAAAGTGTCTTAGAAACATCTATTTCTGAAAATTGGCTATGGATAAAGCTTAGATAACGACTAATGTGCATTTAACATTGAATTCCAAAGGAGGTAGGGTTTTACCAAGGATTTATTTCAAAATCCGATTCTGAAGATGTCACTTCCAGTTTTTTCGACAATTCGTATTGCTGTATGAAATAAGTACGCAATAGAGAAGAAAAAATGCTTAATATTTAAGTTAAAAATGAAACAAACACACCATTTGCCACCATATGAAGAGTTCTTCATACATTTCTTGTTTCCATTGTGAAGTTTCAAAGTATGTTAATTTACAATGGTGCAAAAGTTTCGCTATCTTGCCTTACACCCTATTTGAAAAGAACGTACCCAATGTTTCGAAAGCTACCATGAATTCACGAAGTTTCCTCGAATCCCCATTGATACAAAATGAATTACATAGTAAACGTCTCAGACATAAAAGGGTTCGATAACTGCACAAAATATTACGGTAACTAATAATGGGCAGTAAGGATAAATGCGGCACTTCAATGCGGAACACGATAACACCTACCGCTGTCTCGAAAAATGGACGCGATGTCTATAAGGAGGAATCATGATCTATGATGCTATTTCAGCAGTGTCGCGTTTGAAGTATGGCCATGAGCATGCAATATTTTTCACCTTTTGAGCCATATTCTTCGATATGTCACGAGTTTTCGCCATTTGCGAAGATCTGAAAAATTTTGACGTTTTCTAAAATGTCCAAAAATAAGCTTTGAAAGCAGAATTTATATATGAGGGTTCTTGTCAGTTATATTTCACTTCTTGGAGTTTGATGTATCCTGGATATTCTAATATATTTACCAGCTGATTTATCCGCCGCTGCTCAAGATTTAAAACAAGTGCAAATTATACAAGCATTCATATAGTCTTTTAAAATAAATTACTTGTATACATTGTAAAGTTTCAAATTATGTTAATTTACAGTGATGTAAATATTTCATTATCCTATCTTACACCTTATGTTTCGAAAGCTATCATGAATTCACGAAGGTTTCCTCGAATCTCCTTAATACAAAATGAATTACATAGTAAACGCCTCAGACATGAAAGGGTTCGATAACTGCACAAAATATTACTGTAAGTAAAAATGCGGCACTTCAATGCGGAACATGATAACACCTACCGCTGTCTCGAAAAATGGATGCGATGTCTATAAGGAGGACTCATGATCTATGATGCTATTTCAGCAGTGTCACGTTTGAAGTATGGCCATGAGCATGTGCGATTTTTCACCTTTTGAAGTATATTCTTCGATGTGTCACGAGTTTTCACCATTTGCAAAGTTTGAAAAGATCTGGAAAATTTTGACGTCTTCTGAAATGTTCAAAATAAACTTTGAAAGCAGAATTTATTTATGAGGGTTCTTGGCAGTTATATTTCACTATCTAGAGTGTAATGTACTCTGGATTTTCTACCAGCAGATACACCCGCCGCTTCTCGGGATTTAAAATAAGTACAAATTATACAAACATTCATATTGTTTTTCAAAATAAATTTTGTTTAAATGTTGGATTTAATTCTGATACATAAAGTACGAAGTATAAGAATACATGCCAATGTCATATCATGGGCAAATCTGATGAATGGAACATCTTGGTCCCGTTTCAAAATCAATGTACAAAAATATGAAATTTTGTGTATATACGCCAAAACGCTGAAAAAGTAATAATTTTTTTAGCCCGTTGCAACAATCGTTTAAACACAAAATATCAAACTCGTGCTAAATCATGCTAAAACTTAACTTAAAAACTAACTAGAATTATAAATACATATCTTCCAGACGCATTCTCCCAGGTCATGAAGTACATGTATACCAGATTTCAAGGCCATAGCATGCTTATATGTTTCGCTACAGACGAGACAAACAGACGAACTGATAAACAAATAAGCAGATTAACAGGCTGGCATGGATTACCTCAATGTTGCAGTTTTAACTAAATTTTCATTTTCAGTTGGTGACCTGGCACATTCAAGAAAATGCCAAGTCACAAAAATTCCAAATATATGGAAATATCTTAAAACTGGTTTATCATAATGAGGCTGGTTTCCTTCGTTTGTCGGGGAAAAATTATGTATGAAACGATTGTTCAATTAATTCCTCCAAGTGTTGTTGTTGTTGAGGACCCGAGACAGTCCGCCCTACCAGGAAGGTGTAAGGTAACTGTTTGGACGGCCGGGAATTCCTCCAAGTGTATATATTCTTTTCATTTCAGTTTTCTTTTATTTTACTTTTGAGAGTCATTTCGAAGAACAAAGACATTTGATTTTCCTAAATTGCGTCATCTAATCAAATACCATTATTTAAAAATTATCTCGAGATATTAGAATATTTTTCTATATAGAAGACTATATATTTCGAACAAATTGAGCAAATGCAATAAAATTTTTAAATTTATAGATATCAGAAGCTCAATGATTACATCTAGATGCTTAAATAACGTGAACATCTTAAATTTTTCGAACTTTGCTCCACCTTGTCATTACCTTTAAATTTATCTGTGTTCGTAAAACGTAATTTTGAATGAGAATTAACAGTCCAGCTCAAATTTTTTCTTCACCTTTTAGTACATGGCTAAACAATTTATAAGAGTAATTTTACTGTGTTACTTTTTTTTCTCTTTCTTCCACATTTTCTATCCCTTTATCCAAATGCCCTATCTTTAAATTTATAGCTAAGTTTACACTTCACGAAACAACAAATCTGTATTTCAAAAGATCAAAAGACCAGAAATTAAAACAAATATAGTAAATGTTTTACGCGAATTTCCTACTACCATTAAATCTAAACCAAAACCTTAAAGTAGGTTTTTTAAAGTCATTTAAAGACTTTAATTGTATAAGTTTTTAAAAATAACAAACGGTAAAGAGGCCGAGTTTTAGTTGTTGACTTGAATATTACACTCAAACCCCTGTTTCAGAGGATCTAGCATAAAAGAATTACATCCATAAATCCAGTTTTGAGCTTAGCCGGAAAGAAAAAAATCGTCTGCGTTCTATTGTTGGGACATCTTTGCTAAATTCTATTTGGATTCTTCATCATAGGAAATAGGAAGATTAAAGAAAATCCCGTTGTTATTGAATTTTAGCAGTAAAATAGAGATTTTACTTCGTAGAAATAAATGTTCTTGGAATTTACAGTGTTACACATTAGTGTTCTTTAACTTTGTTTCAGTCGAAAAAATCTTATGATGGTATCATAGGCAGCTAAAAATAGGGTATCATTTAAAATAGCAAAGTGGCATAAATACCATAGCACATAAGATTTTTCCTAATGACAGAACCAGCCTAAAGGGAGCAATCCCAAAGTTAGGATCGTTGTGCTAGTCCTGATAACAACATCCATGAACTTGTTTTGCTCTTTTTATTTCGTGGTCACTGTAGAATAACCAATACTAGCTATGGCAGAAAAGAAACATGCTATGTGCCACAATTTTACGAGCCTCTATTGAAGTTATTCCCAAGCAGGATTCAACAAAAGTTTGAAAAAGTTTACGAAGCCAAAAAGTACAACCTGCCATTACTTTACTAATTACTTTCCTCATATACATAACGTATAAGGAAAGTATTGTGACGGGGTCGAAAATTCGAATTCGAGTTTTCGACGAGAGAGCACGCCTCAAGCATCCCTGATCACGAATTTTGAAGTGATGTCTGTGTGTGTGTGTGTGTGTGTGTCAGTGAGTCTGTGGAGACGATAACTGACGAACGAATGGACCGATTCGAACAAAATTTGGTACAAAAATCACAATACGTGAACACTGGAAGCCTATTGCTTTTATACGCAATCAAATGTTCAGAACTCCCCAAAATTTTCGAGTGAAATTTTGAAAAAATCGTCCAGAAATCAAAACTTCTAATAAAGTTATGCAAATACACATTTCAAATGCAATTTTCCCTTAGAAAACGATTGACATAAACTTTAGAATGTTAGCATGAACCGTTCTCGAGATATTACACATTTTTCAAATACATTTATCACAAAGTCACATAAATTAAAAAAAAATATTAACTGTTGAGAAACATGTTCCCTTTTCATATGTAATATCATACCATAAATTGAGCGACATCATTCTCGTGGATCTACCTCGTTCTATTCATGAAAAAAGATACTTTGAGTAATACTTTTGTATTTGAACGCCAACAGTCATTTATCTGCTGTAAGAATAACTTATTTCTCCGTCCATAACGCTTGGCGAGATTTTGGCGACGAATTTGGTGGAATGTCGCCAACTTTGCGATTTTTTTAAATGTTGCTAAATTAACGAAAAACTCGCCAAATGGATAAAAATGACTCTAAATCAATGAAAATGTCGACTCATTGACGAAAATTTAATATCTTCGGAAGAATATAAATATCTACTATAAAAATAATCTCTTTTTCTTTACTGTAAAAGTAGTAAATTCATTGCATTATATAAGGAAAGTCATGTGCTGCCCACATCAGATTTTTTTAAAGGTTTTAGGGTGATAATCATATCTGAAAAACATTACAAAATATTCACTCAACGTTTCTTTGTAACCATTAATCCAAAGTAAGTGAAAATATTTATTTTTTTAGCAGTAATTTATAAATAAAAGCAACCAAAAGATATTATTTTAACATTTGATTAAGTATGATTTAACTATTATCTGTAGATCCTATAGATTTAAGCGTTTATTTTGCAGTTTACTTTTATGGAACAATGTGTCAGCCAGTAGTCAGGAAAGGTGTTCCCCAAAATGTTACGCAATATTTTAAAGGTTTCTCTAAACAAAAATGTTTGGCAATAACTGTTTCATGGAGATCGGCAATTTGAGTCCTACCGAGCAGATGGCATCAAACTTCTTAAAAAGTGAGGTGTGGCTACAATGGCTAATTTCATATTATCAGAACCAGTTTTTGGGGGGATATCGGCTATTACATGTGGGGATGTCTGCAATGGCAGCGTGTTCCTAACTTTAAAACAGCCCCTATATGCGAATATAAACTGGAAAATTTGCATATTTTGCTCAAATTTTACGTATATAAATGAACTCTTATAGGCGTTATATAAAACTATTTCAGGCGTCCATTTTATAATTTTTTTTAAATTTAACAATAGGAAACTTGTTCGTTCATTATTAGCTTAAGTTTTACGTCGGAAACAACTGGGTATTCCCACCATCTAGCATAAAAGAATTACGTCCCTAAATCAAGCTGTGAGCTCAGTCAGAAGAAAGAGAAGAAAATATCGTCTGCTAAATGAGTGGACCTGATCTTGAAAGTTTTTGTTCTATTGGGAGACTATCTTTGTTAAAAAGTTCCATCGAAGCAAACAAGAGGATTAAAGAATAATCCCCCATTATTGATTCTTCGCTGAATCAGATATGATATTTTGCTGGGTAAAGTTACCAAAGCTGCATTCAGTCTAATGAATATCAAAGTAAGTGAAATAATGGCAAAGTAGTAAGCGTAAATTAGCAAATTCGATTTTTACTTTGCCTACAATATACACAGTAGTATATGCAAAGGAAAAGTATTGAAATGGAATCAAAAATACAGCTCTCGTATTTTTAGGGATTTACACGTTTTGGGAATTTCTGAATATGAATAAACCATTTGTAATGACGTGTGTGTGTGTGTCTATGGAGACCTTATCTCTTGAATGAATTAAGATAACTTGAAATAAAAGTGCTCCATTTAATTCGGTTATAAATTTATCGATTATTTAAAATTATCGATAAACATCAGAGGAGTATTGATTTTGGGGATGGTCGGATCACGGAAAGGCCCAAAATTTTGCAATTTCTCCCCCTAAAATCGAATTTTTTTTATAAAAGTAAGTATTTGTTAAAAATGTAGTGCCTATAAAAGGTATGCGCATACTCTTAAAATCGCAATGTATTTAAAGTTATTATCTATTATTGAGGTATTGACTTTAAGTAATTAATTAATTTATTACGCCAGCTTTAGATCAATAAGTTTAAGAAAAGGAAAAGTGAATTGAAACACCATGTAATTGCAGCACTATATCATACATATCATATACTTGAAATGCTATACCACTAAATTGTAAGACTATACCAGGGTAATTACAGAAGTATACGAGGGTAATTGAATACTACACTAAGTAATTGCAACACTAAACCAGGTGGATGCAACACTATACAAAGTAATTGAGATAATATACAAGGGTAAATGTAACGCTATACCAGGGAAATTGCTACACTATGCTAAATAATTGCAACATTAGACAAGGATAATTGCAATACTTTACAATGGTAATTGCAATACTATGCAATGGTAATTGCAATACTATGCAATGATAATTGCAATACTATGCAATGATAATTGCAATACTATGCAATGATAATTGCAATACTATGCAATGATAATTGCAATACTATGCAATGATAATTGTAATCATAAACTAGGGTAATTGCAATACTATGCCAGGGTAATTGAAACACTACACCATGTAATTTAAACACTACACCACGTAAATGAAACACTACACCAGGTAATTGAAACGCTGTTATTGCAAAAAATAATGAAAGAATCTACAACTACTTTTTTATAATTTCCGAATGTCCTCACCGTTTTATAAACTTCTACTCGCCAAAAAACCTTTTACTTCAAAATTAAGATCCATCTCATTATTCGTATCATCAAAGCTTCCTTTCCTGTTTTCCACAAAAATCAATCCTTTTCCATGGAAGGGTTTGGAAAATATTGAGCTCTAAAAAATCGGCACTATTGTAGAAGATCTCTTTCATGTTCTATTTAGCACTAGTTTCCCCAAAGTTTTAAGGTTGAAAAGGTTTAGTGCCCTGAAGGATTTTCTGAAGGTGAAAAGGCATCTTTCCTTGATTTCTCTCCTCTTTCCGATTCATTTTGTAGAGTGCCGGGAAAGTCACTTTTGGGATGTGTTATGAAATATTTCATCAAATGTTTCGTATATTACAAATTCGTACTAGACATGTTTACTTGTTTCGTAATTGTAAATGCTTGTTTAGATGTGTGAAAATATTAACATTTTGCTTACGTGTGGGACAGTGTCAGTCCCTAACGAAGAACCTCTCGAAAAGACAGGTATTTGACATACCCCATCCCCAACAGTTCGATCCCTCTTTGCAGTCATTGGCATCCATTGGACGCCAATTGGCTTCCATGTAGTAAAATAGTCCTTTTAGGAATGTAGTCCTTTTTAGTAAAATATCTGTTGACCTTAGCGATGGATTTATATGATTTTTTTTTCAGCCAATCACGTTGAATATACTATTCTGATATAATGCTTATCCTGGACTCTATGGAGGTCAAACCATACTAAAAGAATTTAAATGTCTATTTTTTGTTTAATTTTGCAGTTTTATATTTTCTGTGTAATATGTAAATTTTCTGTTTTCACTTCGAATGTATTTCTGTTGCCGATCGCCTATTAATAATATGCACATTCTGTTCGCGAAATATAAAATCCCTAATGCATTTGTATCTTGTCATATGTCTCTAATGAATGAGCACCGTATAGTGCCGAAGCTCGTGCAAATGTAATGTACGTCTTAAGTTGAAATAAAACTTTTTTATCTACTTTTTACTTTCCTTATATACATAATGTATAAGTAAAGTATTGTGACGGGGTCGAAAATTCGAATTCGAGTTTTCGACGGGAGAGCACGTTTCAATCATCCTTGATCACGAATCAAACATTTTTGAAGTTATATTTGTGTGTGTGTGTGTGAAAGTATGTGTGTGTGTTTGTGTGTGTGTGTGTCAGTGAGGTTATGGAGACGATAACTGACGAACGAATGAACCAATTCTAACGAAATTTGGTACAAAAATCACAATTCGTAAACACTGGAAGCCTATTGTTTATATATGCAATCGAATGTTCAGAACCCCCCTAAAATGTCGAGTGAAATTTTGAAAAAATCGTCAAAAAATCAAAACCACTAATAAAGTTACACAAATAGACATTTCTTATGTAATTTTTCATTAGAAAACGATTGACATAAATTTTAGAACGCTAACATGAGCCGTTCTCGTGATATTGCACATTTTTCAAAAAAATTATCAAAAAGTTATATAAAATAAAAAATATATATTTCCTATTGAGAAACATGTTCACTTTTCATATGTAATACCATGCGATAAATTTGCTGACATTATTCTCGTGGATCTAACTCGTTCCATTCATGAAAAAAGATAATTTGAGTAATACTTTTGGATTTGAACACCAATAGTCATTTATCTGTTGTAAGAATAACTTATTTCTCCGTCCATAACGCTTGGCCAGATTTTGGCGACGAATTTGGCGGAATGTCGCCAACTTGGCGACATTTTTAATCGTTTCCAAATTAAAAAACATCTCGCCAAATGGATAAAAGTGACGCTAAATCAATAAAAATGACGACTCATTGAAGAAAATTCAATATCTTGGAAAGAATATAAGTATCTACTATAAGAATATCATTTTTTTAACTGTAAAAGTAGTAAATTCATTGCATTATATAAGGAGAGTCATGTGTTGCCCACATCAGATTTTTTATATTTTTATCTATCAAAATAAAATACATTTTACGTTACTTCACACAAAATTCCTTGTTTTAATCCAAAACACTATTTACCCAAATAGCAAAGAGGAAAATCTAATCTGACTTCAAACCTGGCGTTTAAACAGATGATCAAAAACATTTCTCCTTCTCTTAACAAAAGTTTTCTGTCGTGAAATCTGAACTAGAAAATTGGCTTTTCTTAACACATGTTACTGAGTTTAATACTAATAAAATTTCCTGAAAATCTCATTTCTAAACTAATAACGGAATATACTTTTGCATGTTTGGTGGTTTTGCGGTAATTTTGCAAAGAATAATCGAAAACCTCACCGCTATATTCCTCTCTAATGAAATTACTTTGGCAAATTGGGTTAGAAGCTGAGTCAGAAGAAAAACTATATCGTCTGTTAAGTAATTGAACTTCGAAAGATATTTATTTTTGGTCAAAAATTACTTTTACGAAAGCAATTGATCTAAGCCACCAAGAAGATAAAAAAAATAATCTGCTTTTTGTTGATATATTGATTGTTAAAACAGAACAACTTTTTCATTAGTGTTAAGAACATTGATAACGTTTTAGTAACTGATAGAAGCAAAGGTTAAATAAAAGAACTAAATTGTCTGCAGAGGGAAGATCAAAATTTAAACATAAAAAAAAGTATTTTTTTATTTTCTATATTCATTGAATAAAACGTTAGAAATATTAAAAAAAATATATTTATCAAAATATTTCTATTAGACAACGTTTCATAAGAAAAATTTGTGAAGTTATATATGTACAAATGAAGCAAGCCTTCCTGACTTTGAAATTGTCTTTGTAAAAACTGTTATTATCAACCTTGCGCAGATTGTACAGTCAAATGTAATTTACACAGATTCTAAAAACTTAGCATGATATTATATTATGCACATATATACATATTTCATCTACATTTAAATAATTATCCGTCAAGAAATATTTATTAACCTTTGCTTACGGGTGGGACAGACTCCATCCCAAACGAAGAACCTCTCACAAAGACAGGTATTTGACATACTCTATCTATAGTGCCTAGAAGGAATAGTGTGCCGACCGAGGCGAAAAACAGATTCCCTAAAAACAGCCTCCGCCAGACGGCGTTGATGTCGGATAAGCGGTCTAAAGCGGAGGAGTTAACATTGAAACTAAAGGGAATTTATTGCAAATGAAATGACCGATATCTTTCGAAATAACTGACGAATTTGTGTGAAATTTGGTGAGATTATTGTAAGTGGTATACACAAAAAGTTATTTGATTTTCAGAGAGATTGACCTAGGAATATATTCGTATTTTTAAAAGTTTATTTAACTTTATCTGTGGTCGTTCAAACATTTGAGGTCCAAAATAATCAGGTTCATTTATCACAACAAAGTGAAATTCGTTATGATGTTTCCTCTTGTGGTACATTTCAGTTCTTTCGATTTTGAAGCTCATCGGGCTAGCCTGTCCTGGGTCCGCCATAGGACTTTACTTGTTTTTAGAGATTAACTCGAAAATCAGAGAAAGTAGGAAATCTAAATTTAATATGTCGTTTTCGTTTGGGGTATATTTTAATTCTTTCAATTTTAAACCGTATTGGGTTAGCCCGCCTTAGGCCCGCCTTAGAAACTCACCCGTTTTTGCGGTATAACTCGAGAACAGGTGTATCTAAAAATTCGAAGTTTAGCATATTCTTGTCATTTGCTGTATATTTTAACCCTTTGGATTAAAAATCTTATCGAGTTAGCCCGTCCCGAGCCCAATAAGAGGAAAATATCGTTTTTTTTTAGAATAACTCAAAATTCGGAGCATCTAGAATGTCTAAATTTAATATATCATTGTCCTTTGGGGTATATTACACTTCATCGCATTTCGAACCTTATCGGGCTAGCCCGTCCTTGCCCGCCATAGAAATTTACTCGGTTTTCGAGAATAACTCGATCAATCGGAGTAGCTAAAAAATGTGAATTTAGTATATCATTTCCTTTTGGGTGAATTTTAATTTAGATTTTGAATCTCATCGGTCTAGACCGTCTTGAGTGCGCTGAAGAATGCTTTCGTTTTTGAAGAATAACTCGAGAACAGCAATAGCTAAAAATTCCAAGTTTAACATGTCGTTGGCTATTGTGGTATATTTGAGTTTCAACGGATTTGAACTTTATCGGAGTAGCCCGTCCTAGGCCCGACGTAGGAATGGACCCGTTTTTTAGAAAAACTGGAAAATCGGGGCAATCAGAAAATATAAATTTAGTACATCCTTATCTTTTGGGGAATATTTTAATTCCTTCGATTTTGAACGATATCGGGCGAACCCGTTTTGGGCCCGCCTTTGAAATTCACTTTTGGGGGGAATAACTCTTGAACGGGAGTATCTAAAAGTTCCAAGTTTAGAATGTCGTTGTCATTTGCGGTATATCTTAGCTCAGTGGATTTAAAACCTTATCAGGCTAGCCCGTCCTGGGCACAACAAAAAGAATGTACTCGTTTTCTTAAGAATAACTCCAAAACTGTAGCAGCTTGAACGTCTAAATTTAGCACATCATTGTATTTTAGGGTATATTTTATTTCTTTGGATTTTGAACCCTATCAGGCTTGCTCGTCTTGGGCCCGACGTAGAAATGTACTGGTTTTTCGAGAATAACTCGAAAATCGAAGCAGCTAAAAAAATCAAAATTTTGTATATCATTTTCTTTTGGGGTAAAGCTTAATACTTTCGAATTTGAATCGTATCGGGGTAGCCCGTTCAGGGCCCGACATATTAACGCACTCGTTTTTTAAATAACTCAATCAGAGCATCTAAAATATTTTATATACTATTGTTTTAAGGGTATATTTTAATTCTTTCTTTAGATTTTGAACATTATTGGGCTAGCCCATTTTAGGCCCGTCTTAGGAATGCAGACTCGCTTTGGGGGGAATATTTCGAGAAATGAGAAGCTGAAAATTCCAAGTTTATCACGATCGCATTCCTAAGGCGGACTCAAGACGGGCTAGCCCAATGTGGTTCAAATTATAAATTATGATAAACCCCAAAATAAATTGATGTACTAAATTTAGATTTTTTAACTGCTCCGAATTATTTTCGAAAAACGAGTAAATTATCAGTATGTCGGGCCCAAGATGGTCGAGCCCGAAAGGTTCAAAATCCAAAGAAATAAAATATACCCTAAAAGACAATGGTATACTAAATTTAGATATTCTAGCTGCTACAGTTTTGGAGTTATTCTTAAAAAACGAGTACATTCTTCTTGTTGGAACCGGAACGGGCTAACCCGATCAGGTTTTTAATCCAATGATGTAAGACATACCGCATATGAAAAGAACGACATTCTAAACTTGAAACTTTTAGATACTCCGGTTCTAGAGTTATTCCCCCCAAAAAGTTAATTTCTAAGGCGGGCCAAAACGGTTTCGCCCGATACGATTCAAAATTGGAGGATTTAAAATATTCCCCAAAAGATAACGATGTACTAAATTTATATTTTCTAGTTTCCCCGATTTTCCAGTTATTCTAAAAAAATGAGTCCATTCCTATGTCGGGCCCAGGACGGGCTACCCCGATAAAATTCAAATATAAACAAACTTGAATATACCCCAAAAGCCAACAACATGTTAAATTTGGAATTTTTAGCTACTTCGGTTCTTGCATTATTCTTCAGAAACGAATGCATTCTTCAGCTGATCCAAGATGGGCTAGCCCGATGAGGTTCAAAATCAAGATTAATATCCATCCAAAAGGAAATGATATACTAAATTTACATTTTTTAACTACTTTAGAACTAACTACTCTAGAAGAGTTTTTCTTGAAGTGAGTAAATGTCTATGGCGGGCTCCAGACGGGTTAGCCCGATAAGGTTCGAAATGCGCTGAAATGTAATATACCGCAAAGGACAATGATATATTAAATTCAGACATCCTAGATCCTTCGAATTCTTAGTTATTCTCAGAAAACTATATATTCCTTTTGTTGGGCTCAGGACGGGCTAGCCCGAAAAGATTTTTAATCCAAATAGTTAAAATATACAGCAAATGACACGGATATGCTAATTTTCGGATTTTTAGATGCACTTGTTCTCGAGTTATACCGCAAAAACGGGTGAGTTTCTAAGGCGGGTCTAAGACGATCTAACCCGGTACGGTTCAAAATTGAAAGAATTAAAATATACTCCAAAAGAAAACGATATATTAAATTTAGATTTCCTACTTTCTATGATTTTCGAGTTATTCTCAAAAACCGGGTAAAGTCCTATGGCGGGCCCAGGACGGGTTAGCCCGATGAGCTTCAAAATCGAAAGAACTGAAATATACCACAAGAGGAATGGTCATAACGAATTTCACGTTACTGTGATAAATGAACCTGATTATTTTGGATCTCAAGTTAAATAAAATTCTAAAAATACGAATATATCCCTAGCTGAATCTCTCTGAAAATCAAATGACTTTTTGTGTATACGACTTGCAATAATCACACCAAATTTTACACAAATTCTTCGGTTATTTCGAAAGATATCGGTCATTTCATTTGCAATAAATTTCCATTAGTTTCAATGTTAACTCCTCCGCTCTATAGCGGAGTTAACATTTAACCGCTTATTGGAGACCAACGCCGTCTGGCGGAGGCGGCTTTTCAGGAACATCTCCCAGCATTGGGAGGTATAGGCGGTCGGCACACTATTCCTTCTAGGCACTGTACCCTATCCCAAACAGTTCGATCCCCCTTTTGTGGACATGGGCGTCCTTAGACGCCGATGTCCGCAAAAGGGGGATCGAACTGTTTGGGATAGGATATGTTAAATACCTGTCTTTGTGAGAGGTTCTTCGTTTGGGATGGACGCTGTCTCACCCGTAAGCAAAAGGTTAAAAAGTCTAGAATTAAAATAAATATTTTTAAGATTTTAATCACATAACTACCTTATACTTTAATTTAATTTAGTTTTTGTTTACAAAATTCAATATACTGTTAGGTGGAGGTTAAAGTAATAACCTCTTAGAAAATTGTTTTAACAGAATTTGGAATAAATGGATCATAGTTTATCCAAAAAAAATGTGCGCTGCAGTAGTATCGCAAGACTTCAAAAACTTTCAAATCCCGCATAATACTACTAAAATTATTTAGGAAAGTAGATTATGAAATTTAGTGGTACCTAATAAAACTAAACAAAAAAAAATAAAATAGCTACCTTCATCGGCAAAGGAAATCAGACTAAAGGAAATAAGAATATACATGTAAAGTAAACATACATTTTCTGAAGCTAAGTGGGTTTTTAACAACTGCAAAGAGAAAACCAACGAGTAACAGATTAAAAACGTTGTCTCATTATGTGTCTTGTTAGAGTCGGATTTGCATCATCCTAGGTCTCTAAAACTCCATTTCATCAAAAATCAACATTTTAAATCAAAAATACGTTAATATTTAGAGGTATGATGATGATAATAAAGGAGAGAAATCTTAAAAAATGTGAACCCCTTATTGCAGAAAACCCTTAAGACTGCTCCCTTTTGGTTGGGCTGTGTTGTATCGGTCAATTTAAAGGAGTATACTGATGATGAAAAAGAAGAATCTCAAAAAAATTTGGACCCCCTTAATTGTAATGCTGGGTACGTGGGTTTCAGACTTATTTCACAGTCTGGATGCGATTGATAGCATTTTAAATAACCCTGCCTACTAAATTCCCATACCAAGGTCGTAATGTGATTTTCCATTGCCAGCCAGGTTTTGTCTAGAGATCGTGGTGCTCGGATGACTTATTTCAATTTGATTGGCTTATTTTGCTCAGCTTTATAAATTTTTTAATTTTCGTGTTCTATCTTTATGACAGAACGAAATAATTTATTGTATAAAATATACTTTTGAAACAATATCGATATATACAATGCGAAATTTCTCTTTCAATTTTTCTCAATGATTTATTCTGTAGGGGTGGAAAGTTTAATGTTATTCGTGTTGGGATTAACGAAGGGCTGTTCAAATGACTTCCATCGAATTACCTATGACCTGTCGGGCTAAAATAAATCAAAATGAAGATTTTGAATATAAATGACATACTTAGTGCCAATATGAGATCCACAGATGAAAAGTTGTATCAATTTACCGGATTTTTCCTTGGCCACTTGAACACCTGCGAAAACTAGTGATTTGGCATGAAACTATCTGCTTTTAAATTTATCCCCCCCCCCCTCTCCAGACTATAATAAATTATTGCAAATAAACATTTTTATATACTCCAACAGAACGCCGAATTTGAAAGATGGGAGTGGTTAAATGTGGGCGTGGCCATATACACTAATGACATGTTCCAGTAGCGATGTGGGTCATAAAATTTTCTGCTTTTTTCCCATTTTCATTTTCTAATTAATTTGAAAATGGTATGCAATGCTTTTTCCAAACTGTATCTTTTCTAATTAAATAGCTTTGAAAGTAGTCTATGATCGAGTTTTCTACTTTTGAGGAAAAACGTGCGTGTATGTGCTTTATTTTCAAGAAAAAAAATGGATGTGAACCAGAAAGGTGGAATTAATATTTTACACATTCCCAGAAAATGCAAGTAAAATTTTATGGAGCCTATTATTTTAGTGTTATGTTCTGTAAAATTAATAAAAAAAAATATTGTTGCAAGTTCTACTGAAGGGAAATGCTTTGCTCATGTGATGTTCGAGACTCCTGCGTCAATTCTGGACTGGGCCAATTGTCTCATCCTGATATTTTTTACCTGGGATGCTTTTAAACTGAGTTTTTTGCACTCCTTTTTATTTTAAGGTATATGCTAGGACCCCCTGGTCCTAACCCTCTCTCCTTGAATTTTCCAATTTTTACCTCTATGTGTTTTGCAGCTATTTGTAGCCCCTTAATTATAACAGGCAATAACTATTATCTTTAGAGGACTGATTGTTATTTTGTTTGAGCACAAAGAGCTGTATTCACTGTTTTAAGTTTTAAACTCTTGTTTTGAATCTTAAATGTTTCGAAGCTTATTTAGGTGTAATTTGGTTGTACTGAATTTAGGTTTCAATCTTGAATGCTGATTATCAGTGCCCGTTTGTTTGTAGCTAAGTAGAAATATGTTAAACCATTCTGCTCTGTTGCGAGAAGCTCGTTCTACTTCTATTATACTTAAATTCGGAACCTTTTGTTCTTTTATATTATGAATCTGTTCTTGGCATATGACTTATGCTAATATTATGAATTTTAAAACATTTTATCAAAATCTTGTGTATCGTAACCTACTTTTTAAAACTGAATATAGCACTTATGCTTACTGGAAGAGTTGCGCATAACTTATTATCGCAAAGTGAGTTCTCTATTCCAACACTTCACGAGAAGAAAGACCTAAAGGAACCAGTTGCCCATTCGACTCTAGGATGTCGGCCAAGGTCTAAAACCTGAAAGAGTCCGCTAATTGTCTATCGCTTTATATAGGAGGTATAACTTGTCTAAGAAGTACCCAGTGGCGGTGCGTGCAATGGCACTGCGACACTGCGAGAGCGACAGTGCTCTCTCTCTCTCCCTCGCAGCCTCGCGTGCACTTTCTATGTGCGCATGTGCACAACAGTCAAACACCACGCTTCATAGTTCCAGCGGCGTGGTGTTTGACTGTTGTGCGCATGCGCAAGTAGGAAACTGCACGCCAGGCTGCGAGGAAGAGCGAGAACTGTTGCTCCCGCAGTGCCTCTGTACTCACCGCCACTGGATGTACCTTATTATTTGCATTGATTTTATAGTTGCTGTATAACAGGTCTGTTATCCATGTTATAGATGACGTATGTAAATTGTTTTCAATGAAGTGTGTTCTAGTCGACGACTGACTCTCGGCGGCTTATTGTATGGTGGTTACCCCCGTTTCCCTTGCTCCGGGCCTCTGTCCTCTTGTTCAGTTTGTGGATGTAGACGGTGCCGCTGCTTTTGCTGAATAAGTTGGGCATTGTGGGGTGTGGTGGTGGTGGTCAAGGGTGGTGGCTTTCGCCTCTCCCTCCGGGCCGGGCCGGTATTGAGTGTACTGTACTACTGTCACAATGATGAATCGTTCCGGATATCTTCCGGTAGAGGGGAGCCTACTTTTGAATTAATTGCATCCGTCGGGAGGGAAGGGGTAATGCCTGCGTTTGGTGGCGGGTGTGGTTATTACCTCTCTACTACCTTTAACTAGCGCCCCCCTCCCAATTTCACATATCAGTTCCTAATTGAGCAAGTTCGTTCTGATAGTGGCTATAGTTTCTAAACCATCTGTAAGTGCCACCTGAATATATATCTTTTACGTGTTATCCCCTAGACGTAACTTTTACTTCAACTTGCCCTCCTTCCAATTTCACATCTCGGTACCTATTTTAGCGATTTTGGTTCTGCTAGTGACTACAGTCTCAGCACCATCTGTACGTGCCACGTGGATATAGAAATTCTATGTATCTATCGCCTTGGCATTACCTTTATTATAACTTTCCTTCTTCCTCTAATTTATCATCTCGACTTTTAATTGGAAGATTTTGGTTTTCCTGGTGACTATAGTTTCTACATTACCTATACATGTTGACCTGGACAAGCATCTAATTTTGTCAATCTCCTGCACTTAACTTTCACTTCAAATGGTCTCCCAATTTCACATCTCGATTCCCAATTAAGCAATTTTGGTTCTGCTGGTAGCAGTATGCTCTACAAAATTTCTAAATAATTGTCATCTGCTTACATATTTCATGTTTAACCTGTCTAAAAGCACTTGTACGTATTTCATGATTTTCAATCGACTATGCTCTTACTTTTTTTGTTATCCAGATCGTATAGTTCACCCAAAGGGTGTCGAGCAGGCCCTACCTTAAGCAAAAGGTTAAGTGTGCCCATTAGAAAGGAAGGGGTCAATATATTTTAGGGGGTGGGGGTCCGTCCCACTGTTGTTGCTTTGCAGCTTCTGCCCTTAAACACTTGGGGGAGGGGGAGAGGTCGAGATTTTCAATTTATAATGACTGCCTGTTTCTTTGTTATCCCTTTATTTACTAAAAAACTGATTGCTATAAAAATTGATTGCTATAATTAGTGACCGCTAGTCGTAGGTATGGCCACTAGTAAACATTAGCAAATTGAAATGCTTGAAGTAGCAAAAATGAAAAAGTGTCTTTACTCTAGAAGTAAATTCGCAAAATTAATTGCTATCTAGTTTCCATTCGAGTTAAGTAAAATGCTTATAAAAATGACATAATTCCTTGTTCCAAGAATTAAAAATTTAACTTTTAAATTCACCAATTTAGAAAATTGTCATTTTTATGGCCGTCCATGCCTCGTCAGAAAGTCTGAAATATAGTCCGCAGATAACCTGCGTCTGGAACGTGAGCATCGAACAGGTCGTGTGCAGTAGCTACAACGGATAAAAAAAAATCTGATGTGAGCAGCGCATAACTTTCCTTATATAATGCAATGAATTTACTACTTTTACAGCAAAAAGAAAAATGTTATCCTTATAGTAGATATTTATATTCTTTCCGAGGTATTAAATTTTCGTCAATTAGTCGTCATTTTCATTGATTTAGCGTCATTTTTATCCATTTGGGGACATTTTCGTTAATTTGGCAACATTTAAAAAAGTCGCCAAGTTGGCGACGCTCCGCTGAATTTGTCGCCAAAATATCGCCAAGCGTTATGGAAGGAGAAATAAGTTATTGTTATAGCAGATAAATAACTATTGGCGTTCAAATAAAAAATTATTACTCAAAGTATCTTTTCTCATGAATGGAATGAGCTAGATCCACGAGAATGATGTCACCCAATTTATCGCATGATATTACATATGAAAAGTGAACATGTTTCTCAACAGTTAATATATATTTTTTTAATTTATGGGAGTTTTTGATTAATTTATTTGAAAAATGTGAAATATCTCGAGAATGGTTCATTCTAGCGTTCTAAAGTTTATGTCAATCATTTTCTAAGGAAAAATAACATAAGAAATGTCTATTTGCGTAACTTTATTAAAGGTTTTAATTTTTTGATGATTTTTTCAATATTTCACTCGTAAATTTAGAGTGGTTCTGAACATTCGATTGCGTTTAAAAGCAATAGGCTTCCAGTATTCACAAGATTGTGATTTTTGTACCAAATTTCATTCGAATCGCTCCATTCGTTCGTGAGATATCGTCTCCACAGACTCACTGACTGACTGACACACACACACACACACACACACACACACATACTTTCACACACACAGGCATCACTTCAAAAATGTTCGTTTCGTGATCAGGGAAGCTTGAAACGTTCTTTCCTGTCGAAAACTCATTCGAATTTTCGACCCCGTC
Source organism: Amaurobius ferox (assembly GCA_951213105.1). Taxonomy (NCBI): domain Eukaryota; kingdom Metazoa; phylum Arthropoda; class Arachnida; order Araneae; family Amaurobiidae; genus Amaurobius; species Amaurobius ferox. Next base: position 9,588,130 of record OX578138.1, on the reverse strand, counting down.
ACAATACTTTACTTATACATTATGTATATAAGGAAAGTAAAAACGGAGGAAAAAATGTGTTTTTGGTTTCTAAACTAATTCGATTTAAAATAAAATCTCGACAAGGAGTTGAGTTTACTGACTCGATTTTCACTTTGATTTCTCGCTACAGAAGAATACTCCGTCTCCCAACATACACACACAAACGTAATTTATTATGCCAGATGAGAAACTCGAGTGGTGCCACACATTCAAGATAACCATTATTGCTTAATCCCCAAATCGAACAAAAGTTGTAGTCTAAAAACAGTCCATGAGACAGGCACAGGGAATGATTGTAAAGAAACTCGACAGTCTTACTCTACTAAATAAATTCTTAGCAGATCACAAAAAAGAAAAATAAAACTATTCCATCTTTTAAGGAAGTTCCTTCGGGCGCTGAACATCTCTGCCTTTGAAGCTTTGAGAAAACTTAGGTTGGGTTAAATGGAACGTAGTCGGAAACTTCTACAATAACGGCGGAATTTTCTTAAGGAAAAAAAAAATCTCCCGTAACTTTTCAGGTATAAAAAGGTGGATTTCGGGAGAGAAAAAAAATGGAAAAGGATGTTTTGATGATGAATACTGAAGTGGAGTGATCCTATACTTGAAGTTGAAAGGGGGTACAGTAGAATGTCATTTATCCGAATAAAATGTGACCGGAACTGTCCGTGAAAACGAAAATACAAAAAATACTATAATTTTTTTTTTCAAATTCGTTCCTTGTATGGAATATATAATATAAAGAAACTTAAAATTCACAATTATGTGCAAATTTCTGTATTATTCCAAATGACATTATTATTCAAAGCATTCTATTAAAGTGTTTGATTTAATTCTCACAGAAAAAGAAGAATAATATCTAATCTTGCTATACAAAATTATCTTCACGGAGAGACATATCTGAAGAATAAAATATCCTGGACCCGTTTGTAAACATATTTATAAAAATTATACCCAGTGCAGTCTGTGTTCCATCTTCATTAAATTTGGTGCCAATTTCGTGATAAGGCAATTTTTTCCAATGGCCAGGCAGTTTTTTATTAATCATTCACCTATACAGCGACTGAAACGTGAACCATTTTCCGTTATACAACGTTGCAACAACGCAACACAAGGGGTGGATCACATTACGTCCTGCGTTGGTAAAATTGAATTTACTGGTCTCCATGGAGGTGCCCAAAACTAAAGCACTTATTTAGTTTTCGTTCTGCGTTTGCAGGTATCCGCAATTTCTTACAGAAAATACTCAACAAAATCAAAACCGGTCCACTGATTCTTGTATCTGTAACAGGAGAGCAATCCTAGTATAATTATTAACTAGTGAAAACGTCGCTATGTAGTGTAAAATATACATAATAATAGCGGAATTAAAATAGTAACTTTCAAATGCCGTTATCTGACTATTTTGTTGAGAAAAAAACTTTGTTTTTCCTTCAGATATCGATACTTGGAGGAGAACGTTAATTTCCTTTCTCTTTCTATACTTTAGAGAAAAAATTTTAGTTTTCTTTAGATATCGATATTTCAGAGAAAAACTTTAGTTTTCTCAGATATAGGCACTTTAGAGGAAAACTTTAGTTTCCTTTAGATATCGATACTTTAGAGACAAAGCTTATGTTTTAATTATATTAAATCATGGTATAGCACATTAAATGTTTCTATTTTAATATTGATGTTTTAATAGTAATTATGTAGTAACGCCTTTATATCCTTTAGATTTCGATATTAGAGAGCATTTTTAGTATTCGTTATTGATATTTTAGAGAAAAACTTTAGCTTCCTTTAGATTAGATCATGGTATAACCTGAATTCAAATGTTTCTATCTTTGTATTGATGCTTTAATAGTAGTCTTGTGGTGACGCCTTGAACTGTTTAAATGACTGTAGTTTTGACAGTATTATTTGACTGTATTATTTTGACTATAGTTTTTTTTAAATAATGTAAAATTTAGTTCTTTTGAGGGAATTGTTTGTCAAAATCTCGTCAAATGTTGTCAATTGTATAATGATTTTCTTACATGTTTGTATCTTTACAGACCCCCCCCCGGAAGATTCCAGGTGAACTATAAAGCTGAACATTTGCATACTTATAGTATCATCAACGAGAGAAAAACTTACGGTATTTTATTTTCAATTACAGTCCCACCCCCTGGTGGTCATATGTTTTTTTCGCGAAGTGTTTCTAGACACTTCCAAAGCTCACCAGTGACAAATCTGAATAATTGCATACTTATGGTATCGATAGACCAAACCTTAACCGACCTAATATTACTTTCCTTATATACATAATGTATAAGGAAAGTATTGTGACGGGGTCGAAAATTCGAATTCGAGTTTTCGACGGGAGAGCACGTTTCAAGCATCCCTGATCACGAATCAGATATTTTTGAAGTGATGTCTGTGTGTGTGTGTGTGTGTGTGTGTGTGTGTGAAAGTATGTGTGTGTGTGTGTCAGTGAGTCTGTGGAGACGATAACTGACGAACGAATGGACCGATTCGAACAAAATTTGGCACAAAAATCACAATTCGTAAACACTGGAAGCCTATTGGTTTTTATACGCGATCGAATGTTCGGAACCCCGAATGAAATTTTGAAAAAATCGTCAAAAAATCAAAACTGCTAATAAAGTTGCGCAAATAGACATTTCTCATGTAATTTTTCATTAGAAAACGATTGACATAAATTTTAGAACGCTAACATGAACCGTTCTCGAGATATTGTACATTTTTCAAGAAAATTATCAAAAAGTCATATAAAAAAAAAAAAAAAAATTCTATTGAGAAACATGTTCACTTTTCATATGTAATACCATGCGATAAATTGGGTGACATCATTCTCGTGGATCTAGCTCGTTCCATTCATGAAAAAAGATACTTTAAGTAATACTTTTGTATTTGAACGCCAATAGTCATTTATCTGCTGTAAGAATAACTTGTTTCTTCGTCCATAACGCTTGGCAAGATTTTGGCGACAAATTTGGCAGAATGCCGCCAACTTGGCGACTTTTTGAAATGTTGCCAAATTAACGAAAATCTCGCGAAATGGATAAAAATGACGCTAAATCAATGAAAATGACGACTCATTGTCAAAAATTCAATATCTTGGAAAGAATATTTGTATCTACTATAAGAAAAACCTATTTTTTTACTGTAAAAGTAGTAAATTCATTACATTATATAAGGAAAGTCATGTGTTGCCCACATCAGATTTGTTGAGTATGGTGACTATTTATGACGTTAAGCTCTAAATTGGTAAACAATTTCTTTTTTAAAGTTGTAGGAATTAATTTTTTGAGGGTGTTAATTTCACTCAATCAAAAAATCAACAAGCCTTTGACGTTCATAAATTGGAAAATGCGTACCAAATTCTATGCGGTTTTCTCAATTTGTTCGACAAATATTACTGATAAAAACTCACAGGTATCATTTGGTTTGTTTCGAGGAGTGCTCAAAATATGCAAATCCACGAAAATCTGTGAATTGGATTTTTGATACTACGATATACTTTCTCTTAACATATACTAAGTATTGTAAGGAAAGTAAAAATTTACACTTGAAAATTTACAATGCCTCAACACAAAGGCATTAAAACATTCTTCATTCTATCAGATCTGAATGTTTATCATTCAAACGAAAAGCTTAAAGGAATTAATTGCTTTCAAGTTTCTGCAACATTATCGATTGCGAAATATTGCTTTTATCATCCAAGTTTGTAGAGACGCATTACTTAACATTCAATTTCTCAACAATTACTTCGGAGAAATTATGATCTTAAGTTGGTTGCTAAATTGCAAACTACACGAAAATATGCACTCTCAGATGAGCTGGAAGTGCTTAATTCCCATTTAATATGCATCGACGGGCAAAAATTTGGGGATAACAAAATTCCCCCAGGCAAGACTAGGATGAGGGATAATTAGACATCACTACGATAGCCATTCTAATGTATAAATTTCACAAAAATATGTCGAATATGATATAAGTTGGTATTGGTAATGAGGATTGCTCTTGTAGCTCAGTCGATAGAGTGGTGGTTTCGAAATCTAGAATTCAGAGTTTTTCAGATTTCACATACTGTAAAAAAGATCCACACAACGGCCATGTAAATATCAGAAATCCAGCTTTCTGATAGGAAGCAGAACATTTTCTTATAATAAAAATAATTTAACAACAAAACTTTATTTAGTTCATTTATACTTTCAGCTCTTGAATTGAAGAGTGGGATGCAAAATAATCATAAGTGAGAAATGCCAAGTTTTTAGGGGAGTAAAAAATATCGATAATAATTATTGAGTCATACATAATTAAAATTATCAGTGTTATTAGAAATAAATGCAGGCTACTTAATGCTTGTAGGCAAAAATAATTAGTTCTAGGAAGAACGAAATACTGGAGTAGACTTACCCGTTTATTGCACCAAAGTGAATAAATATTTATGTAAATAACATTGTTGCTTCAACCGAGAATAGAACCGGAGTTCTCCATAATGGCCAACCGACGCTTTACCTATGAGTTATTGAGGCGGAATTGCAAGCTTTTATCATCGAAATGGACTCTACATTGTAAACCATCTAATGTCAGATTGACGTACAACCAATAATCTGCCTAACCACCTCCTGTTATTTTTACCTAAAGTTAGTCTTCTGCTGCTATTTTTCTCCACTGAGTTAGCTTTTTGTGTAGTCTTTGACTTCCCGATTTGAAATCGGAGTTCAATATACCGGGATCCCCTGAAACCCTGCTAGTCTTACTATTATCAATTTCAGTCCACCGACATCATTGCCCCACTATTTATTCACAGTTGATTTGTGTGGGGCCCCATTAAAAGAACCTTGCTGCCCAAACCGGGAATCCAACCGGTCTTTGTATTGGCCAGCTGACGTTCCACCGTTAAACTACTGGGACGGAATCGCAAGCACTTCTTATCGAAATGGATTCTTCAGTTGTGTATTAGAGCTAAAGGTACTTTATTGAAGATTTATGTATAGTACTGGGAAATAAAACAGCCATTAAGTTAATCTTCTGTTTCATAATTGATTAACTATCAGTATAAGTATTGCTTTATTTCGAAAATGGTTGAAAATAAATTTTTACTCTTATATGTGTTTTAAATTTTTTTATTTTATATATTGCTCAATTATTTATTTTTATATATATTCTATTATTTTTCTTTATGTGAGGTAAAGGGGAAAATGAATACTATATCCATTTACTTCTTAGAAGTCAACAAAGAACTAACTTCATGCAAAAACATAAATACATTAATCATAAACTGTCGAAAAGTGTTATTTTAATTAAATTGATTAGTATCTTAAAAATTAACTTTTTCTTAGAGTGGTCATTTTATCTACCCTTCTCCTACTATGATAACAGCATATGAAACTCCATATAGACGCTTTTACAAATATTTTTCAACCGCTTATAGAAATTTTTCTAGTCGCATTTCTAAACATTAGAAAGGAAAAACAATGAAGAATTTAGCCAGCAATAAAAATCGCACAAGATTCAATTACCAAGTTAATTATTCTTCATTCACGGCTTTCCTTTGATGTGTGGAAACAATGATGGTGGTAAAAGTAAGTATAATGGTAAATTAAGTAAGTTTATTAGGAGGAAATACCACTTATTTTTTCTTTTACGTCTCATTAAGAAATGTTTTCACAGCTTATCACGATTTATTAAATAAGGTTGCCAAGCGAAAAAGTACTTATACAAATAACGAATTAGTGAGAAAGAGTCTTAATGAAGGTCTTTATACAGAGTTTTCAAAATATTGCGCTACAACATATTTCTTAAACAACTAATCACAGGCCCACGGTTCAAAATTGAGAAGTGCTTTAAATAAGAAACTCTTGGGAAAGTGTCAAATTTCCTTTCTCCTTGACTCTCTCGTCTCAAAAACCAGACGGAGAAGACACCCGTACAGACATCCTTTTTCATGACTTCAGCCTAGGGTTGCCATATGGCGTAGGTCGAAGATGGGTTTTCAGATTTCGCAATTTATCGCCAATTTGGCGACATTTAGCGACTTTCCGAAGGTTCGAGTAGAACCGCGAAATAACGATTATTCTACGAGACATGAAATATTTCTAAGAGTTTCTACAGTGATAAACTATAAAAGGAGTCATTACTCGTTGGAGAGCAATTGACATGATATAAGCTACATTGAACTGCGATTTTTGTCAATGTTTTGAGAATAATATAGGTTATTTTGTGTTAAGTAGTGGAGTATTTAAGTGCTGTTTGAATGTATAGTGCTCCTGTTGACGCTGAGCTTCTGAATAAACGTGTTAGTTATGAAGCAATTTGGACTCATTCTTGTAACAATACACTTTCAGATTACGGCAGTTTGGGGCACCTGGTATGTTTTAGAAAATAGTACAATATTTAATATTTTATAAGTTCCAATAAGCAGATTGTCTCTTATTTGTTTAAAGATCATTTGAAAAAAATCTCGAATTCCGAATAATTAAAATTGGCTTTAAAAATAATCACAATAAATAAAGCTGCTGCTTGTGAGAATATAACTTTGAATATTTCTTTGAAAAACGCAGACAAGTGTCAGTTAGGTATTTAAAAAAACATAACAAACAAACAAACTTTATTTTGCCACTCAAGAAGTACAATTCCCATCAATCTTATAGGTAAGTGCATAACAGTGTGGCAAGGAGCTTAGAAAAAATGGTGCAATAAATGGGTTTGATAGGTCCACAGGTCACATGCAAACTGGCAACAAGTAAACATAGAATTAATAGCAAGTTGCAGTACTATAGAATTAATAGCAAGTAGCAGTACTAAAATCATAACAAAACAGACTGGAAACAGCTAGGAGGAGTATTTAAGTAGCAAAATATAATAGCTTAGCATTATAATAAAACTTTACAAGATGGATAATTCTAAGTACTTCTTTAAACTGTATTCGGTGTCATTGATTTTATGATAGGTGGAAAATAATTCCACAATCTGGATCTAGTAGAATTGGGTGCAAGCTATTTGTACGAGATAAAGAGGGTTAAAGTTGATTCCTGTTTTGGCTATTATAATTATAATCGAGGGTATTTGCAACAAGGGCACTGTTATACTGATTATAATGAATGTTCTGAAAGATAATCAAAGCCAGACAATAGCGAAAAATCGTAGTAGCTGGCAAGATTTTATAGCGAGAACCAATTTAATGCTGATGGATATTCAAATCAAAGGAATATTTTAATAGAGATAGATTATTTTGTAGTACGAAGCCTGCTTCTATTTCTGGTAAAAGTGCTTCCCCAAATAATATTACAGTAGGATAGATGAGAAAAAGTAGTAGAGCATAATTGAAACGGTTTTATGTCAAAAGATAGTTTTGTTCAAATTAATCCAATATTTTGATGTGAATAACATCTATATTTGCGGTTTCTGTACAGGAAATTGGAGAGTTAAACTTATGCCCCCGAATCCAATAGGTAAAAATGTAATTTTTTTTCTGTTTTATCAGAAATAGGGTCCCACATTATGAACATATAGGAATTATTTTAATAGTTTAATCTATTTTTTAAAACTGAAGTATGCGTACGAACGAGTTTTTTTTATTTCCTTTACTTTGTCACTGCTATTGAAACTATACAATATAAATGGAAAACGACAAAAATGCAGATTAAAGAATTTTATTCTTAAATCTATATATATTTTTTAAACAAGAAAGATTAATCATGCATAAAGCATTGATTATGAAACACTTTTCAACTGAAATGCAATTTTATTTAAACATCTTTGAAATGCGATACATTCAGCGGTAATATTTTTGAGATTATCACAGTACTACAATAATTTATTATACTTGGAAACTTTAAACTTCCTCAAAAAAGGCAAAGCTATAAAATCGTCTGATTTTCTATGTAAAATCAATGAATATTTTATACATGCCACTTATATATTCAAGACTCAAAAGCTAAGTAATCCAGTAATTCTTATACAATAATTTCAGTAATTCTTATACAATTTATCTTACAATCGCTTGATTTGTTTACATTCTCATGTTAATATTAGGCTTCGTTGCAGAAATAATCAAAGTTTAGTGATCATTCAAAATAAAAATATTGTAATTGCGTAGGTACAGAATTCAGATGCACAGATAATATGCAAAAATGAAGTGGTTTTAGGACGGATACAAATCTCAATATAAATATAAGCCTTCCTTAAAAATCACGATTTTCACTAAGCGAAAAAAAAAATGGATATAATATTTTCCTTTGCAATGAGTCACGTGATCTCTTCATATAATATGGGTGTAATTAGTTAGTCAATTTTTATTTAAAAAACTAACATTTTGACATTTTTTATACACATTTTACCTGATAATTTGAATATTTTCTAAAATTTTCAAAATAATTTGTGAATTTTAACTCCGCTTAAAAAATGCTTGAAAAATTAGGTCTTGTAGGGTTCAATGTATTTCATTTTTACAACCTAGGTTAAATCTAAATCTAATGGGGTGGTGATATTATTCATTTACATTCCCATATGTCCCACAGACCGTCTGAACAATATACTAAAATTTCATTTTGATAAAGTTATTTTTACGGCAGTTATCATCCGAACGGATAGAATGAACAAAGTCAAAAATGTTTTACAACTATATTGTAAAATGTTAAAATCTCGTATAGTTTTCAAGAAATTGTCTTGTCAAGTCGAAGATGATGTAAAACGTTCCATTTTCCAAGTTTTGAATGTTTAGTATCTCTGAATCTAAAAGCGCTAGCTATAAACAATAAGCAATAATTTATAGCTCCTTAAAAGTCCTACAAGTGTATACAATTGGATTTTGAATCTAGCTCTTAGTTTACGAAGTATAGTGGTTATAATTTCATATTTTAGTATTTTAACCTAGATTTTCTAATCGATGTTAATATTTAAAATGTCCCGAATGTTACAGCTCAGTGTGCTTACTTACTCCTTGGTGAATGAGTGGTACATTAGCATGATATATTTTATTTTGTTTAAAAAAATTGGCGATGTTTAATAATCGATGAGGCAATGAGGGTATTCTTAGCGCTTTGAAAGCCTGCGAACGAAACAAAAGTCTGAAAAAATTGAAAAACTTATTGAACTTTACTGGAGTTTATTTTACAAGATGTTATTTACATAAAAACATTTCAGTTCCATCGAACTAGTAGTGTTTTTCTTATTGAAAATTTAATCAACGTGTTTATTCCAGTGTAAGCCATTTTGTAAAATCACACTCAAACACTTAACGTCAAAAGAAAATATAATGCGGAAGCCATTTAAATATATATCATTAATGTTTCGAAGATATTTTTTCCTTTCAAAAAGAACACTACGTAGATTTTTCAGTATTTAATGTTAGGGAGTTGTGATCAAACCAGCCAATGAGGTAGTTTATCACCTCAATGATGTTTGCTTGCTTGCTTTCTTTAAGTAATTATTGAAAGTTATGTCCTTAGAAATATTGTCAAAATTATAGGACTTAACCACTTTGACCCGATTAAAAGAAACGACGAAGACATGGATGTCAGGAGCCAATCCTTCTTCAAATCAGGGTAAGAATCTTCAACAGAGTACTGTACACCTGAAAGTGTAGCTTTGGTTCTGCGGGGACTTGGCGCCAACCATTATGAGATTTAATAACATTTTTGGATAAAAATTTTATGTTTCTTTTACTAGGCAAGGAGTTTTTACTATGAAATGGTGTTTTTTGTGAGATTTCAATCCCTGTTATAGAAATATTTAGCAGCGTATTTATGTAACAACGATATAGCAAACATTTCAAATTGTACTTCACCGCTGAGTACTGTTTATTAGCGTGTTTTCAATTTTTGTATTATAAATGAAATTTATCTCGCAAGTTTAAAATAATGTATGTACCTACCATCAGAACACCCAACAGAGTAATAAATCATCAAAATGGGTTCAGTGGTTAAGCCCTTCAACATTGGTCCTTAAGTGGTCATTCAGCATTGAAGGAAAGAGAGGCTGGTACGAAAATCGTAAAACGTGTTATATCATAGTAGTTTTTTCTCGAGTGCCTCAACACTAATTGCGTTTTTGTTTCGCTTTGTTTTTTCAGACTTGAAACTGCTTTACGGATAAAAAAATCTGATGTGGACTGCATAAGAGTTTCCATATACATAACGCAGTAACTTTACTTCTGTCACAGCAAAATAATGATGCAAAACATCCACGGCACGTCGTTGTTTTTAACGTTGAACAGTACTCTGACATTGGGTGCTTTTCCGGATGACAACATATAAAATAATTTTGAAGGACCAATTAACTTGTATGTAGTGCAAATATAGACAATAGGAAATATTGCTAACATCTGCTAAACAATATGCTTCTTTAAATTAAAATATGGTAGTTATTTACAGTGACGGTGCGTGCATAGGCACTGCGGGAGCGACAGTGCTTTCTCTTCTTCGCAGCCTTGCGTGCAGCTTCCTACTTGCGCATGCGCACAACAGTCAAGCACCACGCCGCTGGAACTGTGAAGCGTGGTGTTTGACTGTTGTGCACATGCGCACATAGGAAGCTGCACGCCAGGCTGCGAGGGGGAGAGAGCACCGTCGCTCCTGCAGTGCCTATGCACGCACCACCACTTATTAATTCATCAATGTAACGCCAAGTTTGTAAATTTAGAGTCATTTTTGCCAATTTGGAGACATTTTCACCGTTTTGGCACCACATAAAAAAAGTCGTCGTGTTGGCAATATTTCGCCAATTTAGTTGCTGAAATCATCAAATTTATCGACATGTGCAACATATTTCATAATACTACTGTTCTTTTCTCTGTGAATTTTACATACATTTATCTGAAAAACATGATTTAGGATAATAAATTACGTATGAAATGATTATTTATTTAGCATTATTGTTTATGACTTTTTTCAAAAATATATTAGAAATTTAGAAGTTTTCCGAACTTTTGATCTCGTTTAAAAGTAACAGAGTTCCAGTATTTACCAGTTGTAATAATAGTTCCAAATTTTCTTCGAAAAGTGCGATTTGTTCGTGAGATATCACGTCCACAGATTCACGGATACGCCCACCAACAGACATACACACAGACATCACTTCACAAATGTTCGATTCGAGTTCAGGGATGCTGGAAACGCACTGTTCCTTCAAATACTGAATTCGAATTTTCCACCCCGTCCCAACGCTTTTCCTATGTATATTATACTATGTATGTAGAGAAAGTAAAAAATCAAGTCTAGCTTTCCTTGAAGGGGGGGGGGGTATAGCTACAGATATCTGTAAATCGGAGTTTGTGACGCCAAGCACAGTATACATTTGTTCAATACGGATTCAGAAATTATGATTTGGCGGGGTGAGACATTGTCGTCTTCTACTGATGCACAACAATTAATGCATACACAAATGATGATGGACAATAAATATTGCAGCACAAAATTTATCCAATATCGGAATGATATTTGGGAGTTTTCTGCGTGAATAATGTCCTTAAAAGTGCAGTGTCTGGTATATTAAAAAAGTTTTATATTTCAGCAAATTTACGGATCAATGTAATAACTGAAAATATTTTATATTTTCTAAATAACATTACAAACCATGTCTATTTTTATGTGGTATATTTGATATCGTTTGCACTGACGTTTTTCTAGCGGGTGTTGAATTTGGATTCTTTGATAAATTGCGCTTGGATTTGTTTTCTTTGATAAATTGCTTCTAAATTTTTAAAAACGCAGGAAAATATGAGTTCGTTCGTATTTCATTCTACTGAATACAAACTGTATAAAGTTATTTTTTCTACGTGAAAAAGAAAGTGATGCAGAAAACTGCATTTTGAAATTTTGCATATGTAATAACTTTACTTTTTATAAATAAGAAATGAGTAACTAGAAATAAAATGTGTTTCAAAAGTAAAATGATGCAAATTTATTAGCAATTTGACGTTTCGTCTAACAGAAATATGAAATAAATAAATACGTTTCGTTCCTTATATATTAAATATTTGTTTCAAAGAAATACATTACTAGAATCTTATGTTAATATGCATATTTAATAGAAAATAAAACTGAATTCTGAATTCACAAATATATATATTTAATTTCTCACTTTTGAGGCATTAATTTTATGTTAAGATAAAATAATAAATGTCTCATGTGCAGTACATGGTATTATCTTTACATGGTATTATCAAATTGTTGCTAATAAGAACAAAAAACTGATGTGGGCAGCACATAACTCTCACTACAGACTAAACTTATTTCCTCTTTCTTTCTTTCTTTCATAATTCATTATATTGACTTTGATTGCCCAAAAGAACACGGATAATTATTTAAACGGATAATTATTTAACGGATAATTATTTAACACGGATAATTACTTAAAGTGACACCGAATTTTCAGTTTTAATCTAATTTTCAATTTCATTTGTCGACTAGACCTATTTCCAAAGGCAACGTTGGAAAAATGCAATAGCTCGAGTATTGTTCGTCCTAGAGTCAGTCATGGGTTGGCCTTATTGTTTTCTTCGTCGATTTTCGACACGATTCCAATACTTTCCTTATACACTATACCATGTATTGTAGGGAAAGTAAAAAGTTTAAAAACTTCTTATACAGCATGTAAAGCTATAAATAATAAGGTTATTAAATAATTTTAGGAAGTAAGACATTTCGGTGGCTGTCCCAGGCGATGGAACTGAAATAGTTTTGCTTGTATAGGATCAAGTAAAACAAAACTCTAATAAAGTTCAATAAATTGATTTGTTGTTTTCAGTCTCAGTTTTATTTACAACATATTATATAAGCTTGTGGTAACTAAATACTTAAGTGCCCATGCTATAAAATGGTTAGCCGCCAATGTCCTAGATTTTAGTTTTAAAGAATGTATATTTTATCTTGAGATTTAACAATTGATTTGTACCCGGATTGCACGCTCCCCCGCACGCCTATTTTGACGTATTACGCCCGCGTAGCAAGTTATTTATTTTTGTTCTAAACGGGTATATCGCAAAAGCCTTATTTGGATTTCGGGAATTCGCTGTATCTTCCGGTGTCATTTTAATCATAGTTTTGCATTTTAATTCCCAGGAAACGTCCGGTACATTTTCCAGTAATATATAAAACCTATCATGTAATATATAAAATGCAATGTAAAATTAGGAATAATATTTGTGCATTTGAAAAATAAAACTTTACCTCATGTTTTTTCTGTGTGTGATATTTGATATCCTTTATAAGCATAGTTCCCGGATGACATTTAATAATGTCGCTCTGGGCAAAAAATCCTGTTTTGAGTTTGTTTTCTTTGCTCAGTTCCTTTCCATATTATAATAAAAAAAACGACTCAAAAAATATGATCCTGTATTTCATATTTTTCAAAACAAACTTCATGAAGTTATTTTATATATATGAATAAATAGGCTATACAGAAGGCTACATGACTGAGATTAGCATTTCTAACAGTCTTGTTTCTGGAATAATAAAGAAGAGAAAGCAAAATTTCTTCCGGAAAAAAAAGTACTTTTGATAAGAAAAATAATTTCCCCTTTTCATGTGACCCGAATATTTGAAATAAATATGAGTCATGCTTTAAAGAATTATGTTTGTCTTGAAATGAAATTTCTGGAATTCGGAACTCAATCTGCATGTTTCTTGATTTAAAATGAAACATTGCCTTAAATTCACTGAAGAGGTTATGGAGAAAACTGCAACAGGTGTATGATAACAAAAGAGCGTAATTCGACTCAATAATTAAATATCCAAGACGTAACAGTTAGAACTCAGATTTCATTGATGTAGCATATTTCTTTGTCTGGTTCAAACGATGTATGGTAGGGGTGTGCAATCCCGTTTTTATCGCCATGGGATTGCACTCGGGCGACCGGAGTTCGATTCCCGGCTTTGACCAAACTATTCACGTGGAGCATGGGCATTTAAATGTGTGGGTCCGTAAGTCTTTCCGAGAGGTTGGTGGTAGGGAAAAGAGGGTTAGCTGACCCTCGTTTGTCTGGGTACAAGCCGTGGAGTCGGCATGTTCCCTGCCTGTAAGGGGACCTGTGTTGGAGTTTTTTCCCGCCCATGCGTTCACACATTCTAAACCTTTCTATGAGTGGCATGGGTTCGAGTCGTAGAGGAGAATGAAGTTACGGTCCCATTTAATGACTCCCCCCTCACTGGGTTCCAATCTAAATTGGGTGGTCTTAAACAGATACCTTATACCTTTGGGTAGGTCGGACGGCCTTGATCGAAAAAGAAACGATGCCTGGAAAAAAGAGGTTCACTTTTGACAAGCAGGAAAACCGCGATTATATTGAATTACACCTGTTATGTTGAATTGTATAATAATTAGTATTGTCAGTCTTAATCATGGATAAATTGAAAAGGAAACTTTGCGTAACATTTGATACCCTCATTATAGATACCAGTATCTATGTACAGGTTTAGCGCTTATTATGCGCTCATCAGCATGGAATAATCGATACCTGAAATGGCAGCAAGAAACTAGCTATAAGCCATGCTTTGTGCGAAATTGTATGGGAACTGACAATTTCAGACCTTTCCCGTGACCGGCATAAAATTTATTTGCAATTTAGCTTAGGCCATACGAAACTGCAAATTGGACTGAATTATTCTATAGGGCCTTCCAAATCAGCTAGTTCCTTCCCATTTGAATTTTTTTTTCTGTTTGTTTTAATTGTTTAACCATCGTTTTCACATATTCTCTACTTATTTTGTTGTTTGTATATCTAACAATCCCCTTTTGCAGACATTGGCGTCCATAGACGCTACTGTCTGCAAAAGGAGATCGAACTGTTTGGGATAGGGTATGTCAAATACCTGTCTTTTTTAGAGGTTCTTCGTTTGGAATGGACGCTGTCCTACCCGTAAGCAAAAGGTTAAGAAAACCAGTCGCACACTTGGCTCCAAAATTCCTTTCCGACTGATTGCCCCCGAAAGGGCCTCTTCTCCCTTCACTCGCAGCCAAACATCGCCCTCTTTGGCAATGCAATCTTTACATCTTTACAGATGTATTTAAGAAGTTTTTATATAATTAAGATTATTTTAATTACTGGTATCTACTACTTTTTATGGGAGCGAATCCCACGTGTTTCTAATTTCATTTTTTTCTCTTCAAAAATTCATTGCTGAGAAAATGGTTGCTGTATTGAGGATTCTTTATGTGATAAGGAATATGTATGCTTTCCACAAGACAGCAAAATGCCTGTTTCCTAAAGTATAGCTGAATGCATCTTTTTCGCGGTGTATAGCTAGACCTAAATATGCAAGATACTATTATATGCGAAGATGGAGTGGAGTTTAGAAAGTATATTTAAAAATCTATTTATGCAACGAAATGAAATAATGTCACATCTGTTGAATGCACATGGTTTAAAATTCCTAAACTTCTGGTTGCATTATACAGAATCACAGTACTTAATACATATAAACATTTCTAGTTCTTCTAATGAAATCATAACCACGAGCTTCTGAAATAAATACAATACGTTTTAAAGTAAAAAATTTTGACTTCTTGGTTGTTATACGTATTACTGACAATCGAAAAATCATTTCCATACATAGTAGTGATGCCGACAGATGTCGAGTTGGAAGGATATTGAACTTAAAGACTTCAAGCAGATTAAAATGCGCAAAGTAATAATATTTTTCTGGTTCACTGCTGAAAACATTTTACAGCTGAAAAGATGTTCCAACAACATGTGTAAGACAAGAGGGGGTAATATCAGCGCATATTGAAAAGATGAAAACAAATAAAAAGGGGCAACAGATTTTTCAATGCTTTTCAAACTATTCTATTTACAATGATAAGGGTAGATATTTGATTTTATATACATTGTCAAAGTAAAGATCAAGACGGTAAAACAGCTGAAAGTGAAACGCATAATTGAAAATCTGGCATTGTAATTTTTCTCCTCAGAATAGGACGGTATTTCAAAGCTTAAATTAAATAACGTAAGTTTATGAAAACCTCTTGATACGTAAATTTGTATAATTAGTTTAGTAATAGATAGTTAATTAATAAATTTTATAATGTATTTTCGTTTTCCTCAGTTTTAGAAAAAGTAAGAATCAGTTAATAAAGCCACCTGAAACCATTTTCAAAGATAAACCCAACCAAGTTGATGATAATTTTTAAAATTATTTAATACTATTTAATTATTATTTTATAGAAGAGGCTAAATAAATGTGGAGAGGAGGAACATTTAAAATGAACAATGGAAATGTTTAATTATTTCAGTGGGGGTATCAAAGGACACCCTATTAAATTTTATGCATCTTCGCAACAATTCTATGCATAATTACTTAACTAGAATAATTTCAGATTATGAATAATTTCTTTTACTGGTAAAATAGCTTATTTGAAAACGCTTTTAATCTCAAACAAAACATTCCTGACATCTCCAGGCTCTCAATAGAACAGAGTTTAAAACTGGCAGATAGCAAAGTGTTATAATGTCCGCATTTCTATTGCGTTATTGTTGTTGACAATGACAATAACACAATACAAGTTTAAAACTGGGAGATAGCAAAGTGTTATAACGTCGGCATTTCTATTGCGTTATTGTTGTTGACAATGACAATAACATAATACAAAATTTAAAACTGGGAGATAGCAAAGTGTTATAACATCAGTATTTTTATTGTGTTGTTGTTGACACATGAAAATTGTATCTGGGGAAATCCGCTATGCAAAGAAATACAGAATGCATCTTTTGCTATTTTCTCCGCTCTTTTTAATCCCAGGAATTCAAGACATTTTGAGTAAAGATTCTTAGATCCCACCTTTACTCAATGGGCTCTGTAGTTACATTTAACGGACCATAAAATCATTAGGGAAACCATTGGAAGCGAAAATGTAAGTTTGGGATTCATAAAAAGAGCCTTTCTTGTCAGGAGCATCCCGTAAACAAAGTTAATCGTTTCTGAGGATCAGATATATTCATACAGTTACTACAATACTAACCATTATGTATACAATAAGGGTCATTCCTAAGTTCTTTTGCATTTCTTTATCGATTAAAGAGTTTTAGAGCTTCATAGGCAGATATCGATCTAGCAATAGGGAAACTACTATGAGCGATCGATTGAGAAAGTTTGCACCGCCTCTAGCGGCGAATTGAGGAAGTTAGAATTCCTATCTCGAAAATAAAGCAAGATAGGCGAAAATGTTCAATTATGAAGCTGTAAAGCGTACGCTATTGTATAATATGTAGAGACATGCTATGTGCACATTATATGCACACGAAGTTCAAAATGAGGAACACAAAAATCGATCCTTTTACAAATATCTTGTTTATTATTGAAATACTTCTGACAGCCATGGCGAAAAATGCGCATGAAAAAATAACAATCCGTGAAATAAGTTCATTTTAATTTATGTGAAATTATCTTTTTCTGCAGTGAACTATAAAAATGGATGAAAAGTGATGCAGTACAATAGTTATCGTTTTTCTCTGACAGAAGAGGACCGGTTCAAGCACTTCAGGTTTCAGTGGAACTCGAATGATGGGTGTTTGATATGATGTCTATGTGTATGCGGGTGTGTGTGTCCGTGGGTCTGTTAAATCAATATCTCACGAACAAATGATGCATTTCGAATACCGAAACAGACGTCTACTCATATACTATTTTTGATAGATCTAAACATATGTTAAATGTAGATTGGAACCCACTAGGGGAGGTATTGGTAGAGACCGTAGCTCCGTTTCTACCACTAACCTCTCGAAAAAATTTACGGGCCCACATATTTGACGTGCTCGTACTCCGCGTGAACAGTTTGGACAGGGAATGGAACCCGTGTTTTAGAATCGAACTCGTATTTTGAAATCGAACTCGGATTTTGGAATCGAACTCGAGTCGTTCGAGTGCAGTCCCGGCGCGCTAACCACTGGGCTGCCCCATCCCTCCGACCGTCCCTTGTAACTGCCCTATACACTTTGGGTGAGTTGAACGGTCTGGGTAAAAAAATTAAATTAAATTAAAAGAAAAATGTTTATCCATCGCAGTTGCAGATGATATTCCGCTTTCCAGACGGGCGAACAATATCTTAGACTTTCTGGCTAGATACGGACTGTAATAATTGCTGCAATGTTCTAAATTTACTGCAATGTTCTAAATACATTTTGAATTTTTAGAACACAGAATTATTTCAATATCTTATGTGTCCTCCGAAAATTTGACTTACATCAGATAAAAACTCACTGAGGTATAGCAATTAATTTTGAAAATTTACTTCTGTGGTAAATGAACATTTTTTTTGAGCGACTTCAAGTATTTCCATTTATTAGTGTTTATTTTAAGCAATTTAAAAATCCAAATTTTTGAATATTGGCAAATTCAAAAGATATAATATAAAAAGTGTATGATACATTTATGTGTCGTTTTGACAAGATGTCTGGACGTATACGTGGGAAATTGCAGTGTTCTCATTTAGGGAGTATGAAAAACGCTTATTTAGGGCGTATCAAAGGCGTGTCTGTAATCTTAAGTTGTTATATACTTATTTCGGCCCCTGCCAATGCCGGATACATTTTTCTATTAATGTAAGAAAACTAAAAATGTCATGGCAAGATTTTTTAAAAATTCTATTAATGCATTTTACTTTATTTCAAAACTGGCGAAAACGCCTCTCCCTTTAAACGTTATACGCCTAGTCAACATTTAATAGCAAGTTTCAGACACGTTTCAATATAGTTAGTATTCAATACTTTGCTTGAAATTTTGCTCGAATATATTTGCTAGAAGTGTAATTCAAAATGTGAGAACTGAAAAACAAATATGTTCCAGCAATTTTTGTTTCTTGCGTACTACAGTAATAGAAAAGAAAAAATATACACACAAAGGAAATAAAAAAATACATTTCCACTTTCCGAGATTACCCCAGAATGATTGTATTTTATTTATTTTACTGTTGTTTTCTGAATTCTTTCATATGTTAAAGACAAATTCCAAATTTTAAATCGCGAATTGCTCGGCATACGGCCATTGGAGAAATGCGTTGAATTTTCAGGCGATATCAATAGAAATGCAGCAAATATTTAGACCGACAGTTTTAGGAATTGTATTTATCAACAATAGAAAAACAATTGCTGCATATTTAGTTTGTAGCAAGAGGAAATAAAACTTTAATAACAGGACTTTAATAACTATGAATGTATTCTAAATATAATATCTCCAAAATATTTTATCAATTATATACTATGTAACTTTGAGCAAGAAATCTGATTGGTGCGAAACTTGAGGGCAGACGATTTTCGTACCTCTCTCAAAGAATTTCTCTCTGAGCGGTAGACTTTAAGTTTTGTCTTTTTATTTTTGTTATCCTTCAACAAATGATTTTGAAATTTTCTGCACTATCTATTTTATTTTTTACAGAACTGGCTTAATGAGGGCGCTCCCAAAGCAAAAATCGCGCTTCCATTGCAAATTCCAACATCCCTGGTCCAATTTCGACTTTTTCAGTTCTCTTTAACAAGGAACAACCGATACCAGCAAAAACAACAATAAAACTTGCTATGTGTTAAAATTTTACGAACCTCTATACAGACTGACAAATTCACTATATATTCAGATACCATAAGCAGACACTCCAAATTTGACGTGATTCTGTCCAATACATTTTTTTAAATTAATTTTTCTGTTAATTTTTCATTGGCCATTAAACAGGTTCAGGGGGAAAGTGTTTCTTTTCTTTTCTAAAGAGCATTTTTTTATCTAAAGTGCACACTTGCGAAATACATAAAATATGTTGGATGGAGATGCAGCGGTGTGCAAGAAAACTACGGGTCCAAGTAAACTGGGATATGTATCTTTGCCTGGGTCTAAATTTACTAGCGAATTCTCGAGATGTAATATATTATATTTTCCCTATAGTAATCTCCATAGGTACAGCGATATTTCTGGAAATATTTTATTGACAGGGGGGAAATTTGATTCTAATATTATTATAAATCGTCTCTGTTTATGGCAATTGAATATATAGCGTATAATAGTAGTAAGATTGAATTTGTCAGTCTTTATAGAGGTTCGTAAAATTTTAACATACAGCCAGTTTTATTGTTGCTTTTGCTGGTATCGGTCGTTCCGTGTTAAAGAGAGCTGAAAAAATCGAAATTGGACCAGGGATGTTGGAATATAAATTATTAAGACGTGCAAATATGATATAAAAACAGCTATATTTGTCCAATAAATGAATGTTTAGGGTTATTAGTACTTTTAGGGAGATTAATATAATTTTTAGTTTATTTATAAAGTGATTTTAATGACTATTGAAAGGTTTCTATATATGACTTCTCAATATTAGAATCAAATTTTACTCCTTTCAATAAAATATTTCTAGAACTGTCGAGGTATCTATAGAGATTACTATGGGGAAAATATGATATATTACATCTCGAGAATAGCACGTGATAACTCCTCAGAAATGGACCAATGGTGGCACTTAATTTATAATTAAAAATCATTTTGGAGTATCCCCAATTTGATAGTATAGTAAGAATATTTTATTTCTTAATATTTTTAAATGTTTTGATCCAAAAACATGCAATACCCCGAAAACGGTGTGTGGTTGCAACTCATAACCTTCATCGTTGATTTTTAAACAGAAAATTATATATTAACATTTCATTCAAAATGTTTAGATTTTTTCAGTTTTCGAAAAAAAAAGTGTTCGAAAAACTAAGAGCACTCTATGGGTTCGGTCCCGATTAAAATCTAGCCCTCGTTTATTTACCGATAGAAATAATTGCACAAATGTAATTTAAATGCATCAATTTTTTCAAGATACATTGTGGGTTTATAAGATATATAATGCCAGAGGTGAGATTAGTAAATCCAATGAATTTCACATATAGGCAGATATACACGGGCATTATTTTATTATTTTGCCGTCCCTAAGATTATTCTAATACATGTAAATTTCATCACATTGGAGTTTGAACTCCGTACAAATAATTTCCATAGAACTCTTAACATGTTAAAAAGTGGTGCCTGATAAATTACATAATTTTCAACATTTTATATCTTATATAGTATCTTATATAATATAATATCTTATATGCAAATATTTTTAAACGTAATACGAGGAAGTAGTTTCGATGTGAAAAATTTTAGGGCGTGGGGTACAGATTAAGGACTAATCCCCTGGCGACCTGTTGTGATTTACGCCACTACGAGAAGGGCTGCAAAGAGCCATATCCGCCATCCAGCGAGACGAACAACCAGGAGCGCAAAAGTTGGTTGAAACATTCAACGGACAGTGCAAATTCAACCCATCGAGTCAAGACCCCAGTCTTCGACGGGTCTGGAAACCGATCATAAATGGTCCATTCCTCTTCGCCACCTGAAAGAGCCTTCTTCACGTTAGCAGCCGGTATTAGTTAGCAGCCAAGTCACGTTAGCAGCCAAGTTCCATACACTGCCATCTTGTGACGGCCCTCCTGTGAAGGAAGGGTGCGGAGTACAGAATCAATCATGAATGAAATATGCCGGTGATGAATCAGAAATATGTAACAGAATTTGTACATTATTACGAAGTAGAACGAATTACCCGCCGATGTCCGGGTTCTAAATAAGTGCCCGGTACTTAAATAATACAGACTCGGGTAACACCCTACGCAATTTCCAAATTATCTGTCTTGAATTAAAACCATTCTCACAATACAGATATTATCTCCAAATCACATAATGATAACCACAACTATTCATATATTCCGCAAGCAACGTGATTTTTATATTTCCAATACTCTATTCCGACCACGTATGAAACCGCGAAACGGACTAAATATCCGCAACGCAGAAAAAAAAATATAACATGCTTAAAATCTATCTCTCTTAAAGTTTCTTTCCAAATATCAGGAACCCACCCATTATGCGCAACCCGCTTACCCCTCTCCAAAATGGATCTGATCCGGAGAGGGTGAGCACGGAATATCCGTTCGAGTGCAAGATGGTCCAATCAAACGACTGAATGCGATCCCTTAAAAAATACAAAAATGAACTTTACTTACGAAATCGAAAATATATTTTTGTTAGAACGCTGATATATATCGACGTTTTAGCTAAATTACAGCATTGTCTTAATCTTTGTTTTTCAGATGTGACGATCACGTAAAAAATTCAAATTTCGATGTATTTTTAAAGAAATAAATAAATATGAAGGAATTGTACCGTAAGTTCGGGTCAAGCGTTGCTGGAAAGAAAGTTCTTCGATTTCTCTGACGATGTCAAAATGGAAACAATGATATTAACTTAGGATACGAAATAATTGATTTGTGGTCAAATCGGTCGGTGGTTTTATCGGCCAAAATTGTTGTAAACCAGAGGAAAACATAAAATAACTAAAAACTAATTCGAAATATATACACTCTAAGACAAAAAAAATCGACGCAGTTTGCAAAATAATCTGATAGTAATAGAACTGTACATGCAACACACATGCCGACATGTTATAATTTAGAGGTTCTGGTCGCGTGACGTTCGCAATGAATTCGGTGCTTTTGTCGATGAATTTGGCTTATGCCACTTGGATAGTTCTCAAAATTTCTCGAACTTTGTAGAATGACTAAAAACTTCACGAGTTACATGCCTTTTCCAGAACTTTCCACAGGGAAAAAGTACTTAAAATCTCGTCATCGTTCCATTGGCTTTCTCTCGTGATACGAGTGAAAGTTATATGTGAATACGCCAGCGTCTAAGTAAATCATAAATTAAATGTGACAGGGATGAAAAAAATTATGCAAAGTAAGTGCTACAATACTTTCACTTGTTAACTCAATATAGAACCCAATATGTAAATGTTTTTCTGATTATATATACCCTTTAAGTTATATAGCAAAACAATTCCAGGTAAAAAAAAATGTAAAAGTAATTCAGATCGGCGACATCTGTCCATCGAAATCTGCTCTAAACGCCAGTATGCCGCAATTGCTTGCTTCGACCGCTAAGTCCCCCGGTGGAGTAAGTAACTGCAAACGTTTCATCGTCGATAACTTCTTCATTTGTGATCCGATTAGACGAAATAAACTACATTCTCTTAATATATCAAAACTGCATAAATAAATAAATAAATAAAAGTATTTTTTATTCAAAAATGCGAATAATATCGGAACATTTCCCTACGAGCTTTTTTTCAACGTTACACACAACACACATTAACGTTTGACTCTTTGAAATAAGCGAAAGAAGTTATATTTCACATCAACCTATAGTGAATAAAAGAGAAGTTTTTAATCTTGATTCTACTAGTTTTAACCTACTAAACTGGCTATTTTAATATCAAAACCTCATTAATGCATTTTATGCATTTCGATATAACTTAATAAGGCTAACGGATTACAAATCAGTGAGATAAATTTTAAAAATTACAAAAATATTACCTTCTTTGGAATTTTTTTTCGTCTGTAATAAATCATACATGTATTTCTTACCTACAAGAGAATAAAGAAAACAGTGTGAATATAAAGTTTTAACATTCATTTATGTAGTTTAAAGTGGGAAAACAAATTATAGCAAAAAATCTCACAGAGAGCTTTTTCGAACTCAAAGTTGGTAAAAAATGACATAAAATTTCAAGTATCTATCAAATATTATATTATTCGTTATAAATGGTTTTAGGTTTTAGCATTATGCAGGATGATTCGAAACTGAATGGGAGATACAGAACACTTACAACAAGCTTTTTTTTGTTAATACATTTACAGCCGCGGATGTTATACCCTTTGGTGCTAGTGGACGCTATTGAGCGACCCGAAAATTGGTTGTTTTTCATAGTCGGCTTTACACCGCACATTTCGTAGTGTAAAATGAAGCCTTTCACGAATGCTGAGATGGTCGACAAGTATCTGGGTTGGAAAAGCACATTGGCTATGGCAGACGTCACATGCAGTAGTCCCGTGTTCAATATTAGACGCTGCACACAATTATTCCACTGTCTATGCAGAATACGGTTAAGATAAATCTGTATGTCCGAAAATCAATTCGAAAGGTGAGGGGTTAGAAGATGGATGGTACGGTCCTTCTGACTGCCAGAATTCCGGACTTAATTAGATGGATCACTCTCGGCCATATACCTTATACCTTCGGGTAAGTCTAGAGCTCTTCTAACACAGGTTGACAGATGGCCGTCATGTTGAACCAGAGTGAGAAACGCTTTGGCGACAAGGAGTAAGAACCAACGCCATTGACCTCCAAAATCTTAGTGGAATGCACATGTTTTGGAGCACTCATCGCCGACAGTGGCGATAAAACGATTTTCCCGCATTCATCTGGACGGTACCTCGTTACCTGTCCACTCTACATCAACATTTGTAGTGACTGGCTTTTTGTTCATAATTGTTGCTGAGCTGTGCGATGGGTAAAAAGTAGCCCACCTACAACAACAGCCTGCACAAATGGGTCCAAGTCCGAAGCGCAGGAGTCTCAGATATTATGTTACTATGAGTGAAAGTGGATAGCCTATGGCTAAATAACCAACGTAACTAATGACTCAAGCTACTTTTTAAAGGAATTCCGAATCCTGCTGGGGCAGGATTCGAATTTTGGAACGTGAGACTTTCTTGCTTTTTGTAACTGTATATTGAGTTGGTTGTATGATTCATGTTGCATTATATTACTATCCTGTTGAATGTCAATGCAAAAGCATTCTGACAAACTTGCAAAGGATCTATATTTGACATATGAAACATATTTAAATAATGAATGCATTTTAATTATGATTTTTTAATCTTAGATCCATTGCGAACAATATTTCAAGAACGACGAACGGTTTCGCTTTGTAAATTATATTAATCGTTTGCTCTAAAAAGAAAATATACATAAAGTGACTATTTTTGCAATACATTTTAACATAATTCTATTTTTCATTTTTTTTCGATATTTTTTTTTGTTTTAAACAGTATAAAATGCATATATAATTAATACATAATTCGTTCTAGAAGTATCGTATTCGTTTCCCCATGCCATATAAAACTACTGAATAGTTGATAACAGCAAAACGCTTTCCAAAATCCAGTGACTTGAAGTTGATCGATCATGTCACATGACTCTCTTAATATCCAGTGCTCATCCGATAGCGCCAGATCAGCAAACAGTATTGTGATAGCCCTAGAGTGACAGGGGAAATCGCACACTTATCCTCCTAAACGCATTTATTTAGCGATCAATAAAAAGTTCTTGAATAAAATAAACAATGGTGAAAGACTTAAAAGCAAAGAGAAAGGATGCTATTACCAGTATTAATTGTTAACTGTTTCATAAATTGTGTTATGATTAATGTTATTTCAGAGTATTTATGAAAGGGAGAAATGATCGTTGCATTCCAGTGTTATTGCTGGTATTTTATTGAAATAACTTTCTCTTTATTCAAATTATTGCTAGAGGTATGGGCGGCAGAAAACTTTTACTCAAAACGTATAGATCCGTCGAAAATACGAGTTAAGATTTTCAACACGATTTCAATACTTGAGACAATTGCACAAAATAAACACTATTTTTTGAAATGACACTGAATGTGCACTTTTATATCAATTTTCGTTTTCATTGGGTAACTGGATGTATTTTCAAAACCGGTGTAGTAAATATGCGAAAAACTAAAATATCTCGAGAACGGCTAGTCCTAGAGTAATAAGGTGGATCTTATTATTTCCATCGTTAAAAATTACGTATAAAACAAGCAATTAATGGATACACTTAAGCATACGTAGTTTTTTATTTTATATTTTGGTGACTTTTGTGATTCATTTCGCACACACACAAAAAAAAGTTTTTTTAATCATACCAAAATCTACTTACCCAAAATTTACTCACTCCTTTGGGTAACCCAAAAGTGACATAAGTACCAAATTTTGTGAAATTTTGTTAAAGAAGTTTTTTTAGCTAGAGTGGATAAATATGATTTTTGTGGGCCTTCTTTTATCCCAAATCGTACCAAAATCTAATCAGCACCAGATATACCCACAAGTGACTTTACCTATAAAATTTTGTGAAATTGAGTCTATTAGTTTTTGAGTTATTGTGGATGCATACAGTGCACACAGACAGACACACACACGCACGCTACAAATAATTTTTTTTTCTTTTTGTATTCTAGACGTCCCTAAACGTGTAGATCCGTCGAAAACTCTAGTTACGACTTTCAACACAATTCCAATACTTTCCTTACATATTTTACCATGTATGTAAGGAAAGTAGAAAAAGTCATGTGTAATCACACATCTTACATTTCAGATGCAAAATCTCTATTTTATGACATATTTGCTTCGAAACATAATATTACTGGGAGGTTTAGACCCAAAGCATATTTTTTCCCAGCAAACGAATATTTGCATGGAAATGTTACCTCCTCTTTTAACTTATTTCCTTCAATTTGAAGAATTCCGCAAAATATGCGGAATTGTTTGCCCCAAAATGAATATCTAAACCCAGCTTTGATGGTATTAACATTCAGGATCAAGCAAATGTGAAAGCATTTCTGACATTGGAACTTTCGAATGACAAAATAACATTATTTGGGCCACGTACAGAAAGCAAATTTATATTTAATTATATATTTTAATTAGTATACATTACTTATAATTAATATATTTGTAATTAGTTCAAGCAAATTTATATTTAAATTTATATATAAATTATTGATATATAAATTATTGAGGCGTACATTTTATGTGACAAAATATATTTGTATAAAAGTTAAATTACATTTGAATAAACAATTTAACAAGCATACAGTTTTCATATTTTAATTAAAAGGGTAAATAGCATTTGCTATAAAGCTCCACCTTCGAATCACTGACACTGATTATACTTTTTTAAGGATTTTTTGGGAGGCAAAGACATATAGTGTTACGAATAATTTCTCTCGTTTTTTATGTGAAACAACTTAGGGCGTGGTGTACGGAGTAAATTATGTAACTGAAGAAATGCGACTGGGATGAGATGGAAATATGTAACGAAAGCGCATATTTTTACGAATATTGTTACGAACGAGAAACCATTGTTAGTACTTAACGGTCACTTGACCTTGGCGATTAATTCGATTGCATTGACAGCTAATTTGGCGAAAGAAGGAAACTTTTCGATTCTTGTAGATTGGATAAGAATTTTACTAGTTACGTGCTTTTTCCTAGAACTTTCCACAGAGAGTATATAAGCTCGCCATCGTTCAGTTGGGTTGTTGTCGTGATATAGGCAAAATATTGACAGATTTCAATATAGAATAAAATAATGCTATATTTCCTTTAATTATATATATATATATATATATATATATATATATATATATATATATATATATATATAGACTTTATAATAAAATAATTATATTTACAAAATTTTATTTACATTTTAAAAATATTATAGAACGATACTTAGTGTACTCAGTACAAAATCAAAGTAAATTTATCATAGTGAAAATTCATTTAAACCATTTGATATACAATTAATATTGATTAATGCCAATAAAATATTTTTAAACGTAATATCAGTTAATATTTTTGTATAATTAATGACCATTGTTGAATAAAAATAAATTAATATTTGTATAAAATAAATTATTTTGCAATTCTGAAATATTTCGCAGTACATCAGTGATACCATAGATAATCTTACAATTTTCTACATGTCCAATGAGATCTGGAATTGTCCAGTGGTTATGGTAAGAGGAACACATGCGGTGGTCTTAGTTCAATCCTTAACATCGCCCAAAACAATGTTATGTGTCTGAACGGAATATGGGCACAGTAAATCTAAGTCTGAAAATCCATCCGAGAGGTGAAGGGTAGGGGAAAGGGGGTACGGTCATTGTAGCTGCTACTTCACTGGGCTTTGAACTAAATTGAGTAGTATTAGACCAGACTTCTACCATGGAGTGCTTGGAGTCTTTGGACCAACCGTAGCTGCAATTCATTTCGCCTTCACCATGGACTTTAATCTTATGCACTTTGATCTTGTACTGTCCTAGTTCCAGACAAAGTGAAACAATAGCAACAAGCATGCTTAAAGATTTCTTGCTAGTCGCAATAATGAAGAAGCGCTATCGATTTACTTGCCCGTGACACCTGTACCTGATTTAGTCATAATGTTTCATGATATTATCTACAAATGTAGTCGGCCATCCGTTTTCGATGATTAGGAATGTTCTTTTATGTCGAATTTTTATATGACATAAATTAAAATATGGCTGCAATTGCTAAATCTACGTCATAACTAATTCAGAACCATTGCTTATTCTGTGCATCAATCACACACCAATACAAAATCCAGCGAAGTAATTAGTCTTGCGTGAATTTACATTCAAACTCAGTATATTATTAATCCACATTCCTTAAATTCGTCTGCTGTAAATACTCCGAATCTACGCTTTCTTTAAAAAAAATAATTTTCTGTTCGGCAAACCTATGCCACAGAAACGAATGTCAACACATTAAGCTCAAAGATGCTCACTGAAGACAAAATCAAGCAATGCTTATATAGAAATTAACTGAGTTTTTGATACACTTTGCATATTTCAATGGTTATTTCAAATAACGGATGCGGATGGCGATATGCAAAATGTTAAAATAATATTTCACATACAATAAGACATATCGTAATTCTTAAAGAAATGCGGTTGCATTCTAATTAAAGTTCAACACTATGTAAGTAGGTATTTTAAGTGTTCGAAGAAGTATATCTATCTTCAAAGAACATTTTCCTGATAAAGCTGGATACTGAATTTAAATATGGAAACAGTTTGTTTTGCTAAAATAGTCTGTAGGCACGACCGAATTAGGAGAAACGGATAAAATGATAATCGTTTGAACACAAAATATAGCTACGGTTAAATACGGTTTGATATCTTTAAAGCGTGCAAGTATTTAAAAAGAAAAATAAATATATGATAGAATAATTAAGTGATATCTTCAATCCGTTACGGTTCTTTCCGTTACGGTAAGTTATTTTATATTTACCGTAACGGAAAGAAAATTTTATCAACTAGAGGCCTCTGCCCCCTGCTCGCTCCGCTTGCGCAACCTCCTACGGGAGGTTTCGCCCCCAACTCGCTGCGCTCGCATAGATAGCTTCATAATCTCTTTCCTATCCCTGCCTATTTTCAGCGGGAGGGAAAAGCAGGGATTTTTCTTAGCGCAGGGAATCCAAAAACTGAATTCCTTGATCATGAGCTCGCTTCGCGTGCTATTTCATGCCAAATTAAAGTTTAAATCGATAAACGGTTTATTTCACCTTGTTACCCTATTGTTTTGCTATATATGTACCAAATTTCATATTTTGTATACTATAGTTTTTACGGTACGAAACAGAGAAATCGCTAGACGTGCCGATACGATAAAAAAAGTTCACGTCAGAAGTGTATAAAAAGTAAAATATCTCAAAAACTACATGGAAATTAAAAACAAGGGCTCCATCTTGCAAAAATTCACTCATGTAGGTATCCGCCTCTAAAAATACGTAGTCTTGTTGTTGTTAGTTTATCCAGGACGCGACCTCGAACTCAAATATTTTGTCTTTGACTTTGACATTAAATATTTCTTAAACTATAATATGTATACAAACGGTTTATTTCAGAGTATTTCCCAAAGCTTTTTCAACAAGTGTGCCCAATTTCATATTTTTATATGCAAAAGTTTTTGCGGTACAAAGCAATGAATATCGATAAATAAGAAATTTGTCAAGCATACTTTTTTTAATTTAGGGACATTATAAAGAAATATCTATAAAAAAAGTCTATAAGTATTTTCAATTTCCTGATGCAAAAATTTCATTCACATATAGTGAGATCTATGAAGTCAAACAGGTTGCTTACAAGAACCCATTATAGATGGTGCGTTATTGTGAGTAAAGAAAAAAGAGAAATGAGAAAACCGTTGTAGATGCCTAACCCGTTGTAGATGTGTAAAGATATTCAAAATAACTTTATCAACAACAAATGAATTATTCTTTGGTACGAAAGAAAATCTCTTACCTTTATCTTCAAAAAGAATTCAGCAAATTTTTCAATTTATACAGAAGTTCTACTTTAAATGGTAATTTGATGTTATGTGATAAAAAATGCTACTTCTTTTCACCACGTTAAGCAGAATCAGGTTTACTTATTGTTGTTAATGTAGTAATTCTTATGCTGATTTTAAGACAGTAAAATACTTTTCGTATGAGACAAATATCTATTTTAAGGAAAGATAAATAACAGTTTCGATGAAAATGATATATTTGAAAAAAATGATATATTTGGTTATGAATTTGATTTTGAATAAAGAAACACTTTTTTTCAAATTTTAAGCGTAAATTTTTATAGTTAAACATTTTCATATTGTTAATATGGAAGTATTACTTCTTTATTAACGCCTTAGCTGATTTTTAAGTAACA
Organism: Amaurobius ferox; assembly: GCA_951213105.1. Classification (NCBI taxonomy): domain Eukaryota; kingdom Metazoa; phylum Arthropoda; class Arachnida; order Araneae; family Amaurobiidae; genus Amaurobius; species Amaurobius ferox. The sequence continues at coordinate 9,557,764 of OX578138.1, read as the reverse complement.
TATGATGTCGTAGATATGACATAGCTTAAATCTAAAACATAGGAAAAATATACTTCAAGAAAGTATTTTTTCATTAAAGGAAAGTTATTTAATGCTTCTATGCATTAAATAACTAAATCTAAAACATTTGAAAAATATTCTTCAAATTTTTTTTTCACTAAAGGGAAGTTATTTAATGCTTCTATGCACTAAACCTAAAATATTTGAAAAATATTCCCCAAAAAATTATTTTTGTGAAATTGTAAATTCTGATTTTTATATTTTCTTCTTTTAAATCAGATAAAATATTTTAATTATAATTTTTGTCCAAAAGTTGAAATTGTTTTATTTAGTGAATATAGCTATTAGTTCAAAATATATATTAATTTCTTATCAAATGGGATAACTTTTTTTTGCAATCATATGAACAGATACAAAAACTTCAAACAAAGAAAAGAGCATTTAAAAAACTTCAAACTGGGGGAAATTGCAATATGCATACAAATGCGCTTTTTATCTCTGTACACTTAATCAACGTCCGATTTTGATGCGGTTTACTTTAATTCAATTATAAAATGTAAAATATTTATTAAATTTAATGTGAATAAAATAACGGTTTTCTGAAAGTTAAAACGTATTGTTTGCTTTTAAGAGAATTCCACTTAATCGAGTTACACTCTATTATAACGAAGTCGGCACCTATGACAACTTTTAAGAATCCACCAAACACAAGCAAGCGCATACAGTATAATTATTATTATGTTTACAACCAAAACAGAATTTTATAAATCTATGTTCATTAAAATCGTCTGTTGGAATTACGGAGCGGCTGCAAAATCACTAAAAAGGCATTACGTTCGGTTCCGTGAACTTTTACCGAAGAAACGAAGCATGTGATGTTAACATATGGAAGACTTAAAAATTTTAAATACTTGATGTTAGAAAGAGAGAACCGAGTACTATCAATGAACAAGTTAATTGATTTTGTAACAGAACTGTTTTTGACACTGTTTGCTAATCGCAACAGTTTTCCGAGTTAATAACAGAAGCGCATGCTACGGACATGAATCTGTTGAAGTGTGTAAGTTACTTTAAATTTGCTGAAGTTGATATTCTAAGGACGAGATAATAAACGTTTTAATTAAATTTTACATATATGGATATAAAATATTTAATCATGGAAGGCAGTAGATGCATCTTCACATTAAAATTTATACTGGGCAAAGCGGAGAAACATTGTAGTTTTTTCTATATTCTTTAGGATAAGAAAAATATAAATTTATATTGGAAACGTCGATAGTACACGTAAAGTGAAAATATTTACAAAGTATTTTTAATAGGAAAAATAACAATGTATATTTATGTTATTTATGTTTATATTTTATATCCCAGATCGTTCGATCTAATCGAAAGTGTAAGGTAACTATTTTGACGGCCTGGATAGTGCCAAACAATGTAGACCGGAACTCAAAGGGTGTGGCAACCACAAGGACCATACTATATTTCCTCTAACCCTATGGTGGGACTTTCGAATCTACATATTTAATGTGTCCATACCTCCATATTGACATGTTACAAGTTCGAATTAATCCATTCTTTTATATCCATTATACAGGATAAATATATATTTTACAAAATTTAAAGCAATTTTTGCCAATTAGGAGATATCGTCAATCTTTTCCCTATTGCTTTGCTTTCCCTATTGGGTTGCTTTTGGCTATTTAATAATGTTAGGAATTCTGCTTTTAATCTAAACGGGTTCAGGAGTTTTATTTACATAGTTATTCTCTTTTTAAGGCCTTATTTACATAAATACTATCATTCTTTTAATTTAGTTATTCCATTTATTTAGGTTTTTGATATTCTTCTGTTCCAAATGTATTCTATTCCATAGTTATTGTTGAAGACCCAGACCGTCCGACTCGTCCTAAGGCTGGAGCAGCTGTTTTTGGACGGCCGGGAGAGTCCATAGTTATTGTGTTCCAAATGGTGAAAGTTCGTTCTTTTTAGGTTTTAGCAATTTAAATTCATTTAAATTGGCCAATTTGTGCTTCCATTTATTCCCCATTTTATTCCCTTTGATTTCATTCTAAATTTGTTGTTCTCGGTTAAAAATTCGTTGATTTATCGCAATTTTTCATTTTTATTCTATTTTCAGCTGTTTAAAATTTTCAGAATCGTCCATTATTAACTTATTGCCGAATTCGTATATTTCGAACCGTTTCATTTCATTTCTTTTTAATTTTCGTCTGCTTTAAAATTTCTATTCTCTTCTTTAAAATTTTGAGTTTTTGATTGGTTGACCGTAATATTAAAATCGTCTGTCATTAATACTTTTATCGTTCATAGATAGTTTTGTTTACGATGGATAGCAGCGATTTCTGTCAGTATATAAATAGATTCGCGCTCTTTTTCACTCTCTTCTCTTCACTCTCTTCTCATTAGAACTCAAGATGGGATCAATTAAGTTGTTTTGATCTTCGGCTCTCGTATGCGTTCCATCGCATTGAAACGAAATATCCTTGCCTCAGCTCTTTTAATAAACGTGTGGATAACAGCTCTACTCTACTTTCAACCATATTCGGAATGATGTGGTTTATTTACATCATGAAAAGTCTTCATAATTGAATTTGATAAATAGCGTGACTGGACAATGTTTTGTCTTCGAATGTTTCTAACTGGCGGTCTGGGAAGGAAGGCGTTGTTTTGTCTACGAATTGCTCGCCTACCCCGTAGATTTGAGAAGCGCGATGGCGCCAATTAAGCGATTGTTTCTCGTGCTCAGTGTGGGTCCTTTGAATGACGTATTGAGTCGTATTGACGTATTTATGATTAATGGGCTAAATGCTCGGCATTCTGTGCAGAAGAGTGAAGAATTGTCTACTGTTTCCGATGAAGAAATCATTGATTGATGTTGGTGCTGATCAAATGTTGCTGTGGAGAGTGCTAACGTGTGAGCGGTCTAGCTTGATGGACTGGAGTGGATGGTTTTCCTCGCTCTTAGAGATTGGACTTTTGCTTTTCCATCTTTGGTTTCATCTGCTGGGATCTGATGCATCCAACGTGTTCCACGACGTCTCTCTACATCCGGGTGATATCTTTAAATTCTAATTCTAATCGTTTCTGCCAGTTTTACATTATTTTAAAATTAAATTAAATTGGTGTGAATAAAACCCCTTTGACTTATAAATTTTAAGTCTCCAGTTTCTGGATTATTTTTATGTAGTTTTTCTTTGGCTTCTTTAACTTTTAGTTGGGACATTTATTATGTTCTAAATTTCCTTTTTGGTTAATTGATGTTCTTTTTCTAGTCAAAATTTTAGTTTGGCAAATAATTCTATAATATTTTTAACATGACTTAATTTAAACATTAAAAGCTGCTTTTCTTTAATTTTTAATATTCTAACGTTTTTACTACCACTATACGACCTGCCAATTTATTAATTCAATTTATATATTTAATTTATTTATGATGTTTAATTTGATTTGTTTGGTTAATGCGATATTAAAAAAGTTGTAAAATGTTTAAAAAAAATACTTTAAAAATGAAGTTAAAATTTTAATAAGCATTAAATTTTGGAAAACTAAACTTTGTTCTCTTTCTCTTTTCTTTTAATGTGTTTTTATTTTTAGGAAAGTGCCATTTTAATATTTTACAGGTTAGCATATTTTTATGCATTTAGGAATAACTGGTCAATAGGTCCACTTTGGTTTATTTCAGGATGTTTCGTTTAGGTACTTTTCATGTATTTTAAGTATTTAGAACTTTGCAGACTTTTCAGGAACTTTTTTAGATTTTTAAGTATTTAGAATATTATCATGCTTTTTCATTCCCCACCCCCTCCCAACATCTCATACCAATATTGGTTCAAATTGGGCTAATATCTTGGCGTTTCCTTGGAAATATTTCCAATGCAATGCCAATATTAGGGATTCATTGGCTGCTAATATTTGCCAGACATTGGTATTGCAATATTACGTCAATATTAGTGTCATATTGTAAATATTTCCAATATTTGGAGCATATATACCCGCTTGAAGTGTGGATGAAAACGGGTAATGCTTTTATATATTTTCATTTATTCTGTATGTACTCGTATAAGAAATGAGCACATCATTTTATTTATAACACCTTAAATATCCTACATATATTATTATTGAAAGGTTGTGGGGATTCCTTATGCAAATCTTTTAAGTTCAGTGTAGAAGAAACCCAGTCTCGTGGTTGGCCAGATCTATTTATGCGCGGACTTTGAGTTTCAGAAAAAGAGGAAAGAAACAGATTTTAAGAGAGTTTGGTCAAAGCCATGCTACGAAATGACCGTATGCTGTGGATATCAGGAAGGTTTATCGTCATTATGTAGTAAGTTATCTTCTCAATTAGTTTTATAGTCTGTGGAATTCAGTAATGAGTCAGGTTCGAATGAGATCAGTAATGTTTCGGGTAAATCTTGTATGGTTAGCGGTGTACATAGTGTATATAATAGATTTGTTTGTAATGTCATTTATGTTTGAGTTCCAGTGAGAGGACTGTGAATAAAATAGTTAATATGTTGAATGTCGTGATTCTTTCGTCGAATTCTGATCGTTAGGTAAAATTGGAATTATATTTTACTTAGTTGTTGAAGTAGATAAAAACACCTGCACAATGGCCCTCTGAATAGAGAAGTACTGTACAAGGTTTTTAAAATCAAATGTTTGGAAACAACAAATGCAATCTATCTCACCCAAATTAATAATTAGTAGTTCATTGCTATTATCTACTAAGTAAAATCAATCCTTAATAATATAATCAACTCTTTGATTAATATACATGATATTTATGAAGTTAAAATAACACTTCATAATAAATTTACTATTCACAACTCAATATATTAAAATTAATAATTTCCCTAATCTACTACACTTTGTTTTATTCTACAATTGTATTTTTGAAGTTAATACTTATAATAAACATACATAGTGTGAATATCATCATATGTGTTTATATTCACACTTTATACTGAATTCATTATTTAACTCAGGATATATTAAAATTAATAATTTCCTTAAATTTCTACACTTTCATTTATTCCACAATTGTATTTTGCAAGTTAATATTTATGACGGTACTTTATATTTACACTTTATAATGAATTCGCTATTTAGAACTGAGAATATGGTAAAATTAATAATTTCCCTAAATTTCTACACATTCTTTTATTCCATAATTGCATTTTTCGAGTCAATATTTTTTATGATGTTGTATTAATACTTTATATCAAATTCAATATTTATAAATCAGACCATATTAAAAATGATAACTCTCCTAAATATCTACACCTTGGTTTATTTCACAATTTTAATTTTCCAGTTTATAATTTATGCTTACAAACTTCAAACATCCAGCAGTATGGTTGCAATATTAAAATACTGGCCAAATTATATCTTTAATAAATAGGAAATAAATATGAATATGTCTTTACATCTACTGAATACATAGTTTATAGATATGTTGATGATTTCATTTGTTAAAATAATTCAAATAACATATATACAGATTTCTATCCAGATAATTTGGTATTACTAGATGGCGAATAATATACAATTTAATAATAATACACATATTTTTTTTCAGATTTAAATTGGAGTATGGCCAAATAAGAATATAATTCCTAATTTTTATGATAAAATATTTTAATTTTACTACTAACAGAATATTAATATTTAATTCATATCTTCTATTCATTTGTTTTGTAATACAATTATCAGAACAGATAGATTATCAAATAAAAATATCACACCTGCCAATAAAGAAAACCTCTACTTTCTACGCCCAGAATTAGTTGTTGTTGTCGAGGACCAGACCGTCCGACCTACTAGTAAGGATGCCCAGAATTAGTGTAAATTCTTAAACTAATACACACACACAGTCGGCTTCCCGGCCGTCCAAATAGCTGCTCTTAGTCCTCTGGACGAGTCGGACGGTCTGGGTCTTCAACACACACAGTCGGGAGCGCGGTAGACCAGTGGTTAGCGCGCGGGAGTTGTACTCAGTAGGCCCGGGTTCTATTCCCTCCGCTGTCAAAAACTGCCGCCGTGTTCACGCGGAGTACGATCACGTTAAACATGTGTGTCCGTAAGTCCTTCCGTGGGGTTGGTCGTAAGGGAAGGAGGGTACGGTCCCTCTGGGTGCCTCTCCCACTGGGTTCCGGTCTAAATTGGGTGGCTCTTCCCAGCCGTCCAAACAGTTATCTTACACCTTTCTGGTAGGTCGGACTGTCTGAGTCTTAACAACAACAACACGCATAGTCGGGGCCGTCGAAATAGTTACCTTACACCTTTTCTGATAGGTCAAACGGTCTGGGTCTCAACACACATAGTCGGATCGGCCGTCCAAACAGCTGTCCATATCCTAGGCCGAGTCGGACAGTCTGGGTCTTCCACACACATAGTCGGCCGGACACTTGCTACAAACAGCAGTTGCTACAAACCCTAGGGCCAGTCGAGTGGTCTGGGTTTTCAACATACATAGTCGGTTGGTAGCGTTAATATTGTAGATATAAATATTACGATATACCTTAAAACGAGCTAAACATCTGATGTAGGCAGCACATAACTTTCCTTACAGATACAAATCCGTTTTCATTTTTTTTTCTTCAACATTCTTTACATTGAGTTTATTTGTTCAAACTAGTAGAGATAATTATTTTAAAATACACTGAATTCGCAGTTTTAATTCAATTTTCATTTGGGGACGTATAGTCAATAAACTAAAATATCTCGAGAATGGTTAGACTGAGTTATGGGGTTGATCTTATTAATTTCGGCGATAAAATTTACGTATAAAACAGGCATTTAATTGATACATTTGAGAATACAAAGTCTTTTATTTTAGGTCTTGACGATTTTTTGGGTCATTCCGCAAATAATGGCAGATTCTTCTTTTCCGAATCGCACCCAAATCTAATCAGCACGAAGGCAACCCACAAGTAACCCATCTGTCGAATTGTGTAAAATTTGGTTCATTAATTTCTCAGCTAGAGAGGATATACAGATGGACACACATACACACGTAACGCTAAAAGTAAATTTTTTGGCTTCTAAAACGATCGTAAAGTATAGGTTTGTCAAAAACTCCAGTTGCGATTTTCGACACGATTCCAATACTTTCACTGTACATTACTATGTATTACGGGGAAAGTCAAAATTAAAACTAAAACTACTTATAGAATATAGAAGTAAAAATATTATTTTACGAAAAAATCTGATGTGGGCAGCACATGACTTTCCCTGCAAACTCATATTTATTTATTCAATAATTCGTTATATTGAGTTTAATGGCACAAAATAACATCGTTAATTATGTAAAATGACACTGAATTTGCACTTTTAATTCAATTTCTTTTTCATTTGATAACTGAACTTATTTTCAAATGTGGTGTAGCGAAAATCTAAAATATCTCGAGAACGGCTAGTCCTAGAGAATTGGTGTTGGTCTTATTCTTTTTATCGCTAAAAATTAAGTATAAAACAAGCATTTAATTATATTTGAGCATACGTAGTTTTTATTTTAGATTTTGACGATTTTTGAGGGTCATTTCGCAAAATGAGGCAGAGTATTATTTTACGAATCGCACCAAAGTCTAATTAGCACCAAGGTCACCCACAAGTGACTTACCTACCAAATTTTGTAAACTTTAATCCATTAATTTTTCAGCCAGAGTGAGTACAGGCAATTCTTGTTTGCCATTTCGCAAAAAAAGGTAGGTTATTATTTTCCGAATTGTTCTAAAATCTAATCAGCACCAGGGTTATTGCAGAAGTGACTTACCTACAAATTTTTTTGAAATTTGGTGTATTTGTTATTGAGGTAGTAGATACATACATTAGACAGGCACATAGACAGACACATAGACGTCAGTCTAAAAATAGTTTTTTAGTATTCTAGAGGTCCCAAAACGTGTAGATCCGTCGAAAACTCGAGTTGCGACTTTTCGGAATGATTACAATACTTTCCCTATATATTACTATGTATTGCAGGGGAAGTAGTAAACACAATATACGTAGTAAATAAACGCAAAATGGCCCTTCGTTTATTAACCATCTTAAAAATAATGAAATAAACGGGAAATTTTTAAAATATGTCAGTTATTCACTTAGAGTAAACTTTCCCAATGCCATTACCATAAAATGTCCATACATTTCGCTTGGAAGCAATGTAAAAGTACTCGGGACTATGAAAAACTAAAAGTGATTTTACGATTTGGTTTGAGAAGATAAGATTAAGAAGATATTGTTTTTAACGGATGGTTTATTTTAAAAGAATGCGGATGCTCAGAGTACTTTACTTGCTTTATTATCATTAAGAGTTATTTTTGTTTTGTATATTACATAAGTAATATTATATTACTTATGTAATATACAGAATATAATATATAATATAATATATAATGTACAGAATATAATATGTAATATATTCTGCATATTACATATGTAATATATAGTAATATACGGAATACTTTAAGTATCAATTTCAACCTCGCTTCGCGCTTTTAAAATGGTTTGTATTGTTTAAATGTGAAACTCGCACACTTAAATAAATGCCACTCATACATTTTCTGAATATCAAAAATATTTCAAATTTAAGCATAAAAAATGGCGCACATTTTATAATTCTGCTGAAATGTTAAATTGGAAATTATATTGAATCCTATTTCCACGCGCGATAAAATGATTTAATTGTTATTGATTTAATCTTTTGATTGGAAACGAAATAATACAAAATTGTGTTTCTATTGCTGACCTAACCATGGAAGTATAGATAAGGAGTTGAGACTTGATATTGAAAAAAAAAGTCATTATCGTTTGCTGTAATCATTCAGGTGACGCTGGGATCCTGAATTGTATGTATTTCTATGGCGGAAGGCCTAAAATATGTATTTAAACTGTCCATTTTGTAGAACAATGTAATTTAGAACTGGACAATATTTTTACGTATTTAAAATGGACAATTGGTAACTGGACAATTAGTCGTTAGTGGACAATTAGTCGTTAGTGGACAATTAGTAACTGGACAATTAGTCATTAGTGGAAAATTAGTAACTGGACAATTAGTCATTAGTAGACAATTAGTAACTAGACAATTAGACATTAGTGGACAATTAGTAACTGGACAATTAGTCATTAGTGGACAATTAGTCATTAGTGGACAATTAGTAACTGGACAATATTCGTACTTATTCAAAATTATTTTTCCTTTCAATTTATTTTTATCTCCCAATATATTTATTTTTATCTCTCAATATATTTATTTTTATCTCCCAATATATTTATTTTTATCTCCCTGTTCTACAATCATGAATACATACTGATTAAATATACTCATAATGAGGGAAGCTTAATTTAAAAATACACAAAAGTACACATCCTAAATATTATGCTCTGGTTTTCCTTCATATATCGAGCTAATCTGTCGCCTTTTCGACATACTAAATACTACGCTTTCCTGTTGTACCAAATGAAAACAAAGAACATTTTACTAACACTACCGACACCTAGATATAATTCTCAAAGCATTATGTCATTCTCAAGAGTTTCATCCATAAGAAGTTTATCTTCTTCTTTCTAACTCCATGACCTATATAACTTACTGGGTACTAGAATAGAAAGCGAATTGCACACAGGCATTCCTCTACTCCACATACATTAATGTCACTCCCAGACTAGGGGGACGTATGTATTCCACTCTTCTAGTCTGAGGGATGGGAGGATGGATGGAATCCATCCTCCGAGTCTGGGGGATAGGAGAATGGATGGATGCCTTCATCTGAGTCTGGGGGATAGGAGGATGGGAGGATGGATACATGGATTCCATCCTCAGAGTCTGGGGGGTAGGAGGATGGATTCCATCATCCGAGTCTGGGTGGGTGAATAAATGGATGGATGGATAGGTTCCATCCTCCGAGTCTGGGGATAGGAGAATGGATGGCTGCCTTCATCTGAGTCTGGGGGATAGGAGGATGGATGCATGGATTCCATCCTCAGAGTCTGGGGGGTAGGAGGATGGATTCCATCATCCGAGTCTGGGTGGGTGAATAAATGGATGGATGGATAGGTTCCATCCTCCGAGTCTGGGGATAGGAGAATGGATGGCTGCCTTCATCTGAGTCTGGGGGATAGGAGGATGGATGCATGGATTCCATCCTCAGAGTCTGGGGGGTAGGAGGATGGATTCCATCATCCGAGTCTGGGTGGGTAATTAGATGGATGGATGGATAGGTTCCATCCTCAGAGTCTGGGGATAGGAGAATGGATGGATGCCTTCCTCTGAGTCTGGGGGATAGGAGGATGGATGCATGGATTCCATCCTCAGAGTCTGGGGGGTAGGAGGATGGATTCTATCATCCGAGTCTGGGTGGGTGAATAGATGGATGGATGGATAGGTTCCATCCTCCGAGTCTGGGGATAGGAGAATGGATGGATGCCTTCATCTGAGTCTGGGGGATAGGAGGATGGATGCCTTCATCTGAGTCTGGGGGATAGGAGGATGGATGCATGGATTCCATCCTCAGAGTCTGGGGGGTAGGAGGATGGATTCCATCCTCAGAGTCTGGGGGGTAGGAGGATGGATTCCATCATCCCAGTCTGTGTGGGTGAATAGATGGATGGATGGATAGGTTCCATCCTCCGAGTCTGGGGATAGGAGAATGGATGGATGCTTTCATCTGAGTCTGGGGGATAGGAGGATGGATGCATGGATTCCATCCTCAGAGTCTGGGGGGTAGGAGGATGGATTCCATCATCCGAGTCTGGGTGGGTGAATAGATGGATGGATGGATAGGTTCCATCCTCCGAGTCTGGGGATAGGAGAATGGATGGATGCCTTCATATGAGTCTGGGGGATAGGAGGATGGATGCATAGATTCCATCTACCGAGTCTGGGGGATAGGAGGATGGATGCATCGATTCCATCTTCCGAGTCTGGGGATAGGAGGATGGATTCCATCATCCGAGTCTGGGGGGTGGGTGAATGGATGGATGGATGGATGGGTTCCATCCTCCGAGTCTGGGGGATAGGAGAATGAATGGATGGATGGATGGATGGATGGGTCCTATCCTCCGAGTCTGGGGGATAGGAGAATGGATGGATGGATGGGTCCCATCCTCCGAGTCTGGGGATAGGAGAATGGATGGGTCCTATCCTCCGAGTCTGGGGGATAGGAGAATGGATGGATGGATGGGTCCCATCCTCCGAGTCTGGGGGATAGGAGAATGGATGGATGGATGGATTCCTAGTCCTCAGAGCGTCCTATTCGTAAATGTATCGGTTGCTTTAATAACCTTGCCAAAATACAATAAGGATACTAGAGTTATACATATGACTGCTGTCAAGAAGATTCTAAGAAATGTAAAAGGAATTAAAAATCTGAAGTGGGCACCATATAATTTTCCCAACAGGCATATTAAGTTTCTCTTTATTTAATCATTATTAAATTGGGTTTTATTGCACAAAATAGCACACATGCTTATTTGAAATGACACTAAATTTGCAATTCAATTTACTTTTCGTTATCATTGGATAACGATATATTTTCAAAGGCGGCGTAGAAAGAAATGCTAAAGACTACAATATTTTGAGAACGACTAATCCTGGAGTAATTTCAATAAATACACTTTCACTACAGTGAAAAACATCTTCAGTTCCTCAAAATTAAAATACTGAATATCTCGAGAAGGGTTCAATCTTAGTGTAACTGGGTTGATCTTATTCATTTCAAAGTAAAACATTACGTATAAAACATGTATTGAATTGATACATTTGTAGTATTTTATTTTTGATCTTGGCGATTTTTGTGGGCTATATCACAATAAAAAAAAAGCAAATTAACATTTCTCGAAACGTACCAAAATGTAATCTACACCATGGTAACTCACGACTGACTTACCTGTAAAATTTTATGAAATTTGGTCTATAAGATTTTGAATTGAGTGGATTGCCCATAAAGACACACACACATACACACACTAAAAATAATTCTTTCGTAATCTAGGGGTGCTCGAAACGTGTAGATCCGCCGAAAACTTGCGATTTTCGATACGATTACATTACTTTCCCTATACATTACCATGCATTATAGGGAAAGTAAAAACCAATTCAAATTTAAAAAAAAAAGATAAATCGTTCCTATGCAGTAAAAATTTCGCGGCTGTCCGACGCACACTTTTTCTCCACAACGACATGTATAGACATACAGATACACAGACATGCATCTTCTTTTATTATGTAAGGAAATCTAACTTTACGAAACTTAACTATTAAACGCCTTATTGAATCTTGGGTAATAAATTAACCCCGAACGGTTTTTATTTATCATCGACGTTTCAAACAAAATAAGATGAAAGGGGAAATTCAAAAAGATGTTCACCTTTGAGTTGTTAACCTTTGTTGATTCCATTTCCATAAAATATCCATCCATTTTATTTTGAATTTAGCATCCAATATTCGAAACAACGGGAAACAGAAATAAATTGTTTGGTTCTGTTTGATTTTATGTGGATCGCTTAAGAGATTAGTTAGATTCTGTTTTAAAAGAATTGGTTGATAGATATTGGTTTATAAATAACAAGATACACAATTTATTTTTATATCCAAAGTAGATTTTACTTTATATACATGATATAGTATATAGGGAAAGCATTGTGACGAGGAATTCGAATTTATATTTTTGACGTCAGAGCACGTTTCAAGCATTTCTGATCTCGAATTGAAACTTTTTGAAGTGATTGCTGCGTATGTGCATGCCAATGGTGTGAATGTACATTAGTATACATATATATATATATATATATATATATATACACACACCATATATATATATATATATATATATATATATATATATATATATGTGTTAATTCGTGGAAGCGATATCTCACGCACGAATGAAGCGTTTTGAAAACAATTTGGTACAATTATTACAATCACCATGTTAACTTTAAACTCAATTAAATCTTAAAAACCCTTCTTCAATTTTGGAATGAATTTCTGAAAACTCATAAAAGAAGCAGGACATTTAACAATGATAAATAAATAAATTAGCATTTCAGACGTAACTTTTCATTCGATAACGAATGATATAAGACTCAGAATGCTAGCGTAAACCGTTCAAGCAATATTGCATGATTTTTGAATACATTTTTGAAAAACATTAAAATTTAATGACTTTTAAAACTATTAAATATGGTAAAAAAAAAACCTGACAAAATTTATATAAAACACTAATATGCTTAATTATTTACTTAATTTCTGATTAAGAAAAAATAAAAACCAATGCTATAATTGTAATATAAAATCGTTCGCGAGATATTCTAGTTTGTAGAAGTTTTGCATTTTAAAATGTGCCATGCCACCAAATATAAAAGGAAATTCATTTAAAACTAACAATACTCCCGTTTTTTGTACGGAATATATAATATAAAAACTTTCAAAATTAATTCACCTAAAAAGAAGTATAAGAAACTCTGTTCTCGTTATACAAATTTATCTTCACAAGCAGATCTGAAGAATAAATTATCCTTGTCCCGTTTGTAAACAAATTTACAAGAAATATAAAATTGGATTAATATATGCCAAAAGGAAGGAATTATGAAAATTGATCAGTATATGCAAAATGAAAGCACAAAAATGGTGTTAGAAGATATATCCGAACTATTCTGTTTCAATAATTTTGCTAAACAAAATATATGGGTTAATTGGCTAAACATATAACGGGTGACACGAGTTTAAAAAATATTTACCAAAATAAAACGGATGACGTAAAAAATTGACACTAAGAAATATAGAATATCAATCATTCCCGGAATTTTTAAACCCAAAGGCCGTAATTGATATAATTTAGTCAGAAATGTAATATATTTTAATATACATTGTTTTATGATTTAAATTTGCTGAAAAAATATCGATTGCATAATGTTATTTTTATGATAGGTTCGTTTTTATTAATATCTCCACAACTCAAACATGGAATAAATTTTAAGTGGGACCTATTCCAATGTTATCCATAAAATTTTATGAAATACGGTACAGCATGAAATTCGGTACCGTGATGATGAGCCAAACACACAAACATACATACAGATTTTCAATTTTATTTATATAGATTGCAAATTAATGTTATTTTAAATAAGTATCTATATTTGCTAATTTGGGCAACAAACTCTTAATTATCGCAATGCAATAATTAGAGTTATTGCAATAAATTTCATGAAATTCGGTTCAATAATTAGAGCCACATGCCCTGCATATGAAGAAAGAACCAAAAAATTGAGTCTGAAGGGAGACCTGTATGCTGATCACATTAGCTTTTTTAATCATTACTGTTTCATCAACCAGCAAATCTTGTTAAATAAAAAAAATCAGATGAAATCACAAATAAATGATTTTAGCTCGCCGACCCAACATTGAAGGCGGCAGCAAAGACATCTGTTCAAAGATGCTTGAAACCTGTACCCGAATTATAAGAACGGAGCAGACGCTAGCTTTTGCTCTATGATTATAATGTCGGTCTTGTAAGCACGAGGTCCCGAGTTCGGTCCTGGACGGGACTTGACAACCATTCATCCGCCACAATGATGACTGGACGTTAGAAACACGCAACTTTCTCACGCCAACGATCTCGCCTCAAAACACAAGCAGCACCACACGGCGTCAGAGGCCTTGCCACTCCCTTCCTGGTTGTCCACGACTGACGTCACGCCCGAGGCGGCACGCCTCCCGGCCTTTAGCCCTCAACTTTAATTCGGACGGGGACACGCTGAGGTTTTTCGAGGCGGCCCTCCTCCTCGCCAAAATTCGACCCGGGCTCCTCATCAGGAAGGGGAGTGTGTGGCAGCAAAGACATCTGATCAAAGATGCTTGGAACCTGTACCCGAATTATAAGAAAAGAGCAGAAGCTAGCTTTTGCTCTATGCTTATAATGTCCGTCTTGTAAGCACTAAGTCCCTGGTTCAGGCCTGGCAACATCCTTTCCGCCACAAGTTTAATGACTTCCTTATGATATATATATATATATATATATATATATATATATACATATATTTCTTATATGTATATATGTATATATATTTCTTTCACCTTTGTTATACGGAACATTTTCTATTAATGATCAATCTCAGGTATATATACTACAAGTAAAATAAAAATTCTTCAATTAAATATATATATATATATATAGATTAATGTATGATGGTGCAATACTTTTGATCTAAAAAAACAAAAAATTCTATAAAAATGCTTTTTTTTTCTTTGAAATTGTGAGTAATAAATAATGTACAAATTATTAAATTATTTTCATTTATATATGACCTCAAGCGATTTCAGATAAAGAAAAAAATCAAGGAGGTTAAAATTCTGAAAGATGTTATCTTTTGGGTCAGAATAAACACATCTCCTTCATACATAAAATGCATATTAATTATTGCTGAAGCAATGAAATAATCCGAATTAGGGATAAGGCAAAATATCTTATTAGATACTTTTTCTCTTTTGTTTTCATTGCAAAGTAGATTAGTCGAGTAATGTTATCATTGAAAACATGGTGATTATGGTGTGGGATGATTATATGCTAAAAATGTTTGCAGCGCATAACTTTTTCTACATATTGCAATGACTATTAGTTCTTTCACAGTAAAATAATGATATACAAGGTCCACGGCGCAATGTATTTTACGTCGAATTTTTACTTTTCTAAATGACAACTTATTAACTACTTCGTAAACTATGTAAAACTATTAGTACCTAATTAAATTATATTTCACACAAACATAATTTGACAATTAGCTTGACACTGCTAGTATTCGCTGAGCAACATAATCAATATATTACAATACTTTATTTATTATTTCATCAATTTGGTTTCATTTTTGTCAATTCCGCGTCATTTTTACCGACTTGGTGGCATTTTCGTCAATTTGGCAACATTTTCCAAAAGTCGCCAAGTTGACGATATTTCGCAAAAGTAGTCGTCAAATTAGTATTTCCCCAAATTAGTCATGAAATTTATTGCTAAGCTCAACAGGCAGACGGAGAGAAGAGCTTTTTTTACATATTAACTACATTCACAAAAATAGTGTAAGTAGATTTATCGCATAATATTGCATAAAAAAAATGACTACAATAATAATATTTGCTACTTTTTAATCCCATGCAACTTTTAGATAAATTTATTTTAAGAAAGTTCAATATCTCGAGACGGTTTAAGCTAGAACTCTACAGTTTATATTTTTCATTTTCCAATAAAAATTACGCATGAATGATTAATTATATAACATCAATAAATGTACTGATTTTTTTTTCCAAAAATGCATAACGCGTTTAAAGTCAATAGGATTCGGGTATTCACTAATAATAATAATCCTACCAACATTTTTCGAAGCATTCCATTCGTACGTAAGAAATCGTATCCACAGGCACACGTAAATACACTTCTCACAACTGAAATCACAACACCATAAAGTTGTAGGTGTAGCTTTATGTAAATCAGGCATTGGAAACAGCAAGGCGAGATATGCAAATAACCACAGTTTCGTTACGCATAGTAAAGTAACACCTTGCCGAACAACATAAAAGCGTCAGGTCAAGGAGGAGCGATATCACAGCTAAATTGTATCATCATTGGTTTCAGGTTGTAAAACTCATCACAGTATGCCAAGAGTACTTCGACATACCGCATGCTTTTAGTTGTCGTCACCGGAACGGCAAGAAATTATTGTTTTAAGTGAAGGTAGATTGAGTCTTCGAAAGATCGCTATTGGGAAGAATCGCTTCGAAAGATCGCTGAACTATTGGGTCGTAATGTGAGCACAGTTCAATGGTGTGTTCACGTTCGTGAGAGACAACGAAAGATCAGGTAGTGGACACGGAGATCAGGTACTGGAACTTCCAGGCGTACCACGCCACGTGAAGATCGTATGCTTCTGAGAAGCGTTGCGCAGAAGCCGTTTACCACAGCAACCATGTTACAACGACATTTATCCCACTCTACAGATAACGTGATTTCGACGCAAACAATTCGAAACCGTTTATATGATGCAGGACTCGGAGGTAGATGACATTTTTGTCACCTATCATTTCAACGTTTTCACCGGTTGCGTCGCCTCCAGTGGTGTCAAATGAGACGCAATTGGTCGACAGAATGGCGAAACATTCTGTTCCCGTATGAATCATGATTCTGTTTTGGCATGCCAGATACCCGTACTGCCGTATGACGGCGCTTTTAACAACGCCACCAGGAAGCTTTTTCTATCAGTCGCCACACAGCCCCCATAAGTGGTACCATGGTTTAGGGTGGTATAACATTTATTAGCCGAACACCTTTGGTCCACGTTTCTGGCAGTATCACGACACAACTATACGTCTCTGACATTGTGAGACCTGTGGTATAGTCATATCTGTCTACCAGGTCTGGACTGCTTTTTCAGCAGGATAATGCCTGGCCACATACTGCACGGGTAACTATGAATATTCTACAAGGTTTTGATATCCTGCCTTGGCCAGCATATTCAACGAATTTGTCGCCAATTGAGCATATCTGGGACATCATGGGTCGCCGATTAAGAGAACTCCAAATTCCAGCAAACCATGTGCAGTTACAAGCCCAATTGCATGATATGTGGAATGCCATCCCTCAGCACACCATTGACCATCTCATTGACGGGATGCCTCTTCGTATTTAATCTTGCATAGCCGCTCGCGGTGGGCCTATTTCATATTGATGTAATGTCAATAAAGTTCCATGCTTTCATTTTCAGGTATGATTTTTTGATCATTTGCACATCTGCTGTTACAATTATATTCTGTAAATTTTATAAGGATACATCAATTTCTTCATGCCGTTGCGATTTAAGTCGTGAGCAGTATACACATTTATGCATCACCACAAAATATTGTATTTAAGTTCAGTGATGTTTGAAACGTCCTCTTCCGTCGAATACTCGGATTTGATTACTCGATTCTTCCATTTACCCTAACATTGTACTTTGTATCTCTTAAGAGTAACAACGAAAGATTTTCATTATCAATGACTTCAAGAAAAACTGAAGGTGGCAAAAATTAAAAAAGAGGGTATCTTCCGGAATAGAATAAATATTTCTAACTTTTTTGTCATAAAATATCTATCAATTATTGCTGAAAGAATAAAATAATACAAACTGGAGATAAAGAGATAATATAGGATTTTTTTGTTTGAATTGCAGATTGTAAAGAACTTTGCTGATTCCAACCGGGAATCGAACCATGTATCTTCTTATTACCCAACCGATGCTCTACCGTTGAGCTACTGGGATGAAATTGTAAGCTCTTATCGTGGAAGAGGTCTCTGCAAGATTAATCAAATAATGTTAATGTTGAAAATATGATAATTATGGTGGGGGAGGATTATGTGCTAAACTAAAATATCAAAGTGCGACTTTCCACTTATACATACCTATTTCATTCAGTTACATTTTTATCCTAGTTATTACCAAAAACAGAAAAATGTTGGATTTTTTTTTCTTGCAGATTTTTTGTAACCAAGTTATTGTTTTAAAATGTTTCATAAAAATTCATTAAA
Source organism: Amaurobius ferox (assembly GCA_951213105.1). Classification (NCBI taxonomy): domain Eukaryota; kingdom Metazoa; phylum Arthropoda; class Arachnida; order Araneae; family Amaurobiidae; genus Amaurobius; species Amaurobius ferox. Next base: position 9,539,195 of record OX578138.1, on the reverse strand, counting down.
TTTTTATTTTTGAAATTAGCAGCATCTTAAAAAATTTACTGCGTGTTCGTAGGTTTTTCATACATTTACGTATATTTTAAGCTAAAAAGTTCTTCTGGAAAGTTATAATCATATTTTCAAAATGGCAATGTTTACATCGGCCAAATTTCTCACATTTTTCTATCTAAATTATTTCATCCTACAGCTTAAATGGTATATATAATCAGAAGAAAAAATACATATTGAGTTTTTTTATTGAGTTCGGCAGGTACTCTTACTCAAATCACGTCAAGAACTCAATTGAATAATGACGAGCTTATATATCCTCTAAGGAAAGTTCTGAAAAAATAACGCAGTTCCAAGACATAATGGTTTAAGAACCCAGAATAAAGTTGTTAGCCAATCTATAAAATTCGAGAAGTTTCTAGCACTCGCCAAAATCGTCAAGTTGGCGATATTTCGACAATTTCGCAGCTAAAAACAAGCAACCAAGTATTTCAAATTATGACGATTTTCTGTTACGTATTTGTAAAAATATAACATCACATCCGTTACATACTTCAGTATCAACTTTGCCACATTTCTTACATGATTTATTTTACGCCGCGCTCTGAGATGTAAGGTCGTATTTTAATTTAAAAATAGCAGTCCTTTGAGACTGGGGTTGAGTTGTCTTACAAAAGCAAAAAAATCTAATCAAATTAACTGGACGGAATGTCTTTCCAATTTTAGCGAGCAAAATACAAAACCGTCTGCCTACATCAAATTATTCACGCTCAAGAAATGCATTTAAGAAATTAGGTTTCTTTCAATTGCTTCTAATGGAAAATTATATTAAACTTTTATTTCGTGTTAGCATTGCATTTGGGATTTTAAATAAATAAAAGATAATTGTCTTTTATAGAAATTAAAACAATTGCAGGCATTCTTAGAGTTACGGAATAGTGAGAGTGCAATGAATATAAATAAGATGCACAGGGTGGCCATAATTAAAACAGAGGTGTTTAGAGCCCGATCGTGAGAAAACTGTTGGGCCAAACTCAACCAAATTTGCAGTAAATACTATTTAGACCATGGGGTTTTGAGTTTTAAAAGAAAAAAAGTAGTTCTGATTTTTGCCATCGCGGGCTAAAGTGGTGCTGTAAGGTCCATGTTTGGAGTAAAATAGGCATTGGAGGTACGTAAAGTTAACATTTTACAAGCATTGTGAAAATGACATCACATTTATATTTTATAAGTATTTAGTACATTTTATATTTACATTTGAATCTTACATATACATACGTATAACATTAATTTTTATATTGGCATCATTTACATGTGTGATTCAATCTGTTTTCCTTGCATACCAAGTGCTTTATTTGACCTCACAAGCAAAAGTCACAAGGGATCAGATAAGGCGAATGGGCTAGCCACTTTATACGAAACGTTCGACTGTTGTTTGTAAAATGCTGTCGTAGGATGTCCTGTACGCGCAATCCAATATGAGGGGGTGCTCCATCTTGTACAAATATCGCAGATACAAGATATTCACGCTGTTGAAATTGCGGAATAAAAAGTTCAGCAGTATTGTTCGATACCTCTCAGCATTGACGGAACTTTCTGTACTTCCTATGCGTATTTTACTCAAAACCTGGGTATAAAAGTTTCATATTAGTAATAGTCGATTGCCATATATTTGCATATTAATAATATGCAAATTTTGTACTCGGATTGGATGAATATACAAGCACCAAAGTACTTGTATGTTGTCCCAAGCCTGCGAGGAGTAGCGCATAACGCTCAAAAGCGCTAAGACTTATTTAATGCAATGTTTACAACGTGAAACGTAGAGAAAATTAAGACACATAAGCATGCGTACGTTTCGGGAATCAATTGCATTCCCTTCCTCAATGCAAAAAGTCTGGAACTGAATGCTCAAATAAGCGCAAGGTTTACCGGCAAAACTAAAATGGCAGATAGACTTCTCAATATAGTGGTACAAAAAGGAAATAGCGAGAGAAATAGAAAAACATGGGGAAATGAACATGAGACGCAAACAAGAAACAGGAACAAAAGTCTGAAAAAAAGGAGATTCTTTGCATTTTCTACTTTCCTAGTTTTATTTCCCTTTCGAGCCATTATTGTTACAAAAAGTTTCCTCTAGAGTGGTGAACGCAGTACACAAGAACGAGTTCAAGTTTCTGGATAACTTCAGTTTTATTCACAAGCACAAAGTAAACAGGAACAACATACAATCAAACAGCACTTAAATTCTCCACTCATTTCACAGAGTAAGCGATATTATCCTCAAAATGTTGACGTAAGTAATTTCACAAAACAGCCGCTATTATTCTCAAAAGATTGACAAAAAAATCGCAGTTCAATGTAACTCGTGTCACGTCCATTCTTCAACTCCCTTGCAACGGGGGGTGAGTTCTGTTTATAGTCTCTCCATAGAAATTTCTGGAAATCTCTATATCTTAAAAAATAATCGTTCTATCGAGAAATTTCTGGAACATTCCATAAGTCACCAAATGTCGCCAAATTGGCGATAAATCGGCAAATCTGGAACCCCCTTTTCTAACTGGGAAATCCTGTGCTCACGTCATGCTGACGTCATGCACTATATTATCTCCGCCTGGCCTTCCAGACAGACGAAAGAGGAGGCGCAAAACGGAACATTGCGCGCTTGCAACACTACGTAGCGACACTATATTGAGATATCGAATGTTATTTCAGTTTGACCGGCTTATTTGGGCGTTCAAGTCCAGATTTTGTGCAGTAAAGAAGGAATTTCAGTAGATTTTCTAAACGTACCTATGTTTATTTATCTTGATTTGTGCCGTATTTTACGTTGCAAACCAGTTCATTATTGATTGCGCATAAAGGAGCGTTCTTTCTTCATTTAACGCTTAAGCTAAAATAACTTATGTTTTTCAAGCTAAAATAAACATTTTAGCTTTTTTAAAAAGTATGTTTAGAGACTTGAACATGCCGGCTTATTACGATTAATGCAATCTTGTTTGCAGAAAGTGCAGTTACAGCAGTAACTTTTATCAGCAGTAATGATTGTAGAACCGAAAATACCAGCTTCTTTCTGTTGCTTTTGTGACTCTTAAATAAACAAAAATAAAGTACCCTTTTATTCCCATGCAGCTCACGGATAACTATTGCCCAAATCAGAACAAAAACTTCGCCGCCTATCACCTGAATTTAACAAAATAAAATGTAAAAAACTACTTTTTAAATAAAATTCTAACGAAATCCTTACAAAGTTATTGGGGTTCGTAAGAATTTTCCAAAGATTTATGGATAAAGTAAAAAAAAATTAGAAAGCAATTGCCAAATGAATTTCGTACATTGTATATTAAATTTGAGTAAACATTAGTCTTGGCATTTCCCATTTTAATTTAAAGAAATTCCCCAAAATAAAAGCAGGGAATAATTGCTTCCCTGCAAATATTTCACAACATTTATGGCATCCATGGATTAGGTTTTGGACATAAGTATAACTAGAAAAAAAAAGAATAGCAATAAACTCGGATATTTTCTCAAAAGAAACGCTATGCAATTATCCTTGAGATCCGAATCAAAACACGCCTGTCGGAAATGATTTGAACAGAGAACTTAAACGGGGTCTTAACAGACGATTTTCAGTTTAAATGATTTCTCCTTTAACGTAAGCGTTATCCTCCATTTTTGGGAGAAAAAAGCAGAAAAATATTTTTGCTACAAAATTATAGCAGTCTAAGTGTAATTTAAGTAAATTAATTTTAAACAAAATGACTGCATGCTAGGAAAAGATGACTATTTTTTTATCTTTCGTCTTTAAAACAAAAGGCCACTCGATAGATGACCATTCTGCAGGTAAAAAATAATCTTTTAAACTATTTTTAAGTTAAGAAAATTCAACCCGAGTATCAGGACAAAAAATTTGTTTTACTGCTAGGTATTTTTCAAAATTCATTAGGTTGCTCTCATAATTTCTTGGAAACAAGGGATATATAATAAAGGGTAATAAAATACGATCATATCGTAAATTCTACACCCTCTGTTTATCTTTTATATTAATCATTATGAAAAATTGTGTCTAGAATGCTAGAGAAAAGAATTAAATGTGACCGTAGCAGACGATTTTTTTAAATTAAACGATTTATTTAAAAAAGTATTTTTGATAAAGATATCCCTTAATAGGAAACTAACGCTTAGTGCAAAGTTTGATATAGATAACATCTATGAGTAGCGTATTTGCATAGGAAATCGGAAAAGTACGAAAAATGTAAATATCTTACACGTTTATATCGTCGAATCTAATAGACAAAAATGTAAATATATTTTTTGTTTTGTCAGAAATATGGTACAGATTATAAAAATATAAAAATAATTTCAATATTTTAATATTTTAAAATATTTTCGAAAAATCTTGTAACAGTCCAGGCGAGATTTTAAAAATTTGTCCTTAATACATTCGAAATATCTTCAAAATTATCAAATATAGATATAAATAGTATCAGGAAGTCTAATTTTAATTTTTCTATATATAAATATATATATATAGAAAGAAAATTGAAAATTTTCCGTTTTTCAATATTTTAATGCTTTCATCTCAAAAACTAAAAGTCCTGAACAATAAACACGAAATCAACAGAGAATCAACTATAAGAAATGATGTGTAGCTTTCTGAATGTCCTACAAGCGTATATAATAAGATTTTGGATGGAGTTTTTAGTTTTCAAAGCGTGGTTACAATTGTGATATTTTAGTATTTTAACCTGGATTTTCCAATGGATTAAAAACCTGTAATATGTAAAATGTGTTGCAATTCAATGTACATACTTAATCTTTGGCGAAATATGGGTGCACAAGCACAGTTTATTTTGTTTTGTTTAAAAAATAATTAGGAAGTTAAATGAACTTGGAGGTTCTAAAGATGCTTAATGACTAATGGGGTCCGAAAGGAATAGATGGAAATATACGTAATTATGTGCCGTCAGGCAAGTTTATATATTAGCTTGAATCTAAAATCTCGTCAGATATATATACATTTAATTTATATACCGCCAATCAAGTTAGTAAATTAATTCGATTCTTTGACGCGAAATCTGTGCTAGGAGTATCCAGACGAAACAGGGGCGAAAACTAAAAGTGTTATAAACATTTAGGTAGTCATTTGTAGTGCTTTAAAAGTCTGTAAACTAAATAAATGACTTTGATAAAATCGAATCAACTTATTGAACTTTGCTGGAGTTTTATTTCATAAATTGTTATTCAAGCAAAAACATTTCGGCTCCATCGGGCCGGAGTCACTGCCGATTTTAACATTATCATTTGTAATCAACTATTTACATGACTTTTAAACATAAAAAACAAAATCAGATAGTGCTTGCTTTAAAGAAAATAAAATCCCCTTATATAATGGAACGATGAATTCGCTTCCTTGCATGCTATTTTACGATATTTATAGGGTTCGCGGATTAGTCTGTGGGCATAAATTCTTTGGGAAGAAGCATTAAGAAAAATAAAATAGGATCCAGTTTCAAATTCAACGTCATGTATTAATCCTTTTTATTGATCTGAATGAAAAATCGTCTGCCCGAGATATTTCAGAACGATATTATATGAGATCATAGCAGACGATTCCCCGTTAAAGAATTTTCTTATAGCAGAAATATATGATTTACGGGAGCTTAGTCAATAGAGGATGAACTACGCAACGTTGTTTCATAAAAGCCCCAAAATAATAAGAAAAACTGTATAATTTGTTCTTTTTTCGAACTGATGTTGATATGCATTTTTTTAAAGAATTCTTATGCCAAAATAAAAGAAAAATATGAAGAGTCTTCATAAGGTAACAATGTCCACTTTATTTTCGAAGGAACTATAAAGAATTTTTATGCTCTTTTGCACATTTTTTCTTATAATTATACGTACACATTGCGCATAATTATACGTACGTTTGCATATTTTTTTCGCACAACGTAATTCTTTTATTGTAGAATTACGTATTATATGATTATCTTTAAAATTCGAAGTTTGAATGATTTTAAACAAGAAAAATCAATCATGCATAAAGCATCGATTATGAAACACTTTCCACCTGAAATGCAATTTTATTTAAACATCTCTCAAATGCGATATATTCCTCGGTCATATTTTTAAAATTATCACAATACTACATTAAGTTATTATATTTGAAAACTTAAAACTTCATCGAAAAACATGAACTTCATTCAAGTGACGGCATTGAAATATAAATTGCCTGGTTTAAACATCTCTAAAATGCGATGCATTCCTCGGTAATAATTTTAAAATTATCATAATGCTACAATAATTTATTGTATTTGAAAACTTCATAAAACAAATGAACTTTATTCAAATGAAGCCATCGAAATATAAATCGCCTGGCTCTCAATATAAAAGCAACATTCCATTCATCACAATACTATAATAATTTATTTCACTTAAAACTTAAAACCACGGAGATGTAAGTAACTTAACTCTACCTGCACGTGCTTACAGTGGCAACTGTGGTGGCAGAAAAGTATCGGGAGCAAGTTCTTCAAAACTTTTTGAGAATCCACGCTGCATTTGTGAGTTCAGATTTCGTTTAATCGGAGGTAATTAATGTTCGTCCACACACAGCAAGGTTGATGGATGTATGCCTCGAGGGCGAATGCATTGCTCGTAGCGTATTCTCTCGACTTCAATCCCACAGTGAAATCCATTGAAAAACTTTGGGATGTACTTTGAAAAGCTGTTTTTTTTAATTAGTATGGTTATTCTCTAGTTGAAAAGAATGATTCCCCGTTAATGTTTCGAATTTTTAGGACAGCGTGTTAATGAAATATTAATTAAAAAATACGAAATTAATCCTTCCATAGAAATATTATTATGCAGACGATTATTTCCAGTAAATTTGTTTAAAGAAAATTATATCATGTTGCTTAGCAATGAAATTAAATCAAATATGTTTATACGGTAGACGATTATTTTGTTTTCTGTAGTAGTCACTGTGGATAACGTTCTTCCTTGATGTAGGGAAAGCAAAACTGCTCTGGGCGAGTTATTACTTTTTCTATATGCATTGTATAATGTATAGGGAAAGTATGAGAGGGTCCAAAATGTGAATTGGAGTTGGAATTTTATACGAAAGAATACCACTGAATTCGAACCGAAAGTTTTGAGATGATGTCTTGAGTCCGTGAGTTGGTGGCTGTCATATCTCATGACTGAAAAGAGTGTTTCGAACACAATGTTGAACAAGTATTACAAGCGGTGAATACTGGAACTCTATTAATATTAAACGAAATCGAATTTTCGGAAGACCCCCTATTGTCGAACGAAATTTTTGAAAAAAAAAAAGTAAAAGACCAAGAGCCTGCAACAATGTTACATAAATGAGACCATTTCTTTCGTTTTTAATTAGAAAAGGAATGACAGACTTTAAAACGCTAGCAGAAATCGTTCCTGAAATATTGCACATTTATTTGTCAAATACATTTATGAGAAAACACATAGAATTAGAAACAGTATCAACTATTGTAAAATATGTTCATTTTTCATATGTAATATTATGCAATACATTTGCTGACATCATTTTCATGGAACTAGTTTGTTCCATTCACGAGAAAAGATATTTTGGGTAATTATTTTGTATTTTGACGTCTAACAATTCGACTTTATTCATTTATATATAAGAAAAACCCTTTATTCCGTTTGTCTGTTGCACTTATCGATAAATTTGGCTAAATCTGTGACTCATTTATCAAAATATCGCCAACTCGGCGATATTTAGCCTTCCCCTCCCCCCAATCGACAGAAGTATCGTCAAAATTGTAAAAATGACGCTAAATTTAAAAAAATTGCGACCAATGTATTACAATATTTTAATATCGGGACTATATCGCTTATTGCTGATACTATTAATATTGATAGTTAGTTAATTTGGAGATGCACGAATATATGTAAATCGGATACTTCAAAATAATTTTAAATGCTGTCATCTGAAAAAGCGCCAAATGTGAAAAGGCGCCAAATTCAACGTTAAAAACATTGCGTCGTGAATCATATACATCGTTTATTCAGTGTAAAAGAAGTAAATTTATAGGCGTTATATAGGGAAAGTCAAGTGCTGCTCACATTAGATTTTTTTTCCCTTATACCATTCCTTAAAAGTGAAATCCATCTATCATATCAGCTAAAAAACAAACAGAACTAAAAGCCAACATTCAAAACACATGTAAGTATGTAAAGATCCGTGAACAAAAACTGCAAAATTTAATTGCATTTTTTTCACATAACATTAGAAAGAACACGCCGTACTAAAACGAACTTTTCTAACAGCTTTCTAACAAACTCGTAAAAAAAAGAAAACACGAAATTCCTTCAAAACCACTTCTTCAGTAGCAAATTATTCGAATCTGTGATGACTGTAATCTTCAAAAATAACTCTTTTAACAAGCCCAAAAAAGTTGGAACATTCAAAGAAATGACTTTGGAAGAAAAGTAAAAAGTGAAAAAAAAAAAAAAAAAAGAAAGAAAGAAACCGAACTCGTAAGTTGCGAGCTGCTATTAAGCGGATGACACATCTGTACCGTTTGTAATGGAATCCGAAGGGAAGCCCAACCTCCCTGTTGTTAGACACGAAAGCTCGGCCCACCGGGAAGTTGTTTGACAAGACTTTACAACTTAATGCACCTTGTTCTTGAGAAAAGAAAAAAGTATTTTTTTTTAGAGGTTCGTTTGCTTCATTTTTTAACTACTGTTACCTGATTCATCGGTACATATACAGAGAGAATGATGGAACACGTGAAATTGGAGGAATGAAGAGTCAATGTCTTATGTGAAGTGGATTGAAGAACTGTCTTTCTATTTCAGCAGATTCTTTCTATTTCCTTATATTAAAAAAATCTGACGTGGGCAGCATATGAATTTCTCTACATAATACAATGGAATGACATTTGTCATAGTGAAAAAATGATGTATAAGATCCATGGCACACAGTCTTTATATTTTGACAATGTCAGTAGTTTCACAGTCATAATGTATATAGTTCCATAATGTAATAATGTATAATAGTTTCATAATGTAATAATGTATAATAGTTTCATAATGTAATAATGTATATATTATTACATTATGAAACTATTATACATTATTACATTATGAAACTATTATAATAGTTTCAAAACGCAATAATGTATAATAGTTTCATAATGTTAAAAGTACTGCTTATAGCGAATAATTAGTAACCTGTATATGGGATATTGCAAAGTTTTTTGTGAGAGAGAATTAAAATTTTTTTCATGGAGCTTCTTTTAGTACAAGCGAAATCTCAGTAACAATTGGTTTGGTAAAAAAAAATTCATTTCCAAATATGTTGAATCTGAACACTTTCCTAACTACATCACCAGATGCGTTGAAGATAGCTTACCACATCAAGATTGCTTGAGAATTTTTAGATGATGCCAGTCGTGATGTTCGTCCACAAACAGAGGAAAAATTGTCCCAAACATGTTGGGTTTTTAGGAGACAAACAACAGATCTTCATTTCCGAAGATAGTTCAATGTGGAACAGGTTACAAGAAAAACATATGTTGCCAATTTTTTCTTTTAACGATTATGCTTCAAGCGGTGATTGTGTTGAAAACAGAAGTAAGAGAGACTGATAATATCATTATTGCTACATTTTCTGATAATACACCCGGTGAATCCAAATCCAAAGAAATCGAAATTAATTTAAAAGGAGGACGGATAGCATTACAAATTGCTGTGGAAAATCTCCATTTGCGTGACAATTTAAAAGCCTACAACATTATGCAGCAACAGTTTAGATGCAATAGAAAAAGTGCTAAGCAAATATGTTATAAATTCAAATGTTCATAAGAAAGTTGCGTATAATTTCACCGTAAATAACAGAGCAATGCATTTCAATCTTACTATAATGATTTTTTGTTTCACAATATGTATGCAGGTAAGTCATTCTTGCTCATTTCCAAACTTATGGGTTATTGCGAATATCGGTTACAATGGATATTTTCCCCGTCCTTTGCCGCTTCTGTGTCTGCGGGCACTACCGTATAGTTAATTTGTTGCCACGCAAAATTATTGCTGACTACAATATAAACGCAAGGTTATGTAAATAATCTAATGAGTTATAACTGATTAAGATTTTGTTAATATGATTGCACCAAGTTATGAGTAATATATATGTTGATTTCTCCATTTTCATTTCTTCTTCTTTCAACGGAAATTGCTATGCAGACGGGATAAACAATTTCAGATTTTTTGATGCTTGGCATACAGATATCTAAAAATCCAAATGTATTGCTTTCATGGATCTGGAAATAAACATAACGGCACCCAAGTGTTTCTTTTTTCTTAGCTTTACGCTATAGACCGAAATATTTTCCCCAGCATATCATACGGTATGTAACCGTCGGGTGCAGAATGCGGTATGAATAATGCATGCAACCAAAAGCTTCTTCATATCGATCGTGATAAGTTAATGCCTCACGTTTGTATGCATGATTCAACTTACGGTCCATTTCGAAAAAAGCGCCTACTACCTTCAGAATCCAATGCCGATTTGCATTGCAGCGTTCATCCCTTGATTGAGCGAGTAGATTTATATTTCGCGCTTTAAAAGTAATAATTTAACGACATAATAATTTAACGACATAAGTGCAGGTATTTAAACATTTATCTTATTCCAATATGTTGATACATTTATTATATATGTATGTGCTAATTACACGGTGGAGCCACATTATTGTGACTATCTCCTACTTTTGATTTCAACAGCGCGTAGCCAATGAAAGAAGACATGTGTCGTGAGCTGGCTTGGTGGATATATAAGGTGTTGAAATCCCAGACCACACGACCAACCCGAAGGCTTCTGTAGCTTATTGTGTGGCCGGGGATATATAAGGTGTGGTTGTTGTTGTTGTTGAGACCCAGACCGTCCGACCTACCAGAAAGGTGTAAGGTAACCGTTTGGACGGCCGGGAAGTGCCACCCAATTTAGACAGGAGCCCAGTGGGGGAGACATCCACAGGAACCGTACCCTCCTTCTCCTACCAACAACCTCTCGGAAGGATTTACGGACCCACATGTTTAACGTGATCGCACTCCGCATGAACACGGCGGCAGTTGTGGCAGCGTGTAAATCCAGCGCGCAAACCACCGGGCTACCGCGCCCGAAATATGCCAACAGCACGCGGTGTTCCCAGGTGGTCACCCACCCAAGTACTAACCGCGGCCGATGCTGCTTGACTTCAGTGATCTAACGAGATCCGGTGTTTTCAGCACGGTAGGGCCGTTTTCATATAAGGTGTGGTGTACTGAAAACATATCACTCGCTACTGTCATGGCTAAAAGAAGCGATTTATCAGATTTGTAAAAAGGGATGATTATCGGGCCAAGGGTGGCAATATTTCTGAAACAGCGCAGTTTGTGAATTATTCGCATTCTGCTGTGTTTAAAGTGTATCATCAATGGAGAAATGGCACTATTAAGAATAAGCGATGTGAAAACTGCGGAGCACCGCACGCCATTGATGTGAGAGGTGAACGTCGGCTCCGAAGGTTCGTGAGGGCCGATCACCACGCTACTGTGGGGCAACTCACTGGCCGAATGAAACATGAGGCTACCGGGAGTGTTTCCCAAATGACAGTTTAGTGAATCCTGCTACGTATGGGCCTCTGAAGCAGACGGGTGGTTGCTGTATCTATGCTAATGAAGTTGCATCAGCAGAAAAGGCTTACATTTGCACGGCAGTATCGGAATTGGATCTCCGCTGATTGGCAAAAGATTGCTTTCTCCTATGAGTTACATTTTCTGCTTCATCGAATGGACGGACATTGTTGTATAAGGCGTGAAAGATCAGAGAACAAACACTTAACAACCATTGCTAAAAGGACGCAAGGCGGTGGTGGCAGCGTTATGGTTTGGGGAATGTTTTCGTGACATTCTCTGGGTTCACTCATACCTGATTACTATGAACCGAATTCGTTATGAATCTATTGTTGCAGACCACGTACATCCATATATGCTGCTTGTTTTCCCTGGGGCGCTGGGATCTACCAGCACGACAATGCGACGTGTCACACAGCTAGAATTGTCCGAAAGTGGTCGGATGAGCACTTCAAAATACTTTCCTGGCTCCCCTAATTCCCCAGACTTAACCCAATTGAGCATCTGTGGGACCACCTGGATCGAGTTGTTCGCTCTATGAATTCTCCACCACGCACCCTCCAGTAGCTGTCAGATGTACTGCAGCCAGCATGGCGCCACATACCTGTGAACATCTTCCAGTATCTTATTGAGCCACTCCCAGTCGGCCTAGCTGTTGTCCGTGTTGCACATGGTGGCTTCTCCGGATATTAGTTGGTCACAATAATGTGACTCGACTGTGTATATTGTTTGATACATTTTTTTAAATGTATGTGTTATATATTTGTTAATATCTTTTGTATATAATTTTAGAAAACTTCACATAGTGCTTGACCCTATCAACTCAACGAAATTTGCCAACAGAAATTAGTATATTTCTTATTTACGTTTGTTTTACCATATAACTGCGAGACATAATTTAAAAGCGTACCATATTCCATGCCAATATTAGTCCAGTATTGGGCCAATACTGTATGTCTTGGCGCTCCATTGGAAATATTTCTGCCTGTGCTTGGGATACACAAGTCGCCAAATTGTAATTTCGTGTAGTTTTTGAGATTTCTTACTTTTTATGCACTTCTGAAGTGAATTTTTTTTCGTATCGGCACGTCTAGCGATTTCTCTGTCTCACACCGTAAAAACTATAGCATTCAAAAATATGAAATTGGGTACATTTATAAAGAAATAATAGGGTAACACAAATTAACTGTTTATCGATTTAAATTTTAGTTTGGCATGGAATAGCTCGCAAAGCGAGCTCATGATCAAGGAATTCAGTTTTTAGATTCCCTGGTCTAAGGAAAATCCCTGCTTTTCCCTCCTGCGGTAAACAGCCAGGGATAGAAAAGAGATTTTTGAAAGTAGAATTTTTAGAAAAGATAGATATGAAGCGAGCTCTGCGAGCGCAGTGAGTAGGAGGCAAAGTTTTCCGAAGGGGGCGAGCAGGGGGCAGAGCCTTCTAGTCTTACAAAATATAAATATCTTCCTGTTTATGTTATTTTACCAAAATATACAATTGATCGAAAACTAAAATATCAAGTTTATTAGGATAGTACTAAAATGGTATAATAACTTATCAATCTAATTTAATTAAAAAAAAATTAGTTCCCGGAAAGTTTTAGAACACATTTAATTCTTAAGCATACATGTCAAATTTAGTACCTTACAAAAGAACATATTAATATTTTACTTAATAGAAAATACATAAATTAAAATAATTAAAGAACAGAATATATAATAAACATACTGTAAACTTAAAGTTGCGCAAAATCGATTCATGCACATCAAATAGCATGTTTAAAAAAGAACTTTTCTCAAAATTATTGTGATGTAACGGCCGTATAAAAGCAACAATTGATGTTCCGTTCTATTCTATATAGACAAAAAAAACGTAAGTTAAATTGTATTTATCGGATCATTAAAGCGTGAGCTATTAACAATATATCATGCTAAAAGAACTTAGAGGGATATAAGGTGATATATCATTTTCAACCTAATTTTAAAAAGCATGACCTTTATTACGGCAGTATTTATTTAGTTAATAAATAATTTTAGATTTTTCCAACACAAATACTTAATTTACTGGAATGTGACTCAACTCGACTTTCTCATACCCAAATCCATTTTTAGTAGCTTTTTTTCAAATTTAACAAGAAAAATTTTGAAAAATCGTTATCGGGGGGGATGATTACAATTATAGCGTGTTACCCTTCACTTTAAAGGGCTTGAAAAAATCTTACGGTTGATATCATACTTGACATTGTACCCTCCGGGGAGACAACTTTCTCCCTGAGGGGGGCTAATGACGTCACGAACAAAAAATTGTATCGTAGCTGTTTGTCACAACAATTTGTAACTATTAAATCTCGCGGTCATTGGACCATAAATAAAATCTTTTATGCGTGATTATGTCAAATTTTGTCCTATGCTGTCATGCTAAAAGAATATAATATTTCGAATCCATTTTGAAGTTTTCGCTCGAATTAAAAACAATTTCATCTAGTTCAAGATTTTTTGATAACAAAGACGGATATAGAGTATTTACACAAGAAATCGACCGCAGACATACAAACAGGCATAACTTCAATAATAGTCAACACGTGTTCAGGAGGTCTTAAAACATATGTTAGCATCATTTTCGTGAAAACAGTACTTTCTCTATAACATATTACATAGTAGGAGAAAGTAAACATTTTTTGCGAGTCAAAAGTTCCAAAGTTAACATATTTAAATAATTTATTTTTGTTACGTTACAGACAGAAATTGTTTAGTTAAAAGAATTATTGACTAAACGTTAATAGATAATTCTTACCTATTATCGTGGATCTTCCAATTATTTAGTTAACATATACTTCAAGAATTTAATAAAAATTTGAAATTTAGTAATAATTTTTATTAAAATTAATAAAAATTAAAAATTTAAGGGCAGATCTTTAGCAAAAAGACGAAATGGACAAAATGAATACCATTTCGTTTCTGATTTTATACCTGTCGAACTTTAACACTGACAAACAGGATCTATCATATCTTCGAAACATATTTATTGTAAGAATAAGTATAACTATATCCCAATTCCTTTTTATTTAAACTTTGCCACAGAGTAAGATATTTTTATAACGCGTGGACGTTATAATTCCGGTAGGTGACGATTTTCCATGTATTATTCATACTGCCATAAGATTCTTCAAATCGACCTTGCATTTGTATGCATAACTTTCCTTACTGTCCATTTCGGAAAAAAATAGTGTATACCACTTTACTACGTACTTTTGAAAGATTTATATTATAGGGTACGTTATTAGATTGATGTATTGCTCTGATATATATATCTTTATATAAATAAAATTGAAAATCTGTCTGTCTGTTTGTCTCATCATCACGGGAGAACGGCTGAGCTAAATTTAATGAAATTTTGTGGATAGCCTTGAAATAACTCCACTTAAATAAATTTAACCCCATTTCTAAGACCAGTGGTTGTTTAGATATTAATTAAAAACAAACAATTAAACCTTCCATAGAAATAGCATTATGCAGATGATATTTTTTCCCGCCAATTTATCTGAAGAAAATTATATCATGTCGCTTAGCAACAGATTTAAATCCAATGTGTTTATGCGGCAGACGATTTTTATTAAATCTTTTCCGATTTAAATAATAAAAATATGTATATAAAATAAATTTCAACGATATTGCATTTTTTACTGGATTATATCAATTACTGTCTTCATGTTTAAATATTATTATTATTGATATTTTCGGGGATTATTGATTCGGGGATTATTGAAATGTTCAATTTATTACATAATTGCTTTATTTTTGCAAAATTTGTTGAAACTCATATATTGCACGTAGTATGGGTAATCTTCTACAAATGCACGGGTATATCTTCTAATCTACGGTAATATAAATAGTACAGGTATATTGGCACATATTTTGACATATAAGCATATATTGTAATTAATTAAGGCATTTGGGTTTAAAGATTAAGGGAATATTCATATTTTCAATTTATTACGTCATCTGTTTTATTTTGGCAAATAAATTAATATTATACAAATATTACAAATATTATTTTAGAAACTCATATGTAGTACGTGTAATCTTCTACTAATACATTATCTTCTAATATTCGCGAATATAAGTAGTGCGGGTCTCATACAATTTTAACGCTTTTATTTTGTATATATTGGTTCAACTTCATATTTTTTGTAAACATGTTTACAAACGGGACAAAAACATTTTATTCTTCAGATCTGCCCGTGAAGATAATTTTGTATAGCGTGGACAGATATTCTTAAAATTCTTTTTAAGAACATTAAATTAAATATTTTAAAAGAATATTTTAATTAACAGTGACATGCAGTAAACTATAGGAACTTGCACATGATAGTGAATTTTAAGTTTCTTTATATACTCCGTACGAACAACGGGTATACTGCTATTATTTTATATATATATATATATATAGTATATATAGTATATATAGTATATATATAGTATATATATATATATATATATATATATATATATATATAGTATATATAGTATATATATATATATATATATATATATATATATATATATAGTATATATAGTATATATATATATATATATATATATATATATATATATATATATATATATATATATATATATATATATATATATATATATGTAGAGAGAAAGAGAGAGAGAGAGAAATATCAGAATTGAATAAAGAATTGGAAGATATCAAGGTATATTTCATGTATCTTCTGCTATTAAAATGGGAGTTCTGAATTGTTCAAATTGCAAATAAAATTTATATCATTATAATATAACATTAATATATAATTTTTTAGTTGTTCAAATTAGTCTTATTTTTTTTTGTCGTCAAAAATTACGTATAACAGCACAAACATTTATTTGACACATTTGCTCATGCGCAGTCTTTTATTTAAGATTTTGACGACTTTTGCGGGACAATTCGTAATAAAGGCAGATTGCCTTTTTCCGAAACTTACCAAATTCTGATTATCACCAGGGTAACTCACAAGTGACTTATCAACCAAATTTTGTTAAATTTGGCCAATTTGCGCAGATAGATGGGGACACACACACACGCGTGTTTGGATTTTTCATGCTCTAGAGTGCCTTACATGTGTAAGTTTCGATTTTCACATGTTTTAATACTTTCGCTATACATTACCATGCATTGTAGGTAAAACAAAACGTGGAAGATAATTTAATCTGTTCAAACTAAGCATTTTATATTATTTATTCTCCGTTTTCTTTTTAAAGAAAATAAATACATTTCCATATTACCTCTCGTAACCAAAATAAGGCGCATTGATGCCCCATTTAATGACGATTCAGCCTGAGGGAAAAGTGGCTATAGAGGTGGCTAGTAAATGCAAAAAGTACCCATAAATGTAAATCAATCGCAAACGCATCCATAAATAACGTAAAAATATCCATAAATAACGTAAAGTTATCCATGAGTAACGTAAAGGTATCCATAACTAATATAAACGTATCCGTAAATGCAAACTAATTTTTCATTCATAGTTCTCAAATTACTCTATAAGTATCATTTCCGTTGTATTCTGAACTCGAACCTTTACAAGTCACTAGATTTCCAGCAGAAACATTTGAAACTCTATTTTAATTCACCATATGCATACGCAAATCCAAATCTTCAAAATGCATACTTACTACACACAACTTAAGCGGAGAGCTTTTACGAAAACATCCACACGAATTTAATGATAAAAGAAATGATAATAAAAAAAAAATGACGAAAAGCAGCAAAAAGAATTTTTTCACTGTATTGTATTTTAAAACATTGGAAATTGTTTTTCAGATTTGTTATTGCAAAGGACGGCAAACTACAGAGTAATGGAAAACAAGCAAATGAAACAACCAGCAGCTTCAAGTTCTATTTTCTCAGAGAGGTTCTTTGAGCAACAGAAATAGAAGCTTTTAAAAGCAATTTTTTTTTTTAAATCGGATCCGAAAAATGTCAAACCGTAGAATGCTCCCAAATATGTGGTCCAATGGATTAAAACATATTGCAGTTGCTATTAATTATATTTTAGTATATTGTTCGACATAATTAATGAATTTAGAACGTGTGCTTATTAACTTGGCGATTAACTCAGCAGGATTCAAGACATTGAAAGGCGGTCGGCAAGTATAAAACATTCCGTTCATGATTAATGCTATTGCTTTGATATTTTTATATGTTTAAACAGTAGAGGGCTCTGCCCCCTGCTTGCTATTGTTCACCAACCGGCGAGATACACATTTGCGTTCTGAAAATAGAATTTAAGTTCGCAAATCAGCAGCCAATAATATAACGAAAATAGAAAACGTATAACCATTTCGACATCCATTTTTGTTGCATAATATTTTGTTTAACCTTTTGCTTACGGGTGGGACAGCGTCCATATCAAGCGAATAACCTCTCAAAAAGACAGGTATTTCACATACCCTATTCCAAACAGTTCGACCCCCTTTGCAGACATTGGCGTCCTTGGGCGCCATAGGGTATGTCAAATAGGGTATGTCAAATACCTGGGATAGGGTATGTCAAATACCTGTCTTTTTGAGAGGTTATTCGTTTGGGTGGACGCTGTCCCACCCGTAAGCAAAAGGTTAAACAAAAACATCTGCTATGTGGCAACACATAACTTTTCCCATATAATGCAAGGAATTGATTTTTTTTCACAGTAAAAATATAATATATAAGATCCATGGCACAATGTTTTTAAACTTGAACTGTACATTTGGCTCTTTTATTCGAATCATTCGAAAACTCGAGCATCATCCGAACGTTCGATCGCGTTTAAAATCAACAGGCTTTCAGTATTCACGGATTGTAATAATCGTACGAAATTACGTTCGAAACGCCCCATTCGTTGATGAGACATCGCATCCACAGACTCACGAGGACACACACATATATTGTCCAAAACGAGTAGGAATACTTAAAACGTGATCATCTTTTGAAAACTCGAACTCGAATTTTCGGTCGCATCACAATACTTTACCTATACTTTATACTATGTGTGTAGGAAAATCAATATATAATAACAATACATAGTCAACATATTTTTGTAAAAAAATGGCAACAGGAGCATGATAGATATAGATTTATTTTCTAATCAGCTGGGAGACGTGAAATCAAATCACTTATCCAGCAGCAAAAATGGCTAAAATGCGATAACTTCGCAAAAACATTCTTATGGTGATGATTCCGAAATGGTTTTGTACAAATGACATCTTGTAAATTAAAACACAATAATGTTAATCAAGAAGGATCAATCAAGCATTGATTATGAAACACTTTCTAACGGTAATGCAATTTTACTTAAACATCTCTAAAATACGATACATTCAGCGCTGATATTTTTAAAATTATCACAGTACTACAATCATTGATTTTACTTAAACACTTAAAACCATGGAGGTAAAATTACTTTCTATCTCCATGCTTAAAACTTCATCGAACAAGGCAATGCCTTAAAACCGTCTGCTTCTTTATAGAAAATCAATGAATATTTCATTCATTCCAGACGCCATAACTAAATAATTTTACGTTATAAATTTAGCAATTCTTATACAACTCATTTTAGAGCTTGATTTGTTTACATTCTGTATACGTTAAAATTAGGCTTCATTGTAGAAATAATCAAAGCTTGATTATCATTTAAACTCAAAAATATTGTAATTGCGTTGGAGCAGAATATAGATACACAGAAAATACTAAAAAATAAAGAAGTTTCAGGAAGGATGCAACAATAAATATAAATTTAAAATAACTTTAAAAATCACAATTTTGACTCTGGGGCAAAAAATGGACGCCATATTTTAAAGTGGGTCACGTGATCTCTTCATATAATTATTATTTTAATTTGTATTTGAAAAAGTACCAAACATATTTATTAAATTAATTTTATAATCAATCAATTAATTTATCATATTATAATCAATTATTATAATCAATTAATTTATCATATTACAATAATTTATTATAATCAATCAATTAATTAATTATAATCAATCAATTAGCTCAATTAATTTTTATATATTTTATGGGAATATTATTTAAATATTTCCTAATATTTTCAAAGCAATTTGTGAATTTTAACTTTGCTTAAAAATGTTTGAAATATTAGGTTCCATAGTGCTCAATGTATTTCACTTTTTTAGCTCACTTTTTCAATCCGAAACTAATTGGGTGATATTATTCATTTACATTTCAATATGTCCCGCAAACCGTTCGAACAACATACTAAAATTTGATTTTGATAAATTCATTTTTACGGCAGTTATTGTGCGAACAGACAGACAGAATGAACAAAGTCATAAACACTTTTCATCTATGTTGTAAAGTGTTAAAAAGGACCGTCCCGGCGGGTAAGAGGTCAGATAGTAAAGTGAGAGAAAATAAAACGTTATTCCAACTTTAATATATTTTCACAAACATAATACTTACGTAAGTATTCACAAGAATGAGAAGAAATATACGTTACATTTTATTTCAATCAAAAACTTTGAAAACTTCATTAACACATTCTCTCAAATCCGTTGAGTTAATGAAATTTTTTCTTTGAACATTACTGTGAGAACCAAATTTATTACGCTACAGTAAAACTTCTGAAAGGTATCTAAATTATAAAGAGTTATGTTGTGCACACACGCACACACACACACACACAATATAAAAAATTTTACATGTCAAGCGAAATGATATAAATAGAACAAAGTTCAAACTGAACTGGATGGAAAAAATATTTAACATTCAAACCCAGTGAGTAAAATAACATTTAATGCTGAATTATAAAATGAAAAAATTTGATGTGAGCAGCATATGACTTTCCTTGTAGAATGCCATGAATTTACTACTTTTACAGTTAAAAAAAAATCTGATGTGGGCAACACATGACTTTCCTTATATAATGCAATGAATTTACTACTTTTACAGTAAAAAAAATAGGTTTTTCTTATAGTAGATACTTATATTCCTTCCAAGATATTGAATTTTCGACAATTAGTCGTCATTTTCATTGATTTAGCGTCATTTTAATCCATTTGGCGAGATTTTCGTTAATTTGGCAACATTTCAAAAAGTCGCCAAGTTGGCGACATTTCGCCAAATTTGTCGCCAAAATCTCGCCAAGCTTTACTGACTGAGAAATAAGTTATTCTTATAACAGATAAATATTGGCGTTCAAATACAAATGTATTACTCGAAGTATATTTTCTCATGAATGGAACGAGCTAGATCCACGAGAATGATGTCACCCAATTTATCGCATGGTATTACATATGAAAAGTGAACATGTTTCTCAATAGGAAATACATATTTTTTATTTTATATGACATTTTGATAATTTTTTTGAAAAATGTTAAATATCTCGAGAACGGTTCCTGTTAGCGTTCTAAATTTTATGTTAATCGTTTTTTAATGAAAAATTACATAAGAAATGTCTATTTGCGTAACTTTATTAGCGGTTTTGATTTTTTGACGATTTTTTCAAAATTTGACTCGAAAATTTAGGCGGGTTCTGAACATTCGATTACGTTTAAGAACAATAGGCTTCCAGTGTTTACGGATTGTGATTTTTGTACCAAATTTTGTTCGATTCGGTCCATTCGTTCGTCAGTTATCGTCTCCACACACCCACACACACACACACACACACATCACTTCAAAAATGTTTGATTCGTGACTAGGGATACTTGAAACGTGCTCTCCCGTCGAAAACTCGAATTCGAATTTTCGACCCCGTCACAATACTTTCCTTATACATTATGTATATAAGGAAAGTAATAATGTGTAAGATCCACGTTACAGTTTATTAGTGAATTATACATTTAGTGATTTTCCGGATGACAATATGTAAAACTATATCAAAATACCCAATGAACTTATGTTTTGTGCAATTCTAAACAATTATCAATTTTGATAGCATCATGAGCGGTAAAGTTCATATATTAAAATACTTTAATGATTAATTCATCTCTTAGGTGTCATTTTCATTAATTTAGCGTTATTTTTGCAAATTTGGCGATAAATTTGTTAATCTGGGGTGAAATATCGACAAGCTGGCAATACTTTGCAAAATTATTCGCCAATTTCTCTAAACACATCACCAAGTGTTACAGACAAACAGAGAGAAGAGCATTTCTTATATACTGAAAGGTAGATTCATACGGAATATATGATGTAAAGAAACTTAATTCACAATCTGCGGTGAACTTTGAATATTTGGAGTTTTTCTTTTCAAATGTTATACTATTCTCATTGAGAGGAGTGACATGGTTCCCTACGTGTTGAGATAATAAACAGCCAAACAGAAGCACAACTTACAATTTGTTATATAGATAATAACAATTTTATAAATAAAATTAAAATAATAGAGTCATAAATAACTCCTTTTATGCATAATTATGTCAAATTTCGTCTTATGCTTCCATGTTAGGAAAATATAAAATTTAGAATAAATTCCAAAGCTTTTTGCTCGAATTTAAAAAAAAAAAGGATATCTAGTTCTAGATTTTTTGTTAAAAAAAGTCAGATAGACAAAAAGTTTCATGAAAATCCATTAATATTTGTAACAGCTATAGTGTACAAAAAATGGATCACAGGCAGACAAACTTCACTCTAAAAATAGTCATAACATGTTCAGAAGGTCTTGAAACATATATTGATATTAAAATCTCAAAATAAAAAACTTTCGGGAATACAACGCTTTCTCTATATTGTATTCTATAGTATAAGAAAATAAAAATCACTGTATTCTTTAGGGAAAATCATATGCTATCCACATCAGATATTTTTAGCAAACGGATGATCCAGAAGAAAAAATTATAGCTTGATATTCTTCACCAAAATAGTAAATAATTCCATAGGTAGCGTCTAATATTCAAAAGTCAATTTCTTCTATGAGCATAGGACTAGCGTTAAACAGAAAAGCGTGTTCTTATACAATGTAAAAAGTTTAACCACTAATGAGAAATGCTGTAATATAAAGAGAAAAAACAAGCTTACTGATGCTGTAAATTGCATTCAAGCACGGTTGAAAGAATAATTAATATTCAATTATATAAAAATAACAACTGTTGGCAGCAGAACAGAGTTTTTTTAAATAAGTTTATTAATTATTAATTAGATATAAGCTAAAATATATTAATAAATTTCATTTTTTTTCAGTTAATGCATTCATCAGTAACAGACAAAGCATATTCATCTACATATTCTTAGCTAAATACTCAGATTTTGCAATAGCGTTTCTTCAGTACAGGTTAATTAAAAGTTTTTCTGGGAACAAAAAACATGAGAAAGTTTGCTAAATCCAAAATAGCTCTTTTATACAAAGTAAAAAAGGCTGCATCTAATATAAAGAATGAAAAAATTTATAATTATTTCTGGTTGTTAAAGAAAAAAAAATTGCATTCACATAACACAGAAAGTAAAAATATGTGTGATTCTTAATTATGTAAAGATGTCAGCGACGGAGATTGTTGTGGCGGTTTTTAGTGCACGAAAGAACATAATGATGTTTGCATTAAAAACGTGAAGGTCGTTGTTTTCGTGGTATTTATGAAAAGAGTAGAACTATTTCTGCCGAATGTAGGTATACAAAACTGAATATCTAAGAACAGAGCAATCTATATAAATAAAAATGAAAATCTGTCTGTCTGTCTGTCTGTCTGTCTATTTGTCACACCATCACGGGAGAACGGCTGAACCGAATTTGATGAAATTTTGTGGGTAGCCCAGAAATAGCCCCACTTAAAATTATATCCGTGTTTTGAGTTTCTACGACCAGTGGTTCTCGAGATATTAGTAAAAAACGAAATTTTCGTTTGTCCCATCATCACGGAAAAACGGCTGAACCGAATTTAATGAAATTTGGTGAATAGCCTTGAAATATCCCCCCATAAATTTTGTCCAAGTTTCGAGTTTCTAAGACCTGGGGTTGTCGAGATATTAATGAAAAACGGAACTTTTTCCTAGGAGTTCTACTCCCTAACTCCGTGGTTTATCCAAACGAAAAGCTTGAAAATCGTTTGAAAGTGAATTAAAATTTAATCTCTGAGTTTGATGGGAGATTTTTTGCGTTAATTAGTCACTTTCTGAAAACATGAATTGTTTGAAACATGATTAAAAGGGGAAATCTATCTCCATAGTTCATGGTTTATTTAAAACAAGCTTTTACGGAACAATGAGAAGTATAGAGAAATCAAAATCGTTATTTAATTTCGCAGTTTATGTTATAAGACATGACATATTTAACATGTTATAAGATTCTATCTTATATCATGTTACTCAGAAACGCAATTAAATTAAATCTGTCTGTTAATTTTAATAATTATTTTTTCGATTTGAATAATAAATAAATGGATATAAAAATATATTTTAGAAAAGAACGATTTGATTTTTCTTATAGCATTTTTGACTGGATAATATCAATTACGGTCTTCAGGTTTAAAAATTATTATTATTTATATTTTCGGGGATTATTGATTCAAGGATTATTGATATTTTCAAGTTATTATGCAATTATTTTATTATGACAAAAATTGTTTAAACTCATATATTGTATGTTGTACGAATCTTCTACAAATACACGTGTATATCTTTTAATCTACGAGAATATAAGTAGTACAGGTACATTGACATATGTTTTGATATATATTAGCATATATTGGAATCAATTACGACCTTCTGGTATAAAGAGTACGGATATTATTGATGTTTTCAATTTATTACGTCATCTCTTTTATTTTGGCAAATATTTTTGAGACGCATATTGTAATACGGGTAATCTTCTACTAACACATTGGCATATTTTCTGATCTGCGACAATATAATTAGTACGGGGTTGCATATATTCATTCAATTCCTATTTTTTCTTCTGTAAATTTGCTTACAAAAGGGGGCAGGATGTTTTATTCTTCAGATCTGATTGTGAAGATAATTTTGCATAGTGAGAACATATATTCTTAAACTTCTCTTTAGGAGCAATAAATTTAATATTTTAACAGAATTTGCACATGATTGCGAACTTTAAGTTTCTTTAAATTATACACTCCGTACGAATAACGGGTGTGCTGTTAGTGGTTAATAAATTTTAACATTTTAGGAGGATATATCATGTTGCTCGGCATCGCAATTAAATTAAATGTGTTTGTTAATGTTTTTATTATTTTTTTTCGATTTAAGTAATAAATAAATGGATAAATGGATATAAAAGTATATCTTATGAATGGACGGTTTGATTTTTCTTTTAATTATATTAATGGCTGACTGCGTACATCAATTTCATTTATTTTGGCAAAGAGTTTTCAAGCTTATATCGCATTTAGCTACTAAACTCATATATTGTGTTTAGCCAATAAATTCATATAGCCGATTGTTGAAACAGAAAAAGAGTAGAGCGGGTATATCTTCTAATATAATTGTAGTGTTTTCATTTAGTATATTGAAACGGGATAAGAATGTTTCATTCAGATCTGCAAATTCAAAGCTACGAATTTGGAGGGATATCGCTAATTTGATAACTTTTCTTAAACTTTGCCAAATTGACGGAAATGTCGCCAAATTGATATAAACGACACACAAACAGCTGCCATAAACCTTCGGGTTGGTCGTGTGGCTTGGGTCTTCTACATATCAATGAAATTTTTTTTTGTTTTGTTAGAAGAGAGTACTGAAATGATGTTTGGTTAGCATTTATCTGTCAGACCAACCATCCTACTTAGTAATACATTTAGCGAATTTTTAAAATGTCACCAAATTGATAAAAATGTTTTCAAATCTATAAAAATATCTTGAAATTGATAAAATTGCGCTACATAAATGATATTAATTGGTTTTTGTTAGGGGATAGTATTGTGATGATATTTCGTCAATTTGTCGCAAAGTGGAACTGTCAGTTCTACAGTCCCACTTGGCGATAAATTTGGCGATTTTTTAAAATGTCGCTAATTTGACGAAACTGTCGCCAAATGTTCCATAGAAATATAACTATTTAGACGATATTTTTTCTGCCAATTTATTTGAAGCAAATGATATCATGTCGCTTAGCAACGGATTTAAATCCAATGTGTTTATGCGGCAGACGATTTTTATTAAATCCTTTCCGATTTGAATAATGAAGATATGTATATAAAATAAATTTCATTGCCATTTCATTTTGGACTGGATAATATCAATTATACTCTTCAGGTTTAAACATTATTATTATTGATATTTTCTGGAATTATTGATTCAGGGATTATTGATATTTTTAAGTTATTACGCCATTGTTTTATTGCGGCAAAAATTGCTGACACACGCATATTGTACGTTGTACGAGTAATCTTCTAGGAATGCACGGGTATATCTTCTAACCTACGAGAATATAAGTAGTACAGGTATATTGGCATATATATTGGAATCAAGTACAGTCTTCTGGTATGAAGATTAAGGGGATTAATTATATATTCAATTTATTACGTCGTCTGTTGTATTTTACCAAAAAACATTTGTGACTCATATTGCAAAACGGGTAATCGTCTTCTAATAATCGGACATTATAAGTAGTACGTGTATATCTTCCCATATAATTTTAGCACTTTAATTTTGACATATATTGAAATAAATGACTGTCTTCAGATTTAAAGATTACGGGTTTATTGGTATTTTCAATTTATACATGTAATCTACTAATACAGGTTATATTTTCAAATATTCACGTATATAATTAGTACGGGTCCCATACAATTTTAACGCTTTTATTTTGCAAATATTGATTCAATTCCATATTTTTTTTTTATATTTGCTTACATAAGGGGTCCAAGATGTTTTATTCTTCAGATATGTCCATGAAGATAATTTTATATAGCGAGAACAGAGATTCTTAAACTTCTTTTTAGGAGCATTATATTAAATATTTTAACAGAATATTTTGATTAAACATGTCATTTAGTATACTATAAGAATTTGGGCATGATTATGAATTTCAAGTTTCTTTATATTATATACTCCGTACGAAGAACGGGTATGCTGCTAGTATTATCTAAGAACAGAATAAATTACTGCAATAGGATTAAAGTTTAATGCTTAAACACTGCTAGCCAGTGCTAAAATAGTCGCACACCCAGCGTTAAAATAGCTTTTAACACTGGACACCCAAATATATTCGAATAATAGTTGTGTTTTAGTAACAGTTTGCAGAATATATTCAGTTTTCTTTCTAAAATGTCAGTCATAGCTTATTTTGTTCTGAAGAGTGCTGAAAACAAAAAATTGGTCCGCTGATGCTAGTTTCTGCGTAGGAAGCGTGATTTCTACTAATGTTTAGCTTTACCTAAAATCCTTCAAAATTTTTTCTAATTAGTGATTAGATTTAAAATTCTCAACAGACAACAATCATTATTGCTTACCTTACACACATGGTAATGCCCGGCCACTTAACTAACTGCTCATACCCTGGGGTAAGTCGGGTGGCCTGGGTCTTCCACACATGGTAATGTTACACACATGGTAATGCTTTTAGAACATTATTAGGATCATTACGAAAATCGGAACTCTAATTTTCGTAGGCTCTACGCGTTTCAGGAATTCTAGAATACGAAAAAAAATTTCAGTCTGTGTGTGTATGTGTGTTCAATCACTGTTGTGAAAGATAGTCGTGATACAATTTTTTTTCGTTCCTCTGACGTCATTTGCCTCCCTCTTAGGGTGCACTATCAAGTATGGTATTAATCGAAAAATTATTTTCAAGACCCATAAAGTGAAGAGTAACACACTATATTTGTAATCATTTGGCTCCACAATACAGATTTTTCAAAAACTTGAAAAAAAAAAGCTACTAAAAATTGATTCTGGTATGAGAAAGTGGAGTTGAGCTACATTCCAGTTAATTTAGTGTAAAAATACTCGGCTTGAATGAGCTAAAAATAAATAGGCTTCTTTTGTTCAACGCTTGAAACAACCATAGTAATTTTTTTGGAAATTGTTTACATTACTAGGGGCTTTCTACCCCTGCTTGCAACGCTCACCTACCCCTAGTAAATCTTCACGCTTATTAAGAAATGTAATAAATTAGCAATTACGAAAAATCATTGACTATTATTATAACCATGGCGAAGAAAAAATATTTCTAACACTTAACATCTTAGCTATCAGCATAACCGATAACCAAAGAGTATATTGACATTTAAAGGTTGTTTTCCATTATTTTTCCTCTGCCATGGTCATAAACATGTCTAACACTTTTAACATCTTAACGATCAGCATAACCGATAACCTTAGAGTTTATTGACATTTGAAGGTCGTTTTCGATAGAGTGTTATTAGTGCTGTGAGGTCGCAGCATTAAAATTTATCACTAACCAACGGTTCAGTCTAGTCTAGAATTAAATATCGATACTTTTAATCCGTGCTTCAATAGTTCAGTGATTTAATAATTCAGACTTTCCGTGCTTCAATAATTCAGACCTCAGCCATCTTGGTGATATTTCTGCCAACATCCCATCTCAGTTGAACCTTGGCTCGACCTATTAAATCTTTGGCCATACTGACAAATTGTCAACGACTATAAGATCCGGAACAGCGGTTCAGAGTGGAAGTCTTCGTCCGAAATTTAAACATTGTTCTAGAGCATCTGAAGGCTCGTTTTGAGGCAATCACTGAAGTAACTGCAATTTTTCAGTGTTTAACACCAAAGGTTATGACAGACAGCAGTGTGTCAGACAACGAAATAATTGACATATTGCCAAATCTGGGAGCTCAGATCATTCGTTTCAGAACGTGCTTTGCAGCTGAACTCCAAACTAAGACATCTATCAGAGATGTTACAGAGATGCTTCTGTGCCACAGCAAACGGCTAGTTCGTTCACCGACATTATAACAACTGGATTGTTATTTCTCACACTTCCCGTCACTGTTGCTTCATCTGAGAGAGGTTTCTCAAAGCTGAAGCTTAGCAGTATCTCAGATCGACGATGCCTCAACTTCGACTGCCGTCTCTTGCCATTCTTTCAAGGGCGAAAAATCTCGATATAGATCCAATAATCACTGGCTTTGCTACGTCCAAAGCGAGAAGTGTCAATTTTTAAAGAACGTAAAGCAAAGTGAAATTTTGTACATTCACTTTACTGATTAACTTTCACCCAACTCCTGACAATGGTGAATATAACAATTACCAATACATTAATGTAAGTAGACATAGACGTATATGATTGGCTATTTTAACATAATCTTATGTACTCTTTATCACAAATATAAAAAAACACGTAAATTTTATGGAAAAACGTAAAAGGACAGTTGTGCAGCTGTATCTTTTCTGCTACTTTTGTATGGGTCACTGAGAATGGACCTTGCTGGGGGGGAGGCTGGGGGGACGATTGAACAAGGTTCGCTGCAGGGCGCCACAGAGGCAGTTACGCCTCTGCTGACAATGCTAAATTTCATTAATTAATATTTAATTAACAAGGCTTAACTATATATAAAAAAGCCCGTCTAGCGAATCTACAGGTTACTATTAGTCTATATATAAAATTTCAGACTTGTACGTTTTGCAATTCATTGAAAAAAATCGAAGGATTTCTCTTTGTATAAAGAAAGATTTGAAATATCATATTCAATCTCATAAACAGGCTTATACATATAATTCTAAAATCGGTTGATTTGTATTTAAGAATGCGCAAAATGTGCAGATCTGTAAAAATGTAGGATCCAATTGAACCCCTAAGCATAATACTATCCTTTGGCATGTAACATGTTTCGATGAGATAAGAAAGTAAAAATTATTAAGGCTTCTATTATACTCGTATATTAATTATAAAATAAACAAAACAATAAGTTAAACAGCAAATTTTATATTTTATTTATCTTAAGAGTCAACTAAAGTACAACATGTTTCTACTTCGTTTTGTTTCTACCTGGAAAATGTAAAAATTTCCATTAGCAGCATACATTTTCATATCCTGGCTTGTTAATTAATTACTATTAAAAAGACTGATGTGGACAACACATGACTTTCCTTATATAATGAAATGAATTTACTCCTTTCACAGTGAAAAAGGACGAAAAAATCCACGGTACAGTGATTTTAACGTTGTATTGTATAATTGGCTCTTTTCCGGATGACAACATGTAACACTATTTCAAGGTACGCAATTAACTTATTTTACGCATCTCTAAATTAACAATTATTAATATTGATAGCATACTCAATATGCAATATAGTCCATATACCAAAATATTTTAATAATTAATTCATCAATTAGGCTTCATTTTCATTAACATTGATGATATTCTCGTCGATCTGGGGAGAAATATCGCCAAGATGGCGATATCTAGCAAAATTTCCAGTGCTCATAGATTGTAATTTATGTACCAAATTCCATTCGAATTTCTCCATTCGTTCATAAGATATCGTTTCCACACCCACCCATACATACACACACAAACTCAAAAACGTTCGAGTCGTGTTCAGGGATGTTTGAAACGTGCTTTCCCTTCAAAACTCGAATTTGAATTTTCGACCTCGTCGCAATACTTTCTTTATACGTTATATTACGTATATACGATTAAGAAAAAAAAATAATTACATTTCTTTCATACAATGCTAGAAGTGTAACAGGTAATGTAAAAATATATCATAAAAATGTTTTCATGATGTTTGCGGCAAAAGCAAATTAATTAACATTCAAACACAATAAGACTACTTAATATTTAATTGTATATAAAAAAATCCTGCAACAGAATTTACTATGACATTTTAAAGTGCATAAAGGCATAATTATGTTTGCATTTAAAACGTTATCGTGACATTTCAAGAAAAAAATAATAATCTCTTGGGAGCAGCACATAACTTTCCCTACATAATAAAATTCATTCTCTTTCTTTCTTTCAAAATTGAGTTTAATTGTACAAAGTAACACGGATATTAATTTAAAATTCCACTAAATTTACTGTTTTAATTTAATTTTTAGTCTCATTGGACGACTGGGTGTAATTTCAAAGTCGACGCTACAAAATTGCGAACAAACTAAAATATTTCGATAACGGTTACGCTTAGAGAAATTTGGTTGGTCTTATTATTTTCGTCTTCAAATATTATTTTTGTCTTCGAAGATTTTAGCAGGCCATTTCGCAAAAAAAAGCAGGTTCTTTGTTCCTAAATCGAACCGTACCCAAATCTAATCAGCACCAGGGTAACCCACAATTAACTTATCAACCATTTTTTTTTACATTTGACCAATCTGTTTTTCAGCTAAAGTGGATACATACTCTTTGTTGGCCATTAAAAAAGGGGCAGGTTTTCTTTTCTCAAATCGTACCAAAATCTAATCAGCACAAGGGTAAGCCACAAGTGACTTATCGACCAAACTTTATAAGCTTTGATCAATTAGTTTTTGAATTAAAGTGGATATTTACATTGCACAAACACACACACAGACGCCAGGCTAAAAACAGCTTCCTTGTGCTCTAGGGCGCTTAAACGTGTAAGATCAGTTGAAAACTCGATTTTCGACACGATTTCAATACTTTCCCAATACTTTACGTTGTATTGTAGGAAACGCAAAAAGGTCTTCCTTAATAGTGTGTAGTTCTTTTTATATAAAATTAAAGAATGATACAAAATGTATTTTACTTGTCCTGTGAATTAGTGTATTAGACTTCAAAACAGAGGTGGATTCAGAGTAAGCCAGCTTCAAAGTAATCTAGGCGTTTTTCATGGTAAAAGCTTTGCCGTACTATTGTTTTCACTAAATTTTTGTAAGCATCTTTGCCTCACGATACGTTTACATATAGCTTAAGTGGTGACCTGTATGGATTCAACATTAAATTCCGGATGCGTTACGAGGGTTCACTAAGGAATTTTACTTCTGTTTTTAATGTGACTAATATCTATGCGTAGAGTTTATGTTACGGAAATCGGAGCGTTATGAAAAACAAACACTTTAGATGGCTCCCAAACTAAGAGATAAACGTGTAAATTATATTTCCAGATTATGAATATATATAAAGAATTTCATTACTTTTATATATTCACTTTTGTTTCGAAAAAATTCGAAAGTCTTCGAGCGAGTGCTTTTATCATATACTTGCGAGTGCTTTTATCATCTTACTTCACTCATCATATAAGATAGATATAAATAGTAAATGATAAAATAATAGTTAGGAAATTTAATTTTTAAATCTACACATATTTAAAAAAATATCTTAGTTTTCTAGTAATTGTTTTGTCACGTCAAAAAGGATTTAAAATGCTCCTTTTTACAAGCTTGTAACGCTTATATTTCAGAAACAATTTCCTGTCTTTGAAGAATAAGCAAGAATTTGTAGCTCTCTGAAAGCCTTAAGTGCATATAATTGGATTTTAATATATGGTGGTTATAGTTTTGATACATTAGTATTTAATTTGGGTTTTTAATGGGGTAATGGGGAAGGAGAAAACTGTAATACTTAAAATGTCACGATTGTTGCAGTGCAATCTGCTTATTTACTTCTTAAAATGTTGGTCCTTAAGTACGAGATATTTTATTTTGTTTCAAAAAATTAGGAGGCTAAGTGAACTTAAGGATTCTAAAGATGTGTAATGATTGGTAAGGTTTGAACAGAATAAATGAAAATTTACGCATTCAAATACGTATGTATGTGCCGCCAGGCAAGTTTATAGATTCACTTCAACGTAAAATCTCGTCATATATATGGTATAAATTAAATTTATATGCCGAAAATAAAGCTTGTAAAATTGCTTGAAGTTATTGTCGAAGTATCTAGATGAAAACTGGGTGAAAAATAAAAATGATAGCTAACTATAAACAATACTTTGTAGTGTTTTGAAAGCCAGAACACGAAGTAAATTAATCTGAAAAAATCGAGTAAACTTATTACAATTTACTGAAGTTTCATTTTACAAAATGTTATACACTCAAAACCTGTTAGACTTCATCAGACTAGAGCCACCCCTGATTTTATTTTCCGGTTCGAAATGTTTACATGTAACATCTATTTCTCTGCATATCATCTATTTGAATTCAATTCATAATAAAATCTTCTCTATTATCTTTCGAACATTGCTTTAAAAAAAAAATTGTCATTTATAGCAATTACGATTCTCTTCAGACAACACATTTTATCAGCAAACAAATGAATGTGATTGCAACCCACATTTTCATCGAAATAATAGAAAGAATATTTGCATAGTAAATACAAATTTAAATCATCCAATGAAACTTAAGAAGATGCTATATATTCAGCAAATAAGGGCCTTAAAGTACTTAAAATTTTACTAAAATACATTTAGGAGTTAAAAGCCTTTGCTGAGGAAAGTAAATAGACGTGACATTTTAATCTTAATGAAAATTTAGTATGTGAGAAGAAGAGACTATTTTGAACTTTACTTTTCTTATTTACAGATAATATGATAAAAGTCTTAAGTGTCCAACAAATAACTTTTGGTATAGATTTCAGTAACATTTTAGCGAATTCATTTATGATTCTAACTACATGGCTTGAGTCACACTCCCTCACAAATTTACTGGAGTGTGACCCAACTCAACTTTTACATTCCAGAATCCATTTTAGTACATTTTTCTCTTTCAAACTCTACAAGAACTATTTTGAAAAATAAGTAGTGTGGATCCAAATTCTTACAACTACAGCGTGTTACCTTTCACCTCAAAGGGCTTTAAAAAATCTTTGGAATGATACCATACATGACAATGTACCCCCCTCCCCGGGGGGTGATAACTTGCCCCCCTCCCAATGGGGTAATGTCCTGAAAAACAAAACTAGAGCGCCTATAATACAGATGGACTTATGAAGCAAATTGTATCTTAGTAAGGTTTCTGCAAATACATGGGTTATCATATTTGACGGTTTAACACGTGCTCCAAATATTGGTTTTTACACGTATTTGATAACATTAACAAACTTTAATTGAATTATATTTTTATAACTATGAATTAGATTGGAGTAAGAATTGTAATTACCCAGACACTTATTAAAAAGAATCAAAAATATGATTTTTATTCTATGAGCAAATTAACAAATAGATGGACATAATATTTTTAACACTTTACAACATAGTTGAAAAGTGTTTATGACTTTGTTCATTCTGTCTGTCTGTCTGTTCGTTAGCACGATAACTACCGTAAAAATGACTTTATCGAAATGAAATTTTAGTATGTTTTTCAGGCGATCTGTGGGACCTATGGGAATATAAATGAATAATATCACCCAATTAGTTTTGGATTGAACCCGGATTGAAAACATGAAATACATTGAACCCTATGGGACCTAATGTTTCAAGTATTTTTTAAGCGGATTTAAAATTCACAAATTGCTTCAAAAATTTTAGGAAATATTCAAATTATTCCATAAAATATATAAAAAAAAATTCAGTAAAATATGTTAGGTAGTTTTTTAAATAAAAATTATTTAATATAGGGAGAAAAACAAATTCAATTAAATTCTGACTCTTATTATATCCTCCAGAAAGAAAAGAGAGATATATTATATAATAAATATCTCTCCAAGAATTGAATTGTTTTATATGTAAAAGAAGTTTCACATTTTAAAATAAATATGGTAAAATAAATATAAATATAGTAAATATTTTAAAATAAATATGGTATAAATAAAATAAATTATTATAGCATTGTGGTGAATAAAACGTTTGGAAAAATGTTTATGAATGAAATGCTGCTTTTATATAGAGGCGATTGATATAGAGGTTTGGATGACGTCATTTGAATAAAGTTCATTTGTTTTCGATGACGTTTTCAAATATAATAAATTATTGTAGTATTATGCTAATTTTAAAAATATTACCTAGGAATGTATCGCATTTTAGAGATGTTTAAACCAGGCAATTTATATTTCAATGCCGTCATTTGAATGAAGTTCATTTTCTTCGATGAAGTTTTCAAATATAATAAATTAATATAGTTATGATAATTTTAAAAATATTACCGAGGAATGGATCGCATTTTAGAGATGTTTATATAAAAATGCATTGAAGTTGGAAAGTGTTTCATAATCAATGCTTTATGCATGATTGATCTTTCTTGTTCATATTCATTTTTTTTTTACAGACCTCCTTTCGTATTAGAATTCATGAAATACTTTGACGTAATATTTCTATTTCATATCTGTTACAGTTCCCAACCAGTGTTCGGAAGTAGCAAAAATACAGAAGTCACTACTTTTTCTCGTAGTTTATAGTGTAACGCGCTACTTTTAAAAATAAGTACTGTAGCGAGTAACACGATACAATAAATCACTAATTTGTATCGAGTTTGGACGCTTACTCCAATAAACAACTCCAATCTACATATCATGTGATAACTCTTTCCTCATTTGTACGAAATTTAGTGTTCTGAGCAACGATGTACGATTTGCAAAGTGCCAAGCGCTTTGGAACAAGTGAAAAATGTTGGTTTTTATAGCTGACAAGACATCTCCAGAGCTAAGTGCCCGTCTTACTTGACAATACCAAATAAGACGAGATGGAACTTAATGCATTCTGCCGTCGACCGCGTATGCCAGTTCCTGAGAGAAAACGATGAGAAACTACTTAGGATTTTCGATGCTGCAGGGTTAGGAATGCCATTGCCTCATGAAGTTAATTTTTTATATGGATATATACAGATGTGTTATTTCCCAAAAGATTCTGCTTATCTGATTGTAATTTTTAGATGCAAATTCGACTAAAAATGAACGAACATGTTTTTAAATAAATAGTTTTTACTTTTATTTTATTTTAGACTTTTAATAAATAAAATGAATACACGTCAACACTAATTAAACTTTAAAATCATAGATAACCAAAAATAGGTATAAAAGTCCTTAAATAGAATCTCTTTTCCTCGACGTACAATAATTACACGGCCAAAGCGCTTTCGGGAATTAATACATTAGCAATAGAACATATGAGAAAGTAAAAATTAAACCTAAAGTTAACTGAACATTTTAAAGACTTATATATATATATATATATATATATATACGAACAACCAGACATGTACTCAAAGTTCTTTATAGTGCAGATTAATTTAAAGTTATAAAACAAGTCGTTTCAAAAGTATATAAGAACAACACTTCGAAAACAAAAACAACATCAAAATAAGAAATTTATGAAGGAGACTTTATAGGATTGAAAAATGTACTTTTCATTTTTATGCATACCTATATTTGTAATATATTGAACTGGAAATGACTTCACAGAAAACACAAACAACATGGAGCATGGGCGGAAGCAAAAATGCAGTGAAAGTTGCAGTTAAACGTCAATTACTCGGTTTACAGTTAACATATATTTTTATTACGGTTAACATGAAGCGCATTCAGAATTGACGACCTAGCGGATCGGACGTTTGACACGTCACAAAATGGAACATTTTCGGGAATTCAATTGGCTGATACTAATTCAAATGTGCGACCGAACCGACCGGGTGTGACTTCTGAACACACCCAGGTATACGATAATTTTCGACGTGTGTACACTTAATTTTCGACGGAAGTATTAAGCATTTTTATATTCTATTGTA
Organism: Amaurobius ferox; assembly: GCA_951213105.1. NCBI lineage: Eukaryota > Metazoa > Arthropoda > Arachnida > Araneae > Amaurobiidae > Amaurobius > Amaurobius ferox. The sequence goes on along the minus strand of OX578138.1, from coordinate 9,503,016 downwards.
CACTTATACAAGTTTTCGAAAAAACCGGAAGTGCAATGCTTTAATCAATTCTTTAGCTACTTCCTCCAGAATTTTAAGTTGAATCCATATTAGTCTTCATTTAAGCTGTATAGTGGATTTTATAAGAGCTTTTTTTTCAAGGATATTTTTAGTCGGTAGTGGAAAAACATCCGGAAGTTGTCCTTGGTGAATCCTCCTATACCCTAAGGAATTTGATGCTGAATCCATATTCGTTAAAATTTAAGCTATATCTTGCTATCTATATAGATATGGGCTGATTCTGAGAAATATATTTTTCAATGTTAAACTGGAAGTAAGAAACTGAAAGTAAGAAAAAAATAGAGAATGGAAATTTTTAATAAACCTCCTTGCTCCCCCTCTAGCTTAATACTAAATCCATATGGTTCATTATTTAAATTCTATAGTTAATTCTAAAAAATAGGCTTGTCAATGAAAAATTTTGAACGGAAAGAGGAAAAGAACAGAAAATGAAAATCCTTAGCAAACAATCTTATCTTTTTTAAAATTTAAAGCTGAATTCATATTACTCATCATCTAAGTTCTATTTATAGCCAATCTTGAAAAGTTGATGTTTAATAGAAATAGAAATTTTTTGAACTAGAAATGAAAATACAATCGGAGGTAGAAATTCTTAGTGAACCTCACATCTTCCTCCAAAGCATGATTCTAGAATATAAGTTATCATCTAAGCTCTATCCAAAGGAGATACTGAAAAGTAGATGTAAAAACTTTTCGTAAAATGTTAATAACATTTTTTAGAAAATTTTTGTAGTAAATTTTTAGCAAAAGTATTTTGGGGGCAAAATTTCTGAAGCCAATAAAATAAACTACCCCAGTCAATAGACAGATCTGACAAAAAGGGCCTTTTCTATATTCGAAATTGGTTAAAGTCTTCTCTTTTTGTTTATTGCATTTTATTAACAAAATATTTTGCTCACACATATCTATTTAGTTCTAACTGGCTAAATATGGTAGATTTCGAATACAACAAGCTATGCAACCCGATATTCTCGCGTTAACAGTCCAAATGTGAATTGTAAAACTATAAAAAATCAACAGGAAAGGATCAAGAATCTTGAAAAGTCAAAGATTCTTAGTTGCAAAAATGTTTGAAAACAAATCCTCGTTACTGCCTGATTTATAGGAAGGTAATCCACTTATATTTCGAAATTCAGAAATCAAGTTTTATAGCTGCTCCCAAATTCTTATTTACGACTATTTCAAATGAAGAAAGAAAGGGAATTGGATGTACAGCGAAATTGGATTCAAAATTTTGCCGTAAATCTTAATTTATAAATAAGGATTCTTCAAGATCCCCATTGGAATTAAGGTATACAAAAGCATATACGGTATATTTTTTTCGTGTAATAAAACTACTTCGAAAAGCATCCTTTAAATTATATTGGCATGACTTTGAGCTAACATAAAAAAAGTATGCAATTCAAGCATATAACTTCAGTGCATTTTATCAACATTAGATTTTGTAACATCATGGTGAAGAAAATGAACTGAGTGTGACTCAGCTTCACTTTCTCATACCAGAATTAATGTTTTAAGATTTACAAGCAAAACTTTGAAAAAAACGTATCTTAGGGTCCATCCAAATGATTACAGTTGTAATGTATTAACCTCCTCTTTAAAGGGCTTGAAAAAAATTTCAATTGATATCATACATGACAATGTATGCCCCCCCCCCCGCTCCCCGAAGGAAACTCCCAAGGGGCTAATGACGTCACGAACAAAAAAATTGTATCGCGGCTATTTTTCACAGCAAGGATTGCAACTATTAAGTCTCGTGATTATTGAGTCATAAATAAATCATTTTATGCATGATTATGTCACATGATGTCCTATGGCGTCATGTTAGAAAAACACAAAATTTCGAATAAATTTCAAATTTTTCTAGGCGAAATTTTAAAAATTCTACGTAGACCTAGATTTTTAATAACAAAGCCGGATATAAAGTTTCGTGAAAATCCATTAATATTTGTGGCTGCTATCTGCCTACAAGAAATCGACCACAGACAGACATACGGACGTACCTACAAAAATAGCCAAAACGTGTTCAGGAGGTTGCAGAGTCCACTTCGACGATAAGAGCTTGCAATTTCGTTCCAATAGCTCAACGGTAGAGAATCGTCTGGCCAGTTCAGAGATCCAGGGTTCGATTCCCGGTTGGGGCAGCAAGGTTCTTTACAATGGCATCCGAACGAATTAACCCTGTAGGTCAGTGCAAAGATGTCGGAGGCCTGAAAATGACCTTAGTGCAACTAGCACGGATTCAGTGGACTCTGGAAGATTAAGAGCCAATTTCAAATTGAGATTGGGTAAAAATAGTAGTAACAGGAGGCTAACCTGATGTAAAATTAGCAGGAGGTGGTCAGACATATTGTCAGTTGCCCGCCAATCTGACATTAGAGGGTGGAGAATGCAGAGTCCACTTCGAAGATTGCTAGCAATTTCGTCCCAATAGTTCAACGGTAGATCGTCGGCTGGCCAATTCGGAGATCCAGGGTTCGACTTCCGGTTGGGGCAGCAAGGTTCTACCCAAGGTCTTAAAACATGGCATGTATTGCCTGAATAGATATTTTTTTTCGAGATAATGGTTGCCGAGTTTCAGCTCGTACTATGAAAGCCGAGAACGAGCTCATCCAGGATATTAAACGAAGGGACAGAGATTGTTAACGCGAGTCAGTAAGAAGAGTAGGGAAAAATGGTTGATTGAATGAAAACTCAAGGATCCTTATAGCGTGTATATCCATCAAAATTTGAACGTCCTAGTTTTACCCTATCACTATTTTCCCCTTACATATACATTTCCCTTTACATTTACATAAACATTCATCGAAAGTAAAAACTGGCAGATTTGTATTTTGTATACTCCAGTGCAACTAAACCTTTGGTTTATTCAAATACTGACCTTATTTCCCATTATTGTTTTTCCGTAAAAGCGAAATTTTACAAATTAAAGTATGTTTTAAGCAACGTTTTTTAGGGCTAAACTATCCTAAATCGACGAAACAATTAAATACTAAATCCTAAACACGTTCTAACATTTCTCCTCTGTGCTCCAATTATTTTTACCGGGAGTAAAAACTTTTAACCTCGGAACATAGCACCCACGATTATCGCACACCTTGCTGAGTCATTTAAAAAGCACTTGGCTCATAAAAGCACTTGGCTCATAAAAGCACTTGGCTCATAAACTTGATTGAACAGCCCCACCTTTCTTGTTCATTTATTTATATTGCATTCTCCATACCCCACCTTCGGTAGTATTTGCAGTTGTGTTGCGCGCCAGGGTGGTTCTACCCTTTCCATGTTTCAAGCTTAACATCATCGTCATCTAAAATTGAAGGGAGGGACGGGCACAGGAACGTTCGACGGAATTCGAAATCAATAGGACCAGGAAGTAATGAGTTTTTCGAGTGCATTCGATTGTGGGTGATTGGAGATTCTAAGGGATTTCAGCCCAGCAACTTTCCGGTAAAAGTATTTAAGTTTATCTTCATTTTTGATGTGAAAGACATCTATGGTTTGGGTAAATCTCTGGATGAAATCGTATCGTTACGAAAAATGTAAACATTTTGCGCGCGTTTACCTCTGAACCTAACAGATATAAATGCAAATATTTTTTACCTTAACCGTTTTGTGCGAAACTCGTGCAAAATAGCGCTTCAATATTTAATAACTAAAAAACTAATTTGAAGTACAAAAAATTCTCGATGAGGTGTTTTCTCTTGGGAACCATGGTTTCCCTGTACCAACTTTCATGGCCGTACGACGCTTAGATTTTTCGCTACAGACAACACACACAGATACACACACAGACATACACACACACACAGGCATCTTCCTTTATTATTATTATAGATTCCCCATTTTAAGAAATCTTACATGCATATACGACAGCGTGAAATATTCGCATTGCATTTTACGAGAACTAATAATATACGTTCAAAAAGTTTCTTATTACACAAAAGTACACATTTTAAAATAAAACTCTTCCTTCAAATCTACATTTATGAAGAAAATTTGCATAAAGAAAGAAAGGATGCAATTTCTAACAATATTTACACCATAAAGTAGCCCAAAAGAGATCTTTGTATTTAACTATGAAAAAAAAAACAAAAAAAACAGTGCTTATGTAATGAAATATTCTAGAGATTCGTAACTCAGGCGAAAAGACTGAAATGAGAAAAATTGAAAATGGGTGCGGAGTATACAACGGTTAAAAACTATGTTTGCATGTAAACACTCATTATGCATAATACATTCTTTCTTTGTGCGGCTGAGGAAATGCTTCGAGTGGAATTGGATCATTTTATGCTACATGAACATATGAATATAAGGAATTTTAATATGTTTTTCGCTTCTTATAACATTAATATGCATCACACATTTTAAAAACATTTTTTCATAAAATGATAGTTTATTCTTTAATCAAAGACCAAGACTTTTGAATATATGAAGAGTAATTTAGAAAAATAAATAAATTACGCCAAATTTGTCGTCAAGGTCATGGGCCAAGTATTTATCGCTTTGGCGTGTGTCGTATAACTGTAAATGTTGTTTACCATTAGAAGACTTTCACAGAAGGAAATTAGAGAACCGGGTAAGGAAAACTTGAGCAATGTATATATGAGCAAAAATAACAAAATAATGTAGCATACAACTGTTTATGGCAGTATGCAACTGCATCCCCTTTGTCATTGCAAAATAACCAACAAACTGAAGTCCAACAGAGGAATGCGCGCAAATAGAAAAAAAAAGGGGGAGGGGAGGGTATACAAGGGGAGGGTAAAGAACAAGATTAAGAGCTCACTTGCCAATTAAAAAGCAGGATATGAAACAGTCCGACGAATCCGAAACGAAAAGCAACATAAACGATTAGTGTGTGCCAGAATACAACAGGAATATCCCGGAAAGTCAACGGATGAATGATATACCTGTAAGACGATATTGCAAGTCGACAGCTGGTGGTGACACGGATTGCCTGCTTTGTCCCGATGTTGGCTGGTCTCTGAACTGCTGGATAGGGCTTAAACCAATTCCGTCAGTGTTCGTCGTTGAGGATTGGTGGTCCTGCTCGATTGAACGTAGGTCTGGTGTTCCCTTGGTGTCTCTGGGGATGCGCACGTTGTATGTCGGAGTCGGCTGCCTTCTCTGTCCGGTGTGCCTAGGTGGTCTACTGGCCTTCCATCTGGTTGAGGAGCCTCTCATGCAGACCGCACGTTACTCAAAGATGCTGCAAGCCCATGCGGCGATCCATGATTGATCCATTGGGTCGTGGAAGTCTACAGCGTGGAGGTGTGACAGACCAGTAGCGCGGGGATTGCACTCGAACGACCTGAGCTCGATTCTCAGTGTGCCCAAACTGTCCCCGTGGAGTAGGGCTATATGAAATATATGGGTCAGTAAGTCCTTTCGAGAGGTTGGCGGTAGGGGAAGAAGGGCACGGTTCCTACCGATGCCGCCCCAACTGGATTCCGGTCTAAATTGGGTAAAAACTTCCCGATCGTCCTAACAGATCCCATGCGCCTTGGTGCGGGTCGGACGGTCTGAGTTAAAGAAGTCTACATCGTATATCAGAAATCACGCTCAGGAATCTATCTCATCAGTGATAGCTCTCAGTCATACACTTCCAATAAGAAAAAATCATCAGTATGGGATAGTACCATTTATCGCAGCATTTTGCTGCAAAGGGTTGATATTTGCAAAGAAATGTGATCTAAATTTTTATACAGTTCCCTATCAAAAAAGGTCCAATTAGAAAAAGTCGCTCCTGAAACTAATTAACACAATAAAACCGACTCCACCTTTCTAAATTAAAAATTCGCTTAGATATTAGTGTGGCAATTTTTGAAGTTACATTTGAGGATTGTGGAAAAATATTTTTCCTGCCGAGCAGTTTATGTCAATTAGGGGACATCTGCAAATTGCGATCTTTGCATCGACACATCTTGATTTTTTACAATTATGAAATTCCCTCGACAGACCGATATTTCTGCTTATGGATTAGTTCTTATACAATTATATGGTTAACCGACAGTCGATTCGGTTTGACTGAAAAGGTTTAAGAAAATATTAAAAATTTCGCATTATATTCTTTTTGGCAAACCAAGCATGAATTTTAGCACCCGCTTAACCGGATAAATGTAAAAGGGCTCATCCATGTGCAGAAATGGGAATTCATAATCGTGGAAAATCAAGATCTGCTGATGTAATATCGAAATTCGTTTGCGTGTCTAACTGTCTGCCTGTGTGTGTCTGTGTAATATATGTATCCACAGGAGATGAAAAATGAAACGAATCAGTAATATAGAACCTGTCGCTCTCTTTTTTTTTTTTTTTTTTGCAAAATGGTCCACAAAAATCGTCGAAATCTGAAATATGAAGCTAAATTTTCTAAAATGTATTAATTAATCGTTTGCTTACGAGTGCGACAGCGTCCACCCCAAACGAAGAACCTCTCACAAAGACAGGTATTTGACACACCCTATCCTAAACAGTTTACCCCCCTTTTGCTTACATTGGCGTCCAAGGACGCCAATGTAAGCAAAAGGGAGGGTCGAACTGTTTGGGATAGGGTGTGTCAAATACCTGTCTTTGTGAGAGGTTCTTTGTTTGGGATGGACGCTGTCCCACCCGTAAGCAAAAGGTTAAAAAAAGTCTAGAATTAAAATAAATATTTTTAACAATTTAATAACACGACTACCTTATATTTTAATTTTATTTAGTTTTTTTCACAAAATTCAATATACTTTTAGCATATCCCAAACAGTTCGATCCCCCTTTGAAGGCATTGGCGTCCTTGGACGCCTATCCCCTTTACTCTAAGATGAACTCTTCCCGAGATATTTAAAGTTGTTTTAATTTTGAGAAGCTGTAGACGTTTTAAAATACATTAAATTGTTAAATGAAAATGAAGACGTATTTAAAATGCAATTTAGATATAATATCAAATAAGTATCCACGTCATTTCAGGCTATAAAACATTTCAGGGTATTTAATAGATTATGAAAGAGAAAATAAATTTGAGTCTGTAGGGAATGTCACGTACAGCCCACATTAAATTTTTTTATGTCACTCCCGTTTAGCATAATGCTACTGTCCTCTGTGATAATTTTCACTTTCTCATACTATGTAATATGGCACAGAGAAAGTACTGCTTTCATGAAAATTTTCGAATTCGAGATTTTGATGTCAATATATGTTTTAGGACCTCCTAAACACGTTTCGACTATTTGAGAGATGTGCTCCTATCTGCATGGTTGCAGTCGATTTCTTGTTTATACGACAACAACTACAAATATGAATGAATTTTCAAGAAACTTTGTATCCGGCTTTGTTATCAAATAACCTATAACTAGATAGTTTTTTTAAAAATTCGCCTACAAAAATTTGAAATTTATTCGAAATTTTACGTTTCTCTAACATGGGACCATAGGACAACATGTGGCATAATCATGCATAAAATGGTTTATTTATGGCTTAATGATCACGAGACGTAATAGTTTCAATCATCGTTACGAAAAATTGCTGCGATACAATTTTTTCTTCGTGACGTCATTAGTCCGTCGGGAGGGGGGCGGGATTTAATCCCCGAGGATGCACATTCTCAAGTATGGTATCAATCAAAATATTTTTTCAAGCCCTTTAAAGTGATGTGCAACACGCTACAATTGCAGTCATTTGGGCCCAAGACACCGATTTTTCAAATTTTTTCTTGTGAAATTTGCAATAAAAAATACTTAAAAATGGATTCTGGTGTGAGAAAGTCGAGTTGAGACATACTGCAGTTAATAATAATTATATGTCTGAGAATAAGCATCAAGGAGATAATTCCCTGGAAGTGAATTTTGAAACATTCTTGTATACTATGTAATATGGGATAGTTAAGAAACATTGATATCCAAACTAATTTATGATACTACCCCATTCAATCTATTTGGAATGTTTCCCTTTAGCACCATTTCCTTAAAAAATACAGGAAACTTTTTTTTATAGCCTTGAGACACAATCCTTAAGATAGAAATCAAAGGATTGGAAAACGATAAAAATTCTTGACCCCCTCCAACTCAAGCAAGATTATTGAGAAGTCAGCTGAAAAGATACCGCACAAGTGTTTTTTTCCCCCGAGGTGTTTTTGTAACATATAAACCGTTAGTTTTCAAATCTCTGAATATCATCTTTGAAGGTGATAAAAATACTCCGAGAATTTTGAGTTATAGTATATATATCACTGAAGAAAATCCTATAAATAATTTCAAATATTTGAATGACCAATGGAAATGATGGACGAATGAAATTAGTTAATACGTATTTTCATACTAACTATAACCACCCGCGTTTTGCGCTGGTAAAATGGCTGGATCTCACTAAATTGTGACCCTATAAATTTAATTAAATTTCTAAATATTAGAATATCTCCAAATTAATGTGTCATAAGGTAAAATCAATAATATTCACTTTCATTTTACTTACCTTGGGTGACTTGTCTTTGGCGATGTAAGCCTCCTGCTGTTATTTTTATCCTCCAGGTTACCTTTCCGTGTGGTCTTTTGACCTGTCGATTTAAAATGAGCGCTCCATATACCAGAGTCCACTGAATCCGTGCTAGACGTCCTAGACATGCGGGTCACTTTCAGAGCTCCGACATCTTTGCAGTAACCAACAGGGTCGATTTGTTCGGGCGTCATTGTAAAGAATCTTGTTGCACTCAACGAGAATCGAACTATAGATCTTTATAATGGCTAGATGACCATCTACCGTTAAGTTACTGGGACGGAATTGAAAGCGCTTAGCGAAGTGGACTCTGTAAGGTACGGTTGCTTACTAATGATTTCCATTCCCTATTCCTTTTACACTTGCTGTTCAAAAATATTCATTAAACGTCTATTTATCAGAATTGACCATAGATGGAACTAATATGATGAATGTTATGGATGCAGTATTCAATACTAAAAACGGTAGAAAATACTACAATTTGATACTGAATCAGTAACAGTCTGAAGTGGAACTTTAAAGGTCTAAGAATTTCCACTTTAGTTTCAGAAAATATCACTTTCGATTAAAAAAATATATATATTCTCTTTGCAACATTTTTTTCTCGGGATATGCCATGTATAGAGCTTAGATAAATGATGATATGGGTTCAGTAACAAATTTTAGAGGGACTGGAAGGGTTTACTAGAGATTTAAACAACTCTATTTTTTTACACTTCCAGTTCAGATTTTTTTTTATTTGAAGCATCTATTTTTCAGGATAATCTATATATAAAACATAGAGGATAACTAATATGGATTCAGCATTGAACATTGGAAGGAATAGGGGTTGACTAAGGATTTTCACTTCCGTTTTTGAAGATGTCAAATCCGAATTTTTCGGAAATTCGTATAACAGTACAACATAAGTGTGCAAAAGGGAATGAAAATGCTCAAGAATTTGATCGAAAATGAAATGCACAGACCATTTGCCACAAAGATTTTATCCATACATTTCTTGTTCAATCATCATGTATTTATTGCGTCCAATTATTACTTGTGCAATTATTTAATTATTATTTTATTTGTTTATTCTTATTAATTATTATTAAATCAGATTTCAGCATAACGCACAGACTAATCACAACCATTTTAGTAAAAATAAACTTTTGTATGAAACACAATTGATACTTATCATTGGGGAAAAAATTCCTGAAAATCTTGTTGCCATATACAGTTTCAAAACTTATGTAAAATACTTATCGGATTTATCCCCAGAAAGCCCCGATAGATTTTGATATAATAGACACTCCACCCGTTTAACTTTTCGTCATTGCAATTTTAATTTCGTTAAAGTCACTGAAACCTTGTCTCATTGATGTCGACCGAAAAGCCTCGTTAAGTTCGATCGCGGAGAGGAGGCCATTGAAGTCATTAGGATTCAAAAAGCGATCACTTTAAGGTACCCCAAAGTGGCAACATGGAAGTTTTAATCAAGTGCTCTTCTTAATTTGCGGAGATTTTCTAAGAAGCGCAAATCTAAAGATTCTTGTTTAAGGCTGTGTCATCGCTTTAGATTCTATTATTTGAAACTGAAAAGCACGGTGAGTATAGGATATGAACAGAAAAACTTGATTTAGGAGAATAGGTTATTAAATTTTCGATATAAACTGGAGTTTTAAATGTGCATTTAATAAAATTGTGCAAATATAGATATTCCGATTCAGTACTATATTACATAATAAAAGAGGATGTTTGTTTGTATGTGTGTGTGTGCATGTGTGTGTCATCTGAGGTTGAAAGTCTAGGCATCGGATAGCGACAAAATATGTTAGAGGTATTTTAGAATCCTGGGCGTTACATCTCGGTGCCTTAAGATAAAGAAAATATGACTATAAATATTTTTTTAATTCTAATTAGTATTTTAGTTATTTTATGTTTTAGTACAATTTCGGGTGATTTTCACATAAATTGGGATCGTAGGGACCAAAAAATATTACTACAAGGTTTCCATCTTGACACCACCGAAAGAATTAAAGGGCGTTCTTTCCAACGATGTTTGAACCGAATCTGTAAACGATTCCTTTATGTTTATTTATTTATTTATTTTTAAATATATCGAAATGTGCCTTATTTTAGTTGTCTGATACCCGATTCGATCTCGTGATTTTAAATCGGCGTTCGATGTACCAGAATCTACTGAATCCCTGCTAGTCGTGCTGTCACTTTCAGACCTCCTACATCTTTGCACTAACCTTTAGAGTTGATTTGTTTGAGCGTCATTGTAAAAAAAAAAAATGTTGCTCCAAGCGAAAATCAAACCATGGATATTTATACTGGACAACCGATGTTCAATCTTAAAGCTACTGGTTCAGAATTGCAAGCTCTTATCGCCAAAGTGGACTCTGTAAGCTTATTAGTGTTTTTTTTTTAAAGGGAGGATTGGCGGTCAAGGCTTCATACTCGAGATAAAAAAAATTTTAGCTTGAGAAAAATTGAATGAATTATTTCTGATCAAATCTCCATTTAACAACAACAAAAAAATTGATTAAGATGTGCCTAAAGCAAGTTTGATGTGTCAAATGCATGATGACGCCCTAACAAATTAGGAAATTTGATTTTTTTCAAAAGCAAAAACATAAATGTAAGTATAAAATGTCATTGAAACTGCTGACTTAAATTTGAAATTTAAAATATTTCATTAGTTACAGCATAAGACAATTTTAAAGGTATCAACCTCGGGGATTTAAAAGAGAACTTCCTTTGTCAGAAATATTGACATGAAAATGATCACGTGACTCTGATAATTTAACTCTCTGTTGAAATTCACATCTTCTTCTCACATCCAATATCGCTTAGAATAAAACCGGTAAATCACTTAGTTATAATTATCAAATGACACAAAATTCCATTACAATCTCTAATATCTATTAAAAAGATGTGCTGATAATAGAGAAATTCAAAATGGCAATCTCTTGAGAACGACTGTAAAAATACGAAGGAGTTGATATAAATATGTATTTAATGCGTCATTTTGTATAAAATTAATAGTATTTAATTTTATGATTTTTTCTGTAGAAAAAGCGTTTTATAAATGATTTCATTTGATTTGGAAGTTACGTATAAACTTGTTTAATTAAAGATATATGTCTTAAGATATATTAAAGATATATGTATTTTATTTTTTTTCCTTCTAAATCCAATACAATTATTGTTACTGTTCCATAATTAGGCTATTACCAATTTAAAAACATTATTAAATTTAATTCGAATCACCCAGTTTTATTTCAATACCATTCTTCACCTTCGTATATATATATATATATAGGCAGAATTCAAAACTCGGTTTATGTGTTCAGATATGTTTAAACCTTGCATATCTATCAACAATCCGGGAGTTTAATTTTGTACCCATCACCATACTTAATCTTTAGCTATATTGGATATTCTAAAGGGAAAAAAATAATAGATATAGCCTAACATAATAAAATAATATGTTTGTGTGTGTGTCGTCTGTAGTGAGAAACCTGTGCGTCGGACAGCAAAGAGATTTAGCACAGTTCAGGAACCGGGATAATTTACCTCGGCAGGATTTTCTTCTTTTGTTATTTTATGTTTTAGTACTATTTTGAGCGATTTTCCAAATCTTAGCGACAAATCTTAGCGACCGAAAATATTTTCATCGTGTTTCCATCTTAACACCATCGGAAAGATCGAAGAATGTTCTTTGAAATATAAATAATTAATTATACTAAATTAATCTAATAAGTTAACCTAAATTAATCCTTCTAAATTAATTAATCATCATCTAATAATTATTTCCTATTTATTTATCTTAGCATAATTTTTTCATATTTCTTTATTTATTTTTAGCATAATTCTTTCCCATTTATTTATTTATTTTAAGCATAATTCTTTCTTATATTTTTATTTATTTTTAGCATAATTCTTTCCTATTTATTTATTTATTTTTAAAAACATCGAAATTTGTATTTTTGAGATTATCTCTTACTTATTTCGCCCCATTTGAACAAGTAAGATTGGCACAATTCTATAGTTGGCAAAAAGTTGTGTGTATATCTTCACATTCTAATAAAAAATATTTACTACATTATTTTATGTTTTGGAATATTTTAAGCAATCGCAAAAAAAATTGTAACGCATTTCTCTTAATAATGTGCGGAGTTTTCTATCGGTAGACTGCGCATGCTTAGGGTACGGTCTAAGCCGTTCCTTCTCTCCTAGAGAAAGGATTCCGTTCCGTTTTGCGGAGTGCATGCGTGGATATTTGGTTTCAAGCTAAAGGAAGGAATAGTTTGACGAAATTGTTTTGGCGGAAATGATTGAAGCGATTTGAAGAGACCATTCCATAAATGTGTAATTTAAGGAGCGGGCGTTTATTAAGACTCGGACAATGACGGAAATTCGTTCTACTAAATGTATAAAACTGAATAGGTATTTAATGCAATCAATTTATCAAGATATTTTCTTACTATTAAAACAGGAGTAGAATATATATATTAAGATGCATTTTCTTATTATTTGCGAAACCATTTAACACATTTTGCATTAAGTATCAATTCAACTTCTCTTGATTAGCATTTAATTTCCTGAAGGTATCAGAACTATGTCTAAAGGATGTCCAACGAAAAGCCTCGTTAAGTTCGATCCAGAAGAGGATACCGGAGTCATTACGTAGCAAGAAGCAAAGCATTTAAGGTATCCCAAAGTGACAACACGGGTTATTTAATGGCGCACTCTCTTTAATTCGCGAAGATTTTCAAAAAAGTTGAAATTGAAATATCTTGGTTTAAATATGACTAATCGCTTTCGATTCAACTATTTGAAGTTGAGGCTCTGGGATAGAGACTTCAGAATGAAATATGGATTTTAAGAAAGGGAACATTTATTTTTTTTGTAATTTATTGTCTAGAGAAAATATTGTTTTCCGGAATATATTTGAATTCAAGAATTCGAAGGAAGGCACGTTTGAAGATATGAGAACAATTTGAATAGTTTTTGTAAAGATGTAAATGCGCGTGCTTGTGTATAAGTGCGTGATAGTGTCAATTTTTAACTCCAACATAATAAAATTGTGAAATATAACTAACAACTTTATATAAAATCACCTGCTACTTCAATCACAATGGATTTCTGAAAATTTTGCTAGGTAATATGCAATTAAATTTTACGAAACGTATATTTTTCGACGGTTTCATTTAAGTTGGTTTCTCTGCTTGTTTGTTTGGGTGAAACAAAATAGGTTTACATGTTGTCACCCGGAGAAACCCCAAACGAACAATTCGATGTTAAAAACAATGTGCTGTTGAGTTTATACATCATTTTTTCGCTGTGAAAAAATAAATTCATTGCTTTGCATAGGAAGAGTCCAGTGCTGTCCACATCAAATTTATTTTAGTCACATATGATCAAAAATGATAGTTACAAATATTTTTTACTTTTCAGTGCATTTTACTAAAACCGCGTGGCTTAAAATGTTGTTTTACATATATATTATATATCTGACAAGAACAAATTTCCCACCGTCCCTCGGGTTCCATATTAACTCTCACTACGCGAAAATTAAAGGCATAGATAACACCACTCAATTTTCGAAGCGTTCGTTTTGAACGAAAAGCATTTACGCGCGCAATTTTTACCATACGCAAATATGTGAATTGTAAAACTCAATAATGACTGCCCTTAGCAACGGATATGTTATACAGACGATATTTTTAAAAAAAAAATCGAAATTCGAACGAAAACTTCGAAATTGATTCGAAATTTTATATTTCCTGAAATTGGCAGCATAGGACAACACTTGACATAATTATGCATAAAAGGCGTTATTTATGGCTCGATGGTTACGAAACTTAACAGTTTCAGTAACTGTAGTAAAAAATAGCCGCGATATAATTTTTGTGATACACCATTAGCCTCCCGAAGGAGGTTGGCAAACTACATTGTTAAACTTGTTATCAGTCGAAAATTCTTTTCAAGCCCTTTAAAATGAAGGGTAACGTGCTATAATTGTGACATTTTTGGATCTATGATATAGATTTTTCAAACTTTTTCTTGAAAACTTTGCATAGCAATTTTCTTTTTAATTATTTATATAATTTTTTAATTCTCCGGTGTGTGTGTGTGGGGGGGAGATTATAGTCAATTTTATTGGATTACAAAATTATTGGGTTGATTAAAAAGCTTCCTGTGGTACCTTGTATATTGTAAAAATCGAAACATAGATTTAATCACGTTTAATTAGTTACTCACGTGTCAGTTAACTTAGACCTGGTTTAATGTCTGGTGAACTATCGTCGTTCCGACGAACAATCTATCACTATTGAGAAAGAATCAAATATATCGAATTTAACCGATGCATTTCATCATCGTTAAAGCAATAGACAAAACAGGAATGTAACTTTTAATCACTGGCATTTGAACTTCCAACAGACATCAGCTAAAGCTTGTCTCAATAATATCGATTAAAATACCTCATTAAAGTCAATCCAGAAGAAATCATAAGAATCATTAAGATGAATAAGCCACAAATTTAAGGCATCGCGAAATTGCAACATAGCGCTTTTAAAGGAAATTTTCTCTCTTTAATTTGCAAAGATTTTCTAGACAGTATGCATTGGAAACTGGTTAAAACATTTCTAATTACTTCAGACTTTTGGCGCCAAAGCGTTGTGAGACTTGATGTTTAAATGCTGTTTAGAGTGATTGAAATCGAAGATAAATTGACATTTTAAAAGAGGGTTATCATGTATAATTTATTATACTAGAAGTTATGCCCGTCATATGATGGGATGTAAAAAGTTGCAAAGCTAACAAAACTTATCTCTCAAAGATACTGTATTGTCATGGATTAGGTGTCATTTTCATCAATTTGGAGACATTTTTCTCAATTTTGGAAATATTTAAAAACGTCGTCAAGTTGGCGATATCTCGCATGACGACGAAAGTCTCGCTCGTTCGCCGTTAAGCGTTGCGGATGGACATACGGAGAAATAGGTTATTCTTATATTTTTCACAAATATAGCATTTCCATAATATAGGCATAATTTAAATTGTTTTATTGCCACTTTTATCAATTTAGCGACATTTTCGTCAATTTGGAAACATTGGCGATATTCCACCAAACACTCGCCAAAATTTTCGCCAAGCGTTACGATAATGACGCTGTTCTTTTAATCAATTTAGCTACAAGAGCTTTGGACACCTGCGAGAGATTTCACATTAAAATTCATATAAAATTGAAGTAAAATATAATTAACATTTTTTATTACAAATGAGAAGACATCACACAACATTTATGCGAAAATTGGAATTGTGCGATTTGGATGTTCCAATTTGGAATGTCAGTTTGGATGTTCCAATATATATATGAAATGTTACAACACTTTCATATTTCGGTGAATTTTCCATTTTTTATATGAAGGAATTCGATTTAAAGCTTGTTCTTTGATCTTTCTAGTGGTGTCAAAATGGGAATTCTGCGACACTATTTTCGATCACTAAGAAGCCGATTTGTGCAAAATTATCTCGAAATGACGCTTCATTTTATAACTAGAAAATTAATTCGAATTTTTAGAAAATCGTTCCGGGCCGAAAATGAAGTATCACTGTACTAAATTTCATTAGCTATATGGGTTGCTTAAAGTTTCTGCTCTGCTGCCAACAAACATGCAGATAACCAGACAGACACCCCAACATCTTTGCTTATTATCACAGATTTATCTATACATATATATTGGGTGACAGTTTTAAAATTTTATATCATAAATACGGAAGTATTCCTAATATAAACTTTCTATATTAAGAATTCCTGCATTCTTCTATACTAGGAATATTCAGGAAGATTAATGTTGCTAATACGAAACAGAAAAAAAACCCAATGAGGTATGAAGCAGAGTGAAAATAGCAATAGAAGATCATAAACGAGTGAGATATTTGTTCAAATACTAACATTAACGATAAATATACACAGAGAAACAAAATTTAGTGGTATATTGCAAAACTAAAGGAAAAACCACCGGTTTCGAAAAAAATATCGATCTTCAAGAAAGGAAATTGCAGAGAATCAAAATAATATGCATTGAATTGACTCAGTGAGTGAGTGGGTGATGTATTAAAATTATCGAGCACTTCCATTACAGTTAGAATCTTGGTTTTGGTCTTAATCGATTCAATTCAGCTTCCAGGTTAACAACAAAATTTAATAATTCGAAAATCCGAATTTGATATGACGATGCAAAGACATAATAATAATAATAAAACTAAAATAACTTTTAAAAATAATTGAGCCAATTCAGAATTCGATCAGAATGGATCGGATTCTCGGTTTAGGTCTCAATCGATTCGATTCAGCTTTCAGGACAAAATCGAACATTTTAAAAAATCGAATAAGAAAAGGCGGCACAAATGAATTTTCAAAAACAATTATTAAGATTTATTAAGGATTTTTGAATTTTGATAAGCTAACAATGTTTTTCAATTTGGTTTAAAAAAAATATTTGATTTTTTTTTTTAATTTGGTAGGGTTTTGATTATCCTGATGCTGATTAACTTTTGGTGCGATTCGGAGAAATAGAGCTGGCCTTTTTTGCTAAATGTTGAGTAAAACCGTCAAAATTTGAAATAAGACTGAGCATATACTTGATTTATAACATTACAGTTTTACATTAGATGTTTATTTTATACATAACTTTTAACAACGAAACAAAAATACCAACTCTCATACGCTAGGTTGAACCGTTTTCGAGATATTTAAGTTTTTTTTTTTTTTTTTAGAATTTTAAGGAGTTGGCAACGTTCTGAAATGGGCTACGTTGCCTACTGAAAAAGAAGACATATTAAAATTACAACCTGAATAGAATATCATGCAAGTATCCTTACTAATTTCAGCAATTAAACGGAATTTAATGGATTATGAATTTGAATCTGGAGATTGTGTGCTACCTACATCAAATGTTTTTTACTTTCCCTGCAATACACAGTAAAGTATAGGGAAAGAAATGGAATCATGTAAAATCGCAACTCGAGTTTTCGACGGATCTACAAATTTTAGGACTTCTAGAATATGAGAAAACTATTTTTAGCTTGGCGTCTGTGTGTGTCTGTGTGTCTGTCTGAGCAATGTATGTATCCACTCTAACTCAATAATTAATGGACCCAATTTCATAAAATTTGGTAGGTCAGCCACTTGGGTGTGACCCTGGTGCTGATTAGTTTTGGGTCGTTTCGAGATAAATGAATACGTCTTTTCTTTTTCGAAATGATCAGCAAAAATCCATTCTAGCTGAGAAACTAATAGATCAAATTTTTAAAAATTTGATAGATAAGTGGTTGATTAGATTTTGGTACGATTCGGAGAAAAATAACCTGCCTTTTTTTTTTGCGAAATGGCCAGCAAAAGTCGTCAAAATCTAAAATAAAAAACTACGTATGCTCAAATATATCCATTAAATGCTTGTTTTATACGTAATTTA
Source organism: Amaurobius ferox (assembly GCA_951213105.1). Classification (NCBI taxonomy): domain Eukaryota; kingdom Metazoa; phylum Arthropoda; class Arachnida; order Araneae; family Amaurobiidae; genus Amaurobius; species Amaurobius ferox. The sequence goes on along the minus strand of OX578138.1, from coordinate 9,485,014 downwards.
ACTATGAAAAGCATAATATCAACCCCATTACACTCGGACTAGCCGTTCTCGAGATATTTTAGTTCTTTCGCATTTTCGCTACTCCAGTTAATATAAGTCCAGTTACCAAATGGGAACAAAAATTGAATTAAAAGTTCAACTTCAGTGTCGTTTACAATAATTATGAGTGTTATTTTCTGAAATGAAACTCAATATAATGAATTATTGAAGAAATAAAGAGAACGTGAATATGAGTCTATAGGGAAAATCATGTGCTGCTCACATCAGATTTTTTTCTGTCAAGAACAAACATTCTGTCTATAGATTTTAAATATATCTCTTCACTTATCTTCGAAAGCAAATTCAATACCCTAAGTCCTTTAAACGATTTCAGCTCTAGTTATGTGATCCCACCGAGATAAAAACTACAGGTAGAGAGAAAATAAATAAAACACTCCGTTGTCGTTTCATCCCCCCCCCCCCGCTTTTTCCAAATATTTTATAGCGTCTCACACAACAAAAGATATCACCCATCCATTTATCGCCTAGTCCCCGGGGATAGGCATAGAGCTGATAAAATCCTGTTCCATTAGCAGGCTCTCCTAAGTGGGGAAGGAAAGTAAGAAGGTGTTTGATACAAATACTTGAGACTACGGTACTGCATCTTCAAATATTCTATCAAAGTTTCCTATGATCGGATATGTGTTGCTTTTAGAAACTATCCAATGGCAGCGTTTGCTAAAGTACGTTTTGTGAAACATTGGTGTTCGACGCGAAAACAAAAAACATAGTGAAATAAAATAAAAATATAGAATAAATAAAAGAAGGACTTCGGAAACTAAAATTAAAAATCTGATGTGAGCAGCACATGACTTTCCCTGCAGATTCAAATTCATTTTGTAATTTTTTATTTCATTATGCATTAAATTGAGTTAAATTGCAGAAAATAATATGGATCATTTTCTGATATTATATCCAATTCGTTTTTTTATTGCATCTTCGTTTCGTTCGCAACTTAATCACTTTAAATTCTTCAGGTCCTTAAAATTTCAAAAACTACAATATCTCAAGAACGGTTTGTCCTAAAGTCATGGGGTCAGATTGATTCGCTTATTTGTCAAATTTTACATGTAAAACAAGTACTTAATTAATATATTTCATCAATTTTAGTCATTTATTTCAGAGTTTCACTATCTTACACATGTAATATTTTATTTTAGATCGAATATATTAGATCTGCGGGTCATTTCGGAAAAAAGCAGATTCTTTTTCTTCGAATCGTATCAAAATCTAACCCGCATCACAGTATCCTACGAGCGACTTATCTACCAAATTTCGTGTAATTTAATCGATTAGTTTATCAGCTAGACTGAATAAATACAAATTTTGCAGGCCATTTCGCAATAAAGGCAGGTTCATTTATCCCGAATCGGACTAATATCTAATCAGCACCAGGGTCTCCCACAAATGACTTATGTACTAAATTTTATGAAATTTATTCGATTAGTTGACTTAGAGTGAATATATGCAATATTAGTGGGCTAATTCGTAAAAAGCTGCAGGATCTTCTTTTTCGAATCGTATCAAAATCTAATCAGCATCATGGTGATCCACGCAAGTGACATATCTTTCAAGTTTTGTAAAATTTGATCCATTAGTTTTTCAGTTAGAGTGGATACAGACAATTTTTGCGGGCCATTTCGCAAAAAAGGCGGGTTGTTTTATATCAAATCGTACCAAAAACTAATCAGCTCCAGGGTCACACACAAGTGACTTATCTACTAAATTTTATGAAATTCGGTCCATTAGTTTTTGAGTTAGGGTGGATATTGCCCAAACAGACACACAGGCAGGCAGACGCACAGACGTCACGCTAAAAATAGTTTTTTCGTATTCTAGAGGTCACAAAACATGTAGATCCGTCGAAAACTCGAATTGCGATTTTCGGCATGATTCCAATACTTTCCTTATACATTACCATGTATTGCAGGGAAAGTAAAAAAGAAACAAGAAATTCACGAAGAAGCCTTCATAAGATGGTATGTGGTGTGTACACTTAATCTTTTACGGAATTAGTAAGCAAATTTATTGTCTTTTGTATACTTACTCTTTCGTACAGTCATACGAATTTTCGGAAAAACCGAAGGCGAGATTTTTAATGCAGGAAATTAGTGAAACCTTAATACCTATAGATTTCGATGTTGAATCCATAATAGTCTTCAACCAATCTATATCCAATTTTAAGATATAGATGTTTTAAGAAAAATTGTTCAACTAGAAGTGGAAAAAAAATCGAAAATCGAAATTCTTAGTTAACCCCCTTACCTCCTTCGAAAGTTGATGCTTAATCGAAATGAGTCATCACCTGAGCTTTATCTATAGCAGATCTTGCGAAATAAATATTTCAAGCAGAGATAGTTCAGAACAACAATAGTATGACGAAATTTTTCCACCAATATTGTGAAATTAATCAGATGTGGGCAGCATATCACTTTCTCTGTAATGAAGCAATGGATTTACTTCTTTCACCGTGAAAGATAGGATCTACGGCACAATGCTTAGCATCATTTTTGCAATTTTAACCATATTGTCATCTGTCTGGGACGAAATATAGGTAAGTTGGCTATTTTTTGCAGGATGAGTCGCCAAGTTCACCATGATCGCCAAGTGTTACAAACAAACGGAGAGCAGAGCATTCTTTATATATAAATGTTAAGCATCAAAATACAATACTATTACACAGAGTACCTTCCCTCGTGAATAGAACGAACTAGATCCACGAGAATGATGTTAGCAAATTTTATTAAATAAATGAGGTCTCCCTGCATTTCTCTCTCTCTCTCTGTATGTGTGTGTGTTTGCAGTCTATAGTGCGAGATCGAAGCATCTTACAACCATGCAATTTGGTACACAGGAATTTGAGGGCCTGAATATGTGCACCTCGGCGCTATTTTATTTTCTTTAATTTCGAATTAGCTTTTTAGTTATTTTATGTTTTAGCTCTATTCAGAAAGCTATTGGCACACTTTCGACTCGTTAGAGACCTAAAATATTATCACAGAGTTACCATCCTGATAGCATCGGAAAGACCAAAAAATAATCTTTCAAACCAACTGTGGGTGAAATTCGTACGATTATTAAACGATTCCTAGTGAATTTTTTAAAAATATATTTTTCGTGCATTTTAAACATCTCTGATTTTTATATTACGATATACAGAAATTGACTTGCCATCCATCGTTCATTTTTTATTTCACCACTTGCGTACAATATTACATACTACTCCAGAAAAATTTATTATATATAAATAAAGGACGATTGGCAAATGGTTGAGAGTCAAAATAACAAACCACTGCACAAAGTATCTTCTCTCGTAAATAGAATAAACTAGATCCACAAAAATGATGTCGAAATTATTCTTTAATCATTTTTTGAAATTTCATTCGAAACTTTGGGGGGTATTCCAAACATCCGATTGAGTTTAAAATCAATAAAATTTCAATATTCACCGATTGTAATATTTGTACCCGATTTCGTTCGAAACGCTGTTTTCGTTAGTGAGATATCCTATCCACAGACTCACGGACACACGCACACTAACATACATACATACATACACATCGCCTCAAAAACGTTTGATTCGTATTCAGGAATGCTTAAAACATGCTCTTCTTTCTGAAATTCGAACTTTTCGATTGGGTCACAATACTCCGCCTATACAATATACTATGTACCTAGGGAAAATAACAAGTAGAATGCGAAATTTATTATGTTACCATATAATAAATGTTCTTCTTGAAAATTATTGCGCGTTCATTTTAGTGTGCCACTAAGTGACACACGTGCCACACGTTGTCCACCACTGGTCTCCAAAATGTGCGTGCCAATGTTGAATCCTAAAGAAACGCCGGTCTAGTAGGGGAGAGCAAAACAACTACATAGTTTATAGCAAGCACCGAATGCTGTGCATCCGATCAGTTTGCTCGCTCAAACAATATCCAGACATCGTTTATCTCCTTGATGAATCGTTCGTAAAAGAGGCAAAAACCTCTTTTGTTTCTCTGGGGAGCATAAAAAATAACTGTAATGGGATCTCCACGAACGGCCGTCCTTTTTTACCTTCAAATCGGTCCCAGTTATGCAAAATGAGATTTCCATGATGGCTCAACTGAGGGTTTGTTGAACCAGACGAGCCATTTGTCATAAATGGGCAGCTATTAAATTGCCAGTGGCATTTTTAAACGTTCTCAAATTAATGTATCAGAAAATATTTATTCTCGAAAATTTTTAATTCGAGATGTTGAGGGATAAACCGGTTTTTACACCTCCTAAACCTATTTCGAATAATTTTGGAAAGACGTGTGTGTGTATGCGCGTTCGCGTGCATGCCTGTGTTCACTTGCATATGTGCGCTCGCGTATGTGTATGTGTGTGCGTGTTCACGTGTATATGTTTGCTCGCGCGCGTGTATGTGTGTGTGTGTGTGTGTTCACATGTATATGTGTGCTCGCGCACGCGTATGTGTATGTGTGTTCACGTGTATATGTGTGCAAGCGCGCGTGTATGTGTGTGTGTGTTTGTTCACGTGTATGTGTGTGTGTTTGTTCACGTGTATATGTGTGGTGTATGTGTGTTCACGTGTATATGTGTGCTCGCGCACGGGTATGTGTATGTGTGCTCACGTGTATATGTGTGCTCGCGCACGTGTATGTGTGTGTGTATGTGTGTTCACGTGTATATGTGTGCTCGCGCACTGTGTGTGTGTGTGCTCGCGCGTTTATATTTGCATATGTGTTTTTATATTTGTGTTTGTGCGTGCGTGTGTATGTGAAGTGCCAGAATGATGGTAGTATAGTAAATGTTGTAAGTTGCAGGAGAATCAGCCTTAGCAACGATGTATTGCATGAAAAATACTACTACAAGAAGAATATATAATACTATATATAAATACTACTATTAGAGAACTAGAAGTATTTTTTTTAACTCTGCTTCAAAAATCTTTTATTTTCCCTTCATATCACCCTTTTCTCAAATATTTTTATATTGTACACTAATTTAAACATTTCTACGATAAGCTAAATTTTTCTTAGACAAATATTTTTATTCCGCTGGAAATGATTAAATAAATATAGATATAACGCTTCTTATTTTTAATACTTTTCAACATAGTTGAAAAGTGTTTATGATGTTGTCCATTCTGTCCATTTGTCCGTTCGTATAACTGCCGTAAAAATGACATTATAAAAACTATATTTTTGTATGTTATTTGATACAGAGGTACTTCAGGATCTAAATAGGTGCACCTTGATGCTATATTTTAAATTTGAATTAGTTTTATAATTATTTTATGTTTTATCCCTATTTACAACGTTTTTGGGCTATATTCACATTAACAGATTCCTTGGCGATCTAAATTATTACCACAGACTTTTCTTCATAACACCATATGGAAGATCGAAGAACGTTCTTCTCAACAATGTTTGAACCGAACATATGAAATACCTTCATACTTCTTAAATACAAAATTTGCATTATTTACGTGATACGCTATCGTGTCATCAAGATTAGCGCAATTCTATAATTTGGATAAAACTTCCCCATACATTTCAGCATTCTAATATTTTTTTTTATTTAAATTTTAAATTTTGTAATTTTTTAAGTGATTGCATTCAGTCATCGCAGTGGACCTACTGGACCGTCTTGCACTTCAACGGAGATTTCGTGGTCCCCCTCTCTCTGAATCAAATCCATTTTCAATAAGGGTGTGCAGGTTGCTCATAAAAGGGGGGTTCTCGGGCATTCAGGAAGAAACTTCAAGAGAAAGTTTAGAAGCGTTTATTATTTGTTTCTGCTTTGAGGAGAGAGAGGGCGGGGAGAGGAGAGGGGGGAGGGGAGAGGGGAGGGGAGAGAGGAGAGGGGAGGGGAGAGAGGAGAGGGGAGGGGAGGGGGAGAGAGAGAGAAAGAGGTTCTGTTTTGTCCCTTTTGCTCTGCGGATACCGTGCTTGGTGAATTTAGTAGTAACGGACGTTTATTTTCGACGCGGACAACACCGGTGAACTCGTTCTAGTGAAAGTTTCTGGTAACTTTAGTTAAAAAGAATCTTGAAGTCAGTGAATTTTTTATCCATAACATATCTTCCATATCATGTTTTAAAATCAGCTAAGATATACAATTATAAAAAGTAATATTTCATATTAAAAGCATAAATATGGATGTATAAAAACTTCTGTTTAAAAATATGAAAAACCAGTTTCTTTATTCGTAATCAATGACATAACAAAAATATATATGTGAGAGAAAAACGAAAGGAATATTTTTAAAATCTCCTGCAACAACAATAAACCATACTAGTTTGACTGTATCGCCTCTAAACCACTTGAAATAAACCCTCGTCGCAAGTAGACCGATCAGTAAGTAGATCATCAATAACAATAGTCAGACGCCATTTATCTTTTTTGATGAATTATTCTTGAAAAGCGGCAAGACTGCCTTTGTTACTCGAAAGCAGAAAAAAGAAAGTGATGTTAAAGACATCCAACGGTGAATGGTGGCCCTATTTCGTCTACAAATCGGTAGCAAATATTAAAAAATAAACAGGGTAGAACGATAGTTTAGTGATGCATTAGTTTGTTAACCTGGACAAGCCATTTATCATAAACCTGCAGCTAATGATTTGCCCTTGCTATTTTCTGAGTGTTTATAAGTCTGAACTTGAAAAATGAAGCTCTACATTGATCATTTACAACTTTAATTTTAAAATAAAATCGTTAAAAGTACAGCATATAACAAAATCATTTATAGTAATCAACCGGTTTCTGAGATTAAATTTTTCAGGTTGATTTTGATATTTTATTGATTCTCGAGATACTTAAACTCGCAGGTTTATCCATTAAATACGTTCTTTATCGTTCTACTGCTCCTACTTTTCCCATCTAGGTCTTTTCCTTTCATTCTTGACGGGAATAATGTCTATGGTCAGGGTAAGGTTCCAATATGCAGGCTGACGCAACCGCCATTTTGATTCCAACCTGTCCAGTTCGTTATCGTCTGCTTGAGATATTTCAATAGGGGGCGCAAGCTACATGGCTGATATTTGATGCTCAATTTAGTTGTGAAACAGATGCTGCTTTTAAAAAAAGTGTTACCAATCATTCTTCAAATAAAGTGTTTTGATTTTCTCCGAGAATCTCGAGAAAAGGACGAGAAAGCAACCCTTTTTTTCGCCATGTACAACCATCAGCTTCAATTGAGAGTCAAGAGGATCGCTGTTGCACCAGACTGCATATTTAAGAGCCTTAGGTCAAGGTATTAGGCTGAAATTGAAGAGTTACGAAAGAGGTAAACACTTTAGACGATTATATCTCAGAACTTAATCGACAAAATCTAAACAATGTGTACTTGTTTATCGGAAAATAAAACTTATTTCGTGGCCTATTTATGAATATACAAAATTAATTTCAATATTTAAATACTTTTAGGAAAAAATTTCTAAAAAATAAAATAAATAAAAAGGTTTTGTGTTAACAGTTTGCTTAATTTCATTCAAAATATCTTCTAAACTACAATATATATATAGGCAAAAATAAGTAGGGCTAAAATTAAGTAATGAATACAGGATAAAAAATAAGTAAATAAATGCAAAAAAAAAAGTATTCAAAGAATAATTTTCAGCTACGGTTTTTTCCACTCCATCACAATACTTTCCCCCTTTGCATACGCTCTGTATGAAGTAGCAATTGATTTGTAGTCAGGGATATATAAATTCCCCAAAACCCGAGAGTCTAAATTTCAACTTCATTGTTCTAAACATGGAGGTAAATATAAAGAGTTAAAACTTCATATTAAGAAAACGTCCGTATGGTTTGAAACACTCATTCAGGTGGCGCTGGGATAAGATAAATAGTTCAGCACTGAATGAATTTCTATAGAGAAAGCTCTATATTTATTTAAACTGCCAATTTTGTAAAAATAAATGATTAATGCAATGTAAATTAGAAATTGAACAATAAAGAATATTCCTGCGTATTCAAATTGATTTTACCTCACAATTTCTTTTTATCTCCCTATAGTCTATGATCTATCCTACAGCTATGAAAAATGCTGATTAGTTGTACTCATCATTAGGGAATCCTTGATTTAAAAATAATCAAAAATACATATACTAAATACTACGTCTTTTTATTATGTCGACTGACACTAGTGACTCTTTAACTAACCCTAGCGACACCTAAGTATAATTCTTAAAGCATTAGGGCATCTTCAACCGTTTCATCTATTGGAGTTTTATCTCCTTCGTTCTAATTCCGTGATTGAAATTTCTTCTTTTATACAGGGTGTTTCAAGAAGATTACACGACGAAGTATCTCTTGAACGATTCGTCGCGAAATCCTATAGTATACTAAATGACATTGTTACTCAAAACATTGTAATAAATATTTAATTTAATTATCCTAAAATATATAATAATATTTGTTCTCGCCATTCAAAATTATTGTCACGGGCAGATCTGAAGAATAAAACGTCCTGGTTCCGTTTGCAAAAAAAAAAAAAAAAAAAAAAAAAGAAAAAAAAAATTATAAAAGAAAATATATGAAATTAGATCAGTTTGTGCCAAAATGAAAGAGTTAAAGTGGTATTAGAAGATATGCCTGTGCTACTTTTATTCTGTTTCAGCAATCGTCTAAAAACAATATATGAGTTAAACATGATATATGAGTTTATAAACTCTTTGCCAAATTAAAAGAGGCGTAATAAATTGAAATATCAATAATTTCACCGCGATCTTTAAATTCGAAGACTTTAAATGAAATCATCCAGTCAAAAATGCAATTCCAATAAAAATGCATATTTATACTAGCAGTATACCCGTCCTTCGTAGAGTATATAATATAAAGAAACTTAAAATTCTCAATCATGTGCAAATTCCTATAGTATACTAAATGACATTTTTAATCAAAATATTCTGTTAAAATACTAAATTTATTGCTCCAAAAAAGAAGTTTAAGAATCTCTGTTCTCGCTATATAAAATCGAATATATGTTCTTACTATGCAAAATTAATTTCACGGGCAGGCTTGAAGAATAAAACATCCTGGACCCTTATGTAACCAAATTTACAAAAATATGAAATTGAATCAATATATGCAAAATAAAAGAGTAAAAATTGCATGGGACCCGTACTACTTATATACGCGAATATTAGAAGATATAACCTGTATTAGTAGATTACATGTATAAATTGAAAATATCAATAAATCCGTAATCTTTAAACCTGATTTAAACCTCAATTAAAAGAAAGATCAAACCGTTGATTCATAGATATATTTTTATATCCATTTATTTATTATTCAAATCGAAAAAGTAAATTAAAATTAACAAGCACATTTAATTTAATTGCGTTGCTGAGCAACATGATATTAGATAGAATCTTTCTCATAAAATGCGGATAATAAAATAACCATTTTGATTTCTTATTACATTTCATTGTTGAATAAGAGCTTGTAAAAAATAAACCATGGTGACAGATTTTCCATTTAAATTCATATTTCAAACATTCATGCTTTTAAACAATTTATGCTTTCAAAGAGTGACTGAGTAGCGCAATAAACTCTCACCAAATTCAGATATATAGTTTTAATTACCTTTCAGGTTTTAAACCAACGATTTCCAACCTTTATCTTTTGGAGGAACCAGGGAGTTAGAGAGTAGAATTCCTAGGAAAAGTTTCGTTTTTCCTTAATATCTCGACAACCCCTGGTCTTAGAAACTCGAAACTTTGATTAAATTTAAGTGGAGCTATTTCAAGGCTACCCACAAAATTTCATTAAATTCGGTTCAGCCGTTCTTCCGTGATGATGAGATAAACAAACAGAGAGACAGACAGATAGACATATCTTCAATTTCTTTTTATATAGGCTCGTAGAATACCCGGTTTTCGTACGGAATATATATTACAAAGAAACTTAAAATTCACAATCATGTGCAAATTTCTATAGTTTTTTAAATGACATTGTTATCCAAAATATTTTATTAAAATATTTAAATTAATGCTCCTAAAATTTTTAAGAATCTCTGTTCTCGTTATATAAAATTATCTTGATGGGCAGATCTCAAAACTAAAGCATCCTGATCCCGTTTGTAAATAAATTTACAGAAAAAATGAAATTGAATCAATAAATGCCATAACAATGTAACATAATGAGACAAAAATTTGATAAATGAAAATGTTTGATAAGAAGAAACTGCTTTCACGGCACTTATAATTGGTTGCAAAATTGTTATGATCCATTACCTCCTAACGTGTGACAGAGAATCAAATATCAGACAGAGAGGTTGATATTTTTAGTATAGTACCGATTAGATATCCAGATTCATTTAATATTTATACAATTACTCACTATCATATTTGTTTTTTTTCAGAGAATTATTGTGTCATCGACTGGTATTAGTAACAGTGATATATTTTTATTTTTTTTTAATAAAAAAAGTATTGGATTTTTTAATTGAACTTGGATTATTTTTTATTATTTTAAATTTTTAAAGTAATTTCATAACTAATTTAATTTTATACCCGTTTTGTTCATTTTGAAAACAGTTTCCGAAAATGTAATATTTTAAAATTGAGGTAAAGAAGTTCTTTTTACATTATTAAAATAAAAATTTGATTTTAAAATATTCATGCAATTGCTCTTATTAGTTGGACATTATATTTATATAACCAGCGCATAACCTGTATTGTTGAAAATCACAGTCATAATTCAAAATATATTTGCGACAGGTCGTTTTTAAAATCACATGATTATTTTTCCATGCATGAAAGTACTTTGTGTGAAAGATCCATCATCTAATAACTGACTAACTTTATAAAAGGTTAAAGAAATGTTAAAGTAATTGTTAAAATTCCGTAGTTTTAGGAAAACTTTAACCAGAGATCTAGATTTATTTTAAGACTTAAGTGAAAAGATTAAGAAAAAGTGAAAAGATTAAGAAGAAGTGAAAAGGTTAAGAAATAATAAAAAGATTAAGAAAAAAAGTGGTTAGTTCTAAAAATTGAAACATACTTTAGATATAAAGGTAAGTTAATTTAGAAAAATAATTATTTTTAGTAATCCAGTAATATGTTTTATTTTGAGAATATATAATTCTCTAAATCAATTAGAATAAACTAATTTGACAAGGCGGATATTTTCTTCTTGCTTTTATACCCAAATTGAATTAATGATTTTTTTAAATCAATTGATTTAATTCATGACTTTAGTCATCATTTAAATTAAGGTGATTTAAATCAAAGAACCCTGATCAGTGCAGTAGAACGTCACATAAAAAGGGAAGGTAATTAGTGAACTTTCGAATCCTCGGAAGTTTTAAATCACTTTCATTAATGACATCACTTCTAAATCACTTTCATTAGCGACATCACTTTTAAATCAGTTTCATTAACAGCATCCCTTTTAAACCATTTTCATTAACGACATTAATAGAAAGTTAAAATGACTGTTAATAGAGAGGTGTTGAAGAGAATATAGTTGTTTTGTTTCGAAGCATTGGATTTTAGAATTGAATAACTTAAAATAGAAATGCAAGTGAAAACTTATCATTTATTTTCTGTACATATTTTGTACAATACATTCTATTGTTTTATAGTAGTAAGAGAAACATAAAAAAAAAACCTATGTGTCCAGTATTAGAGATTTTGTATAAATAAATTAGTTCAGTAAAACAACACATTATATTTCCCTAATAGGCCTTTAGGAAACTATAGTTCCTTACAGTTTCCTTATAGTATTTTTTCCTTATAACCCAGTCTCCATTAAACCCAATTCGCTTATCGTTTACTTACTACTTTGATAAAAATATTTATTTATGATTCGTTTGAGTTTCAGATAAAGTGCCATATCTCGAGAACAGTACGTGTTAGTTTATGAATTAAATCATTCAATTTTGTGTAAATGTGTGCGATTTGGATGTTTATTATACAAATATTTATTTTTCACATTTCAAACATGAATCAAATTATGATATGCCTTGATTGAGCCTCAGGAGCTTCATCCTATCAATATATTGAAACATGAAGTATTATATGCTGCTCTGTACCCAATCATTTATTCAATAAGACTGTAATTTAATCCTAGAACTGCTTTTCTTCTAAAAGTGCTGTATGTTCTCCCAAATGGATACATAGATACAAGAAGGAAGAAAGAACTTGTTCTACACAACGGTGAGGTAGCTATTAAGACCACCAGCGGAATTCCTGATGAAAGAAATCTATTTATCTGTAACCACTACTGTCTGTAGGGTATAGCCCCGAGAGGAAAAAGAAAAATAAGCAGTTAATATATTTTTCTGTGGTAATCCTTTAACAGGTACAATAGTTGAATATAGGAGGAGGAGAAGAAAAACCTTTGCAATTAAACCAAAATGTGTTATTTACTTGCTCCTTGCATGAAGACAAAATTTCTGATGTGAGCAAGACATGACTTTCCCTACAGACTCAAATCCAGTTTCTCTTTATTTTTTTTATAATCCATTAGAATTTAATGGCACAAAATAATACGCACTATTATTGGAAATAACACAGAATGTGCACTTTCAGTTCAATTTTAGCTTTCATTGGGTAACTCAGTGTATTTTCAAAACAAGTATTTAAAAAATGCGAAAAAACTCAAATATCTTGAGAACGACTGGTACTAATCCTAAAATAATGGGGTTGAATTTATTCCTTCAATCGTCAAAAATTGCGTAAAAATAAGCATTTAATTCATACATTTGAGAATGCATAGTTTTTGTTTTATATTTTAATGATTTTTGCGGACCTTTTTGCAAAAAAAATCCCAAAATTATACCAAAATATAATGAGCACCAGGATAAACTACGAGTGACTTACTTACCATTTTATGAAATTTAGACTATTAGTTATTTACCTAGAGTGGATACATGCGATTTTTGCGGGCCGTTTCGCAAAAAATAGCACGTTCGTTTATCCCGAATCGACCCAAAATCTAATCAGCACGAGGGTAAGCCAAAAGTAACTTTACCAATTTATAAAATGTTATGAAATATGATTCACTACATACATTACACAGACAATACACACAGAGACGTCACGCTAAAAATAGCTTTTTCGTATTCTAGAGGTCCCAAAACGTGTAGATCCGTCGAAAACTCGAGTTGCGCTTTTCGACGCGATTCCAATACTTTCTCTACACATTATCATGTATTATAGGGGAAGTAATAGATTTTTGATAAATTTCTGCGTATAAAAAAAATAGTAGTTTTTTTACGATAAAATATATTATTTCAAACTATATAATAAAATAGAATTTTTAAACTATATAGTAACTTAAAATCTTTTAAAAAAAGTGTGAAAATAGATATTTTAAGGTATAAAAATATGGTTTCATTGGAACTTTTCACATATTTACAAAATATATAAAAAATTGTTTAAAAATCGGTCAAACATTTCTAGAATAGTATACTCCAGTATTTAAAAATGAATTCTATAAAAACACCTTTTTCATTCACGGTCTGATAGATGATCATCTATATAATAATTTCTGATGTGTTTTTGCCTTCCTACACCATCCAGAAGCCTCCTGGAGATCTAGAACGCAAATTCAGAACTTGGCTTGAAACTGATGGAGAAAATAAAAGGCAATTCTGTTAATGTATTATTTAAATAGTGCTTATTTAGGACCTGGCTAACTCTGAGAAAATCGTTGTAGCAGGATATATTTTAACATATTGAACATATTATAGCATATTGAAAGCCGTTTTAAATGAAATTGTTCCATGTTTTTTAGAGGCAATAATATAACATTAAATTTTGTTCATTTTATCGAGAGCTCACATTGAGTGGGCGTATTCTGAAAATGCCTGCGCATTTTTTTAAAATTTCTAACTAAAAATTCGTAGTATATTGATTTAAAATTGAAACTGGAACAGGAATAAAAACTCAAGCATTCAACTCACTATTTTCCTTACAAACCAACACATTTTGATTTTGTCGAACGACAATAATACAAATTAAAGCATTTTTAGTACTACATTTCACTGAAAATTAATAGGTTTATAGTGTTTATTAAAATCGTATACGATGTTTCACATAATTCGCTTGTTTAGTTTGCAAGCGATCACGCTTTCTTAAAAAAAAAGGGTTTTTTTTTGCATCTAGAGAATTGCTGAATTCATGTTAATATATGTATTATTTAAGTAGTGGACGCTTATTTAGCGGAAATATAACAAGAAAGATCAATCATGCTTAAAGCATTGATTATGAAACACTTTCCAACTTCAATGTAATTTTATTTAAACATGTCTAAAATGCAATACATTCCTCGGTAATATTTGAAAACTTATCACAATACTACATTAATTTATTATATTTGAAACCTTAAACCTTCATCGAAAAAAATTAACTTCATTCAAATGACGGCATTAAAATATAAATTGCCTGGTTTAAATATCTCTAAAATGTGATCCATTCCTCGGTAATAATTTTAGAATTATCATAATACTACGATAATTTATTATATTTGAAAACTTTATCGAAAACAGCTGAAATTCATTCAAATGACGTCATAAAAAAATAACACGCCTGGCTCTCTCTATAAAAGCAACATTTCATTCATAAATAATTCCCCCATTCATGTCATTCATCACAATACTATAATAATTTATTTTATTTAAAAATTAAGACCATGGAGCTACAAGTAAGTAAAACTCTATGCGTAAAACTTCATCGAAAATTATCGTCCTTCTCTTTCTAAAATCAATGAATATTTCATTCATATCAGCCATGCAGACTCCATGGACTAAATGATTTTGTGTTAAAGAATTACATCGATTCTAATACAACTCATTCTACATATTTTGCTGTTTACATTTTACATAGGTGAAAAATAGGCTTAATAGTAGAAATAATCAAATTTGTATGAGCATTTAAACTGAAATATATTGTCATTGCGTTGTTAAAGTATGTAGATGCACAGAATTTAGGCCAAAATAAAGTAGTTTTAGGATGGATACAACACTCAATATGAATTAAAAAGAACTTTAAAAATCACGATTTTGAGACAAGATGGATGCCATATATCATTTTGAAGTAGGTCATGTGATCGTTTCATATCATGGACACGTGATCGCTTCATATAAGAGGTGTTATTATTATTTTAATTTTTATTTAAAAAACTACTAAATATATTTCGCTGAATTTTTTTTATATATTTTATGGAACAATTTGAATATTGCCTAAAATTTTCGAAGCAATTTGTGAATTTTAAATCCTCTTAAAAAATGCTTGAAAAATTAGGTCCCATAGGGCTCAATGTATTCCATTTTTTCAACCCGGGTTCAATCCAAAACTAATTGGGTGATATTATTCATTTATATTCCCATAGGTCCTACAGACCGTCTGAACAACATACTAAAATTTCATTTTGATTAAGTCATTTTTACGGCAGTTATCGTGCTAACGGACAGACAGACAGACAGACAGACAGACAGACAGAATGAACAAAGTCATAAACACTTTTCAACTTTGTTGTAAAGTGTTAAAAATGACTCTGCTTGCGAAAGATATAGACACTATATATAAATGGTACTCATTGTGCTGAGATTGGTGAAATTCAGATTATGTTGTGGTCGTCGGTACATTTTAATGTAGAACGTAAAGTCTCTGCAAGTGACGGGTTTCAGTTTTGTGATTTAGAGGGGAGAGGTCGTATCACGGAAATTGCGCCGATGTGCACTGATTGTATGCGATTTTTATTATTTTATATATATGAATAATATTTATTTATTTTAAACTTGATTATTTTATTACTACTAGATTACTACTTGATTATATTACTATTATTATTAGTAGTACTATTATTATTACTACTATTATTATTAATATTTTATTATTACTAGATAATTTTATTAGTTTTAATTTATTAGTGTTTATTTACACGAATAAAATTTATTTATTTTGTTATTTTATATAACGACCCTACTTCAACTCCCGAGCAACGTCGGGTACATTGTCTAGAAACACAATAAATACAAACACATTTACTTAACGTTTCGCCCTTTCGCGTTTCTACAACAGATTCTGGATTTATGTCGCGTTCCGAGACAAGAAAATAAATTTCGATAAGAATCGTAAATAAAAATTTCAGAAGCGACACCAAACAAACATATTACAAGAAAAAGAAAAAATATTTCCGTTTGGCACTTCTCATTTATCAATGTCAAAACTATAATCGAAGAGGCAGAAGATTTAAACCAGAATTTCGTTTTACGTTTGGGAGGCAAAAACTAAACATATTTACTTTTTATACTTAAGAGGCGTCTAACTTTCCTTCGTATATTTTTAGCATAATGCATTGATGGTGACGAGTTTCAAGAAAAGTTTAAGAAAGCTTTTTCTCGCTCACGTTATTCATTGTGTCGATAAAAAAGTAAAACAAGTTCACAGCATTTCAGTTCCTGCGTTCCAAAAAATTGTAACATTTTTAAAAATTGCATGAAAAGTTAACTAAGAATGACATCTGGCAACATAGTTTTATAAACTTGTGAGGAATTTTTACAGCCCCAATAGCTCAGCTGGTATAATGTAAAAAGCGCCCGATAATACGCTGATTAGAGAAATTTCTACAGTATATTTAAAAAAAAAAATCCACTGTCTCTCAAGTAATCCGAGGATTAGCAAGTTAGTGAAAATACTGCAGAGCAGCTCTAACTCGGCTGATAGTTTTTGAACTACACTAAATATACAATCGATAGTTTGGAGTCGTTTATGAGTTTAACTTAATTGCATTTATTTATAAAAGCATTTTTGCATTCTCATATTATGTAATATGGTGTAGAGAAAGTATTGTTTTCACAAACATTTTCGAATTCGAGATTTGGATACCAATATATCTTTTAAGACCTCTTGAACGCGTTTGGACTATTTTTGGACTATATTTTGAACTATATTTTGAATTATTTTTGGACTATATTTTCGACAATTTTTGGATTATATTGTGGACTATTTTGGACTATATTTTGGGCTATTTTTGGACTATTTTTGAACAATATTTTTGGACTATATTTTGGACTATTTTTGGCGTGATGTCCGTCTGTCTGGGGTAGATTTCTTGTGTACACGATATCGGCCACAAATATTAATAAATTTTTACGAAATTTTATATCCGGATTTGTTAACAAATTTAGAACTAAATACAGTTTTTTTTAATTCGAGGTTAAACTTCAAAATTTATTCGAAATTTTACTTTTTTAACATGGCAGCATAGGGCAAAATTGGTTATAATCATGTATAAAAGGGTTTATTTATGGCTCAATGATCACGAGACTTAATAGTTTCAATCATTATTGTGAAGGATAGTCGTGGTACAATTTTTTTTGGTCGTGACGTCATTACCCACCTCGAAGGCAAGTTACCACTCCCCAGGGGTGTGCATTGTCAAGTATGGTGTCAATCGAATTATTTTTTCAAACCCTGTAAAGTTAACATTAGCACACCGTCATTTTAATTATTTGAACGATACCGATTTTTCTAAATTTTCTTGTAAAATTTGAAAACAAAAAAGCTACTATAAATAGATTCTGGTATGAGAAGATTGAGTTGCATTCCTGTTAATTAAACAAAGGTGTTGTCTCATTCAATCTAAGGAACGTCTTCTAATGTTTTTTTAAAGTTACTTTGAAATGGAAATCTATTTATTCTCTTGTTCAATATGGCAATTGTGGCACCTGTGGATAGCGACTAATTTCTCAGTAAGTCACATCCAATTGTATGCACATATAACATTACATGAAATAAGAATATGACTTACCAGGCTGGAAAATTCAATCAACATATTTCTCTATTATTTGTGAACAAAAGCACTCACCTGAAACAGAAATGAATTATTAAAATAAGTTATATTAAACATACAACGAAGTCTCTCCATATTAAAAAAGAAAAGTATCTGACACCGCCATTGTTTGACGATTTACGGAAGCAAGCAAAATTAAGCTGAAAAACAGTTAAAATTAAATACAGTACTGCATAAATAAAGTAGTCAAAAATGCAACTCATGCAGGGTCGAAGCGCAAGGTCAGTGTAAAAACATAAACGGGAATCGTGACATCATACTGTGTAGTCGGATAGTTCCATTTATTGATTCAACCGTATTCGTATCTTAACACTTAAATAACCTACCAATCAAATTTCCTTAGATTTTGTCAAACAATTATTGTATAGTGGCTAACGCCGATAATACTGCGCTGTTTGACGAATTAGAGAAGAAAGCATAAAGTAATGAAAATAAAAGTTAAATTAAAATTAAAATTAATTAAATTAAAATGTATAAGTAAAGTAATCAAATCAAAATGCATAAATGCAGTATTTAAAGATGCACCTAATACTCGAGCAATGCACAAGATCAGTGGAAAAATATAAACAGGAATTGTGACGTCATTATCTGCAAATGTTCTAATTGGTCAGTGACATAGTCTAGAAATTGTACGATTTTTGCGGTTATAAAGGTTTGTTCAAAAAGTTGTATTGTTCAACCTCCATTTTATACGATGCAAATTCGCACAATAAGTTAACGGTTTAATATATTGATTCAAGCACTTGTCTGGTATACGGGGACCTTAAGATTTAAGTAACTTAACAATCAAATTTGATTAAATTTTGTCGAATAGTTATTGAGATAAATTAGATACATGTATTGCACAACACACGAACACACATACACACACGTCATGCGAAAAGTAGGGAGTTCATATTCTAAAGCACCCGAAATGTACAAATCCGTCGGAAACCCCAAATTTTCGTTCCTATACTATAATACTTTCCCTATGCATTACCATGCATTTTAAGGAAAGAAAAATACTTCTAATAACACTTTGTATCGACAAGTTTCTTAAACTAGCTTCAACATTTCTATTATACTCTTAATTAACTGAAACAAAATTAACTTTAATTTCGAAAATACAGGTATATTTTATTATATAACTTATATTTAATATGAAAAGTTTGGTAGGTATATAAAATAATAAATCAATAAATCAGATTTGTAAAAGAAAACTTTTAGCCTTATAGACGAAAGTTTTCTCCTTCTAGTATATATTTAATCTAATAAAACAAACTTAAAATTCTATAAAGTCTTCAAGAAATGTACAGACAACGCTTTTATCTAATATACTTCAAAAATATTAAGTTAAATACATCTATAAAAACTAAATGAAAATCCATTTTGTAGAACAGCAAAAATTCCAACGCCTTTCACTTAAACTCATTTTTATTACTTACCGAAAACAAGTAGAATGCCAACGTCTTTTATCCAGTAGCTACAGAATTCTTTTCCCCCTATTGAAATAATAACGTTCTATTTTTTGTTCCTTTTTTTCCATAAAGGGAGAAGAAAAAAAAGAACGAACTTTTTTACCCGCGTCTCCTGGCCTTTAAAAACGTTCGCTGTTGACGTTTGACAATTTTTGTTCTTTCCCGCGCTTGACACACACAAGAATCTTTCATCAAAATTCTTTTCAAAGACTGAAGGCTTCGATGAGAAGCTGATTTCTTTGGAGTCTTTTATGCCCCCGATGGAGATTACAAAAGCGTTTTATTGGCCATAATATGGATGCGAAGAATGGATGTCTTCTATTTGAAACGTTATTGAAGAGAAAGTGCATTGTGAAGAGAATTTTTTTTCTTTTTGTTGTTGGAGCAACCTTATTGCAAGATCATAAAATCTTTTAACTCTGATTTAAAGGAGTTCTGCTAGTAGTTACACATTCCGATGGACAAAGACTTTGCAGATGACATGGAGTTGCAGCAAAAACCCAAACTTTTTATAACGCGAAATAATTACCAAGGTTGTCATTTTTACTTTCCTTATAGTATACATATAGGTGAAGTACTGAAACAGATTGAAAAAAGCTAAATCGAGTGTTCAAATAACTTAAATATTTTGAACACTCTAGAACATAAATTGACCCTTTTCAGCTTGAAGCCTGTGTGTATATGTCTGTTTGTGCATCTGTGAAATGCATGTCCTTTATTTTAAGTACGCTGGAGTATAAATAATCTTCTTTGGATATACTGTAATATGAATTCTCTCATTAGAGTATTCTAGAATCCGAATCTTAATTTGAACACATTAGAACACGCAGTCTCTCTTTTGAGCCTCCAAGAACACGAATTCACGATTTTGGGCAATTTAGAACCTGAATTTTCTATTTTGGCTAACCTAGAATACGAATCCTCTATTTTGAGTGTTTAAAACACGAATTTTTATTTCGAGCACCAAAGAAAACGTATTCCCTCTTTTGAGCATCTTAGAACACTTATCAACACCTATATTTACCTCCCTCTATTTTGAGCAATTTAACATACGAATCTTACATTTTGGCTATCCTAGAAGAATATATATAGAGTATCATATATATATTCTCTATATATACTCCTAGATATATATCCTATATTCTGTATATATTCTCTATATATATCCTAGAAGAATATATATAGAGAATCATCTATATAGAGAACTTTAGAAGAGTAATTTTATTTTAGGGCACCATAGAACAAGTATTCTCTCTTTTGAGCATCCTAGAACATAAATTCTCTTATTTTGGACGAATTAGAACATGAATCTTCCATTTTGGCTATTTCATAAAACGAATCTTCTAAATTCAGTGCACCGGAAGACGAATTTTCTTTTGGGGCACAATAGAACACGTATTCTCTCTTTTAAGTTCCTAGAACAGGAATCCCCTATTTTGAGCATCCTAGAACATGGAGTTTCTCTTTTACGCACACTAGAGCACATATCTTTCCTTTTGAACACACTACAACATGAATAATTTGTTTCAGGACACTAGAATACAAATCCTCAATTTTTGTTATCCTAGAAATCACATATTTCTCTTTTAGGCAGTCTTCCTTTATGGGCAACCTAGAAAACGATTCTTATTCCTTGGGTACCATAGAGAAGCAAATGTTTTTTTAGTAGCCTAGAATACGAAATCCTCTCTTTTGGGTACATGAATCCACTATTTCTATAATGACGTTTGTGCGTGTGTATGAATCCAGTCATCTCAGAACCTGTACATTTAATTTTTTATGGAAATTGACAATTAGATAATCAAATTTCAAAAATGTCCTTCCAATTTTTTTATGGAAATTGACAACTAGCTGAATCAAATTTAAAAAATATCTTACCCAAAGATTCACAGACAAAAACATCATTCAAAACTGGCTGATTCATACCAACATTGCCTAAAACGTGTAAATGCATCCAAAGACGAAGATCAGATACTTGAACCTAATATAAAACTGTCCCTTTACAAATGCTATAACACTGTATGGGAGGTGAGACCTATAATTTTCTGCTTTCAATGCTTATAATAGTTTTGAGATTTTTAAATTATGTTCAGACACTGAAGGTTTCGTTTGGAAATTGTTCCTTTGGAATTTTTATGTCTTGATGATTACTACAAAATCGTTTTTTCGGCCATAATATTAATGCGAAGAATGAAAGTTTTCTATTTGAAACTAACTTTCTTGGGAAATGAATTGTAATGGATTCAAAAATATTTTTATTGTGCAATAAAGCAAATGCATAAAATATTTTAACTCTATAGAAGTTCTGAAATGGCACGTATATACCGATGGACAAAGTCTTCATGGACGACATGGAATTTAGAGCAAAAGTCTGAACTTTCTATAATGCAAAATAATTATTTCGCTTTGTTAAACATTCTTTCCGTAATATATAATAGATTGTATGTTGGTGATAGTTTTTAAAATCGCATAGAACCAACATACTGAAGACACTGAAAGTTTCAAAATTGAGTCTACCTCAGTTCGATCTGGGCCGTTTAGTCACTAACAGAAAATGCAATTTTCAATCAGAGATAAAGTAAAAAGGAAATTATTAGCGGTGGATAAAAGGCTGAACGTCTAACGAGAATAGCGACTGCACCGAAATTGTTTGAAGTACATAGGGTGGAGATAATGATGATTCCCGGGGGCCAAAGTGTGGTAGGCCAGTGTCATAGTATTGAGATAAAAACGTCTTTAGCTCAAAGCATTTTATACTGCCTTATGAGCGTTCGCTACAGTACTCCCCTTCGTAGTGAGTTGCTGATTACCGAATAAAGTTGTTGTTGTCTGGGTTACAGATAAGGCGTAATAGCTATACGTTGATAGGAAAAGGTGTTGATGAGGTCGTGAGGAGGCGTGTTGTGGGAAATGTGTTGCTAATCGCATGGCAGATGAAGAATGTGCTGCAGAGTTATAAACCCTTTATTCACCTTAATCTTGACGCAATCTTCTGGGGAGTACAGAAAGTACATTTTTGCAATCCATATATAATTTTTATAAGGCTGATTAGTTGTAAATAATAGAGCTAATTATGCTTCGTGCTCGTCCCCAATTTAGCAAGAATATGAAATCGCCAACTTGAAAGTACTTGGGTTTCATCCCGGGGTCAAAGCGTGGTAGGTTAGTATCATAGCGTTGAGCTAAAGACGTCTCCAGCTCAAGGCATTTAATACTGCCTTATGAACGTTTGCTACAATTACATAAATTAGACGTTACATAAGCATTGGTGTAAAGTATTCGTGGCCAATATGGAAGATTTTTAAGCCAATTCAGGTAAATAATAACACATTCACGTAATAAAAAGGAGCCATTGTATAAAATACATTTGAAAATGCTCGATATTTATCCATAGAAGTGTTGTATTTCATCCACTAATCAAACCAATTAAAGATTTTTGTATTGAAAATGTTGACTTAGTTATTCAATCTTTAAAAAAAGGGTAACATAAAATTAAAAAGTAGCCTATTGTGTCCACTAAAAGAAGAAAAAGCAAAAATACGACTAAAGGGTGCGTAAAATAAGAAACAAGAACATTTTTATAGCCAATAAAGAAGGATAAAGTTAACTACTTCTTTCAGTTACAAGAGCTTTAAAAGCTCAAGAACTTTCGTTTTTATAGCCAGGTGTGTTTTCAATGCTCCATCAAACGTTAAGTAGAATGGCAAGTTGATTAAAATAAAGCGTTTCCAGTTTCTCAGGAGATGATTACAAAACAATGTTAAAAGTGAATGATAATTTTAATAGAGTTTGTTCTGTGGATTCGTACTAAGTTCTACATAAAAATAAAAAGCTAATACAGGAATTTCATAGTCATAAGCAAAATATAATTTAAAGGATTCTATTACAAAGATGCAGGATAGTATTACATACTGGTTTACTTGCTTTAAATTCAAGAATTTTACCAAATCAAGAACAAAAGTTAATGTTTGCAACGTCCAGGTGCAGGATTTGTCTTCAGAACGAAGCCTAAAGAGGAAATAGGCTTAAAACACGAAGAACAAGAACGATCAACCTTGCATAAAGCATTGATAATGAAATACTTTCCAAGTAAAATGCAATTTTATTGCCATTTCCGAACTGAAATAAATCACGAGAAAATTCGTGCATATCTGTTATCTCCATACTGTTTTTTTTAATTATGCGTTTATCTGTTTGTTTATTATCTCTACATCGTAGAACTTATCTCTGTTTTTTTGCTAGAATCATTATGCAATTTGAAAAGTATAGACTTCAAATATCTAATGTTCACCGCAAATTTGGAATCTTAAGTTTCTTTATCTTATATATTCCATATGAAGAATGGGTATACTACTGGTATGGCATAAAATAAAAGGAATAAAACTATTTGAATTTCAAGAAGTGATGTGCTGATTTTATTCGCATTGCAAAACTCGTTTAAACATGCACATTTCTAAATCGGTAGTGACATGGCCGTTAAAAGAAATAAGTCTGTTTTGACGAGAAAACATTTATTAGATTTCTGGACATAAATCTCCAAAGAAAAGGAGAGCGGAATTACTTTACTTGTTCTCTCAACGCGCTAAGGGAAAATTCTCAAGTTAACCTTCACTTTGTCTTCCAGACTCATTGTCCCAGAGGAACTTCATGTTTTACACACACTACTTTTTCGCAGAATTGCAGAAAATAGATTAAAAACTTTTATGCATTTCAGCAGACTTTTCAGGGTTTGCTGACTGAACGCTGAAATGGTGTTCAAAAGAAAAAAAATCATCATTTGCTAAAAAACATTTTAGTATAATGAAACCTCTCATCTTTTTTAATAGAATATCAATAAATAGAGTTGTCTTAAGTCGTACGTGTGAGTAGATAGGTTGGAACTCGCTAATGAGTTTAAAGAAATCAGTAATAAAAGTATATAAAATTAAAATCTTATACTTAATAAACATAGGCGGCGCCACGGGGGATGCCAGGGGTGCTTCAGCGCGCACGTTACAAATTGCGCATGCACTCTTTTTTTCAGAACATTTCGGCACATCTAATTTTTACGCACACAAAGTTATTTTAAAAATGTGAATTTTCTTGTTTTTTTCTTGCTTGTCCAAATATTCTGTCATATGGATGATAATTTTTGGCATCATACCAAAATGATATATTATAATATATGAGAGGCCCGTGACTAAAGGCCTACTGAGCTATTTGCCCCCCCCCCCCTCCTCCCCATAAAACGTTTTTTTCGGGCTACGTGCCTGATATATGATTTTATGTTCTATGCATAGCATCTCCAATTGTGAAAGCCCGGAGCCGCCTATGTTAATAAAAGAATATGTTTGTGTGTTTGTCTTTCTTTTTTTCGACCAAAACTCCGACATACCCGAATGGTATCTATTTGAACGGCCGGACTGGGACAGTGTCGCCTAATTTAGACCGAAACCCAGTGAGTGCGACATTCAAGGGACCGCACCATACTTTCCTTGTTATGAAACTCTTGGTAGAACTTTCGGATCCACAAATTTAAAGTGTCCGTACTTCACTTAAACAAGGGAATAGTTCTGACAGATCGGGGAATCAAACTCGGATCCTCCGAGTGCGATTCCCGTGACTTAACTACTGGACTATCCTGCTCCTCTATGTGCTTCTCTGTGTGTCGTCTGTAGCGGGGAATTTATGTTTCGGACACAATTTGACACAGAATTACAAGAAAGAATTAACCTACGTTTCCTGGATCCTAAATAAGGGCTCACTACATTAATAGTATATTTACAGATAACACCGCTAAATTTCAAATTCGCCTCTTCAAACCGTGGGTATCCTCAATCCGTGTCTATGCTTCAAACAGTCCTAATTTCCAAATCATTTCCTGTTTTCGTTTCAAGTCGAATCCTCAAGCATGTGCTCCGGAACCGAGAAAAATGAAATAAAATCAATGAAAACGGAATCCTTTCTCTAGGGACAAAAAGCGTGACTTAAACCGCATTGTGCGTTCCAAGGCATGTTTTGACGGGCATGCACAAAAACGTCAACCAGGAAAAAAAACTCGATCAGACTTCATTAAAGGAATGTACAATTTTAATTTTTATGCCTTTGCTTGAAAAATTATAAAAAATAAAATAATGTGATAATTTAAAAAATATGTTTTTCTTAAATATAAGTATCAGAAAACCTCAGATAATGTATAGCAAGTATCAGATAACCTAAAAACATGCAAATTTCTATGTATTTAAAAATAGATAAATAAATAGAAACGCATTGAATCAGCTCAAAATCGCGCTAAATCATAAAATAACTAAGCACTATCACTACCAAACAGAATTGCGGACCCCGCGACCAACCTCTCGGTTTACGGGGTCACTAAAATAACTAAGAACTAATCCGAATTTTAGAAAAATCTCATTCAGCCGTTTCTTTTTTTTTCTTTTTTTTCTCCTTAAGGCACCGTTACCTTAAGGTACACGTGTGGGTAGA
Source organism: Amaurobius ferox (assembly GCA_951213105.1). NCBI lineage: Eukaryota > Metazoa > Arthropoda > Arachnida > Araneae > Amaurobiidae > Amaurobius > Amaurobius ferox. Next base: position 9,459,252 of record OX578138.1, on the reverse strand, counting down.
TAAGTTAGAGCTCCTAATGATTTTATAGAAATCGTTTATACAGTATTTAAAAAAGCAAAATTTAAGTATTTATCTTAAGCAGTCACATACATTTTACACTAAAAATATTTAATAAGGACCTACTGGTGCAAATACCTGACTTTGCTAAGGATTTCAGATGCAAACTTTTGATTGAATATTGACCGAAAAGTACAGCGATTTCTCGAAAACCAAACAACAAACCAAACAAGAGCAAAAAATAAAATAAATCTCGGCCCACACTGAATAGGCCTTAAATAAGTGCCTAAATCAACCTTCTCCCAAGCCTTTAATCTACAATTATCACCCGTTAAAATAGTTGATTCTCTGAGCCTTTATTCTATATATTTCAAATTATTTGCATCACCTGATGCAGTGGTTCTATTACATGCAATGACTCTTCTCTATGCGTTTTTTAATTTTTGTTCTGTTATTTTAAGTTTATTATTATCATAATTATTTTTGCGAGTAGCCACGAACACTAAAGTTAACCTGTTATTTAACGGTTTTCAATTCATTGTTGCTTTTTATGAAGGATTCCTTCTTAAGTCCCTATGCATCCTATTAACTTCCAATAGTAGTCTTCTAACGAAAGTTTAATTCGAACCCTGGAAAAGTCGGGTAGTTTGTTTTAGTGCTGTATAGAAATTGCAACAAATGATGCAAAATAGTAATTATTCCCTGTAGTTGCCCTCATTTTTTATCATCTATATTCTATATACATATTATGTGCTAACTACACAGTATATTTTCATACTGAAAAGAGAACCCTGCTCAACTGTGTAAATGAAAATTTTCGCCTATCTTGCTTTGCTTTCCAGACAGGAATTCTAACATCTTCAATTTGCCACTAGAGGAACTGCGAACTTCCTCAATCGGTAGCCTATAATCGCATTCCTATTAGCAAACCCTGTTTTGTCAGGTCTAGAACACTTCAATCGAAAGTTAACCTTTTGCTTACTGGTGGAGCAATATCAACCCCAAACGAAGAACTTCTCAAAAAGACGGGATTGACACTGTCCTACCCGTCAGCAGAAGTTTAAGAGGGCACAAGGACTTGAGGAAGAAACCTGCATGTTTATTTTTAACTTAGAGATGCAAAAAAAAAGTTCTTTCACATTTCAGTTTATATTTAAAAATTCAGAAATACCAATACGAAAATAGATATCCTGGTTAAGAAAAATAAAAATATATAAATGCCTGTTTTTAACACTTTCCAACATAATTGAAAAGTGTTTATGATTTTGGTCATTCTGTCTGCCAGTTCGCCCAATAAATGCCGTAAAATGACTTAACTAATGACTAAACGTCTTAACAATACTGAAATTAAATTTCAGTATTGTTAAGACGGTCTGTGGGGAATGAAAACGAATGAGTTTATCCAATTCATTTCGGATTTAACCCAGACTGAGAAAATGAAATACCTGGAACTATATGGGACTTAATTTTTGAAATATTTTTTAAGCGGAGATAAAATTCACAAATCGCTTCGAAAATGTTATAAAATATCCAAGTTATCCTATAAAATGCGTAAAAAATTTTTCAGCAAAGTATATTGGGAAGTTTTTCAAATAAAAATTGAAATAATTATTACACCTATATTAAATGAAGAAATCACGTGACTTATTTCAAAATTAAAGATGGCTTCCATTTTTTTCCGCTCTGCAAGGTGTAAATGTTTAAAGATCGTTTAAATTTATATTTAGTATTTCATCCGCCCTAAAACCACATTATTATTGCGTATTATCTGTCTATTTGAATTATTGTTATTCTGTGATAACGCAATTACAATATTATTGTTTTTAAATGATCACTGAACTTTTTTTATTTCTACAACGAAACCTAATTTTAACGTTGAACTTTAGCATACAGAATGCAAACAAATCAAGCGATTGTAAGGTGAGTTGTATAAGAATTGTTGAATTTTTTTCATTCAAAATTATTTAATCCTGCAGTCCAAAATATAAGTAATATGAATGAAACATTTTACACAGAGAGGCAGACGATTTATATTTCGATGATGTCATTTGAATAAAATTCATTTTGTGTAACTAGCATTGTCTTTTTTGATGAAGTTTTAATTTTTCAGGGAGTACTGTGACAATTTAAAAAATGGTAGCTCTAAATATATATCACACAGTTTAGAGATGTTTAAATAAAATTGCATTTGAGTTGGAACATGCTTCAAAATCAATGCTTTATATAGATGATTGATCTTTCTTGTTAATTTTGTATTTGTCTTGAAATATAAATTATACCCTTAAAGGAATTATTTTCTTATGAGATAGCCAATCTGAATTTCTATGTTTACACGACTACACTATCTGCTTGAAGCATGCTCGATAAATTGAAAGAATTGGGTAAAAACGGTATTTTATTGCATATGTGTATTCCCTCTCAGTAAAAAAATAAATAAAATAAAGTTGTTTTTAAAAAAGTCCGTTAAGGACTGCACGGGTTTCTTAATAGCCCTTGACTCGAGGTTCGAAAAGTGCTTGGGATGTGTGTGGGATAAAGACCGCTTTGTGTCTTCAAGCGTGTAGCAAATGAATAACTTTCCCACAACAGACTGAGACATTTGTCTAGAATAAGATAGAGTATTTTATACAGGAGATGTATTTTATTCGTGTGGTAGTAGTGAAAAAAGATCTGATGTGGGCAGAACATGACTTTCCCTACTGCAAATAGATTCACTCTTCCAAGTCATGGGAAGGCTTTTGGAGAGTATGGGCAGATACAATATCGTTAGACAATTAATAACAAATATATTACAGACATTAATAACAAATACTGGGACAAAAATTAAAAACCGATATTTGTGTATTTTATGTTTTCACAACCAGGATAACAGTGTTTCCCGATTTTCATATGTTAACACATTGTGAATACACTGGAGACAATGTTAGAGACACGATGGAGAAAATGTTAGAGACACATTGCAGAATTCTTAACACATTGGAGAAAATTTAAAGCAAACTGCAAGGCTTGTATACTAGCTTAATTTGATAGAAATGTGTTATTTTATATGTAATTTAACATGAACGTACAAAAATCAACAATTAAATGAAAATTCTTAAAGCAATAATATAATAATATTAGTATAGGTATACCAGTAAAAGAGTTAAATTGGTGAATAAGATCAATATAACAAAACAAAGAAAAAATTGCAGATAATAGTCTATTACTGAAGATGATGTAAAATATATTTAAAAATATAGTGTAAAAATTGATAGGATATAAAAAAAATTAAAACAGATTAATAATTTGCGAGTAAGTATTAAATTTCAAACATATTTAAGATATCAGAAGAAACTAAATAACTGTAAACGTAAACATGTTAAATTGAAGGCAATATAGAGATAAAAATTTTGAAAACATCTTTTGTTCTCAATTATTAAATATAGAATTGAGAATATTGTCGTAAATCAAACATTAAGTTGATTAAATGATGAGAAAATAGAGAGACAGTGTCAGGAAAATAACGAAGAAATGAATTGACTCCCTCAACAAAATGATAGAGTACCAAAAAATGTTTACCTTGTTTTGAGAACGTTAAACATTATGGATATAAATAATGGTAAATAATAGTTAAATTTATTAATCTAAAAATCTGATAAATAACCAAAACGAGTACTACTGAAATACTGGAAATTTTTAAGGGTTTTACAAAAAATTAATTAAAAAATTGGGGTTTTTTCAAAACTTCGATTCAATTTAAATCAATAGGATTCCAGTATTCACTGATTGTATAATCGTACTAAATTAGTTTACGAAAATCTTCATTTGATCATGAGATACCGCGTGCACAGACTCACGGAACGCAGGCACACACACACTAACATATATGCATACATACATACATACAAACTAAATTATATACACACACTAACGCACATATATACAAACACACACTAACATACATACAAACACACACTAACATACATACACACGCTATTATACATACGCATACACACTAACATACATATGCACAAACAGTGACGTAAGTACATACATATACACACACCATGCATACAAATATGCATACATACACTAATATACATACACCACACACTATTATATACATCCGCACACACACTGAAGTACATACATGCATGCACACTAACATACATACAAACACACACTAATATACATACACACATACTATTATACATACACACACACTAATGTACATACATACATACACACTAACATACATACAAACACACATAAACTAACATACGCACTAAAATAAACTTACACACTAACATACATCGCCTCAAAAACATTCGAGTCGAGCTCCAGAGTTGCTTAAACTGTTTTCTTTTATAGAAAATTCGACTATTAATTTTCAATATTTTCGCCATACTTCCTATACATTGTACAATGTATGCAGGAAATGTAAAAAAATATACATACGAAATTGCTTGCTATATATATTATTAGTAACTTTAAGATCTGTCGAGTGAAAATACAAAACAATCTGAAGACTAATAAAGTCATCACGAGTATAACCAATAGACCCCATAGTTGTCAAGGATGACACGTGTGACAGATTTATTAACTCTCTTTACACGCCTTTCTTATCGACTCTCAAGACAGATTCGAACTTCCGGTGGAAAGATCTTTCCCTTCAAAGGAGAAGCGATGCGTCTGTCCATATACAGGAAGTGAAGATAATTTCAATTAAGTTTGATAGATCAATAGAACCCAATACAAAAGGCGTTTCACTATTCATTTTTCGGCAATGCTAAACTAAAAATCTGATGTTTTCAGCACATGGCTTTCCTTATATAATGCGCGGACTTTACTTTTTTCGCAGCAAAATAATGGTGTATTTTAAGGGGCACTTTCTCGGCCATTTAAACAGATAACTTACAACTATGAGTTGAAAAAGTCTTCTTCAACTTGAAAACCGATTGCTCGATAACTATACGAGCCTTGTAAAAACAAATTATTTATCTAGAAACTGAATTTTTTACTAAAATTTTTTATCATGTATTGTTTATATCTATTTTTGTTAGTTCAGAATTAGAAGATTATTTGCGTGAAAGTGAGGAAAGTAAAGCAAAAACTTGCTCAGACATAAACTTTTTATTTTAAAAAAGGAAACATCAGTTCAAAAAACAAAAGTGTTGAAATTAATTTTGTATATTTATAACTCGTACCCTATTTTCGACAAAAGAAATATAAATTGTTTAGATTTTTATCTATTAGATTTGGAATTACAAGCGTCTAATTTGTTTAGATTTTTCGTCGTGCTCAGATTTCAGCTGGATACACAGAATATAAATGTTATTCTATGTCAAATCATTGTTATAAAAGTGGATCTAAGTAATCATTCATTTCAGACAGTTGGATGGAGGAATTTCGTGAGAGAAATTGAAGTTTGTAGCGAATGAATAAAACTTCCCGTCAAGAGTCCACAGTAGAAATCTATATCGAAGCAGGAGAGCAATCATTGGAAATTTTTTATACGAGTATGATAGCAATCAAAATATGCAGAATTTGTCGTAAATGGACATTTCTTTACTAAATACAGTAAGTCTTCCGTGACTGAAAAATGGAATGGTAAACATTCTTCGCGTTATAAGAAATTCATATTACAAATAACTATCGCAGGATATTCAAAAACGAGAAATTTCCTTAAAGCGGTATTTCTCCGGTAGTTTCTCATTAATGTTGTAATTTATACACGTAGCGTACTATGTATATTTGCCTTAATAAACTAACGGAGCTTGAATATACTCCATGAAATAATAAGCTTATTTCTTTTTCTTACTGTTTTATACCAGTTCAATGTTGGAAGCTGATGATTGCCCAATATTTCTGTGTATATAGCTTTAGTCTTCTTGTTAGGTATCCTTCTTGGTCTAAACGCAGTAAAGCTTCCCAATATCATTATGTCTCCTCCTACCCATTCTAATGTAGGATTTATTACTTAACACATTAATGTCTTATCATTATTTATCATTAATATATTTTGTTAGTTTATCAGAAATCTGATATGTTCATCACATCCAACATGAATAAATAATTTTTTCCTCGTCTGAAAATATTACACGCTTCCAAACAGTCTCCCCCACTGGGTTCCGGTCTAAATTAGGTGGCACTTTCTGGCCGTCCAAACAGTTACCTTACACCTTTCTGGTAGGTCGGACGGTCTGGGTCTCAACAACAACTCTTCCAAACAGCAGCAATAACGTACCGAAGTTTTCTAACGCACCAAGCGATCTTTCATGAACCGCCCCCATCAGAATAATAAGGGCAGTAAAATGTCACAAATATGAAAAATAAAGAACATCAATTCGTCACAAAATCCAGAAAATCGATTATCCAACAATTTATTCAAGTTGTTTTTATAATTTCGAATACGAATTCATTACGCCAGTCTTTCCATTTTAGTTTCTTGCATAACATTTAGTAAAAATAATTCTCTTTCGGTACTATATTGTACAGTATGTGAAAGTAAAAATGCTCAAATGGTTCCGTTTTATTGCAACCATTTTAAAAACACCTTCTTGGTTAATATAGGAGTGAAATTTTGTTGTTAGAATATTTCGTTGTCAGCTTCAAAAGCCTCCCACTCTTTTCATTTTTATGAGTTTACTTTTTAATGTTGATTTAATTGTAATTCAGGTGGAATATAATTCAAACAACAACATTAGAATCAACCGATTTGCGCATGATGTCATAACATTTCAACCGCTTAGATAGCAAATCTTATATTTTTTTTTCGGGGGGGGGGGAACATTGCCATGTATCTAGGGCAGTATATGTATCAGCGCCGCTCTGGAATTAAATTGTCTATTTAAATACTTTATTACACTATTTTGAACAATTACACTTTTAAAATTATGTACTATTTCAAATGGTTGATTCGAAAATCCTAACGGTATAAACCACGGAGTGAGAAAGAAGGAAATGAAACTCTTATGGATGAAACGCTTGAAAATGTCATAATTCTTTGGGAATTATATCCAGGTGTCGCTCGTGTTAGTAGAATAGTCGCTAATAAAGTAGCTTCTTTTGCCAGCTGCCAAAACAGAAAGGCATAGTATATGTATTACTTTCCTTATATACATAATGTATAAGGAAAGTATTGTGACGGGGTCGAAAATTCGAATTCGAGTTTTCGAAGGGAGAGCACGTTTCAAGCATCCCTGATCACGAATCGAACATTTTTGAGGTGATGTCTCTGTGTGTGTGTGTGTGTGTATGTGTGTGTGTGAGTGTGTGTATGTGGAGACGATATCTCACGAACGAATAGAGCGATTCGAATGAAATTTGGTACACAAATCGCAATCCGTGAATACTGGAAACCTATTGTTTTTAAACGCTATCGAATGTTCAGAACCCCCCTAAATTTTCGAGTGAAATTTTAAAAAAATCATCAAAAAATCAAAACCTTTAATAAAGTTACGCAAATAGACATTTCTTATGTAATTTTTCCTTAGAAAACGATAAACATAAACTCTATAACGCCAGCATGAACCGTTCTCGAGATATTGCACATTTATCAAATAAATTTATAAAAAAATCCCATTAATTAAAAAAAATATATTAACTGTTGAGAAACATGTTGACTTTTCATATGTGATATCATATGATAAATTTGGTGACATCATTCTCGGGGATCTAGCTCGTTCCATTCATAAGAAAAGATACTTTGAGTAATACATTTGTATTTGAACGCCAATTGTCATTTATCTGCTATAAAAATAACTTATTTCTCCGTCCATAACGCTTGGCGAGATTTTGGCGACGAATTAGGTAGAATGTCGCCAACTTGGCGACTTTTTTAAATGTTGCCAAATTAACGAAAATCTCGCCAAATGGATAAAAATGACGCTAAATCGATGAAAATGACGAATAAACGAAAATTCAATATCTTGGAAAGAATATAAGTATCTACTATAAGAATAACCTATTTCTTTTTACTGTAAAAGTAGTAATTTCATTGCATTATATAAGAAAAATCATGTGCTGCCCACATCAGATTTTTTTGATTATTTTTAAATGAAGGGTTTCCTCATTATTAGTATAATTAATAAATATTTTTTCATAGTTGTAGGATAGAGTACAGAATATAGGATAAAAATAAATTGAAAGATAAAATCATTGTGAATACGTAGGAATATTATTTATTGTTTCAGTTCTGCCTTACATCGCACTAATCATTTATTTTTACAAAACTGGTAGTTTAAATAAATATAGGTATTTCGCTACAGAAATACATGCCATGCAGGGCTACTTATCTTATCACAGCGTCACCTAAATGATTGTCTCAAGCAATATTGGTGTTTTCTTAATATGAAGTTTTGACTTCTTACTATTATCTCCATGGCACGAACCATCCAACTCTGTTCCCTAATGCACAATAAAAGCTTCTTTGGACTACAAAGATGCACACTGCATGCGAAATGAAAAAACTTTTTTAGTTTTCGTCAAAAACAGAACTACATAAGAGGTGGTAAAACCATCACTAGCTGGCGTCCATTAGAAACCGTTGTTAGCAATAACTTGGGTGACAGATTTATGAAATGTCTTACAAGTGGGCTCTCTCCGTTTCTTTTCTGTCAATAAGGTATAAAGCTTTCGTTTAGAAAAATATTGCCCAAACTTTCAACACTTAAGGGCCGCTCTTAAGGAAAATTCTGAAGTGCGCAATACATTTCCGTGCAGTAATGCACTTCTTCATTTTATCTTCCTATTTTACTTTACCTACAATATACGGTTGTATAAGGGGAGTATTGAAATCGTGTCGAAAATCGCAAGTTGAGTTTTCAGCGAATCTAGACGTTTTGTGACCTCTGGAACAAGAAAAAACTATTTTTAATTTTAACGTGACTTCTGTGTGTGTGTGTGTGTGTGTATGTATGTCTGTGCAATGTACGTTTCCACTCTAACTCAAAAACCCATTGACGACATTTCATAAAATTTTATAGATAACTCACCTGTGAGTGACACTGGTGCTGGTACGATTCAATTTTGGTACGATTCGGAATAAAAGAACCTGCCTTTTTCGGCGAAATATCCCGCAAAAATCGCATGTATCCACAAATGGCCAAATTCCACAAAATTTGGTAAATAAGCCACTTGTAGGTTACCCTGGTGCTGATTAGATTTTGGTATGATTCATGAAAAAGAACCCACTTTTTTGGTGAAATAGCCCGCAAAAATCGAATGTATCCACTCTAGCTAAAAAACTAATTGGTCAAATTCCATAAAATTTGGTAGATAAGTCACTTGTAGACTACCTTGGTGCTGATTAGATTTTGGTACGATTCGGAAAAAAAGAACCCGCCTTTTTTACAAAAAGGCCCTCAATAATCGTTAAAATCTAAAATAAAAGACTACGTATGAATAAATGTATCCATTAAATGCTTGTTTTATACGTAATTTCTATCGATGAAAATAATAAGACCAATCCCATCAGGACAAATCGTTCTTGAGATATTTTAGTTTTTTCCCAATTTTGCTACGCCGTTCTTGAAAATACGTCCAGTTACCCAATGAAAACGAAAATTGAATTGAAAGTGCAAATTCAGTGTCATTTCAAATAATGATGCGTGTTATTTTATGCAATGAAACTCAATTGAAATAATTGATAATGAAATAAAAATAAAATGAATTTGAGTCTGTAGTGAAAGTCCTGTGCTGCCCACATCAGATTTTTCTACAATAAACAGTATAAGTAAAAGTTAAGTATTGAGTGTCAAATATCCGATTTACGTATTTTGGTGAAACTACAAGTTTTGAGCATCTCTGAATACGAATAAACCATTTTAATTAGTAATGTATGTGTGTCTGTTTGTTTGTAGGCACGATATGTCTCAAAAAATGCACATCGCGTTTTATTAATTTAAGCTCTCAAAAAAACTAAATTTTATTTATATAAATAAAAGTAAAAATTGTATATAATCCGTATACATACGATGCAATGTCCTTCCCTTACTTTTAAAATAGGCCCGAACCCTGTGACTAAGCAAAACAAAATAAATGCCTCTAGGAGAAAAGGCTTCTGTGACTTTAAGCGCATGTGTAGACACCAAAGCGAAGGAAGAAAATTTCTCTCTTTGCTTGGGTCGCGGCATCGAAAACCCTACGGTTCACTCGCTTTTGTAACAATTATAGCTAATAAATGGATGAATTCAGGAATTCTTTCATTTTGTACCAGTGTGTAATATTTAAAGCAGCTCCTGTTAAATTATAAAAATAGGATTGCCTGTCAGTTTTTTTAATATAGCAATTTAAAAAAGGGAACGTTTTAAATACACGAAAACTACATAATTTTTATACATTCACAAACAATCTATTTTGTACGAATTCCGTCTATTAATTGAATTTTCTTTTTTTTTTCAGATGGCTAGGCACCTTCGTCATTCGCCTTTATTACGTCGGCCAGATTGTGAACCATTTAGCCGTCCTTAGACGTTGCCCCAGGCGCACCAGAGGGGGGCGGATCACATTACGCCCACAACACAAACATCCATGCCTTACGTGGGGCTCGAACCCACAACGCGGTGGTCGAGCGATTGCTACGGAAACGCTTGCCTTGACCACTTGACAACCACGTCGGCTCTATTAATTGAATGAAAGACAATGTTTCGATCTTTTCGATGGTGTAAAGACATAAACCCCATGGTATTATTTTCGGTCACCAAGGAGCCGATTTCTGCGAAAACCGGGATAAAACATTAAATACTGAAAAAAGTTAATAAATAATAACGCCGAGGTGCATTTTCGCGGGTCCTGAAGTTCCAGTGTGCCAAATTTCATGGTTGTGCTACGCTTAGATTTTCTGTTACAGACTTCATAGACATTAAAGTCAAACGAGGTATATGGGAAATACCAATTAATTCTATTCAAATTTAAATAAACTTTAAATTTCTGGTACATATTTATTTATAAATTACACGTTTAGAGATAACTCATTTTTGCTACTTTACAGCGCCAGACAGCTTGAGCACATGTTCCCTCTGGGGGGATTTTCATTTTATTCGTTATATGCGTGTATATGTGTGCGTGTTAATTCATGTGATCATGTTTTCGAAGGTGTTCTTACGATATTTGGGTTTTAGTAACATATATTTCGTCAGGCGACTTTAAGTGAGCTTTCTTTTTGATAATCCTTTATGTGAAATTGTGGCTTATACCAAAGAAATCTATTCAAGTTTAAATAAACACTAAATATATGGTAGATTTATTTATAAATTACCTTTGTAAAGAAAATTCACTTTTTGCCACCTTTGGCGTCACATAGCGTCACATCTGGTGCTGTTTTAATTTTCTTTTTTGTAAATTAAGTTGCCTATGCTTCGGAAGTTATACTTATTATGTTTGATTATGTTTTATCTAACATATTTCTTAGAGGTAACTAGGGGGTTCTGCCGCCTACTAGCTCTGCTCGCGCAATCCCCTACTCGCAGAGCTCGCTTCATATCTATATTTCCTAAAAATTCTACTTTCAAAAATCCATTTTATATCCCCGCCTATTTTCCGTAGGAGGGAAAAGCAGGGATTTTTCTTAGCCCAGGGAATCCAAAAATTGAACTCCTCGATCATGAGCTCGCTTCGCTAGCTATTTCATGTCAAACTAAAGTTTAAATCGATAAACGGTTTATTTCATCATATTTACCCTATCATTTCTCTATAAATGTACTGAATTTCATATTTTTATATGCTATAGTGTTTACGGCACGAAGCAGAGAAATCGCTAGACGTGCCGATACGAAACAAAAAGTCCAGTTCAGAAGTGCATCATAAAAAGTAAAATATCTCAAAAACTACATAGGAATTAAAAAGAGGGTCCCCGTCCTGCAAAGATTCACCCATGTAGGTACCAGCCTGCAAAAATTCGTGGACTATTAGTCCATCCGGTACGCGAACTCGCAGCTCAAATATTTTGTCTTTGACTTAAATATTTCTTAAACTGCAATATATATCAAAGAACGGTTTATCTCAGCTTATTCCCCAAAGCTTTTACTACAAGTGTACCAAATTTCATTTTTTTTATATGCGAGAGTTTCTGCGGTACGAAGCAAAGAATCTCGAGAAACGAGAAATTTGCCAAACAGTCGCGGCGGTGGGGGTCAACTACATTTTTTTTACTTTCCCTGCAATACATAGTAATGTATAGGGAAAGTATTGGAATCATGCCGAAAATCACAACTCGAGTTTTCGACGGATCGACACGTTTCGAGACATCTAGAATACGAAAAAACCATTTTTAGCGTGACGTCTGTGTGTGTGTCTGTCTGTCTGTCAGTGTGTGTGTCTGTCTGTCCAAATTTTGTATCCACTCTAACTAAAAGACTAATGGACTAATTTCATAAAATTTGGTAGGTAAATCACTTGTGGGTGAGTCTGGTTCTGATTAGTTTTGGGTACGATTCGGGATAAAAGAACCCGCCTATTTTTGCGAAATGACCCGCAAAAGCTTGTATCCACTCTAATTGAAAAACTAATGGACCGAATTTCACAAAATTCGGCAGATGAGTCATTTGTGGGTCACTCTGGTGCTGATTAGATTTTGGTATCCTTCGGAAAAAAAAATAACCTGCCTTTTTTTGCAAAATGGCCCGCAAAAATCGTCAAAATCTAAACTAAAGAACTACGTATGCTCAAATATATCCATTAAATGCTTGTTTAATACGTAATTTTTAGAGAAGAAAAGAAAAAGACCAACCCCATTACACTAGGACTAGCCGTTCTCGAGATATTTTAGTTTTTCGTATTTTCCCTACGCCACCTTTGAAAATAAGTCCGGTTACCGAATGAGAACGAAAATTGAATTAAATGTGAAATGAATTTAATTAAAATAAAGAGAACGCGGATATAAGACTTCAGTGAAAGTCATGTGCTGCCCACATCAGATTTTTTAATATAGAGAAATAACACTTTGATTTCACAAAGTGATACTAATTAAATTAAAACAAAGCATATACAAAATATCAATAAATTATGTTCAAATAGGAATTTAAAAAGCATTAAAATAATATTATATCTCCATTATGTTTCCAAACAAAAAAGTTAGTTTTTGCAGCCTTCAAGGAAGGCACGCATCTAAACAGATAAAGCATGTTGCATCTATTCTAATGATATCAAGAGTCACATCTTTTGAAACATTAATTTTATTCTGTTTTAAAACCTTTCAAAAGTTTAATTTTTTAAAGTATTTAAACAGCTCAAAGCAATATCTTCTTTTAAAGCACTTTAAAATATATTTCTAATCACATCGTCAAACAGAACAAAATTAGTATAAAGTTAGTAGAAACAAATAAAATGAAAATATGCTTCTTCAATTTCTACTTTGCTAGCTAAGAACAATGTAATTTTCATCATTTTTTTCTACACGTAACTTAAACCATCTTCACTTTGATTATGATAAATAACATCGAAAAGTGGCCATTTTTGAAACAGCAATAAATCTATTTATTTTCGGCGCTCGAGGCGAAACCCATGGAAATTTTTCAACTGAAAAATAATGTTTATTATTTTTTCTTGTAACAAGTTGTAAAAGCAAGGTAAGATCGCTTATAAAATATCAAATTATATACAGAGCCTAAAGCTATTTGGAAGAAGTTGTATGAGTAAATATATTTTTGGATACATTTTTATTTCTTTTCTGTAGTTTAACTTTGCAATACTTTTGCTTAAATTTAGGTAAAATATATTATTATTCTTAAAACTACGGGGCTCCGTTTCCGTATTCGTCAAAACCCGTAACTCGCTTTGTCTTCTACTTACTGACGCTCACTTCACGAGCACTTTCATGCGTGTTACGCAGGCGTAATATGTCCGTTGGGGACCGTCCGTTATTAACTAAAGCTCACCTCGTGAACTTTTTCAACCCAACTGGTAACTTACTATATGCTCTATGCCCTCGTAAAACCCCAAGGCCACGCGGCTGCTCTTTGCCACTCATTAATCACCGGAGCTCGAAGCAGATATAATACATTTGTTGGGGGTTTTACTCCCCTTATTAGCTGACGCTAATCAACTTCCGTAACTTGTTTCCCGTGCTATAGTACCCCGTTTGGTCCCCAGACCTCCTGTTCGCTACGCTCGCCAACCACGTAACTCGCTTCGTGAGTCGGGAAACTTCGTCTCCTACTTGATGGCTCACGTAGAGCCGTATCGCGAACTTTTACGTGCCATTGCCATTATGAACGATTGCTTACTGTGCAGTAGTAAAATATACCCATTATTCCGTGCCATTCTCATATGATAGAGTAAAATAACACATTTATCTAGATACTTCTGAAATGTGTAACTAGAAATTTACCTGATTAGAAGTTTTATTCGAGTGACAATAAACCCACTTTTGTGCGTTGCACCCATTTATTAGCTTGAAGTTCCGTGTTTCAAAACTAAGAGCATCGTAAAATAAAGTTAAACATTTTTTTCATATTATGAAAATTCAAAATATTTCATCAAGAGATAAGTATAGGGGCGATATCCTTGATTAATTCCCTGAAAAAGTAAAGGATGCAGAATACCCTCAATGAAGTGCAATATTAAACACATTAAGGGTAACAGATTTAGAAGGCCTTTCAGTATTTCATTCAAAGATGACATTTGCCTTCTCAGTACAAAACGACATCTCTGCTTTTCCAGTACAAAAAGACAAATCTGCCTTTCCAGTGCAAAAATATAACGCTACCTTCTCAGAACAAAATTACATTGCTGCCTTTCAGTACAAAAAGTAAACAGCGTTTGATTGCTTGAAAGCAACACATACTTCTTTATGTCACGTTACTTATGATATAAGTATTTTTGAATTGCATGCTCTCAAAGAGCAAATGAGGTTAACTACACTGTTTGTATTATAAAATGTATTTTTATTTTCTAAGTTTGTATTATGAAATTAATTTTTATTTCTATCTTATACTATGATGATTATTTATTTATTCCAATCAATATAAGATTTCCTTCAGACTGGAAAGATTCAGTCTATAGAAAATGCGAAATTTTTTGCGTTGAATTTGGAATAATTTTTCTGTTCATGAGAAATATGATGTATTTGGTCTTCGAAACAATTTGATACCTTTAATTTGTTTAGACTATTTCAACGCAGTTATTTCATTTGGAATATTTCTGTTGTCACAATATTTTGAAGTAAATGACAACTACGGTTAGGGTTGTTTCTCTTGCGGAAAAATGGAGCGTTACAAAAAACGTAAACATTTTAGACGTTTATACTCTCAAACCTAATAGATAAAAATAGAAATAATTTTACTTGTTTTGCTGGAAATAGGGAATATATAAAATATTATGAATATATAAAACTAATTTTAATATTTTAATTTTTTTTACTATTTTTTTTCGAAAAACCTAAAACAGTAGCTCTCTGAGAGTTTTTTTTTTCATTTTTCTAACTTCTACTCGAAACATATAGTAAACTGTAAAATATAGATATAAATAGTAAACGACAGAAATGTGTATTGGAAAAGTTAATATTAAAATTTATATTTATTATTAAAAGAGCTCCTATAGTTTTCGAGCAATCACGTTGTCAAGTTGATGAAGATTGAAAATTTTAAGTTTTTCAAGTTTGTATAATAATTATATTGCCAAATATCTCCGAAATTATATAATGTATCTCCGATATATCTCCATCCTATTGTTATCTCTCAACAATAAGCAAAAATTAGTATATCATTAAAAACTCTACAAGTGTATATAATTATATTTTGGATAGAGCTCTATTTTTTTAAGAAAAATTTCAAAAATTAGCTCTTTCGAACGAGTTTTAATTTTCATTTTTCAAACTTTCACTCGAAATATCTTCGAAACTATAAAATATAGATATAAATAGGAAGCGACAAAAATATATACACGAGGAGAAGCTTGGTCTCTAAATCTATATTTAAAAAGAAGCTTTTAAGGATTTTGAGTCATCGCCTTGTTAATTTGAAGAAGTATGCAAATTTTCCTTTTTCCAAGTGTGTAATGCTTTTATCTTAAAAGTAAAAGATACCGATATAAACAATAAGCAATAAGTTGTATTTCTTTTAAAGCCCTATAAGTGAATATGATGTTGGATCGAATTATCCTTTTTATTTTCAATATTACAAAAGTTGAGTTTTAATTTACGAAATGTAATTTAAGTAAAACCATTTCGGCTCCACAGGACTGGAGTCACTGCGATACTTTCAAAGGAATAATTAGTTATTTGCCTATCTATGTTCATTGTTTTATATGCATATTTATTTTTTCTACGAAATCGCTCATAAAAATCAGCTCGTATTTCATTTTTTAAAAAAAAATTAACATAAACAATGATTGAAAAACGAATACGGAAAAAGTAGTAGAAAAAGTTCAAAAATCCGAGAAAAGGCCCATTGAAAGAAAAAAATTAACCCAAACGGTACGCAATCGTAGTAATTGCAAATGCAAATAAAGAAAAAAAATAGTATGTTCATGATATTAAATATATCAGACAGAAATATTTAAACAAAATTGTCTAGCCTATTTGGGAACATCAAAGTTCTCAAAATGGAAAAAAAGAATGCAAGTCAATTCTGACGACAAGGTGAATATATTTTCTTGATTCAAATTATTTATTTATAATCCCATTTAAAATTCTCTTTTAATTATAAACGCATGTTAAAGAAAATAAAAAGGAAATTCCTAACGCAGTATTTTTTTGAATAAGCTCTAAATAAATGAATAGCATTTTTCCTCTTTTAAACTCAATTATTTGATTAATGAGCAAGTTTGTAAAAGCAAAATAATTATATCACTAGAAAAATAAGTAGGGGAATCATTAAGGATTTAAGACGTAATGGAATTTTGATTTCAAAATTTTTCTGTAATTATCCATTTTGAAAAATATGGTTTTATAAAGTTTGTTTACACTGTGAAGTTGATAATTCCATACTGTTCAAGAACTATAGTAAGAACGTTTTTAATCAATATAAAAGCATATGGTAAAATTAATATAAATATCAATTGATATCTTAATTCCTAGTGTTCTAAAATTTTGTTGGTTGCAATAAGTATAAAAAAATTATCCTTTGATGTCTGCAAAATTGTGGCATAACACACCTGCTTGCCATCTGCTATTGTTCCTCATTTACAAAACTGACTATAAGGGCTTTTCCAAAGTTATACTAAGTCTCTCATTGCAAATAACAGCATCCTTTGACAAGTTTTGCCCTATGCGCTCGTCAGTATAGAAAAATCGATACTTGAAATGACAGCAATGAAACCTGCATTATAGAACTTAGTGGTTGCATCCGTTTGATAATCTTATCTTATCCTTGACAGTTTCGTCTCATCTTTACGAAATCTCACCAAGACTTAACCTTTTGCTTACGGGTGGGGCAGCGTCAGTCCCGGACGCCAATGTCTACAAAGGGGGGTCGAACTGTTTGGGATAGGGTATATCAAATACCTGTCTTTTTGAGAGGTTCCTAGTTTCGGATGGACGCTGTCCCACCCGTAAGCAAAAGGTTAATATGTGTTATGTCTCGATGTCTTATCTGTATCTCTGAGCGCTATCTTTAAGAAATATGAAACCTACTGCGAGGAAAAATTGAACTTGTTTCCACAGAGATTTGCAAAATTGTGTTACATGACAAGTTGTCTTTTCTCTGATATAGCAAGAATCGGCTTTTGGTGTGGTACACCCCAGAGGTTAGCTCGCGAAGTTTGCATTCGGATGACTCGAGTTCGATTCCCGGTTCTACCCAAACTGTCCCCGTGCTCACGCGGAGTACGGGTACGTCAATTATGTGGGTTCGTAAGTTCCTTTGGGAGGTTGTTGGTTGGGTAAAGAGAGTACAGTCCCTGTGGATGCCTCCCCGCTGGGTTCCGGTCTAAATTGGGTAGCACTTCTCGGCCGTTCATACAGATATTTTACACTTTCAAGTAGGCCGGACGGTGGGAGTCGTGGAAAAAAAAGAAGCACCGGTGTCTCAATTCTACAGACTGCTTAAAAAGAGCGAATCTGGTTCAGAGTTGTTGTTGCATGCAGTGGAAACGCGATCCAAACACCTTAAAATTTCATTTTACATCTTCAATGCTTTTATCATTTACGCCCAGCACCCATTATCTCAGCTGATGAATCAAGAGAAAGACCAAATTTTAAATTATTATTAGGAGGCTGCAATTTATTAACCAGTCTCAGATTTAGAATTCTTTGAGAATGCATATTCTTATCCACTCTTAATTGGAATTCACACATATACAAAATCACGATCAAAGTCAGGTATATCTGCTAGTATTTAGAGTTCCTAGATGAGTCCGTAAGGTACCCCTGAGAACCCAGATCGCCCAGCTCACTCGAAGGTATGGAGCAGTTGAATGGAAGGCCTTGCCGTAAGTATCCTTATAATTTTGCAAGGAAAACATCACGCCCACAGGAGTGGAGCGAGCGGCATTTCTGATCATTTACACTTCTAATCTACACCTCAAATGCTCTGACAACTTTATTTTCGATGTGGAGATGAGTGTCTTTGACACAGGGACCCCGAAAGTAAGCGTTTTGGTCTTGGGTCCATGAATGTATATACGTTAGGCATATCGATATAAATAAAATTGAAAATATGTCTGTCTGTCTGTCTGTCTGTCTGTTTATCTCATCATCACGGGAGAACGCCTAAACCGAATTTAATTAAATTTTGTGGGTAGCCTTAAAATAGCCCCCCTTAAATAAATTTAGTCCAAGTTTCGAGTTTCTAAAATCAGGAGTTGTCGAGACATTAATGAAAAACGAAACTTTTTCCTAGGTGTTCTATTCTCTAACTCCCTGGATCCTCCAAACGAAAAGGTTGGAAATCGTTTGTTTAAAACGTGAAAGTGAATTAAAACTTTATCTCCGAGTTTCTTGGAAGATTTTTGTGATAATTAGTCACTTTCTGAAAACATGAATTGTTTGGAAACATTAATGTTTGAAACATGAACTTAAATGGAAAATCTAGTATCACTATAGTTTATTTTTCACAAGCTTTTACTCAACAATGAAAAGTATTAAGAAATCAAACTGGTTATTTAATTATTAGCATTTTATGAGGAAGATTCTATCTTATATCATATTGCTCAGCAACGCAATTAAATTAAATTTGTTTGTTAATTTTTATTATTATTTTTTCGATTTGAATAATAAATAAATGGGTATAAAAATATATCTTATAAATGAACGGTTTGATTTTACTTTTAATTATATTAATAGCTGACTGCTTACATCACTTTCATTTATTTTGGCAAAGAATTTATTGTGTTTAGCTAATAAACGCATATATTGTGTTTAGTCAATAAACTCATTTAGCTCATTGTTGAAACAGAAAAAGAGTAGAACGGGTATATCTTCTAATACAATTTTAGTGTTTTTATTCAGTATATACAAACGGGATCAGGATGTTTTATTCTACAGATCTGCAAATTCAGAGCTACGAATTTGGCGGGATATCGCTAACTTGGCAACTTTTCTTAAACATTGCCAAATTAATAAAAACGACGCAAATCAATGAAATGGAATTTGTTTTCTTAGAAGAGAGTACTGAAATGATGTTTCGGTAGCATTTGTCTGTCAGTCCAACCGTCCTACTAGTAACATATTTAGCGAATTTTTAAAATGTCGCCAAATTGATACAAATATTTGTAAATCCATAAAAATATCTTCCTCGACCCAGATCGTCCGACCTACCAGAAAGGTATTACGGCCGGGTATAAAAATATCTTGAAATTGATAAAATTGCGCTAAGTGAATGAAATTAATTGTGTTTTGTTAGGGGATAGTTTTGTGATGATGTTTCATCAATTTGTCGGCAAGTGGGACTTTCAGTTCTGCAGTTCCACTTGGCGATAAATTTGGCGATCTTTTAAAAGGTCGCTATTTGACGAAAATGTCGCCAAACCTTCCATGGAGATAGCATTATTCAGACGATATTTTTCCACCAATTTATTTGAAGCGAATGGTATCATGTCGCTTAACAACGGATTTAAATCTAACGTGTTTATGCGGCAGACGTTTTTTATTAAATCTTTTCAGATTTGAATAACAAAGATATGTATATAAAATAAATTTCATTGACATTGCATGTTTGGCTGGATAATATCAATCACGGTCTTCAGGTTTTACGTTATTATTATTGATATTTTCGGGGATTATATATTCAAGGATTATGTATTTTTTCAAGTTATTATGCCATTGTTTTATTATATCAAAATTGTAGAAACTCGTATATTGTACGTTGTACGAGTAATCTTCCACAAATGCAAGGGTATATCTCTTCTAATCTACTAGAATATAATTAATATTGGCGTACATTTTTATATATATTGGCATATATTGGAATCAATTACTGCCTTCTAGTCTGTAGTAAAATGATAGTTTATAATAAAATGATCCTGCCCGATTAAAAAATATGACTCCAGCGCACCTACCGGAGAATTTTAAAAGGTAGGATGACGAACTCGACAACAAAAGGAGATGCACGAAAAAGTTGTACATCGATGTTTAATGAATAGGAATCGACCCTAAAACTGTTACAGAAAGCATCTATTTGTCGCAATTGGGCTATTGAATTGGTATATTGTCGTTTTCAGACATGTTAAAATAAACAACGCTTACATGCACGGGAATATATAATGCTTATTCAAAATACATTATGCCGATAGCAATGCACAATTAAATTTGAGAAAGAATGTGACCGAGTACTTTGACAAGCATTGCAGGTGTCGCCGTAGTACAGGCCCTGGTGATACGACTTTTTGATATGTATTACCTTCCATATGCGTGTTTTGTTCGTTCCTGTTGTCGATTCCTACCCATTAGATGACTTTGTAATTTATTTTTTCATTGATCTCGCTTTGTTACTTGTCTACTTTAAATGAACCAAACGTGCACACTCATGAAATTATTGGGGGGGGGGGGGCTTAACCTTTTGCTTAAGGGTGGGACAGCGTCAATCTCAAACGAAATGGACGCCAATGTCTGCAAAGGGGAATCGAACTGTTTGGGATAGGGATGTTAAATACCTGTCTTTTTGAGAGGTTCTTCGTTTGGGATGGACGCTGTACCACTCGTAAGCAAATGGTTAAGAACTTTCCTAAGAAAACAGTTTATTAAATCCCGAGCAACGTCGGCTATATCTGCTAGCAATATATAAGACACTCTACTTTGCATACGCAGGGAAAGTGACGCGCTGTCCAAGGACGATTTCTTTGCATCGCGTCTTTGGCATAAATCTTACATTTAAAATTCTTTCGCGAGGATTAAAATTGAAGACCGAAATCCTCTTATGCACACATTTTAACAAAACTTTTATAAAATCACATTGAATTTAAGCCTTATTTTCGGCGGTGCAAATTCTTTGAGTGCGATAAAGTTGGTTTAGAAACGAAGACTTGCAGAATGTATTTAAATGTTAATTACTTCGGAGAGTTCGGTGGTTAATTTAATATTGAGGTTTAAACCTGGTGGAAAGATTATAATTTTAATATACTAGATTTACGAAATAAAATTAATTGGAGTGTGCTCAACTCGTCTTTCTCATACCAGAATTCAGATTTTTTTTTCAAAATTTACTAGAAAAAATTGAAAAATCCGTATCGTGGGTCCAAATAATTACGACTATAGTGTATTACCCTTCATTTTAAAGAGCTTAAAAAATTATTTCGATTGATGCCATACATTATAATGTACCCTCCCCCAGGAGGGTAACTTGCCCCCAAGGGGGGATAATGACATCACGAATAAAATAAATTGTGTCGCGGCTATTTTTCACAACAATGATTGAAACTATTAATTTTTTTGATCATTGAGCCATCAATAAACCCTTTTATTCATAATTATGTCAAATTGTGTCCTATGCTGCCAAGTTAAAAAATGTAAAATTTCGAAGATTTTGCTTGAATTAAAAAAAAATTCTATCTAGTTTGAGATTTTTTAATAAAAAATCCAGATTAAAATTTTGCGAAAATTCATTAGTATTTGTTTGTCTGTTATCGCGTACACAAGAAATCGACCACAGAAATCAGACAGACAGAAAAACGGACATCACTCTAAAAATACTCTAAACTTGTTCAGGAGGTTTTAAAACATATATTAGAGTCACAATCTCGAAATCGAAAATTTTCGTGGAAACAATACTTTCCCAATACTACGCATGAGAAAGTAAAACTCTGCAGTGGCTACAGTCCGATGGAGCCGAAATGATTTTGCATAAATAAATTTTTGTAAAATGAAACTCCAATAAAATTCAATAAGTTCAATCGAATTTTTCATACTCACTTGTTTCATTTACAAGTTTTCACAGCGCTACAGAGTACTCACTACTTGTTTATAGCTAACTAGCACGTTTAGCTTTCGCCTCAATTTGATCTGGATACTCCGACCATAGACTTCACGTCAAAATATCACATTATTTTACTAACTTGCTCGGCGGTATATAAATTAAACTCATGCAATATATCTGTGTGACGAAATTTTAGATTAAAGTTAATCTATAAACTCGCCTGGTGGCACACAAATACGTACGTGAATATGTATATTTCTCTCTATTCTGTTCAAACCTCATCCATCATTAAACATTTTTAAAATCCCCTAGTTCATTTACCTTCCTAATTTTTTTAAAACAAAATAAAATATCTATTGCTTGTGCCCCAATATTTCATTAAGGAATGCATAAATATATTAAGCTACAACATTCCTGACATTTTAAATAATACTGCTTTCCCACCTATTGAAAAACCCGAAGTTAAAATATCGAAATTATAACCACTTTATTTCAAAAACTCAGAGGTATTATATTCCAAAATCCAATTATATACACTTGTAAGGCTTTCAAAGCTTATTGTTTATAGCTAGTACTTCTGGTTTTTGAGATCATTACAAACTCGAGAAACGGGAAATTTTCAATCTTCTTCAACTTGACAAGACGATTATTCGAAAATTATAAGAACTTTTGAAAAACAAATTATAAATCTAGAAACTGGATTTCTAGTATATATTTTTGTTTTCTACTATTTATCAACTTTCAGAAACAGAGGAACCTTCCAAAACACAGACAAAAAAAAAGCAGTTATAAAAATTCAAAACATGTTTATAGCTGCTTTTTTATCAATAAAACAACGCCAAACATAAATGTAATTTAGCTTAAATATTTAAAACCTTTTTTTTCAAATATCCTAATTTGTTCAGTTGTGAATAAAGTATAATTATAAAACATATCAGTTCATGACTTCTGCAAAAAGTTACCTTCTTTGTGTCTCGTTTATTTATATCTAAGACACTAACATATTTGTTTAGAATAATACGTTATTTCGAGTAATACGTATAATACAATACATAAGGCAGTGGATCATTAATTTTGCGTCATTCATTCAAAACAGCACATTATGTTCAAATGTGCAATTAAAACATTATGAAAAAAAGGCGTTTTGAACTTTTTCAAAGGAATATTTCTTTTGATGTCATATTACATATGATTTTTTTAAAAGTGGCGTTTAGGATTGTGACTTAAACAATTATTATAAACGTTGGCATCAGATTTTTTTTTTAAATTTTTTTATAATGCTTAGCAAATTATTCAGTAGAGGACACAAAGAAACATTAAATTTGTTTAAACATCATAAATTACTTTTAAAGACATTACTTTTAAAGACATCGCATAATTAATTTCAAACGATTATTATGTGAAAACCCTTTAAATTATATAACACATAAATTTATAAATTGCATTACGGCAAACTATTATGAACAATATAAAAAATTATAAATTAATTACAAAACATTATAAATTAGTTATAAAAAAGCTCGAAATTTCTATTTAAAATACTTTTTATATTTAGGTAATAGAGAAATCACGACAATGCACATATGGAAATGGCGTTTTAGTATGTTGTTGAGACGGTCTGTGGGATGATTGGGAATGAAAATGAATAATAGCACCCAATTAGAATCGGATTTAACCCGGGTGGAAAAAATAAACTACATTGAACCCTATGGGACTTTATTTATCAAAAATTTTTTAAGCGAAGTTAAAATTCACCAATTGCTTCGAAAATCTTAGGAAATATTCAAATGATCACACAAAATGTGTAAAAAATTACAGCAAAACATGTTGGATAGTTTTTTTGAATAAAAATTGAAATAATAAGTACACCCTTGATATATGAAGAAATCACATGACTCATTGCAAAATGAAATATGGCTTCCATTTTTTTCCGCTGTTACTATAAATATTTAAAGACCGTTTAAATGTATATTTATTATTGCATCCGTTATTAAAGCGTATTATTTTTTAACATTTTCCGTGTATCTAAATTATGTGCCAACACAACAACATTTTTTTTTATTTTAAATGATCATAAAACTTTCTTTATTCCTACAATGAAACCCAATTTTAATGCTAAACTATAGCATACAGAATGTAAACAAAATCACACGATTGTAAGATGCGTTGTATAAGAAATACCGAATATTTTTTTTCACGCAAAATTATTTAACTCTGGCGTCTGGGATATAAGTGATATAAATTAAGTATTTATTGATTTCATATAGAGATACAGACGATTTACATTTTCAATGACGTGGTGTAAATAAAGTTCATTTTGTGTAACTAGCATTGTCTTTTTCGATGAAGTATGAAGTTTTCAAATATAATAAATTACTGTAGTATTGCGATCATTTAAGAAATATCAGTGCTGAATGTATCACATTTTAAAGATGTTTAAATGGAATTGCATTTCAGTTGGAAAGTGTTTCATAATTAATGCTTTATGCAAAATTGATCTTTCTCGTTTTTTATAACTATGGGGAGCTCAGCTCCCCGTTCACTGACAATTGCCAACCCCTGGAATTCAGTTAGTGAGCTCTTTCAAGCAGCCTACAACGCGGGCGCAATGCGTATAATGTAACTCCATTCCTTGTTCAATGAAGCTCACCAACTCCCCGAGGTCTTTTTGCCATCTGAGTTACCCCACCTGCTTAGCCGGCGCTCACACCACAGTTTATAATTATGAAAGGTTTATTATACGGATTTAGTTCAAAGCTTATTACCAAAAGCATTCTACGATATTTCTAATGGTGTTGAGATGAAAACTCTATAATAATATTTTCGACCGGCATGAAACTAATTTATGTGAAAATCGCTCAAAATTGTTCTTCAACAAAAAAATAATTCCAATAAAGAAGTGCTCCAGGTTACTTTGGGAGGGGTGAGACACCCCAGTGGTTAGCGAGCAGGAATTTCACTCAGTCATCCCGCGTTCGATTACCGCCACTGTCAAAACTGACGCCATGTTCACGCGGAGTACGATCACGTTAAACATGTGGGTACGTAACTATTCCGAGAGGTTGGTGATAGGGGAAGGAGGGTACGGTCCCTGTGGATGCCGCCCTCATGGGTTCCGGTCTAAATTGGGTGGCACTTCCCGGCCGTCCAAACAGATACCTTATACCTTTGTGGTGGGTCGGATGGTCTAGGTTGAAGAAAAAGGAGGAGGTTATTTTGGAACATGGCCTGAACTATCACTATACATATTTCTTAGCTGTTGGTTGAGTATATTTTTCGTTATGCAGCCAACAGACAAACAAACGAATAAATAAGCATATATCTTGTTAAATATAAAAAAAAAATTGGCCTTTTTTTTTTTTTAATTTCCCTGCAAAACATGGTCATGTAAAGGGAAAGCATTTTAATCATATTGAAAATCAAAACTCGAGTTTTCGACAGATTTACACGTTTCCGGACCAGTAGAACACGAGAAAACTTTTTATCGTGACGTATGTATGTGTCTGTGTGTGTGTCTGTCTGTGCAGTGTATGTATCCACTCTAACTTAAAAATTAATTCTCCGCATTTCAAAACTTTGGTAGGTTACTTTGGTGCTGATTAGATTTTGGTACAATGGGGGAAAAATACCTGCTTTTGTTTTTCTTTTGTTTACAAAATGGTCTGCAAAAATCGTCAAAACCTAAAATAAAATTCTACGTACGTTCAAATGTATCAATTAAATACTTGTTTTATACATGATTTTTAACGATGAAAATAATAAGATCAACCCCATAACTCTAAGACTAACCGTTCTTGAGATATTTTAGTCTTTTCGTCATTTTTTCTGGACGTCTTTGAAAATACGTCTAGTTACTAAATAAAGACGAAATTTGAGTTAAAAGTGCAAATTCGGTGTTATTTTGCGCAATTAAACTCAATTTAATGAATTAATCAAGAAATAAAAAGAAATGAATTCGGATCTGTAGGAAAAGTCATCTGCTGCCCACATCAAATTTTTTTACATAATATTAAAAGTATCTTAACGAACTGGAATATTGTACAGCAAGTTGGGATAGTCACCACAAATTCAAAACCATATTAAGAATTATAAGTGGACTATTTGTCGAATAGGAAAATTGATAACAATGAGTATATGAACATAATTAAAAAAAAAAAAACATAGGGATTTTTAATTACGAGCCGAGTTAAAAGAAAAAAAGAAGACAATAAGGATAACTACGTTATTGAGCATGCTACTTACTAATTGTGTGTTTTAGCTTTCATTATGTTAAAAATGAGGAAATTTCTTCGAAACTTCTTAGAGACGAACCATGTTTCACTGTCGATTAATATTTTCAGACATTCGCTGACATTTTACCCCGAAGACAGTTCGAACACGCCAATCAACACTAACAAAGCTGCATCGAATCAAACCTTACTCGCTTTTGTTGCATTGGTTGAAAGCGTGACAGCTGAAATTTATTAGTAAAACATGTTTAAACTTGTTTAAGTAAAACACACCTTCACCGATGAAGCAATGAATAGTTACTAACATGCTGTTTTTTAGGACTCAAATAGTGCTCAAATAGTGCTATGAGAATATAAATTCTTTATTCGAAAGCGACATCTCTAGAATAAGAAATTTATTTAAATCCTTAATGAGGTCCTTTCCCCACCAAAATTCCATGCTGATTTTATATCATCCATAAACTAAGCTCTATTTATAGCCGATTGAGAATATATATATATATATATATATTGAAAAGTTGAAACAAATGAAATAGAACCTTCGAATTTGAAATTATCTCTCTCTGTGTGTATATATATATATATATATATATATATATATATATATATATATATATATATATATATATATATATATATATATATAATTTTGAAAAACACATGTTGGATGAGTGAAAAAAACTGAGAGTTTAAATTCTTAGTGAACCGCATACACCCTCTCTCTCTCTCCGGAATTTGATGCTAAATCCCCATCAGTCGCCATCTAACAATAAGTTCTATAGCCGATCTTCTAAAATAAATGTTGCAAGGAAAATGTTAAAGTTCTGAATCGGAAATGACGTCTCCAAAACAAGGTGGAAATCTTTAGTGAGTCTCCCACCCCTTCCAGAATGTGATTCTCAATTCATATCAGCCATTATCTAATCTCTATCTCTAATGCTGAGAAATAGGTGTATAAAAGTAAACTTCTGAGCCAGATGTGGAAAAGAAACCGGGATTGAAAATTCTTATAGAACCCCCGTACCTTCACGACATTATTTGATGCTGAATCCATATCAGTCCAGTCATCAGCTAATCTTCATTTAGAGCCAATTTTGAATAACATATATTTTAAGAGAAAATGGAATTTTTAAACATGAAATAGAAAGAGACCGGAAGAGTAATCCTTAGTGAACCTCCCTGCTTCCTTTGGAATTTTATGCTAAATCCATAACCGTAATTATCTAAGCTCTATCTAGAGTACATCCTGAAAAGTAGATGCTTCAAGAAATGTTTGGGGAAAATAATAGTATTGCAAAATATTTGCCATCAATGAATCTAAATCTGAAAATTCTATCCTTTATAAAAATTGGATTTACCAACTGGTACATCATTATTTAGAAAACAACTCAAATGAATTGGCTCGCGGTGTTAAATAAAGGACAAACACAGGGAATACTCACAGCTACGTATAAAGTCCCTTTTGGTTTACTTGTCATTTATGTAAAAGGTGGAACAATACGAATTCTTGAAAAATGTAGTTATTGCCGGAGGTATAACGGTGAAGGGGATGCTTGAAACAGATGCGTTTGACATTTTTCTAAAGCACCTTTTAAGTGAAGTGTCAGATTGAGAGAGATTTTTTCTGAAGCGTCAGATTGTTTTACCTAAAAGTTAAATTTAAGGACGTTGTCTCAATTTAGAATATGAAGATATATTTAACAATGCGAAATAAATACAGTACGGTGAAGCGTCTGAAAAAAGGCTTAGTTTAATGCTTTAAATGAGATAAAGTATTTGGAAAACAGAGACAATTCAATGGTGTTTTAGAATAATTGTTCAGGGGTATAATTCTCATATGATCTATAATGCTGCCAATTTTTAAAAAGCGATTTTTCTGAATTTCAAAATTTATAAACACATAACTGTGAGTTAAAGTAAATAGTGGAACCCGGGAGCATTCTGTCCTGCAATTTGCTAAACAGTAAGTTAAATAAAAAAATTAAATGTCAGCATCCGTGACAACGTCTTTTAATAATGACTTAAATAAAATTACATCTTAACTTGTGGAATATATACGTGACAAATGGGATATAGTTAAGTTTTGCGAGGTATAGTTTAACGGGATATAGTTGCATTGTTGCTTTACGCATTTAGCTATAACAAACGTGTAGGTTCGTCTCCCCGAGAGCCTAGTGAGGTCATTGCATTCATACCGTTATGTGTATGGACACACGGTAAATTGAAGGAAATTCTAGATTACGATTTTAATCAGAATGATGTAACATTGTCCTCCACAGAGCTTTCTCTGTGCTTGCTCTTTATCTTGTAAATAGTCTGTGTATGCAAGTATGTGTTCAAACAGGCATTGTTGTATTACTATGTACAATGATGTATTTTTCTCGTTTTACCAAATACTAAAGCTGACCGCATACAGGAAGAGACGAAATCGCCAGGAACGAATCGTTTCGAGACAAAAACGTCAGAGAGGAAATATTTTGCTTCAGACCCACTGTGACGTATTTAGTTTTTTTTTTCTCTTTTTTTGTTTTTTTTACTTATTCTGAGTAAATATGGCAAGTGATGGATTAATGATCTTTTTTTTTACTTATTCTGAGTAAATATGGTAAGTGATGGATTAATGATCATTTTTTTTTACTTATTCTGAGTAAATATGGCAAGTGATGGATTAATGATCATAATTATTTGATATGTTTGGAGGAGAAAGGGTCAGAATAAGTTTTGGGTGCATCCTATTAACTTAAAAGGAAAACTTCATCCCAAATGTGGAAATAACGTTATTTTTAGAAAAGTCTTTAAGTTAGAAATTGGATGATGTAGGCTTTTCCTGAAAAAAAAAGCAGTAAGTTTGTTTGCATTTAGTTCCACTTTAAGCAAACATTGAAGAAAAACTTAAACAACGTAATTATGCACTAATTAATACGTCGAATCCGTTCCAGACTGACAGGTGCTTAGTCCGTAAAGGTTTTTTTTTACCTCTTCGCAAAAGGTTTTTCTTATTGATAAAAACTTCCAATATCACACAAGCAGACTGGTAAACGCTGATAAATGCTCCCGCCGCAAATTTTCGGAATTCTTTCTTCCAAATATGCAAGATGGATAAAGCGAAATATCTCAAATTCGCTCCAGAGAAGACGTCATTTCAAGTGCATTCCCAGTTTTGTCTAAAAAAGTTTCGATTGGTGTACAGCCGACTCATAACACAACCACATTAACTTTATCCTCGAGTTGGTGTCTGAAAAAAAAAAATGATACACCTCAAGTCATTTCGTCTCGTTCAACCTAAGAAAGCCTTCAACCGCTTTGGCAACTATAAAACTGTCTACCTAGATCAGCAAAGTTTGTAAACGTCTAGAGATTCGACAAATGCCAGGTCTCCACGAACGAAAACCAATTAGACTGATGCCTGAAGACACATAGTTTTTATTAGGCTGACTACTACAGTTCTCCGGTCATGAAACGAATGTCCTTCAATTACCATACAGTACTGAGATGAAAATTATAGAAAACTACAATAATTGCCTGTAACTATCAAATATACCCGAATATAAACCTTAATTAGAATTACTGTTGAAAACAAAAGGTGCTGTTGTTACTAATTTGCCATGGTCTAGAGATAGATGGACAAAGTCCATGAGTCCATATATCATCAGGAAGTCAATCACCAGAACAAGGTACTGTGAAGTGTGTTCTTGGTTGGTGATAATAGTGATCGTATAGAATTTTAGATACTACCTAATTACGTGTTTAGCGTTGTGTCGATCCGGTCTCATTCAATGGCTGATTCGATTAATCGGTAGGCGAGCCTCAGCATGAAAGTAATGGAAATAGAGCAGACACACTATTATGCTAAGAAAAGGCATAACAACTAATGAAGTTAAATAAGACATTTAATTAGATATAAGATACTTGAAAATTGCATTAGCAGTCAAGTGATTAATAGACATAGACAGACATTTATCATTCCAAGACGCTACTCCTTGAAAATTCGATCTATTCAAATCACTTTACTAAACAATTTGAACATTGAGGTGTAAACAATAATAAAATAAAATACTAGTACTCACGACCTTTAGGCACGTCGGAGAGGAAAGTATCGAGAAACTCGTCATTATCGTTATCATTATTTTCGATGATACACTTTCACACGGCACTGTGCACCGAAGGTCCTTGGCGAAACTACAGTCTCTAAACTAAGTCCACTGATTTAACATCACTTCCTTGAACACCGGATGCTAAGTTTTGTCTTTACAGCAAATAAAGTGTTACACATAGCCCACAGGGCCTAATTCTTCGGAGCAGGTGGGTGTCATCGGCTGCATCTCGACACTCGTCAAGATCTATTCAGAACGCTGTACTAATACATAGAAAAGGAATTCAATTCCAACCGGATTCCGCTGTTGGATATCGGGATCGCCACCCTTGGAACATGGCCGGATCCGCCACCACCAATCTTCAAGCGACGAATTCATTCTCGTAGTATAGGGTATTTCAGAACCTAAATTGCAGTTCACGGGTAACTTTTAATAATAAGTACTTATTGGTAGAAAAGCTACTGGACAGAATTATTGCAGGATAAGTACATTATGCCAAGAATATATTTTTACTATCCCTGCAATACATGGTAATGTATAGGGAAAGTATTGGAATACTGCCGAAAATCGCAACTCGAGTTTTCGACGGATCTACACGTTTCGAGACCTCTAGAATACGAAAAAACTATTTTTAGCGTGACGTCTGTGTGTGTGTCTGTCTGCGCAGATTTTGTATCCATTCTAACTAAAAAAGTAATTGACCGAATTTCATAAAATTTGGTAGGTAAGTCACTTGTGGGCGAATCTGGTGCTGATTAGCTTTGGGTACGATTCGGGATAAAAGAACCCGCCTTTTTTTCTGCGAAATGGCCCGCAAAAGTTTGTATCCACTCTAACTGAAAAACTAATGGACCGAATTTCACAAAATTCAGCAGATGAGTCACTTGTGGGTCACCCTGGTGCTGATTAGATTTTGGTACGATTCGGAAAAAATAACCTGCCTTTTTTTGCAAATTGGCCCGCAAGAATCGTCAAAATCTAAACTAAAGAACTACGTATGCTCAAATATATCCATTAAATGCTTGTTTAATACGTAATTTTTAACGATGAAAAGAATAAGACCAGCCCCATTACACTAGGACTAGCCGTTCTTGAGATATTTTAGTTTTTCGTACTTTCTCTAAGCCACCTTTGAAAATAAGTCCGGTTATCGAATGAGAAAGAAAATTGAATTAAAAGTGAAATAAATTTAATTAAAATAAAGAGAATGTGGATATAAGTCTGCAGGGAAAGTCATGTGCTGCCCACATCAGATTTTTTTACTTTCCCTGCAATACATGGTAATGTATAGAGAAAGTATTGGAATCATGTCGAAAATCGCAACTCGAGTTTTCGACGGATCTACGCGTTTCGAGATCTCTAGAATACGAAAAAACTATTTTTAGCGCGACGTCTGTGTGTCTGTCTGTGCAATGTATGTATCCACTCTAACTCAAAAACTAATGGACCGAATTTCATAAAATTTGGTAGGTAAGACCCTTGAGTGTGACCCTGGTGCTGATTAGTTTTTGGTACAATTCGGAAAAAAGAACCCGCCTTCTTTTGCGAAATGGCCTGCAAAAATCTCATGTATTCACTCTAGCTGAAATACAATTTCATCGAATTTCACAAAATTTGGTAGATAAAAGACATATGCGATACTCTGGTTCTGGTTAGATTTTGGTACGATTCGGAAAAGAACAACCTGCCTTTTATAAGGAAATGGCCTGCAAAAATATCATGTATCCACCCTAGCTAAAATACTAATTAAGAGAATTTTCACAAAATTTGGTAGATAAGTTACTTGTGGTATACTCTTGTGCTAATTAGATTTTGGTACGAATCGGAAAAGAACAACCTGCCTTTTTTTACGAAATGGCCCGCTCAAATCGCCAAAATCTAAAAAAAAAGACTAGTGTATGCTCAAATGTATCAATTAAATTCTTGTTTTATACGAAATTTTTGACGAGGAAAAGAATATAACACACTCCATTATACTTTAGGACTAACCGTTCTCAAGTAATTTGAGATTTCTTGCATTTTTGTTAAACAGATTTCGGAAAAATGCCCAATTACCAAATAAAAACAAAAAATGAATTATAAATGCAAATTTAGTATTATTTTGTGCAATTAAACTCTATTTAATGAATTATAAAAGAAATGAAGAGAGGATGAATATGAGTCTGCAGAGAAAGTCATGTGCTGCCCACATCATATTTTTAATTTTCAAAATAAAATCTAAAAGGATCCTGCGGCACCGTCATCATCGTTACTCGAATTCCAAAATTCCCATTTAGAATTTTTTTTTGTTAGGCCGAGCCTCCTTGCTCATCTACAACGCCCGGGTCACCTGCCACGAGTGTCACCGGAACAGTCCACACGTCACCCATCCATCAAGCCATTGGCTAAAGGACACATGCTTCAGTGACGTATCATAATTAAAGCCGCGATAAGAGTCATTCCCAGACGATGCTGGCGGCAGAGTAAAGGCAGATACAACGAAACTACAGACAAAACTGGGTTTTTCCATGTTGACCTATGGAAACAAAAAGGTCTTTCGATAACATGGCTCTGAAATGCAGGAAATTGAGATGGAGTTTCAAAAGTCGATACGACAATACCAACGAAGATCCTCTCTATGAATCAATCATGGCTAAAAAGAGATGAGAAGAACAACTTTTGTTGTTACAATCCCTGGAGCATATGTGAGCACGCACTGAAGTCAGACTTCTACTATTGTATAATGGCAGACGACTGATTTTTACCATTATCGGAGGCGAATTTGGAGTTCGGGATAAGAAATAGAAAATGACGCCAACAAGCACAGACATTTTCCTGGTTTATAGGAGTGGACGTCTCCGATCCTCAAAAAGGAGTCTCGATTTGTTTCCGAAACCGGTTGACACCTTTTCTTTCTGTTTTATAGTGCTCTATTAACATGCACTTCTTACCCAGGAGTGTTACGGAGTTTTATTGCACAAGCGAAGCAAATGGCTCATTTTACTTCCTACATTTTAAACTTTGGTTAGTATTACAATTAATCCGAATTGCTGCAAGTGAAAATAAATTTGAAATGCAATAAGACTACAAGATTTGTGTTGTTATGAAACCCTTTATTTTCGTATGAAACCCTTTCTATTCTTTTTTCAAGTTGGCGCTGAAAGAAAAGGAGGCACTCTTCTTTTCGTGAGCACGATTCACTAACAAGATTATTTCTGTAAAAGCTTTTATTGTGGAATGACCCTTCCCCCTTTCACTTAAGAAAAGAGAAATTGAAGAGAGAATTGCGTTTGATTTTGAAGCATCTTAGTGTCTGAAACAAATGTATCCCTTTGATTTGGTACGAAAGGGAAATGCGTATTTAAGATTGTGTCGATAGTAGTCTTATTAATTACGATTCTTAAGATAAGATGTTTCTTAAAATGTAAACGTGATTAATACCAGAAAATGCTTGTTATAAGGTGAATATAAAATCGAAAATAATAAAAAAGAGTTCGAATAGAAGTTTTCACTAATAAGAGCTTATTTCCGTATTTTTTTTCAGATTTTGCCAATTACTTGCGTAATACTGAACGAAGAATCTGATTAGCTGCTGACCGGAACATTTCTTGTTCAATTAACCTGATATAGTATATTATTACGAATGCATAAAATGATTTTGCCTCATATTGACTCCATGTGATGAGAAAATACTATACAGCTATTATAGCAGATACTTTATATCTGCTATAATAGCTGTATAGTATTAACAGCTGTTCTTACAACATAGTTGAAAAATGTTTATGACTTTGTTCATTCTGCCTGTCTGTCTGTCTGTCCGTTCGCACGATAACTGCCGTAAAAATGACTTTATCAAAATGAAATTTTAGTATGTTGTTCAGACGGTCTGTGGGACCTATGGGAATATAAATGAATAATGTCACCCAGTTTTGGACTGAACCCGGGTTGATAAAATGAAGTGCATTGAACCCTATGGGACCTCATTTTTCAAACATTTTTTTAAGCGAATTTCAAATTCGAATATTGCTTCGAAAATTGTAGAAAATATTCAAATTATCCATATAAAATATGAAAAAAAATTCAGACTATATTCAGTAGTTTTTTAAATAAAAATTAAAATAATAATTACACCCATATCACACGAAGAGATCACGTGACCCATTTCAAAATAAAATATGACATCCATCTTGAGTCAAAATTATGATTTTTAAAGGTTTTTTTTATTTTTATTTAGTGTTGTATATGTTCTAAAACCGCTTTATTTTTGCTTAATTTCTGTGCATCTATATTATAAAACTAAGCAATTGCAATATATTTGAGTTTAAATAATCAAAGCCTTCCATCTTGTGTCAAAATCAGTTGTTTTTAATTTATATTTAGTGTCGTATCCGTCCTAAAACCGCTTTATTTTTGCTTAATTTCTGTACATCTGCATTCTGAAATAATGCATTTACAATATATTTGAGTTTAAATGATCATCCAACTTTGATTATTTCTACAACGAAGCCTAATTTTCACTTATGGAGAATGTAAACACACAAAGATGTAGGATGAGTTGTATAAGAATTGCTGAATTTCTTTAACACAAAATTATTTAGCTCTGGTGTCTGCAATGTAGCTGATATGAATGAAAGATTCATTGGTTTTACATAGAGAAGCAGACGATTTCATAGCAGGCTTTTTCGATGAAGTATTAAGTACAGGGTTTAATTATTTTTACCTCCATGGTTTTAAGTTTTTAAATAAAAGAAATTATTGTAGTATTGCGATGAATTAAAGAAATGGAATAAATGTGTAATTATGAAATATTTACAGCTTTTACATAGAGAGACAGACGGTTTATATTTCAATGACGTCATTTTTATAAAGTTCATTTTTTTTCGATGAAGTTTTAAAATTTCAAATATAATAAATTATTGTAGTATTGTGATTATTTTAAAAATATTACCGCTGAATGTATCGCATTTTACAGATGTTTAAATAAAATTCCATTGCAGTAAGAAAGTGTTCCATAATCAATGCTTTATGCATGGTTGATCTTTCTTGTCTTAATATGAAGTGTTATCTCCTTACTTTTACCTCCATGTTTCAGATATTCGGTAATAAATTAACAATAGATACCGAGCATTAGGCGACACTAAACCGCAAATACTCTGCACGGGTATAGTTGGTATTTCTTATTTCATTGCTAAAAAGAGAAGCCCCCAATCAATGATGGTAAATATTAAGTTTTATTTAGATTTGAATTCTTTCAAATGTATATTGGGCAAACGTAGCGTTTTCAAGAATCTAGTACCAGCATTTTTTTTATGATGTCGTGTAGCAAATGCGTTTAATAAGGGTTGTACAGTATTTATATTTTGCTGGGGGAATTTCAGTGATGTTTAATGTTGTTATATATTGTATTTTTAATATTGTATGTATATATATATATATATATATATATATATATATATATATATATATATATATATATATATATTATATATATATATACAATATTGAATTAGGAGGTATAGTAATCAGGGTGAATAAACATGGAAACACATTCGGACCACGATTTCTTGTTTAACCCGATAGTGAACTTCTTATCTATATATATAAAGAAGAAAAGTATGTATGTATGTATGATCCAACATCATGAGAAACGGCTGAACCTAATTTGATGAAATTTGGTGGATAGTCTTGAAATAGCCTCTCTTAAAATTTAGTCTTCGTTTCGAGTTTCTATAAGCAGGCGTTCTCGAAATATTAGTGAAAAATAAAACTTTCGTTTGTCTCATCATCACGGGAGAACAGCTGCACCGAATTTAATGACATTTTGTAAGTAGCTCTGAAATATCCCTCTATAAATTTAATCCAAGTTTCGAGTTTGTAAGACCAGGGGTTGTCGAGATATTAATGGAAAACGAAACTTTTCCCTAGGAGTTCTACTCTCTAACTCCATGATTCCCAACGAAAAAGGCTGGACATCTTTGGTTTAAAACGTGAAAGTCAATTAAATCTCTGAGTTTTGTGGGAGTTTATTGAACGTATTAGTCACTTTTGAAAATAGCTGGTTTGAAATATGATTTAAATTGAAACTCTATCACCATGGTTTATTTTCCACAGGCTTACTCAACAACGAAAAGTATTAACAAATCAAAACATTTTGATTAACCATTAATAAATAACCATTTGGTTATTTATTTATCAGCATTTTGTGTGGATTAATAGTTATTTAATTATCAGCATTTTATATCATGCTAAGTCATTTGACTCTGCAGTGGACACCGATGATACCGTTAATTGCCCGCTGGAATTTCTAAACTACCTTGAGCCACCTGGAATGCCTTCTCATATCTTGAAGTTAAAGAAAGGATCACCAATAATGCTTCTGCGGAATCTAGGCCCACCAAAACTATGCAATGGAACACGGATCTGCGTCAGAAATGTTTTATCAAATGTCATAGAAGAGGAGAGGACGTTTTCATTCCTCCCGTACCATTGATGCCAACCGACCGACCATTTAGTTTCAAACAAGTCCAGTTCCCAGTTAGATTGAAATTTGTCATGGACATCAACAAAACTCAAGGACAAACCCTTAAATTTGCAGGCATGAATTTAGAAAGTTCTTGCTTCTCTCATGGCCAATTGTATGTGGCATGCTCAAGAGTAGGAACTTCACAAAATTTGTATATTTTAGCGCCGGGAGGAAAATCAAAAGTATGGTTTACAAGCAAGCATTGCGGTAAAACCTAACAAATTAGGATAATGTCATTTAATTTGTTAACATTTGCATGGTTGCCTAGCGTTTAAGAGCAATTTTAGTTTTCCTTTTAAAATTGTACATATTTCAAACTGTACATATTGAATGCACATCAATTGAGGACACCTAATAATCACATTCCGAGACTCTGCCCGGGGGGTCTAGCAGCGAAGGACGTGCCGGAAGCAGCTATGACTTATAATGGACTTTTTTTTTCTTACATAATGCAATGAATTTACCTCTTTCGCAGTGAAAGAACAATGTATAAGATTTCCGATGTAATTTTTATCAGAGTTTTGCGTCGTAAATCCTGAGCAACGGCGGGTAATCACTATTAGAATTTTATATTTAAGTGCTGCCGTGACGAGTTAATTAGTAAATGACTTTTGAATTTGGGACATTTTTGAGTATTGTGATTGTGTCAATATTTTGGGATTTCAATGCTCATAAACTTTTTTGAGCATACACTCGTTGAGCATTTTTCTGCCGTTTCACAGTACCTAACACTTGCTTTAGGACTTATACTGTATAGGGAAAGTATTATGACAAGGTCGAAAATTTCATTTCGAGTTTTCGACGGAAGAGCACGTTTCAAGTAACTCTGAACTCGAATCGAACGTTTCACAGGTGATGTCTCTGTGCATACGTTTGTGTGTATTTGTGTGTCCCCATGAGTCTGTGGAGACGATATCTCACAAACGAATGGGGCGTTTCGAATAACATTGACACAAAATTAAAATCAATGAATACTGAACTGCTATTGATTTCAACCGAATGTATGAAAGACCTCCAGATATTCGAATGAAATTTTGATAAGCTCGTCAAAATATCAGAACTTTCAATGTTACGTAAATTATCACGTTTTATGTAATTTTTCAGTAAAAAAAGATTGACCTAAATTTTAGAACGCTAGCATAAACCGATAACAAGCTATGTGATTTATTGATTTGAAAAAGTACAATAACATTATTAACTGCATTAACAGTTGTGAAATACGTTCCCTTTTCATATGTAATATTATGCGATAAATTTGGTAACATCATTAACGTGAATTTAATTATTTCCATTCACGAGAGAGGATACTTTGAGTAATAGTTAACATTACATTTTGACGCCTAACAATTCGCAAACAGCTATTTTCATATAAGAAATACTCTTCACTCAGTTTGTCTGTAACGCTAGGCGATGAATTTATCCAACTTGGTGACTAAGATAAATATTTTCAACATGGCGCCATTCCGCCCCAGATTGACGAAAATATCGTTAAAATTGCAAAAATGACGCTGAATTAACGGAAATAACGCCGCATTGTTGTATTAATTATCAAAATATTTTAATATATAGACTGTATTCTTTATTGTGGATCTCATCTATATTGATAATTGTCAATTTAGATTTGCGCGAAATATAAGCTAATTGGGTGCTTTCAAGTAGTTTTGCATGCCATCAGGAAAAGCACCAAATGTATAATTGAACCTTAAAAGCACTGTGCCGTATATATATATTACACCATTTGGTCACTGTAAAAGATGAAAATTAATTGCATTATGTAAGGAAAGTCATGTGCTGCCCATATCAGAATTTTATATCCAGAAACTATGCATTCGCCAATTCGGAACATTTGAAGTAACTCTATTTAAAGATAAACATTAGATAATCCTAAAGAAAAGCCTATGTCAACAATTTTGATCCATTTGTTCATTCAAACTCCGCATATGTCTTAACCCATTCTTTCATAACATTCATTCTTTAAGTTTTCTGGGGCTTCTATAGTTAGACTCAGACCACGTGACTCCGTTCTCTCAATCAGATATCGTATTAGACGGATTTGCGAGAGATTGATCCCGCGGCCTGATGGGAAACGATGAAACCGCACTCTAGGAAATCCCCTTAATTGCACAGAAGCTGATTGGGTTGTAGTAAGGGGACACACCTCTCCCCCTTTCCCTGATCTTGCTCATCCATCTCTTTGGAACAGAGGGATCAAGTTTGGAGTAATTTAGTAACTTTTCTCATAAGGGAGTTGGGATTAGTGTGTTTGGTCTACTCTTCCAGTTCTGGATCAGGGATAGGAAGATCCGTATAAATAGTTTGTGTAGTTATGACAACATATGCCTCAGACACGGGTATTCTGGTATGCCCGAAGATGAGTTTTTCTTCTGCAGAGGATATTTGGAGCATTTCTCTTTTAACACTTTACAACAAAGTTGAAAAGTGTTTATGACTTTGTTCATTCTGTCTGTCTGTCTGTCCGTTAGCAGGATAACTGCCGTAAAAATGACTTAATCAAAATGAAATTTTAGTATGTTGTTCAGACGGTCTGTAGGACCTATGGGAATATAAATGAATAATATCACCCAATTAGTTTTAGATTGAACTCGGGTTAAAAAAATGAAATATATTGAGCCTTATGGGACCTAATTTTTCAAACATTTTTTAAGCGGATTTAAAATTCACAAATTGCTTCGAAAATTTTAGGTAATATTCAAATTGTTCCATGAAATATATAAAAAAAAAATCAGCGAAATATATTCAGTAGTTTTTTAAATAAAGATTAAAATAATAATTACACCTCTTATATGAAGCGATCACGTGACCATGATACGAAAAGATCACATGACCCACTTCAAAATGGTATATAGCATCCATCTTGTCTCAAAATTGTGATTTTTTAAGTTCTTTTTAATTCATATTGAGTGTTGTATCCGTCCTAAAACCACTTTATTTTTGCTTAAATTCTGTGCATCTACATACTGAAACAACGCAATAACAATATATTTGAGTTTAAGTGCTCATCCAAATTTGATTATTTCTACAAAAAAGCCTATTTTTCACTTATGTAAAATGTAAACAGCAAAATATATAGAATGAGTTGTATTAGAATTGCTGTATTTCTTTAACACAGAATTATTTAGCCCATGGAGTCTGCATAGCTGATATGAAGGAAATATTAATTGATTTTACAAAGAGAAGGACGATTTTTTTCGATGAAATTTTAAGCATAGAGTTTAATTACTTGTAGCACCATGGTCTTAATTTTTAAGTAAAATAAATTATAATAGTGTTGTGATGAATGAAATGAATGGGAAAATGTTATGAATGAAATGCTGTTTTTATACAGAGATCTAGGCGTGTTATTTTTTCTATGACGTTATTTGACTGAATTTCAGTTGTTTTCGATGAAGTTTTCAAATATAATAAATTATCGTAGTATTATGATAGTTTTAAAAATATTACCGAGGAATGTATCGCATTTTAGAGATGTTTAAACCAGGCAATTTATATTTCAATGCCGTCATTTGAATGAAGTTCATTTTTTTCGATGAAGGTTTAAGTTTTCAAATATAATAAATTAATGTAGTATTGTGATAAGATTTAAAATACTACCGAAGAATGTATTGCATTTTAGACTTGCTTAAAGAAAATTGCATTGAAGTTGGAAAGTGTTTCATAATCAATGCTTTAAGCATGATTGATCTTTCTTGTTAATTTTAAAACTTTATCACACACATATATATATATATATATATATATATATATATATATATATATATATATATTATATATATATATATATATTCCGGGCGGGAATTCGTGGGGGGAGGGGAGGATTCAGCTCAAATTTGATGCAATATTGCATTGTCATTGCAAATACGTATAAGTGTAAAATTTCTAGAAAAATAATCCAGTAGAAATGGGGTCATAAATGGACGTTAAGATTTCAACGTAACTGAGAAACCAAACTAAATAAAACCTTGTAAAAAATATATATATATTTTTTATGAATAAACGAAGTACAATGCAGACATATTTTAGCTTAGACTGGCACCAGACTCCCAAGTTTCGGCGTATGGTTCAGGAAAGACATATTTCTAGATGTCTATCTTCTCAGGTGATATTGAAATTAAAAAGGAATAAACGCGCAACTTTACCATTTAACTGCCGTATGTGTCATGGTAGACGTATCTAAACTGCGGGATTTCTTGGAGGAGTGAAGATTCTCTTTCTCCTTACATGAAGGGATTTCTTGTTTTTCATATAGGGTTTCGTTTCCCACAATATAATGTTTATTATCTGAGGACTTTGGAGAGTCAATAGCAAATGCAATTTAAGTAATTGTTAAATTATAAGAGGTTTTGGCATTTTTTATTTTCTATGTGATCTTAATTTAAAAAGTGAACACTTAAAGCAATGGTGAGTATTATATTTGTTTATGGTAAGTGCAAGTATGATAAGATATGCAACACCAGCTTTCTACTGTAATTATAAAAATTCAAAATAACATTCATTTATTTTAATTATAATTAAGTTATACTTTATTTGTAACCTTGTTAAAATATACAGTACGGAAATTTTTATTTGTTAATCTTGGTCCCAAACTTGTCTTCCCGAATTATTTTATCACGGCTTACTACTGGTGGCCTATTTAAGGTAAGTCAGCAAATATTTTTGAAATGTTCTTTGAATGCTTGGATTAAACTTTTTTATATATTAAAATGTATGCAAAATCGGTAATAATAATATTATTTAAAATAATTTGCCATGATTGTTTTCTGTTTTGCAAATAATCTGTTAGTGAAGCCGGAATGTAGACAAGAAATTCCTTACAGAAACATCCTTAAACCACCAAATATGGGATTAACAAGGAATGAAAGACATAAAAATCAATCAATCAATCAATCAATCAAAATCAATCAATCACCAAATGCGATATCAACAAGGAGTGAAAGACACAAAAATCAATCAATCTGAAATAACAGAGGAGGAAAATAAGGCATTAGAGAGACAGAAGTACGAGAATAAATAGTTAAGTCAATATTTCCAAAGTCCGGCTGGATATTAATGGAATTGAATTTCCGTATTCCAAACTCTGTTTGGGATTTGAAAACATAATTCATGGTAAGAAACATAATTCGTAGACCTATAAAAAATAAACTCTAAGTAATAACCACGTTGTCTTAAATGTTTGATTTTAAATGAAATAATATTATCGTAAAGATATGGTGTGTCATTTCACTTACATTTTAGCATCTTTCGATTCTGTGAGAAAAAATACCACAATATTGCATATCATATAATATATATATATATATATATATAATTATTTCGGAATATTTCACACAGACATTCCTAAATAAGTAATGCTTTTGCATTATTGCATACCTTCCTTTTAATGTTTCGTTTCAACAATACACTTTAAATATGACTGTAAATGTGTTACTGTCATTTTTCTCCAAAGTATTATCATTTCTATATCCCTGTAATGTACCGCTGTTTAGAAGAACAACTGCTGTTAAAATATATTTTATACAGCACACAAGATTTATGTTATGAATCAATTTTCTCGTACCATGTGTTTTTCTGTACATTGATTTAATCATATTTCTATCTGGATCAAAAACACCACTGTCACCACCAACGTCAATATGTTCATTATTTACTTGTATAACAGTATAGATAGAGCACAATCTGAGCGGCACACAGGACCTTCAAGCATCATGTATTTCCAGTGTACAGAAAATGTATAATGTTGCAATCTGGTTCTTATTTCCAAAAGTAAGGGTGCATAATAACAAAGATGTAATAATTTTGTGAACGGCATGACGTCTATCTCATATACCCCTAGAATGCAACATCTCTAAAGAGCACTGCAGAAATTTACATATTTGATACTTCTAAATTCCAAGTTCATGTTGAGATTAGAATCTGAGGGTTCTGAAAAACTGTAATGACCACAAGCTAAATAGTCTGATAATTAAACTGTTTCATTTAATCATCCTTAAAAGAATTAATTTCAATAAAATGTAATTAAAACTACGAAAAATATACTAAAAGTGAGAAATTTCAGCTAAAATCTAATAAAACAGTAAAAATCTAATAAATTTGAAAACACTGTATCATCATCATATACTATATAGATCTTCTCTATTTCAATTTGCTTCCACATAATTCAGGACAGCTTTCTCGATAAGACATTGACTTAAGTTCAGTAATACTCATGTCCATCGAAATCATATTTTATGTAATATATATTAATAAAATATTTCTAGTAGTTAAGAAAATGCATTTTACTACTATTTTTTTTTTCATGCTTTATGGCTAACGCCGT
Organism: Amaurobius ferox; assembly: GCA_951213105.1. Taxonomy (NCBI): domain Eukaryota; kingdom Metazoa; phylum Arthropoda; class Arachnida; order Araneae; family Amaurobiidae; genus Amaurobius; species Amaurobius ferox. The sequence goes on along the minus strand of OX578138.1, from coordinate 9,415,828 downwards.
CAACTGTATACAAACAAAAACTTGAAAATCATCGTAGTATTTTAGGAGACAGCCTGAAAAATATCCATATTTCAAAAGATATTCAGAAGATGAAATCATTTCAAGAACCTGGTAACATCCGAAGCAACTGTGGAATATTCTACGAAAACAATATATATCTGATAAATCTAGCAACACAAAAAATGGAGATTTTTTTTTTTTTAATATTATTTTATATTATTTAATTATTTATTTTATTATTTATTATATTATTTATTTATTATTAGTTTTTTATTATTATTTATTTATAATTTATTTATTATATTATTATTTATTTATTATTTATTATTTATTATATTTTATATTATTTTTTGTATTTTTAATATTATTTATATTATTTATATTATTTAATTTTTTATATTATTTAAAAAAAAAAATCTCCATCACTCATTTATAGCTGTTCTCTATTTTAATTAAAGTTCAGTATTGAGAATGAGAGTTATTGTAAAGAAAGTAGTTGTCTAACGAAATCATATTTTATGAAATATGTATTAATAAACAAGAAAGATCAATCATGCATAAGCATTGATTATGAAACACTTTCCAACTGAAATGCAATTTCATTTACAAATATTTAAAATATGATACATTCAGTGGTGATATCTTTTATATTATCACAGTACTACAGTAATTTATTATACTTAAATATTTAAAACTGATTCGAAATATGAATCATCTGATTCTCTACACAAAATCAATGAATATTTCATTCATATAACTTGTATTCCAGACTCCAGAGCTAAATAATTTTGTGTGAAAAAAATTCAGCAAATCTTATGTAACTCACCTTACAATCGCTTCATATATTTGCATTCTGCATAAGTTAAAATTAGGCTTCGTTGAAGAAATAATAAAAGTTTAGGGATCATTTAAAATCACAACTATTGTAATGGCTCAGGCACGGAATTTAGATACACAGATGATACGCAGATAATATGTGTGTGTGTGTGTGTGTGTGTGTGTGTGTGTGTGTGTGTGCGTGTGTGTGTGTGTGTGTGTGTGTATTCAAAGTATTGGAATCGTGCCGAAGATCGAAACTGGAATTTTCGAAGGATCTACACGTTTTGGGAGTTCTAGAACGCGAAAAAACTATTTTTAGGAAGACGTCTGTGTGTGTAAGAGTGTATCTGTGTATGTTTCTGTGTGTCTGTGGGAATATTACATCCACTCTAATTGAAAAACTAATGGACCGAATTTCAAAAAATTTGGTAGGTAAGTTTTTTGTGGGAAATCCTGATGTTCGTTAGATTATACTACGATTCGTAATAGAAGAATCTGCCTTTTTTGCGAAATGGCCGGCTGAAATTGCCTTTATCCACTCTAGCTAAAAACTAATGGAACAAATTCAACAAAATTTGGTGTATAATATTTCAATGACCTACAAGTGATTTATATACCAAATTTAACAAAATTTGGTACAATTTGGTACCAAAAGTCAGAATTTAATTGAATTTGTTTTTTCCCTATATTAAATAATTTTTAGTTAAAAAACTACTTCACATATTTAAGTGAAATTTTTTATATATATTTTATGGAATAATGTGAATATTTCCTAAAAATTTCGAAGCAATTTGTGAATTTTAAATTTGTTTAAAAAATGTTTGAACAATTAGGTCCCATAGGTATTTCATTTTTTCAACCCGGGTTCAAATAAAAAACTAATTGGCTGATATAATTTATTTATATTCCCATAGGTCCCACAGACCGTCTGAAAAACATACTAAAATTTCGTTTTGATAAAGTCATTTTTACGGCAGTTATCGTGCTAACAGACAGAACGAACAAAGTCATAAACACTTTTCAACTATGTTGTAAAGTGTTAATAAAAATGGCCGGCTTTTGTTAATGCATATTTTATGATACTTTATTAATACATAGTCCATGATACATAATTAACACGTGATACTTCATTAATACATAGTCCATGATACATAATTAACACATGATACTTTATTAATACATTTATAAGGCCGGCTTTTATTAATACTTATTTTTATTAATACATATTTTATGAAATATGTATTAATAAAAAATGTCCGTCTTTTAAGTAAATGCATTTTACTACTAATATTTCGAATGTCACTGCTGTGTGGAAAATACTGAGAACTAACTGTATGCAACCGAAACCGTGAAAGTCACTGGAGAATTGTCGGAGAATATATGAAAATATTCATATTTCAAAAGATATTCAGAATATGAAACCATTTCAAAAACTTGATAACACCCGAAGCGTTTGTGAAATAAGCAGTGCGATTTAATAGATACTTTTTATTTGAAGGTTCATATTTTAATCTTCAACGAATTAAACAGAAAATTTAAACATCTGCATTAAATATTTTAATTTTATTTTAAACCCTAAGATGGTTCATTTTTCTTTCGTCGCAAATTTGTTCAAAAAATGTCATTTTTTAATACAATTTGTGACATATATTTTGGATCTATAAAGCAGATGTTCAGAATAAAATTAGCATAACTACAAAATTCAAGTATGTAGAACAATTTTTATTTTGAATGAAATAACGACATTGCCCCAGAAAGTTGGCATTTTCCAACTAGAAATGCAACACAGAGAAGTGCGTATTTCAGGTTTGGATACAGAAGAGAAGAGTGTACTTTATAATAATTTAAATTCCATACTTACATATTTCATTCTTTTTAAATATCACTTTTGGTGTGATATACTCTGAAGCAAGGTGTGAGGCACAGTCCAATATCACAGTCCGGGTTCTGGTTTCTATTCTGATTCTGTTATAATTTTCGTTTATTTTTTATTTTTTATTTAATTTTATTTTTGTAAAGAACACACATAGCACTTCTCAGACGGTTTCAGTTTCTTCTCTGATTCTTTTACCATTTTCGGGGTTTTTTTTGTTGTTTTTTGTTTTTCAAAGAACACATCTAGTACTTCCCAGACGGTCTCAGTTTCATTTCCGATTCTTTTACCATTTTTGCTTTTTTTTTTGCAAAGAACAAGCATAGCACTTCCTAGATGGTCTCAGTTTCTTTTCTGTTGGTGGAATTACCTTTAAAAAGAGTCTTCTTAATCTTAGTGGATTTGGAAGAAGTCTGGAACGGCTTTTTCTTTCTGTTATATTTGCGAGTTACATCATACTACATACAGATCGCTTGGATCGCTTACTAGGATCGCTAAATTCTCTGAAGCTTGTTCCAACTGAAGAAGGAAACCCAAAAATTTCCGAAATGATCGCCTGCATTCTACATTTATTAACGCAGATTTACTTTGCTTTTTAATTGTGTATTACTTGAACGCAAAGCCACGTTCTATATGTAGTATGCAATAGAAACTACTTATAACGACCCCACGATTAGGAAAATTTCGGATTTAACGAGAAAATTATGAACCTTTAAATGAAATTACTTTCCCCACAATCCTTACATTAATTACTTTCCTTACAATACATGTATAGGGGATGTATTGAAATCGTGTGGAAGATCACAATTCGAGATTTTGGCTGATCTACTCGTTTCGAGCACTCTAGAACTAGAAAAGATATTTTAGCGTGACACACGCGTGAGTGCATGTGTGCCTGTCTGTGCAATGTATAGATCCACTCTAACTAAAAAAACCAATTGGCCAAATTTCAGAACATTTAGTAAATAAGTCACTTGTGGGTTGCCCTGGTGCTGATTAGATTCTGGTACAATTCTATCAAAAGAACCCGCTTTTTTTTGTGAAATGGCCCTCAAAAATGTATATATCAAATCTAGTTGAAAATCTAATTTACCAAATTTCATAAAAGTTGGTAGATAAATCATCTGTGGGACATTCTGGTGCTGATAAAAGGTTAATGTACAACTTACATACCGCCAGAACTTGACGGTGTCCTATATATTGGGTTGGTGTGGTTTAAAAATGTAATAAATTTCACAGTAGTTAATTAATTCAACGTCAAAATATGTTATACTTTTAGAAACCATGTTGGACGGATCTTTTGTTTAGGATTGGGACTTTTAACTTTGATTACATTTAAAATTCAATCGGAATGCTTTAATGAACTTGAACCACCCATGAATTTATTTCCATCGTTTGGCGGTGTGAAAAAATCGTCATAAGGAAAGTTGGGAGTTGTAAGTGCTATGGATGTTAATTGTATCAAAATTATTCATAAAGGCAGATAAGCCAAATGAATCCAATTCATCAACTTAAATGTTACCAACATGGTGGAAAATACGAACTATTTAAAAAAGAATATAAATACTTGAGAAAATCTAGTGGAGACTTCAAATAATATGTTTAAATCTATAGTAATAAAAGTAAGAATTTATCTGCATGTTTGTCCGCGATGCAACTCGACATCTACCGTATTTACAGGTCTGAGGTTTTGCGAGGTCTAAATAACCTTTCGATTATTATTTCCCTCAGTTTGAATTATAATTTATGTTTACTTAAACTAACAAGTCTAACTGGTTCGGTTGATAGGCCAATCATTCCGAGCTAATCAGCATTTACTGTATGTTTCGGATCGTGAGAGTTTCAGTGAGTGATTGAGTAGTGCCTTCTTGGAATGAAAGAAGGGATCTTGAGTAGACGATGAAGGCTTCAACTAGTGAATGGAAGGAAACCCCCATTCGATACAACGATGACTAGGAAGCGTCTAGTATTCGGGGTGTGGCCGCAATATGGGGCGAGATAACAGAATACCAGTGGTAAGCATATAAGTTTTGTAAATGCGTATCCATGCAAGAATTATCACCAGCTTAGTATATTGTAGTAGCTTGTATATTTGTCATTTATTCTGGGCGTGTGCAATAACAATCGGTATATATGTTGTCCGTAGCTTTAAACAGCAAGCTGCTACAATTTCTGTGAAGTCCCCAATAAACTGAGTTATGTTTTAAACAGTGCCGTCCTGTGTTATTGCCTTTGGGCCGAAAGGTCGAAATATCAAGTACTCTAAGTCTGAGTTAATTCACTTTTTACAAATTAAGTAAAATAGATAAATTAAGTAGAATACATTTAAACTTTACAGTTTAAATGTATTCTTACAGTAATCCTTACAGTAATACTTACAGTAATACATTTAAACTTTACAGTTTAAATGCATGCTTACAGTTTTCTTACAGTTAATTTTACAGTAATATGTATACCTGAACTAATGTACTTTGAAGGCTTTTTTCCAAAATTTTAATTAGCTTTCTATAATCAAATTTAAATGTTTTTTCAAAGTGTTCAAGATTGCTATTGCATCGGAAATTAATAACCATTGTTAAAAAAGTGTCCAATATTCAGCTTCTCCTTCCTACTATTTTTTACTTATTTTAAATGTGAATGATCATTACTGTACTAAAAAAAGAGTTAATTCAGCTTCACTTTACAACTTTTTATTTTACTTGCATTTTAAATATTTCAATTCATCTTTCAACGAGATTCAACTGTCCTCTCCCCGGCGAAATTTTAGGTATTTAAGCAATTTGATCATATCTCAGTTCCTAATTATGCTAGAGCCAAGCTTTAAAGGCCAGGTTTCTTATTTTGAGCTAGTAAAAGCCGTTAGGTAGACTTATGTGCGGCCGCAGAAAGGTTAAAATCATGTTTAATCATTTAAAAAATTAAGAAAATCAGATGTCAGCATATATCTTTCAAAATTTGATGCATGTGCTGGTTTGTCAAATGTCTAATATTTATAACTACACAATTCTAATTAACCTGTGTGAAGAATTCGCTGCTAGTGCAGAAAAATTTCCGGCAATAAATTACACAATAAAAGTATTTATATAATAAACGAATATGTAAATTTTTGCATACATATGCAGAAACACAATTTGAGTTTCTTCAAAAGGGATGTAACACTTTCTTTCAATGCAAATTGAATAAATGAATATTTGAATCTCATAGTATTTTACAAAATTATTCAACAGTTGGGACAGAGAACATACAAGTAAATAAATATAAACATATTTTCAATGTATGAAAAATACGAAAATGAAAGGCTATAAATACTACTTTTATAAAGTACGATATAGTACTACTATCTATACTACTATCTATATACTACTTTTTATAAAGTACGAGAACGAAATTTCAGTAATCCGAACCAAACCTTCTTCATCGACATAAAACCACCACGTGTTCCATAAAGCCGAAGCACAAGAAAACTCTTTTAAATGAAAAATCCCAATAAAAATATCTATGCCTTACAATACCACACGGTGGCCATAAAATATTTATCTTCCGCCGTAACTCCGAACAGAAATTCCAATTAATCCTCTATGGAACGATTTCTCTACGCAGACGACATTTCAATTAATTTCAGACAACAGGATATCGCGTCTTTTCGAGGATCGCCCAATCAAATTAAATGACTGCGAAGCGTCCTGGAGGGGCTGATCAGCACTGACAAGGACCGTACTGGTGAAATTAATTGAGGGGATCACGAGTAGTACGGAAAATGGATTCGAAAACATCTGATATAGGCAAATACGAGAGAGATTGAACGGTTTTGGTGGAAGGGGGAGGATGGAATAACGTAGCAGTTCGGTAACTTACCGGTCGATTGGAGAATGTATATGAGATGTTATTGTATGCATTGTTACGCTGCAGCCTCTGAGTTGGCAAGAGTAGTTTTAAGGTACATAAGCGAATATGAAGATCCGGTTTAACTATTTAAAAGCCAACATTATAATGTTCAGTTAGTTCTAGACGTGCAAGTTGGAAGTTTGACTTGGAAAAGATCAGTCAATTTTGAATCAAATTATCAATAGGCATAAACAAGAATTCAATACAAACATGTTCCCCCTTATAATACACAGTAAGGTATAAGGGAAAATATTAGAATCGTGCCGAAAATCGGAACTCGAATTCTTGACGGATTTACACTGTAAATTATCTTTTGATAAGACGGAAGACCCGATCCCAACACATTGATTCGTAAATATCTTCCCAATTATTTTTTTAAGTTCATGCAGTAAACTAACATAAGTATTAATAATTAATCACGACATAATCATAAAGCGCATTAGTACATTTATGTATACGGTGAGGCATGTTTATAAATATGAAATCGTGCAGCATATTATAATTTCCCAAGACGAAAATCATTAAATTAATCTGTACTAATTTTTATTGACATTTCCCATTCTGATCACTCTAAAATTGTATAATATTATTCAGCATAAAACGGATAATTGTATTATTAAATTGATTTTTCTGATGTTGATTTGGAAAAAAAAGGTACTTAGAGAGAAAAATATTTATCAGTATATATTTATAAAACATTTATCTGAGTAGTCTTTATTCATATTAAAATTTAAAGGCTGCTTGGTCGCTGACATGTACTACACATATGTTATCTAGGTGTTTTGGTTCTGAGCTGTTCGACACATTCACGAATATTATTCTCCTTGAAACAGTTCCGTTATAAAATATTTATTCATACAAAAAAAATGCTTAGAAAACTAAACCGACTCATCCCAAGATAATCTCTTGCGGCCCGATTTAATGGCTCTCAGAACCATATATGTTGAGGAACACTGTTCTAGAACACATACAAAAACGATTTTTAACGTGACGTGTGTGTGTCAGTCTTTCAGTCAGTTTGTCTGTACAATGTATACATCTATTCTAACTTAAAAACTATTCTGAAATTTTGCAAAATGCAAATACTAGTTACTTGTGGGTTACCTTGGTGCTTATTAGATTTTGCTACGATTGGGAAAAATAGAGCCTGCTTTTTGAAAAATCTTTAGCATCTAATATAGAGGAATACATATGCTTAAATGCATCAATTAAATGTTTGCTTTATATGTGATATCGGACAAGGAAAAGTATAAGATCAACATCATAACTCAAGGACTTACCGTTCCTGACATATTTTAGATTTTTCGTAATTTTTTCAACCTCGCATTAGAAAACACCCCCAGTCACTCAATGAAAACAAAACATGAATTAAAATTTAAGGAAATTTCAAATAATTATCAGCGTTGTTTTTTGCAATTAAACTCAATTTAATGAATTGTGAAAGAAATAAAGAGAAAATGAATTAGAGTCTGTATGGAAAGTCATGTGCTGCCCACTTTAACTGTGTAGCAAACTTGTAAGCAAAAGTGAGATGCCACAAACTAGCAATTAAAGGCTTAACGAGTTTAAAAACAAGGAAATTGCAATTTGGGATTATTATGACTCATTTGCAATTCATTACAGTCTAGCACGTAAGAATTCTGGAATAACTGACTTAAATAATGTCTTAAATAGCTTTTATGTAAAATCCCAGAACATTTGTGTGTGGGGGGGAAGAGCTAGCTGCCCTTGGCTTCATTTCTTGAACTTTTGGAAGACGTCATATCACCAATATCTCGCTAAATTTGTTTTTGAGGTTGTGTGCCCTGCTGTACACCGCAGCGACATTGATATGTATTCCCATTACGCCACTGCTTGTCTTCCATTGTAAACATTACCCCGTGTTTCACTTTTTAAAAATATGTTGAACAGTTTTTAACACTTTACAACAGAGTTGAAAAGTGTTTATGACTTTGTTCATTCTGTCTGTCTGTCCGTTAGCATGATAACTGCCGTAAAAATCACTTTATCAAAATGAAATTTTAATATGTTTTTCAGAGGGTCTGTGGGACCTATGGGAATATAAATAAATAATATCACCCAATTAGTTTTGGATTGAACCCGGGTTTAAAAAATGAAATACATTGAACCCTATGGAACCTAATTTTTCAAACATTTTTTAAGCAAATTTAAAATTCAAAAATTGCTTCGAAATTTTTAGTAAATATTCACATTATCCCATAAAATATATAAAAAATTGTCAGTAAAATTTGTTAAGTAGTTTTTTAATTAAAAATTATTTAATATAGAGAGAAAAACAAATTACATTAAATTCTGACTTTCGCTATATCCTCCAGAAAGAAAAAAGAGATATATTATATAATAAATATCTTTCCAAGAGTTTAATTATTTTGTATATGAGAGAGAGAGGCTTCACATTTTAAAATAAGTTTGGCAGATAACAATTTTTCAATTTTTTTTTTAATTTTATATAACTCTTCTTGATATACTTATTTGATGGCATTTTTAATGCATTTTCCTACGTTCTAGAAAGTTAAAATTTGGTACACAACTTAAATTTGTGGAACATTTTATTCTATAAAAATTTGGTGGATCCTTAAATATAGATCCTACATATTTTTCGAAATGACCTGCACAAATATACCCCGTTCACTTTTATAAATCATTGTTGTAATATTGTTAAAAATTCTAATGTAGGCATCACATGTCTTTCCCTGCAGACTCAAATTCACGTTCTCTTTATGTCTTCAATAATAATTTGAGTTTATCTGCACAAAATAACGGCCATAAGTATTTTAAATGACATGTAATTTGCACGTTAAACTTAAATTTGGTTCTTATTTGACAGCTGGACTTATTGTGAAAGGTGGCGTAGCGAAAACGCGAAAAAAATAAAATATCTCATGAACGGCTAGTCCCTAGAGTAATGGGGTTAGTCTTATTCTTTTTGTTGTCAAAAATCACGTATAAAATAGGAATTTAATTGATATAATTGAGCACACATAGTCTTTTATTTTTTATATATAGCGATTTTTGCGGGTCATTTCGCAAAAACAGCCCGTTTCTTTTTCCCGAATAGTACTAGAATAACCTACAAGTGATTTATATACCAAATTTTGCTAAATTTGATTAGTTTTTAGCTAAAGTGGATAAAGGCAATATCTGCCGGCCATTTTGTAAAGAAGGCAGATTCTTTTATTACGAGTCGTACTATAATCTAATGAACATCAGGGTTTCCCACAAAAAACTTACCTACCAAATTTTATGAAATTCGGTTCATTAGTTTTTCAGTTAGAGTGGATGCAATATCCTCACAGATACACAGAAACACACACAGATACACCCTTACACACACAAACGTCTACCTAAAAATAGTTTTTTCGTGTTCTGCAGAATTTAGATACACGAATTTAGATACACGAACAGAATTTAGATACACGAATAATATGCAGAAATAAAGCGGTTTATGACGGATGCAACACTAAATATAAATATAAACGATCTTTAAACATCACGATTTTCACACAGGGGAAAAAATGGATATCTTATTTTATTTTGAAATGAGTCACGTGATCGATTTATATCACATGGGTTTAATTACTATTTCAATTTTTATTTAAAGAACTACTTAAATAATTTTTACACATCTTACGTGATAATTTTAATATTTTCTAAAATTTTCAAAGCAATTTATGAATTTTAACTCCTCTTTGAAAAAATGTTTGAAAAATTATGTTTCATGGGGTTAAATATATTTCATTTCTTCAACCCGGGTTCAATCCAAAGCTAATTGGGTGATATTCATTCCCATGTGTCCCACAGACCGTCTCAACAACATACTAAAATTTTATTTTGATAAAGCCATTTGTACGGCAGTTATCGTGCTAAAGGACGGACAGACAGACAGAATGAACATAGTCATAAACGCAACTATGTTGGAAAGTGTTATGAAAGGATTACAAATTTTAAAAGCAGAAATTTTTATTTCTCCTTCAATGTAACAAGACGTTTCTTTGAACATGTTGTGACTCGTCACAACACGTTTTAATTTTTACTATTCCAAATTAACATTTTTTTATAATTCATTAAATATTTTATTTTACTTTAAATTTATTATTCAAAATTATTTTATTCAAAATTGCTTTTATTTTATATTTTCATTAATAGGCGAATTGTCTCTTTTATTCAATTAAATTATAGCGTGCTACTATTCATCCATGTTTTCATTTGTACGGTGTACGCCTCTTTTTAAATATGGTTGGATACGGGCACACGGTTTCAATTGGCGAGATACGGAAACTTGTTTCTTCTGCCTCTCATTTTTAACCTCCCTAGTTGCGCAGAAGTTATTTTTTTTTACTGATGGCAACATCCGATTAGGCGGGAAGTTTCCCGTGTGTGAAAAAGCGTGGGATTTAGTCTCCTAAAAAAATCGTCAAGCATATAGGTTGTTTTACCTGGACAGGGGGTGCCCAGGCCCCCTCGTCCCAGCCATTTTGTTCTACATTACTTTGTGAATTGAACATATTTAAAAATCATCATGAATCCAATTGATCGTTTATTCAAAGGAAGTGTGAATCTTAAAAATGTGTAGGAAAAGAATCTCCATTTTGATAATACAGCATTATTTTTATTGGAAGATGAAGATCCCATTTTTTTTAGATTAATCAGTGATATGTTACAGTATACATGTGTTTGACATACTTCTGAAGAGCTCACAAGTATGTGTTCTGCATAATATGGGTATCACATACTATTTTCTTTTATTAATCTTCTGCATATATATATATACTCAAAGCAGTAAAATGCAAATTTTCTTGTAAAGTGCAAATTGTGCAATTACTCTTAACAGATTATACATCTGCTATCATTTTACAAAAAAAGTAAAAAATTATCTGATTGTGAATATTTCAAGCATTTAAAATTGATATACAACTGATAATGATTATAAAAAAGAGATGAATATTATTATGCAATCACTTCAAGCAAAAAAAAAATTTATTAAGAAAAAAAATGAATTATCAACTATAAAATAATCATTTTTTTTTATAAACTCAATAAAGAAGATTCTTTTCTTTGTATTTTAGTGTTGTCTTCTTTTTACAGAGGCATTGACTTTAACATATTAAGGAACATTCAATTGGTGTTGTAATCAATGGTCAAGAACAATTTTATTTTACACTATTCATTAATTACAAGATAGAAGGAATGTTCTACATAATTTTAAAACTATAATTATTTCTTTTTTTTTTATTAAAGTATAGGTCCTAAATACAGGTATTTCTCTTTCAAATGTTAAAATTAATTCATATTATATTATTTTATGTATAATTTTTTTAGGCGCTCACATACAAAATGGTTTTAATTTAAATTTTATACACAACGCAATTATTATTGATATTCTAAATTCTATTTCCCACTATACGATCCCCTTCCATTAAGTAACTAATCTTTAATTAATTAATTTCCCTTTCTTAATTGTATGTGAGTGACCGACCCAACTAGATGTGTGATGGGGATTGTAAATTAACTTTTATATTTCTTAAAGATCTCTTTACAGTCCTTATCACAACAGAACATTATAAGATATTTTTAAAAATAAATTATTGATTTTCTACTAAATATTTTTGCCGCCTACTGTTTCCCTTGATCTTTTATAGCCTGAAAGATATTTCGAGTGAAAGTTAGTAAAGAGAAACAAAACGCGCTTAAAAAAAACTTTTTTAATCTTTGTAAATAAATTATAAGAAGCCATGTTTGTATACTCAGAAATGGTACCCTATTTTGAACTACTATTTGTCAGAGTACATTTACCTATAAAATAAATGTACAGATTTATTGTAACACATTATTTGTAACTTTTTGATTTCAGCCGAATAACGCAATAGGTGTCATTTACGACAAAACAACAGGGAATTAAGACAAATATGCTAACATTTTCTGCATTTAAAACGCCAGAAGTTTAAATAGCCCGCGGATCTTCCATTATAAGGACGAATATACTGTTGCCTAAAATTTGTCTTTTTATCCTTGTCAATCACCGAGAAACACTCCCAAAAATCCATTATTGAATTTAGTAAGTTAAGTTATCCCCATACCTATTTAGTAAATCGGGAACGATTTTCCAAAACTAACAAAGAGGTGTCATTGTGTATACAAAAATATTTCGATTTTTACCATACTTGACAATGTAACACTTCCCTACAAGGGGGGGGGGAACTAATGACGACACGAACAAAATTTGTATTACGACTATTTTTCACAATAATGATTAAAATTACTATTAAGTATCGTGGTTATTGAGTCAAATATAAACCCTTCTATGCATGATTTTTTTCAATTATGTCCTATGTTAAAAAAAATATAAAATTTCTAATCCATTTCAAAGTCTTTGCTCGAATTTAAAAAAATTCTGCCTAGTTCTAGATTTATTTACAATAAAGTCGAATATAAAGTTTCGTGAAAATCCATTAATATGAGTGGCCGCTATCATGTACATTAGAAATTTACCACACACACACAGACAGACATACACTTCTCCAAAAATAGTCAAAACGTGTTCAGGAGGACTTAAAACATATATTGGCATCAACATCTCTAATTTGAGAAATTTCGTTAAAACAATACTTTCTCTATACTATGTTATCTAGTAAAAATGGCTTAAAGGCCTTTCAATGAATAATTCTATGCGGGTTATTATAACACTCAGATTATTCGGAGTAATAATCCAACGCGCTTTAAACAACTTGACGCAGAGTTATACTACCATCCAAAATCCAGAAGATTTAGTTGATATCAAGCACCACAATTCCCACCAACACTAATGTATTTAGATTCCAGATGGAGCGCTACATTAAGTCGATATTTAGGGCTCCAGGTACGAATAATTTCGGAATATGATCTGTCCATAATAAGCACCACCGAGGATTTAATAAGCCCAGAGCATATTTGCAACAAACCAGCCATCAAACTTTTGAAGTTTATTACTTGCTCATGCTGTGGTCGGCGGATAATTATTATTTCCGAAATAACCCACGAAGGGGGATGTAGGGCGTGTTAGCGGTATAATTGCTTGTCCAGACATTTCTTGACACATGATAAACAGGTACTGGAGTGAATGCGTAAAATAGGAAATTCAGGTGGTGCTGTAGAAGTTGTAGAATAATATTTTCAGTATCAAATTGTATTTTAAATATGTAAGTAGTATCAATTTAAAAGTAGTTGTTGCAGAATTTCGTTAATATTTGCATTTTTATTAACATCGTCCAACATAGTTGAAAAGTGTTTATAACTTTGTTCATTCATGCTGAGACGGTCTGTGGGACATATGGGAATGGTAAAGGAATATCACCCAATTAGTTTGGATTGAACCCGAGTTAAAAAAGTGAACCCTATGGGGTCTAATTTTTCAAATATTTTTCAAGCGAAGTTAAACTTCACAAATTACTTCGAAAATTTTAGAAAATATTTAAATTATCCCATAAAATATATAAAAAAATTTCAGCAAAATACGTTCGATAGTTTTTTAAATAAAAAGTAAAATGATAATTACACACACATGCTATATGAAGAGATAACGTGAGCCACTTCACACCAAAATATGGCATTCATCTTTTTTCTCAGTGTCAAAATCATGATTTTTAAAGTTCTTTGAAATTTATTCTTTGAAGTGTTGCATCCGCCCTAAAACCGCTTTATTTTTGCATATTTTCTGTATATTTATATTCTGTGCCAACACAATTACAATATTTTTTAGTTTAATTGATCATCAAATATTATTTCTACAATGAAGTCTGGTTTTAACGTATGCAGAATGTAAACAAATCAAGCTGTAAGATGAGTTGTACAAGAATGGCTGAATTTTTATAACGCAAATTTATTTAGCTCTAGAGTCTGGAATATATGTGATATGTATGAAATACTCCTTGATTTTACAAATAGAACCAGACCATTTTATAGCATTGCCTTTTTCGATGTAGTTTTAAATGTGGAGTTAGAAAGTACTTTTACCTCCATGGTTTTAAGTTTTTAAGTAAAATAAATTATTGTAGTACTGTGCTAATTAAAAATATATCACCACTGAATGTTTCGCATTTTAAAGACGTTTAAATAAAATTGCATTTCAGTTGGAAAGTGTTTCACAATCATTGCTTTACGCATGATTGATCTTTCTTGTTTTTATGGGAATAAGATCTATTGTTGGGTATTTATGGCTGAAATCAGAGCGTTACGAGAAATGTAAACACTTCGGACGATATCTCACTTAAAATGTGTTCATGTTTCGAGGTCTCGGAACCTGGGGTTAGTGAGATATTAATAACATGAAAGATCAATCATGCATAAAGCATTGATTATGAAACACTTTCCAACTTCAATGCAATTTCATTTAAACATCTCTAAAATGCGATGCATTCCTCGGTAATATTTTAAACATTTTCACAATACTACATTAATTTATTATATTTAAAAACTTAAAAGTTCATCGAAAAAAATGAACTTCATTCAAATGACGTCAATTAAATATAAATCACCTAGCTCCTCGGTACTGTTTTTACATTATCATAATACTACAATGATTTATTATATTTGAAAACTTCATCAAAAACAACTGAAATTTATTCAAATGACGCCATCGAAATATAACACGCCTGGATCTCTCTATAAAAGCAGCATTTCATTCGTAAACATTCTCCCAATCATTTCATTCATCACAGTACAATAATAATTTATTTTATTTAAAAACTTAAGACCATAGAGTTACAAGTAATTAAACTCTATGCTTAAAACTTCATCGAAAAAAATCGTCCTTCTCTCTGTAAAATCTGTGAATATTTCATTCATATCAGCTATGCAGACTCCATGAGCTAAATAATTTTGCGTTAAAGAAATGCAGCAATTCTTATACAACTCATTCTACATATTCTGCTGTTTACATTTCACATAAGTGAAAAATAGGCTTCGTTGTAGAAATAATCAAATTTGGAAGATCATTTAAACTCAAATATATTGTAATTGCGTTGTTTCAGTATGTAGATGCACAGAATTTAAGCAAAAATAAAGCGGTTTTAGGACGGATACAACACTCAATACGAATTAAAAAGGACTTTAAAAATCACGATTTTAAGACAAGATGGATGCCATATTTCATTTTGAAGTGGGTCACGTGATCTCTTCATATAATGTCCACGTGTTCGCTTCATATAAGAGGTGTAATTATTATTTTTATTTTTAACACTTTACAACATAGTTGAAAAGTGTTTATGACTTTTTTTATTCTGTCTGTCTGTCTGTCCGTTAGCACGATAACTGCCGTAAAAATGACTTTATCGAAATGAAATTTTAGTATGCTTTTCAGACGGTCTGTGGGGCTTATGGGAATATAAATAAATAGTATCACCCAATTAGTTTTTTATTGAACCCGGGATGAAAAAATGAAATACATTGAACCCTATGGGACCTAATTTTTCAAACATTTTTCAAGCAAATTTACAATTCACAAATTGCTTCGTAATTTTTAGGAAATATTCACATTATCCCATAAAATAAATAAAAAAAAATTTCAGTAAAATATGTTAAGCAGTTTTTTAATTAAAAATTATTTAATATAGGGAAAAAACAAATTCAATTAAATTCTGACTTTTGCGATAGCCTCAGAAATAAAAAAGAGATATATTATATAATAAACATCTTTCCAAGAGTTTAATCATTTTGTATATGAGAGAGACTTCATATTTTAAAATAAATTTGGTACATAACAGTTTTTCAATTTTTTTTAAATTTTATATAACTCTTCATGATATCCTTATTTGATGGCATTTTTAATGCACTTTCCTACGTCCTAGAGAGTTAAAATTAGGTACACAGCTTAAATTTGCTGAACAATTTATTCTACAAAAATTTGGTGGATCTTTAAATATAGATCATACATTTTTTTCGAAATGACCTGCAAATAATCCCTGTTCACTTCTATAAATCATTGTTTTAATATTGTTAAAAATTCTGATGTAGGCAGCACATGTCTTTCCCTGCAGACTCATATTCACGTTCTCTTTATGTCTTCAATAATAATTTGAGTTTATCTGCACAAAATAACAGCCATAATTATTTTAAATGACATTGAATTTGCACGTTAAACTTAAATTTAGTTCTCATTTGATAGTTGGACTTATTGTCAAAAGTGGCGTAGCGAAAACTAAAAAAAAACTGGAATATCTTACGAACGGCTAGCCCTAGAGTAATGGGGTTAGTCTTATTCTTTTTGTTGCCAAAAATCACGTATAAAATAGAAATTTAATTAATATAATTGAGCACACGTAGTCTTTTATTTTTATATTTAACGATTTTTGCGGGCCATTTCGCAAAAATAGCCCGTTCTTTTTTCCCGAATCGTACTAGAATAACCTACAAATGATTTATACACCAAATTTTTTTTAATTTGGTATATAAATCACTTGTAGGTTATTGAAATATTATACACCAAATTTTGTTAAATTTGTTCCATTAGTTTTTAACTAGAGTGGATAAAGGCAATTTCTGCCGGCCATTTCGCAAAGGAGGCAGATTATTTTATTACGAATTGTACTATAATCTAATGAACATCAGGATTTCCCACAAAAAACATACCTACCAAATTTTATGAAACTCGGTCCATTAGTTTTTCAATTAGAGTGGATGTAATATCCTCTCAGACACACAGAAACATACACAGATACACCCTTAGACACACAGACATCTTCCTAAAAATAATTATTTCGTGTTCCAGATATCCCAAAACGTGTAGATCCTTCGAAAATTCGAATTCCAATCTTCGGCACGATTCCAATACTTTGAATACATACACACACACACAAACACACACACATATTATCTGTGTATCTAAATTCCGTGCCTATGCAATTGTAATAGTTGTGATTTTAAATGATCCCTAAACTTTTATTATTTCTTTAACGAAGCCTAATTTTAACTCATGCAGATCGCAAATATCTCAAGCGATTGTAAGGTGAGTTACAGAAGAATTGCTGAATTTTTTTCACACGAAATTATTTAGCTCTGGAGTCTGGAATACAAGTTATATTAATGAAACATTCATTGATTTTGCATAGAGAATTAGATGATTTATATCTCGATACAGTTTTAAATATTTAAGTATAATAAATTACTGTAGTACTGTGATAATGTAAAAGATATCAACACTGAATGTATCACGTTTTAGAGATTTTTAAATGAAATTGCATTTCAGTTGGAAAGTGTTTCATAATCAATGCTTATGTATGATTGATCTTTCTTGTTATTTTAAAAACTACTGAATATATTTTGCTGAATTTTTTTTTATATTTTCATGGGATAATTTTAATATTACCTAAAATTTTCGAAGCAATTTGTGAATTTTAAATCTGCTTAAAATATGTTTAAAAAATTTGGTTCCATAGGGTTCAATGTATTTCATTTTTTCAACCCGGGTTCAATCCAAAATTAATTGGGTGATATTATTCATTTATATTCCCATAGGTCCTACAGACCGTCTGAACAACATACTAAAATTTCATTTTGATTAAGTCATTTTTACGGCAGTTATCCTGCTAACGGACAGACAGATAGACAGAATGAATGAACAAAGTCATAAACACTTTTCAACTTTGTTGTTAAGTGTTAAAAACTGGATTTCATGTTGTGAAAGTCTAATAATAATATAAGCCTGTAAGTACACCCAATAATGAAATTAATATTTAAATTTCTTTTTAAAATCATACATGTACTAAAAGTACTAAACTCCTTGTTCCCTGCATTAACATACATGGTGCAAGTACATGAATAGTGTAATAGATGAAAAGATTCAAACTAATAAAACAAATTTAGCAAGCCTTTCCTGACTCCAAAAATTTGTTTGAGTATCATCACACATGAAAAGGTATATAAAATAGTAAAAGTGAAAAGTATTTACGAAACTATGTATGTTTTCAAGGACCATATCTGGTTCGGTAATACTGAAATTTTAATATATATATATATATATATATATATATATATATATATATATATATATATATATATATATATATATATATATATATATATATATATCGGAAATCCGCTATAATTTAACAGATCAGAATGTTCTACTGTGTACCAAATTTCAGATCTTTAGAACCAAAAAATATATGTTAAAACGCCATCAAAGCAGTTGAAACAAACAGCCTTCGATCATAACAAAAATTCAATATAATATTTTAAAAAATGAGACTGTATACAATGAATAAACTTATTAAACTTTATCTGAGTTTCATTTTAAAAGACGATATTCACGCAAAACCATTTCGGCTCCACCGAATTGGAGTCACTGTCGATTTTTTTTATATATATTTAACTGCACAAACTTCATAAATTGGTAATTTCCATAACAGCTCACGAAATAATAAATTAAATGCCAAACACACTGATGGCCGCTGCGCACATCAGGGCTTAATGGCGTAGGCCGAAGCTGCACCACCATGCAATAAAACAGTGAAGCTCTTGACTTTGTAATATTCATCCGGAAATATCTGGTATTAAAAATAAGTGAACTTTTACAGCTTCATTTATGCAAAGAGGAAAGTTAGCAATAAAATAACGGGTCAAATTCTCTCATCGCATTTATTATGCAAACACACGCATTTTAAGATTTTATCCAAATGTTCTTCACGCAGCTCCGATTCCAGTCATAATATTCAAAGCTCCGGACTTTTGGTCCGGACCGCGTAAGCTAATTCACTTGAAAGCTAATGCCTTTTCGCATCTCACATGCAGCTCCAACATTAAACTGATATTTCGAACTCCAGGTGGGTAGGTGCAATTGCGGAACATAACCTGTCCATAATAAGCAGCATCCCGGAGATTTTAATGAACTTAATATATTCGAAGCAATCTTAAATCCAACTTTTGAAGTTTATTACGTGACTATCATTTACAGACTATCATATACATCAGAAGTAATTGCCTGTCTAGACTTCTGTTGGCAGATAATAAACGGACTCCACAGTAAATATGTAAAATCTGAGTTCAAGAGATATTGTAAAAGATTAATAAATAGAGTTTTAATATATGAATCGTGCTACATCATGGTGAACAACAGCAATGGACTGGTTTTGGATGTAGCCAACGGCTCTACCGTGCTTAAAACACCGGTTCCCGTTAGATCACCGAAGTTAAGCAGCATCGGGCGCGGATAGTACTTGGGTGGGTGACCACTTGGGAACGCCGTGTGCTGTTGGCTCATTTAAATCGACGTAGTGGCCGAACGGTCAAGGCGAGCGTTTCCAGCGATCGATCGGCCGCCACGTTGTGGGTTCGAGTCCCACGTAAGACATGTATGTTGTGTGTTGTGGGCGCAGTGTGTTGTGGGCGCAGTGTGTTCCGCCCCCCTCTGGTGCGCCTGGGGCAACGTCCTAGGATGGCAAAATGGTTCACGATTTCGGCCGCACATAGGGCAAAACGACGTAAGTCGACGTAGAGTCTAGTGCTAGAGTAGTCTACTGCTAGAATCTAGTGCTAGAGTAGTCTAGTGCTAGAGTCTAGTGTCTGGCCATTCGGAAAAAATAAAAAAAAAAGCTTTTGGGATGTTCTTCCGTCTGTCGACATAAAATAGTCAATGGTAGCAAGATAACTTGCCTTGTGAAACGATTTTCAAATCTCTTTGGAGATTTTTCAATGTTACACAGTTCAGCGAAATCAGAATGGATCTTCCTTGTCATTGGCTATAATCCTTGTCATTCTATTGCTCCTTAAAATTATGTTAATGTCCAAATACAATTCATTTATGTGTGCCCTACTGTTTTATTTGTAGCCGCATATAACCAAGAATGTTGAAATAGCTAAAAATTGTTGTTTTACTTTGCATTTTACCAAAAAACTTAAATTTTTTTTTATAATATTTCATTGTAATATGATATTTTATATTCTTTCTTTTACCTCCATGGTCGCAAGTATGTTTCACAAATCATGATGTCAATGCACCTGAATTAATATTTCTAATAAACGTATTTAGAATCTGGCAACAAAGTATTATTCATTTACGAAATTATACATGAAACAAGCGATTTTCAAAACTAACTGTGTTCCATAAAACATGCAGTGTTAAACATTTTATAGTGTCAGATATGTCTCTTAAAAACAGAATTACTTCAGATACGCCCCTACAGCAGATTCAGTACCCTCCTAGAGCAGATCATGTAGGTTTCTAAAGAAGATTAATTTATAATTTTCTTACTTATACCATGGAATATACAGAAGAGAGAAAAATCATCAAGGCAAAGAGGAAAAATTACATAAAGATGCCAGACTTCCAATCAAAACTTAAAGAAGAAACGCCGATTGGGTCTATTTTTTCCGAGAAACTGAGTATTAGCAGAAAGAAATCTGGAATTTCAAGATTGCCGACATACCGTTGCAATTCTAATGAGGATTTAAAAGTCCTACAACTTGCTTTAGAGCAGTATATGACTTCTGTAGCCAAAGGAGATTTTAAAGGTTCAACTTTTGAAATTGTGAAATTTAATGAGTCGAAGGGCAATGTGCCATTAAGTGCTTATCAAGTTGGCACCCATTATAAGAACACAAACAAAGGAAGTTCTAAGATTAAAGAAATGGCTGGAAAAAACGTGATAGCTCTTGATAATGCCAATTTAGAAAGTAACGACAATAACTTGGATCATAAGAGCAATTCCACAGGTATTTTTTTCAAACACCCCACTGATCATAAAGTTTTTTTAATTAGAAGGTTAGAAACTCATCAGATAAATGATACCAGCCGCAATAATATATTTCGAGAAGAATATAACTCCAGAAATGCAGCGCGATTGCGCCTGTTTAACAACGGAGTGTTTTGGCTTTGCTTGGATGTAATTTTAACTCCTATTTTTTTGGTATACTTGGCACTAGTTTTAATGGTTTATTTCTATGCTATTAAGATGCAGTTAAGAATTGTTTATCAATTATGTAAACATGCTTCCTCAATTACATACATGATAATATTTGAACCGTTTACATGAGGCATATTTTACAGATTTATGTTCTCAAATGGATTTTTATGAACTTATGAAATTTTTAATTATGAATAATAAATATCGATCAACCTGTGAAATTCATTGAATAAATTATATTTTATATATTAATATAAGTCATATTTTATATATTAAATAAATTATATTTTATATATTAAATAAGTGATATTTTATATATTAAATAAGTGAAATTTTTATTAAATAAGTTATATTTTATATATTAAGTGCTATTTTTTATTCTAAAAAAAAAAACTTCTAAGTTAAACACTGTAAAAACAGTTCTGCAAAAACATCTGGCAACAAAATTGGAGATGGATTTTTTCAAAAAGCCAAGTCCAGGTTATCATGTTTGTACGGGGAAATTTTTTAATTTCGGTTTGCCGAGTTTATGTCTTTTGGTAAAAGAGAACAGAGTGGTTATTAGAATGATATGCCTTATGATTAAAAAGGACGCCAGAAGTTCTCGTGAACTCTACAATCTACAATTTAAAAATTTTCTATACAGTCTTAATGATCTAGATTATCTTTCTCTTATGACGGCCAATACAGATATAGCTAACTTAGTTGGCCTCTGCTTGTTACATGTTTGTTTTTTTACAAGGGTTGATTTTAGGTTTTTGACAGGTCAGTGGTTAGCGCGCGGGGATTGCACTCTGACGACTCGAGTTCGATTCCCGTCTCTATCAAAAGTGTTCAAGGCGAGTACGCGCATGTTAAATATGTTGGTCCGCAAGTCCTGCAGGAGAGGTTGGTGGTAGGGGGCAGGAGGGTAGGTCCCTTCATATGCTGCCCTACTGGGTTGTGGTCCAAATTGGGTGACACTTGTCGGTCGTTCAAGGAGATACCTTACACCTTCGAATAAGTCGATAGATCAGGGTCGAAGAAGAAGAAAGGTTGATATTTAAAGATATTTGTATGTTTTGAAGGTTTGTCTCGGTGGACCACAAACTTGTTTTCCAAGCTGCTTTTCTTTTCAGAAGATAAGTGTTGCTGAAGAGATGACTGATCGACGACGCCGAAGTCCAGTTCAGCGTTTGGACGATTGTGCGAGGGAATTCATATTAAGCCTCCTTACGGTTGGATGGTCGTACCGGCGTATTGCAGCTGAAACACGCGTAGATGCATCCACTGGGCAAAGTATTTGGAGAAGAAGGGCGTGTGAATCGTCGCAGTGGTACATGTCCATTCAAATGTACGTCAGAATGCGTTATTCGACGCATTTGAAGACATGAGGTGGTGGCCCCACACACGAAGACTGTCGACATTCTGCAGAATTTGCAGAGTACATAGGATGTTTCAGTATCAGAGAGAATAGTTTCTCGACGATTGGCCGAAAGCGGCTGCACTCAAACAGTCTTTTACCAAAACTGCCGTTGACGATAAGACACCAAAGTGAGAGATTGTAATGGTGTCGTGCCCGAGCCTTTTAGACGACTGAATGGGGAAGGGTAGAGTTGAACGACGAGTTTCTGTTCTGTGTGTCGAATGACATTCGCCGTGTCAGAGTCTGGAGGCGGCGTGGAAACAGATCCAATCCTACTGCTGCTGTTGAATATCATACTGCTGGACAACGCGGCATCATGGTTTGGGGTGCCATCTTCTTCGATAGGCGATCACCTCTGGTTCGTATCAGAGGCACAATGACAGCGCGACGATATGTGAGATGCTGCGGCCGGTTGCACTGCCCTACTTTCAACGGTCACAAAATACTAGTTTTCAGCAAGATAACGAGCGACCGCACAAGGTAACCATCAGCAGACAAGCCTTTCAAGGTATCCAGGTGCTACTTTGACCTCCACTGTCTCCAGATCTCTTACACATCGAATGGGGCGTGATTGACGTCGTTTGACTGCCCTGCCCTCGCTTTAGAGGATGGCCTGTGGAGGATTGAAGCCATTTGGTTATCCATCCTTCAGGAAACTATATGCACGTTCATTGCGTCTGATCCTCGAAGGATTACTGCTTGTATCGCCGCAAGAGGTGGTCCAACTGCCTGCTAATCACCATATCTATGCCATTACTGTATTGCATAATCCTTCTGAAATTAACATCACTTATTTATATATACCATCTCTGTTTGTGTATACTTTAGCATTATACTCTATTTGCTCTTATATATATATATATATATATATACAAAAATCAGGTATTAGTTGTAAAAATAGGCCGTTCTCCATGTTCTCAATGGTGCTGGATCATATAATTTATATCAGTACATAAGGGATTATCAGATAATTTGATTACACCAGGCTTCATTTGTCGGAAGAAACAGCATGGGGCCAAACACCTAAAAATATCTCTTTTAGTGTTATCACGTGTTAAATATATACTAACTCGAAGCTGGTTACTTGAGTCTTCATGCAACTATCATGCAATGGTTATAACTAGTGAGACTCTATACGTAATAAACATATAAGTATTCTACCCTATAAGTGATAAAAAAAAAATCAGGACTTTAATAACGCAGGGTCAAACAGAGCAGCATCCGGGATCCCAAATAAAACAATTGTAATATCAAAACATTAACGATTGCTCCCTGAAAAGAAATGTGTGCCACCAGAGTAGGTTTGCCCAGTGGACAGATTTATTCATTTGGAGGGGGAGGGGTAATTAACTACTTATCTGCACTAATTTAGCTTATTGGCATCTTAGATATGATAAGAAAGTTGCCAATAATTTAAATTACATAAAAATATGTAAGAACCACATTTTGTAAACTTTTCTCCAGAATACAATTATGTGTTTAAAAAATATGTTTGTTCATTTCATATAGATGAAATGAGATTCCAGAATATTGTGTACCAGTTGAGTTAAGTCTGGCCCTGAAAATAACAGACAAGAAATTTCCCTACTTTTCTTGGAAGTAGCTTTGAAATATTTTGAATGTAAAGCATGGTAATGAAATGAGCGTGACACACCGAGTTGAGTGGTATCTCAAATAAACATTTATAAAATCTCTACTTATAATAAAACAGTGTGTTTGATGGGGAACGTTTCCGGGGCGATCCACTCAGGAACGCTTCCGGGACAATCCACTCCTCAAAGGGATAGATAAACCTACGATTTGTCCAAAACGAATTAAACCCATTGAGTTTATATATATATAAACTCAATGTTACATATATATAGTTTATATATATGTAAATATTTTTCGATTTAAATAATAAAGAAATATATATATAAATACATTTTTATTGAAATTGCATTTTTGATTATATCATATCATTACGGCCTCTGAGTTTAACGAGTTTAGATAATTTATATTTTCAAATCCTTACACAATTTCTTTTATTTTGGAGAACCATTTTGAAATCCACATATTATAGTAGGGGTATATCTACTAATACATGGATGTAATCTTCTAATCTACGAAAATATAAAAGATAACGTCCGTTCTTCCTTATAACGGTTGCTGAGAGATTTGGCGTTTTTTTTTTTTTTTTAATGTTGCGAAATTGATGAAATTGTTGTCGAATCGTTAAAAATGTTGCCAAATTGATCAAAATGATGCCAATTAATGAAATTAATTTTATTTTGAAAAAGGATATTATTGTAATGATATTTTGATAGTTTTTGACTGTCAGTATCCTACTTGACAACAAATTTGGCGACCCTTTTAAAATGTGGACAAATTGCTCAAATATTGCCAAACTAACGAAAATATCGACAAATCAATAAAACTTTTGTCAACCTGATAAAAATGTCACCAAATCAATGAAATTAATTGCGTTTTGAAAGTTGTTAGTATTGTAATGATGTTTCGGTAGCGTCTGTCTGTTAGTCTAATTGTCTCACTTTCAGACAAATTTGGCGACTTTTTAAAATGCCGTCAAATTAATGAAAATGCGGTCGAATTGATAAAATGATACTAGATTAAGAAAATGACTCCTAATTTATGAAAGTTCAATATTTTGCAAAATTTAATTTCCTTGATAACCCCGTCGCTTTGTGGGAATTAAGTAATAGTTTTTGTAAATGTGTTTACAAACGGTCGAGATGTTTTTGGCAAGATTTTTGTTAATTTGGCAACAATTAAAAATGTCGCCAAGTTGGCGACATTCCGCCAAATTCGTTGCCAAAATCTCGCCAAGCGTTATGGACGGAGAAATAAGTTATTATTACAGCAGATAAATGACTATTGGTGTTCAAATACAAAAGTATTACTTAAAGGATCTTTTTTCATGAATGGAACAAGCTAGATCCACGAGAATGATGTCACCCAATTTATCGAATAGTATTACATATGAAAAGTGAACATATTTCTCAATGGGAAATAATTTTTTTTTATTTTATATGACTTTTTGATAATTGTTTTGAAAAATGTGCAATATCTCGAGAACGGTTCATGTTAGCGTTCTAAAATTTATGTCAATCGTTTTCTAATGAAAAATTACATAAGAAATACCTATTTGCGTAACTTTATTAGCAGTTTTGATTTTTTGACGATTTTTTCAAGATTTCACTCGAAAATTTAGGGGGGCTCTGAACATTCGATTGCGTATAAAAACAATAGGCTTCTAGTGTTTATGGATTGTGATTTATGTACCAAATTTCTCTCGAATCGGTCCATTCGTTCGTCAGTTATCGTCTCCACAGACTCACTGACACACGCACACACACACAGACATCACTTCAAAAATGTTTGATTCGTGATCAGAGATGCTTGAAACGTGTTCTCCCGTCAAAAACTCGAATTCGAATTTTCGACCCCGTCACACTTTCCATATACATTAATGTATATAAGGAAAGTAAAAAGCATCATGGTCCCATTTTGAGTACCCGATGTCATACCCAAGTAAAACTCCATGGTTACATAGTAATTTCGCTGTAGTCATTGCATCATGGAGGTAAAGTGAGGAGACTCTATTAAGAAAAAGCCAATATCGTTTGACAGAATAATTCAGGTGACGCTGTGATAAGATAAGAAATCGTGCATTGTATGCATTTCTATGGAAAAAGACCTAAAATTATTATTTAAACTGTCAATTTTGCAAAATTGAATTATTAGCGCAATACATAGTAGAACTGAAACACTAAAAATATTCCTACATGTTCAAAATTATTTTACCTTTCAATTTATTTTTATTTTTATATATTCTGTACTCTATCCTACAACTATGATAAAATACTGGTTAATTATACTCATCATTAGGGGGCGCTTCGTTTAAAAATAATCAAAAATGCATATACTAAATACTACGCCTTTCTGTTGTGTCAACTAACAATAGCGGATACTTTACTAACACTACTGGAGTCTTATCTCTTTCTTTCAACTCCATGCATTGCATTATATAGGGAACGGACCATGCAATCCATATGATGGTCTAACGTTCAGAACCTGATGTTAAGCTCCATGGTTAAATCATAATTTCGCTGTGAAAGAATTGTCACTGGAAAGGGCAGCCCATATCAGGGTCTCACTTCTCGAAATTATGTTGATATATTACATATCTTATGTAAGAACGCGGATTGCAGCATAACACAAATATAATAAAATTCAAAAAAGGAAAACAGGAAAACTTCAAAATATTAAATAAGTTTGCTTGAGGAAATAAAACTGAAATTATATACATATTTTCTCAACATTACTCATGTATTATTTCACACTCATATTACTCCACGATACTCATTTTAAGCATACTATAACTATGAAAAGGAATATATAATTCTAGTAAACAATTTATGATTTCAAATACGCCCACATTATTAATTTAAATAATATGGCAACAAAGTATTTTACATTTACAAAATGATTCATTAAATGCGAAATCTGTAAAGTTAACCGTGTTCTTTAAAATTATAGATTGGTAAAAATATTAATTTATTAGATATGCTCCTGGAGCTGGTTAATTTATAATTTTCTATCTTATACCATGGTAAATATGGAAATTAGAAAAAGCAAGGTAAAGAAGAAAAATGACATAAAGATGGCCCAACTTAAAGTAGAAAGTAAAACTAAACCAGACAAGCCAATCTGGTCTGAGAGATTTCCAGACAAACTGAATATTAACAGAAAGGAATATGCAATTTCAAGACAACAAGCAAATCGTTGCAATTTCATTGCTGATTCGGTAGATCAACGGGAAGCTGAATGGCGAAATATCTCTTCTGGAACAAACTGTGGTACGAAAAAACCAGCTTTCAAAACTGCGATGTTCAATTCTAAGTCAAACTGCACTGTGTTACCAAGGGCTTTCCAGGATAATAGCAGTTACAATAACACCGACGAGGGAAGTTCTAAATTTGGAAAAACGGCTGTAAAAATCGTGAAAGATCTTGATAACGCCACTTTAGGGAGGATTGACAACGTCTTGGAACGTAAGAGTAATCCCTCAGAAGGACAAAATATGAGTTCTGGCACAAACGGTGATATGAGAAAATTAGCTTCCAAAATTACGAAGTTCAATTGTAAATCAAAATGCTCTGTGTTACCAAGTGCTTTACAGGGCAATACCAGTTACAACAACACTAGCGAGGGAAGTTCTAAATTTGGAGAAACGGCTGCAAAAAACGTGAAAGATCTTGATAATATCCCTTTAGAAAGCATCGACAATAAATTTAAACATAAGTGTAATCCCTCCAGAGTGAAAAATATACCTTCAGGAATAAACAAGGATATGAGAAAATCAGCTTTCAAAATGATGGAGTTTAATTCTGAGTCAAAATCTACCGTGCCACAAAATCCCTTCCAGGATGATACTAGTCATAAAAGCTCTACCGAGGAAAGGTCTAAATTTGGAGAAATTGAAAAACACGTAAAAGATCTTGGTAATGCTACTTTAGAGAGGTTCGATAATAACTTGGAACATATCAGTAATTCTTCAGGTATTGTCTGCAATAATCCGTCTGATGATAAAAACCTGTTAAATGGAGGGAAAGAGACTCATCAAAGGAAAGTAGCAGTTGAAAATAATTCGACCACCCTTAGTGATACACTTGGGCTTAGTGATACACGTGTCCCTAGGACTGCATCTCGATTTCGAATTTTCCTGAACTCTGTTATTTGGTTTGGTTTTGATGTAATTTTATTTGCCACTTTTATGGTATACTTGGTGCTAGTTCTGATGGGATTTTTTTATGTTATAAATATGCAATTAATATTTTTTGCTGAATTATATGGACTCATTTTCTCAATTACATACACCGTAGTAAATGAGATGTTTAATGTTTAACTAAGTAATAGTTTATTTATGTTCTGATATTATTTTTATTAATTTTATTAAATTTTAAATTATGTATAATAAATGTCGATCAATTTCAGCACTGTATGAATAAAAAAAATATTGGATTTGTGAAATAAGTAATGTTTCTATATATGTTACAAATTGTGTATTACTGAGGGGAAAACGTGATCTGCCCACCTCTCCACCTCCCTGAAGTGTACACACCTGCTGAAATCTATTTGTGATACTGTAGAAGTCGTAATTTTATTCATGGATTGGCCAAACTTTTCAGTGTTAAAATAACTTATTCATATTTCTAAAATAAAAGCTTGATACGTGTAGCTCATAACTATTTCTATACACCATTATGTATTCTTTTATTATATGTAGTAAACATTTGCACTTTTATTTATACCCATGTTAAAGAATATTTTCCACAAAATTTAAATTTAAATAGAAAACTCAACACATGTAACCTCTTCTCATTGCTGTAAGGCTATCCTAACGTGTGTTTGGTCTTTGGTTCTGTCCATAAAGGTAGAGAGACTATATTCATTGTTCTATCCTTGGCACTTCAATTGAGTTCCTTGAGTTCTTTAATTCTTGAGTTTCAATAACCTGGGTCAAGTTTTATATGATTACGTATCCTAAAATATCTGCTATTCACTTGAAAGCTCTCGACTTCCGTAACGTACGGATAAGTATTTATACTTTCTCATACTATAGAATATGGTATAGAGAAAGTATCGTTTCCACGAAAATTTTCGATTTCGAGGCCAAAATATATTGTAGTATCACCTGAACACGTTTTGACTATTTTCAGAGTGAAGTCCACCTATCTGTCTGTTGAGGGCCGATTTTTTGAGTAGACGATAGCTGACACAAATATCAATGGATTTTTCCGAAACTTTGTACCCGGCTTTAAAAAATATAAAATTCTATAGAATTTTCTGAAATTCTAGAGAACTTCGAAATTTATTTGAAATTGTATATTTTCTTAACATGGCACTATAAGACTGAATTTGGTGAAATTATGCATAAAAGAGATTATTTATAGCTCAATGATCACGAAACTTCACAGTTTCAGTCATTGAAGTGAGGAACAGCCGCAATATAATTTGTGTTCATGACGTCATTAGTCCCCCCCCCCGCCCGGGGAGACAACTTACCCCCCGAGTGGATGCATTGACAGTCTTAGCATAATTTGAAAGATTTTTTTTCCAAACCCTTTAAAATGAAGAGTGACATGCTATAATTGTAATCATTTGGACTAAAGATACATATTTTTCAAATTTTTTCTTGCAAAATTTTGGAGGAAAAGTCCAAGCTATTTAAAACGGGATTCTTGTATGAGAAAGTCGAGTTTAGTAACACTCTAGTTAATTAATAAAGTAATATTCGAACATCGTTGTCGAACTTTTCTTACCCATAACTCCATTTATTACTTATTTTGTTCCACATTTAATAAAGAAAATTCCGCTTTAGGTTATTATGTAAGGAATCCAAAAGTATATGGTTCTTAAAATAGAAATGCAGAATTTATTCGACTTATATTTTTCAAAATAATTGTAAAAAAAAAGTTTGGGCAACTTAGAGAAAAAAAGATAGACCTATCTGGTGCTTCTAACGTTGCATGCTGAAATAAATTCGCATTCAAAAGTAACTAAAATATGTCCAAGTTCTTTATTCTGAGACCGTATTTCGAAACTTCTTTTACTTAAGTTTTGGATTTCCCAGCTGGTGAATTCTAATATTTATTCGGGAAAGAATAAGACATTTTACAGCAAGCTAAAAAAAAGTACCAGCTGTCCAAAGTAGTCTGGTTACAATTCACTTTTGACTTACTACTCGTTTCCATAGAGATTATTCTGAAAGAAATTCATGTTATTTATTCCATTTTAAACGCTTCGAAGAACTGGAATTGATATCGTCTGCGATTATTTTCTCAAAGAAGAAGGACAACTAGATTGTGGTATTGGAATAAAGTTTGAATTTCATTCTAAACGTAATAAATAAAAAAAAATAATCGTTTTATTTCATTCAGAAAATAAATTAATACTACGGTAGCTGAACAATATGGTAGAGTTTATATTTAAATTCCCCTATAACATTGGGGGAGTTTTAAAGGACGGTAATTGATTCAAGTAATATTGAAATACGAGTTAGTTCAATAGCATTATAAATATATATAAAACATAAGATCGGTATTATATTTATATATTCACACACATACATATATATTTATAATATAAACACCTTGATTTATCTGTATGTTTACCCATCTATATCTGGGTAACGCTTGGCTAAATTTTGCTGTCGAAATTGGCGGAATATCGCTAACTTGGCGAGATTTTTAAATGTTGCCAAATTGATAAAAATGTCGCCAAATTGGTAAAAATGACGACTAATTGATGAAAATTGAGTATCTTGGAAAAAACATAAGAATCTACTTGAAGAATAACCTATTTCTCAGTCTGTAACACTTGGCAAAATTCTGGCAAATAATTTTGGTGGCATATCACCAACTTGGCGAGTCTTTTTAAATGCTGCTAAATTGACGAAAATGCAGCCAATTGATAAAATTGAAGCTAAATCAATGAAAATGAGGACAAATTGATGAAAATTCAATATCTTGTAAATAACATAACAAACGATTGTATGAATAACCCATATCTCCGCCCGTCCGGAATGCTTGGCAAAAAATTTGGCGGGATGTCGCAAACTCGGCGACTTTTTAAATACTGCCAAATTGACGAAAATGTCGTCAAATTGATAAAAATGTCACCAAATTGATAAAAATAACGCTAAATATGAGACAATGCTTTGAAAATTTTTAATTCCATCATATGACTGACATACCGTCTAGCACATATTTTTTTTATAAGTTCTCCGCTAAGAGCGCTGTAATTCTGTTTATTCGATCGGGCATGGCCACTAGACCTAAGGGCACACTCGTGGACCTTCCCCGAGTGCTGAAAAACATTCCAATGAACCCTGCACAGTACAATAAATACATTTTCGGATTTGATCTTAACAAATAAGTCTCCTATGTAGAAATTAATACGTACGCTCTAATTAAGTTTTAACTTTTTGTCTAGATAAGATGTTAGAAATTACAGATAATAAAGAATACAGCTATTGGAGAAATACTGTGAAACCTCGAAATTGAGGTCAGCCTAAGGAGCGAAAACTTATAAGGTAATTATATAAGATAATTATCACTTACTTAAAATATGTCACTTTGTACATATCGTTAAAGAAACATTTCCTTACCTGAAAGATGAAAGGGAAATTATTAAATTATTTAACATTGAAACTAATTATCAACACAAAAATTGAATGATTCTAAAGAGAGCATTTCACATGTAGAATGTAATGAAATAAATAAGTTTAACAGCTTCAGCCAATAATTAAATATTCTGTTGTGGACGAAAGATGACTTTTCCTGCACTTAAATTAATTTTCCTTTAAATTAAAGAGAAAATTTGTATGTATGTATGTCCGTTAAATGTTTACTCACTTCTAGAAGGAGCAGAAATTTGCAATTTGGTACAAGGATGTCTCGAGTGATGCAACTGATCAGAAAATTCCCAAACTCTAAATTTCTCCATTGGGGGGGGGGAGGGATTGGAGGAGGTGACTTTATTCGGAGGTGACTTTATTCTTCTTATCAGATTCATATATGAAAAAGTCTCGCTACAGAGCATCAGCAAGTGACTTCACACTGAGAATTTTGCCCTTACATTTTCCAGAACAAAATACTCGTATGCTTAGCAATATGAAAATTTTCGTTATTTCTGCATTAGAAACGGCTACTTCAGACATTTACAAACGTTTAACCTCTAATTTTAGTAGGATATATTTAAATTTATCTTCCTTGATGGATATTTTAAATTTACCGGACAATAGAACCGAAGAACTGGAATTGATATCGTCTGCGATTATTTTCTCAAAGAAGAAGGACAACTAGATTGTGGTATTGGAATAAAGTTTGAATTTCATTCTAAACGTAATAAATAAAAAAAAATAATCGTTTTATTTCATTCAGAAAATAAATTAATACTACGGTAGCTGAACAATATGGTAGAGTTTATATTTAAATTCCCCTATAACATTGGGGGAGTTTTAAAGGACGGTAATTGATTCAAGTAATATTGAAATACGAGTTAGTTCAATAGCATTATAAATATATATAAAACATAAGATCGGTATTATATTTATATATTCACACACATACATATATATTTATAATATAAACACCTTGATTTATCTGTATGTTTACCCATCTATATCTGGGTAACGCTTGGCTAAATTTTGCTGTCGAAATTGGCGGAATATCGCTAACTTGGCGAGATTTTTAAATGTTGCCAAATTGATAAAAATGTCGCCAAATTGGTAAAAATGACGACTAATTGATGAAAATTGAGTATCTTGGAAAAAACATAAGAATCTACTTGAAGAATAACCTATTTCTCAGTCTGTAACACTTGGCAAAATTCTGGCAAATAATTTTGGTGGCATATCACCAACTTGGCGAGTCTTTTTAAATGCTGCTAAATTGACGAAAATGCAGCCAATTGATAAAATTGAAGCTAAATCAATGAAAATGAGGACAAATTGATGAAAATTCAATATCTTGTAAATAACATAACAAACGATTGTATGAATAACCCATATCTCCGCCCGTCCGGAATGCTTGGCAAAAAATTTGGCGGGATGTCGCAAACTCGGCGACTTTTTAAATACTGCCAAATTGACGAAAATGTCGTCAAATTGATAAAAATGTCACCAAATTGATAAAAATAACGCTAAATATGAGACAATGCTTTGAAAATTTTTAATTCCATCATATGACTGACATACCGTCTAGCACATATTTTTTTTATAAGTTCTCCGCTAAGAGCGCTGTAATTCTGTTTATTCGATCGGGCATGGCCACTAGACCTAAGGGCACACTCGTGGACCTTCCCCGAGTGCTGAAAAACATTCCAATGAACCCTGCACAGTACAATAAATACATTTTCGGATTTGATCTTAACAAATAAGTCTCCTATGTAGAAATTAATACGTACGCTCTAATTAAGTTTTAACTTTTTGTCTAGATAAGATGTTAGAAATTACAGATAATAAAGAATACAGCTATTGGAGAAATACTGTGAAACCTCGAAATTGAGGTCAGCCTAAGGAGCGAAAACTTATAAGGTAATTATATAAGATAATTATCACTTACTTAAAATATGTCACTTTGTACATATCGTTAAAGAAACATTTCCTTACCTGAAAGATGAAAGGGAAATTATTAAATTATTTAACATTGAAACTAATTATCAACACAAAAATTGAATGATTCTAAAGAGAGCATTTCACATGTAGAATGTAATGAAATAAATAAGTTTAACAGCTTCAGCCAATAATTAAATATTCTGTTGTGGACGAAAGATGACTTTTCCTGCACTTAAATTAATTTTCCTTTAAATTAAAGAGAAAATTTGTATGTATGTATGTCCGTTAAATGTTTACTCACTTCTAGAAGGAGCAGAAATTTGCAATTTGGTACAAGGATGTCTCGAGTGATGCAACTGATCAGAAAATTCCCAAACTCTAAATTTCTCCATTGGGGGGGGGGGAGGGATTGGAGGAGGTGACTTTATTCGGAGGTGACTTTATTCTTCTTATCAGATTCATATATGAAAAAGTCTCGCTACAGAGCATCAGCAAGTGACTTCACACTGAGAATTTTGCCCTTACATTTTCCAGAACAAAATACTCGTATGCTTAGCAATATGAAAATTTTCGTTATTTCTGCATTAGAAACGGCTACTTCAGACATTTACAAACGTTTAACCTCTAATTTTAGTAGGATATATTTAAATTTATCTTCCTTGATGGATATTTTAAATTTACCGGACAATAGAACCGAAGAACTGGAATTGATATCGTCTGCGATTATTTTCTCAAAGAAGAAGGACAACTAGATTGTGGTATTGGAATAAAGTTTGAATTTCATTCTAAACGTAATAAATAAAAAAAAATAATCGTTTTATTTCATTCAGAAAATAAATTAATACTACGGTAGCTGAACAATATGGTAGAGTTTATATTTAAATTCCCCTATAACATTGGGGGAGTTTTAAAGGACGGTAATTGATTCAAGTAATATTGAAATACGAGTTAGTTCAATAGCATTATAAATATATATAAAACATAAGATCGGTATTATATTTATATATTCACACACATACATATATATTTATAATATAAACACCTTGATTTATCTGTATGTTTACCCATCTATATCTGGGTAACGCTTGGCTAAATTTTGCTGTCGAAATTGGCGGAATATCGCTAACTTGGCGAGATTTTTAAATGTTGCCAAATTGATAAAAATGTCGCCAAATTGGTAAAAATGACGACTAATTGATGAAAATTGAGTATCTTGGAAAAAACATAAGAATCTACTTGAAGAATAACCTATTTCTCAGTCTGTAACACTTGGCAAAATTCTGGCAAATAATTTTGGTGGCATATCACCAACTTGGCGAGTCTTTTTAAATGCTGCTAAATTGACGAAAATGCAGCCAATTGATAAAATTGAAGCTAAATCAATGAAAATGAGGACAAATTGATGAAAATTCAATATCTTGTAAATAACATAACAAACGATTGTATGAATAACCCATATCTCCGCCCGTCCGGAATGCTTGGCAAAAAATTTGGCGGGATGTCGCAAACTCGGCGACTTTTTAAATACTGCCAAATTGACGAAAATGTCGTCAAATTGATAAAAATGTCACCAAATTGATAAAAATAACGCTAAATATGAGACAATGCTTTGAAAATTTTTAATTCCATCATATGACTGACATACCGTCTAGCACATATTTTTTTTATAAGTTCTCCGCTAAGAGCGCTGTAATTCTGTTTATTCGATCGGGCATGGCCACTAGACCTAAGGGCACACTCGTGGACCTTCCCCGAGTGCTGAAAAACATTCCAATGAACCCTGCACAGTACAATAAATACATTTTCGGATTTGATCTTAACAAATAAGTCTCCTATGTAGAAATTAATACGTACGCTCTAATTAAGTTTTAACTTTTTGTCTAGATAAGATGTTAGAAATTACAGATAATAAAGAATACAGCTATTGGAGAAATACTGTGAAACCTCGAAATTGAGGTCAGCCTAAGGAGCGAAAACTTATAAGGTAATTATATAAGATAATTATCACTTACTTAAAATATGTCACTTTGTACATATCGTTAAAGAAACATTTCCTTACCTGAAAGATGAAAGGGAAATTATTAAATTATTTAACATTGAAACTAATTATCAACACAAAAATTGAATGATTCTAAAGAGAGCATTTCACATGTAGAATGTAATGAAATAAATAAGTTTAACAGCTTCAGCCAATAATTAAATATTCTGTTGTGGACGAAAGATGACTTTTCCTGCACTTAAATTAATTTTCCTTTAAATTAAAGAGAAAATTTGTATGTATGTATGTCCGTTAAATGTTTACTCACTTCTAGAAGGAGCAGAAATTTGCAATTTGGTACAAGGATGTCTCGAGTGATGCAACTGATCAGAAAATTCCCAAACTCTAAATTTCTCCATTGGGGGGGGGGGGGGGGGAGGGATTGGAGGAGGTGACTTTATTCGGAGGTGACTTTATTCTTCTTATCAGATTCATATATGAAAAAGTCTCGCTACAGAGCATCAGCAAGTGACTTCACACTGAGAATTTTGCCCTTACATTTTCCAGAACAAAATACTCGTATGCTTAGCAATATGAAAATTTTCGTTATTTCTGCATTAGAAACGGCTACTTCAGACATTTACAAACGTTTAACCTCTAATTTTAGTAGGATATATTTAAATTTATCTTCCTTGATGGATATTTTAAATTTACCGGACAATAAAATATACACTTTCAATAAAATATATACACGAGTTTTTTTTTTAAGAAAATTCATTATGTACCTTTTCCTTCTCACTCACATGTACACTGCAGAATTTTCTAGTAAATTATACATCTTCAGAATGCTAGAGCTAGTGACTACAGTAAAATATAAGTAGTAGTGTACATTCACTTAAAGTGTACTTTAGCAAATGAAATCTTTAAACATATATTGTTACTCAAGTATTCTATATAATTTATTTTCAGCACGAAGGTAAATTTCGATGTTTAATGGGTCTAATTTCAATTTTAATCTGTCGTGATTGTTCATTTACTATTACCCGCTATGGTAAAAGAAATGTTCTTCTGACCTTACGTTTCTGCGCATTCTACTACGCAGACTGTTTATTTACGCTCATGTCCATGCTCTATTGAATCGGATATGAATAAACATTGTCGTAAATAACTAATGTCGTAGAAAAATTGAAAGCGTCCTATATACTTCACTAAACTACAATTTTTTTTTTTTTTTACAAATTTTAATTGCTTTTTAAATATTTTAATTAATCATGCACAAAAGTACAATTGTGCTTTCATCGAGCCGGTGTTCGCCATTCCATCAGTTGCTACACATATAGATATATAGATCAGGTAGGGTATTGTCAGGTAGGGTAAAGCTCGTATATTACTACGGTAACTTATTACTTTCCTTATATACATAATGTATAAGGAAAGTATTGTGACGGGGTCGAAAATTCGAATTCGAGTTTTCGACGGGAGAGCATGTTTCAAGCATCCCTGATCACGAATCAAACATTTTTGAGGTGATGCCTGTGTGTGTGTGTGTGTGTGTGTGAAAGTATGTGTGTGTGTGTCAGTGAATCTGTGGAGACGATAACTGACGAACAAATGAACCGATTTGAACGAAATTTGGTACAAAAATCACAATCTGTGAATACTGGAAGCCTATTGTTTTTAAACGTATTCGGATGTTTAACCCCCCCCCCCCCTAAATTGCCGAGTGAAATTTTAAAAAAATCATTAAAAAATCAAAACCTTTAATAAGTTTACGCAAATAGACATTTCTAATGTAATTTTTCCTTAGAAAATGATTGACATAAACTTTAGAACGCTAGCATGAACCGTTCTCGAGATATTGTACATTTTTAAAATAAATTTATCAAAAAATCCCACAAATTAAAAAATATATATATTAACTGTTGAGAAACAAGTTCACTTTCCATATGTAATATCATGCGATAAATTGGGTGACATCATTCTCGTGGACCTAGCTCGTTCCATTCATGAGAAAATATACTTTGAGTAATACTTTTGTATTTGAACGCCAATAGTCATTTATCTGCTATAAGAATAACTCATTTCTCCGTCCATAACACTTGGCGAGATTTTGGCGATGAATTTGGCAACTTTTTAAATGTTGCCAAATTAACGAAAACCTCGCCAAATGGATAAAAATGACGCTAAATCAATGAAAATGACGACTAATTGACGAAAATTCAATTTCTTTGAAAGAATATAAATAGCTGCAATAAGAAAATCCTATTTTTTTATTGTAAAAATAGTAAATTCATTGCATTATATATGGAAAGTCATGTGTTGCCCACATCAGATTTTTTTTTGTGTAACACCTCCACCATTTATTTTTTAAGCTGGTAAACTTAATCATTACGGAAAATTTAATCCATCTACTGAAATCCATTTTAAAATATCAAAGATCCCTACTTTTCTTGGAATTAATTATATGACTTCTGCTTGATCTTGTAGAATTTAAACTCCGCATTGCGTAAATGGGGCATCCCACTGAGCAGTTTCCGAAGTCTTAATTAGCGAATCCCATTCACAATCGTCCACAAACGATTGCAGCTGCATGAACGAGATTCGTTTACCCCTCGAACGAAACTCGTTTACCACTTGTCTGCAACTGTAACTGTTCTTACGATCTCAAACCGAAACATGGAAGTACAACTGAGAATTGTTTTTCCTTGTTGGAATGGAGGCATTGGGTCGCATTAAGAAGTTTAGAACTACTGTGGGATGTTTTAGTTAAAGACAATCGATGAGAGGATTCTTTTACAATTAGTATTTAAGGATACAGAGGGAGGGTTCGATAATTTTCTTTCAATGCTTTGAGTTCAAGCAGTATTCGGTATTTAAAATCATCAATGTAAATGTACATTTAATTTCAAATTGATTCAGATTTGTTACAGATAAGGGTTAATAGGGAGTGAAATAAAGGTTTTTTCGAAGAATTGTAATGTGAATTTTTACTTAAGGAGGGTGGGTGATAGGAATAATTTTAAATCGCGGCTAAGAATACTAACAAGATTTTTTTTTAAGTAAAAAAGTAAGAGGAACTATGCAAAAGGTATTAAATATTTAAAATAACTTTTATATATAATAGCGTTATTTACTAACACAAGAGAAACAAGTAAATTATAAATAATACAAACTAGATTGTAATACAAATACAACAAATTTGATGTGGGCAGCACATGACTTTCTCTGCAGACTTATATCCCCGTTCTCTTTATTTTAATTAAATTTGATTAACTTTTAATTCAATTTTCGTTCTCATTTGATAAGTGGACTTATTTTCAAAGGTGGCGTAGAGAAAATATGAAAAAACTAAAATATCTCGAGAATGGCTAGTCCTAGTGTAATGGGGTTGGCCTTATTCGTTAAAAATTACGTATTAAACAAGCATTTAATGGATATATTTGAGCATACGTAGTTTTTTATTTTAGATTTTTGCGGGTTATTTTGCAAAAAAAGGCAGATTATTTTTTCCGAATCCTATTAAAATCTAATTAGCACCAGGGTGACCCACAAGCGACTTATCTACCGAATTTTGTGAAATTCGGTCCATTAGTTTTTCAGCGTGGATACAGGCTTTCGCGGGCCATTTCGCTAAAAAAGGCGGGTTAATTTATCCCGAATTATACCTAAAACTAATCAGAACCAGATTCGCGCACAAGTGATTTACCTACCAAATTTTATGACATTCGGTCAATTATTTTTTAGTTAGAGTGGATACAAAATCTGCACAGACAGACAGGCACACACACAGACGTCACGATAAAAATAGTTTTTTCGTATTCTGGAGGTCTCGAAACGCTTAGATCCGTCGAAAACTCG
The DNA here is from genome assembly GCA_951213105.1 of Amaurobius ferox. Lineage (NCBI taxonomy): Eukaryota > Metazoa > Arthropoda > Arachnida > Araneae > Amaurobiidae > Amaurobius > Amaurobius ferox. Next base: position 9,375,994 of record OX578138.1, on the reverse strand, counting down.
AGTTGCAATTTTCGGCATAATTTCAATACTTTCCCTGTACATTACCATGTATTGCAGGGAAAGTAATAGTAATACAAATTGTAAGTAGTAATCTCTGTATGGGTGTGCCCATCGAAAAGGGTGGGTGTGCCATAATGTCCCACACAGCGCAACAATGTACCGCGGGCTAAAAAATTTGAGAATTACTACGCTAGACTATGATCTACATTTTTGTAATTCGCGTTTTTCGTCTATATCTCTTTATTGCAGAGTTTATTATCCTAACGTATTCAATTCTCTAGTGGCGCTGCAATCACTTTCATTCGATCGGTGAATTTCAATATGTGAAACTAACATATGCATTCATAGGCTTTTCCTTAGAAAGTTATTGAGCTATTTAAGGGCGTTTTTGGAAACGATATATAAAGAATAACGAATAATTTGATAAAATAATGATTTTTTTTTTACTTTAGAAAGGTGTCGGAATGAACACGCATGCATCTTTTGATAAAAACAACAAGTTTATTCTTAAACTGTAGAAATTATAAAATAAACTCCATTAACGTAAATGACACATAAGAAATTAGAATGTACATGGTCCACCTTTTCTACCATCGTCTGCATCCACACACGCCACGCACCAACTCGTACCATCTCCCCTCATCTCTCCGACCATCATCTCTCGTGCTTAGACTCTCGCCTTTTTATAACCTAGTTGCCAGCTCCGCCTTCCGTCCGCAATCTGCGCAGCTGCTATTTAAATGTATACTCTTCTTTCCCGGGGAAGACATTGCTTCAAAAATAAGAAGTCGAGAATAGAAATTGTTAATCCTTACAACTTTGTTACTTTTTTATGTTACTTTCATGTTATTTTTACTGTTTTGGGTTCCATTTTTTAAGTTATTTATGTTACTTTGATGCAGGATGGTGACAGTTTATCCATCATTTTTTCAGCATTACCAATTTTTTTTTTCTCTGAGAACAACTTAATACATATCAGCATTTTCTCACATTTTGCCTATAAAATGTTTCCAAGGATAAGGGGAAAGAACATGTGTGAGTAACTCTCAATTTCGAACTCATATGAGGTCGATTTTGCTACTGCCTTTTGATGGAAATACGCCATTGCAAGAAGTATATTTTAACAATGTTTGAAGAACAATGAAATGTCACGACAAACTTATTTATACTATCTCGAAATGTTTCTTCACTTGCTTTTTACTATAAAACTGCTATGAAATCTATGCATATAAAATTGAAACTGTGGTAATGTGTTTATTTGCTTTTTGTCTGTCTGTTCTTTATACAAATTTACAATTTTGTGACAGATTTGTTTCAAATTGAGTCTCTTTCTCCACCGTGGGTAACCCAATTCATGTTCAGAGTTTCTAAAACCGATATACTAATTTTCAGTAAAGTACCGATCATCCGAGTTCCGATAATCCAAAATGTATCTTCTATTTACCAAATATATTAGTTAGCTTAAATTTGACACATGCTAAGATCGAATTTTTCGCAAAAGACTGCACTTTTATTATAAATATCTGTTATCATTAGTATAAAATATCTCGCAAATAGGTTGCAATGGTGATAATCATAAAATGTAGACTTTCTGGGAAATGTTCAAATAGCATACTGGATTCCGCAGGAGATTTAAAGTTTCGAAAGTGCGGAGAAAAATAATTCTAATATTTATCAGCAGTACAAATTTGGGGTGGGGAGAGAGATGTTAAAAGTCAAATAAATTTTATTTGTGAGCAATTCGAAACGCGATGTTGAATTTCGGGAGATAAAATATTTATTATTAAACTTTATTAGATAATGCACATTGATATTTTTTTTTACAAAAAGCATTTATTAAAATTAATGTTTTCTATGCTTGTCGTTTTAGCAATCAAATAGAGTGTTTTAAGAAAATAAAGATATAACTATGGAATAAAATTATCTGTTATTATGCATTTTCAAGTATTTGCAGAGAGATATATATGATTCGATTATTAATGCATTCATTTATTAATGTTTTGCATTGTTAATGATTTATTATTAGCAAATATTCATAAATTAGTGTTCCTGTCACTTTTAGATGTCCCGCATGCTAACTTAGTACTATCAGATATGATGACATACTTCTAAATGTTCATTCTTATAAGCATCAGTTTATGCGATTATTTTCATTTTTTTATAATGCTCAATTTTAATTTCCCTATATACAAAGTTTAATGCATAGAGAAAGCATTGTGATGGAGTTAAAAATTCATATTCAAATTTTCGACGGAATAGCACATTTCAAGCATCCCTGAACCCAAATCGAACGTTTCAGAGGTGATGTCAGTGTGTGTGTGCGTGTATGTGTGTGTATGTTCGTAGGTCTGCAGATGCAATAACTCAAACGAATTGAATGCTTTGAATGAAATTTAGTACAAATATTGCAATCAGTTGAGTACTGGAACCCTATTGATTTTAAGCGTAATTAAATGTTACTATGACCCACCTTAATTCTCGAATGGAATTTTAAAAAATTCATAAATTCGGAATCCTCAATAATGTTATGTAAATAATTAGAAATTATTTACATACCATTATTATGAAAACGAATGGCACAAACTTTAGAACACGAGCATGAAACTTTTTTGAGATATTGCCTAGTTTACGAATAAATTTATCAAAAAAATAAAATCTGATGTAGGCAACACATGACTTTCCTTCTATAAAGTGATGAATTTACATCTTTCACAGTGGAAAAATGATGAAAAGATCCACGGCCTAGTGCTCGTAACGTTGAATTGCACATTCGGCGCTTTTCCGGATGACAACATGTGAAGATATGTCGTATTCAATTAACTTATTACTCACGCAACTCTAAATTAACAATGAATAATATGGATAGCATCCTCAATAAGCGTTATAGTCCTTATATTAAAATATTTTAATAATAAATTCATCAATTAGGCGTTATTTTCATTAACTTGCAGACAATTTTGCAATTTTGACAATACCTTCGTCAATTTGGGGCGAAATATCACCAAGTTAGAGATATTTTGCTAGATTATTCGCCAAGTTCGTCGTATGTATCGTTATGTGCTACAAACAAAAGGATAAAAGTGCATTTCTTATATACTAAAACGTATGCCCGTCATATAAAGGAATTAAATATTTGCAAAGCATTGTCTCCTATTTGGCTCCATTTTTATCATTTTGGTGATTTTTTTTTATCAATTTGGCGACATTTTCCTCAATCTGGCAATATATAAAAAGTCGCCAAGTTTGCGATATCGCCCCAAATTTTTCGCCAAGCATTACGGACGGACAGAGAAACGGGTTATTCTTATAGTCGTTTGTTATATTCATTACGAGATATTGAATTTTTATGAATTAATCGTCAATTTTCGATGATTTATCGACATTTTTATCAATTTTGAGACATTTTCTTCAATTTGACAACATTTAAAAGAACTCGCCAAGTTGGCGATATGCCGCCAGAATTTTGCCAAGCGTTACAGACGAAGAAAGGGGTTATTTGTATAATAGATTCTTATATTATTTCCAAAATATTGAATTTTCATCATTTAGTAGTTACTTCCATTGATTTTGCGTCATTTTTTTTTTTATCAATTTGGCATCATTTTTATCAATTTGGCGTCACTTTTATCAATTTAGCGACATTTTCGTCAATTCAGTGACATTTAAAATAACGCGTTAAGTTTGCGATATTCCGCCAAATTTGACGCCAAAATTTCGATAAGCTTCATGGTCCAAATACAAAACTATTACCCAAGGTTTCTTCTCTCGTGAATGGAATGAGCTAGATCCACAAGAATGATGATGACAAATTTATCGCATAATATTGCATCTGAGTAGTGACCATATTTCGTAATACTTAATACTTTTTTTTAATGTTATATGATTTTTTGATAGATTTATCTGAAAAATCTGAAATATCTTGAAAATGGTCCATGCTAGCATTCTAAAGTTTGTGTCAATCATTTTATAACCAAAACTTACATACGAAATTATTATTTACGCAACTTTCTTAAAGGTTTTGAATTTTTGATGATTTTTCAATATTTCATTTCAAAATTGGGCGTGTTCTGAATATTCGATTTCGTTTAAAAACAACAGGCTTCCAGTATTTATTGATTTTAATTGTTCTACCAATTTTCATTTGAATCAATTCATCCGTTCGTGAGATATCGTGTTAACAGACTCACTGACACAGCACACAGACATCATCTCAGACACGTCTTATTCGTGTTCAGGGATTCTTAAAACGTGCTTTCCCGTCGAAAACTCGAATTCAAATTATCGACCCCATCACAATACTTTCCTTATACATTATAATATGTATATAAGTAACGTAAAAGACACATTAAATCAAAAAAAAAAATTCTACTGTGAAATATGTCCAATTTCCATATGTAATAAACTGTTAATGCCATTATCGTGAATCTAGTTCGTTCCATTCATGAGAGAAGATAACTCTGGGTAATAGTTTTGTACTTTGGCGACCAACAATTCACTAATAGTCATTCAAATGTAGGGATAGTTTTTATCTCCAGCAAATATTCCCTCTTTTCGCTCATGTCTTGAGTTCTAAAATCTAGTATTTTAGTTTTATTAAACAATTTTAATCCGAAATTATATTAGTTCGAAAGAGAAAATGTATCTTTTATTTACCAAGTATATCATTTAGTTTAAATTTGACATATATTAACATCGAGATTTTCAGGTAATACGCCCTTTTCATTATAAATACATTTCTGCAAATAGTTTGCAACGAGGATGATCTTAAAATGCAGCCTTTCCTAGGAAATTTTCAGCTGGAATACTGGAATCCACAAGAGATTTAAAGTTTCGAAAGAGCGGAGATAAATAATTTCAATATTTATCAGCATTCCAAATTTGGGTGGGGAGGGAGCTGTTAAAAGTCAAATAAATTTTTATTTGTGAGAAATTCGAGTCGAATTTCGTGATATAAAATGCTTATTATTAAACTTTATTAGATAATGATCATTGATATATTTTTTTACAAAATGCATTTATTAAAATTAATGTTTTCTATGCTTGTCGTTTTATAATCAAACAGAGTGTTTTATTGAAATAGATATATAACTATGGAATAAAATTGTCTTTTATTATGCATTTTCAAGCATTTGCAGACAAATATATTTGATCCTATATTAATGCGTTCATTTATTAGTGCTTTGCTTTATTTTTTGCAAAGATTCGTAAACTAGCATCTATGAGCATTTTTGATGTCTAGCGTTCATGGGCACTTTTGCATGCTAACTTAGTACTTTCAGATATGATGAAACACGTCTAAATGTTCATTTTAAGCATCAGTTTATGATAATAATTTTCACTCTTTTAGAATGTACATTTTTACTTTCTTTATATACATAGTATGATCTGTAGAGAAAGTATTGTGACGGAGTCAAAAATTCGAATTCGAGTTTTCGACGGAAGAGCACGTTTCAAGTATCTCTGAACCCGAATCAAACGTTTTAGTGGTGATGTATGCGTGTCTGTGTATTCGTGAGTCTCTGGATGCAGCAGTATGTCACGAACGAATGGAGGATTTCGAACGAAATTGGGTACAAATATTACATTTAGTAATAGATACTGGAACCCTATTGGTTTGAGTCGCAATTAAATGTCCTGATGACAAATAAATTTTCGAATGGAATTTTTAAAAAATGAGAAATTATAATCCTCAATAATGTTACGTAAATAATCAGATAGTATGCAATTTTTCTTAAGAAAAAAAAAATAAAACAAACTTATATAAACAAAGTTATATATAAACTTATATTATACGAGTGTAAACCGTTCTCGCGATATTGCACATTTTTCAAATAAATTTATTAAAAAAATCACATAAAATAAAAAAAAGTATTAACTATTGTAAAATGTGTTTAATTTGCATATGTAATATTATGCGATAAACTCGTTAACATCATTCGCTTGCATCTAGTCCGTTCCATGAAAGAAAATAACTCTGGATATTTTTTTGTTTTGTATTTTAACGCCTAACAGTTCACTAATAGTCATTTAAATATACGAAACACTTTTTTCTCTAATAAACTTTCCCGCCTTTCGCTCATGGTGTCTTGAGTCATAAAAACCACAAATTTATATTTCAATATTTTATTAAAACTCAACAATCACACTTTCTTTCGACCCAGACCGTCCTACCTATCCGTATGTGTAAAGTATCTGTTTAGACAGCCGGGGCAGTACCATCCAATTTAAACCTGAACCCAGTGGGGATGACATCACACTTGTACTTTATAAACACCTTACACTTTATACTCTTCTTCGTCTCCCCAGACCGTCCGACCTATCTGAAGGCATAAGGTATCAGGCCAGGAAGCACCATCCAATGTAGATCGGAACTCAATGAGGGCGGCATCCACAAGGAATGCACCCTCCTTATCCTACCATCAATACTCAGAAGGATTTACGGATCCACACATTTAGTATTCTCGGACTCTGCATGAACATGGAGACAGTCTGGGTAGAGAAGGGAATCGATCTCGGGACGTTACACTGTTCGGCCCAGGCCGTCCGACCTACCCGAGTGTGTAAGATATCTGTTTGGACTGACGGGAAGTCAGTGGCATGTATTGATTTAATTTCATATTTTCTGTAAATCTATTTCGAAACGGGAACAGGATGTTTTATTCTTCAAATCTACTCCGTAAAGATAATTTTGCATGGCGAGAACAGAGATGCTCAAACTTCTTTTTAAGAGCATTAATTTAAATAATTTAATAGAATGTTTAGAAAAACAATGTCAATTAGAATACTATAGGAATGAGCACATGATTGTGAGTTTTAAGTTTATATACAATGTATACTCCATACGAAGAACGGATATACTGCTAGTAAAAAATATTCTAAACTAATGTCTCTGGTACGAAATCTGAGAAATATTCCTTTTTTTATTTTCATAAATATTGTGCAAACTTTCATTTAAATTTCAAAAAGAAAATTTATCCCTTTGATATAAATTATACGTAACTAATGATCTCAAGTTCATATATAATTATTATTTATCAACCAAATCTTGTAAATAATACAAAATTTTACTCGATAATTTCACTTCTCACCACATCATTCTGAATATTTTATTTCCCATTATAAAGTAAAATATTTTGAAAATAGAAATGCATTCATCAAAATATATACGAAATTCCTGCGTCAACATGAAATCCTGGAGGGATTTAAAAGTTTCAAAAGTGCTATAAATAATTATGATTTTGATCAGCATTGCAAATTGAGTGCGAGAGGCGATTTAAAAGCAAAAAAGTAAAAGTTTGGCTTTTTAATAAATTTTGAACGTCACGTTGATTTTTGCAGAAAATACGATATTTATAATCCTATTTTATTAGATTATGTAAATTCCCGTTCGAACAAATAAATATTTGAGTCTATTCAATGAATGGTTTTACATGTGGGTGTTTAACAAGCAAACGTAAAGACTTCAAAACAAGTATTTCTACTTTCTCATACTATAGATTATAGTATAAAAAAATCTGATGTGGGCAACACATGACTTTCCTTATATAATGCAATGAATTTATTACTTTAACAGTTAAAAAAATGTTATTCTTATAGTAGGTACTTATATTCTTTCCAAGATATTGAATTTTCTTCAATGAGTCGTCATTTTCATTGATTTAGCGTCATTTCTATCCATTTGGCGAGATTTTCGTTAATTTGGCAACATTTAAAAATGTCGCCAAGTTGGCGACATTCCACCAAATTCGTCGCCAAAACCTCGCCAAGGGTTATGGACGGAGAAATAAGTTATTCTTACAGCAAATTCTTACAACAGACTATTGGCGTTCAAATACAAAAGTATTACTCAATGTACCTTTTCTCGTGAATGGAACGAGTTAGATCCATGAGACTGATGTCACCCAATTTATCGCATGATATTACATATGAAAAGTAAACATGTTTCTCAACAGTTAATATTTTTTTATTTTATGGGATTTTTTTGATAAATTTATTTGAAAAACATTCAATATCTCGAGAACGGTTCATGCTAGCGTTCTAAAAGTTTGTGTCAATCGTTTTCTAAGGCAAAATTACATAAGAAATGTCTATTTGCATAACATTATTAAAGGTATTGATTTTTTGATGATTTTTTCAAAATTTCACTTGAAAATTTAGAGGGTTCTGAACATTCGATTGTGTTTTAAAACAATAAACTATTCATGGATTGTGATGTTTGTATCAAATATCATTCGAATCGCTCCATTCGTTCGTGGGATATCGTCTCCACAGACTCACACACACACATGCTTTCACTCACACGCACACACACACACACACATCACCTCAAAAATGTTTGTTTCGTGATCAGGGAAGCTTGAAACGTGCTCTCCCGTCGAAAACTCGAATTCAAATTTTCGACCCCGTCACAATACTTTCCTTATACATTATGTATATAAGGAAAGTAAAAATGATTATTTTTAAAAAACATTTCGATTTCGGGATTTTGATGCCAATATGTGTTTTAGGATCTCCTGGATACATTTTGAATATTTTTAGAGTGATGTACGTCTATCTGCCTGGTCTATTCCTTGTGTGCACGCTAGTTGCCACAAATATTAATGACTTTTCAAGAAACTTTATATCCGGCTATGTTAACGTAAAATCGAAACCTAGACAAAAGGTTTTGAAATGCGATAGAAAACTTCGAAATTTATAAAAAAAAAAAATCATATTTTCTTAAAACGACAGCATAGTACAAAATGACATAATTATACATAAAAAGGGTTATTAATAGATCAATGATCACGAAACTCAACAGCTTCAATCGTTGTAATTAAAAATAGCCGAGATTCAAATGTTGTGTTCTTGACGTCATTACCCCCTCGGGGGAGGGAGATCTTCTTCCCCGAGGGGGTTACGTTGTCAAACTGGATATTAATTGAAATCATTTCAAGTTCTTTAAAATGAAGGATAACATGCTATAATCATGATCATTTGAATAAAAGATACATACCAGTAAGAAAAAAAAACCTTTGAGCAAGGGATGAGGAAAACTTGAGCAACATAAAGCACAAATAAGATAATAATGGAGCAATCAGTTGTTTCGAGGATACGATGGATCTCCTTTGTCAGTGCAAGAGAAATATAGTCACACGCTGAGTTTTTCAGCTCCCTATATCTCGGTCGCAATAAAAGCTAGAGGAAATTTTTTTTCATAGCTGTCATTGGGCAAGTCCACAGACGAAAATTATAAAAAAATGTATTCAAATCAGTAAAATATAAGTATAAGAAAATACTGCTGAAAACTACCTTTTGGAAAAGAGTTTCTTTCTCGTTATTCTTGTCGTGGTTTTCTGTTAAAAGGGCTACAGATAAAAAAATCATCAAAATCGGTTAATTGGTTTGATCTTTTTACTTATAATCCAAGGGTGTGCTTTTTAAAAGAAAATTTGAATTTCGATTTGAATTTTCTGTAATTAAGTAACGAATTAAAAACTAGGTAAGAATGTTGAAGGTCATTTGGCTTTGACGACAGAAAATAAAACCCAACAAAGCAATTCAAACTTAAAATCTTGGCGATAGAGAAATTGTTCACCTTCATTTTTTAGATGAAGGTCTATTTTGTTGTCACTATTTTTATTGGCGTAGGATAAATTACAAATGTGTCTCCCGCTATGGTTCAGAAAGTTACTTTATAACCTTATACCTTCCGGTAAGTCGTAACATTAACTTACAACATGGCATATGACACAGTAAACATGCGCTACAAGATGGATTTCGAAGAAGGCCAGACGGACAGAGACGTTATATCTCTAAAAAAATTATCACATCTGCGGTAGGCTCTATAAAAAGAAAATTGCATTACCGCAGACTTGGGTATTTTCCGATTGAATTTCACATTGAAAATCGATACAGATACAATGCACATGTAAATCGCACACTGAAAAATAGTACAGTTTTAGAAATTTAAAGCAAACGTAAACCATAGTTAAGTACAGAGCAAAGCATTCAAGTACGAATCTCACTTTCGTTTAAACAAAAGAATATGCAATATCTCAAAAACGGCTCATGCTAGCTTTATAAAGTTTATGTCAATCGTTTTCTAATGAAAAATTACATAAAAATGACTATTTATGTGACTCTATTGAAGGTTTTGATATCTTGATGTTTTTTCAAAAATTTCTTTTTAAAATTTTGGGTAATTCTGAACACTCGATTGCGTTTAAAATTAATAGGCTTCCAGTGTTTATTGATTGTAATTTTTGTACCAAATTTCGTTGGAATAGCTTCATTCATTCGTGAGATATCGTCCACGCACACACACACACAGGCATCACCTCCAAAACGTTTGATTCGTGTTCAGATATGCTTGAAACGTGTTTTCCTGTCGAAAACTCGAATTTAAATTTTCAATCCTGTCACAATACTTTCCTTATACATTATACTATGTATATAAGGAAAGTAATAACTGCTGCTAATAGTGTATAAGGCTATTAAACATTTCCTTGTATATAAGGAAAGTAATATCTTTACCAAAAATATGCAGTATCTTTAAGCAAAAACAACTGTATTGTAAAAAAATTTCGTCAAGTGATGAAAAACGTCAGAAAGAAATGAAACCAAGAAAGAAATGAAATGAAATATCTTTGCGCCGAATACGATTCCATCCAGGTGGGAATGTACCATCAACGTCTTCCACTCATAACTCGAAGAAACAAAATGCCGAAAGATAACAAGTAAAGGTTTATTATAAAGTGACTTGCTTTACTTATTTACTATTAGTTATAATTATTTATGAATGGTTAGTTTGAAAACTAGTATAAATATTTCATTTTAACGATCACATATTTATATTTACGTTAAAATATTAACAGGTATTGTCCGGGTCTTAAACAAGCTCCTGATGTGCAAATAATACAGACACAGATAACAACACTTAATTTCCAAATCACCTGTTTTGAACCAATATAGTTCCCACCTTTCGTTTGAATCAATTTTTTTTAGTTTTAACGCATATGTAATCGTGCGCTACAAATTGATACGCATAAGCAAAAATTCCACTGCTCTCTGTAGCAACCTCCAGTTTGTGATCTCAATCAACAACTGGAAAAAGAAGCCATTCGCAAGTGAAATCGAAAATCTCAATATTTATGGGTTTGCTTGAAAACTAAGAATATCAGAAAATATAGTAATGAAACAAAAATAAAAAACATTGTTAGAATGCGAAGATATACGGTCATATTTTTGTAAACTAGAGTTGTGCTAATCTTACATTTTTGGATGCGGCGAAATAAAAATCAAGTGACCTAAAACATGCATATTTCGGTGTATTTAAAAATTAAATAAATAAATATAAATGAATTATTATACGGATTAGGTTCAAAGATCGTTAGAAAGATCTCTTCTTGATCTTTTCGATGATGTCAAGATGATGATATTTTTGGATCGCTAGCGAACCAATTTGTTAAAAAATAGCTCAAAATCATGCTTCAAAAATAAATAAATAAATAAAACTGAAAAATTTATTTTAAAAATTTTTTAAAAATTTAAAAAGATTTTAAAAATTAGAGAGAATTTAAAAAAATATATCCCCGAGGTGTGTCGCACAGAACAGCTAACTCGATATCGAATTTTTCGGCTGTCCGAAGCCTAGATTTTTTCGCTATAGGCGACACACAGACATACAGAAAGGCAAACATATTTCATTATGTAACATTTAGAACTTTAGATTTAAATTGCAAAATTAAAAATTATTTCAAAGCGGAAATCGTTTGTTTACAAAAATTTTCCGCACATATATATTTTTAAAATCATGCGTGAATTATTCATTACCCTTCTAGCAACTAATCGCAATTTTCATTCAATAATACTTCAGCGCTTCATTCTGAATATTTCACGGCTAACTTTAGAATAAAATAGTCTACAAATTGCGTCCCAATGATGAAAATATGAAAAGAAGCGCAGTTGCATTTGAAAATTTCCATAGCTCTCTGAGCTCTAAACTTTTGGGTGTACGTCAATAAATGGTTTTAAACTCTTATCAGAATTGCAAATTGTACAGAAAAGAAGGCTTAGAAAGCTAAATAAATTGTAAACCTTTATAAGAATTTAAAACATGATGTAGTATTTTGCTAAATTCAAATATATCTTGATTCAATTTCGTTTGACTATACATATTCCAATTTTTTTATTACATATAAACGTTCATTCAATCGGTATACATAAAATTGAAAATCTGTGTGTCTATAGGTGTGTCTGTATGTGTGTAGGTGCGTGTGTAGGTGTGTGTGTGTATGTGTGTAATTTTATATCCTTACAAAAATTGAAGCAAATAACCCAGTTTGGAATGCTACAACTACTTTATTAACTAACTTCAAATAACATTCGATCAAACTATTTTATAAATAATATCTGCAATGAGAGTATCTTTCTTGCAACGCACAAGATTGAAAAAAGATACCAGCCGGTTTCAAAATGAAAAAAAGCCTTCTTCGGCAGGATAAATGAGACAGAGCATTTGTGTCGACAAAGGCAAGGACGCGTCTGGATATTTATTCACCCTTCTATGATGTGCCCAATAAAGATTTTACTTTTCTCATTATAATCAAATCTTTATGCTACAACGTACTAACAACGTTGGATTTCAGATTATTTTACTCAGCAGTTTGCGAGTTTTGCTTTCAATGCAACTAGTTGTGCTTTTAATGCAACTAGTTTTGCTTTAATTGCAACTAGTTTTGCTTTTAATGCAGCTAGTTTTGATTTTAATCTAATTTGTTTTGATTTTAATGCAGCTAGTTTTACTTTTAATGCAACTAGTTTTACTTTGAATGCAGCTAGTTTAGAAAAAGTAGTCTCACAAAAGTAATTTTAAAAAACAAAAAAAACTTTGATAACTTTCGGGTAAAATAGATATTTATTTTTCATACGCTTATAAAACTTAGTTTTTCGAATTCAATTTACAAATGCTTTTGCTCGACAATTTTATAAGTTGCTTTTGTTTTAAGGGGTGTTTTCGGACGAGAATGATCAAATCATCATGTACCAAAATGTAATAAAAGTGCATTATTATCACGAAATGTTTTAAATATACGTTATACTCTAAGTTTATACAACTAACAACAACTTGACAACTAATACTAACAACAAATATACACTTTCGAACACTCCATATGATTATGAGAGTTAATTAATAAATAAACAACAACATTCTGTTATTATCAAAATAACAAACTATTCATCATTCTATACCCCAGCTATTTATTGCAAATGCTTACATCAAACTAATACATCAGTATTTTGTTATCAAAATAATAAAGTTTTTATTATTTTGAAACGGCTATTAGGAATGCATACAATAAACTAATATTTATTATTTCAACTATTACTATTTAAACAGCAAATTAGTTATTATTCTAAAGCAGCAATTTATTAAGAATGAATACAATAAACGAATAAATAAACATTTGCATTCTGTTATTATCAAAAAGGTAAACTTTTTATTATTCAAAACATCCCTTTATTAAGAATTATATATAAATTAATAAATAAACTTCAGCATTCTGTTATTTTTAAAACAGAAAACTCTTTAATATTAAAGCAGCTATTTATTAGTAATGATTATATTGCACTAATGAATAAACATCAGAAGTCTGTTATTAACAAAATAGTAAATTCTTTATGTTGAAACGGATATTTATGAAGAATTCGTAAAAACTAAATCATCAGCATTGTATTATTATTAAAAAGGAAGACTCTTAATAATTCAAAAACAACCCTTTCACTAAGAATGCGTATATTAAATTGATAAATAAACATCATAATTCTGTTATTTTTTAAACAGCAAACTCTTCAATATTAAAGCAGCTATTTATTAATAATGCGTACATTAAACTAATAAATAAACATCAGAAATCTATTATTAACAAAATAATAAATTCTTCATTATGTCGAAACTTCTAAGAATTAGTAGAAACTAATAAATAAACATCAGCATTCAGTTATTATCAAAATAGCAAACTTTTTATTATTTAAAATTAGCTCTTCATTAAGAATGAGTTCATTAAACTGATAAATAAACATTAACCAGCAAAAGAAAATGTTTAATAATGCGTACATCAAACTGATAAATAAACATCAGCATTCTGTTGCTATCAAAATAGCAAACGATTTATTATTATAAAACATCTAGGTATTAAGAATGGGTTCACAAAACTAACAAATATACAACAACATTCTGTTATCAGAAAAGCGCTCTTCATTATTGTAAAACAGCTATTAGGAAAGCATGCATATTCCATATTTACTATTGATTCAATTGACTGGATGTTTAACAGATGACTAAAGTCTTTTGGGTGAAAATCCCTATCTTTAAGGGCATCTTCGAAAGTTCCCAGATAGCAATCAGACGTGAAGTCAAGGAAGCCTTAATGATTTCTACCAGGAACAGTCCGGACGGATGTTTTGAGCTAGAGGGGGTTGGGAGGTTCTCATCAATATTATGTGAAATAGGTAGTCATTAGTGTTACATACAAAAAGGTCGAAAGTGTTAACCACTAAAGGTAAATATGGTAAATAGTCTGAACTTGTTATCTAAATCTGTGGTTTTAGTGATGCGGTTTAAGGCTAGGTTTCGAAAAAGAAGTATTTACTCATATTAACTCTTGTCATCAGCCAATTAAAACCATTTAGATTGACTTCATACAAGCGTAGTATAAGGAAATAATTGCGACGGGGTGAAAACTCATCGTCATCAGTGACTCGACAGCCTAGTGTAGGTCCTGCCCTTCCGCAGAAGTTTCTTCCAGTATGCCTTTTTCTTAGATCAAGAAACTAAAGAACAACTGCTATAAGGATCGCAAATTATTTCCCAAACAGTTGATATATCCCAAATTTCTAAACAAAAACAACTGTATTGTAAAAATGAAAAATCGCCAAGTAATGAAAAATGTCAGCCAAATAAAGAAATGAAATCACAAATTTTGGCTTCAAGTACAATTCATTCCATCTAGGTGGGAATCAATGCATTCCACTTTTAACTAGGAAAAGCAAAACGCCCAAAACGAACAATATTATATATATCTTGGCGCTCTGCCAGGATTTTAGTTTTCACTGAACGAGAAATACGTTGGTGTAGCCGCGCTGCACTGAAGGAACTTTATGAACACTTCATTAATTGACAAGACAGTTTCAGAAAAGCAGTATTTTTCTTTTTCGACCCAGACCCTTTAGAGAGTTATTAAAATAGACCGGAACTCAGTGTGGTTGACATCCACAGGTACTGTACCCTCCTTCCCCTGCAATTAACCGCTCGAAAGAACTTTCGGATCCACAAATTTAACGCATCCGTACTACGTGTAGAAACGGGGATCATTTGTGTCTCTCCGGGAATCGAATTCGGTTCCTCCGAGTGCAAATCTCGAATACCCTCCTCCTGAATGTTTTTTGATGAATATTTCATTGGATTTAAACTGCCATACAACACAGAAAAGTTTTTTCATGATTTTTCCTGAGCACCCACTTGTACAAATAAAAAAATCTGATGTGGGCAACACATGACTTTCCTTACATAATGCAATGAATTGACTACTTTTACAGTTTTAAAAAAATGTTATTCTTACAGTAGATACTTATATTCTTTCCAAGATATTGAAATTTCTTCAATGAGTCGTCATTTCCATTGATTTAGCGTCATTTTTATCCAGTTGGCGAGATTTTTGTTAATTTGGCAAAATTTAAAAATGTCGCCAAGTTGGCGAGATTTTTGTTAATTTGGCAACATTTAAAAATGTCGCTAAGTTGGCGAGATTTTTGTTAATTTGGTAACATTTAAAAATGTCGCCAAGTTGGCGAGATTTTTGTTAATTTGGCAACATTTAAAAATGTCGCCAAGTTGGCGACATTCCGCCAAATTCATCCCCAAAATCTCGCAAAGCGTTATGCACGAAGAAATAAGTTATTCTTACTGCAGATAAATGACTATTGGCGTTCAAATACAAAAGTATTACTCAAAGTATGTTTTTTCATGAATGGAACGAGCTAGATCCACGAGAATGATGTCACCCAATTTGTCGCATGGTATTACATATGAAAAGTGAACATGTTTCTCAATAAGAAATATTTTTTTTATTTTATATGACATTTTGATAATTTTTTTAAATGTACAATATCTCGAGAATGGTTCATGTTAGCGGTCTAAAATTTATGTTAATCATTTTCTAATGAAAAATTACAAAAGAAATGTCCATTTGCGTAACTATATTCGAGTTTTTGATTTTTTGACGATTTTTTTAAAATTTCACTCAAAAATTTAGGAGAGTTCTGGACATTCGATTGCGCATAAAAACAATAGGCTTCCAGTGTTTATGGATTGTGATTTTGGTACACAATACTTTCAATAAAAAATAAACTTCACAATACTTTCCTTATACATTATGTATATAAGGAAAGTAAAAATAATACTTCAAAAAATATGGTTTTTTTTCTGTTTTTTTTTAAATTTTATAATGATCTTTCTTTTAACCATAAAAATGTTTCTGCAATTTTCTTATGTAGCCAATAACGTACACGTATTTGCCATTTGAACATAATAGAGAAAAACACAAAAATCTAAAAAGATAAATGTAACACATGGCAATATTGTACAAACATTTTCTAATGCAGTTTTTATTTGTAATGGGGTCTAACGCCCAGTATTTCCCATTCATTGAATGTAACATCGGCTCGGTAGATGACTATCGTTTTTAGGGGCTTCAGCGCTATCTTTGAGGGCATCTCTTTGAAAGATTGTAGATAAAAATCTAAGGGGGATCCAGGAAGACACTAATAAATTCTACCGCAACAGTTTTGGGTGTTAAATGCTAAAAGAACATGGGTGGTTTTCGAAATTAGTATTTGGAATGTGCCATCATTAAATTTAAGCCATAGTGAAGGTAAAAAACGTTAATGACGAATAGGGAAAGTGCTGTGAAAATGATGAATAGTTTAATCTCACCTAAATCTGTGGTTTTCATGTCGAAAAGCTGGGCCCACTACAAACATTTAGTACGGGCTCCCCTGCATATTTGACTTTTGCTCTCTGTGAATTTTTAGATGTTATACTATGTTTCTTCAAGTTCAGTTTTAACTCTTATAGTTAACTTATTGATTTTATAATATTTTCATAAATTTTAATGTCAATATTGATGCACAGTTATATTACTAATGAGATTGTATTGTTAATCAAACATGTAAATGCTTAGTATTTAACATTTAAATAGTTTTCACTCTTTGAATATTTTTACTTTCCTTATATACATAATGTATAAGGAAAGTATTGTGACGGGGTCGAAAATTCGAATTTGAGTTTTCGACGGGAGAGCACGTTTCAAGCATCCCTGATCACGAATCAAACATTTTTGAAGTGATGTCTGTGTGTGTGAAAGTATATATGTGTGCGTGTGTGTGTGTGTCAGTGAGTCTGTGGAGACGATATCTCACGAACAAATGGAGCGATTCGAATGAAATTTAGTACAAAAATCATAATCCATGAATACTGGAAGCCTATTGTTTTTAAACATAATCGAATGTTCAGAACCCTCCTAAATTTTTGAGTGAAATTTTGAAAAAATCATCAAAAAATCAGAAACTTTAATGAAGTTACGCAAATAGGCATTTATGTCATTTTTCTTAGAAAACGATTGACATATACTTTAGAACACTAGCATGAACCGTTCTCGAGATAATGCACATTTTGAAAATAAATTTATCAAAAAATCCGATAAATTAAGAAAAATATATTAACTGTTGAGAAACGTGTTCACTTTTCATATGTAATATCATGCGATAAATTCGGTGACATCATTCTCGTGGATCTAGTTCGTTCCATTCATGAGAAAAGATACTTTGAGTAATACTTTTGTATTTGAACGCCAATAGTCATTTATCTGCTATAAGAATAAATTATTTCGCCGTCCATAACGCTTGGCGAGATTTTGGCGTCGAATTTGGCGAAATGTCGCCAACTTGGCGATTTTTTAAATGTTGCCAAATTAACGAAAATTTCGCCAAATGGATAAAAATGACTCTAAATCAATGAAAATGACGAATCATTGACGAAAATTTAATATCTTGGAAAAAATATAAGTATCTACTATAAGAAAAACCTATTTTTTTACTGTAAAAGTAGTAAATTCATTGCATTATATAAGGAAAGTCATGTGTTGCCCACATCAGATTTTTAAATGTATTATATATATATATATGCTCAATGATGTTAAAATATAAAACCTAGCATCGTGTTCTGTATGTATATTCTTGAGTATTGCTGCATTTGAATCCAGCAACATTATAGGACTGTATTTGGTTGTCTGCATAGAAGCTCATAAAACTGTAGACAATATCAAGTTTTTCTTGATCAGCTATTATATGCTGACGAGCGCACATTATAATCGAGAAACTAGTCCACAAAATCTACTGTTAATCGAAAGATATACTATTAATCTACGCTTAATTAAAACTGGTTGTTGAATAACTGTTTTTACTTTTACTACAATACATGGTAATGTATAGGGCAAGTATTGGAATCGTGCCGAAAGTCACAACTCGAGTTTTAGACGGATTTACACATTTTGGGACCTCTATAACACGGAAAAACTATTTTTAGCATGACGTCTGTGTGTGCATGGCGTCTGTCTGTGTGTGTGTATCTGTGTATGTGTGTCTGTACAGATTTCGTATCCACTCTAACTGAAAAAATAATTGACCGAATTTTTAAAAATTTGGTAAGTTCCTTGTGGGTGACCCTAGTGCTGATTAGAGTTTGGTGCAATTCGGGATAAAAGAAATTGTCTGTTTTTGCGAAATGGCCCGCAAAAATTGCCTTTGTTCATTCTAGCTGAAAAACAAAGACCAAATTTCACAAAATGTGGTAGATAAATCACTTCAATAATGGATGATAAATCACTAATAGATTTTGGTACGATTCGGAAAATAGAACCTGCCTTTTTTGTGAAATGGCCAGCAGACAAAATTAAATCTAAAAATAAAGTACTACGCATGCCCAAATATCTCAATAAAATGCTTATTTTATACATAATTTTTGACGCGAAACGTATAAGACAAACCCCACTAGGATTAGCCGTTCTCGCGATATTTTAGTGTTTTCGCATTTTCGCTACGCCACCTTTTGAAAATAAGTCCAGTCACCAAATCAAAACGAAAATTGAATTAAAAGTGAAAATTCAATGTCATTTAAAATAGTTATGACTATTATTTTGTGCCATTAAACTCAATTCAATGAATTATTGAAGAAATAAAGAGAACGTGAATATGAGTCTGCAAGGAAAGTCATGTGCTGCCCACATCAGATTTTTGTTACATGTGGCATTCAAATTCACCATCTATGTTTCTACTAAAATCAATTTTTGAAGCATATTTTCCGCAGGTCCTATTGTAGGTAGAACTAAGGTGGTGACTGATTTCCGCTTCCGGTTTTTTTGACATTTCCGGTTCAATAATTTCAATTTTCCTCCAAATATTTATTACTTTCCATATACATAGTATAATGTATAAGGAAAGTATTGTGATGGGACGGGAGAGTACGTTTCAAGTATCCCTGATCACGACTCAACCGTTTTTAGGTGATGTCTCTGTGTGTGTGTCAGTGAGTCTATGAAAACGATATCTCACGAACGAATGGGGCAATTTGAATTAAATTTGGTACAAAAATTACAATCCGTGAATGCTGGAAGCCTATTGTTTTCAAACACAATCGAATTTTCAGAATTTCCCTACATTTTCGAGTCAAATTAAAAAAAATCATTAAAAAATCAAAACCTTTAATAAAGTTACGCAAATACACATTTCTTTGCAATTTTTCCTTAGAAAAGCATTGACATAAACTTTAGAGCGCTAGCATAAACCGTTCTCTTCAAATAAATTTATCAAAAAAGCCCATAAATTAAACAAAAATATTAACTGTTAAGAAACAAGTTCACTTTTCATATGTAATATCATACGATAAATTGTGTGACATCATTCTCGTGAATCTAGCTCGTTCCGTTAATGAGAAAAGATACTTTGAGTAATACTTTTGTATTTGAAAGCCAATAGATAATTTATCTGCTATAAGAATAACTTGTTTCTTCGTCCATAACGCATGGCGAGATTTTGGCGACGAATTTGGCGCAATGTCGCCAACTTGGCAATATTTTTAAATGTTGCCAAATTAACGAAAATCTCGCCAAATGGATAAAAATGACGCCAAATCAATGAAAATGACGACTCATTGACGAAAATTCAATACCTTGGAAAATATATAAGTATCTACTATAAAAATAACCTATTTTTTTTTTTACTGTAAAAGTAGTAAATACATTGCAGTATATAAGGAAAGTCATGTGCTGCCCACATCAGAATTTTTTTCAAGTTGGGCTATAAATACAGTTTCGAAAATAACTGATATGGATTCAACATCCTGGAAGGAGGTGGAGTAGAACCCTTCTAGTTGTTTAAATTGTTCACTTCCAGTACAATAATTTTTTTAAACATATATTTCTCAGTATTGTCTATAGATAAAGCGTACATGATGACTGATATGGATTCCATTTTGAATTCTGGAGGAGGTAGGATTTCTTAGGACTTTTACTTCCTGTTCTGGAGATGCCACTTCAGATTCAAAAATTTAGTTTTTTTTGCAACATCTATTTTTCAGATTTTACTATGAATATGACTTATGCGGTGACTCTTATGGATCCAGCATCGTTCTGAGGGGGTTAGGGTTTTCAACTAGGTTTTAAACTTGTTTCAAAGAAAAATTTTGATGAAAAATAATCGCATTTATTTTTTCACAATAGGCTATGGACAGGGCTTATATTATAGATTCTATTGGGATTAAGGGGCTCACTATGTAAATCCACTTCCGGTTCTAGATATATCACTTCCGATTAAAAATTTACATTTTCCTTGCAATATTTATTTCACAGGATAGTTCATAGAAAGAGCTTAGATGATGACTAATCAGCATCAAATTTCCGAGAACGTAGGAGGGTTCGTTAAGGATTTTCACTTCCTTTTTTGGCAATATCACTTCCGGTTTTTCCGTAAAATTCGCATGATTGTATTAAATAAGTGTGCAAAAGAGTACAAAAATGCTTAATAGTTCTTTCAGAAATTAAGCTTACACACCACGTACCACCATATGAAAGCTCCGTCATAAATTTCTTTTAAATATATTCAATAAGCGCAAATTTCCCCACAAAATATTAACCTATTTCAAATATTAAATGGAAGTTACATATGTCAGGGATTGTTACGAATATTTAACGTGATAAATTGTTTTAATAGCAAACTATATTTGAGATAACGTTGAAAGCAAACAAACTGCGAATTAATAGATAATTGCTTTGCCCCATTCTGTTACGCATTTAAACAATCAATGTTTGTAGCAAACACTGGTTTTGACTGAATTGCATATACACTGAGATTGCTCGATAACAATATATGTGTAGCAAAATCTGAAAGAATTATGCCCGTAAATGCAGATGGTTGAAAATAAATAAATAATTTTTGTCTTTTAGAGATAGAAAATGTGATGTGGGCAGCATATGACTTTCCCTGCAAACTCATATGCACGTTCTCGTTATTTCTTCAATAATTTATTAAACTGAATTTAATTGCACAAAATGACACCCATAATTATTTTAAGTAACACCGAATTTGCACGTTTAATTCAATTACCTTTTCCATTTAAGTACCTCGAGTTATTTGCAAAGGTGACGTGGTGAAAATGAGAATAAACTAAAATATCTAGATAACGACTAATCGTAGAGAAATGGGGTTGGTCTTATTCTTTTCAAAGTAAAAAATAATATGCATAAAACAAGCATTTAACTGATATATTTGAGCATACGTAGTTTTATTGTAGATCTTGACGATTTTGGTGGATTATTTCGCAAAAAAAAAAAAAGTTCTTTTATCCCGAATAGTACCATAATCTAATCAGCACCAGGGTCACCCACAAGTCACTTATCTATAAAATTTTGTAAAATTTGGTAAAATACTTTTTGAGATAGAGTGGACACATACATTGCAAAGACAGACATACACACTGGCATTATGCTAGAAACAATTTTTTCGTGTTCTAGAGGCCCCAAAACATGTAGATTCGTTGTAGTTGCGATTTCCGACACGATTCCAATACTTTCCCTATACATTACCTATATGTGCTACTCCCATTTTAAAATAGGTGAAAAGTCTGAAAGCATTCCAATTACTTTTCAAAGAATTTCCATTAAAACATCAAATGTAATTCCCTTATAAAAACTAGAAAGTATATAAAAATTAAAAATAATGGAAATCTGAAGAATAAAACATCCTCGTTTCGTTTATAAACGAATCCACAAAAATATGAAGTTTAATAAATACACGACAAAATGAAGGCTCAGAAACAGACAGCAAAAGTTATTCCTGGATCATGTTTTACTCTGTTGCAATAATCATTTTAAATTATGTGAAAATTTTAAATCATATAAACATTAAATTTGATCCTCCAATAAAAATAAAAACGTATAAACGGGGACAAATCTGAGGAATAAAAACAAAACATCCTGGTCTCGTTTGTAAATTAATGTACAAAAATAAGAAGTTTGGTAAATATACTACAAAATGAAAGCTAGCAAAAGTTATTCCCGAACTATATTTACCTCGTTGCAACAATTAGTTAAACACATTCTAAAATATACGAATTTCATGCCCGTAACTGATGCTTTAATATAAAAAATAAAACACAGTTTGTTAAATTTAATTCCATTAAAAGAAGCATAAAAATCCTGAACTCTAGATTTACAAAATTATCTTGAAGTGTAGCATGCCCGTACTATTTTTACTTTCCCTGCATTACATGCTAATGTATAGGGAAAGTATTGGAATCATGCCGAAAATCGCAACTCGAGTTTTCGACGGATCTACACGTTTCGAGACCTCTAGAATACGAAAAAACCATTTTTAGCGTGACGTCTGTGTGTGTGTCTGTCTGTCTGTGTGTCTGTGTGTCTGTCTGGGCAGATTTTGTATCCACTCTAACTAAAAAACTAATGGACCGAATTTCACAAAATTTTGTAGGTAAGTCACTTGTGGGCGGGGCTGGTGCTGATTAGTTTTGGGTACGATTCGGAATAAAAGAACCCGCCTTTTTTGTGAAATGGCCCGCAAAAGCTGTATCCACTGTAGCTGAAAAACTAATGGACCGAATTTCACAAAATTCGGTAGATAAGTCACGTATAGGTCACCCTGGTGCTGATTAGATTTTGGTACGATTCAGAAAAAAATAACCTGCCTTCTTTTGCAGAATGGCCCGCAAAAATCGTCCAAATCAAAACTAAAGAACTACGTATGCTCAAATATATCCATTAAATGCTTGTTTAATACGTAATTTTTAGCGAAGAAAAGAATAAGACCAACCCCATTACATTAAGACTAGCCGTTCTCGAGATATTTTAGTTTTTCGTATTTTCTCTACGCCACCTTTGAAAATAAGTCCGGTTACCGAATGAGAACGAAAATTGAATTAAAAATGAAATATATTTAATTAAAATAAAGAGAACATGGATATAAGTCTGCAGGGAAAGTCATGTGCTGCCCACATCAGATTTTTTATCTTGTTTTAACCATCAGTTAATCTCAATAGAATGTATGAGGTTCAAAGATATTTTAAAAGAGATTAAACAGATGACGTAACAATAGAAAATATTAAAAATTCCCGTAATCTTGTACCCAAGGCCATAACTGATAAAAAAATCCAAACCGTCCATTTATAAAATTTATTTCACGTGAAGTTCTTTATTAATTAAAACATATAATAAATGTAAATCGTCTGCCGAATAAACATATTTCATTTAATAAGGTTGCTTGCTAAGCAACATGGTATCATTTCTTTCAAATCAAGTTTCGAAAAATAATCGTCTGAATAATACTATTTCAATGGAAGATTGAATTTTGAGTTTTTACTTTCCCTGCAATACATGGTAATGTATAGGGAAAGTATTGGAATCATGCCGAAAATCACAACTCGAGCTTTCGACGGATCTACACGTTTCTAGACCTATAGAATACGAAAAAACCATTTTTAGCGTGACGTCTGTGTGTGTGTCTGTGTGTCTGTCTGTGTGCCTGTCTGTGTGTCTGTGTGTGTGTCTGTGTGTCTGTCTGTGCAGATTTTGTATCCACTCTAACTAAAAAACTAATAGACCGAATTTCATAAAATTTTGTAGGTAAGTTACTTGTGGGCGAGTCTGGTGCTGATTAGTTTTGGGTACGATTCGAGATGAAAGAACCCACCTTTTTTTGCGAAATGGCCCGCAAAAGCTTGTATCCACTCTAGCTGAAAAACTAATGGACCAAAATTCACAAAATTCGGTAGATGAGTCACTTATAGGTCACCCTGGTGCTGATTAGATTTTGGTACGATTCAGAAAAAATAACCTGCCTTTTTTTTGCAAAATGGCCTGCAAAAATTGTCAAAATCTGAACTAAAAAGCTACGTATGCTCAAATATATCCATTAAATGTTTGTTTAATACGTAATTTTTAACGAAGAAAAGAATAAGACTAAGCCCATTACTCTAGGACTAACCGTTCTCGAGATATATTAGTTTTTTTCGTATTTTCTCCACGCCACCTTTGAAAATAAGTCCAGTTATCGAATGACAACGAAAATTGAATTAAAAGTGAATTAAATTTAATTGAAATAAAGAAAACGTGGATATAAATCTGCAGGGAAAGTCATGTGCTGCCCACATCAGATTTTTTTTACTAATATTTCAACAACCACAGGTCCTAGGATTTCGAAGCGTCTCAAAATATTTATCTATTTTAAATAATAAACTTCATCTGTAGAAGTATGCTGCAAATATTAAGCCTGGTGAATTGTTTTAATGACAAACGATATTTAAGATAAAGTTCCCAGCGAACTGATAGCGAGCTAACCGATAATTGCTTTGCGCCATTCTGTTACACATTTAAACAATTAATGTTTGTTGTGAATACTGATTTTAGATCGAATTTGATACACGCTTAGATCGGTCGATACACATTTATGTATTGTGAAACCTGAAGGAATTATGCCTGTAAGAGCAGATGACTGACAACAAAAAAAAAATAAGGGATTTTGATTTTTGAAAGGAAAAATAAAAAGCTGTTTACATGTTATTTAGTAAAAGTCTTAGCATTTTCTGTAGAAAATTATTGTCTGCTACACTCATTTGTATAATCATTTTTACTTAATATAAAATTAATTAAAAAATATTGGGCACATAAAATATTATGTCCTCGGTTTACAGTATCAGAATTAATATAAATACGTGTCGAACCCGTTACAAAAATTCTGCGTTTTGGAATTAGCTTCATTTATCAATTCCCTTTATATTAACACAATCAAATGTAATCTTGCAGCTCGTGATGTAAAATATGTATACATTTTAAAATCATTCATCATATTGCAATTCTGAAAATTATCTTAACTCATAATAGAAATAAATTAAAGAAGCAGCAATCCAAACATCCCTTTAACCGCCTAACTGTTGCATTTCAAAATCATTTACACAGATGGTTCCACAATGTATCTCTTGTTCTATGGTTGGCCGTCTCCATTAGGAGGTTTACTCCGACATTATAAATATTCTAGACTGACTGGTTTTATCACACACACAGACGGAGTCAAGATTGATGCAAAATCGTTTGAAAAATCCACATAAATTGCAAAGGATCTTCTAACCTGATATATATGAGTCATAATTGTCCTATAAAAGATCCCATTTAACTCTTACACAAGAAATCACGTTGCTCTAATTTCCCAAATTTTAAAATTCGTCTGCTTGACATCATGCTCGGAATCACAGTTCAAACGACTCCATTCAAACCCCAAAGGCAGCCTAGGCGCCAAAATGTTTGGAAACCGCATCAGTAACCCTATTAGTACCCTTAAAAGCCGGCAAAAGACTGTTTTACAAAAAAAAAAAACGCAGAGACCCTTGAGAAAATACCTACATAAAGCACAGCTTTCAAGGTCATCTACATTAGGCGAATTGAGCCTATGCGATTTGGGGCTGATTATCCCTATTAGGCGTTTCCAGCTTTACAACTCGCCATTAATCACCTAGACCGACGACTTTGGGTTTGGTCAGGGACTCGGGATAAAGAAAAAATGAACCTTAAGATGTGCAAAATATAATAAATCTCCGTGTACATGAATGACAACTGTTCGACGTAACAACTAATTGGTCAAACAATGACTCCAGTTCTCCAATACGCCTCGATTTGAAATGTCCAAAATATTTATTCTTGTAACTCAATTTTAGCCCCGAAGGTGAGAAACGAATTATAGAAAGATCTCAAGGCAACTTTGGTCTGAATCGCAGAATGTAGACAAGGTTTCAGTCGTTCGTGGATGCACGATGGCCTAAAAATATGAAAAGGTTCCAAGGGAATAAATAGATGCTAGAGATTTGTTGTCGTTCATTCATCCCATGTAGATTTCATATAAAGTCAATAAATAGGAAAATGATACTAATACATAAATCGTATTTATTACAAACAAGTCTTAAGGTATTCCACATGCAGACCTACGCATTCTGTCATGTCAATGAGTAGATGGAAAGTGTGGATCAGCGATTACGCAGTGAGTAAATGATTCTCCACTCCTAACATCTCCTTGTGAGACAATGTTTGCAAATTGAGTAGCATTCAGTCTTTAGGCGAAGAAAGAAATATGCGTAAACTAAATTTAGATGTGCATTAAGTTGCATTTATAGGGATTTTAGTATGTCCTCTCTGTGGTATTTAAAGAGACTATGCCTTCTATAGAAGACTACAAAAAAAGTCGAATTTCTGCTTATTCTGCCCACAAGATTCCAGATCTATGGTTCATACAGGCAGTAGCGTAACTATATGCTTTTGGCGCCTTGGAGTAAATAATTACAGAGAGCCTTTTCTCATAATTTACAGTTCTTGATTCTTAAGTCAAAAATATGCTCAGTTCAACAGACGTCCCCTTCTTGATCAGCGCTTTGGAGTGATCACTCCGTTTTTCTCCATGACTCTATAACAGGGGTAATATCTTGATCGCACTCTCTTAGTACATTAATCCTCTCTACATCATGCAACTTGTAAAAGGAAGTCATATACGGTTTCAGTACAAAACAATTTTTTATCGCCGTTTGGGATCAGGAGGTCGCTTAAAGCGAGAACATGAGGCAATTTTATTAAGGTGTTATTATGAAGGGGAATTTTGACCAATCAAATCTTTCGTCGGATAGTTGTCAGTCCTGTACATGGGGATCGAAGATTTGAACCCGGGGGAATGTTTCAACTTCCTTTCAAGTTCCATTTGATTCCGCTCGTTCTTCTGGCGGAACCTGTAAAATTATTTATGATGCTGCAAGAGAGATATAGTAAATCTAATGTAGACAACCAATTGTAAACTAGACAGTCAATTGCATGGGTTAGACTTGCATAGTGTAGTTGCCTTTGGAGTTTGTTGGGGTTTTTTGCGTGTAGAAGTTGCAGTTGAGCTTAAACGAGAGCAGTAGTGAGTGAATTTGAAATTTGACAACTTGGAAATTTTTAGTTTTTTGAAGTTATACAATCGAAACAAAATCATCAAAATAAATGCATTATTTTATTGAAACACATTTCAATTTTTTCACATTTACCAATTCCCCTGGATATTTTTCTGGCTACGGTTTTTTTATGAAACATAATTTTAGACGAATAATTTACATAACCATTTGTAAAAATATGTATATTATAGTAAAACTTATCTATTTAATTTACTTAGAAAAAATATTTTATCGTGAAAAACGATTTAGAACTTTCAAACAATAATCGGTGACAAAAATGTTGCCGTACTATTGTTTCTGCGTTGTATTTTTCCTTAAAACATCTATTTCTTAAAACTTGGTACATATAGAGCTCAGATGATGACTGATTTGTCTACGAATTTCGGAGGAGAATGGTGGTTTCACGAAGAATTTCAACTTCTTGTTCTTTTTCGGGTTCTAATTCATTTTTTTAAATTTTACTTGAAAAATATATTTCTCAAGATTAGTTATAAATGGAGCTTATACGATGCCTGATATGGATTTAACATTAAACTCTCAAATAAGGAAGGTGGCCTACTAAGAATTTTCACTTCCGGTTTCTTCCTCACTTCCAGTTAAAATAGTTTCATTGAACCATTTATTTCTTAGAATTGGTTATACGATAGAGCTTAGAGATAATGACTGATATAAAATCAACATGAAGTTCCGGAGAAGATAAAGGAATTCACTAAGATTTCAGATTCTGGAGATGTCACTTCCGGTTTTTCTGAAAATTCGCATGACTATGCAGGAAAAAAATGCTTAATAGTTCCACCAAAAAGGAAGTCTGTATGCCATTTTTCACAATGTGAAGATTCCTTCATAAATTTCTTGTCCTATAGTTTCCTAATCTATGTATTTTAAACTAAATATAAAAATACATCACACATTATGTGTTACACCTAATACCACATAAAATATCCAATTACGATAAGTACCAAACGTAAACGAGAAACGCGAGAAGACTCAAAAGGAAATGAATCTAAAGACTCGTTTCTGTTCATTCAACATACATTGAATACTTTAAATAAAGTTGATAGCTTAAGTTGACAAGTGGGGAAGGGGGGCGAATTTTCGCGTGTTGGCCTGCACGCTTTCTTATTGAGTTGGAGGAGGTGCAGGTCATGGATTGAGAATGAGAAATACACGCTTTGCTCATATCCTATAAATGACTCCGCGCTTTTAAAATATGCGTTAAAAGTAATACTGCAAGTTTCGTAACATTCCAGTCTTGAAGCTAACTGAATCGATCTTCTAACCGACTCATGGACAATGGGGTATAAAATTAATTTAGAGGTGAGTTGAGATGACACAGAGATATAAAATGTACTGCAAAAGTGTTGAGATCACATGTACATTTATGCGCCATCAAGGTTTATTGAAAAGGTGGTGGAGGACATTAGAAATAGTTATTCCCAATAAAATGATTTTATGGGTAGAGGATTAGAGATAAAAATATTTATTTAGTAACTGGAGTGTATAATATTATCTCTAGAGTATTAGTTTTACCGAAATGGTTTAATTATCCATATATATAAAATTGCAAATCTGTTGCGTATACAACTCCACAGTTTTTGACGGATTTTTTCAAATTCGGCATGGTTATTCTCTATTTCATTTTAGATAACCCCGTTCACGTTCAAGACCATGAGTTATCCAGATATTTTATTTTTTATCCACAATTAAACCTTCCATAGAAATAGCATCATGCAGACGATATTTTATCCGAAATTTATTTGAAGAAAATGATATATATCAATAGCTTCATGCGGACGATATTTTATCTGAAGATTATTTACAAAGAATGATACCATTTGCTCAACATCCCGATTAAGTCAAAGGTACTTATACGGCAGATGATTTTTATTTAATTTTTAGTAATAAAGAAAATGGATATAAAAATTAATTTTATAAATGAACGCTATCTCATTTTACACTGGATTATATAAGTTATAGCCTTGCATACAAGATTCCAGGAATTATTGATGTTTTCAATTTTTCAAGTCATTTGTTTCAATTTAGAAAAAAAATTGTGTTTAACCAATAGTTGAAAAGCGATAAAAATGGTACGGGTGTATCTTTTAACACCACATTCGTGTTTTTATTTCTGTCATTAATTACATTTCGCATTATAGGTAAATTTACTTTTATAAACACTAAAAGGATATTTTATTCATCAGATGATTACTTATTCTTCAGATTATCTTCTGCTGAAGATAATTTTGTACACCGAGATTAGAGATTTTTATACTTCGTTTTAAGAGAACTGAATTAAATATTTTAATAGAATATTTTGAAGAACAAGAGTCCTACAAGAATTTGCACATATTTTAAATCTTGAGCAACGCAGAGTATATCTGTAAGTATTAAAGTTACATATAACTTGATACGCGAGTGCAATTGATGCATCAAAATTGATGAAAGTTCAATATCTTGGAAAGAACATAAGAGTAGACTATAAGAATAACCCATTTCTCCGTCCATAACGCTCGGCAATAAACTTAGCGGGACGTCGCCCATTTGGCCACTATTTTGAACGTTGTCAAAGTGATAAAAATGACACCAAATGGGAAGCAATGTTTCGCAAATTATGATTTCCGTCATATGACGGGCATACCTTCTATCTACCCGGCCGTTCATTCAACTACTACATACTCTCTAGTGGGCTGGACGGTCTGGGTTCTGAGGGCATACCTTCTAGTATATAAGAAATGCTCTTCTCTCCGTTTTGTCTGCAACACTTGGGGATGCATTTGGCGAACTTGGCGAAAATTAGCAATTTATCGCCAACTTGGCTATTTTTCTCCCCAGATTGACAAAAATATCATCAAAATTGCAAAATTACGTTAAATTAATGAAAATAACGCATAATTGATGGATTAATTATTAAAATATTGTAATATATGGACTATATCGCTTATAGAGAATGCTATCAATATCAATTTATTTAGAGTTGCGCGAAATGTAAGTTAACTGGATAGCAAAATTAAACACACATCCATAACAGAAGGTCTTTATTTCACTTCCTTAAGACGTACAAAAGTTTAAAACAGGTCAGAGCGCTTTCGAGCATAAATATGCTCTTCATCAGTGGCTACACGGAAATAAAGTTTGAATCGTTCATATATAAACCAGATATAGCGACAAAATTTGCATAAATACAATCCACAAAAAAATCTACGTCTAGACAAGGATAAACCGTAAACAATTTTTCAAAAATTTTAACAACAAAAGAACAGCATATTAAATTACAATTTAATTATAGAAATCGAAAAAGGGGGGGGGTGGCAATCAAGCATAATCCCAAAGAGGAAGACGTCAAAGATAACTTTGCAGAGACTTGAATTGCATGGAGTCGAGAATGAGTCGCCAAACGTAACTCAAATTCATAACAGGGTTAAAATTACAAACGGAGTCACGGTAAATATAAATAAAAAGGGATTCAAAAAGGAGAATATCACGAGGGTTATTACAACGAATCAAAAGGAAAGTCTTTTCAAAAAGAGGCTGATAATTATCTTTAACAACACATTGAGCAAGAGCCGTAGAAAGTTTACTATCCCTGACATCCGGAGCATGTTCTGCTAAACGGATGCCAATGGTGCGTTTAGTACTTCCAATATAAAATTTTAAATTACCATCGGTAGACAACAGGGGAACAACATACACCCCAGCAAAGCTTTTAAAGTCATCCCTATCACCCAGTTTATCAGATCGAATACGGTTAAATAAAGAAGAAATATTAGAATGTGCAGGTCTGAAACCAAACTCAGAACAAAATTTGATAAAGGGGCGGAAAATCGTAGGATTGTATGGAAAATTAGACCTATAGGTCAAACAGTCTTTTAAGGCAATAAGTTTAGTATCAAAAAAGGTATATTTACGGCGAACTTGGAGGAAAACCTTATAAATAAACTTAAAAGAGTAGGCAGTCTCACGGCCAAGGCCACAAATAAATTCAATTTCATCACTTAAAGCAGAGATAGATGAACAAACAGTAAAAGCACGATTAAAATAAGCATAAAAAGAAGCTCTTTTAGAGGAAAGAGGATGATAAGAATTAGCAGGAATACAAGAATTAGTAAAAGAAGGCTTACGGAAAACCGAGGTTTGAAAACCAGTAGCAGAACGGGTGACCAGTACATCAAGAAAAGGCAAAGAACCATTAGCTTCATGTTCGACAGTAAAATTGATATAAGGGTAAAAATCATTAACTTTATACAAAAGAAAAGAAAGATCTTCTAAATCACTATCCCAAACAATAAACACATCATCCACAAAACGGCACCAAAGAGAGGGGGGTTTGGATAAAAAAGGCAAAATCTCATTCTCGAGTTCCTGCAAAACCGCCTCGGCCAAAATACCAGATAAAGGGCTACCCATAGGGGCACCACAGGTTTGTAGATAAATAGCATCATGGAAACAAAAATAATTTGTCTCCGCAACAATATTCAAAGCAGAAGTGATTGCGTCGATGGTAGGAGTTTTAAAATTATGATTATGTAGTTTTTTGATAATAATTTCAATGGGAATGTCAACGGGTATACTAGGAAATAAAGAAACAACATCAAAACTATGCAAGGTACTATTAGATTTAAATTTAGTTTTGTATAAAATATTAATGAAATTTTCAGTTGAACCGATAGAAAATTTATGGTTATTAAAAAAAGGTTTTAAGAAGAAGGCAAGGGTTGATACTAAACTTATTGCCTTAAAAAACCGTTTGACTTATAGGTCTAGTTTTCCATACAACCCTACGATTTTCCGTCCCTTTATCCAATTTTGTTCTGAGTTTGGTTTCAGACCTGCACATTCTAATATTTCTTCTTTATTTAACTGTATTCGGTCTGATAAACTGGGTGATAGGGATGACTTTAAAAGCTTTGCTGGGGTATATGTTGTTCCCCTGTTGTCCACCGATGGTAATTTTAAATTTTATATTGGAAGTACTAAACGCACCGTTGACATCCGTTTAGCAAAACATGCTCGGGATGTCAGGGATAGTAACTTTCTACGGCTCTTGCTCAATGTGTTGTTAAAGATAATTTTCAGCCTCTTTTTGAAAAGACTTTCCTTTTGATGCGTTGTAATAACCCTCGTGATATTCTCCTTTTTGAATCACTTTTTATTTATATTTACCGTGAGTCCGTTTGTAATTTTGACCCTGTTATGAATTTGAGTTACGCTTGACGACTCATTCTCGACTCCATGCAATTCAAGTCTCTGCAAAGTTATCTTTGACGTCTTCCTCTTTGGGATTATGCTTGATTGCCCCCCCCCCCCCCTTTTTTCGATTTCTATAATTAAATTGTAATTTAATATGCTGTTCTTTTGTTGTTAAAATTTTTGAAAAATTGTTTACGGTTAGACGTAGATTCTTTTGTGGATTGTATTTATGCAAATTTTGTCGCTATATCTGGTCTATATATGAACGATTCAAACTTTATTTCCGTGTAGCCACTGATAAAGAGCATACTTATGCTCGAAAGCGCTATGGCCTGTTTTAAACTTTTGTACGTCTTAAGGAAGTGAAATAAACACCTTCTGTTATGGATGTGTGTTTAATTTTGCTATTTTAACATCAGACGTGATGCCAAATTATTTATTGTTAACTGAATAGTTTGAAATAGTTTTACATGTTATCATACTGAAAATCGCCAAATGTATAGTTCAACGATAAAAACACAGTACCGTGAATCTTATACATTATGTTTTGACTGTAAAAGTAGTAAATTCAATGCATTATGTAAGGAAAGTCATATTCTGCTTGCTCACATAAGATTTTTACATACAGAATAGTATGATAGAGTAAAAATTCTGGGTAATCTGCTGCTGTAAAGATCAGAGTTTTAAGAACGGTGCACTTCCATTCATCCCATCTGTAATACCTCCTATTAAGCTAATGGTTCAAGTAAACAAACATGTCTGGTGGGGGGGTTATCGCGTGATGACGTCACGTCCCCATATGTTAATGAGTTCGTGAAGAGCAGGTCAGAGGTAGGAACTGAGAACCAACTTCACATAGCATGTTAATTATTTTTTGATTTAAAAGAGAAAGTGGGGGTATAAGTTTCATAATACGCACCGTACAGTACCGTGAATCTTATACATTATGTTTTGACTGTAAAAGTAGTAAATTCAATGCATTATGTAAGGAAAGTCATATTCTGCTTGCTCACATAAGATTTTTACATACAGAATAGTATGATAGAGTAAAAATTCTGGGTAATCTGCTGCTGTAAAGATCAGAGTTTTAAGAACGGTGCACTTCCATTCATCCCATCTGTAATACCTCCTATTAAGCTAATGGTTCAAGTAAACAAACATGTCTGGTGGGGGGGTTATCGCGTGATGACGTCACGTCCCCATATGTTAATGAGTTCGTGAAGAGCAGGTCAGAGGTAGGAACTGAGAACCAACTTCACATAGCATGTTAATTATTTTTTGATTTAAAAGAGAAAGTGGGGGTATAAGTTTCATAATACGCACAAAACTTCCCGATGAGCTGAGCTGCTCTTCAAAAGGTTTCCGACAAAGGGCGTATAAATTTCATTTAGAAATGAGACAAGTTTTGCGAATACGGATTAGATTTACAGCGAAAATGTTGGAATCATTTAGATTTATGTTACAGTAGAAAGAGCTTTTGAGTTTAGTGGGAAATGTTGCAGATCAAAGCAGAAGGGGGCAGTGTCATTTGAGAATATATGCTATTTTACGCGTGCAGATGATAATGCAGAGGATATTCACACATTTTTGTAACGATTTTGAAAAAATATATATATAAACAAGGATAAAAATTTTATTTTCAAATATGTTTACTTTGATATCAATTTTTTTGAACTATCATATTAATCTTTATTTCCAAGATAAAAGAGCTTTTCTTAAAATATCAAGGTTGATTTTGTTCCACTCCTTCACCACAATCTTCCAGAGTCCATCCAATGTTTTGGGATGCCGCTTATAAAGAGCTTGTTTTAAAAGTCCAAATGCACAGTAATCCTTAGGTGACAGATCGGGGGACTTGGGTGGGATACGTTTAAATGGAATAGCCTTAATTCCGGTTTCATTTCTCATTTTTTCAAAAAATATAGCAGTAGATTTAGAGGTATGGCTGGTAGCCTTATCCTGATGAAACTTAACACAGTGAAAATTGTTTGGGTAAAGTAATGGAATGTCTTTTTTGAAAACAGGTGTTAAAACATATTTCTGATAGTAATCCGAGTTAGTTTTGACATTTTTTTCTACTTTCTTTATTTTAAGTTTTACGTTATAAGAGAATCCAGCAATAACCATTAAATATTTAGCAAAACTTTCCTTGTTTTCTCTGAACCAACTTTTGTTGGGTACGCATTTTTTACCCTTTTCCCAGTCAAATGTAAACCTTGACGTTTCTTCCCTTTTTTATTACTTAAGTCACTTAATTTACGTGTAGAAATATTAAAACCATGCTTTTCACATCTTTTTTTAATAATCGAATAAGAGTATTATAATTTAATAAGAGTATTTCTCTTCAAAAAGCGCAAAAATATAGCCTTCGATCCATTGTTTATTTTCCAGCGACATTTTAAAGCAAAGAATATTTTTAATGCAGACGATAATTAAACCCTATTCCGACTTGATGCCAGTCAGGTTTTTAACACTTTACAACAAACTTGAAAAGTGTTTATGACTTTGTTCATTCTGATTGTCTGTCTGTCTGTCTGTCCGTCCGTTAGCACGATAACTGCCGTAAAAATGACTTAATCAAAATGAAATTTTAGTATGTTGTTCAGACGGTCTGAAGAACCGATGGGAATATAAATGAATAATATCACCCAATTAGTTTTGGATTGAACCCGGGTTGAAAAAATGAAATACATTGAGCCCTATGGGACCTAATTTTTCAAACATTTTTTAAGCGGATTTAAAATTCACAAATTGCTTCGAAAATTTTAGGTAATAGTCAAATTGTTCCATAAAATATATAAAAAAAAATTCAGCGAAATATATTCAGTAGTTTTTTAATAAAAATTAAAATAATAATTATACCTCTTATATGAAACGATCACGTGACCATGATATGATACGATCACATGACCCACTTCAAAATGATATATGGCATCCATCTTGTTTCAAAATCGTGATTTTTTAAAGTTCTTTTTAATTCATATTGAGTGTTGTATCCGTCCTAAAACTACTTTATTTTTGCTTAAATCATGTGCATTTACATACTAAAACAACACAATGACAATATATTTGAGTTTAAATTCTCATTCAAATTTGATTATTTCTACAACTAAGCCTATTTTTCACCTATGTAAAATGTAAACAGCAAAATATGTAGAATGAGTTGTATTAAAATTACTGTATTTCTTCAACACAAAATAATTCAGTCCATGGAGTCTGCATGGCTGATATGAATGAAATATTCATTGATTTTATAAACAGAAGGACGATTTTTTTCGATGAAGTTTTAAGCATAAAGTTTATGAATTGTAGCTCCATGGCCTTAATTTTTAAATAAAATAAATTATTATAGTATTGTGATGAAAGAAATGAATGAAATCCTGCCTTTATAGAGAGATCCAGGCGTGTTATTTTTTCTATGACGTCATTTGAATTTATTTCAGTTGTTTTCGATGAAGTTTTCCAATATAATAAATTATCGTAGTATTATGATAGTTTTAAAAACATTACCGTGGAATGTATTGCATTTTAGAGATATTTAAACCAGGCAATTTATATTTCAATGCCGTCATTTGAATGAAGTTCATTTTTTTCAATGAAGGTTTAAGTTTTCAAATATAATAAATCAATGTAGTATTGTGATAAGTTTTAAAATATTACCGAGGAATGTATTGCATTTTCGACTTTTTTAAATAAAATTGCATTGAAGTTGGAAAGTGTTTCATAATCAATGCTTTAAGCATGATTGATCTTTCTTGTTTTTATTTAAATTTAATCCATGGAAAAAGTCAAAATCGTTACAAAAATGTGTTTACACCCTCTGTACACAAATCAATTTGTAAAAGGAATTAACTGGGGAGTGACTCCACTCGAATTTATCGTACCAGAATTCATTATATTTTTCAAATTTTACAAGAAAAATTTTGACAAATCGGTATCATGGGTCTAAATGATTACAACTATAGCGTGTTACCCTTCACTTTAAAAGGTTGAAAACATCTTCGATTGATATATTACTTGACAATGTACCCCCTGGGGGTAAGGGGGAAGGTAACTTGCTCCCAAGACGTCCCAAAAAAAATGTATCACATGCTAATTTTCACAACAGTAATTGAAACTATTAAGTCTCGCGAACATTGAGCCATAAATAAACCATTTTATATATGATTATGTCCAATTTTATCTTATGTTGTCATGCTAAAAAATATATCATTTTGAATCCATTTCAAAGTTTTCGCTCGAATTTAAAAAAAAATCTAATTTTCTCTTCAAATTTGATTGATCTAATCGCACGCACTGCAACTAATCGCAGAAATCAGGAGCGGAAAATACATTTTTAATATTGGCATTTGATGCTTTAGCATTGAAATGTGTGAAAAACGTCCTTAAGTGCTATAAAATATTATTTACGAACACAAGTTTTTCTACTTACTAACTCTTTTGAAGGGAAGCCGTTTTAGATGAAACGCTCAGTCCTTTTAAAGGTATATTTTATTCAAAGACTATTTTCTCACTTAAAAGTATGGAAAGCCGCAAATTTGAAAATATTCAAATCATACTCTAGGATGCATAAAACGCGAAAACCTATCAAAACCACAATATATATACTTTTTAACTTCAAAATAATATTTTGATCAAACACTATTTATCGCCCATACAAATGTTTGGCCCACTACAATTAATGACCACGTTCCCTGCTTATTTGATTTTCCCTTCCTTATAAATTTTCCATATATTTCCCTTACTAAAAAATCGGGGTGTTTGACATCTCTGCTGCAAAGCCACACGGAAAAAATATATATTGTAAATTACGAAATACATAAAGTTTAACGTTTAACCCTATCATTTTCCTAAACCTGTGTGGTGGCAGACGATACCGATAAAAAAAATTGTGAAATCGTCATTTAAAACTTTACACATACCATGCCCTGTTATGTGTAACCAAACATCAAAACCAAGCTAGTGAAAATAAAGTTAAAATAGTAATTCCAAATATATAAATTATCAATGAAAACCGCATAGATCCATAGCGATTTATTTCACACAGTAGTGGAATGAAATTGTTAAACATCTGATATGGGCAGCACATAACTTTACTTATGTAATACAATGAATTCACTTCTTTAACGGTGAAAAACTGATGAAAAAAATCAACGACACAGTATTTGTAACGTTAAATTGTACATTTGCTTCTTTTCCGGATGACAACATGTAAAACTATTTCGTACCCAATTAATTTATATTTTAAGCAATTCTAAATTGACAATCATCCATATCGAGTGGCGTCAATTTTATTAACTTGGCGTCATTTTTGCGAGTATGACTATATTTTCGTCAATGTGGGGCTAAATATTGACAAGCTGACGATAGTTAGAAGATACATTTCTTATATAATAGAAGTTACGCCCATTATATGACAGGATTAAAAATTTGCAAAATATTGCATCCCATGAGGCGTCATTTTTATCAATTTGGCGACATTTTTATCAATTTGGCAACAGATTCGTCAATTTGGCAACATTTAAAAAAGTCGCCAAAATTCGTCACCAAATTCTGCCAAGCGTTACAAGTAGTAGGCTATTATTATGTTCTTTCCAAATTATTCAATTTCGCCAAGCATTGTGGATGCAGAAATAGGTTATTCTTATAGTAGATAAACGACTAATGGCGTCAAATTAGAATGCTATTACCCCCAAAGTGTTTTCTCTCGTGAATAGAACAAGCTAGATCTACGAGAATGGTGATACTAAATTTTTCGTAAAATATTACATACGAAAAGTGAACAGATTTCACAACAGTTAATACTTTTTATGAAGTTTATGTGATTTTTTGATAAATTTATTTGAAAAATTTGCAGTATCTCGAGAACAGTTCATGTTAGTATTTTAAAGTTTGTGTCAATCGTTTTCAAATGAAACATTACATAAGAAAGGATTATTTAAACTTTATTGAATGTTTTAACTTTGTTGATTTTCTCAAAATTTAGGTATATTCTGAAAATTCGATTGTGTGTAAAAACAATAGGCTTCAAGTATTCGCTGATTGTGATTTTTGTACGAAACTTTGTTCGAATCGCTTCATTCCTTCCTGAGATATCGTCTCCACGACCCCGTCACAATACTTTCCTTATACATTATACTATGTATTAAGGAAAGTAAAAATTGTGCCAATGATGTTTAAAAATGTTTTTCATTTTCATTAATGAAAAAGTTGTATAAAAGTCATGTAATGAGATAAAAGCAAATATTCATTGTTTAACAATAAATAAGAAGATATTGATAATTTTGTGATATATATATATATATATATATATATATACATACATATACATACATATATATATATATATATATATATATATATATATATATATATATATATATATATATATATATATATATATATATATATATATAGAAAAGGACAATCAAAGTATTCAATACAAAATGAAGTGAGTAAAGGCGCAATATGCAGCATTTAATTCTCATTCATAATATATACCAAAAAGGAACACTTAAATTTATGATTCAAGTGTGAAAGTGTGAATCTTTGAATCCGGATTTTTGTTTCCACATGGATTCTGTTTTTCCCATGCACACTTTGGAACTGCTACGAGCGATCACCGTTTCTGAGAGTGTTTCCTAGGAATAAAAAGCACGCTTTTAATCAGGAATAGGGGTCACAATCCCCCTAGACATTAATGATCCCTCGTTTGCACTCCTTTTTTCCTTTTGATATCTTTCACACTTGAATCATAAATTTAAGTGTTCCTTTTTGGTATATATATATATATATATATATATATATATATATATAACATTGACATCGGCTTTTATTCCTTAGACATATATAATAAATTACAAAGTTGCGTAAAAAAAGGTACACAATTTTATGAAATCGATTAAAATTTTCAAGTAAATTACATTTTAATAAATACAAAATTTAAATTTTTATACGGCCGCCCATACAAAAACATTTCCAATAACTAAAATGTGCCCTATACACTAATAAAGTGATGTACAAAATTTCAGCATTTTATCATAACAAGTCCCAGAGATATGAAAAGCCTAAATTTAGATTTAGACCACTTTTCGATGCATCGACATGGGTTCTCAGAGGGGAAAAATCATGTCGGCAGATCGCGTTTCAGGGGTCATACACAAATTACGAAAGAAAACAATAATTACATAAATAAATAATAATTTTACTACTTATTGGTACAAAAGTATCTACACTGTGTAGAAATAATAACTTTACACAAAGATTACAAAGCTTGTTCAAAATGTTTTCCATCCATGCCAAAGATCCATTAAAGATAAGAGGCAGCTATTATTTGCCTATGATGTATTTCTGCGTTGCGTCATTTGAACTCTTGCCGTAAACATTTACATTTTAATGTGTGATTAATCCCTCACCAAATTTGTTTAAACATATCTCTGGGACATTTTAAGATAAAATGCTGAAATTTTGTACATCACCTTATTAGCGTATGGGGCACATTTTACTCATTGGAAATGTTTTTGTACGGGGGCCGTATAAAAATTTTAATTTTGTATTTCTTCAAATTTAATCCGCTTAAAATTTTTATTGATTTCATAAAATTCTGTACCTTTTTACATACAACTTTGTAATTTATTATATATGTCTAAGATCAATATTTAAGGAATCAAAGCCGAGGTCAATGTTTTTGGGACACCCTGTATATATATATATATATAGCAATTACTTGTATATATGTATATAATATATATAGTAGTTTAAAGTTAAAACGGGACACTTGTCCCCTCCTCAATGTACATTCGTCACTCTCGTCCCAATAGTCCTAAAACAACTGTGTCGATTACACCCCCCCCCCTCCCCTGTCCTATGTGTATCCTTGTGTTTATATAAGGTAAAATAACAGCATTAAATTATACATTAAATAAATCATATACCACACAGCAGAATTAAAAGAAGTCCATTATCCTAGCAAACATTGTAGCTTACTCATCACAACAAATAGCGTGACCGACCACGTAGCGTGACCGAAAATTGTGAGACAACTTCAAAGGAATGGATTCTAAAGACCCGTTCCCGTTCATTTATCATATGTGGAATATAGCAGATTAAGTCAAAGGTAAAGTTAACAAGCATGTCTGGGGGGGGGGGGGGTCGCGTGCAGATCTGCTCATACCCGAATATTAATGAGTTAGGGGAGGTGCAGGTCAGGGGCTGAAGCCGCACGCTACGATATCATGTAAATGACCCCTCGGATCTAACATCATCACGTTGCAAGTTTCGCAATATATTCTGTCTTCACGTTAGGCGAAACTTTTAAAGCTGTGGAGAACAAAGGAGGTATAAATTAATTTAGAGGTGATCTAGAGTTTAAGGGGTTAGATTTATACCGAAGGTTTTGCAATAATGTCTCTCTATATTTAAAAATATATGATGTGGGCAGTACACGACTCGCTCTACATAATGCAAGTATGTTACTTTCTCAATGCGGTATAATGGTGGATAAGATAGACGGTACAATATTTAAAATTTTTAAAAGTTCACTGATATTGGGCGCATTTCTGGATAACAGCATGTAAAATTATTTTAAAGTACTCAATCCACGTATATTTCTTGCCAATTCAATTTGACAAATGGAAATATTGCTAACATCTGATAAGCAATATACTCTATTATATTAAAATATGTTAACTATTATTCATCCATTTGGCGTCATTTTCGTAACTTTAACATCGGTTTTGCCAATTTGTTGAAACTTGCGTCGCTTTGGCACCACATTAAAAAACTGCTGACGTGGTTGTCGAGTGGTCAATGCAAGCGTTTCCGTAGCAATCGCTCGACCGCCACGTTGTGGGTTCGAGCCCCACGTAAGGCATGGATGTTCGTGTTGTGGGCGCAATGTGATCCGCCCCCCTCTGGTGCGCCTGGGGCAACGTCAATGGACGGCTAAATGGTTCACACTCTGGCCGCTGTAATAAAGGCGAATGACGAAGGTCAAAGTGCCTGGCCATTTGAAAGAGAAACATTATAAAACTTGCCAAGGTCACAAAAATTGACCGCAAAGTGTTACATGTTTAATAATACGGACTACTGTTCATTTATATATAATTTTTCTTACATTTATTTGGAAAACGAGCAATATCTCAAGAATGATTCAAATTAGAGTGGCGTTTATGTCATTTATTTTATAATAAAAAATTACGTATAAAATGATTATTTATTTAACATTATTTAATCTCCTGATTTTTTTTTTCAAAAATTCATTTAAAACTTTGGAACTTTTCCGAACGTGAGATCGCGTTTAAAATATATAAGGTTCCAATATTCACGGAATGTAATAATCGTACCAAATTACGTTCAAAACGCTCCACCAGTTCGTGATATATGGCATCCCCACACACAGGCATCACTTGAAAACGTCCAATTCGAGTTGAAGGATGCTTGAAACGTGCTCTTCCGTCAAAAACACGAATACGAATTTTCGATCTCGGCATCTTACAAATGTATTGCGTAATGTACTGCTCTTGTATTGCGAACAAAAGGAGGAAGCTTATACAGTTCTGAATTTTATCATATAGACCTATATGAATCCGCATATACAGGGTGTCTCAAAAACATTAATCTCGGCTTTTATTCCTTAAATCTTGATCTTCGACATATATAATAAATTACAAAGTTGCGCAAAAGAGGTACAGAATTTTGTGAAATCGATTAAAATTTTCACGGGAATTACATTTTAAGATATACAAAATTAAAATTTTATACGGCTCCCGTACAAAAACATTTCCAGTAAGTAAAATGTGCTGCATACACTAATAAGGTGATGTACAAAATTTCAGCATTTTATCTTAAAAAGTCCCAGAGATATGAAAAGCCTAAATTCTGACTTAGACCACTTTTTGATGCATCGACATGGGTTCTCAGAGGGGAAAAATCATGTCGGCAGATCGCGTTTCAAGAGTGATACATAAATTACGAAAGAAAACAATGATTACATAAATAAATAATAATTTTGCTACTTATTGGTACAAAAGTATCTACACTGTGTAGAAATAATAACTTTGCACCAAGATTACAAAGCTTGTTCAAAATGTTTTCCATCCATGCCAAAGATCCATTAAAGATAAGAGGCAGATATTATTTGCCTATGATGCATTTCTGCGTTGCGTCATTTGCACTCTTGCTGTAAACATTTACATCTTAATTTGTAATTTATCCCTCACCAACTTTGTTTAAACATGTCTCTGGGATTTTTTATGAAAAAATACTGAATTTTGTACATCACCTTATTAGTGGATGGGGCACATTTTACTCATTGGAATGTTTTTATACGGGGACCGTATAAAAATTTAAATTTTGTGTTTCTTCAAATTTAATCCGCTGAAAATTTTTATAGATTTCATAAAATTCTGTACCTTTTTACATGCAACTTTGTAATTTATTATATATGTTTAAGATCAATATTTAAGGAATAAAAGCCGAGGACAATGTTTCTGGACACCCTGTATGTGTAACACGGGCTTAGCATATTGATTGAAGCCTTAATGAAGCCTTTTTAAAATTTTAATGAATATAAAATCATAAGCAAAGTATAAGCAAAGATAGGTTGAGCCGACTTCCAATTTGTGATTGGTTGTTGGCAGGAACGTCACAGAGATGACCGATGACTGAAAAATTACATGTTTCGTTGTTGATTATTTTAGAGCGTTTCGCAACTAGGATTGCCATGAACAATTAAGATTAAATGTAGGTATTGATGTAGTTAACCATTATACAGAATTATGCTATAAAATAACTATGTTAAGGGGACGGTGGACGTTGAAATGAGCAAAAATCGACTAAACAGTTTTAATATATAACATTATTTTACACATTTAAGATTTGCTTACGGGTGGGACAGCGTCCATCCCAAACGAAGAACCTCCCAAAAAGACAGGTATTT
The DNA here is from genome assembly GCA_951213105.1 of Amaurobius ferox. Taxonomy (NCBI): domain Eukaryota; kingdom Metazoa; phylum Arthropoda; class Arachnida; order Araneae; family Amaurobiidae; genus Amaurobius; species Amaurobius ferox. The sequence continues at coordinate 9,332,294 of OX578138.1, read as the reverse complement.
GACATACCCTATCCCAAACAATTCGATACCCCTTTGCAGGCATTGGCGTCCATGAAAATCGCTGACAGAAACATTGCACCTGCTCAGCAGGAACTGTTTGGGATACTCGAACTGTTTGGGATAGGGTATGTCAAATACCTGTCTTTTTGGGAGGTTCTTTGTTTGAGATGGACGCTGTTCCACCCGTGAGCAAAAGGTTGAATGCATTTTTTTCGAAACTGAATTTTCAAAAGGTTTTGCATTTTTAAAATGCTCCATGCTTCTTAATTTTTGTCTTGAGATGCACGAAATTTGGCAAGAAGCATGCAATTTGGCAATTTGGCCTCTCATACTTTTTAATGAAACTGGGTATGCATTTTATAATTGGACTTTATTAAGGTAATTAAAAGTGAATAAGAACCTAATTAAATGATAAAAATTAAGTTTTAATTAAGAAAAATATTTTTTAAAAATTAACTTTCTAAAGGATTTAAAAATAAATACCAAATTTATTCATAATGTGTTTTTCAGTGATCATAACGTAAAATGAATCAAAAATGTGAACAATGGCACGCAAGGAGCATTTTCAAATTTTCGTTAAAAAAAATTAAATTCAAAAAAAGATACAAAATTATAACAAAATTGAAAAAAAATTTAATGGTTTTGTATATAGTAATTTCAAGAAGAATATTTATACAAATTTTCACGTTTCTAAGTCAATAAATAAATAAAATTTTAACATCTACCGTCTCCTTAAAAGCAACATACAATACAAAATTAATAATATCTAACCGATTTCAAAAGTTAGATACTATTAACTGTATCATTTTTCGTCAGGACATACAAGAAGCGCAACTTTCATTCGTGGGAGAAAGATCGGCGATTGATGCACGAGCAGCAAACGTGACTGGAGCAGGAAAAGATGTTGCCAACGGCAAGAGAAGAAAAAAGAGGTAAATTAACCCGGGTGGATGTAACGAGAGGTGTAATACAATGAGTGAACGGCAAAATAACAAAAAGAGGTGAACATCCAACTCAGAATTCTAATCTCTTGTTCAGTTGTTTATAATACCAGTTCAATTAAAAACATCCAATCCAGCGGAGAAAAGAATTCTAAACAAAATACGAAAAGTAAGTGGGACAAAAATGGTTGGGGAGCTAAAAGAGCATCGACAACAACAATAGCGAAAATGAAATTCAGGAAACGGATGAAAATTGGTGAAAAAAAAGAACAAGGAGGCACACGAATTAAACCGGAAGTAAACCAGAGATTTTGAAGCAGAAAAGAAGAAAGGGTAATTATCATTAATACGTGAGTTTGACTGAGAAGTTTTCAAGAAACTTTCAAGGAAGTCCAATTCAAAAATGAAATGAGGAGTCAAAATGATCTTAGTTTCCGAAAAATTAAAAACATGATTAGAGTCCCAAGAATGTTCAGCAATTGAAAACTTGGTGTTGTGTGCTGCTTTTAACGAAATTGTTTTAGTTGTGTTACTTTAGCAGTAGTACGTATTATACATAAGCATTCATAGATTTATCTCATTGTGTTTGCTGGCAGACTTATAACTTCTAATTAGAAAAATCCTTAGAAAGAAGAGTAACATTATTAGATTTCTGCTTCAAGTAGTGGTATTAACACAATAAATAAGGAATATAAATTTTTATACGACTCCTGCCTCCTATTGAAAAAAGTTCAACTAGAAAAAGTTGCATGTTGAACTGGTTAGTACAATAAAGCCGCCCTCACCTTTCTAGCTTCAAATTCCGCTGAGATATTAGGACGATTTTTGAATATTTTAGGCTTACAGAAAGCTCGTTTTTTTTTCTAGCACTTTCTATCAGGGGTCAACTGCAAATTACCATATTTTCATCGACACATCTTGATTTACTACAATCATGAATTTCCTTGAAAAACCGACATTTGTGTGAATGGATAAGTTCTTATGCATTTATCCGCTTAACCGACAGTCGATTCGGTTATCCGGGTGTTAAAATTTATACCGGGTTAGCTAAAGGCTATAAAGCGAAATTTTGACATTTTCTTAAAGTTTTTTGTAGTGTTTTTTACTTATTTATTACTATTTTTTCAATTAGTTTTGATAAATTAGTAGAATTCAGTTTATTTCGTATGGATCAGACCACAAACGACGACGTTTTTGACGATGAAATGTTTGGATGTAATATTTGCAGTCACTCCATCAGCGATCATTGGCTGTCAGCGCAAACGATAAGCGCATACTGTGCAGCGACATTTACGCGATTCACAAGATACCGCAAATCTAAAATTGAATTCTTTTTGCACTTATTTATTAGAATTGTTTTATAATACAACTTAAAATGTATATATAATCAGAGGAAAATTATATATTGGACTTTGCAGAGTTCGGCAGATTATTTCACTCGTATCACGTCAACAACCTAACTGAACGATGACGAGCTTATAATCCTCAGCAGCAACTCTGGATAAAGCACGTAACTCGTTAAGTTTTTAGCCAATCTACAAAATTTGGTAGTTTTTGAAACTTGCCAAAAATCCTGTTAGTTATCCAATTTCTCGCCAATGTCAAGACCGTCAAATTATAAAAATGGTTTCTGTTAGGCATTCGTAACAGTATGATGTCACGTCCGTTACACACTTCCAGTTCAATATCATCCCATTTTCTTCATGATTTACTCCATACTCCGTGTCTAGTTTCAGATAAAAAAAAATGAGAAGACTTTAAGGAACTGAGTTTAAAGACAATTTCTTTTTCATTCATCACATGTAGGACGCCTCAGATAAAGTCAATAAGTTAAGTAAACAATCGTGTATGGCGGAGCGAGTGAAGAGTGGTGGTGGTGGTGTGTGTGTGTGAGGGGGGGGGGGTCGCGTGCCTATCTGCACGATCCCGAATGTTAATGATTTAGAAAGGTGCATTAGGTCAGGGGGATGAAAACCAAGAACCGCACGTTATGGTTATAGCAAGTAAATAACGCCTTGACCCAAATTCTGAATGAAGATAGTGACATTAATAAATTTTACAATTCAGTCTTCATGCTTTTCTAGACTAAAATATTCAGTATGTAAATTTTATATAGAGGAGAGTTGAGTTGTCCGAAAATGGGTTGATTTGCATTAGAAGTGTTATAATAAGATTAGTTTAAGCTAGTAAAGGTGTTGTTGTTGATACCCAGACCGTCCGACCTACCAGAAAGGTGTAAGGTAACTGTTTGGACGGCCGGGAAGAGCCACCCAATTTAGACCGTAACCTAGTGTAGGAGGCATCCACAGGGACCATACCCTCCTTCCTCTACCACCAACCTCTCGAAAGGACTTACGGGCTCACATGTTAACATGATCGTACTCCGCGTGAATACGGCGGCAGTTTGGGCAGCGGAGGGGATCGAACCCGGGTTACCGAGTGCAATTCCCGCTCGCTAACCCCTGAGCTACCGCACCCCATAAGTTAGTAAAGGTGTATACATTTAAAATATAATAAGAAAGATCAATCATGCTTAAAGCATTGATTATGAAACACTTTCCAACTTCAATGCAATTTTATTTAAACATGTCAAAAATGCAATACATTCCTCGGAAATATTTTTAAACTTATCACAATCAGGGTAAGAAATTAGCGGGGGCCATGCGCGAAATGCGACCAAATTTTTAACGTTCGCGACTATGATTTCGGAATCGGGGGCCAAATCGCGACTAGAATTAAATCACTATAGTTCACCAAAAATAACCGAGGGGAAAGAAATTGTTCTTTTATAAAACAATAAGTCACTTTAAATTTTTTTATTTTTATCATGTTTAAAGTAACCTGAAAGAATCAGCCCACATTCACTATTAAGCAACATTTATATTTTTGACGCAATTAATTTGCCAAATTCTGAAGATAAAGATTTATTTATAAATTATGGAAGTAAAGAACTTGATATTATTCTTAAAAATTTACCTTCATGTGTGCAAATTGATGAAAATGAAGTTAAAAAAGAATATTTGGAATGGACATTTTGAGCTGCAGATAAAAAATCACAAGATTCAAATGTTTTATGGGATAGATTATTTAATAAATCAGAATCTTCAGATGAATATAGCAATTTCCTAAATATTACTTCATTTCAGCTTATAATATCATTCAGTACTGCTATTTGTGAACGAGGGTTCAGTATAATGAATCTTATAAAAACGGATGTTCGAAACAGATTGAAGGTTGAAACACTGAATGATGCATTATCCGGAAGTATATATATTTGGCAAGCAAATAAAATATTTAGATTAGGCCTATGTGGTTTTATCGTGTATATTTTTTATTTCCTTAAAATGTTTTATTTTGGCCCTTAAAAATTTTCAAATGGCCCACGATAAATTGATGCTGGGGGCCATTCGGCCCCTAATTTTTTTTTCTAATTTCTTACACTGATCACAATACTATATTAATTTATTATATTTGAAAACTTAAACCTTCATCGAAAAAAATGAACTTCATTCAAATGACGGCATTGAAATATAAATTGCCTGGTTTAAACATCTCTAAAATATGGTACATTCCTCGGTAATAATTTTAGAATTATCATAATACTACGATAATTTATTATATTTGAAAACTTCATCGAAAACAACTGAAATTCATTCAAATGACGTTATAGAAAAAATAACACGCCTGGCCCTCTCTATCAAAAAAGCATTTCATTCATAAATAATTTCCCATTCATGTCATTCATCACAATACTATAATAATTTATTTTATTTAAAAATTAAGACCGTGGTGCTGCAAGTAATTAAACTCTATGCGTAAAACTTCATCGAAAAAAATCGTCCTTCTCGTTATAAAATCAATGAATATTTCATTCATATCAGCTACCCAGACTCCATGAACTAAATGATTTTGTGTTAAGAAATACAGCAATTCTAATACAACTCATTCTACATATTTTGCTGTTTGCATTTTACATAGGCTTCGTTGTAGAAAGGTTAGAGGTAGAAAGGTAGAAAGTTACATAGGCTTTGTTGAAAAAAAGGCTTCGTTGTAGAAATAATCAAATTTGGATGAGCATTTAAACTCAAATATATTGTGATTGCGTTGTTTCAGTATGTAAATGCACAGAATTTAAGCAAAAATAAAGTAGTTTTAGGACGGATACAACACTCAATATGAATTAAAAAGAACTTTAAAAATCACGATTTCGAGACAAGATGGATGCTATATATCATTTTGAAGTGGGTCACGTGATAATTTCATATCATGGTCACGTGATCGCTTCATATTAGAGGTGTTATTACTATTTTAGTTTTTATTTTAAAAAGTACTGAATATATGTCGCTGAATTTTTTTTTATATATTTTATGGAACAATTAGAATATTACCTGAAACTTTCGAAGCAATTTGTGAATTTGAAATCCGCTTAAAAAATGTTTGAAAAATGAGGTCCCATAGGGCTCAATGTATTTCATTTTTTCGACCCGGGTTCAATCCAAAACTAATTGGGTGATATTATTCATTTATATCCCCATAGGTTCTACAGGCCGTCTGAACAACATACAAAAATTTCATTTTGATTAAGTCATTTTTACGGCAGTTATCGTGCTAACGAACAGACAGACAGACAGAATGAACAAAGTCATAAACACTTTTCAACTTTGTTGTAAAGTGTTAAAAACACTCTGCGAAAAGGGTCAGGAACACTTGAGCAGCACATGGAAGCACAAATGAAGTAATAATAATGCAGTATACAGCTGTTTCGGGGATACGCTGGATCCTCTTCGTCAGTGCAAGAGAACCAACAAATCCGAGGTCAAAAAGCCGAACATTGGCCCTTTTCTTGTAATATAGGGAGAGAAATAGAGCCGTTCTTTCATTTTCGAAATGGACCGCAAAGTAGACAACATCTGAAATAAAAGACTAAATATGCTTGCATGTATTAAATACCAGTTTGATAATAATTATCGATGACAAAAAATAAATAAATAAATAAATTACTCTGTGATAATCCGTTCTTGGGATATTTATTTTTATTTATTTATTTTGGAGAACTGGTAAAGTTCTAAAATGTCCGCCAAACTACAAATAAATGTCTTATAATGTTGATTCCTAATAAATATGCATTCATAGGAATTGCCAGGTGTTTAGAAAGGGAGTACTAGACGAAGGAGAGGGAGGAGTTACAGTGCTAATATTCATTTTAAGGGATCCTATGGAGAACTAATGTAAAATTTCCATCAATGGCGGGGTTTAGCTGGTGGGGTAATTTGTTTTCTAATATAATCCCTATGGAAAATCTAATATAATTTTTTCACCAATAAGGGCTGAGTTGCAATAAATTGGAAAGCTAGAGGGTCGTTTTTAGCCCTGGACTATATAAGTGTCATTTCATTTGATGGAACTCAAATTAATGTATCGAGTAAGCTACCGTTCTTCACAAAAAGAACTTAACCACACTAAAGTTCGTTTGGAGAAAACTATATTTCGTAGAGAATACTTGCAGATACTTTTAAAATTAGCCTTAAGGTTGGGAATGTCACTCATCCCCACATCCTGAACTCAAGGAATGAAAAAAAAATTGCAGTTACCGTCATTTTGCTAAGGAAGGCAGTACTTAGTTCATTAGATTTTTTCATTAGTTGTTAAAGTTATAAAGGATAAAAGATATGGAAGATGGGTGTCTAACCGGCACTTTCTAATCTTAAAAGCAGTGAAAAAAATCAGTAGGAAATTTATTTTATAAGAGAGAATTTTCCCGCCTCGTTCATCAACGTCATAAACAATGTTTAGAATGTTTTCGAATCTGCTCGGGCGAAAATAAAAGTCAAACGAAATGAGTTTACACGTACCTAAACATCAAAAAATTCGAGTAAATTACGTTGCGCTTCCTGGAAATTGCATTTTTTACTTTCTTATTTCTCTCTCTCTCCATGGACTATCTTTAGTGGAAGTATCACTACAAAGAAAGTCATTACGCTGAAGAATGTACGGTTATAGATGAAAAATACTCGCTATTTCAGTTCCAATTTGTTTAATTAAAATACTTTATCTGTAACAGCATCAAGAAGTTGATATTAAGTGTATCAACCGGTTTCAACCGTCATACAAGAGCCTTGTTCGTCAGTATAACTTGGACAGAGAAGTCACTGCAGCAAATACAAAGAAATTTCTATCAGCAGAAAAATGATCTTATGAAGTAGGATGCTAGGTGGTGCTAATCTAAAATTAATTATAGCGTGGCTCAACTTAACGTTCTCATATCAGAATCCATTTTTAGTAGCTTTTTTCCCCCAAATGTTAAAAGAAAATTTTTGAAATATTGGTATGGTGGGTACAAATAAATACAATTACAGAGTGTAACCCTTCACTTTAAATGGATTGAAAAAATCATTTTGATTGATACCATACTTGACAATGTACTCCCGAGGGGTAAATTGTCCCCTCGAGGGGGGCTAATGGCGTCACGAACGAAAAAATTGTATCGCGGCTATTTATCACAACAATAATTGAAATTATCAAGTCTTGTGAACATTGAACTATAAATAAACCTTTTTATGAATGATTATGTCAAATTTTGCCCTAGGCTGCCATGTTAAAAAAATATATAATTTCCAAATTCTCGCTCGAATTAAAAAAAAAAGTCTACCTAGACCTAGAGTATTTTTTAATCACAAAGCGGGATATAAACTTTCGAGAAAATCCATAAATATTTGTGGCCGCTATCGGTGTATATTAGAAATCTACCACAAACAGACAGATAAACGGACATGAATCCAAAACTAGCCAAACTAGTTCAGGAGATCTTAAAACATATATAGGCATCAAAATCTCGAATTTTTCGTGAAAACAATACTGTCTGTATACACTGTTACACAAACTCGTATTTGTGAAAATTACAACACCATGAAGGAATGAATCATCCGAATTGAATGAAAATTATTCCACAAAGCACATGCATTCACACAAATAAACGATTAAATTTATAAAGCAAAAAACAATATTAGATGTTGAAAATCAGTATTTGGTGAAGCCACCACACGTTGTAATAAATGCTTCGAACGTGGCATTGAATCAAACAGATTTTGAATTTGTACCTGAGGAAAAAAATTCTAAATTGCTTCTATCCGAACCCAAATTTCATCTGTATTAGCTATGGGTCGAGCGTCAAGCGAAAGGCCGACCAACGATATTCCAGACATGTTCAATAGACAACATATCCGGTGAATAGGAAGGCCAAGGAAGAAGCTGTGTCTGTTGTGCTGAAAAGGAGTCTTGAATATTCAAAGCAACATGTGAATGGACATCGTCCTGCTAAAATACAGCTCCTGAACTTCTCTAATGTACCAGTTGCTGTAGAGACTACCCCCAATTCTTAACATTTAAGATCGTCCAAGATGCCCAATGGCGCTCCAGACCATCACGCTTGACGTTCGTCCAGTATGACGTTGGAAAGCGCACTCCAGAAGGTGGCGTTCACAGATATACCTTCTAACGTAGATGCGGTCATCACTGTACCCCAAATTAAAGAGAGATTTATCGGAAATGACAACTTGTTGCCAATCGGCACTCCAGTGTCTATGTTGATTAGTCCATTGTAGCCGCAGGCGTCGATGGTTTTGAGTCAGGAGAATCCTGAACAAAGGAATTCTTGCACGCAGTCCACGGTGCAGCACACCCTGATGAATTGTTGGAGCAGACAATAACACAACCTGTAGCAATGAGGTGTCTATCATCCCGTGTGACGTAGCATTTCGTCGTCCACTGCCGGATTTGCGACACGTTCGGTTTTCTTCAGTCCACTGCTTCCACACTCGCATCATTCCGGCCGTCCAAACAGATACCTTACACCTTTCTGGTAGGTCGGACGGTCTGGATCTCAACACTCGCATCATTGCGTTCCATACAAGCTGCTATTGCACGATAAGAAAACCCCCTCCACGAAGGCTGATCATTCGCCCCCGTTCAAACCGGGTTCTTGCTTATATGACGCCCTCTGTCGTCGTAGAAACATAGTGACTCATCGTGAAACGTTTACCGATAGACTATTTCCAAAGTCCCGCTGCAGCTCTCTATTTATATGGCTAAGAGCAGTTCAAAGGTTTCTGTTCAGTCCACGCATGTGAGGTGACTCTGAAATTCTATTCATTTGAGTATCACACCCTAATTTGCATTTTTGTAAGTTTCAGCTTAATCGCGTAATTCTTTCATGGTGTTGCATTTTTTATAAACATGAGTATAGTATGAGAAAGTAAAAATCATAATTGAAAGAAAAAACCCTGGAGATATGAAATAGTGGAAAGAACATCAGAATAGTGCAAAAAATTATGGTAAAAATACTGTAAAAGTAATTGTGAATATACAAATCTAAGCGAAACACAATAGTAACTAACAACTAGTTGCTTCCATAATGCGTAACTATGTTTTGTTTTTCTTTTTCAGATGTAAAAACTGATTTAATTTCGAATCCTATGTTTTCCTTAATTTGCTACTTGCAATATTTTTACTTTTTGTTGATGGATGTTTGGATGTTAGTATTTGAAACTGATATTTTATCTTTTCTTGTAACTTCTGCTATTTTATTTTCTGATGAAAGATATTTAATTTTTTGAAACCGATTGTTTACCCGTTTTGGTTAATGACTACTGCTGTTGTTGTCTTGTATACACATAATAATTTTAATAATATACACACATTTAATAATATACACATAATAATGTTGAGCGAATTTTTACAGTCTTCTGCAACTCATTTTATCCTGTTTCATACCTTCATTCAAACTTTATTTTTCGAATTGGCAACGCCTATCTTCCCGGGTCACGTGATCATTTTCCAGCTCACAGAATGATATATGAAGGAGGTCAGATCCACAATCTAATTCAACTTGATCTGTCAAGTCGCCCATAGGTATAACGTAGAGCAACAAAGTGAAGACACATCTCTTATGGCAGACAATCTCCTTTAATATTGATGCAGAGTACCTTGTCAGCTCATCTGTACATTCAAGACATCCAGTGAACAGTTGTATAGTCATTGCTGTCGTGTCCTCTGAGAGAAAATTTCCAACATTGTAACGCTCAGAAACACATATCACACATTTCCAGACTGTGTCTCTCAAGTGTGGAGATCATCCCGTGGTTAGCCAGACATTCAAAACTCTCAACACATATATTTTCTCTAATTGAGATCAGTCACAACTAAAGAGGTTAGTAAATTAGAGACAGTATTCCCAGGTAGCTTAAGAGAAACGGTTTATGAATATCCAGTGGCCAACAGGCTAAGAACTCCCAGAGGGAGAACAGGCTAAGAACTCCAGCTGTGGATGGAATCTTCTGGAAGGTGAAACAATGATTATAAAAAGTACGATGGGGACGACTAAGGAGTTTTAATAAAAAGTGACCAGCCCAGAGGCAACTCTCACAGTCTTGATCTAGAGATGTTTGCAATGGGAGGCGAGTTTGTGTTGTAAGAACGGACCTGAGTATGGATCGGCATGTGGAGAAGAAGGAAAGTGCTCCGGATGTATGCATAAAAACTGGATAAGATCTCATCCCTGTAACTTATGGACAATTATTAGAATTGCACAATGATTCAAAATTTTAAACGTTTTTTCTTTTTTTAAGGTCGCCCCACCACGTCGTCCAACCAATTTTGACATTACATGTCTCTTACTGAATAAAGCATCAACTAATATTATTTGAATAATACGATATTAAGAGACATTATGATAATTAACTTCTTTCATGTGACATACTGATTATTCATAATTGTGCTTAAAATGAAAATGTTTCCTATATAAATTTTAATATTTGGTTAATTCTAGTAGTTACTGAGATGTAATTAGCATTCAAACTATAATAGCATTTGAACCCGATATGCCAATAATAGGTGGGTATTGCATCCACCTTTAGCAGTATACTAATAATTAAACAATAACAATTTAATAATTTCACAAATATATAAAATAAATCTGTACAGTTACATTATTTTATTCTTCGATATTTTTAAAGCAAATGCATAAAAATTGCAAACGCATTCCCATTAATCATTTTGGTGTATTGATTCCAGTGGACAGCACATGCTCATGCTGTGGTTTAAGCCTTTTCTTCTGGTGAAAGGATTTTTTTATTTTGCTCGCGGGGGATTTGGTTTGAAACTAAAGGAGGAAATTATTTGGAAACAGCGGTTTGATGGTGGTTTGGAAATTGAGTGGTATTATATGAAAATATATTATTTAAGTGGCAGACGTTTATTGAGGAATTAGGCAACATCGGGTAATTCGTTCTAGTATACAATAGTATGAGAAATTAAATATTAAAACCATTTGCACAACTGGAAATATATTTTTATAATATAATAAAATTTTAAAATGTTCCAATAATAAATACATTTATCACCAATCTACGCGCTCTTGTGATCAAGGAATTACGTAAGCTAAAGTTTAGAGAAAATATATTCTAGGAAAAAGTAAAATGACATTGAATCATGCGATATCAAACTCTTTTCCCAAAAGTTTCGGGAAAACTGGATATTTCAGAGATTTCTTCGGGAAAGGCCAGTCATTGTAAATTGAGGAAACGTCGCAGGAATCCGATTTCAAATGCAAGATTGAAATGAAGCCAGGGAATATATTCCCCAGTTTTCCCCCGATAGCATGGATTTTATGTCACTCGGCTGACATTAAAAAAAAAACTAAAAGAACTTTCTCACGAATGTTTCAATTAAATGACGTTGAAAGATGTGGCAGACGGAAAAAAATACAGTGTGGGTCAAAGCATATATAAGTTTCCAACAGAATTACATTTATATTTGATTAGAAAGTGTTTTAATAAAGATATGTTTAAGGAATTTAGGGGTACATAAACGAAAGTTTTGAAACTAGCGATTAGGAATTGACTGTGGTTTTTCCTTTTCCTTTATACATACTATGTATAATGTAGAAGGAAAGTATTCTGGCAGTGTCAAAAATTCGAATTCGAGTCTTCAACGGAAATGTACATTTTAAGTACTGTTGAACAAGAATCGAACGTTTTTAAGGTAATGCATGTACGCGTGTGCTAGTGTGTATGTGTGTATATATGTTAGTGTGTGTGCATGTGAGCGATATCTCCGGAACGATTGAAAAATTTCAAACGTAATTTGGTGCTATTATTGCAATCAGTGAATATTGGAATCCAATTGATTTTAAATGGGATCGAATACTGAAAAGACTCCAAAGTTTTGAATATTTTTTTAAAAGAAACATTAAAAAATCAAGACTTATGAAAATGTAAAACAAAATCACTATTTCACATGTAATGTATCATTGGAAACCCACTGGAACCAAATATAAAATGCTAGTGCGAACCGTTCTCGAGATATACCATATTTTCGGATAAATCTATATAAATAAAATTGAAAATCTGTCTGTCTGTCTGTCTGTCTGTCTGTCTGTCTGTCTGTCTGTCTGTCTGTTTGTCCCATCATCACGGGAGAACGGCTGAACCGAATTTGATGAAATTTTGTGGGTAGCCTAGAAATAGCCCCACTTGAAATTTAGTCCGTGTTTTGAATTTCTACGACCAGTGGTTCTCGAGATATTAGTAAAAAACGAAATTTTCGTTTGTCTCATCATCACGAAAAAACGGCTGAACCGAATTTAATGAAATTTTGTGGATAGCCTTGAAATAGCCCCCCATAAATTTTGTCCAAGTTTCGAGTTTCTAAGACCAGGGGTTGTCGAGATATTAATGAAAAACGGAACTTTTTCTTATGAGATCCACTCTCCAACTCCGTGGTTTATCCAAACGGAATGGATGAAAATCGTTTGTTTTAAACGCCAAAATGAAATAAAACTTTATTTCCGAGTTTGGTGCAGGATTTTTGCATTAATTAGTCACTATAGGAGAACATAAATTGTTTGAAACATGAATTTAAATGGAAAAATCTACCTCCATGGCTCATCTCTCACAAGCTTTTACTCAACGATGTAAAGTATAAAGAAATCAAAATGGCTATTTAATTTCGCATTTTATGAGGAAGATTCTATCTTATATCATGTTGCTCGGCAACGGAATGAAATTAAATGTGTTGTTAATATCAATTATTATTTGTTTTATTTGTATAATAAATGAATGGATGTAAAAATATATTTTGTAAATGAACGGTTCGATTGTTCTTTTAATTATATATATTGCGGACTGCGCACATCACTTTTATTTATTTTAGCAAAGAGGTTTCAAGCTCATATATTGTGTTTAGCTAATAAACTCATATATTGTGTTTACCCAATAAATTCATTTAGCCGATTGTTGAAGCAGAAAAAGAGTAAGTAGAACGGATGTATGTATCTTCTAATACAATTTTACTGTTTTTATTTAGAATATATATAAACGGGATCAGGATATTTTATTCTTCAGATCTGCAAATTCAGAGCTACGAATTTAGAGGAATATCTCTAAATAACTTGGTAACTTTTCTTAAACTTTACCAAATTAGTGGAAATGTCTCCAAATTGATAAAAATGAACCAAATCAATGGAATTAAATTTGTTTTTTTAGAATAAAGTACTGAAATGATGTTTCTGTAGCATTTGTCGGTCAGTCCATCCATCCTACTTAGTAACACATTTAAGGAATTTTTTTAATATCACCAAATTGGTAAAAATATTTCTAAATTCATAAAAATATCATGAAATTGATAAAATCGCGCTTAATAAATGAAATTAATTGTGTTTTGTTGTTAGGGGATAGTATTGTGATGATGTTTCGTCAATTTGTCGCATAATGGGATTATCAGTTCTACAGTCCCACTTGGCGATAAATTTGGCGATTTTTTAAGTTATAGCTAAATTGATGAAAATGTCGCCAAACCTTCCATGGAGATTGTATTATTCAGATGATATGATTTCCATCAATTTATTTAAAGCAATTGATATCATGTCGCTTAGCAACGGATCCAATATGTTATGCGGCATATGATTTTTATTAAATCTTTTCCGATTTGAATAGTAAAAATATGTATATAAAATAAATTTCATTGACATTGAATTTTTGACTGGATAATATCAATTACGGTCTTCAGGTTTAAACATTATTATTATTGATATTTTCGGGGACTGTTGATTCAGGGATTACTGATATTTTCAAATTATTATGGAATTGTTTTATTATGACGAAAATTGTTGAAACTCATATATAGTACGTTGTACGAGTAATCTTCTGCAAATGCATGGGTATATCTTCCAATCTACGAGAATATAAGTAGTACAGGTATATTGGCATATATTTTGATATGTATTGGCATATATTCGAATCAATTACGACCTTCTGGTATTAAGATTACGGGGATTTTTGATACTTTCAATTTTTTATGCCATCTCTTTTATTTTGGCAAATATTTTTGAGACACATATACAATATACAACTATTACACATATACAATTGAGACACATATACAATACGGGTAAACTTCTACTAACACACTGGCATATTTTCTAATCTGCGACAATATAAGTAGTACGGGGTTGCATATATTTATTCAATTCCTTTTTTTTTGTTAATTTGCTTACAAAAGGGGCCAGGATGTTTTATTTTTCAGATCTGCCCGTGAAGATAATTTTGCATAGTGAGAACAGATATTCTTAAACTTCTCTTTATGAGCAATAAATTTAATATTTTAACAGAATTTGCACATGATCGCGAATTATAAATTTCTTTATATTATATACTCCGTACGAAGAACGGGTATGCTGCTAGTTTATCATAAAAATTACGAAAATTTACATAGTAGTGATTATTGTTACATAAATTTAGCTACAAATTTTGTGACTTTTTAATTTTTTTTTAAATATCACTAAATGAATTAAAATGTCGCCAAATTTGCAAAAATGACAGTTAATTGACAAAAAGTACGCCAAATTATCGAAAATTATGCTTAGCTGATGCTTAATAGTTTAATAATACAGATAACACCATACTCCAAATCTCGAAACATGCTAAAAATTCTTTAAAATTTTTCTATTCATAGTATGGACTCAGTTATTCAAAGTTTCTTTGAAAGAGAGTTAGTTTTTCAACCTTTCCAACGGTGTCAAGAACGCAACATTGCGATAATATTTGAGGTCTCCAAGGAATCGATTTGTGTAAATATCGGCTTAAATCGGGATAAACCATAAAATAACTAAAACACTAACTTGAAATTTATAAGTAAAATACCGAGGTGCACCATTCGAGTCCTGAGTGTACCAAATTTCATTGTATTAGATTTTCCACTACAGCCTGCACATACCGCCAGACAGACACACATATCTTTATTGGGCAAGATACAATGATGGTTAGCAAAATAATCAATGTGGGAAAATGAAGTTCGATTTTTGAGGTAACATATTAACAAAGATGAAGAAATCCGATTTAATTAATCGTCGAGGAGGATCTGTTTCAAACTTAAAAAAATATAATTTTTTTTAAATTTTTACACAAGATTTTAAAACATATTTTATCTCCATATATTCTGTACTCTATTCTATTACTATGAAAAAATACTGCTTAACTATAGTCATCATTAGGGAAGCCTTCGTTCAAAAATAATCAAAAATACATAGACTAAATGCTACGCCTTTCTGTTGTGTCAACTAACAATAACGACTACTTTTACTAACACTAGCGATACCTAGATATAATTCTTAAAGCATTATGGTATTTCCATCCATAGGAGTTTTATGTCCTTTCTATCTCCAGGGGCAAAACTTTACCACCATTGTTTCATATTTAATCAATCTAAATTTAATTTAAAAAAATCTGACGTGGGCTGTGCACATGACTTTCCTTATATAATGCAATGACTTTACTACTTTTACAGTAAAAAAATATGTTTACTGATATTCTTTCCAAGATATTGAATTTTCATCAATGAGTCGGCATTTTCAATTAGCGTCATTCTTATCCATTTGGCGAGATTTTCGTTAATTTTGCAAAATTCAAAAAACGCCAAGTTGGCGACATTCCGCTTAATTTGCTGCCAAAATCTCGCCAAGCGTTATGGACGAAGAAATAAGCTATTCTTATAGCAGATAAATGACTATTGGCGTTCAAATACAAAAGTATTACTCAAAGTATCTTTTCTCATGAATGGAACTGATAAAAATATAGTAGCTCAGTTGTGCAGAGGTAATGGCGCTCTGACTCACCAATGAGAAATAATGTTAAAATATCATTTTACTTTATCCACAGCATAATTATAATAGGTAAAATGCTTACCTTTCTGTTTGAAGGGCGTAGGGCAATTTTACTTATTTCCTCCTAAAGTCTTAAAAAAATATCAGTTTTAGTGGGTTTGTTTACCATCTTGATATCAGGAATAGTTTCGCTTGATTGGAAGAAAAAACATATTATTTAATTAGATTCTGCATTTAAAAATTACATAGGAAAACAAAGAAACAAGCATTTTGCTGCGACATCAAACGAAGCATCGACAACACAGAACAGAACTTCAGTTCGTAAGTGTACCGGTATAGTCTCTTTGATGCGCGCGCAGATTTCTCGAAGTAAACACATTCCTCTTCTGGCGGAAAGGCGAGAGTCAGTGTTTTTGCGTTTGTCAGTCTTTCGGAGCGATGAGAGATCATTTATTTCTAACAGTCCCCCTTGATCTCTGGAGCTGCATATCACGGCTGTAGCAGTTTGGATCTGTGCTTCAGAAATTCAGGCTTTGGCAGTGGTTTTGTCATCATGTCCGCTGTCATTAGCTTAGTTGGAAGATAACTCAACTGGATTACACCCGATTCCTGAAAATCTCTTATGGCGTGGAATCTGATGTCAATATGCTTGGTTCTTGACATGTACTTCGGTGATTCAATCATTTTTATACATGACTGGTTATCTTCGAAAATAGTAATCGGGAGCTGTTGAAGCATATCGAGATCTTTGAGTAGGTTGATTAACCACAGTACTTCTTGAACTGCGTTAGCAGCGGATATATATTCCGCCTCTGCTGAGGAAAGCGCAACACATGATTGTTTTTTGCTTAACCAGTGTATAGGAGAATCATCAATTAAGAAAAGATTACCACTCGTGGATTTCCGATCCGTTTTATCGCTTGCCCAGTCGGCATCAGCGTATGTTGTAAGAATTGGTTTTGTCGTTGATTTTATTACCAAATTTAGATCCTTTGTATGATTTAGATAACTTATTAGACGCTTTACTGCGTTCCAATCCATTTGACGTGGTTTCTCATTTCTCCGACTTAAAATTTTTATTGCGGCTGTGATGTCTGGTCTTGTGACCGTGGCAATATATAGAAGAGCTCCAATAGCTTGGCGATATTTAGTGTTATTAGGAAGCAGGTTTTCTTCTGTTTCATTTCTCAAATATCCAGTTTCCATTGGTGTACTATAGGGTTTTGAATCTTGCAAATTAAATGTATTTACAATTTCTTCAATCTAATTTTTTTGATTTAATAGATAATCTCCATCATGGTTTTTTCTTATGCTAATTCCCAGGTAATAATTAACTTCACCCAAATTTTTTAATTCATATTGTCTGCCCAGTTCTTTCGTTGTTTTGTCAATTTGTTCTTCTGATCCTGATATTAGAATATCATCCACATATACGATTATATAGATAGTTTCTCTTCCTTTTCCCTTTTTGAATAGACATGGATCAGTAGTACTTTGCACGAATTTCAATTGTTTTAGAGAGTCACCTATTTTTAGATGCCAGGCTCTTGCGGCCTGTTTCAACCCATATATAGCTTTATTTAATTTCCATACTTTGTTTTCGTTACCCGGGGAGATGTAGCCATCTGGCTGTTGTATGTAAACTGTTTCGTCTAAATCCCCGTGTAAGAAAGCAGTTTTGATATCAATGTGTTGTACGTTATGTTTTCTAAATGCTGCTCCTGCCAGGAATGCTCTAATTGTGCTGTGTGAGACCACTGGTGCGAAAGTTTCGTAATAATCTTCACCGTATTTTTGTGAAAATCCTTTTGCTACCAGTCTAGCTTTGTATTTAGCTATTTTTCCCTGAGAGTCGTGTTTAATTTTATATGTCCATTTTGAACCTACAATTTTTCTTCCATGCGGGGGTTCCATTAATGTGAATGTGTTATTTTCTTGCAAAGATTGCATTTCTTCTTCCATTGCGTCTAGCCAATTTTGTTTCTCTTGTGGGCTCTTAATTTTTAGTACCTCATTATAGTCTCTGGGTTCGACGGTGTTAGCTTGTTGCGCTAAGTAGATGAGTCGATCGGGAGGTACTCCCTTGTTCGATCTCTCGGATCTGCGAGGTTGACTAGCGGTTATGTTATCAGAATTTATTTGTTCATCATCTGACGGTGCCTCAAACTCAATCTCGCTCTCTTCGGGTTTTTCATCTGTTTCAGCATTAGTTTTTTCGACTTCACTATCTGTTCCTTCGAATAATTCCTTTGAGCTTAATTCTGAAATTTGCATTGATTTTTCGAGGAATTTAACCGTTCTAGCAAGTGTTATGTTTTTTCCTTCTGTATATATTCTGTAAGCTTTTGATCTGTCGTCGTATCCGACAAAAATCCCTTCTTGGGCTTTTTCATCTAATTTTCCTCGTTTGCTTTTATGGATGTAGGAATATGCTTTACAGCCAAAGACTCTTAAATGACGAAGATTTAGTTTCATACCAGTCCACATTTCGTAGGGTGTTTTTGTATTGGCCTTTGTGGGAAGTCTATTTTGTAGGTAATTGGCAGTGTTTATAGCCTCTCCCCAGAATTTTTTTCCTAAATTTGCTTCTGACAACATAGCTCGTGTCATCTCGATTAGTGACCTGTTTTTTCTTTCCGCTACGCCATTTTGGGATGGACAGTGTGGCACGGTCAACTGGTGATGTATGCCGTTGTCACTTAGATATTCCTCGTATTCGCCGCCATTATCGCTTCTCAGTATTTCTGGTTTTTTTCCGAATTTGTTTGTCGTAAAAGCGATGTATTCCTTCAGTTTACACAAAACTTCACTCTTTTTTGATAAGAGATAGGTCATTGTGTACCTGGAGAAATCATCAATAAATGTTAGCACGTATGATTTTCCTCCTATAGTGGGAGTTTGCATTGGTCCGCATACGTCGCTGTGCACAAGTTGTAGAATATGAGTCCCCCTGTTTTGAGTAGATTTGGGGTATGGCATGTCGGTGAGTTTTGATTTTATACAAGTTTCGCAATTTAGTTCATGTTTACATTCGTTGATGTTTATGCCTTCGGCTAACTGTTTCGATTTAATTTCCTTTATAGAGCCGAAGTTTTTGTGACCCATTCTTCTGTGCCATAATGTAACACAATTGGGGTTGTTACAGTTATTTACCATATATGTAACATTTTTGTTTTGTGGCGTGAGCAGGTCTAGCTCATATAGGTTATTTTTTATTTTTCCTTCTAAGAATATTTCATCATTGTAAGTTAACTGACAGTTGTCTTTAGTAAAAGTTACTTTGCATCCATGCTGTGTTGCTTTTCGTACGGAAAATAAATTAGCTTTCAGTTCTGGCACAAATAGTGCTTCCTGTAGCGTTACTTGTCTTATCTCTCCATCCGAGGCTCGACTTTTTATTTTTACTTCGCCTGACCCATAGGCGGTTAAGGCTTTACCGTTAGCAACGATAACTTCCGATTTGTTTTCATTATTTATTTTAGTGAATAGATTCTCATTATTTGTTATGTGGGATGAGGAACCACTATCAACGATCCAGCTGTCTTCTTCAGTTTGATTAGTTATGAGCGCTAAGTCTCTAAATTTCGATCCTACTTTATCTACAGTGTCTGAATATCTTTCTTGTGTTCGTGACTTCGCGGCCGGTCTGTCGTTTCCCTCATACACTAACTGTGATGAGTTGTGTCTGAATTTATTTTTATAATATTTATATCTGCCGGGCTCATTGGTCTTATTCTTTAGACGCCAACATTCAGATTTGTTGTGGTTCTTCATTTTGCAATGTGAGCAGTATTTGTTATCCTTTTTGTAGCCGTAGGTGTTAGAGAATTTTTCATTCGCGTGAAAAGCCTTTGCCATGTTTTGCGGCATTTCTTGGTGATCCCTACGTCTATTATATTCATCAATCAGTTTGCTGCTAATGAATTCCGGCGTCAGTTCATCCTCTGGTCGCGCTTCCAACGCCGTTATCAGCGTTTCGTAACTGGGGGGTAGCGAACACAGAAATAGTGCTGATATATGCGAATTATTTATTTCCTCCCCAATTGCTTTAAGTTTATCCACTGTTTCCAGAATTTTGGTTATATGTTGTTGCATGTTTCCCCTTTCATCTAACTTTATACTGTACAACTTTCGTAAAAGGTATAGTTTGCTGGATAAATTAGCTCTTTCGTGTATTGCGCGAAGCGCATTCCAAGTATCGCGCGCCGTGGTGAGATGCTTGACGTGAACAATTTGGGAATCCTCTATACATAAATTTATGAGCGCTCTGGCTTTTCTATCTTTTTTCTGCCATTCGTCGGTAATTGGGTCCGGAGCCACTTCTGTTATCGTTTCTGATAATTCTTTATTCAATAATGTCATTTCCATTTTAGACTTCCAATTGGAATAGTTGCCCTGGTTTAATTTTTCGATCAAGTGACTTTCGTTGATAGATGCCATTATATATATTTTTTTTTAGTTTCCTTGAGAAATATTTTCCTTTTTTTTGTTTATTTGCAGTGCGATATTTCCTTTTAATCTTATTCCGAAAAAAATCACTTTCGGTTTGGAAGTTTTTTTTTTACGAAGTCAATGGGGAACGAAAAAAATAATTGAGATATATTTGTATATCAATTTTCTTTTCGGTTACTTATTTTTATGCCCTTTTTCAAATAATAATTTTATTGTTCATGAAAAATGCTGCTATTTGATTTTGTTAGTACCAATTTCTCCAGCGAGACAGGCAACAACTTCAGTCTCATAATCTGATAAAAATATAGTAGCTCAGTTGTGCAGAGGTAATGGCGCTCTGACTCACCAATGAGAAATAATGTTAAAATATCATTTTACTTTATCCACAGCATAATTATAATAGGTAAAATGCTTACCTTTCTGTTTGAAGGGCGTAGGGCAATTTTACTTATTTCCTCCTAAAGTCTTAAAAAAATATCAGTTTTAGTGGGTTTGTTTACCATCTTGATATCAGGAATAGTTTCGCTTGATTGGAAGAAAAAACATATTATTTAATTAGATTCTGCATTTAAAAATTACATAGGAAAACAAAGAAACAAGCATTTTGCTGCGACATCAAACGAAGCATCGACAACACAGAACAGAACTTCAGTTCGTAAGTGTACCGGTATAGTCTCTTTGATGCGCGCGCAGATTTCTCGAAGTAAACACATTCCTCTTCTGGCGGAAAGGCGAGAGTCAGTGTTTTTGCGTTTGTCAGTCTTTCGTAGCGATGAGAGATCATTTATTTCTAACAGGAACGAGTTAGATCCACAAGAGTGATGTCACCAAAATTATCGCATGATATTACATATGAAAAGTGAACATGTTTCTCAACAGTTAATATTTTTTTAATTTATGGGATTTTTTAATAAATTTATTTTTAAAATCTGCAATATTTCGAGAACGGTTCATGCTAGCGTTCTAAAGTTTATGTCAATCGTTCTCTAAGGAAACATTATACAAGAAATGTCTATTTGCGTAACTTCATTAAAAGTTGTCATTTTTTGATGATTTTTTCAAAATTTCACTCGAAAATTTAGGGGGATCGGAACATTCGATTGTGTTTAAAAACAAGACTCCCAGTACTCAGGGATTGTAATTTTTGTACCAAACCTTATTCGAATCGCTCCATTCGTTCGTGAGATATCGTCTCCAGACTCACTGACACACACACACACACAGACACACACACACACACACACACACTTTCACACACACATACACACACACACACACACATACTTTCACACACACACACACACACACACACACATACTTTCACACACACACACATACTTTCACACACACATATACATCACCTCAAAAATGTTTGATTCGTGTTCATGGATGCTTGAAACGTGCTCTCCCCGTCGGAACTCGAATCGGAAATTTCGACCCCGTTACAATACTTTCCTTATGCATTATGCTATTTATATAAGGAAAATAATAAGTATAAGGCTATTAAACATTTTCAAACAAAGTATTTTTGACTTTGGTGTTGCATTACGAATTTTTATGCAAATTATTTTTTTATAGAAATATATAGCCATAACATTAAAAATCTGCTAACCTTCTACTTTAATTTATAATCATGATATGTAATTCAAGTAAATTTGCTCGTTTATATGCTAATTTAATTTGCATTTGAATACGAAGCTATATATCACGCGATTAAAAATAATTACTTCAGTTTTAAAACATAGGAACGTTCATTTTCAAATGTTGATCATCTTTAACGTCATTATATATTTTCTGAATTTGCAAATTTCAGAAGAATTTCGAGTTCAAATGCAATTACGATAGAACGGTGATTTTATTCATATTTTACATCAATTCACGATTTTGGGGCTGAGATCGAAGCAATATTAACGAAATTTCGTCTGAAAAAATATTTCGTTTTAAGAGATAATAATATAGAAATAAATTTCTTTTTGTTAAAATGAAAACAATAATAGATAATATAAGATGCTTCGTTTGTACAGATTAAAATTATCTTTCATATTTTGCTTTTCCTAAATGCATGGTAATGTATTGGGAAAGTATTGGAACGTGTCGAAAATCGAAACTCAAGTTTTCGACGGATCTGCTCATTTCAAGCACTCTGGACTGCAAAGTCCACTTCGATAAGACCTTGCAACTTCGTCCCAGTAGCTCAACGGTAGAGCGTCGGCTGGCCAGTTCGGAGATCCAGGGTTCGTTTCCCGGTTGGGACAGCAAAGGCTTGTTATAATGGCGCCCAAACAAATCAACCATGTAGGTAAGTGCAAAGATGTCGGAAGTCTGAAATTGTTCCTAGTACGACCAGTACGGATTCAGTGGACTCTGGAAAATTGAGCGTCGATTTCAAATTGAAAGGATAACGACCACGAAGGATACTAACCTGGGTAAAAAAAATCTGATGTGGGCAACACATGACTTTCCTTATATAATATAATGAATTTACTACTTTTACAGTAAAAAAAATAGGTTTTTCTTATAGTAGATACTAATATTCTTTTCAAGATATTGAATTTTCGACAATTGGTCGTCATTTTCATTGATTTGGCGTCACTTTTATCCATTTGGCGAGATTTTCGCTAATTTGGCAACATTTCAAAAAATCGCCAAGTTGGCGACATTACGCCAAATTCGTCACCAAAATCTCGCGGAACGCTATGGACGAAGAAATAAGTTATTCTTACAGCAGATAAATGCCTATTGGCGTTCAAATACAAAATTATTACTCAAAGTATCTTTTTTCATGAATGGAACGAGCTAGATCCACGAGATTGATGTCACCCAATTTATCGCGTGGTATTACATATGAAAAGTGAGCATGTTTCTCAATAGGAAATATTTTTTTTTATTTTATATGACTTTTAGATAACTTTTTTGAAAATGTGCAATATCTCGAGAACGGTTGATGTTAGCGTTCTAAAATTTATGTCAATCGTTTTCTAATAAACAATTACATAAGAAATGTCTTTTGCGTAACTTTATTAGTGGTTTTGATTTCTTGACGATTTTTTCAAAATTTCATTCGAAAATTTAGGGGGTTTCTGAAGTTCTGAACATTCGATTGCGTAAAAAAACAATAGGCTTTCAGTGTTTACGGATTGTGATTTTTGTACCAAATTTGGTTTGAATCGGTCCATTCGTTCGTCAATTATCGTCTCCACAGACTCACTGACACATACACACACACACACACACACACAGAGAGACATCACTTCAGAAATATTTGATTCGTGATCAGGTATGCTTGAAACGTGCTCTCCCGTCGAAAACTTGAATTCGAATTTTCGACCCCGTCACAATACTTTCCTTATACATTATGTATATAAGGAAAGTAATAGTAGTTGCAGGAGGCTGACCAGAGATAAAATAGCAGGAGGTGTTCAGTCAGATTGTCAGTTGCCAGCCCATCTGACATATATAATTTCACAGGGTTTTCCCCTTTGCTAATTGCTGTACAGCGCAATATTTTTTAATTATATTTTTCGATGTGAAACACTTTAGGGCGCGGAATAAGGAGTAAATCATGAAAGAAATATGACGGGGATGGGAAGGGATATCATATTGTTTTGAATAATGTGTAGAAAGCCATTATTGTAATTTATAGTCTGGGTCGCTTGATCTTGGCGACGGATTTGTAGATATGTCGCCAATTTAGGGACTTCTGGCAGTTCTAAAAACTTTTCGAATTTTGTATACTGTCTAAGAATTTCACGAGTGACGTGATTTTTTCAGAATTTTCCACAGAGGGTATGTAAACTCGTTATCGTTCAATTCGGCTGTTAAAGTGATACGAGTAAAAAAGTATCTTCCAAACTCAGTACATAACACAATATGTAATGGTTCGTATGATTATATATACCCTTTTAGCTGCATTATAAGACAATTCTGTTTTAAAAGTGTAAAAATAAATACATTTTAGATAAGCGGCATCTGTGCATCGACATCTGCGCTTATCGCTTGCTCAGACGGTTACGCTCGCCCGATGGAGTGACTGTAAATATTATATCCAAACATTTCATTGTCGATAACTTCGTCGTTTGTGGCCCTATTCGTGCAAAATAAACTAAATTTACTAATCTATCAAAATTGTATCATTTTGCTAAAAATTAATAAAAAAAATTCAAAGAGATAAAAAAAATAAAGTCCAGAAAATATCGAAGCTTTTCCTTAGATACATTATACCATCGTCACAAACAAAACACGCAAAAATCTTCTCATCCGAAATTTACAAAAATATTAATGTTTCACACCAATCTATAGCGAGTAACAGGGTCACTCATTTTTTTTTTTCTATCAAAGCACCATATAAAAATTTAAACCCCATTTTTCGTTAAAACACTACCCTTTGGATAAAAACTTATATGAAGGAATTTCGCTTTTAATTTTAACAAACTTTTAAATTGGTGTTTTGCGTTAATTTGCCGATTAATTTGATTAAATGACGAGTTTTAACGATTAGTTTTCAAGTTATCGTAAAAACTCGAAAAACGTACAACAAAATAGAAATAGTTATATTAATAGAGCGTACATCAATGGAGCATACATTAATGGGGCATACATTAATTCTGATCGTCACCAGAAACAAAGATAGCAGGGAAAATATAAATCTGGTTAAAATAATAAATCAGTGTTGTGATGAATGATCCATAATAGCAGAAGCAAAGAATAAAACCAAAGCAAACAAAATGGTTGAAAATTTACTGCCGACAGACATGACAGGGAAATAATAAATTACCCGTAAGTTAATTCCGGAAAACTAGAAAGCAGAAGTCACTCGAAAGGGGGATTTTCCTACAAAGTGATGATTCTTCTCCAGAGTATTAAATAGATATTGAACTAAGTGAACCAAATAAATATTTGCTTTCTCCACAATATATACATAATATATATCAAAGAAAAGTTTTGATGGAGTAAAAAATCCAACTCTCAGAATTTGATGAATTTACACTTTCAACAATGGCTATCCTGTTTGTTTGTTCGAGCCAGACCGTCCAGTTATCTGTTTGGATGGCTGGGAGAGTGTCACATAATTTATACAAGAATCCAGTGGAAACGGCATCTACAGAGACCGTACCCCCTTTCCCCTACCATCAGCCAACCGGAAGGACTTACGGACCCACATATTTAACGTGCCCGTACTCCGCGTGAACAAGGGACCAGTTTGGGTACAGCCGAGAAACAATGACTATTTGTCTATTGAACGAACTGAATCGGTTATTTCTTTACAAACCCATACTTACAGACACACACTTATGCACACACACATACTGTTGTGATACAACCATTCAAGGGACTTAGTTAAAGAAAATAAAATCAATTGAACGATCATATCTCAACACCTGATTGGGTCGGACACTCACATACAATAAAAAATGGGAATTAATTAATAGTTAATTTTTAATGGAATGGGACCGTACAGTGGGGAATAAAATTTAGAATATAATAACATTGCGTTGTGTAATTAAAATATAAAAAACCATTTTGTATGTGAACGCCTAAAGCAAATCGTAAAATAATTATACATTTTCATAAATCAACTCTGCATTCTTTTATTTTTTTATTATTATCACATACCTGTTTCAGGACCTAAAATTAAATATAAATATAACTCAATAATAAGATTGTTGTACTTCACATTGATTGCTAGCAGTTATTTGTTGTCAAAAAAAATATATATATATATATATAGTTCTTGAAACTAAAAAAATCCATGATGCTCATAAAATACACTCAGGTACAAGATAAATGTTCTTTATTTGTTTTTTTTTTCTTAAATATTTCTATATGTGCAAGTATAGATGTAAATGATGCAATCATTTCATTAAAATAAGATTCTCAAGGTATAATTTTTTTTTATATCACCACTTGTGATACATATATGAAAGTATGGAATAAACAATGCATTCTTTTTCATCAAGATAAGAATCTCAAAAGTGTAAACTTATATCATCACTTGTGCACTACTGCAGAAAGAAATATATATAGTTGTAATATTTGTACCCATGAAGAACATATAGATTTGTATTTTGATCATCAGCAAATTCTTAGCTCCTCAGAGCTCTGACAAAGCATAATCTTCAAAAGGTGCCTTTACTTGGAATATATATATATATATATGTATACATATCCAGCCACTCAGGTGTGCATTCACTCGTGCATTAATGAATTTCTTTATACACATATTTCTGGAGAAATAATTGTGCAACACAGTTGGCTGATTGAAGTGCAATTCTCTCAGAATTATATCACAAAATCACTAGGCAAAGATCAAAAATATAATCACATATTTTGGCAAATTGAGATGTTTTGATTCACTATGAAAAGTATTAATATTTTTTGTATACCTGGAGTTTAGATTATTAAAGATGATAAAATGAAATGGTTGGGGCACGAGGCACCCCCCTAAAGAGGACCCCATCTATAACACGACCTTCACTTAACCAGAATTTTCGAGAGAAGAGCGAGTCAGCACAAAATTTCTCTCGCCTAATCTGACGTTGCCATCAGCAAAAACAAACTCCTGCTCAACCAGGAGGTCAAAATTTGAGAGACAGAAGAACCTGATTTTCTCCATAAACAAAACGCCTTGCCAATTGAAACTGTGTGCCCGTATCCAGCCATATGAATAAAAATATGAATGGATAGCAGCACGCTATAATTTAAATTAACAAAAGATACAATTGACCTATTAATCTATATAAATAAAAATGAAAATCTGTCTGTCTGTCTGTCTGTCTGTCTGTCTGTCTGTCTGTTGTCACACCATCACGGGAGAACGGCTGAACCGAATTTGATGAAATTTTGTGGGTAGCCCAGAAATAGCCCCACTTAAAATTATATCCGTGTTTTGAGTTTCTACGACCAGTGGTTCTCGAGATATTAGTAAAAAACGAAATTTTCGTTTGTCTCATCATCACGGAAAAACGGCTCAACCGAATTTAATGAAATTTGGTGAATAGCCTTGAAATATCCCCCCATAAATTTTGTCCAAGTTTCGAGTTTCTAAGACCTGGGGTTGTCGAGATATTAATGAAAAACGGAACTTTTTCCTAGGAGTTCTACTCCCTAACTCCGTGGTTTATCCAAACGAAAAGCTTGAAAATCGTTTGAAAGTGAATTAAAATTTAATCTCTGAGTTTGATGGGAGATTTTTTGCGTTAATTAGTCACTTTCTGAAAACATGAATTGTTTGAAACATGATTTAAAGGGGAAATCTATCTCCATGGTTCATGGTTTATTTAAAACAAGCTTTTACGGAACAATGAGAAGTATAGAGAAATCAAAATCGTTATTTAATTTCGCAGTTTATGTTATAAGACATGACATATTTAACATGTTATAAGATTCTATCTTATATCATGTTACTCAGAAACGCAATTAAATTAAATCTGTCTGTTAATTTCAATAATTATTTTTTCGATTTGAGTAATAAATAAATGGATATAAAAATATATTTTAGAAAAGAACGATTTGATTTTTCTTATAGCATTTTTGACTGGATAATATCAATTACGGTCTTCAGGTTTAAAAATTATTATTATTTATATTTTCGGGGATTATTGATTCAAGGATTATTGATATTTTCAAGTTATTATGCAATTATTTTATTATGACAAAAATTGTTTAAACTCATATATTGTATGTTGTACGAATCTTCTACAAATACACGTGTATATCTTTTAATCTACGAGAATATAAGTAGTACAGGTATATTGACATATGTTTTGATATATATTGGAATCAATTACGACCTTCTGGTATAAAGAGTATACGTCATCTCTTTTATTTTGGCAAATACTTTTGAGACGCATATTGTAATACGGGTAATCTTCTACTAACACATTGGCATAT
Organism: Amaurobius ferox; assembly: GCA_951213105.1. Lineage (NCBI taxonomy): Eukaryota > Metazoa > Arthropoda > Arachnida > Araneae > Amaurobiidae > Amaurobius > Amaurobius ferox. The sequence continues at coordinate 9,303,857 of OX578138.1, read as the reverse complement.
TTTCTGATCTGCGACAATATAATTAGTACGGGGTTGCATATATTCATTCAATTCCTATTTTTTCTTCTGTAAATTTGCTTACAAAAGGGGGCAGGATGTTTTATTCTTCAGATCTGATCGTGAAGATAATTTTGCATAGTGAGAACATATATTCTTAAACTTCTCTTTAGGAGCAATAAATTTAATATTTTAACAGAATTTGCACATGATTGCGAACTTTAAGTTTCTTTAAATTATACACTCCGTACGAATAACGGGTGTGCTGTTAGTGGTTAATAAATTTTAACATTTTAGGAGGATATATCATGTTGCTCGGCATCGCAATTAAATTAAATGTGTTTGTTAATGTTTTTATTATTTTTTTTCGATTTAAATAATAAATAAATGGATAAATGGATATAAAAGTATATCTTATGAATGGACGCTTTGATTTTTCTTTTAATTATATTAATTGCTGACTGCGTACATCAATTTCATTTATTTTGGCAAAGAGTTTTCAAGCTTATATCGTATTTAGCTACTAAACTCATATATTGTGTTTAGCCAATAAATTCATATAGCCAATTGTTGAAACAGAAAAAGAGTAGAGCGGGTACATCTTCTAATACAATTGTAGTGTTTTCATTTAGTATATTGAAACGGGATAAGAATGTTTCATTCAGATCTGCAAATTCAAAGCTACGAATTTGGAGGGATATCGCTAATTTGACAACTTTTCTTAAACTTTGCCAAATTGACGGAAATGTCGCCAAATTGATATAAACGACACACAAACAGCTGCCATAAACCTTCGGGTTGGTCGTGTGGCTTGGGTCTTCTACATATCAATGAAATTTTTTTTTTGTTTTGTTAGAAGAGAGTACTAAAATGATGTTTGGTTAGCATTTATCTGTCAGACCAACCATCCTACTTAGTAATACATTTAGCGAATTTTTAAAATGTCACCAAATTGATAAAAATGTTTTCAAATCTATAAAAATATCTTGAAATTGATAAAATTGCGCTACATAAATGATATTAATTGTTTTTTGTTAGGGGATAGTATTGTGATGATATTTCGTCAATTTGTCGCAAAGTGGAACTGTCAGTTCTACAGTCCCACTTGGCGATAAATTTGGCGATTTTTTAAAATGTCGCTAATTTGACGAAACTGTCGCCAAATGTTCCATAGAAATATAACTATTTAGACGATATTTTTTCTACCAATTTATTTGAAGCAAATGATATCATGTCGCTTAGCAACGGATTTAAATCCAATGTGTTTATGCGGCAGGCGATTTTTATTAAATCCTTTCCGATTTGAATAATGAAGATATGTATATAAAATAAATTTCATTGCCATTTCATTTTGGACTGGATAATATCAATTATACTCTTCAGGTTTAAACATTATTTTTATTGATATTTTCCGGAATTATTGATATTTTTAAGTTATTACGCCATTGTTTTATTGCGGCAAAAATTGCTGACACACGCATATTGTACGTTGTACGAGTAATCTTCTAGGAATGCACGGGTATATCTTCTAACCTACGAGAATATAAGTAGTACAGGTATATTGGCATATATTTTGACATATATTGGCATATATATTGGAATCAATACAGTCTTCTGGTATGAAGATTAAGGGGATTAATTATATATTCAATTTATTACGTCGTCTGTTGTATTTTACCAAAAAACATTTGTGACTCATATTGCAAAACGGGTAATCTTCTACTAATAATCGGACATTATAAGTAGTACGTGTATATCTTCCCATATAATTTTAGCACTTTAATTTTGACATATATTGGAATAAATGACTTGTCTTCAGATTTAAAGATTACGGGTTTATTGGTATTTTCAATTTATACATGTAATCTACTAATACAGGTTATATTTTCTAATATTCGCGTATATAATTAGTACGGGTCCCATACAATTTTAACGCTTTTATTTTGCATATATTGATTCAATTCCATATTTTTTTTTATATTTGCTTACATAAGGGGTCCAAGATGTTTTATTCTTCAGATATGTCCATGAAGATAATTTTATATAGCGAGAACAGAGATTCTTAAACTTCTTTTTAGGAGCATTATATTAAATATTTTAACAGAATATTTTGATTAAACATGTCATTTAGTATACTATAAGAATTTGGGCATGATTATGAATTTCAAGTTTCTTTATATTATATACTCCGTACGAAGAACGGGTATGCTGCTAGTGAGTATATAAAATAAAAGCAATTTTGAATAGAATAATTTTGAATAATAATAAAGTAAAATAAAATATTTAATGATTTATAAAAAAAAATGTTAATTTGGAATAATAAAATAAAAAAGTGTTGTGACGTGTCACAACACATACATACACGCGGACATACATACACGCACGAACAAACACACACACAGATATACACACAGACACACGAACACACACACTCACAGACAAATACACGCATATACAAAATACACAGAGACACGAACACACAAACTCACGAAAATGCATACACACGCACGAAAAAAAAAACACACACACACTCAGCCATTACCCCAAAAGTGGTTTAGAGATACATAGAGATACTTAATACGTGCCCTTCCGTCGAAAACTCTAATTTAAATTTTCGACACTTTCACAATACATTCCATATACATTATACTACATATGCAAGGGAGGTAAAATGTTTAAATTATGATTTACATTTTGACACTCATTAAAAAATAAAATTGAATTAAATTTATAAACTATGTATTGTATGAAATACGGACTGAATGCTTATAATCTCAAAAGTTCATTTTGTTAGAATGAAGATGTAAAAAATGAAACAAAATAAAACTTTAAAAACATAAATATAATACAACTATAATACTATGTTCATTACAATATATATCTTATTTTAAATAATATAAATAACGGAGAAAAAACAAATTTGAGTCTCAGTAGAGAAATTCCTGTATTGTCCACATCATTTTATTCATGAAGCATATTCTAAAATCCATATATATACATTGAGAGATGGGGAGCGAGAAATTCATATGAAAATTATCCATTAAAAATTCAAATGCTCAAATATGCATGGCACTTGGAATACGCAAGGCAAGAACAAGAGGAGGTACGTAGATGATTAATGTTACAGAAATGCAAAGCATACATACTGCAGAATTATTTTGAAATTAACTAAATTTAAAGCAATAGCTGGACTACATTCTTACATCTACATACTTCTTAAAATCTAGAAACATTGAGTATTATAGATTCTTCATTTAATTCTCAGGCTAAATCAATAAATGTATGCAGAAAAACTGAATATAGATATATAGCAAGGAGTTAGAGAGAAGATAAAACTCCTATAGATGAAACGCTTGAAAATGCCATATTTCTTTGAGAATTATATCTAGTAGTCGCTATTGTTAGTTGACACAGCAGAAATGCGTAGTATTGAGTATATGTATTTTTGATTATTTTTAAATGAAGATTTCCCTTATGATGAGTATAAGTAACCAGCACTTTTTCATAGCTGTAGAATAGAGTCCAGAATATAGGGAGATAAAAATAAATTGAAAGGTAAAATAATGCTAAATACATAGGGATATTCTTCATTGCTTCAGTTCTAATTTGCATTGCGTTTATAATTTCTTTCTACCAAATAGACAGTTTAAATAAATATATTATGCCTTTCGTCATGGAAATGCATACAATGTAGGACTACTTATCTTATCCCAATGCCACCTGAATGATTGTCTCAAACGATATTGGCGTTTTATTAATATGAAGTTTTAACTCCTTACTTTTACCGCCATAATATAGAGTTAGAAAAAATGTTGATTTATTTATAACATATTGCTAAACAATTTTATCCTCTACACAAAAGGGAAAATTTCAATAATAAGTTAAATATTTCCCAACTCCTGAACCACGAAATAAGTTTTTAAGATTTTATTTTCAAGCAATTTGGCGAAATTTAGGAAATATCACTCTATAGTATCACTCTATAGTATTTATCACTCTAGTATTGTACATAAATACCACGAATTAAAATATATCTGTATGTCCGTCAGTCTACAGTGGACATACTTTTTTTTCCCCAATGGCCAGGCATTGACTCTTTCATCTTCGCCTATACATCGGCCAGAATTGTGAACCTCTTAGCCGTCATATGACGTTGCCCCAGCGCACCAGTGGGGGTGGGAACACATTGCGTCCAACAACACAAACATCCATGTCTGAAGTGGGACTCGAACCCATTGAGACTTTGGACCATGAGACTTTGGACCTATTGACACTTTGGACCATGGAGGTAAAAGTAAGGAGTTAAAGCGTTATATTAAGAAAACGCCCCTATCGTGTGGTGTGTCAATTCACAATAGCGACTACTTTACTAACACTAGCGACACCTAGATATAATTTTAAAAACATTATGGCATTTTCAAGAGTTTTATCTCCTTCTTTCTAACTCCATGATTTGGACATTTTCCAATTTACATATATTTTCTATTCTTCATTCCCAACAAAGCGAAATCAACATTTGTCCGAATTTTGTTATACCTTTTACTCGAAAACACCAAGAGGTAGGGAGATGAAATTTTGCATACATGCATGAAATTGCACGTAGATTTCCAGAATCACACAGGGTACATAATGTAACAGGGTAATGTAACAGTAATGTAACAGGATAAGTAATGTAATGTAACAGAGTAAATAAAATGCCCATTTTTAAACTGCGCATGCTTACTACCTTTTCTACAAATAGAGTGTAAAAATAAAATATAGGCCCAGCAGTACTTCGTATATGAATAACCATTGTTGTATAAAAGTTAAATGAAAATAGTTCAATATTAAGCTTCACTACCCTATTTTTCTTTTACACGATTGCTAAAAGAACGTGACGAAACAAAATACACATCATGTTAGAGTTACCCTTTACCTCCATGATACATACAATAATTAAACGTAAATCTATGGAAATACGTTTTGATGATCCAAATGCGTTACTTTGATTTCGTTGTTTTCCTGCATTTGTTTAAATTAATATTCAAAATCTAAAAATTTATATCATCTTTTGTACAAAAATTCTCAAATGTTGAAACTAATTTTTTATACTTCTATCTAATTTCATAATTATTTGTAAAATTAAATGTTAATATATGATGCTTCATAAGCACGAGTCCATTTGTTTGATTGCATGCTTCATACGCCCGTATGCTTCATACGTTTGCTCGCATGCTTCATATGCACAAGTCGTATTCAAGACTCGGCTTTTGCTAGTAAATAGTGTTTGTTCACAATAAGCAATATAGTTCTCAGCTGGTGTCAATATTTATTAAAAATATTTAGAATTGTGAAGCCACCTCAAAACAAGAAAAAGAAAAGAAAAAAAAACATAAATACAACTCATTTTAAACATCAAAGAAAGAAAATTAAATTTATAACTTTCTTCTTGTCATACCGACACCTATTACCAGGATGAAAATTTGCATTTGCAGAATTAAAGAAAAGCGACTGTCAATATCCAAAACTCAAAACAGCAATTTCCAACCCCTAATTATGACAATAACAGAGAAAACAAATGTAATAATCAATTTAATTCTCGATTAACGAAGCCATTTAAAACATTGAGAAGCGATTATTGCTAAATTATCACGAGAAACCAAGACTTCTTTCAGGAAATTAACTTCCGCAACATTCCGTTTTGTCCTCTAATATTCCTGAAATGAATGCGCCCAGCTTTACTGTTCCGTATTTCCCCGCTGACATTTATATAACCTCCATTTTGTCAGGTGTAAATATGAATTTATATACCCAGTCTGAAATGGCTGTCCGAAGCAATTTCAGCAATTTGAGAGAGGAGGTTGGAAAAACAAAAAATGTACATTTATCAAATATAATCCCTAATCACCACTCTTTTAATGCTCCGAATTGGGAAATAAATCGTTATATCCAATTCTTAGTTTCCATTATCTATTGTTACTTATTTTATTTTTATATTGTTAGTTTTAATCGCATGTATCTATATAAAAATATCAGCAATGGCTCCAGTTCGATGGAATCGACCTGGAGTAATAATATATTTCTTCGAGGATGGTATGATGTCTTCTATACACAATTTCAAAACAGTTCAAAAAATTAAAATATCGAAATTATATTCACTGTATTTAGAAAGCTAATACTCTGACCCAAAATCCAATTACACATTTCTGAGAGGATTTTAATGTGATACAAATGACTCACAAACTGTTTAAAGCTTTTAATTTACACTCCGATTTCAGCCGAATACCACCCGACCATTAATTGCTGTAGGAACTGTTGTATTTATGTATTTACAGATATTATTTTGGGCTTTATGCACTACATATGCACTCTTTAAAAATGTTATTTTTATCAGTTACTATATATATATATATATATATATATACAGGCCGACGTGGTTATCGAGTGGTCAAGGCAAGCGTTCCCGTAGCAATCGCTTGACCGCCACGTTGTGGGTTCGAGCCCCACGTAAGGCATGGATATTTGTGTTGTGGGCGCAATGTGATCCGCCCTCCTCTGGTACGCCTGGGGCAACGTCAATGGACGGCTAAATGGTTCACACTCTGGCAGCTGTAATAAAGGCGAATGACGAAGATCAAAGTGCCTGGCCATTTGAAAAAAAAAATGTATATATATGCACATACAGGGTCATTATAATTAAAGTTCCCGGTTTAAAAGTGGTCCCAAATAAAAAGCACTGGTCAGAATGATTTGAAAGCTTGCGTGAACACTCGTGGAGCAATGAAATTTTATTTGGTGAAGAAGAAAACAGTAGTTCAAAAAGTCGCCGCTAGGAGAATAATTGGAGCTTTACTACACTAGAATGCAATATAGAAGTAATAAACGTTAACTTACTCATTGGTTAATGACGTAATAAATGTTCAATATACTGTCCTTAGAACACTGAATTAAATGTCGATCTTTCATCATCATATGAATGCAAGTAATGAAAAATAAATTTCATCCATTGAAACAATGTTAAATTCTAAGCAAACGTAAGCCTTATCTTTTTTTACAAAAAGTGGATTTAACTTGTTTTGCATAATTGCTCTACAAATGCTGCTGCAAATTTGCATAAGACAGTGACGTTGCAATAAATGTTTGCTATAAAAAGAGGAAGAGCGGAACTTGTTTCTCATAACTTAATGAAAGATCTCTATTGTTCTGTCGCAATGACTATCATTAAAATATCGCGCTCTTCTTGTCAAATTGTTTTATGAGAATAACAGCTCTTGTTTAGTAGCTCTTAGAAAGTTCAGAACGTTGAAAAAGTTAAAATCTGGTTCTCTGTGTGGCAGAAGCTTGTGCAAAATGATTTTAAAATTTGAAGAGACTGGCTCTTTGGACATCAAACCGGGCAGGGGACGGAAAGCAGTCGATGGAGAGATAGTGGAAGACGTAGCTACAGCGTTAGAAGAAGAGCGTGACGCTAATGCATCTACGAGTGCACGTGGAATTGCCCGATCATTAGACGTACCTTCCAGTACGGTTCAAAAATTTTTGAAACACATTTTGAAATGTCATCCTTACAAATTGACCCATGTTCAACAATTGCTAGCTGCGGACAATGTTGCGCGTGAAATGTTCGCACTTCAATTTCTGGCTCGGATACAAGTGGACGATGAATGGCTCTGGAACGTTTTGTGGACTGACGAAGCACACTGCCATCTCCAGGGAACTGTTAATACGCAAAATTGCAGAATCTGGGCAACCGAAAATTCACAGGAACTACGCCAGGTGCCTCTTCATTCCCCCAAAGTTACTGTGTGGTGCAGATTTGGAGCAGCGTTTATTATCGGGCCTTTCTTTTTTGAGGAAGTTGGTCCTCATGGCCCGTCACCTGTTCTGTCAATGGCCATCGATATGAACATCTTTTGAAAAGTCACGTTATGCCCACACTGAAAGAGTGTCAGTGTATAGATAACACTATTTTCATGCAGAATGGGGCTCCACCACATATCGCAAAACCAGTGAAGCGGCTACTTCGCAGTCATTTTGGAGATGACAGAATCATCAGCCGCCATTTTCCTGTAAGATAGCCAGCACGTTCCCCTGACCTCAATCCATGTGATTTTTGGCTTTGGGAGCATCTGAAGAATGTGTTGTTTAATGGACACATTACCAATTTAGCAGAACTTAAAGTTAGCATCACGCATCACATTCACAACATCTCTACAGAAACACTCGAATATGTTGTTGAACATGCTATTTTAAGCTTTCAGCTTGTTTCAGAATGCGAAGGACAGAATATTGAACATTTATTACGTCATTGGCCAATGAGTAAATCAACGTTTATTACTTTTGTATTGCATTCTAGTGTAGTAAAGCGCCAATTATTCTCTTAGCGGCGACTTTTTGAACTACTGTTTTTTTTCTTCACCAAACATAATTCCATTGCTCCACGAGTGTTCACGCAAAATTTCAAATCATTCTGACAAGTGCTTTTTATTTGAGACCATTTTCAACCCGGGAACTTTAATTATAATCACCCTGCATATATATATATATATATATATATATATATATATATATATATATATATATGGTGGGGGCCCAGATACCCTAACATCGGGGATCTGCGCCCCCCCCCCCCATATATATAAGAAACATACATACCGGATACAATGGCAAGGGTTAATGAGAGTATGAATAACTACACATTCAAATACAAAAATTGAAACAATTGGAAAAATTTAAATATTGGCCATTCAACATGAGCCTTTATCAAACCCATATAAATAAATAAATATATATATATATATATATACTTTTTTTAAGGGGACTCAGCCCCTAATCACTAAGCTTCGCCCAAAAAGTAACTCGCTTATCGATGAGCCAGGAGGTTCCGCTAGCTATTTCAAGCCACACCACAGTTTAGATCGTTTTTACCCTTTTTATCATTAACAAACAGTGGAACACAAAAGAAAATTGAAAAATAAACCTGTGGCACTAAACATTAAAATCCAACTATTGAGATCAATGCTTTGTTAATGTCTGAATGACCTTTTTAATGCTTGCTGTGCATATGTATACAGGGTGTCCCAAAAAGATTGAAACGCGCTTTAATTCTTTACCTGTTGAAGATAAGTGGGCAATGTAAATTGCGAAAATGTTAAAAGTGAGGTAGAAAATAAGACTACGTTAATGAAATTGTCCTCCCATTCATTTTCAAAAAGCAACACTTTTTTAATTTTTATACGACCCCCTTAGACAAATTGGGTCAATCAGAAAATTCTTATTTTTAATGCAACAAGCTCATTAAAAAAAACCCGCATCTCTGTATCTTTAAAATCAACTGAATTATGATAATGTAAAAAATCTGACTTATGCCACTTTTCCGTACCATGTGAAAGGCTGTTTTATCAGTGAGAATAGGGATCATAAACAAATTGATGATGGAAATTGTTTAGATCAAAAATCAGTTAATATGTGTCAATTTTTTTTTATCACAAACACATCTAAATAAAGCATTGCACAGACAGAGATCAATCATATAAAGCAGTGGTACTCACTACGCGGTTGGGGCACATAATTAAAATATGCATACATTGATATAAGACCACTGATATACTGATATAAAGAGACAAATTTCATTACAAACACTAGAAATATAATTTACAAAACGTAATTCACAAAGCATTCTCAAAATGTTTTTCTTCAACTCCAATACATAACTGAGCTCTTCTAATAATGCTTCTGTAAATATTTTGGAGATTATTAATTAAATTATTTTAGTATAAATATCTGAAACGGCTAAATTAGAGTTAAAGGAAAGAAAAATCGTCTGTGAGTTCTATTCCTCGTTTTGAAAAATTATGTTAAATTTCAAAATCAAATACATACTGCATTTGTTTACTCATTTATTTTAATTGAGACCTGCCATTTTTTATTTGAAACAGTGTGAACATTACTTAATCCGTGATTGCATCGTGAGCCTACGCGGAATTCGCAAAAATGTCTCCTATATATCCAGTTTATCCAGTTTTATCCTATGTTTATCCAGTTTTACCTTTTTTGTGATATGTCACAAATTTACATTTCTAATTTGATATAGGTTCCTCATTCACAATGTTCAATTTTCAATTGAATATAACTCGCTCAATTTTAAAGATACAGATATTTATGCGGGACGCAGATATGAGGGTTTTCTTAATGATCTTATTGCATTAAAAATAAAAAATTTCTGATTGACTAAATTTATCTAAGGGGTCGTATAAAAATTTAAAAAGTGTAACTTTTTGAAAATAAATGGGAGGACAATTTATTAACATAGTCTTATTTTCAACATTTTTCAACTTGCATATTTAACAACCTTACTTTAACCTTATATATATTTTCAACCTTACTTTCAACATTTTTGCAATTTACATTGCCCGCTTATCTTCAACCTCATTCATTATTCAACCTCATATTTTCAACCTTACTTTCAACATTTTTGCAATTTACATTGCCCGCTTATCTTCAACCTCATTCATAATTCAACCTCATATTTCCAACCTTACTTTCAACATTTTTGCAATTTACATTGCCCGCTTATTTTCAACAGGTAAAGAATTAAAGAGCGTTTCAATCTTTTTGGGACACCCTGTATAGGTATTTTGTGCACTTACAGGAGCACCATCATTTCTGTATTCGTCATAGAATTTACTTTAATTAAATATTTAGAAATATATAAAAAAATATTTTTGTCAAAGCGTCCGCGGGTCAGATAAACCCATTCCACGGACCGTAGTTTGGGGACATCTGATCTAATGTGTCTAAAATGACTGTCCCTGATTTCACGACTCTATATGTCTGGTTGCTGACATTCATGAGCATCATCATTATGTACCGTGTAAAGATGCACTTAAGTATATATTCTGGCTCAAACTGCACCCTGAAGCTCTAAAGCAATTCCAACAAATATATTGAAATGGGGAGTTGGAAATATTGGACTGAATATATTTAATGCAAATGTTCTGTTTACAATAAACAGTTCCACAACGTAAGGAGATTGAAAAATGAAGCAACATATTCATAATTCGAACTTGTATTTGCATGCTCAATAGACAATTATTATGTAAATATCATTAAAAATTAAATGTCAAAACCAACCGAAATTTAATTTAAATATTAAAGTATGACTAATTCAATGAATATACTTAAATAAATACTTTGTTGTTAAATATTATACTAGGTTGATTAAAAGTATGAAATGAAGAACACGTTTATCCAATGACTCATTTCTACATCTCTTGGGTTTGGTGCTCTACCTTTTTATTCCTGCCGAATGAGGCTGTTATTTATCTCCGAAATTGGACAAGCTGACTTTAGTACGCATTTTAAAAGGAAGTATTTATTTTTGCAGATTGATTTAAACCGCAGTTTGACCCCGTTATTCATGCACTGTCTGCAACTGAAATTACAACACCACGAAGAAATTGATGTATCCTTATGAAATTTACAGAATACAATTGCAACATGGAGATGATGTTGTTGAGACCCAGACCGTCCGACCTACCAGAAAGGTGTAAGATAACTGTTTGGCCGGGAAGTGTAACATGGAGATATGCAAATGATCAAAAAATCATACCTGGAAAATGAAAGCGTGGAACTTTATTGACAGATCAATATGAAATAACCCCCACCGCGAGCGGCTATACAGGATTGAATACGACGAGGCATCCCGTCAATGAGATGGTCAATGGTGTGCTGGGGGATGGCATTCCATACAGAATGCAATTGGGCTTGTAACTGAAAATGGTTTGCTGGAATTGAGAGTTCTCTTAATCGGCGCCCATGATGTCCCGCATATGTTCAATTGACGACAAATCCGGAGAATATAATGGCCAAGACAGGATATCAAAACTTTGTAGACTATTCATAGTTACCCGTGCAGTATGCGGCCTGGCATTATTCTACTGAAAAAGTAGTCCAGGTTTGGTTGACAGATATGGCTGTACCACAGGTCTCACAATGTTAGAGACGTATTGTTGTGCCGTGATACTGCCAGAAACATGGACCAAAGGTGTTCGTCCACCAAATGTTATACCACCCCAAACCATGGTACCACTTAGGGGGCTGTGTGGCGACTGATAGGAAAAGCTTACTGGTAACTTTGTTGAAAGCGCCGCCATACGCGGGTACGGCCATCTGGCATGAAATCGTGATTCATCAGTGAACAGAATGTTTTGCCATTCTGTCGACCCATTGCGTCTCATTTGACACCACTGGACGCGACGTAACCGGTGAAGACGTTGAAACGGTAGGTGTCGAAAAGGTCGTCTACCTCGGAGTCCTGCGTCATAAAAACGGTTTCGAATTGTTTGCGTCGACACCATGTTACCTGTAGTGTGGGATAAATGTCGTAACACGACTGCTGTGGTAAACGTCTCCAGCGCAACGCTTCTATGAAGCATACAATCTTCACGTGGTGTGGTACATCTGGAAGCTCTACTACCTGATCTTCGTGTCGTTTCGTTGTCTTTCACGAACCGTAATACGCACCGTTGAACTGTGCTTACATCACGACCCAGTTCCGCGATCCTTCGATGGCTCATTGCACCTAAGACAATGGTTTGTTGCCGTTCCGTTGACGACAACTGAACGTATGCGGGACTTCGACGTACTTTTGGCATACTGTGATGATTTTTACAACCTGAAACCAATTATGCTACAATTTAGCTGTGATATCGCTCCTTCTTGACCTGACGCTTTTATGCTGCTCGACAAATTGTTACGTCACTATGCGTAACGAAACTGTGATCATTTTGCATATCTAGTCTTGCTGTTTCCATTGCCTGATTTACATAAAGCTACATCTACAACTTTATGGTGTTGCGATTTCAGTTTTAAGCAGTGTATAATGAAATGAACTTATTTTCAATTTATGAATTGCTGTTGTTGTTGAGACCCAGACCGTCCAACCTACCAGAAAGGTGTAAGGTAGCTGTTTGGATGGCCGGGAAGAGCCACCAAATTTAGACCGGAATCCAGTGGAGGAGGCATCCACAGAGACCGTACCCTCCTTACCTTACTACCAACCTCTCGGAAGGACTTACGGACCCACATTTAACGTGATCGTACTCCGTGTGAACACGGCGGCAGTTTTGGCAGCGGAGGGAATCGAACCCGGGCCTGCCGAGTGCAATTCCCGCGCGCTAACCACTGGGCTACTGCGCCCTATTTATGAATTGTGAAAGTCTGATTACAGTATTCTTATTCGAACTGTTCTTAAGTTATCCATCTGCCCGTTTAGCGAAAAAAACATAATATTATACAGTTTTTATTATTATACAAGTCTCTTCAAATCACTGGAATGTTATCACTAAATCCCCTACACACTTCATAAAAGGTGATAACTTTTCTGAATATCAAAAACAATTTGTGACTAAAGCATAAAAATTGACGCATATTTTACATGTCCGTTTACATATTAGATAGTAAAATGTATTGAATCGTTTTTCCTCGCAGGATAAAATAATTTAATTGCTTAATTTTTCCGATTGACAGTAAAAGGATATCAATTATGATTTTGTTATTCTTATAAAACAAAGAGGTGAATGTTTCTTTGAAAATCCATTGTATTGTCACCTCGAATTCTCTCACTCTTAATTGAGATTCATGCGCATGTAAAGGTTGTGAAAGTGGAAAATTAATTGCATTATATAGAAGAAGGCAGGTGTTGCCCACATCACATTTTTGCTTTCTCACACTATGTTTGTGTCTCAAAATATAATAAATTGTTTAAGAAAATTTTCGAATTCAAGATTTTGATGCCGATATATATTTTAGGACCTTCTGAACACGTATCGACTAGTTTTGGAATAATGTCTGTCTGTGATCGATCTCTTGCGTACACAGTAGGTGCTGCAAATATTAATGGATTTTAAAGAAATTTTATATTCCGTTTTGTTATCGAAAAATCTAGAACGAGATAGAATGTTTTAAAATTTGAGCGAAACCATCGAAATTTATTTAAAATTATATATTTTTTAACATGGCAGCATAGGACAAAATTTGACATAATCATGCATAAAAGGGTTTTTTTATGGCTCAATGATTAAGAGACTCAATTATTGTGGTGATACTATTTTTTGCTTATGACGTCATTAGCACCCCCCCCTTGGGGGGGTTACCATACGAGGATTCATTGTCAAGTATGGTATCAATTGAAAGATTTTTCAAACTCTTTAAATTGGGGGGGGGAGGTAATATGCTATAATTGTAATGACTTGGATCAACAATACCGATTTTTCAAATTTTATCATATAAAGTTTGGAAAGAAGAAAACCACAAACTGCTTAAAAATCGATTCTAGTATGAAAAAGTTGAGTTAAGCCGCATTCCAGTTAATTTATTTTACCCTTAATGAATACGACAGCAATTCGCCAATATTCATATTGTGTGAAATAAGTGTATTCTGTAACTGCTTTAGCGTCGATTGTTACTCATGATTAGACAATGCTTTAGAACTTTGCAAATGGCTTTCTTTGCCTATCTCGCTTTGTTTCGGAGTACGCTGTTGTAACTTTAAATTTTTTCCCGCTAGATGGGGCTTACTTGATTCGATCAGGCATAGTGACTTTACTCTAGATAGACCTAACGTTTATAATCATATAGTTTACAAAATGTGAAAAAAAATTATGAAATTTATCTCAAGCAAAGGTACAAAATTACGATTTTTCTTACATCCTAATGACATGGAACTCATTATGATGTCATTAAGAAGTAAATTTCCATTTGCTAATAAGAAATAAGAAAAGAATGTCAACAATGTGCCCTCTGAAATAGCCATTTCTACTGCGGAATTGAAATGCGCGCAAAACAAAGAAAATATAATGATCGATTTATCGCTGAGTTACCAAGGCAATTTATAGCTTTCCAAAACGGCTTCTGCTGAACAAGCAGGAAGTACTTTTTCAATAAATTATACGACATACCATAGCTTCGCTTTGTAAGATAATGTTCCTGAAATAATTGTCCTCGATTTTACTGCTCCATGCCTGACGGCTGGCATCCAAACATCCCCGTGTAAACACTCATTTAGATATCCTGATTTAAATGGTACCCCGAGGTGAAGATGCATTTCGAACAGATAAACCGGAGAATTCGAAATATGAAGCTAAATTATTTATCATTATATTGTCTGTGCTTGGAGGCGGTGGTACTTGGCTGTTTATCAATGTTTCAGAATAAAATACATTAATGTTTCAAAATAAATATATCAATATTTCAGAATTAAAAAAATCCAATGTGGCGGAACTTGACTTTCCCTACAGACTCATTTTCTTCAGACTTCATTTTCTCTTTATTTCTTTAATAAGTTTTTATTTCGTTATTAAGTTTAGTTGTAGAAAATAACACGCATAATTAGTTAAAATTACATTAAATTAAGCACTTTTAATTCAATTTTCGTTTTTATTTGAGAACTGAACGTATTTTCAAAAGGTGTCGTAGCAAAAATGCGAAGAAAAAAAAAACTAAAATATCTCGAAAACGGTTAATCCTAGAGTGATAAAACTGATCTTATTATTTCTATCGCTACAAATTACGTATAAAATAAACATTTAATGAATAAATTTGAGCATGCGCAGTCTTTTATTTTACATTTAGACGATCATTTCCCAAAAAATGCAGATTTAAACAAATTGACGATAATTCAGCATATCAGTAAATAAATGTAATTGCTTTGATCATTCAAAAACGATAAGAAAAAATTCGTAATCTATAACTTAACAAATAATATTCGAAACTTCGTCCTTATAGCACTAATGCAAGATTTTAGCATCTGTTAAAACAATATATAAAAAATTGATTTGTTAGATTTGAATTCATTTCCCTCCCTACTCTTACAAAAGGTTGCACATAGCAAAATATACTTGGAACCTGCAACAAATGTCCATGTTAATACCACCCAATGTTAAAAACTACCATGTCTACCCTGCCTTAGACTCATAAATAAATATGCTTCATTCGCTACGGTGAGGCAGTGCGCGAACCTCCCATTGGTTGATTAGTTTTTCATTGTCCAATCCCAATACTTCACCCACACACTTGGATCTTTCTACAGACGATAAAGAAAAAGTGTCTGCGTTTTTCACGCTTATATGTGGAAATACGTGCCAACTAATGTTTGAATGTTCGGAATAAATGAGTAATAAATTGCTGTTAGTGCTTTTTTGTAATTTTGGTCTATTCATCGATGTTCTGAGAAAGGGCTATTTTCTTTTGTGGAAAGAACTAACTAATCAGACCACCCAGACTCTAACACATTTTGAACGGGAAATTGTAGTTTGAGTATGACGCAAAGAGCAGCTACAAATTATCCACGTGTGAACAGGTGCAAGAATCTATAATTGGAGTTGAAATAATTGTTATTTGAATTAGTTCAGCGGCTTTTAGTAAAAGAAATTGTTCATGCATGTATAAAAGCATAAAATTTGGCACGATGAATAGGGATATCTGAAATAGTATTTTATATTGGGCTACTTCATAATGAGCTACTTTAAATTGGACTAGTTTAAGATATTGGGCTACTTTAAGATATTGAGATACTTTGAAATTGGGCTACTTAAAGATATTGGGTTACTTTAATTGAGCTT
Organism: Amaurobius ferox; assembly: GCA_951213105.1. Taxonomy (NCBI): domain Eukaryota; kingdom Metazoa; phylum Arthropoda; class Arachnida; order Araneae; family Amaurobiidae; genus Amaurobius; species Amaurobius ferox. The sequence goes on along the minus strand of OX578138.1, from coordinate 9,287,259 downwards.
TGAAAATTGATCTACTTTAACCTTTCGGAGCATACTTTTTATTAAATATATTTTTTTTTAATTTTTTTGTGTTATTCTAATAATTTAGATGAAAATAACTAAAATTAGTTGCAATTTCAATTTTAAACATGTTGAATTTTAAAATATGGATCGGGTCAACCATGTCCCTATTTGCCTTAACGACAAAAGTAGTACGGGATATAGATATACCATTTTTTCTTAAAGATAATTTCTTTCGGAACAAAATGAAAATTTCGAAGTTTTATGATTAAATAAATGAACTTACATTTAATACATATTTTATTTGACTACATGATACTCTTTGAAGAAAATTTCTGTTTGTTATATAAAAATTGAAGCTACACATTGTGCAGGAAATATTGGTATAGTTTTTTATTTATTTCCCGAGTAGTTTTTACATTTTTTTCCTTTTCTTTGACTTCTGGCTCATCAACGTCTAAAAGAACGTTTGTGAAAATTTTAATTATTGGTTGAAATTTAAATGCTCGAACATACTGTAATAATGTGGTGGCTTATACTTGTCATTATCGTTGAAGTACAAATTTGTTTTAAAGTCAACAAATTTTTCATAAGGCATTGTCATAACAATCAGTTTTAGTCTCTAAATACCATCAGTAGCTCAGAAATCTCCAAAACCTGGTAAAACATGGTATTCCATACCAAAGCATATGCACAGATGTGCATATATTTTCTCTCTAGATGCCTCAAATATTTCACATTTCTATTGAGCGTATAAATCAATTAATGGAACAATGATATCTTCAATTAAATATTTAAAATCTTACATATCAAAAAATATGCCGTCTTCTACAGATATTTCAAAGAATAATTTTATCCCATTCAACTTTAATATCACTATCTGGTAAAGCAGATGGATATATTTTATTTGGCAGATCCACCTTTCCTGTTTCCTTTAATCGTTTTTCCATACCTTGTTTGATTTTTAATTCATTTTTTATTGTCCAGATTACAAAGATAGGTCACTTTCAGCTGAATTGTTTAGTTCAGAACTCTTATATTTATCAGTATTATTGAGGTTTACATTTTCTTCATTTCTATAATATTTATATTTGTTTCTCCAATAATGACAATTATTCACATTCATTTTTAAAATATTGTTCTAAAAAGGCTATGTCTTAATCGGCTAAATTTCGACAATCATTACCATTCTTTTTAACATTTTACAACAAAGTTGAAAAGTGTTTATGACTTTGTTCATTCTGTCTGTCTGTCTGTCCGTTAGCACGATAACTGCCGTAAAAATGACTTAATCAAAATGAAATTTTAGTATGTTGTTCAGACGGTCTGTAGGACCTATGGGAATATAAATGAATAATATCACCCAATTAGTTTTCGATTGAACCCGGGTTGAAAAAATGAAATACATTGAACCCTATGGGACCTCATTTTTCAAACATTTTTTAAGCGGATTTAAAATTCACAAATTGCTTCGAATAGTTTAGATAATATTCAAATTATTCCATAAAATATATAAAAAAAATTTCAGCAAATATATTCAGTAGTTTTTTAAATAAAAATTAAAATAATAATTACACCTCTTATATGAAGCGATCACGTGACCATGATATGAAAAGATCACGTGACCCATTTCAAAATGAAATATGGCATCCAACTTGTCTCAAAATCGTGATTTCTAAAATTCTTTTTAATTCATATTGAGTGTTTTATCCGTCCAGAAACCGCTTTATTTTTGTTTGAATTCTGTGCATCTACATACTGAAATAACGCAATTACAATATATTTAAGTTTAAATGATCATCCAACTTTGATTATTTCTACAACGAAGCCTACTTTTTACTTATGCAAAATGTAAACAGCAAAATATGTAGAATGAGTTGTATAAGAATTGCTGTATTTCTTTAACGCAAAATTATTTAGCTCATGGAGTCTGCATAGCTGATATGAATGAAATATTCATTGATTTTATAGAGAGAAGGACGATTTTTTTCGATGAAGTTTTAAGCACAGAGTTTAATTACTTGTAACTCCATGGTCTTAAGTTTTTAAATAAAATAAATTATTTTAGTACTGTGATGAATGAAATGAATGGGAAAATGTTTATGAATGAATTGCTGCTTTTATAGAGAGAGCCAGGCGTGTTATTTTTTCTATGACGTCATTTGAATGAATTTCAGTTGTTTTCAATAAGTTTTCAAATATAATAAATTATTGTAGTATTGTGATAAGTTTTAAAATATTACCGAGGAATGTATCGCATTTTAGAGATGTTTTAACCAGGCAATTTATATTTCAATGCCGTCATTTGAATGAAGTTCATTTTTTTCGATGAAGGTTTAAGTTTTCAAATATAATAAATTAATGTAGTTTTGTGATAAGTTTTAAAATATTATCGAGGAATGTATTGCATTTTAGAGATGTTTAAATAAATTTGCATTGAAGTTGGAAAGTGTTTCATAATCAACACTTTAAGCATGATTAATATTTCTTGTTTAACTATCATTACTTTTCACCCGAAACACTAGCACGACTATCGGCTTCGTATAGGGCAAAACCTCAAGTACTAATGACCTTGAAATATCTTTGATCAAGATTTTTTGTATAAAACCCCTACACCAAGCCTTTTGTACTGCTCTATATGAAAAATACATTAGTTCTTTTTAATGCACTGGATTGCAGAAGATATGTACTCGACTTACTTTTTGTATAAAAGTATCTTTGAAGCAGATTGGGACAAATGCGTCCTTGCGATATATACCATTACTGCAGATATACTAAATATAGATTATATATACATATATGTATATATATATATATATATATATTTATTTATTTATTTATTTTGATGGAATAATGTTATTTAGATGTATGGCAATTAATAAATCTCTATATACTAATTGCCAAGTGTCCGTCTGTCCTTCTGTCACGCTTTTTTCAGACGCTTCCCGAATAGATAGACTTGCAATTTGGTACATGGTTCGGTCTTTCGATGAAACCCCCTGGAAAAATCGAATTTTTCGAAAATGTTCTATACAGGGGGTACCCCACACCAAAACATTCGAAAAGTGAAATGATAGGAAAGCATGCTTTACGATGAGATAGAGACTTCAAATTTGGTGTATTAGTAAATCGTTCGAAAGGAAGAAAGGGTGCAATTTCAGATTTCCAATATTTTCTATACTTAAGGGGGTGCCGCACACCAAAATGTTCGATGTACCGAATAAATGAGAAACGGCTCCTTTAAAATTTGATAGAGGCTTGAAATTAAGCATATGGACTAATCATTTGATGAAAACACCTCAGACGAATATAGTTTTCAAAAACGTTCATTTAAGGGGGTGCTCTAGAGGAAAATGTTCGAAAGGTGAATTGATAAGAAAACATACTGCGGGATGAGATAGAGATTTGAAATTTGGTGTACAGGTAGAGATAGTTTGGGAGGAAGAAAGTGTACAATTTCAGTTTTCCAATATTTTATACTTTAGGGGGTGTTGGCCACAAAAATGCTCGATTTCCGGAATGAAGTAGAAAAACCCCTTTTAGAACGTGATAGAGGCTTGATATTTGGTATATGGGCGAATTATTTAATAGAAAACCCAAGAAGAATGGAGTTTTTCAAAAATATATATTTAAGGGGGATGGGTACTCCACAGAAAAACATTCGAAGGGTGAAATGTTAGAAAAAGTATACTTCGCGATGAATTAGATACTTCAAATTCGATATACAGGTAGAGAGTTTGAAAGGAAGAAAGTGTGCAATTTCAGATTTCAAACATTTGCTATTGTAGAGTGTGCCGCACACTAAAATGTTCGATTTCACGAACAACTGCAAAACGTCTCCTTTAGAGTGTGACAGAAGCTTGAAATTTAGTATATGGGTGTATTGATGGAAAAAAAACTAAGATTATTACGGTTTTTCAAAAATGATCATTTAGGGGTGTGCAACACAGAAAAACATAAAAACGTTCGAAATATGAAGTGATAGAAAAACATGCTCCACAACAGGATAGAGACATCAAATTTTGTGTACTGGTAGATTGTTTGAAAGGAAGAAAGTGAGCAAATTTCAGATTTCCAATATTTGCTACTTTAGGGGGTGCCGAGCGCCAGTATGTTCGATTTTCAGAATAAATGAGACACTCTTGCTTTTAAATATGATAGAGGCTTGACATTTGGTATATGAGCCAATCATCTGATAAAAAACACAACACAAACAGAGTTTTTCAGAAATGTTCATTTATAGGTGTGCTCCAAAGAAAAACGTTCGAAAGGGGAGATGATAAAATAGTATGCTTCGGGATGAGATAGAGACTCTAGTTTGGTGTACTGGTAGATAATTCGAAAGGACGACGTGCGCAATTTTAATTTTCCAATATTTTCTTCTTAAGGGGGTTCTGCACACTAAAATATTCGATTTGCCGAATAAATGTGAAACGCGAATTATTCAAAAATTTACATTATTCAGGGGTTGCTTATTGCAAGACCGTTGATTTTCAACGGGTATTCGGCTAGGGCTTTTAAAAATGTTCTAAAAAATATTTTACTAAAAATTAAATTTTTAAATTGGAAGATAAAATGCTTCAAACTACCATATTCAGAAAATAATTTAAAATATAAAAATTTTACTAAAATTATTCTTAAAAAATTGTGAGTTATTATGTAACCCACTTTTATAACAATATCAGCCTAGAAAATGTTTATAATTAAAACTAAAGCCTATTAAAAATGAAATACAAAAGGGACACCGATGTCCTATATGCGTCAAAGGGTTAAGATATTGGGCTACTTTAAAATTAGGCTACTTCAAAATGGGGTGACTTTAAGATATTGGGCTACTTTAAAATTGGAATTCTGGAAATTTGGTTACTTCGATATTGGGCTATTCAAAGATATTAGGCTACTTAAAGATATTGGGCTACTTTAAAATTGACACAAGAGCCCTTGAATTCCAAGATTGAGACTAAATTTCTATTTTTCAGTAATAATAACCTGATTTGATGGGTTTTCAGCTTAGAGATGTATTTCCACGTGCTGAATTCGAATTTGTAATTAAAGCGAAAATTTTGCAATCGGAAGTTCCTTAAAAATCAAGATGGAGGGGGGAAAAAATTACATGTCGTTATTTGTCGTCTGGTTTGATTGATTTTATCTGTTTCAGCATGACATTTTCATTATTTGTAATAATTATTTTATTTTGTTTCAGATTATCTGAGGTGTGGAATTAGTTGCTGATCGACACAGAAAAAAAAAGACACTACTCATTTTTTTGATGATATCAAAGAATTTCAGAAGCTGACTCAAGTTAGATATCACCATTCCCCTACAGCATGAGACCAAAACAAGTTGGAATGTATGTATGAAGTGTCAAAGCATTATCAAGGAACAGTTAACATGTCAAAAACATTTCAAAAGAAGATATAAAGAAAAATCATATTTTAATGTGCGTGCGTATTTAAGCATTATTGGCCACCATGGATGTTTCGATATCCGATCCATCATCTAGTCTTGGCAGTAATTGATCCGAAATTTAAAATTAAACCTCGTGAAACTCGAGAAAGCTTTTAGCAAATGATGCCTAGGTACTTTTTAATATCTCTTGTGTTCAAATATTTTCAACTTGTTAACCTTTTTTTCTTAGTGACGTGTTCAAATGCTTGTTTTTCGTAAATAAATATTTACAGTGAGTGAGAAGTATTTACAATTATTCAATTACAATTACCGCAGTTAATAAGTTAGCGAAAATAAAATGTTACTGCGAAATAATTAAAATTTAAAAGGACATCTTTCACATCTAGATTAATATGGTTGTATTATACTTTTTACTTTTTTTTTATTTTACATTATTAAATTATTTACTAACAATTAATTAATATTAGTTATTAATTTGAACAACTATTCGATGCATTTGAATATTTAAGATAATCGAATATGTTGTTGTTGCTAATTCCGCTTGGTCTAGTTCTAAGCTAGGCCAAGCCCATGAATCCCAAAAAAATCCAAAACCAACAGCGATTTAGAGATAAGATCATCCCGGGATAGTTCCAGACAGTCAAGGAGATGTTGGGGGAAAAGATTCCACAAGATAGCACGTAGTGCAGATGGGAAAATCTTTAGGACCCCGATCGACAGCACGATATTTTAAATGCCCACCAATGAACCTACAGAAAATCGTTTATTGCTAATCGAATATTCGAGATCTGGTTAATACTCGAATTCATTATTCGAATTCAAGAAAATTGTTTTACGCCCATCTCCAGATAAAACAAACGTATTCATCAAAAGTGTGTTGCCAGAGATAATTCTGCACGATTATCGTTTTATATTCTCAAACCCTTAGCGTGCATATTGTCCATATGCTCTTTTCAAATCCATCCATTTTAAAGTCACCTAAAAATAATTGCAGTCTATTACAGTGCGGAATAAATGAAGAATTAACCGATATGCAGTTCTTCATAAAACCCTCTAAAAATGGATCATGCGTCGAAGAATCGAAGAGACAGATCACCCAATGTAATATAAATTTTGATCGAAAACGCAACTGTAAGGCAGCGGTAGATCTTAATTAGTCGCTAATTGTGCCCTAATTGGTCTTCGATGAAGATTGATTTTTCGATCTTCCTTTGAGGTTGTCTTTAATGGACACAGCGTGATGGATATGAAGAAAATGTCATACAAAGGCTATTATAGGATGCATAAAAATCTAAAGTTAAGAAGACGTATCATGATTAAAGACGTGAAAAAGTAGATATGTTGAAACGCATTCTTATTAATGGGAAAATGGTATGATAAATTACACTTTTTTTGTTTCCACATTTAAAAATATTTATATAAGTCAGACTCTATTAACAATGCTATTTTAGTGAGTGCTGGTTAATATTGTAAAATTCTGGGGTAGCATATAATACTTAACCTTTACAGCTAGTTTTTATCTATATCTATCTAATAGCCATTTTCACATTTAATAAATGTTCTTAATATCATAAATCATTCCAAATTTAAGTATAAAATTAGAGTACATTTTATAGTTATGCTAACATAAGACTTATGGCATGTGAAACAATATTTCATCTCTGATCACTTTATATTGAATATTTAACGTTTTTATATAAATAATTTAATGACAGCATTATTTTTCGATTCTTTAATTTAAAGAATAGACAACAAATTATTTCGGTAGCAAAACAAACGATTTAAAAAAAAACTATAAATAAATTCATTCATAAAATATTTTTAAAATGTCTGCTGTAATTATAAATTAAAATATCTCAACAATAGTTGATTAATCACCAATAAAATTAATTAAAAAATTGTATGATAAGTTTTTATATCTAAATTGTATGAAATTGATTTTTACTTATCTAGCCATTAGCAGGTTATAACTGATAGAATGTTCTTAACAAAATATTTCGCGATTTATTAATAAAATTTCAAGATTTTACATTTTTGTCATTATTTATGGGTCAAGTCCCACGGTCATGCAAAGTTTCGAGCTTCGATTTTCAAAAGTTCGGGCTGTGTAAGCGAAAAAAGAAGAAATTATAATGATTATACGGCGTGGATTTCATATTGTTGCTATAATCGTGTCATTCCAAGCCTAATTTCATTATATTTTATTTGTAGACCGATATGTCATATATAAATTTTTCGACTGCAACCATTTGGATCATCCAAAACGGATAATATTAGTATTATCTTATTATTTCTCTTCACAGAGCATGAGAAAAATATTTTTAAAAGTAAAATATTTTTGTGTATAATCCATATACATCGATAATATTTTAATAGTTTATTTTATATAAACAAGATTTCGATAACTAATAACCTGTTTTTATGCTTCGTAAATAGTTCCAAAAAACTGCTAATATTGATGCTGCCAATTGAAATAAGTTGAAGGAATATCATCGTCCACTGAACATATTTCCTGTTTATGAAGAAGATGTCACTATTCGAAGTTAATTAAAATTAATTAGAGCAATTACTCGCTATATTGTAAACTATTCTAAATACTATATATATAATACAGAAATTTTAATCTTTTCTCAATAACGCGCCCTTTTCTTTCAAAATTATTATTCCAAATTCCTATTTCATGTCCAGCACATATTGCAACTATATTATATGCTATCTCACGCCACTAATATTAACAAACGTTACCAGCACTTCCTCTTTTCCTGGACCATACCAAATATGGTCACTAACCTTAACCTCTGCGTAAACTTTCTCATATGAAACTGCTTCCTCATCACATTTTTAAAGCATAAAGAACGCGAAGACAGCATGTATTCCATGTCGTCATATTCTTTCCCCACCGATGTAACCGTACATTGTGTGAACCAATTCAGACTACATGGAGATTTCTTGATTTTGCACTGGTCGCTGACGAGAAGAGCGGCTTTATGTAACTATGTTTTGATGAGTGTCATCTAATACAGTAGATTTCTGTAACCCAAAAAATATCTTCCCTGGATTATCGCATCTGCCATTACATATATATTGAACATATTATATGTCTGGACTTACGACCGCAGCTAGTGGTTAATTATTTTAACTGTCGCGTTTAAGGGTGACTAATTTACAGGCACTGAGCGTGCTTGAATTCCGCGACCGATAAATGATCAACTGATGAACAGGAATAAAGACTGCATTCTCAACAGGGCCGTTTTTTACTTTCCCTGCAATACATGGTAATGTATAGGGAAAGTATTGGAATCATGCCGAAAATCACAACTCGAGTTTTCGACGGATCTACACGTTTCAAGACCTCTAGAATACGAAAAAACCATTTTTAGCGTGACGTCTGTGCGTGTGTCTGTGTGTCTGTCTGTCTGTCTGTCTGTCTGTGTGTCTGTCTGTGTGTCTGTCTGTCTGTCTGTGCAGATTTTGTATCCACTGTAACTAAAAAACTAATCGACCGAATTTCACAAAATTTGGTAGGTAAGTCACTTGTGGGCGGGGCTAGGGCTGATTAGTTTTGGGTACGATTCGGAATAAAAGAACCCGCCTTTTTTTGCGAAATGGCCCGCAAAAGCTTGTATCCACTCTAGCTGAAAAACTAATGAACCGAATTTCACAAAATTCGGTAGATGACTCACGTATAGGTCACTCTGGTGCTGATTAGATTTTGGTACGATTCGGAAAAAAATAACCTGCCTTTTTTTGCAAAACGGCCCGCAAAAATCTTCAAAATCTAAACTAAAGAACTTGGTATACTTAGATATATCCATTAAATGCCCGTTTAATACGTAATGTTTAACGACGAAAAGAATAAGACCAACCCCATTACACTAGGACTAGCCGTTCTCGAGATATTTTAGTTTTTCGTACTTTCCCTACGCCACCTTTGAAAATAAGCCCGGTTACCGAATGAGAACGAAAATTGAATTAAAAGTGAATTACATTTAATAGAAATAAATAGAACGTGGATATAAGTTTGCAGGGAAAGTCATGTGCTGACCACATCAGATTTTTACTTTCCCTGCAGTACATGGTAGTGTATAGGGAAAGTATTGGAATCATGTCGAAAATCACAACTCCAGTTTTCGACGGATCTACACGTTTCGAGACCTCTAAAATACGAAAAAACCATTTTTAGCGTAACGTCTGTGTGTGTGTCTGTGTGTCTGTCTGTGTGTCTGTGTGTGTGTCTGTCTGTCTCTCTGTCTGTGCATATTTTGTATCCACTCTAACTAAAAAAACTAATGGGATGAATTTCACAAAATTTGGTAGGTAAGTCACTTGTGGGCGAGTCTGGAGCTGATTAGTTTTGGGTATGATTTGGGATAAAAGAACCCGCCTATTTTTGCGAAATGGCCCGCAAAAGCTTGTATCCACTCTAACTAAAAAACTAATGGACCGAATTTCACAAAATTTGGCAGATGAGTCTTCTGTGGGTCACTCTGGTGCTGATTAGATTTTGGTATGATTCGGAAAAAAATAACCTGCATTTTTTTGCAAAATGGCCCGCAAAAATCGTCCAAATCTAAACTAAAGAACTACGTATGCTCAAATATATCCATTAAATGCTTGTTTAATACGTAATGTTTAGCGAAGAAAAGAATAAGACCAACCCCATTACATTAGGACCAGCCGTTCTCGAGATATTTTAGTTTTTCGTATTTTCTCTACGCCACCTTTGAAAATAAGTCCGGTTACCAAATGAGAACGAAAATGAGAACGAAAATTGAATAAAAAGTGAAATAAATGTAATTAAAATAAAGAGAACGTGGATATAAGTCTGCAGGGAAAGTCATGTGCTGCCCACATCAGATTTTTTACTTTCCCTGCAGTACATGGTAATGCATAGGGAAATATTGGAATCATGTCAAAAATCGCAATTCTAGTTTTCGACGGCTCTACACGTTTTGAACCTCATAAATAATAAACCTCAATAAATTGAATATAACCTCAATAATAAATTGAAAATAACCTCATGTGACTGCTTTACCAAAGAGCTATACCCACTTTTTCCCACTTTGCATTATAAGGAGAGGAAAGCAATAAATTGCTTACTGTTACGAAAAACAAAATTTATTTTAATTTTTCTTCTATATTTAACTCAGTGGTAGATATTGATAGTTTCATTAAACGTATACACAAGAAGTTACAGTTCAGTGAAGAAAATAAGAACTCTCTAGAGTTGTGCGAAAATAAAATAATCACCAACAATTCAACAAACTTACGAATTTGTGCTCGCTTAAAATATATCCATTTTTAACTCACCTATGGAATAATGAAAATTAAAGCTTATGAGCGATAGAATAAATTCCAAAAAAGTAATTGATAAGCGATTCTTTATATAAAAAAAAAAAAAAAAAAAAACCGAACCCGCCAAACTTTTTCATATGCCATCAGAATCGAAAAGACAGATCATCTAAATTTGAGCAGGAGATAAATTTCGATTGACAATAAGTCAGCGATAGATCTAAATTAGCTGCAAACTATGTCCTAATTGATCTTAGATGAAGATCGATTTATAATAACTCTTTTAAGTTGTCTTTAATAGACATGATGAATACCGAAATCAATTTTAGAAAACTGTAGGCGATGAAACAGAGGCTAGAGATACGCATAGCCAGGATTTCAGTAGGGTGAATTATGGCCGATATGGAGGGGGGGGGGGAGAGGGATACTGTGTGGGATTTCATTTTACTATATAGATTTTATGGAAAATTAATGCAATTTGTCTGACATTAAGATCCAATCCGACATTATTATCCAACCATAAATCTTTCTCTTTACGTATGATGATTTGTAGAGGGTAGAGAAAACAAACGTTTATCTCTCGCGTTGTGTTGGACAAGGTTTTACGGAGCCCCTAGCCTCTATGGGCTATATCTCCTGGGTGATAGTGCATGAGAATAAAATACTATGTGCTCCCTAAGGTAAGATGGGTGCTGCCCCATATAGACATAGAACAGACTTTTCCATATAGCTCTAGGAGAACAGGTGAATTCGGATTGGCTCCAAGTGGGAGTGGTCAGATGACATTGCTTTCAAAAGTTTTATTTTTCCCCTGGATGAGGTACAGTGAGTTTATCAAGGTTTCCGTAATTATTATATTATGCCAATATGTTCATGTTATTTTTTAATTTAAATTAAAATTTTATTTTAGATTAATTTTAATTTAATTTTAATTTAGGATAGTGGTCGCCCTGGGGCGTTTTCTGAAATTCCACTGATGTGGGTCATACACTTTTAAATTTTGCAGCTCTTGATTAGGTATTAAAGGAATGTTATTATAAAATTTAGTTTCTAATTATTGGATTTCTATTCTAATGGGTCTCATTCCAAAGTCCCGGTGGATGACTTCATTTCTCAGGTATCTGGGGGCTTTCCTTATTAATCTTAGGGTTCGGTTTTGAGTAGTTTGCAGTTTCTTCATATTGGTCTTGGAGGCAAAACCCCAGACAACGGCTCCGTATAACAGGACTGGCCTTAGCACAGTTTTGTAGAGGGTGATTTTGCTTGTGTAGTTTACATGTGGGAAGTGTAGAATTGTATATAATTTAGATCTGGCGATGTGATATTTTTTAATTGCATTTAGAATGTGGTGTTTAAATGTTAGCTTTTTGTCAAAGTGTATACCAAGGTATTTACATGTGTTTACGTAAGGAATGTTATTGCCATTTATTTTGATGGGGTTGAGGAACTTTTTCTTCTTTTTAGTGAACAGGATGCTACTTGATTTCTTAGCATTTATTTTAATTTTCCAATTCTGGAACCAGGAGAAGAGTGTATGTATGTGTTTCTGAAGGCGGTGGCGCACGAAATTGGGGTTTGATGATCTGGTGTATATGGCAGTGTCGTCCGCATAAAGAGCAATATGTGTGTGTGGGGATTTTAGAATGCCGTTAATATAAATGTTAAATAGAGTTGGGGCCAATTGTGAGCCTTGTGTGACTCCAGCTCTGATAGGTCTGGGTGTTGAGTAAGTGTTGTAGCGGACGGTGAATGATCTGTAGCGAAGGTAGGAGTGTATTAGGTGGATGAGGGCATCTGGAACGTTCAGCTTAATTAGTTTGTATATTAAAGCCTCGTACCATATGCGATTGAACGCCTTCGCTACATCCAGAAGTATGACTCTAGTTGTTAGACCCAGGTTCATTCCTTCAGATATGATTTCGGTCACCCTTAACAACTGGTGTGTTGTAGCATGAGATGGGCGAAAGCCAAATTGTTCAGGTATAATGATGTCTTGTTGTGAGATGTATTGTTTGAGTGTATTGTGTATAATGCGCTCGGTAAGTTTACTAATGGTTGTGAGAAGTGTGATAGGCCTGTAACTTTGTGGACTAATGGGATCTTCTTCTAGCTTCAGAATTGTGATAATTACACAGACTTTCCATTTATTGGGGAAGTAATTAAATTTTAGGATTGCATTTATTATCAGGGTGAGGAAATAAATAATATTGATGGGGATGGCTTTGTTTCTGATTTCGTCGATTCCAGGAGCTTTCCTGGCTCTAAGCTTTTTGATTTCAGCTATTACTTCGGATGGAGCAGTGGGATTGGTTGCTTGCGTGGGGGGGCTTGTCCAGGAATAGTTTGACAGACTTCAGATTCAGTGTTCGGGCAATTTAGATCCTTATATTAATTGTAAACTGTGTCTCATAATTATCAGCAATGGAATTAGTAATGTCAGTGTTTGAGCGTAGGGGACCTCTATTCGCCTGAAGGTGGGAGGGTTTATTTTGGGGTGTTTTTGATTATCTTGTAAAAGTTCCATAATGAGTTATCAGTGGGGGCGAGTGATCTAATGAAATTTTTCCAATCATTTTGTTTGTGTTGTTGTATTTTGATTTTAATTAGGCGATTTAGGCTGTTTAATTTATTTTTAGTAGAGGGGTGTCTGTTTATTTGCAGAGTTTTTTCGTTTGATTTCGTTCCTTGATGATTCTTTTGATGGCAGGAGGGAGTTTGTGGTGAGACGGGGAGGGGCGGGCAAAGGTGGTGGCGGCGGCTATGGCTTTACGAATCTCAAGAGTCAAGCGTGTGTCAAGAGTGTGTTGGCATTTTTGTCGATGTCGTTGATATTATTGTAATTTGCATATATTAAGTGAGAGTCGGTTAGAGTTTGAGAAAATTTTTTCCAATTTACTGATTTTATGAAGAGTGTGATAGGTATGTTATGGGCGAGATAAAAGGTGAGTTTTACAGGGAAATGATCGGAGCTTAGTTCATTTAAGGTTTCGATTCCGTGAGAGAAGGGGATGTTATTTGTGAAGGCAAAATCAATTGTGGAGTGGTGCGAATTTACATTAAGGTGAGATGAGGGAAAAACGTGTCTGATGTTGTTATTAGTTATGTAATTGCTGATCTCTCCTCCATATTTATTTTGCCTCATGCAGTTCCAGTTCTTATGGTGCGCATTAAAATCATCCATGAGAATGACGTAATCGTGCAATTTGAAAAGTGAGGAGAGGTATCTTGTGTGTCGTGATTAGATTTGTGTCTAGCGTAGGTTGAGCCAATTAAAATGCTGGGAGAGTTTTGGATTTTAAATTTAATTATGGTATGTTCAATTACTTTAGTGCCTATGCTAGGGAGGTGGGTATGTTGTACGTTGCTCTTAATGTAAATTGCAACAAACGTTTATTCAGGAAAAAACGATATTTCATTTACTCCTTTTAAATTACTTAGTGGTAGATGTTGGAATTTTCACTAAACATACAAACGAGAAGAAAGAATTAAGAATATATTTAGAGCTGCGCGAAAATAAAGTAATCACCAACAATTTAAACTGACTTACAAGGTTATACTCGCTTGCAGATAGATCCATTTTTAACTCACCTACGGAATTAACAAAATAAAAGCCCTTGGGAGATAAAATTAATGTCAAAAAGCAACTGATAAGTGATTCTTAAAAGAAAAGAAGCCAAAATAAATGGTATGGCGTCATAATTAAAAGGACATATCATCTAAATGTGGATAGAAGATATATTTTGATTGAAAGCGCAGTCGTCAGTCAGCGATAGATCTAAATTAGACGATAATTATCAATTATGCTCTAATTGGTCTTTGATTAAGATCGAGTTATAATCATTCTTTCAAGTTGTATTTAATAGACATAGTATGATGAATACGGGAGTTAATTTTAGGAAGGAGTTCGCGATGAAAAAGAGACTACAGTGAATAAATACTGTTAGGAACGTGTAAAATGGTCTCACTGGACTCTCTTTTGAAAACCAAACGGAGGAAACACCCGTAAAGGCAACATTTCCTATGACTTAAATCTGGGGTTGCCAGACCGCTGAAATTTGGAAGTGGGCCATATGAAGTGTTGCCATATTTGGAGATATAACACTAATTTGGCGACATTTGGAGACTTTTCGAAGGTTCGAAAATACCTCAAAATAAAGAATATTCAACGAGATATGAGAGATTTTAAGAAGTTTCTATGGATAGTCTATAAAAGGAGTCATCACTCAGTCGACGAGCAGTTGACGGGATACGAGTTACATTGAACTGCGACTTACGTCAGTACTTTGAAAATAGTAGTTGCTGTTTTGTGAAATGAAATACGTCAATGTTTTGAGAATAGTATAGGCTGCTTAGTGAAATGAGTGGAGCATTTAAGTGCTGTTTTACTGTATATTGTTACTGTTTACTCTATGTTTGTGAATAAACGTGTTAAATATCCAGAAATTTGGATCCATTCTTGTATCCTGAGCTCACACCCATAACTCTAGTGAATAATTTGTAACAATACTGATGGTCAGAATCGCGCATGGATCTCGGGATTGGGGATTATAACTGAATGGGAGGGGGGGGGGGTGCAGTGCTGGATTTCGTTGAATCATATGACAAACTAATGTAATGTTTCTATCAATGCAGCGGTTTGTGACGCTCACTTCACCGTACCATGTCAGGCCACTGGAGTAAATGGAGTGGATTAATACCACAGAGACCGAATTTGGCGGTCTCATTTCTTAAAAGACTGAACTCGGGTTGTTGCACTTGTTCTAAATGCTGTTACTGGAATCGCAGGTATCGGTTATTTCATGCTGACGAGCACATAATCAGCGTGAAACCGGTCCTAGATGATGTTATCAGCAATGCAACCTCGATTTTAATTTTGGGAACGCCTGTCTATAGGCGGGTTCTGTCAGTATGGACGTGACCGATGCAACATCGTGTAGTTTGAGCTCGATTTAAAAAAAAAAGATACCTGTTGAGTAATTTAATGTTGTCTTAATGCATTGTTATATAGACCTAAATTATGCTCCCGTGGGCCTTTCCTTACAAAGTTATTACCGGGCTTAAGGACTGTCCCTGGAACCCTTTATGAAACAGAATCAAGATTACATTATTTTTCCAACTAAACTTCCCTTCTCTTACAAAAGAGGAAAATTCAAGAATGAAAATCTTAGAATAAAAAGTATAAGGGACTCTAAGCATTGTTTAAGAGTCGGGTTAAAAAGTGTTCAACGATAAATATTTCATCGCTAAATACAACCCATGTTTGAAAGACAAATAAAAACGAATAATTTCATGCATAATTCACAAAAGGTTTCTGAATGAGTTCTGAAAATTGCCCAACGAAAAGAGGCCAAACCATAAATTCCTATTGCAAAATTATCCTCCAGACAGTCCTGCATCCAAATTAGCAACTCGTGGCTCTCTAATTAACTATCGAGGGAAATTGATTTACGATCGAATCTCCATACCCTCGTTAGTGGGGTGTGGGGCGAAAGAAAGGAGGCATTGTTTAAACGAAAAGGAAGAGTTTAGAGGTTTACAGCAAATGGAAGTATGGAATTAGCTATTGTGAAGAAAGCATTGAAAGCAGACGATATTTTGAAATTTTTACATATAGCTTAAATCTGAAACAGGCAATGGAGTTTCAAGTGTAGGTAGATAGTGAATTCATGTTTTCTTGAATTTTACTTTCCCTACAATGCATGGTTAATGCACATAGAAAGTATTGCAGTCGTGTCGAAAATAGTAGCTCGAATTTTTGAAGGATCTACACATTCCAAGCAATCTAAAACACTATTTTTAGTGTGAAAGACCCAAGCCACCCGACTCACCCTAGGGCATGAGCAACTGGTTGAGTGGCCGGACTATTTTTAGTGTAACGTCTGTCTGTGTGCCTGTGTGTCAGCGTGTAATGTATGTATCCACTCAAGCTGAAATACCTATGTAACAAATTTCGCAAAATGTAGATACTCGTGGGTTATTTTAACAATATCTGTATGTGTGTGTGTTTGATTAATATATGTATCCACTCTAGTTCAAAAGCTAATTAACCAAATTTCCCAAAATGTGGTAGATAAGTTACTTGCGGTTTTCCCTAGTGCTGATGAGATTTTTGTACGATTCAGAGACAAAAGAACCTGTCTTTTTGCGAAATGACCCACACAAATCATCAAAATCTAATATAAAAGACTATATATGCTCAAATGTATTAATTAAATTTTTTATATATATATATACGTAATTTTCGACGACGAAAATAATAAGACCAACTCGATTACCCTAGAACTAACCGAAGAAATATTTCGGTTTAATCGCATTTCAGCAATGTCGTCTACTCGCTAAATGAAAATGAAAATTGAATTAAAACGGCAAATCCGGTGAAATTCCAAATAAATGTTTGTGTCACTTTGTGAAGATAAACTCAGTTTAATAAATTATGAAAGAGATATTATTCTCTAGCACATAATTTATTGCACAACCATATGACAATTCGGTAATCGAATTATATTTCAATGCCTACTCAATTCACTGTTTTCCCCGGGGATTCATTTTTCATTTGATATTAATTAAATAACAATGACAGTTTGATTTAGATTTTGCATGTGCAGATAAATGATTTTATTTGGGTAATAAAAATCACTAAAAGTTCTAAATTTTAATTTTATGGAAAACATCATTTAACGTGCGCTGGGTCAATTACAAAAGATAGAAACTTGAAACTTCTCACACACGTGAAACTTAACCTATAAGTAAATTTAAAGTTTTGGAATTTTGTTCTAAAAAGTTATACATCGAGGAATTTTTGTTCCAATATTCTTTCAGCTGTATCTCGAGAACGAATAGACACACAAAATTGGTATTCATATTCCCATCATGCACAGGAAAAGAATATCCTAATTTTTCTTAATTTACCCTTTTGGTGTATAATCAGCCGTTCTTGAGATAATTTAACTTATAATTACAGCAGACGATTTTTTTGCTATTAAATTTAATCAATGAATTTATTTATTGATTTTGATCCCATTTTGGTCATTATGATAACCGAGATACGTTTCAAATGTAGACTTCGTTTGTTGGCTATTCTTCAAATCAAATTATTGAAAAAAAATGTTATAAATGATTTTTAGCTTAAATTGTCGGAAAATATTGAAAATAAGGCAACATAAGCGATTGGTGAAATGTTGTTTAACGTACAGCGATTTCCATTGTTCGCTATTTTGGAAAAGTTTTGATATTCATAACTTTTATTGAATGCATAGTTGTCACAATTCGTGACCAATATAGCCGCTAAAAACACGCAAAGCGTGTATGGCAATGACTAGTAAATTATATTTTTAAATAGTGTAGACTCTCGTTAAGACGGCACCCGTTTAAGATGGATTTCTCGTTATTACGTACAATTACGGATTTCCCGGTTAAGGTCTATGGACGTTGCATGTTATAAACATCGCTTAAATATGTTCGTTCATTCTTTAAGATAGACAAAATTGATATAATTTTTCAATCCGCAGAAGATGTTCCAGAACATACTTCTGAACAATTGAGTAAAATTGAGAATGACAAAAATAATATTGTTTACCTAGATGAAACAAATAAATATTACTTCATTTTAAAAATAGTAATACATACAACTACATTTTGTTTACGTTATGTTTTGAATGTTAATATCTTCTCGTATTTACCTCATTATACATATTAGAATTATTTGATTAAAATTGTCTGTCTTTCTTGTTTTAAAATTGTATTTTTTAATGTACCTAGCATGTCACATAAAACTGTGCCAAGAGACATTCATTACCATTTTACTATTTCATTACTATTTTACGTCAGATTTATGGACTCCTGCTATAGTGAACTCTCGCTAATGCGTACAATAAATGATGGCCGTCTTAACGAGAGACCACTGTATATCATAATAATTTATTACAGAACGTAGAGAAAGTTATGTGATGTCCACCTCAGATATTTATAAATGTATTCCCTACTTCAAAACGGATAAAGGACAACTTTAATAAACTACCTGGTTTAGAACTAAATTCAATTAGCTGCGAAATATTTAATTTAGAAATCGATATTAATTAATTTCTGAAAGGCTCTCAAAAGTGATTTAATTAATGCATTTTTTTAAAATACTTCAGACATCAACAATATAAATAATTTAGCACACTTTCTATAAAAATTGTGCTTTCCTTCCACAGTCTATTAATGGTCGGTTTATATCCTCCTTATAGGCCGTTAATTAATTTTCCGGATAAATTTTTAAACAAAATGAGAAATTAACGCATTTTTGAGAGGTTTTAAACTTCCTTGCACTAAATATAACGCTTTAATTGGATCCATGAATGAATTCTCGGATTTTCGTACTTTGCATTATAATTATTAGATTTCTTTTATTTGACAGAGTCCCTAGAAAAGTTCTTAAGTGATAAGCACCCGAATAATTTTATAAGGAAAAGTTCGTGAGCATACACGATAGATGTATCACTGTAGAACACTCTGCAACCTTTGCTCATTTTTTTCAGCTACTTTGTTGATAGTTTCGGCAAACTGATAAGAAAAGTCACAATCACAGCCGTTCATGAAATTTCCAGCATAATTTCAAAAATATCTAGCTAATTATCGCGTTTTTTTTATGTATATATATACCGGGTGTTCAGAATTAAAACACCCCTACTCTGAGCTCTCTATAGATCGAACTACTCAGTGTAAAGGCTCCAAAATTATTGAACATACTATTCAAGACATGGGGAAAGGTATTACGTGAAAAAAAATTAGTTCCAGAAACACCGATAGGTGTCGCTGTACAACAGAAAATATGTTGAAAAGACACAAAATACACATTTATAACACATTTTATTCGAACGTACCAAACATTCATATCACAAGGACCTTATCGATGCAGGGAATGCTGGTCAATAGGGTCCCCTTCTTCAAGATGTAAAATCTGCAGTCTGCAGCTTGTTCAACTGCGGATCGTAATTGGTCGATTGAGATGCTTCTCACATGCAGAGTGATACTGTCATTCAAATCTGCCACGGTTACCAGACGTCCTCAATAAACAAGACTTTTTAAGTATCCCCACAGCCCAAAATCACAGGGATTAAGATCTAGAGAACGAGATGGCTAGGTTATCGGATACGCACGACTAATTACTCTACCATTAGTAAAATGTTGCCGAAGAAACTGCTGTACACAGATTCCAATGTATGGAGGCGCTCCATCTTGCTTAAAGGTAATTGAATCAAGACATTGGTGTTGTTACAGTTGAGGTACAACAAAATGTTCGAGCATGTTTTTGTACCTCCTGGCCGTCACGGTGCATGTCACATGGCCATTGGGAGTAGCCTCTTCGAAAAAGAAAGGTCCCAGAATGAATGTAGCTGTGAATCCACACCAGAATGTAACTTTCGGTGAGTGAAGTGGAATCTCTTGGAAGGTACGAGGGTTTTCCGTGTCCCAAATGCAACAATTATGGGTGTTGACTGTTCCACTTAGATGGAAATGCGCTTCATCGCTCCATGGAATCTGCCATGGCCACGATGCATCCACTTCAACTTTAGCCAGAAATGTTAATACAAAGGTCAGTCGCTTCTCCCTGTCGATGGTCAGCAAGTGGTGATTGTGACTAATTTTGTACGGGAAAAAATGCAGTATGTTTCTCAGTACGTTCCGCACTGTGCTGTAGGGAACACCAAAGTGTCGTGACACTCCACGTGCACTTCTACAGCCTATAACATTATCCATTGATTGTTCAACAATAGCGGTGGCAACATCGTCAACGACATCTGAACGAGTCGATTTGCTTCCTCGACCCGGCTGAACTCCAAGATGTCCAGTTTTCTCGAATCGAGCGATCATTCTCCTGAGAGCTTGTGGAAGTAATGGTCCTACATTCTTAAGTCGACGAAACTCTCGAAGTGCAGCTGCAGCATGTCCTTTGTTTTCATAAAACAGCTTGACAGGCAAAGCGCGTTTTGGCAGTGTGACAGCCATCGCTGATAAGAATGAAAATTTCCCAGTTTTATCCCCTTTTATGCCCAGAACATAGTAACTGCAAACCAAGGGTTTATGCAAATTTTTGTGCTTACAGTGCAAAATTGCAGTTACAATGACAGTTTAAGTTTCTTCACTTTTTTATCTTCTTTTTTTTTCATATCAGCAAAAACGAAACAGCTGACGAAGGGTATGGTGATACCTGAAAGCGCTCTGGCTTATTTTAATATTTATACATCATAAAGGATGGTTTTTATTAAATGACCTTTTAAGCTACGATTTGTTGTCTTTGATTTAATGCATTATTGAAGTTGACGTGTAACTACTTTAATTATTGTCAGTTAAAAAGTTGTAGAGCATTAACTTTTTATTAGAAATCGACATTAAAATTGTTAGAGAATGCATTTATTTCACGCACTAGAGTAATTGGCGAGTGTATAGCCTATTCACGAATAAAACTTACAGGAATCTAGTGCTTAAAACTGATCATATTCTTGTTTAAAATATCATTCGTCAGAAAAAATGTGGATTTGAATTCGAGAAAAAATACAGCTTATGATTAGGCTAAAATCAGAGGCAAACAAATACGTCGGTAAAAAGTCATTTATTAAAATCGCCTTATGATGTGTACACAATCAAATAACCAAAGCGCTTTCGGATATTATCACGCCCTTTATCAGTGGCGAAGTAAAATAAAGTGCGGACAAATGCCTAAATATAGGTCATACCCGCCAGGCCAAATTTACATTTATGTACGTCATAATAAGGCGATATATGTAAATTTTGCCAGGTGGGCATGGCCTATATTTAGGCACTTGTCCGCACTTTATTTTACTTCGCCACTGATAAAGGGCGTGATAATATCCGAAAGCACTTTGGTTATTTGATTGTGTACACGTCATAATAAGGCGATTTTAATAAATGACTTTTTAATCACGTATTTCGTTGCCTTTGATGTTAGAGTTTATTGGTTGAAGTGTTTATCATGCTCTTTAGTATTATGATTGGACATCGGCAGAACTCATAATCGCCTAATGTTTTTTTTTTTTCAGTCGCCAAATCGATTTTTCCTTCGCAAACTGCGGTAATGACGATCGACAGTGGAACCCCCGAATGTATCTGACGCACCAGATATTTCCTGTTATAAATGATTTAGCGCAAAAAGAGCGACAGAAATTGGATCTGCGAAATTTGTTTACTAGACATAAATTTGAGAGATTCAAAATATCTTTACTCATTTACATCAGCTTTTGATTCCCAATGTGTGAAAAGTTAAAATACAAATTTAGATAAGAAATGGACATTCTTTTTTCGCAGGCGGCGTTAAAATTTTTTGCGATGTTTTCCGTTTCTCATCTATCAACGTCATTAGTCTAATTGGAGAAGCGAAGAAAAATCCACCCCCAAGAAGAAATGTAAAATATGTAGTATAATAATGTAAAAATATGGTCGGAATATATATACATATATATGGGTGATTTTTAAATTTTTAGCTTTACATCACATAAAAATGTAATTTAGAATATAAATAAAAAAATATACTTCCTTAAGTGTGGTGTTTTGAGTTGGGAAATGCAAATTTATTACCTGAAAACTAAAAATAATAGAAAATAGCTAATATTTTTTAAACATAAACACCTTAATGAGTACATTTTATTAATTATAAACTAATGGTACCAATATATGTTCTAAAAGCATAAAGAAATAATTTTATTAGCATGAAATATGGGTTCAAAGACTGGGACATCAAACAGGCGGTTATTTTGAAAATCACCCATATATATATATATATATATATATATTCCGACCATAGACATCACATCAAAATATCAAATTATTTTACTAACTTGCTTTTTGGAACATAAATTAAACTTATATATCTGGCAAGATTTTACAATTAATTTAACCTATAAACTTGCTTGGTGACACACAGATGCATACTTGAATACGTACTTAAATATGTACATTTTCAACTATTCTGTTTAAACTTCGTCGATCATTAAACATGTATAGAATCCCCAAGTTCAATAAACATCCTAACTTTTATAAACAAAATAAAACATGCCATGCTTTTGTACGAATATTTAGCAGAAGAATAAATAAACAGATATAGCTGGAACAATCGCGACATTTTAAGTATTACAGCTTTATCTCCCATTAGAAAACCAGGGTTAAAGTACTAACATATTGAAATTTTAACCACTATACTTCGAAAACTGAGAACTCGATAAGAAAACCCATCATGTGTACTTGCAGGGCTTTCAAAGAGCTACAATTTCTTGCTTATTATTCATAGCCAGCATTTTAGTTTTTGAGATATAAATATTAGAAATTTGAAAAACGGAAGATCTTCTTCGATTTAACGAGACGATTACTCGAAAACTATAAGAGCTTATTTTAAAAATAAATATAGATGTAGAAACTAAATTTCCTAATGTATATTTTTGTAGTTTATTTTTTTATATCTATCTTTTATAGTTCCGAAGATATTTCGAGTGAAAGTAAAAAAAAAAAACGAAAAAAAAAAAAATTACTGGGGACAGATACTTTTTAAAGTTTTTTTTAAACGAACTTCAAAATATTACAATTATTTGTATATATTCATAATATTAAAATTAATTTTATATATCCATAAAAATACTACAATTATTTTTATATATTCATAATTTGGAGCCTATTTCCGAAACAACAATATAAAAATATTTACACTTTTCAGAGGTACAGGGTTACATTTATCGTAACTCTCCGATTTGCTCCTCAAAATTCCCTAGTACTTATGCTATTCACATCAAAAGGTTTACATTTCTATTTACTTTCCCTACCAAGCCTGCCTCAGTGTGTTTCTAAAGCTAGGCCCCCACCCCCATTGCAGATAATAATGTCCATTAATCGATTTTGCGCTTATTATACGGTCAACTACATGGAAAAGATGCCAACAAACAACATCCAAGGAAATGTGACATGTTACATTTTTTAATTTTTATTCAGTCATTGCAGCTTTAGCGACGGTAATTTCTGTTCCATAGACTATTGTTTTTCACGATTTGTTGGTCGTGGAACCCCTTTAAAATTCAACTTGACGTTTAAACGTCAAAATGAGGTGAAACGTCAAGATTCCATTGTGGTCCAAATTATGGATACGGATTTTACGCATTCCTTTTTTTAACCTTTTGCTTACGGATTGGACAGCGTCCATTTCAAGCGAAGAACCTGTCAAAAAGACAGGCATTTGACATACCATAACCCAAACAGTTCGATCCCCCTTTGCAGACATTGGCGTCCAAAGACTCCAATGCCTACAAAGGAGGATCGAACTGTTTGGGATAGGGTATGTCAAATGCCTGTCTTTTTGACAGGTTATTCGTTTGAAATGGACGCTATCCCACCCGTAAGCAAAAGGTTACTTTTAAAGAAAATCTATCACGTCGCAGAACCTCTGCATATTGTCGAAAGCCCAGAACGACCGACTCATCCGAGGACTTGAGCAGCAAGGTGGTCGTCCGCCTCTGAATATTGTGACGGAACCCCAAATAATTGCGCGAAACACACTTTAAAAAACGAATGTGCAATATGTTATTCTTATAATTTAACGGGGAATTTTGAAGGGCCCAGAAAGGAAATTTCGAAGTAAACTTTCTTTTTTTTTTTGCTGCAACCCCAATGTAGGGAATCGGAAATATGACACATTAGTTACTGTGGTATATATTATAAGCGTGAAAACATTTAGTCTTCTGGGTCACCGGGGACTTTTTGGAGGGTCTGTAAAGATGAAAATAGGCAAGAATGGTATAAATGGCGTAAATAAATTTCGAATTTCGTGTAGTTCTATATGGTTAACAGATTCCAATAATCTTCGAGACTTTTAAATTCGAAAATGGATGTAAGGAAATGTAAGAAATGTGTTTTCTGATATTATTTTATAATTCTGAACGAAAACAGAAAAATCTCGTTGTTCCGAATGGAAGAAATAACGCAAGATGTAGAAATAACCAAGAGGTAGAAATAACTCAAAATGTAAAAATAACTCAAGATGTAGAAGTAACTCGCATATCTATATTACAATTATAATACAGATCTGTGGCAAAAATGTTTATATTCATTATTAGTTAATATGTCTGAATAAGCAAGCAACATCGATCAGGCGTCAGTCTAAAGTATGGCTAAGAATTCAGTCGCTCCAATTTGAGTTATTTCTTCCGTGCGAAACAACGAGATTTTTCTGTTTTTGTTTTAAATTATAAAATGATATCAGAAAACACATTTCTTACATTTCCTTGCATCCATTTTCAAATTCAAAAGTCACGGAGTTTATTGGAACTTGTTTACCACGCAGAACTACACGAAATTCTGAATTTTTATTTACGCTATTTACACCAGCTTGATTTACGTCATGTACGAAGTCGAGAAAACGAATTTAGATAAGAATTGGCATTTTTTTAAAAGTACCATTTAAAGAAAAAAACACAACCTCGCAATGTTTTCCGT
The DNA here is from genome assembly GCA_951213105.1 of Amaurobius ferox. Classification (NCBI taxonomy): domain Eukaryota; kingdom Metazoa; phylum Arthropoda; class Arachnida; order Araneae; family Amaurobiidae; genus Amaurobius; species Amaurobius ferox. The sequence continues at coordinate 9,262,083 of OX578138.1, read as the reverse complement.
TTCGCATCTATCAATGTCATAACTGTAACCGTGGAGGCACGAATTTCATATCAGAAAAAATTTAATACATTTAAAGCACAATCTAAGCACATTTGTTTTTTTTTATATTTAAAAGGTGTCACGTCCAACCGTGAGATATTTTTCAGGATGAGTTGTTGCTAATGGCGTGTCTGAAGAAAAGTTTAAGCAGTTTTTTCCAGTTTTTTACGTTGGAACTGTTGATTGATAACGTGTATACAGGGTGTCTTAAAAAGAAAGTACGGGGGGTGGGGGCAGCCCAGTAGTTAGCGCGCGGGATTTGAACTCGGAAGACTCGAGTTCGATTTCCACCTCCGACCAAACTGTCTCCGTGTTCACGTGGAGTACGGACACGTTAAATAAGTGGTTCTGTAAGTCCTTCAAATAGATTGGTGGTATGGGAGGGAGGGTACGGTCCCTGTGAATGCCGTTCCACTGGGTTCCGATCTAAATTGGGTGGCACTTCCCTGCCGTCCAAATAGATACCTAACAGCTTCGGGTAGGTCGGACGGTCTGGGTCGAAGAAAACGAACTTAAAATAATTATCATACATGGATCTTCATCTAAGATCAATTAGGACATAAATTGCAGCTAATTCAGATCTCTCGCTGACTGCCGGTTACATTTCCAATCGAAATGTATCTCCTACCCAAATTTAAATGATCTGTCTTTCCCATTCTGATGCACGAATAAGTATATTTTGAACGATTGGTTACAAATACACTGCTCGGTTCTAATTTAGGAAATATTTCAAATCTTATTAACTTTCAGACTACGACAGGTTTGGTCACGTGACAGGTTTCAGTAAAAATATCCAAAAATTAACTTTTTATACATTGTTCTCTACCATGCTAATTTGGTCCACAAAAAATTGTCCCAATTGTAAGACTTAATCAATCAAAACTCTCCGATCTTGGCAGTACATGACTTTCCCTACAGATATACATTTATTTTGTCTTTCTCTCTCTCTTCCTTTCTTTCACTCACAATTCATTGAATTGAGTTTAATTGCGTAAATTACCATGGATAATTATTCGAAATTATACTACTGATATTTCAGTATTTAATTCATATAGTGACTAAATTAATATAGCGAATGAAAAATACTAATACAAAATTGCGAAAAAGAACGGTTTGTTCTAAATCTTTAGGATTGATCTTATTTCTTTGTCGTCAAATATACACACAAAAAGAGCATTTAATGGATACATTTGAACCTACGTAGTCATCTGTTTTGGATTTTGACGATTTTTGTGGGTCATTTCGCATAAAAAAAGCAAGTTCTTTTTTCCCGAATCGTACTAAAATCGAATCAACCCAAAATAACCCACATCTGGATTATCTACCATAATTTGTAAAATTCGGCAAATTAGCTTTTCAGATAGGGTAAATATATACATTGAAAGACAGACAGACAGACACACACCCACATAAACAGACAGTTTAAAAATAATTTCTGTATTTTAATATATTGAATTTCTCTTTTCGAAAATAACTGGAAAATTTTACGTTTTTTAAGTCTGTAATGCTTATATCTTTAAAACTAAAAGTGATAGCTACAAACAAACAATAAGCACGAATATGTAGATCTTTGAAAGTCTTGTAAGAGTATATAATCCGATTTCGAATCGAATAATTTTCTTTTTTTTTTGATATTACAAAAGTTGAATTTTATTCTACAAAATGTAATTCACTTAAAATCATTTCGGCTCAATGGGACTAGATTATTATTATTATTATTGTTATTATTTATGTTTTGTATAAGTCAGAAATATCTGGTTTATTCCTCATGCTTTAATTTTATAGCCACAAATGCCAATTTAGGTAATTATAACATTGAAATTTAAAAACTTGTTTTGATTAACCAGATATATTGCTCTAAAACGGCGTATAAAAAGTTAGATTTCGTATTTTCTTTAAATACCCTCCCCACCCCCGTTTTGAAAGCATTTGAGATGAAATTTTATCACGATTTAAAATAATTCATCAATTGAAAGTATGTGTATAACATTAACGGTTCAAAAGTTGCATTGTTAGTATTTTTGAAACAACCTTTTAAAAAAGTAGATCTTAACTTTTCAGGTTAGATCCTAGATACATATAAAATACACAACCTGTAATTAAATACCCATCTTCCAGCATTTGGCGTTCACGATGCTACGCGAGCAAATAGAAACAACATTTTTTTTTTACCCTGACGTAAGACTAAAAATGAAACTAAAAACCATCTTTAGATCTGTTATCTCTCATGTCGAAGTTAATCGGACATAGACAAAAAAAAACCAAGCCCCAAACGCCCAACCCCAACAGGAAATAAATAACAAAAAGAAAACGAAAATCTCCCTCAACACAACAGATTCGAAACGGAACAAATAACGCCCGGCTTCTTTCCCATAAATTGCTTCAAGCTAGAATAAAAGTATACGCAGCAAGAAAGCAGACTTCTTCTACGCGAACAAGTAGTTCTTGAACATCTCAGTATTTCTCAACTTCTATTGTGTTCGCGAGTTTTTGCACAGGTTAACATATTTATGTATTATGCGAAACAGTGGCGCAATGTAATCACTTCTAATATTTCTATCTCGCTAGAAAGCAATATGCAACATGTAAAAAACTATTACAATAAATATAAGGAAACTACTATAAAAATATAAAGACAACCAAGTTGTTTGGTAAAAGAGGTCTTAATATTTACACCGTCTATGACGTACATTAACTTACAAATCCAGAGCGCTTTCGGACGTCACTACTTCCTTCATCATTGGCAATGTTTAAAATATTGTTTAAGGGGACGGTGGACTTTGAAATTTTTATTATTTATTTGACTTAGAAACATGAAAATTTGTATAAATATTCCTCATAGCATTACTATATAAAATACCATTAATTTTTTTCAATTTTATTATAATTTTGTATTTATTTTTAAATATAATTTTTTTAAAGAAAATTTGAAAATGCTCCTTGCGTGCCATTTGTTCACATTTTTCATTCATTTTACATTATGATCACTCAAAAACACATTATGAACACATTTGGGTATTCATTTTTAAATCCCTTAGAAAGTTAAATTTTTAAAAATATTTTTCTGCATTAAAACTTAATTTTCATCATTTAATTAGGTTCTTATTCACTTTTAATTACCTTAATAAAGTCCAATTACAAAATGCATACACAGTTTCACTAAAATGTATGAAAGGTATCTTCTTGCCAAATTTCATGCATCTCAAACAAAAATTAAGACGCACGGAGTATTTTAAAAATGTAAAACCTTTGAAAATTCCGTTTGAAAAAAAATGCATTTAACCTTTTGCTTACGGGCGGGACAGCGTCCATCCCAAATGAAGAACCTCCCAAGAAGACAGGTTTTTGACATACACTATCCCAAACAGTTCGACCCCCTTTTGCAGGCATTGGCGTCCAAGTGCATCGGCGACAGAAGCATTGCACCTGCTGCGTGCAGCAGGTGCAATGCACCAAATTGTAGATAAATCACCAAATCTGGCAACCCTACTTCTTACTCGAAATTCTAGCAACTATAGAGTGAAGTCAGGGAAATAATGCTCGTACCGCTGTCTTCTGGAGAAAAAACATCGATGACACCGTTTGATCTGCAATCGAAACGAAAGACAAGACGGGGGACGCCAGCGAGAGATTATTGCACGTTCGCAACAATACATAAATAACTATAGATCATAAAAATTCTAGGCAACGAATAAATGTGTCGTTAAAAGCAAAGAAAAATTAACTATATATCCAGAAAATTATACAAGGATTTAACCCGCATACAGTCGAGAATGAGACGTAAGGCAAAACTGAGGATCTGAACTTTTTTTTTGCCAAATAACTTTGCTATCCTTTACTACATTTTTAAAGTGTTTATTAAATCTGTGTATTTCCATACTTATTGATAACGAAATTAGCCGAAATATTTCGATTCTTCCAAAATATATAGAGCTCACTGTGGTAAAATTATAGTATCTTAATAATGTCACGTGATTGTTCAAAATATGTAAATCTATTAAAAACTCGATTTTGAATTTTTTACTTAATTCTAATGTTTCCCCTATGCAAGGTTTCCTCATAAGTCTATGCATTCTTTTATCTTTCGATTAAAGTTTTCTGGAGCTGCAAAAGTAGGATCGACTAATAGAAAAGCTATACTATGCACTAACGATAGAGAAAATTTTCAGCACCTCTACCGGCGAATTGAAGAAGTTAAAATTACTATCTCGAAAACGAAGCAAGAGAGGCGAAAAATTGTAATTGCAAAGTTTTAATTTCTTAATTGCAATTTTAACCGCTCTCTATTTTGTGAGATATAAAGTGTTTGCACATAACATGTGCACGCAGACGATTAAGAATGAAGTCAACGAATAGTGATAATTATGCAAAAGCCTCTTTATAATGAAGTACTTCTGAAGGAAATGGCAATAAATGCACATAGTAAAATAACAATCCGTGTAATAAGCTAATTTTAATTTATTTAGAATTATCCATTTTACAGCAAAACGTAAATGCTGTATAAAAATAGCAGACAAATGCAGTTCAATAATTATCCCTTTTTTCTTAATTTCATTCTTAACCGTCTGTGCACATGTTATGTGCAAACCGTGGGTCTATCTACACTTTATAGAAAGCGTTCTACAACTTTATAATTAAAAGTATTTGCTAATCGCGCTTCGTTTTTGAGATAGGAATTTTAAGGTCTTCAATTCTCCGCCGCAAACTTTCTCAATCCATAACACATAATTATTTTCCTAGGCTCCCACTTTTGCAACTTCAAAACACTTTAATTGAAAATTAAAGGGATGCATAGGGACAAAGGGATGCTAAGGATGCATGGTAATATACAATTTACAATCAGTGTTTCTTACAAGCAGCACCCCCGGGGATATTTTATGTTAACCTAGTTTCTATTTATGTGACAGCATTTAGATATATTTATATATGGAAAATAGAAAACTTGCTCCCTAAAGCCCCCCTCCCACTTTCTTTCTAAAAAGTCCTGAAACAAACATTGTTTACTATTCACGCAACCCATGAGAATTAGATCTCGATATGAGATTAAAATGACTGGCCATAGGCGTGGATTTATTTAGACTAGAAATTTTACATTGACAAATATATACAATACATAATAATGAAATTTTCAAAATATGCATTATATTAACAAAATTCTACAATAATAATGGGAATAAATAATATATTATATTTTATAGCATAAAAGTCTTAGTTCTTCGGAACAATATTGCCATGTACTTAAATACGTTACAAATTAAGAAACAGGATATAAATTTAAAATAATATTTATTAAAATTATACAGGGAATCCTCTGTATTGCCATAATATATACCTCCATAATATTACCATAACATATACCTCCATAATATTACCATAATATATACCTCAATAATATTGCCATAATATATACCTCAATATATGATAATATACAGAGAATCCTATATAGTACCATTTATTGAGGGAAAAATAAACAAATAGATTCGAAACTGAAACCATAGATAAAATATTGCTCGATGCCAGAAAAACGATACATAAGACTATATACTTATCGGTCATCCATATTAAATGCCAAAAGTCTTCCCTTTCAACGTCAACGACGGATTTATTATTCTCAACACATTGTAAACGATATCTTAATAAGCTGTTCTATATATCTTCATCTTTTATATAAAAAAAAATAATAGTTTTCTTGGAATATATTTTTCCAAGATATCTTTCGCGTTTCGGATTGTACGCCCTTTATAGTGTTGAGAAAAATTTTAAGTGCCCTCTTATGAAGGAATCGTTTTTAATTAAAACGTAATGGACTTCTTTTTGAACATTTTAATTTTTTGTCTTTTGAATAACAAAATAAAAAAAATCTGATGTGGGCAACACATGACTTTCCTTATATAATGCAATAAATCTACTACTTTTACAGTTAAAAAAATGTTTTTTTTATAGTAGATACTTATATTCTTTCAAAGATATTGAATTTTCTTGAATTAGTTGTCGTTTTCATTGATTTACCGTCATTTTTATCGAGATTTTAGGCGAGATTTTTGTTAATTTGGCAACATTTAAAAATGTCGCTAAGTTGGCGACATTCCGCTACCTTCATCGCCAAAATCTCGCCAAGCGTTATGGACGGAGAAATAAGTTATTCTTACAGCAGATAAATGACTATTTGAGTAATACTTTTGTATTTGAATGCCAAGTATATTTTCTCGTGAATGAAACGAGTTAGATTCCCGAGAATGATGTCATCAAATTTATCGCATAATATCACACATGAAAGTGAACATGTTTCTTAGTAGTTAATATATATTTTTTAATTTATGGGACTTTTTGATAAATGTATTTGAAAAATGTGCAATATCTGGAGAACGGTTCAAGCTAGCGTTCTAAAATTTATGTCAATCGTTTTCTAAGGGAAAATTACATAAGAAATGTCTATTTGCGTAACTTTAATAAAGGTTTTGATTTTTTGATGAGTTTTTCAAAATTTCACTAGAAAATTTAGGAGGGTTCTGAACATTCGATTGTGTTTTAAAACAATTGACTTCCAGTATTCATGGATTGTGATTTTTGTACCAAATTTTATTCGAATCGCTCCATTCGTTCGTGAGATATCGTCTCCATCAGACTCACGCGTGTATACACACACACACACACACATACTTTCACGCACGCACACACACACACACACACAGACAGACACAGACAACATCTCAAAAATTTTCGATTCGTGATCAGGGATGCTTGAAACGTGCTCTCCCGTCGAAAACTCGAATTATAATTTTCGACCCCGTCACAATACTTTCCTTATACATTATGTATATAAGGAAAGAAAAATAAAATTCACATATGATTTCAATCTTACTCTCCAACTTCGTTATTGATATTTATAAGTATGTATTACTTTTCTTTTCGATTTGTCAGCATTTTGATATATAAAATTATTAGCAAAGCCTGCTGGCATTCTGCATTAGAAGTCATTGCAAAAACATGCTTGTTCACATCTTTTAATAATAAAAAATAAACTTGTATATATGATAATAATGATACAATAAATATATGATATTAAATATAGATTATATAAATATATTAAATATAAATATATAATATTAAATATAGATTATATAAATATATTAAATATAAATATATAATATTAAATATAGATTTGAAAAATTTCGCCAAAAGTCGACAAGTTGGAGATAAATGGCCAAATTTGACGACCCTTCTCCGAAAGGCAAAATATGGCTACCCCACTTTCACGTAATCGGGATAGATGCCTGTAAAAGTTGTTTAAAAACGCATTAAATTTAATAATCTGAAACAGCTCCAATACCGATTATTAGTCATTTGCAAGAATACAAATATAAACATTCAAAGTTCATAATGACAGATATTCGGCAATTTTTTTTCTAATGACCTGCAAGTCGGATATCTGATACTTAAAAATGCATAGCATTGAATTTTAAATTGGGAAAAGCAATTTTCCTGCACTTAGTTTTCATTGGCAAATAGTCTCGAAAACGTCTCCTCGATTTATTTAATTCACTTTATTGATTCGCAAAAACAACATACTTTTGAAACATAAATATAATTTTTTCTGTGCCATATTTAACATAATTTTTAAAATCCACAGGGGAGTACGGCTGAATTAATTACTTTGGATTCGACAATTTTTGAAAGAAAAATCGATATGCTTGAAAACAAAAAAGTATCCTAAAGACAAGTTAATGGCTATTTATCTTCTAGTCAATAAAAAAAAAATGGAAAAATTTGAACGATACTAATTAACGCGAAAAATATACATTTCAACATTATTTTTTTATTCTCACTGAGTGCTGGGGCCATATTCAGAACTCGTAGTATTTTTTAGATCGATTTAATCTTTAAAATTACATACTCTGCAAATTCAAAAGTTGGAGATCCATATGTATAATTAGCATGTGGGATTTGATGTCCGGGCAAAAATATCTCGAAAATCGTAAGGCCAAGGAAGCTGAAAATTTGGTACATAATCAGTTCTCCTTCTTCGACCCAATCCGTTCGACCTACCCGAAGGTATCTGTTTGGACGGCCAGGAAAGTGCCACATAGTTTAGACCAGAATACAGTGAGGGCGGCATCCACAGGGATCATACTCACATTCCCCTACCACTAACCTTTAGAAAAGCCTTACAGACCAACAATATTTAACGTGCCCGAACTCTGCGTGAACACGGGGACAGTTTGGGCACAGGAATCAAAACCTCTAATAAAGTTACGCAAATAGACATTTTTTATGTAATTTTTCATTAGAAATAGATCGACATAAATTTTAGAACGCTAACATGAACCGTTCTCGAGATATTGAACATTTTTCAAACAAATTATCAAAAAGTCATATAAAATAAAAAAAATATTTCCTATTGAGAAACATGTTCACTTTTCATGTGTAACACCATGCGATAAATTGGGTGACATCATTCTCGTGGATCTACCTCGTTCCATTCATGAAAAAATATACTTTGAGCAACACTTTTGTATTTGAACGCCAATAGTCATTTATCTGCTGTAAGAATAACTTATTTCTTTATCCATAACGCTTGGCGAGATTTTGGCGATGAATTTGGTGGAAAATCGCCAACTTGGCGACTTGCTATATTAACGAAAAACTCGTCAAATGGATAAAAATGACGCTAAATCAATGAAAATGATGACTCACTGGCGAAAATTCAATATCTTGGAAAGAATATAAATATATATACTATAATAATATTCTATTTTTTTTACTGTAAAAGTAGTAAATTCATTGCATTATATAAGGAAAGTCATGTGCTGCCCATATCAGATTTTTTTAATCTGTATGGAGTTCGATAAATTCTGCCTTTTCAGACAATCGGCAGCAAATATAAAAAATATGGAGATAAAGCAGTTGATTTAATCACTTGATTAGTACCCACTTCTGATTCTCGGGGACTCATAACTCATAATGTCTTTGTAACATTTATATTTAGTTGGTTTTTACTTTCCCTATATATATATACAATATAATGTATTGGAAAAGTATTGCGACGGGGTCGAAAATTCAATTTTATGTTTTCGGAAGACCACGTTTCAAACATTTCTGAACTCGAATCGAACGCTTTTAGACGATGTGTGTGTTATGTGTGTGAATCTGCATATGAGATATCTCATGAACGAGTAGAGGATTTCAAAAAAAAAAATTGGTACAATTAGTGAATACTGGAACCCTATGGAAGTTAAATGCAATTGAATGTTCGGAAAATCCACATAATTTTCGAATGAAATTTTAAAAAAATTATCAAAAACTCAGTACCTTTAATAATGTTAAGTAAATAATCATATTTTATGAAATTTTTCCTTAGAAAACGGATGACGTACACTTTAGAATCAGCATCAACCGTCTCAAGATATTGGATTTAAAAAAAAAAAATATTAGAAAAATTACATAAAATTAAAAATTCAGTATATTTATTCACTATATTTATTAACTATGTTCAATTTTTAAATGTAATATTATGCGATAAATTTGGTAACATCGTCCTCGTGGATTTCGTTCGTTTTATTCACTAAAGAAGATACATACGTTGGCCAAGATATTTGTATTTTCATGCCTAACAATTCGTCAATACTCATTTAAGAAAAACTCGTATCTTCGTCTGTCCGTGACACTTGGCGATACATTTGGCGGCCCATTTGGCAATATATCGCTAACATATTCTTATAGTCATATTTCGCCCCAGATTGAGGAAAATACAGTCATTAAAGAAAATGACGCCAAATTGATGAAATTATTTTTAAAATATTTTAATACATGAATTATATTGCTTATTGCGGATGCTATCATTGATAAGTGTCAATTTAGAGTTGAATGGTGTATAAGTTAAAGTTCGAAATAGTTTTACATATTGTGATTTTGAGAAGTGTTAAATGCACAATTCAACATTAAAATCAATGTGCCGTAAGTCTTATACATCCTTTTCTCACTGTGAAGGAACTAAATTCATAGTATTACATAGGGAAAACCATGTGGTGACCACGTCAGATTTTTTTTATTCTAGCATTACAGCATAGGACGGTTATATACCAATGACACTATTGTGTTAAATTAATGCGTTTTGTAACAGTTTTTAGTCAATTTCCACTTATTAGACAACGCTCTTTAACTTTGTAATTAGCTTTTTCTTATCTCTCTCTCACATTGTTGTCCAGGTCATTATTCTATCTTTTTAAATTCTCGACTAAGGGGCGATGCAATCACCATTATTCGAACGGATATAATCTCTTTATTATAGTTAGCCCTAATGTAGCACTTATGGATCTATTTTTACAAAACTATTGCGGCGCTAGAGGACGCTCCAGGAACTTTGTATATTTATTGTATCCCACAAATTAATATTATAACTAATGTAAAATTTACGCATCATCAGGTTTTTAAGAGTACTGTTACGAAACGTATCCCCTCGAATCGTGAGTGTATACACAGGATACAAAGACAAGTCAAAGTTTCTGGATTACTAAAGTTTATTCACAAGCACAAAGTAAACAGGAACAATATACAATCAAACATCACTTAAATGTTCCCAATTTTACAGATTAAGCGAGTTTATTCACAGAATGTTGCCAAAAGTAATTTTTCAAAACAGCTGCTACTATTCTCAAAACATTGACAAAAATCACAGTCCAATGTAGCTCGTGTCATGTCCATTCGTCAACTCCTCTACAACAGAGGGATGAGTTCTTTTTATAGTTTCTCCATAGAAACTTATGAAAATATCTATATCTCAAAGAATAATCGTTCATCAAGTTTCTGGAACATCCAGAAAGTCGCCAAATGTCGCCAAATTGGCGATAAATCTCCAAATCTGGCAACCCTTCTTCTGGGATATTCTAGAAACCCTGGGCCCACGTCACCCTCACGTCATGCACTGTATTTCGTTCGTCCAACCTAAGGCTCCTATATATAGGAGCCTTAGCCTGACCTTTAAAACAGACGAAAGAGAAGGCGCCAAACGGAACATTGCGCTTTCGCAACAGTGTCCTACAGAAATGTGCATTTAAATAAACACATTTAAAATTTAAGAATTGATAACACCATTTTGGAAATTTCTCAAATGAGCTAGAAATCGGATATTTAAAAATTTCAGCACATTAAGTTCCTGAATGGGAAACCAATCTTCTAACATTTAGTTTTCATTCATATACAATCCCGAAAATATTCTCTCAATTTATTTAATTTCCTTTGATTCGCAAAAAATATATATTTAACTTTGAAAAAAAAAGAACAAACTTACTTCTCCAGCTCATATGTTAAAAAATTAACCTTAATTTAAAAAAAATAATTTGATGGAATGACTGAAATTGTTAGAATAGAATCGATTCTTATCGAAAGACTAATCAATATGCTTTAAAAAAAGGGTAATTTAAAGGTAATGCCGAACTATTTAATCTCGAAATTCAATAATGGTTTGAAAAATTTGAATGAGGCTAATTAACGTCGGATATATGTCATTAATTTTTATAGCGTATTCAATTTTAATTTAGCTTTCATATTTTATTAATGCCATATTTAGGTACATAATTTGAAAGTTTCAAAAGATTAAGATATATAAATTCTAGATAAAATTATTCAAAAGTATTAGAGGTGAATTCGCTCTATTCATTAATTTGAAATTAAAACGCTTCTTTAGTATTAGCATAGACAGTTGATTAAATGTATTAATAGTTACGAAGGTAATAATCAGGCCTCTTCTTCAGGATACGGAAAAACAGTTCAACCACTCCAGAAAAGACAAGAAGGCGTCTGTATTTTTATCCTAAAAAAAGGGACATAAATCCTTCCTTGTGAAATTTAATGATTACTTGAAATAGCTCTTTGTGATGTTAAAAATGAAATATTTTTAACGATTATACAAACGATTTTTTTATCCAATTGGACTTTAAGTAGCTCTCTAAGCATCAAGGAGGACTGTCCAGTCTGGGATGTTGAAACGAAATATTTCAATTTACGATTAAAACAAAATTGGCGATTAACGAAATATTTCAATTGCCGGTTAATAAACTACTTGTAGAAAAATATTTTTTAAAACATTTCTTTCTCAGTATCTTCACTTAACAGAGTTCAGAAAATGACTCATTTAGATTCGACATCGGAGAAGAATAAGCGGCTCACCAAGGCTTTTTAACGTTACCTTACACCTTTCTGGTAGGTCGGACGGTCTGGGTCTCAACAACAACAAAGTTGAAAAGCGTTTATGATTTTGTTAAGACTTTACAACAAAGTTGAAAAATTTTTATGACTTTGTTCATTCTGTCTGTCTGTCCGTTAGCACGATAACTGCCGTAAAACTGGCTTAATCGAAATGAAATTTTAGTATGTTGTTCAGACGGTCTGTAGAACCTATGGGAATATAAATGAATAATATCACCCAATTAGTTTTGGATTAAATCCGGGTTGAAACAATGAAATACATTGAGCCCTATGGGACCTAATTTTTCAAACATTTTTTAAGTGGATTTAAAATTCACAAATTGCTTCGAAAATTTTAGGTAATATTCAAATTGTTCCATATAATATATAAAAAAAAATTTAGCGAAATATATTCAGTAGTTTTTTAAATAAAATTTAAAATAATAATAACACCTCTTATATGAAGCGATCACGTGAGCATGATATGAAAATATCACGTGACCCACTTCAAAATGATATATGGCATCCATCTTGTCTCTAAATCGTGATTTTTAAAGTTCTTTTTAATTCATATTGAGTGTTGTATCCGTCCAAAAACCACTTTATTTTTGCATAAATTCTGTACATCTACATACTGAAACAACGCAATTACAATATATTTGAGTTTAAATGCTCATATAAATTTGATTATTTCTGCAACGAAGCCTATTTTTCACCTATGTAAAATGTAAACAGCAAAATATGTAGAATGAATTGTATTAGAATTGCTGTACTTCTTTAACACAAAATCATTTAGTTCATGGAGTCTGCATAACTGATATGAATCAAATATTCATTGATTTTACAAAGAGAAGGACGATTTTTTTCGATGAAGTTTTACGCATAGGGTTTAATTACGTGTAGCTCCATGGTCTTAAATTTTAAATGAAATAAATTATTATAGTATTCTGATGAATGACATGAATGGGAAATTATTTATGAATGAAATGCTGCTTTTATAGAGAAAGCCAGGCGTGTTATTTTTCTATGACGTCATTTGAATGAATTTCAGTTGTTTTCGATGAAGTTTTCAAATATAATAAATTATCGTAGTAATATGATAATTCTAAAATTATTACCGAGAAATGTATCACATTTTAGATATGTTTAAATCAGGCAATTTATATGTCAATGCCATCATTTGAATGAAGTTCATTTTTTTCGATGAAGGTTTAAGTTTTCAAATATAATAAATTAATGTAGTATTGTGATAAATTTTAAAATATTACCAAGGAATGTATTGCATTTTAGACATGTATAAATAAAATTGCAATGAAGTTGGAAACTGTATCATAATCAATGCTTTAAGCGTGATTGATCTTTCTTGTTATTTATATATCGACAAACCCTGGTTCTAAAAATTAAAAGAAAACAGACTAAATTTTAAAAGGGGCTATTTCAAGGATACTGACAAAATTTCATGAAATTCTGTGCAGTCGTTCACCCCTTGATTGTGAGTCAAACAAACACACACATGCATACATACATATAGACGCACAGACATATATTTTCAATTGTATTGATACAGATAATATATGAAAACTTATTAATTCTATCAATGTAAAGTTAAAAGTTCAAAACACACCTCTTCATATAATTATGAACATGTAAATGGCAAAGATTTACGATATCTGATATATCTATAAAAGTGGAATGGACTACGGTTTGATACTAAACTATTTTAGCGTCGGTAGGGATCTGACGCTACATTACAAAAATTCATCAGATTCGGACTTTGCATTACGAAAAGTGTTCAGATTCGGCCAGGATTTGGAGCTGTTAGGTCTAATCCAAAATTCCTGTCGGTGTAGACCTCTAACTTCGATGACTCCTCTTCCTAAGCCTTCAAAATAAAGTACCGTTAGCCTTCTATATCTGCTTTTCTTATTTCATAAATACAGCCACGAAGACTACAGAAGTAATGTGCTACTTCTGGAATATTTTCTGTAAAGTACGAAATCTTTTTGCACCATTTACTATGCCACTCGGGACAACCTCTGCTTCTCTGTGGAAAAGGAAAGTTCTGAAACCATTTCCTTTTACCGAATCTTCAGGGAGTTCTTATGGCGTATTTTTCATTTTCTTTTTTATTTAGCATGGCGGTTTGGGGTGTATCCAGGAGAATGGGAAGAAGGCTTGTTCGAAACTTTAGCGATATTAAGTTCTCGTTGATGCTTTTCCAGAAAGAAAAAAAAATCTTATCTTTATTTCTTTAATAATTCATTAAACTGAGTTTTACGGCACAAAATAACACACATACTATTTGAAATGACACTCAATTTGCAGTTTCAATTATATTTTTGTTATTATTTGGTAACTGCACGTATTCTTAAAGACGGCGAAACAAAAATGCGAAAATCCCAAAATATCTCAAGAACGGCTAATCCTTGAGTAATGGAGTTGGTCATATTCTTTTTCTCGTCAAATATTACGTATAAAACAAGCATTTAATTGATATGTTTGAGCATACGTAGTATTTTAGATTTTGTCGAATTTTGAGGGCCATTTCGTAAAGAAGGGCAGGTTCTTTTCATAATGTTAGCAAAATCGAATCAGCACCAGAGTATCCTACAAGTGACTTATGTACTAAATTTTGTGAAATGTGGTCAATCATGGTGGAGTGGATACAAGCGATTTCTAAATATTTTTGCTTTATTGTGCCACCTGTTACAAGTCTATGTTGCTATGTGGGATACAATTATGTGTTCTGTTAATGATATTTTTTGCAATTCAAAGGCATCATTTTAATGCTCGCAAGACGATGATAATAGTATCTTCTAACATGTGGTTAGGGCCAGATTAAGAATTAATTTGGATGGCTTTGTTGGGAAAATAATATATTGGAGCCTTTTTTCTTAAACAATTCAGCAATTTAAATTAGCAAAAAACGGAAATCGCGCCTAAAAAATAATGTACATAAAAAATAAACAGCATGGATTAAAACTAAAACAATTATTTAAAATTATTATTTTACGGAAAGGGTGTCTGAACAACAAAAATATATATGAAAAAAAAACTGACAAAATATATAAAAAAGTAATAATATTCAAAGAAAAGAAAAAAAATCAAATAATATTAAGCTAAAACATTTTTTTTTCTGTTTCCTGTAGCACTTCACCTGTTTTCAAACCGCGAACCACAATTGTTTTGAGTTCTTACGGTTTACCGAATAAAACATTTAATCTTGATAGTTACATTTTAAAGAGGTATATTTTTAGTCATGATAAGCGTGATATTTAGAACATATTCCTCGAAGATACGGAGGCCATACAGTAGTACGAGAAACACAACATCCCATACAAAATATTCAAGGTAATAATTAGCAATTTTCTAAACTAACTCTCTTTCATTCCCCATTCATTTCATGTACGTGTTTTGGAGTTATTTCCACCCATCTATTTTCGATGATGGATCTCTTTAACTTCTCAGACCTCCAAAATAAAGCATCTCGCCTATTCCCCGAAAAACAACAACAAAACACAACAGCAACAAAAAAATAAAAACACTACGTCTCCCTAACTATCAGCTCACCAATGCACAGACATTATGGCTACGGGAACAAACAACCTGCTATACTTTCGGAATATTTTCCAATAAACTTCCAAATACTTTTGGGCCATTTTGACGTTTCCTGTTCCTCTTTCGAAACGTAAAAATTCCGAAATTGTCCTTGGAAATTCTCCGTAGAATATTTCAGCATATGGGTTTTTTTGTGTACTTTGTAATATACTAGTTAGGTAGTAGAAATAAAAAAAATATGATATTGGCAGCACATGACTTTCAGTAAAGACTCAAATTCGTTTGTTTTTATTATTTCATTTTTTATCATAATTCATTAAATTGAGTTTAATTGCACAAAATAACCCGTATAATAATTTGAATTTATTTCTAAATTTGCTACCAAAAGCACCAGTGTAATGCATAAGTGATATTTATTTAGCAAATTTTGTAAAATTTAATAGATAAATACATTTAGTTGAAGTTTCTCAGCTAGAGCTTATAGATAGGATTCTTGCGGTCATTTCGTATGAAAAAATTTGATGTGTACAGTACATGACTTTCCTCATACAATGCAATGAATTTACTAAACTACAGTAAAAAATAGGCTATTCTTATAGTAGATACTTATATTCTTTCCAAGATATTGAATTTTCGTCAGTGAGTCGTCATTTTCATTGATTTAGCGCCATTTTGATCCATTTCACGAGATTTTCGTTAATTTGGCAATAATAAAAATGTCGCCAAGTTGGCGAAATTCCGCCAAATTCGTCGACAAAATCTCGCCATGCGTTATGGACGGAGAAATATGTTATTCTTATAGCATATAAATGACTATTGGCGTTCAAATACAAAAGTATTACTCAAAGTATCTTTTCTCATAAATAGAATGAGCTACATCCACGAGAATGATGTCACCCAATTTATCGCATGATATTACTTATGAAAAGTGAACATGCTTCTCAACAGTTAATATTTTCTTTTAATTTATGAGATTTTTTAATAAATTTATTTGAAAAATGTGCAATATCTCGAGGTTCCTGCTAGCGTTTTAATGTTTTATGTCAATCGTTTTCTAAGGAAAAATTACATAAGAAGTATCTATTTGCCTAACTTTATTAAAGGTTTTGAATTTTTGATGATTTTCTCAAAATTGCACTCGAAAATTTAGGGAGGTTCTAAACATTCGATTGTGTTTAAAAACAATAAGATTCCAGTATTCACGGATTGTAATTTTTGTACCCAATTCCATTCAAATCGCTCCATTCACTCGTGAGATATCGTCTCCACAGACTCACTGCCACATACACACACATCACCTCAAAAATGTTCGATTAGTGATCAGGGATGCCTGAAACGTGCTCTCCCATTGAAATTTCGAATTCTCGACCCCGTCACAATACTTTCCTCATAGTATAATGTATAAGGAAAGTTAAAAAAAAAGGGATATTTGTTTTACGAGTCGTATTAAAATCCTATCAGCACCAAGGTAGCCCACAAGTGACTTACCAATATATTTGATATATTACTCTTTTTTGTTAGAGTGGAAAACATTGAATAGACAAACAGGCAGACACACACACACACAGGCGTCACGCTAAAAATAAAGTTTTTAGTTTCTAGAGTGCTTGAAAAACGTATAGATTTGTCGAAAACTGGAGTTGTGATTATCATAAAGGTATCTGCAATATCAGCAATGTCAGTGCGATCATAAATAATCTCTGTTCAAAGACTTCTGCAGTATCATCTATTAGACAACAATAAACCAAACTTTAAAAAACTAATAGATATTTTATAAAATTAATATTTTGAATATTCACCACCAGGGGACATAAAAATATTTATATTCATAACTAACAGTATACCCGTTCTTCGTACGGAATATACGATTAAGAAACGTTAAATTCACAATTATGCAGAACTTTCTATTGTACTCTAAATGACATTGATATTCAAAACATTCTATTAAAATATTGAAGTTACTGTTCTTTAAAATGAGTTTAAGAATCTCTGTTCTCGCTATACAAAATTATCTTCATAAGTAGATC
Organism: Amaurobius ferox; assembly: GCA_951213105.1. NCBI lineage: Eukaryota > Metazoa > Arthropoda > Arachnida > Araneae > Amaurobiidae > Amaurobius > Amaurobius ferox. The sequence goes on along the minus strand of OX578138.1, from coordinate 9,244,276 downwards.
TGAAGAATAAAGTATCCTGATCCCGTTTCTAAACAAATTTACAGAAAATATGAAATTAAATCAATATATGCCAAAATAAAAGCGCTAAAATTGTATTAAAGATATACTATTTATATTCTCATGGATTAGAAAATTTACTCGTACTACTTATATTTTCGTAAATTAGAAGATGTACCCGTGTATTAGAATTAGAAGGTGCACCAGTACTACAATACATGGATTTAAAAACTTTTTACCAAAATAAAACAGATGATGTAAGAATTTGAAAATATCAATAATCCCCGTAATCTTTAAACCCAAAGGCCGTAATGGATATGATTCCAATCAAAAATGTTATTCCGATAAAATTTATTTATATACATTTCTTTGTTATTTAAATCCAAAAAGATTTACTGTCACATTAACACATTGGGCGGCATTCCATTGCTCAGCAACAGGATATTTTTTTTTCAAATATAAACTCAATAGGTTTAATTCCGTTGCTTAGAAACATGATATCATTTTTGTAGATAACTTTGCGGAACAAATATAGTCTGCATACTGCTATCCCAACGGAAGGTTTAATAGTGCGTTTTTTTTAATTAATATCTCGTTAACCCCTTGTCCTAAAAACTCAAAGCATGGACTCAATTTTAAGTGGGGCTTTTCCGAGTTTACCCAAGAAATTTCATCGAATTCGGTGCAGCCATTCTCTCGTGATGATGATGAAACAAACACACACATGCACACAAATAAACAGACAGACTCTCAATGTTATTTACATAGACAGTGATTATAAAATCGAATTCTGAGCGCACTTTTTCGTGGACTCTATTGATAACTCAAGCGGAGCATCTTCACTAGCAAAAGATAGACCGAGGCTATTTGCACTTATCAACAAATGATAAAATCTCTTCACTTTCAATCTCCCCATTCTTCACTTTTTGGAGTCTAAAGTGCTACTTAAAACGGTATCAGACATTCAATTGTAAAAGCGGAAGGGGAAAATCTGTAGGGAAAAATAATCTAAAGTTCCCCACTAGTTTGAATTCATAGACCTTATACGTGGTAAATGTAGACAATTTGTCTGCTAAGAAAGCCTGTCAAATACTGTACACTAGATTATAAATAACCCTGATACCCGCGGCGTCCGTTTTAACAGAAATAAGTTATTTTTAATTTTATCTAAGCCTTTGGAAGAAAAAAATAACCATGAACTTAAGATTACTAAGGAAGAAAAATTGAAATTAATTTGAAAGGAGAAAATATTTACATTTATTGTTTTCGACATTGCGATCACTCTGATGTGAAAAGGTTTAACAGAACGATAATTTACATTTGAAATATTTCTTTGAAGAAAAGAAAAAAAAAACAAGAAAGGTCAATCATGCATAAAGCATTCATTATGAAATACTTTCCAACTTCAATGCAATTTTATTTAAACATTTCTAAAATGCGATACATTCCTCGGTAATATTTTAAAACTTATCACAATACTACATTAATTTATTATATTTGAAAACTTAAAACTTCATCGAAAAAAATGAACTTCATTCGAATGACGACATTGAAATATATATCGCCTCTCTATAAAAGCAGCATTTCATTCATAAACATTTTTACAAACGTTTCATTCATCACAATATCATAATAATTTATTTTATTTAAAAATTTGAAAAATTGTTATCAGCCATATTTATTTCCAATTGTGAAACCTCTCTTATATACGAAATAATTCAACTTTTGGAAAGATATTTATTATATAATATATATATATTTTTCCTTCTGGAGGATATAGCAAGAGTCAGAATTTAATTGAATTTGTTTTTCTCCCTATATTAAATAATTTTTATTTAAAAAACTACCTAACATATTTTACTGAAATTTTTTATATATATTTTATGCGATAATTTGAATATTTCCTAAAAGTTTCGAAGCAATTTGTGAATTTTAAATTCGCTTAAAAAATGTTTGAAAAATTAGGTCCCATAGGGTTCAATGTATTTCATTTTTTCAACCCGGGTTCAATCCAAAACTAATTGGGTGATATTATTCATTTATATTCCCATAGGTCCTACAGACCGTCTGAAAAACATATTAAAATTTCATTTTGATAAAGTCATTTTTACGGCAGTTATCGTGCTGACGGACAGACAGACAGAATGAATGAACAAAGTCAAACACTTTTCAACTATGTTGTAAAGTGTTAAAAACGAACCGCGTTGAAGTGAGCAGTGAAAATGTCCCATAGGGTTCAATGTATTTCATTTTTTCAACCCGGGTTCAATCCAAAACTAATTGGGTGATATTATTCATTTATATTCCCATAGGTCCTACAGACCGTCTGAAAAACATATTAAAATTTCATTTTGATAAAGTCATTTTTACGGCAGTTATCGTGCTGACGGACAGACAGACAGAATGAATGAAAAAAGTCAAACACTTTTCAACTATGTTGTAAAGTCTTAAAAACGAACCGCGTTCAAACAAAAATTTAATTAGCTAAGAAGAACGCTCCGGTTTTTTATATAAACACTGAATTCAAGCAGCAGTGAACGTAGAAAATCAATGAGTGATCGGAAAAATTTAGTGTTAACGTGGAGGGTTAGGAAAATGCTTATGGTCTGGGTTAGAATCTAAATTGAAATGTTTATCTGTGATTGAAACCCTTTTGGCAACATTCTGTATCAGTGTTTTCCAGAGATAGATAGATAAACAGACAGATAAATCAAGGTGTTTATATTATTAATTTTGTCAGATATTGTACATACACATAGTCGAAGTCGACATAGCGTCAAGAGTTGGTTAAATTTCAATGATGCTTCATATAAGCTATCAGTTTCTTTTGCATATGTATCGCATATTTTACAAGCAATTGGGTCTTTTAAACAAGGTTTGAAAATTTTTCAGCCAATCGTGTATGCTTTACCCATTTTACAAACAATTAAATATTTTACACAAAGTTAAAATTAAAATTTGGACAATAGTATATAGTTCATCCTCGTGACAGATTCGAAAACTAATGCCGTAGGATGCTTCAAGTGATGCTGATGATATTCAAAGAAAAACAGTGATGGCGCGGAGATGTGGGCATTTAAAAAGGTTCGCCCGATTTGAAAAATAATTTAATTTTATTAATTGTAAATTATCAAAATTTATAAATAACAAAAAATTAATGACATTTTTATAAAATGATTAAACAAAAGATAAAATAAAGCGCATTTTTATAAAATTATAGAACAAAAGACAAAAAAATCTGATGTGGGCAACACATCACTTTCCTTATATAATGCAATGAATTTACTACTTTTACAGTTAAAAAAAATCTAATGTGGGCAACACATGACTTTCCTTATATAATGTAATGAATTTACTACTTTTACAGTAAAAAAATAGGTTTTTCTTATAGTGGATACTAATATTCTTTCCAAGACATTGAATTTTCGACAATGAGTCGCCATTTTCATTGATTTAGCGTCATTTTTAACCAATTGGCGAGATTTTCGTTAATTTGGCAACATTTCAAAAAGTCGCCAAGTTGGCGAAATTCCGCCAAATTCGTCGCCAAAATCTCGCAAAGCGTTATGCACTAAGAAATAAGTTATTCTTACAGCAGATAAATGACTATTGGCGTTCAAATACAAAAGTGTTACTCAGAGAATCTTTTTTCATGAATGGAACAAGCTAGATCCACGAGAATGATGTCACCCAATTTATCGTATGATATTACATATGAAAAGTGGGCATGTTTATCAATAGGAAATATTTTTTTTTATTTTATATGACTTTTTGATATTTTTTTTGAAAAATGTACAATATGTCGAGAACGGCTCGTGTTAGCGTTCTAAAATTTATATCAATCGTTTTTTAATGAAAAATTACATAAGAAATGTCTATTTGCGTAACTTTATTAGCGGTTTTGATTTTTTAACGATTTTTTCAAAATTTCACTCGAAGATTTAGGGGGGTTCTGAACATTCGATTGCGTATAAAAACAATAGGCTTCCAGTGTTTACGGATTGTGATTTTTGTACCAAATTTCGTTCAAATCGGTCCATTCGTTCGTCAGTTATCGTCTCCACAGACTCACTGACACACACACACACACAGACATCACTTCAAAAATGTTTTATTCGTGATCAGGGACGCTTGAAACGTGCTCTCCCGTCGAAAACTCGAATTCGAATTTTCGACCCCGTCTCAATACTTTCCTTATACATTATGTATATAAGGAAAGTAAAAATTATAAAATGATAGAACCAGACAAAATAAAACAAATTCTTAGAAAGTAATAGAACAAAAGATAAAATTAAAAAAAAATTATAAAATGATAGAATAGAAGATAAAATAATTTTTTTAAACGATATAACAAAAGACTAAGAATATTTTATAACGTTCTGAAAATGTTCCACGAAATATTTTTTAAATATCATTGTTTTAGATATATCTGCACAGCAATAGTTGGAGCGGGTCATTTTCTTGCATATTTGCATGGTTCTGTTATTTAAAAAAATAAAATCACTTTACGTCTTACCAATGTTGTATCCGTTTTATTAATCGTAGCACATGACTTCAGGCGAAAAACTGCAACAATTTATTCGATTCCCCTCTCCGAGAGTTATCTCCCGGTTTTATATTTGTGTTTACATAGAACGAGCACTAGGGAGTAAACAAGCAGTATAAGAACAAAATCCCTTAGGAGATTATTTCGTTTCTTTTATAAACACACTATTCTCTGGCTGATTTAATGCTGCAAGGCGCCGCTGCTACTTGCATTGTAATACGAAGAGGAGGAAATAAAGATATTTAAAATGCAAAGGAAAGAAAAGAGATGGTCACTCACCTAAGCATTACTTTCAGTGTATCGCCATCTGATTTAATTTTTTTGCGAATTAATAAATAATGATAAACTACAATCTTAAACATAATAAGTATTAGGAAATTTCTACAAAATAAGAACCTTCCTCTATGGCTGCTAATTTGATTACAATATTCTCAAAAGATGACTAAAATGCATGAACCTCCAAATGCAGCAAGGGGTGTTCGTCCCGGGGCATGACTGACTTCATTATTTTTACTTCGCTCTGCGCTTATGAAGACATGGGAATTAAGGAAGCGCGCATTTTGTTCTCGGGCTCTCAAGAGGGACCGAACTAACTGCGACTGCCATCTTACTCCACCGACGTCACTCAATTTCCTTGGATGTCATTGGATTCTGTGTGCACAGCACACATTAAAAGATTTGCTTAAGTTGTTTACGTCTGCATATTGCGACTACAAAATTAAATGATTTTTTACTGTAATAATGTGATTATTTTGCGTGATTTGGTAACTCCTCTCAAAGTTTGCTCTCTTGCAACATCACGAATGATGAAAAAATTTCCATGACGTCAAGTTGACACTTTTTGATTCTCTGCAGAATGAACGGCCAACCTTTAAAGAACCTTGAGATGCAGCCCTATTTTACGTATAAAAATTGCACATATTTTATTTAAAAAACTCCAATGTAATAGATTTGATGTTCTCCAGCTTTATATCTCTAACCAACATTCAAGTATCCCCCGGATACCTGTACTGTTATACCGTACACCATCAAGATCCATCAGGACAATTAGTCTATTTTAAAGAATATTTGAAGCAAATATAACTTTATCCCTCCCTTCGCTGTCTGAATCATAAAACCGTTTTTCAATGGTGTCATTAATTTTTCCATTCGTGTTCCATTAAACTGCCAGCTTATACCGTGTCCCAGTTTCTATGCAAGTGCATAAGAAATGAAATCGTTTACTAAAATTCCTGAGCTACCAAATTAAATCCTTATTTAGAGCATAAAATATACATGCATTTTATTAAACACAATTCTAAAACAGCGAAATAGATTCTCTGTTTTTCAGTTTTACAACTATCTACTCCCTAAGTATTCTTCGGATTCCTGCATTGATATAACGTACAATATCAATACGGATCTGAAAAGGTAGTATCCATTTTAAAGAATAATTTTAAAAAAAATGCTATTTTATCTTTTCCTCCTTAAAATGGACCCTAAAGCTATTAGAATTTCTGAAATCAACGTTTTCCATTACACAGACAGATTCTAACATGTCCCAGCTTCTATACAATTCTATGAGAAATTTAAAACTTACTAAATAAAATTCTTGAGTTACTAAATCCAATCCTTCCTTTTGAGTATAAAATATACACATGTCTGTATTAAGTCGTACTCTCAGACAGTGAAATATATTTTTTGTTCTTCAGTTTTACAACTCTATCTAACACCATCTAAGGCTCCTCTAGATTCCTGAATGGATATAACATACACCATCAATACAGATCGGGACATTTAGTATCCATTTTAAAGGATAAGTGAAACAAATCCCACTTTATATCTTCCCCGTTAGATGGACCCCAAAGCTGTTGGAATTCCTGAGATCAACGTTTTCCATTAGATGAACAGCTTCTACCATGTCCCGATAGTATCTTTCTCCCAAACGTGTTTCTACACTATCTTAGGATGTGCTTATCTTCTGTGGCATTCGTTGGGAGATATTATTTCCGTGATGGCGAGTACTGTCTACTTCTCTTATTCTATGTCGTCAAATTTATTGAGCTAATGCTTAATTTATGCGCTTTTGCATGTGCAAACTGTTTGGTATTTAATGACTCTCTGACATAGTTTGTGATCCTCGTGATCTTAAGTTATGGTAGTATTTAATGACAACTAAATATATAACAAATCACGCCAATATTATAGGACAAACAATAGTCGATTTTTGACACTTTGTAGTTCCTAAAACTATTGGACATACCTAAAAAGGATAAGCCTATTTGGAATACGCATCGAAAACTGATTTGAAACCCCAGGTTTATAGAATATGGTTAAAATATGAACGAAGATACAGTGATGTAAAAACCCGAAGAATATTCTATAGAATTCGTAATTTTAAAATTATCCAATATCCCTTAGTCCACTCTACAGAAGTAACTGTTTGAAGGAATGATATATTTCAAACTTTTATTATAAGTTTTATTATAAAAATTTTATTATTATTATTATCTATTCCAAACTTTTATTATATATTAATTTATATTATTATTTATTTATAAGTTTTTAATTATGGAATAATCTGGAATTAAAATATCAAATGATATCATATAATTCTCTTCAGCAATTCAATCCTTCCATGCAGAAATTGCTCGAGCTCCCTTCCCTAGGATAACTTGGGAACATTTATTTCATTTGCAAAATAAATATCGTGCAGCGATATGCAAACTTGAAATTTAGATATTGCGCAAGAATTACTGAAACAATTGAAGTTTTCCAATGATTGTTATTTTAGGGATGACGTAAGCGAAAATATTCAACTTATCAAATAAACACATAAACAAATATATTTATATGATGTAAAATTGGCATTTGGAAGACTGGTAGATCTTTAAACAATGTACGAGTACAAAAATAATTTTCGAATGTTTACATATTACAGAGTGTTGCACACCCAAACGTTCGAAATGTGATATATGCAGTCAAACATGTTTGAAACTGAACCCGCAAGAAATGGAATACTGTAATAAGCGGAAGATATGTTTAGCCCAGTCCCAAAATATAGGAAATTTATGTGATTTTCGCTGTGTGAAATGGATGGCCAATATGAAATAATTTGCTAACCTTTTGCTTACGGGTGGGACAACGTCAATTTCAAACGATGGACGCCAATGTCTGCAAAGGGGGTTCGAACTGTTTGAGATAGGGTATGTCAAATACCTGTCTTTTTGAGAGGTTCTTCGTTTGAAATGGACGCTGTCCCACCCTTACGCAAAAGATTAATAAACACCTGTTGTAACGAACAAAGAACGTAAAAATCATCCAACTATTTCAGCCATTTATTTCCAACAGAATAATTTGTCCCATTTTTTTTTAATAAATTATATGACTGTTTTCTGGAAGCTGCTAAAGAACTATAAGAATTTTCAGTTAATCAGGATTTTGAATTGATAGATATATCAATCAATGCACGATTTTGATTTGAAGCATTATTAGTAAGACATATGTCCAAGAAACCAATATGTATAGTTGTATTATTTTAATAAAAGTTTTTTTGAATAAAAATTAGTATTTTTTTATTTCATGGTAAGCAGTAATATTACGTATATTACACTAATACATTACACGAAAAGTAATACATGAGCATTGATGACTGTAGAAAATTTCCCAGTTTGGTTATTGTAAAATAATATAACATACAACTCTCTTTCCGCTTGAATTTTACGGTTATGATTTTCATGCGAGAATTTATTTTTATGACCCAAGATGTGAAAATATTTATCCGTATTTTATCCGAAAATCTCAGAAAAAAGTTGAGCGATATTTTCATTTTAGTGGTCCCGGTATGGCCGTTTTCGTGGAGATACTTGAAATATTTTGCTTATTTCGTATTTCGGAAAAGATAATTTTTTTTTCAAGTTAGATGGATAAAATGTTACTGTATAAACAACAATGTATCGCATTCTCTCCCTTGTTTTAGTCTCAAATACCCCCAAAATATGTTCGAATTTCATTTTTCTACGTTAAGAGTTTTGAAATATTCTGTTGCATCAAAATATGAATATTGAAATTTCTCAAAACAAAAATCCGGCAAATGTCGTTATGGAACAGAGAGAGCGATACCAAACTGTGGTATCAAGATTTATGACAACTTAATTTCAGATAACTTTTTGTCACGTCAGCTAATGTGGTACTAGAATTTCGTACAGCCGACGCGTTTAATCTGCCGTACATAAATTTTGGCGTGATAAATTATCTGCAATAATTCAATGAAGAGGAGTTTAGGAGATACAGACATAATTCAATTCTATATAATTTAAGACTACTAAACAATTACACCACAAGATTACGAGGGTGAAATAATCAGAATAGCTACTAAACTTACCAGAATCCGTGAATTCGTAAGGTTTGGGGGAATTTACAGAAAGCATGCATAAGACTGTGTGTATGACACTATTATACATTTCTAATAATATAGTAAGTATTTTATTCTAGTCCAGTGGTTCTCAAAGTGGAGTCCGTGTCAAAATTTAAGGCGGTTCGTGAAGAGGTTTCGTAACATAAAAATATGTTATAATCAATAAAATGTTTATTAAATATTGTTTCGTAACATAAAAATATATGTTATAACCAATAAAATGTTTATTAAATATTGTTTCGTAACATAAAAATATATGTTATAACCAATAAAATGTTTATTAAATATTGTTTCGTAACATAAAAATATATGTTTTAACCAATAAAATGTTTATTTAATATTGTTTCGTAACTTAATATATGTTATAACCAATAAAATGTTTATTTAATATTGCTTCGTAACATAAAAATATATGTTATAAGCAATAAAATATTTATTAAATATTGTTTTTGAAGAAAATCTTTGTTAAATCCTGATGTTGGGACTTCTGCAAGTATATTTTTTCTTAAATAAGTTAGTTGAATGGAGTTTTATGCCACATGATCCAAAAAGGATATGCTGCGCCAAACATATGGTATAGATTTAACAATATGTGCAAGTTAATCACAACATGTGTATAATCTAAATGGTGATAAAAGTAGAAATGAAAAATGGCAATGGAAAAAGTGTAAGAGTTGAAGCGAGATGATCAATGGTTAAAAGTCTATAAAAGGTGAAGTTAAATAGGATGGAAAAGGTCGATATCCAGTAATAAAGGAAAAAGCCCCGGATGAGGATTTGCTCCAATCAAGTTCATCAAAACGATACTATAAAATGAAAATTCAAATTTTTATAACGAAAGTGTTTATATTTAGTACAATTTATTAAAATATGCTTTATACTCATCGTTTTCTTAAATAAATACGAGGTCTTTGAATTTAAAATTTTGTTAAATTGATCATTTCACAGTTTGGAGTTTCGTGATCATATCAACATCATCATCAGAGCGCAGCTAGAAATGTCAAGTATATATAGATAGATAAATGACTACACCGATATACATTTCTAAAGATAGCTTGTACATACCAAAAATATGTAATATCTTCATTTTTCTTTTATTTTCAAAAGAGTGAGACATTTCTTACCTGGAATTAAGAAAAAAGTAGATTAACCTTATATACTTAATATTCTCATAATACTAATATATACAAAAAATTCTCAAGTTATATTTATAAAAATAGACCTTGGTTTAAATTAAAATTAACTGGAGTGCAGCTCAACTCGAAAATCTCATTCAAGAATTATATTTCTTTTTTTTTTCAAATTTTACAATAAAAAATTTGAGAACTCGGTATCATGGGTCCAAATGATTATAACTAGCGTGTCACTCTTCACTTTAAAGGGCTTGAAAAAATCTTTCGATTGAAACCATACTTTATAATGTATGCAAGTCATGTATATCATTATAATGTATGCACACAGTCATATGCAAGCACTAACATACACACACTAATGTCTATATACACTAACATACATACACACTAACAAATACACATCATATATACACACACACTGATATCACCTTTAAAACGTCTGATTCAAGTTCAGCGATGGTTGAAACACACTTTTCCATCGAAAACTCGAATTTGAATTTTTGGCCTCGTTGAAATACTTTTCCTAAACCATGTATGTAGGGAAAGTAAAACTATTTTTATCAGTTCTAGTAGAAGATCGCACACGAAGACAGTCCAGAGAACTGGCACTCCTTGAAACATTAAGATACTGGGTTTGTATTTATGGGGGATGTCTGGGGAGAAACCAAAATGTCGTCATCTCCAAACTTTCTAAAATTCTTTCACTTCCTGAATAAACATTTGAATTCTTTTTCGTGAACAGTTTTTTAAAGATAGGATATTATAAAAATAATATCCTGCCTGAATTGTTATGAATTATGTCTTAGAGAAGAGATGGTCAAATAGTAAAATTTGTATAATAATTCGACAACGTGTATGTGTCTTCTGACCTCCTCCATTAGCCTTCCAGGGGCACAAAGAACTGCGACTTTGCACACTTATATCGAAAACGGTAAAGTATGTAACGAGGCAAGAATTTTATTTTTCTCTCCAAAGACAAATAGAAAGAGGGGGGGGGGTGGCTTCAAAAGTATTTACATATCATCCAGAAGCGCCCCTTTAAAACCAGAATCAGGCTTTGCACTATTATATCGAACACAGTAAAGAACCTAACAGAGCCAGAATTTTAGTTTTATCTCTCTATCCAAAGACAAATAAAAAGTCGGATATAAAGTTTCGTGGAATATATGTGGCAGCTATCGTGTATACAAAAAACCAACCACAGACATGCATACATACAGACAGAGACAGACTGACATCCCTCCAAAAACAATCAAAACGTATTCAGGAAGTCCTAAAACATATTGTGACCTCAAAGTCTCGAACTAAAAATTTTCTTCAAAACAATACTTTCTCTATACTATATCACACAGTATGAGAAAATAAAAATCTTTATAGAAAAATCAAGAAAATGAATAAAAGCCAACGAGCACCGCTAAAATAGAAAGAAACATCACTCAAATTATTCTGAGATGTTTGGATAAAATATGCCAGGATCTCTTCACACGTTAGATCATAACAGTAAATCCCCACTTGAAAAACATAACCATAAAACCACCAGCAGGAAAAATGTGCATGTTATAGTATTTCTCTTTAAAACAAACTGGGGTTTCTTCTTTAGCTACGACAACACCCAAATACTCGCTGTACTTAACTGTTTAGATTTTTTTTTCGCATTTTCAGATATTTTAAGACACACATAAAATAAGAAATTTAAATATTTTCTCGAAGAAAAGTTTCTTATATACATCCGTCGTGTTTAATATGCGTTACTTTGAATTTTAGATGGGTACTAAATTTTGGACGTAAGTTGCTTTGTACGTTATAGAATACGCGTGCTTGGAAAAGAGCGACGCACTAAAGCGCCAGACTGTATGTAAATTGAATCCCTATAGGAACTTCGGTATCTTTTGAATGTGAAGAAAAGTTCTACACTAACTGAAGAAAGGGAAGAGATAATATTTTTGTTTTACTGTGTAAACTTTTTGAAGAAGGACTGGTATCCTCTATTGGATTGCATGTGATTAAAAATTTGAATTAGCTCATAAAATTTTGCGCTATTCCCAATTATTCGAAAAATGCCAGAAATTGACCAATTGGAGAAGATAAAAGGAAAAGAAACAGCAGCTGCTGTTGTTCCAAAGATACGGAACACCTTGGTAGAAGTCTGGCTTGGCGCCTCCTAAGTTAGACCAGATCCAATGGGGGTGGCAGCCACAAGGGCAGCATCATCTTTCTTCTGACCCATAACCTCTCTGACGGACTTTCGGACCTACAGTCGTGCCCGTACTCCACGTAAACACGGGAATTGTTTTGGACCTCGTCTAAGATCGAACCCCAGACCTTTAAGTGGGATATCCCTGCCCCTAACGTAATATAGAACGTAAATGGTATATGTCACATGGTAAACCCATGATCCAATATTTCGGGGATGCGATCTAGAGTTTACGTATTTATTTTGGGGGTCGGCCTTTGGATGGCAGCTGCACTCGAAATCAAAAACAGGAAACGCGGTGAATCTTGTGAGATCGCATTTTTACCGAAATATTCAACGTTTGTCCGGTTCAGACGGGATCATAGGGCTGGAGGCCTTTTTGAATTAACGGCCGAAAGAATATCAGCTCACAGGGGCTTGAGATTGGGCTTTTGGCCTTTGGGGGTCTAAAAAGCCAATGAAGTTGCTTTTAGGTCAAGGGGTTAAGCCCCAGAAACCAATGAGGTGGTTTTGTGGGTCTCAGGGGCGTGTTTTAAAATCTTTCAGAGAGAGAGATTTTAAAAAAATTTAAAAAGAGGAGCGAGGAGAAGGAACTCCAAGACTATGCAGAAAAGACGTGTTCTGACGACCGGCTGGCTCCTAACCAAAAGGAGTGATATCAACCACGGCCAGTAATGTTGGGTTAGTTACCCAGTTGGGACCTTTTCCTACTATGTACACTTTTATTTCTCTCTCCGATTTATGATTAATTAAAAACGTTAGACTAGTTAATCTTAATTTGCGGTTACCATCTTTTCCAATTTAGTCAGTGAGACTTTATACATTATTGCTTTTTGAATTGGTATACCTTAATGTTTTTCCATTTTAAAATAATTGTTCTGTAAATATTGTGTAAATAAATGTTATGTTTTTTGTTATACTCGATACGGCCTTATTCTTCTTCGCGCTCTTACCGGGGGTGTCCTGAAAGAGGTAGATACCTCAGGACAGTATAATCCTCAAAATGGCAAACTTTTGCTCGAGAATTGAACAGCTGTTGAACGGAGATTGAACCAGCTCGTGAATAAATTAACTAACAGAAGCAATTATTCTAAATTTCTCACTATTTTATTTATACGAAAGAAACTGATAATATAAATACATTTTATTGTTTTTAGTCATATGATGTTCTCAGTCATTTTGATTGCGGTAAAAAGTACAGAGGTAGAATAATTTTTCACCTTATGAAAAATGCTCAAATGAAAGGAATCTTCCGAATTGGAGCTTAGCAGTCTACACTGGTAAAAAATAATTATAATATACTCTAATTAATTTGCAACATGAAAAGCAAGCGCTAAAAATATTTATTTCAAATATATTTTTTTAATTTGTAGCTACATAAGAGTTTTTCAAAATAGAAATTAAGCAATGTGTGTATATCCCAGGGGTGGTCGAATGAAATTTCAGATTTGACGAAGTTCAGAATTTAACGTTGGTCTTGATCTGTTAGAGTAATATGACAGAGCGGCATAAGGGCCCATGCATACCCTGGGCGTTACGAGTTTGCAGTCGATTATATTGTTCTGATCGCATCAATAGTAGTGCCTATTGTTACGACGTTTCTCTGTAAGCGTGGGTGTACGCTCAGGATAAAAAAATGGATCCAAATTTTTGGATAACTAACACGTTTATTTACAAGCACAGAGTAAACAGAGACAATATATAGTAAAACAGCACTTAAATGCTTCACTCATTTCACAAAATAACTTATCCCATTCTCGAAACAACATATTTCATTTCACAAATCAGCGCTACTATTCTCAAAACATTGACGAATGCCGCAGTTCAATGTAACTCATATCACGTCAACAACTCTTCAACTGAGTGACGACTCCTTTTATAGACTCTTTATAGAAACAGCTGGAAATCTCCCACATCTCGCAGAATATTAGATATTTCAAAGTGTTCCTCGAACTTTAAAAAAGTGTCCAAATATCACCAAATTGGCGATAAATCGTCAAAGCTGACAACCCTCTTTCAAACTGTAGCATTTGACAACCTTAGAATCACGTCATAGGAAAGGTGGTCTGTATGGGGATTTTCTCCGTCTGGTTTTCAAAAGCGGCTCCATTGAGATCATTTTACACATTTGTAACACTATTCATAGCTGTGATAAAAAAATTCCCCTTTTCTTTCGGATTATATAAGATTGTACTCTTTTGAAGCAAAATGGATGAAGTCTGACGAAGTCTGGCCGATTAATTGTAAATATTTAAAAATCTATTGTGTCCTTTTTTTCCCCTGCTGATAACTCCCATTTCTGTGCTTTCCATTTAAGTTAAAAGTACTATAAAAAAATATATATATCTTTTTTTTAATTTTCATAACTTTGATTCCAAGATCTTCATTTCCCATTGACGACAAACCTCTTATTTCTACACCCAGAATTCGGGGATTAAATTCCTGACACACAAAATTAGGCGCACATGAAAATTAGGCGCACATGATTAGGCGCACATTTAGGCGCACAAAATTAGGCGCACTGACTGACACACAAAATTAGGCGCAATTTAAAAGTAGGCTAGTTCAAACTTCAAAATATGAAATCCTGTTAAAGTACTCATAACAAAAATATACAAACTGCGAAAACTAAAATGAAAACATTAAACTTTTTCTTTTGTTTTTTAAACTTTCAGTCTTTTGAATAAAAAATGGCTAAATATTTCCACACACGCTCGGCCATAAATATTAATCCTTTCCTGAAAATTCTAACCGAAAAAAAACGAAAATGATACACGGCCTAATATTTTGCTTTAAACTAACTGGGAATTCGATACATCAAACCTCATAAACTCATTTATTGTTTTTTTTTTCGTATTTCAATATATTTTAAGTACACATTATAAGCTATTCAAAGGTTTTCGCTTGAGTAAATACACTGCTAGACAATTGCTAAGGACGGATTACAAATTGCAATGTAGCACAACATTGAGCGGGGGTGGAGGCCCACCAGGATAAAATATTGTTGCCACACTTTTCGGACATTAGAATAATGATCATTTATTGTTCTGGAAAATACATAGGGTTTTGAAACATCTGAAAGGAAAAAAGTGTTCATTTGATGCTGTGTACGGAGAAATGGAAAAATGCATATGACCGACAGCAAGCACCTTTGAAAAAGGTGTCAGTACGGGATATGTCCGTACCGTGGAGTGCGATGCAACATTCCACACGTCGTATCATGCTTTGCACAACATTATCCAGCAGCTGTTGAGGCAAGTTATCCCACTCCTCTGTCAGTGCACGGATGAGGGTGTTCCTGTTGGTTGGAGGATATTTTCGACCAGCAAGTCGCCCCCCAAAACATCCCAAACATTTTCAATGGGGGTTTAGATCTGGCCACGTGCTGGCCATACGAGGCATTGAATACCCTTGCTGACTAGACAATCCTGAACAGCGAGTCTTCGATGACATGGTGCGTTGACGTCCATGAAAACAAATTTATCACAGACAGCACCACGGAAAAGGCGAACATGAGGCAGTAGAACTTCATCAATGTACCGTTGGTCGGTCATAGTCCCAGTTGCAACCACATTTACGGGCGTGCGGCCATTGATCATGATGCCGGCACATACATGATACTGCATGCCTTCTTATTCTTTTCTTCGTTCAAAATTACGTATAAAAAATCATTTAATGGATATATTTGAGAATACGTAGTTTTTCATTTTAGATTTTGACAATTTTTGTGGGCCATTTTACAAAAAAAAAGCAGGTTATTTTTTCCCAAATCGTACCAAATTCTAATCATCACCAGGATAACCCACAAGCAACTTATCTACCGAATTTTGCGAAATTCTGTCCATTAGTTTTCCATCTAGAGTCGATACAGGTAATTTTTGCAAAAAAAGGCGGATTCTTTTATCCCGAATCGTACCCAAAACTAACCAGCACCAGAACAAGTGACTTACCTACCAAATTTTACGAAATTCGGTCAATTAGTTTTTTAGATAGAGTGAATACAAAATCTGCACAGACAGACACACATACGCACACAGACGTCACGCTAAAAATAGTTTTATCGTATTCTAGAGGTCCCGAAGCATGTAGATCCGTCGAAAACTCGAGTTGCGATTTTCGGCATGATTCCAATACTTACCGTATACATTACCATGTACTGCAGGAAAAGTAACAAGAAAGATCAATCATGCTTAAAGCATTGATTATGAAACACTTTCCAACTTCAATGCAATTTTATTTAAACATGTCTAAAATGCAATACATTCCTCGGTAATATTTTAAAACTTATCACAATACTACATTAATTTATTATATTTGAAACCTTAAACCTTCATCGAAAAAAATTAACTTCATTCAAATGACGGCATTAAAATATAAATTGCCTGGTTTAAACATCTCTAAAATGTGATACATTCCTCGGTAATAATTTTAGAATTATCATAATACTACGATAATTTATTATATTTGAAAACTTCATCGAAAACAACTGAAATCCATTCAAATGACGTCATAGAAAAAATAACACGCCTGGCTCTCTCTATAAAAGCAACATTTCATTCATAAATAATTCCCCCATTCATGTCATTCATCACAATACTATAATAATTTATATTATTTAAAAATTAAGACCATGGAGCTACAAGTAAGTAAAACTCTATGCGTAAAACTTCATCGAAAATTATCGTCCTTCTCTTTCTAAAATCAATGAATATTTCATTCATATCAGCCATGCAGACTCCATGGACTAAATGATTTTGTGTTAAAGAATTACAGCGATTCTAATACAACTCATTCTACATATTTTGCTGTTTACATTTTACATAGGTGAAAAATAGGCTTAATAGTAGAAATAATCAAATTTGTATGAGCATTTAAACTGAAATATATTGTCATTGCGTTGTTAAAGTATGTAGATGCACAGAATTTAGGCCAAAATAAAGTAGTTTTATGATGGATACAACACTCAATATGAATTAGAAAGAACTTTAAAAATCACGATTTTGAGACAAGATGGATGCCATATATCTTTTTGAAGTGGGTCATGTGATCGTTTCATATCATGGACACGTGATCGCTTCATATAAGAGGTGTTATTATTATTTTAATTTTTATTTAAAAAACTACTGAATATATTTCGCTGAATTTTTTTTTATATATTTTATGGAACAATTTGAATATTGCCTAAAATTTTCGAAGCAATTTGTGAATTTTAAATCCGCCTAAAAAATGCTTGAAAAATTAGGTCCCATAGGGCTCAATGTATTCCATTTTTTCAACCCAGGTTCAATCCAAAACTAATTGGATGATATTATTCATTTATATTCCCATAGGTCCTATAGACCGTCTGAACAACATACTAAAATTTCATTTTGATTAAGTCATTTTTATGGCAGTTATCGTGCTAACGGACAGACAGACAGACAGACAGACAGACAGACAGACAGACAGACATAATGAACAAAGTCATAAACACTTTTCAACTTTGTTGTAAAGTGTTAAAAAAATGAAAAATTGTTATCTACCAAATTTATTTTAAAATATGAAGCCACTCCCATATGCAAAACGTTTAAACAAATGGAGAGATATTTATTATATAATATCTCTCTCTTTTCTTTCTGGAAGATATCCCAAAGTCAGAATTTAATTGAATTTGTTTTTTTCCCTATATTAAATAATTTTTTTAATTAAAAAACTACTTAACATATTTTACTGAATTTTTTTTTATATATTCTATGGGATAATGTGAATATTTCCTAAAAATTTCGAAGCAATTCGTGAATTTTAAATTTACTTAAAAAATGTTTGAAAAATTAGGTCCCATAGGGTTCAATGTATTTCATTTTTTCAACCCGGGTTCAATAAAAAACTAATTGGGTGATATTATTTATTTATATTCCCATAGGTCCTACAGACCGTCTGAACAACATACTAAAATTTCATTTTGATAAACTCATTTTTACGGCAGTTATCGTGCTAACGGACAGACAGACAGACAGACAGACAGACAGACAGACAGACAGACAGAATGAACAAAGTCATAAACACTTTTCAACTTTGTTGTAAAGTGTTAAAAAGCTGATAAAAAGGAAAATATTTATTTGAATTCATTGAAACTTTCACAGATTAATAAAAGTATAAACAACAAGAAAGATCAATCATGCATAAGCATTGATTATGAAACACTTTCCAACTGAAATGTAATTTCATTTAAAAATTTCTAAAATGTGATTCATTCAGTGGTAATATCTTTTACATTATCACAGTACTACAGTAATTTATTATACTTAAATATTTAAAACTGTATCGAAATATAAATCATCTGATTCTTTATGCAAAATCAATGAATATTTCATTCATATAACTTGTATTCCAGACTCCAGAGCTAAATAATTTTGTGTGAAAAAAATTCAGCAATTCTTATGTAATTCATCTTACAATCGCTTGAGATATTTGCATTCTGCATATGTTAAAATTAGGCTTCCTTGAAGAAATAATAAAAGTTTAGGGATCATTTAAAATCACAACTATTGTAATTGCATAGGCACGGAATTTAGATACACAGATAATACACAGATAATATATATGTGTATGTGTATGTACTCAAAGTATTGGAATCGTGCCGAAGATCGGAACTCGAATTTTCAAAGGATCTACACGTTTTGGGACTTCTAGAACACGAAAAAACTACTTTTAGGAAGACGTCTGTGTGTGTAAGGGTGTATCTGTGTATGTTTCTGTGTGTCTGTGTGGATATTACATCCACTCTAATTGAAAAACTAATGGACCGAATTTCATACAATTTGGTAGGTATGTTTTTTGTGGGAAATCCTGATGTTCATTAGATTATAGTACGATTCGTAATAAAAGAATCTGCCTTCTTTGCGAAATGGCCGCAGAAATTGGCTTTATCCACTCTAGCTAAAAACTAATGAACCAAATTTAACAAAATTTGGAGTATAATATTTCAATAACCTACAAGTGATTTATATACCAAATTTAACAAAATTTTGTATATAAATCATTTGTAGGTTATTCTACTACGATTCGGGAAAAAGGAACGGGCTATTTTTGCGAAATGGCCAGCAAAAATCGTTATATATAAAAATAAAAGACTACGTGTGCTCAATTATATCAATTAAATTCCTATTTTATATGTAATTTTTGACAACAAAAAGAATAAGACTAACCCCATTACTCTAGGACTAGCCGTTCTTGAGATATTCTAGTTTTTTCGCGTTTTCGCTACGCCACCTTTGACAATAAGTCCAGCTATCAAATGAGAACCAAATTTAAGTTTAACGTGTAAATTCAATGTCATTTAAAATACTTATGTTGTGCAGATAAACTCAAATTATCATTGAATAAATAAAGAGAACGAATATGAGTCTGCAGGGAAAGACATGTGCTGTCCACATCAGAATTTTTAACAATATTACAACAATGATTTATAGAAGTGAACGGGGATTATTTTCAGGCCATTTCGAAAAAAATGTATGATCTATATTTAAAGATCCATCAAATTTTTGTCGAATAAAATGTTCAACAAATTTAAGCTGTGTACCAAATTTTAACTCTCTAGGACGTAGGAAAGTGCATTTAAAATGCCATCAATTAAATTTATCATGAAGAGTTATATAAAATTTTTAAAAAATGAAAAATTGTTATCTACCAAATTTATTTTAAAATATGAAGCCACTCCCATATGCAAAACGTTTAAACAAATGGAGAGATATTTATTATATAATTTCTCTCTCTTTTCTTTCTGGAAGATATCCCAAAGTCAGAATTTAATTGAATTTGTTTTTTTCCCTATATTAAATAATTTTTTTAATTAAAAAACTACTTAACATATTTTACTGAATTTTTTTTTATATATTCTATGGGATAATGTGAATATTTCCTAAAAATTTCGAAGCAATTCGTGAATTTTAAATTTACTTAAAAAATGTTTGAAAAATTAGGTCCCATAGGGTTCAATGTATTTCATTTTTTCAACCCGGGTTCAATAAAAAACTAATTGGGTGATATTATTTATTTATATTCCCATAGGTCCTACAGACCGTCTGAACAACATACTAAAATTTCATTTTGATAAACTCATTTTTACGGCAGTTATCGTGCTAACGGACAGACAGACAGACAGACAGACAGACAGACAGACAGAATGAACAAAGTCATAAACACTTTTCAACTTTGTTGTAAAGTGTTAAAAAACACCAGCGGGGGGGGGGGAATACACACACACACACACACAAACACAAAAAAGATCAATAAATAATTAAATAACAGAAATAAACAAAATCGGGAATTTAAATTAAAATTATTAAATTATAGTGGCTTCAATATTTTTTCCAGTATTAAAAATTCGATGTATGGAATTGATTATACAAAAATATGATACATTTATCTCAAGCAATCAGATCTTTTAATTTAGAAAATTTCACATTGAATTCCTTGCTTTTAACACTTTACAGCAAAGTTGAAAAGTGTTTATAACTTTGTTCATTCATTCTGTCTGTCTGTCTGTCCGTTAACACGATAACTGCCGTAAAAATGGCTTAATCAAAATTAAATACTAGTATGTTGTTCAGACGATCTGTAGGACCTATAGGAATATATATGAATATCATCACTCAATTAGTTTTGGATTGTAACTAATTAGTTGTAATTATACCTCTTATATGAAGCGATCACGTGACCATGATATGAAAAAATCACGTGACCCACTTCAAAATGAAATATGTCATCCATCTTGTCTCAAAATCGTGATTTTTAAAGTTCTTTTTAATTAATATTGAATGTTGTATCCGTCCTAAAACCGCTTTATTTTTGTTTAAATTCTGTGCATCTACATACTGAAACAACGCAATGACAATATATTGGAGTTTAAATGATCATCCAAATTTGATTATTTCTACAACGAAGCCTATTTTTCACTTATGTAAAATGTAAACAGCAAAATATAAAGAATGAGTTGTATAAGAATTGCTGCACTCCTTTAACGCAAAATTATTTAGTTCATAGAGTCTGCATAGCTGATATGAATGAAATATTCATTGATTTTACAGATAGAAGGACGATTTGTTTCGATGAAGTTTTAAGCATAGTGTTTAATTACTTGTAGCTCCATGGTCTTCATTTTTTAATAAAATAAATTATTATAGTATTGTGATGAATGAAATGAATGGGAAATTATTTATGAATGAAATGCTGCTTTTATAGAGAGAGCCAGGCGTGTTATTTTTTCTATGACGTCATTTGAATGAATTTCAGTTGTTTTCGATGAAGTTTTCAAATATAATAAATTATTGTAGTATTATGATGGTTTTAAAAATATTACCGAGGAATGCATCGCATTTTAGAGATGTTTACACCAGACAATTAATATTTCATTACCGCCATTTGAATGAAGTTCATTTTTTTCGATGAAGGTTTAAGTTTTCAAATATAATATTTTCAAATATAATATAGTTTTAAAATATTACTTAGGAATGTATTGCATTTTAGACATGTTTAAATAAAATTGCATTGGACTTGGAAAGTGTTTCATAATCAATGCTTTAAGCATGATTGATGGTTCTTGTTTTTGTTAAATTTGCGTGAGAGTTGTCGGTATATCCGAATATGCAATTATCAATGGGGGTTGCCTTAAAAGATTAAGTTAATGCCAAAATAACTGTAAATATGGCCTCTTATGCAAATTTTAAATATCGATATTTAAAGAAGACGTTAATCCCTATTGAATGATATTTCCAGTTTTGTTCTGCGATAAAAATTGTGCAATTGCGGATGTGTGTTTCGTTGTTTTTACGGCTGTACATATGATTATAGAAAATCTTTTTTTTTTCACTTCCATAACTATACCACTTTTATACAAACTAGACAATTAACTATATTACTAAATTAATTCTTTACAAACCAA
Source organism: Amaurobius ferox (assembly GCA_951213105.1). Taxonomy (NCBI): domain Eukaryota; kingdom Metazoa; phylum Arthropoda; class Arachnida; order Araneae; family Amaurobiidae; genus Amaurobius; species Amaurobius ferox. The sequence continues at coordinate 9,222,088 of OX578138.1, read as the reverse complement.
CATTTCTGCAGACGATTTTTTGCTTTATTCTAAGTAGATCTGCGCCGTTTTGGAAACTATTTTGACACAGCTATGATCACAACGTATTACAGCATGTTATCTTCTTTGTTTCTATACATTTTGTTAGCTTATTTTTACAAAAAACTCACTGGGAAGAGGTACAAAATGACGCTCTTTTGGAGTAAGAATAAAAACTGGCTATTCGAAAATAGAACGCTTATTCTAAGATAAAAGATTCCGCCTTCTGATAAAACATGCGGTTGAATTGCAAGTACTTAAAATGTTAAAACTCGCTGTGATTACTTTATTCTTCGTAGTAGGAGTGTAATGCTGTTAGTAGATTATTTTTAGGCTTGTAGATTTACCGATATGAATATTGAAAGCACCTATTAGTAACGTAAGAGGCAGCGTTTGCTCTAGATGTTGTTCATGGAAAAAATGCTATTTTTTATTATTCGGTTTTACTATTGAGTTAGAAAGAGCGAGATAAAACTCCTACAGAGGACACGCTTAAAAATACCATAATACTTTGAGAATTATATTTAACTGTAGCTAATGTTATTAAAGCAGTCGCTATTGTTAGTTGACACAACCGAAAGAAGTAGTATTTAGTATATATACTTTTGATTGTTTTTAAATTAAGGGTTCCCTAATCATGAGTATAATTAATCAGTATTTTTTCATAGTTGTAGGATGAGTACAGAATATAGGGAGATATAAATAAATTGAAAAGCAAAATAATTTGAATACGTAGGAATATTCTTTATTGTTTCAGTTCTAATTTACATTTCGCTCATAATTTATTTTTACGACATTGTCAGTTTAAGCAAATTTTTTAGGGTTTTTGCCATAGAAATGCATGCAATGCATGACTACTTATCTTACTCCAGCGCTACCTACATGATTGTCTCAAATGATATTAGCGTTTGCTTAATATGGAGTTTTAATTTCTTTCACATCCATGGGTTTTATTTTCACTCTTCAAGTCCAAGTTGATGTTCTAAAGAAGAAAGATCAATTATGCATAAAGCATTGATTATGAAACACTTTCCAACTTCAATGCAATTTCATTTAAACATCTCTAAAATGCGATGCATTCCTCGGTAATATTTTTTAAATTATCAAAATACTACATTAATTTATTATATTTGAAAACTTCGTCGAAAAACATGAACCTCATTCAAATGACGGCACTGAAATATAAATTGCCTGGTTTAAACATCTCTAAAATGCGATACATTTCTCGGTAATATTTTTAAAATTATCATTATACTGCAATAATTATATTTGAAAACATCATCGAAAACAACTGAAATTTATTCAAATGACGTCATCTAAATATAACACGCCTGGCTCTCTCTCTATAACAGCCTGGCTGTCTCTATAACATTTCATTTACAAACATTTTTCCATTCATTTCATTCATCACAATACTATAATAATTTATTTTATTTAAAAACTTAAGACCATGGAGGTACAAGTAATTAAACTCTATGCTCAAAACTTATCGAAAAAATCGTCCTTCTCTTTGTAAAATCAATGAATATTTCATTCATATCGGCTATATTGCAGACTCCATAAGCTAAATAATTTTGCGTTGAAGAAATGCAGCAATTCTTATACAACTCATTCTACATATTTTGCTGTTTACATTTTCCATAAGTGAAAAGTAGGCTTCGTTGTAGAAATAATCAAAGTTGGATGATCATTTAAACTTGTAATTGCGTATATTGTAATTGCGTTGTTTCAGTATGTAGATGCACAGAATTTAAGCAAAAACAAAGCGGTTTTAGGACGGATACAACACTCAATATGAATTAAAAAGAACTTTAAAAATCACGATTTTGACACAAGATGGATACCATATTTTATTTTGAAGTGGGTCACGTGATCTCTTTATATAATGATCACGTGATCGCTTCATATAAGAGGTGTAATTATTATTTTAATTTTTATTTTGAAAACTACTGAATATATTTCGCTGAATTTTTTTTTATATATTTTTTGGAACAATTTGACTATTACCTAAACATTTCGAAGCAATTTGTGAATTTCAAATCCGCTTAAAAAATGTTTGAAAAATTAGGTCCCATAGGGCTCAATGTATTTCACTTTTTCGACCCGGGTTCAATCCAAAACTAATTGGGTGATATTATTCATTTATATTCTATTCCCATAGGTCCCACATCCTGTCTGAACAACATACTAAAATTTCATTTTGATAGTCATTTTTACGGCAGTTATTGTGCTAACGGACATACCGACAGACAGACAGACAGAATGAACAAAGCCATAAACACTTTTCAACTTTGTTGTAAAGTGCTAAAAATACAAAAAATTGAATGTTTCTTATAATTCCACTTTAATTATTCCACTATTACTGTCAAGGGCTGCGACTGTAGTAAGTTATTTATGTAATTACCAATAATCGTGGATATTATACAAAAAACTTCCCAAAGGTTTATGTTTCCAAATTTTGAAAAGATATAAAGGTTTTGCAGTGCGTACTTTTGCAATACATTTCTATTGTATTGTATATATTTGTTGGAGAGCAAAAAATATAATCTATACTTATCTGGAAAACTTTAATTATAATCTTAATCACAATCTATTGAATTAACTGTTAGTATATTCGTTCTTCAAAAGGAATGTATAATATAAAATTCTAAAATTTACAATTTTATGCGAATTCCTGTAGCATTCTAAATGACATTATTATTCATAAAACATTCTATTAAAATATTTAATCTAATTCTTCTTACACGGAGCATAATGATCTCTATTCTCGCTATATAAAATTATCTTAATTGGCAAATCTAAAGAATAAAACATCTTTGTCCAGTTTATAAAGGAATTTACAAAAAATATGAAATGTGATCAATTCTGCGATTTATATCATTAGTTTTTTAACAAAAAATTATGCCTGAAATAATGAATATTCTATTATTATTATTATTATTATTAAGGGTCTTGTTTATTAATGAGTTATTTAAAAATTCATTCGAAAATTAAGGGATCATCCAAACGTTTGATTTTATATCAGTAGGGTTCCAGTATTCATTAATAGTAATAATCATATCAATCATATGAATCAATTGCGTTCAAAATCCTTCATTTATTCATAAGATATAACATCTACAGACTCTCGTGGACACACACTAACATTCACACACACACACACTAATACACATACACTAACATACATTCATGCACAAACTAACCTACACGGACACACTAATATACATACACAAACGCACACTAATATACATATACATATTAACATACATACATATACACGCAAGCACACACACACACGTTTGATTCGTGTTTAGAGATACTTGAACTGTGATCATCAGTCGAAATATCGAATCACTTGGAATGTGATCATCAGACGAAAGCTAGACCCTGTCACAATACTTTCCTTATGCATTATACTATATATATAAGTAAAATAATAAAACGTAGAGTATATGAACTTAATGTGCGAAGCAGATATGTGCAACATAGAGAAACAACAATTAGACATAGTCATGATATACTTGCGTCATTGATAAATCATTTATCAGATTACTGGAATTTTTATTTATGTGAATAGCTATATTTCCTCCATGTATGCCTTGTAATAAAAATATGAAACATTTTAATTTATATTATTGTGTAAAAATATGTTTCAAATCTTGTCAGATGCAGATAAATACTAAATTTTTTTAAAAGAAAAAGTACTTAATCGGAACTTTGTGAAAGTTTTCCACCATTTCTTCCCAGGGATATTTGTTTTCTAAAACAACTCTTATGTTTAAAATTTCTTCCTGAAATAAATATCGTCCTGACAGAAATCACTCTTCAATATTAAAGAACATTTCATGGAAAAGGGTGGAGCGGGAAAACTAGACCACGGGAATGCAAATATCTTCCAGATTTTCCAGAATAAAATACGGTTAGACTTTTCCTTTCCTAGGTCGTAAAAATAAATCCACCTTAAAATAAAGCGTAATAGTTGGCAAAATAAAGTTGTATGTTTTTTACTACCCCCTTCAATGAACAAGTAATAATTCTTAAAATATATAAACATTCGTATTATACTTATCAATAGCTGTCAGCTTTAAATATATGCCAAGTATATTCTTAAGAAATTTAAATATGTCTCTGCTTAGTATCTGCATTGTACTTAAAATGTGTTCATTTGAATTGCAAACAAATTCTAACTTATATCTTTACGTATTTTTTACATGGCGGTAGCAATATGTTTGCTTTGAGGAAACGATAGTCAATAAAATTAAAAAAAGATAAATCTCATAGAAATACAAGTTTCAACAAGCTTTAAATTTTACAACAAAATTAAATAATTAAAGGACCTATTACTTGTTTAAAATGTAGGAATAGGGAAATTAGGTCAATACAATTGCTTGGAGGGGGTTTGGAGGGGGCTGAAGTCCCCTTCCTCAAGTCAGAAACAATTTCTTTTCTTAATAACCGCTAATTAAGAACTGCAAAGTGACAGGCAAAGCAACCATTGGATGTAGAGATAAGGCAATAAAATTGGATCTTTAAAATCTACGAAAATATGTAGTAAGTTTGAAAATGTATACAGAGACAAAATATCAACAAATAGACATACATCTTCTTTTATATCTACAGATACCAAAATGAAGAAAATAAGCTGTTTCGGGAATTAAATAAGCTACCTCTAGCAAAGCACAAAACTTTAAAAATCAGTTAATATAAATATAGCAAAACAGATAGCATTAAACAAAGAAGTAATAATAATTAAGTTAAAACAACCAGTATTGGAATCCTGCAGTAGTCACAATATTTAAATAACATATGAATAAGCTACCTTTAACTTTTTGCTGACGGGTGGGACAGCGTCCATCCCAAACGAAGAACTTCTTAATCAGACAGGTATTTAACATACCCTATTCCAAATAGTTTGATCCCCCGCTGAATGCCATCGCTGAATGCACCGCATTTTAGAGATGTTTAAATAAAATCGCATTTCAGTTGAAAAGTGTTTCATAATAAATTTTTTATGCATGATTGATTTTTCTTGTTTTTTTATAATTTTACAAGAGAAAATTTGAAAAATCGGTTTTGTCGGTCCAAATGATTACAATTACATATAGTGCGTCACCCTCCACTTTATAGGGCTTGAAAAAAATCTTTCGATTGAAATCATACTTGACAACGTACCCCGTGTGAGGGAACTTTTCCTCCAAGGGGGACTAATGTCGTCACGAAAAAAAAATTGGTATAGCAGCTATTTTTCTCAACAGTGATTGGAACTATTAAGTGTCGTGATCACTGAGCTATAAATGAACACTTTTATGCATGCTTTTATGCACTTTTATACACTTTTATGTCCAATTTTGTCCTATGGTGCCATGTTAAAAAAATTTAAAAGTCGAATCCATTTCGAAGTTTTCGCTCGAATTAAAAAAAAATCCCATCTAGTTCTAGATTTTTTAATAACAAAGCCGGATATAAAATTTCATGAAAATCCATCCTTATGTGTGGTCGTTATCGTGTAAACAAGAAATCTATCACAGACATACATACAGACGGACAGACGGACATCACTCCAAAAATAGCCAAAACGTGTTAAGGAGGTCCTAAAACATCTATTGGCATTAAGATCTCGAAAATTTTCAAGAAAACATTACTTTATATTATATTACATAGTATGAGAAAATAAAAATCTTATGTGAGTAGGACGTGACTTTCCCTACAGACTGAAATTCAGAATCCATTAAATTAAGTTTATTTGCTAAAATTGAGAGGGATACTTACTTGATAGCGTATCTACTTTACAGTTTTAATGCGTCGTCTTTTTCATTAGGCAACTTGATGCATTTCAAAATGTTGCATATCCTTACAATTCTAAAAGCACTTTAATATCTCGAAAACGGGTCATCCTATAGTGTAATGGAGTTGATATCAATCATTTTGTCATTTAAAATTAGGTATATAACAAGCATTTAATGGATACGCGTTTAAGTATATATGCAATATTTTCTTTCATATTTGTGGGATTTAGTAAGCTATTTTTCAAAAAAAAAAAAAAGAGAGAGAGAGAGTACCTTTCGAAAATACCTTTCGAAAAAAAAATCATTCTTCAATATTCAAGTAAATTACGCGAATGGGGGGGGGGCGAACAAGACCACTAAGATGAAAATATCGATCAGCTTTCTCAGGATACAATACGGCTAACTTTTCCCTTCTTAGATCGTAAAAATATATCCACACTTGGAAATAAAGCATGGCATTCGGAAAAGTAAAGATGCATGTTTCAAAACCGATTAAATAAACAAGTAATATATCTCAAAACACATCAACACAGACATCATGCTTATCAATTCCTGTCAGATTTGAATATATGTCAAGTATATATAATAAGATATTTAAATATTTCTCTGCTTAGTACAGCAAGCATATATATGGCGTACTTAAAATGTTGATTTGAATTTCAAATGAGGACTAACTTTTAGTTTTATGTGATTTTTGCATGTGGAGATAACATGCGTATTTTGGTGGAAGAGGCAAGTAGTAAAATGGCAGATCATAATAAATCACGTAGGGACATAATAGAATTTAAAATTTGAAGGAGCTTAAGAATAAAAAAAATTGAGGAATATATATGACATACCCTTATTTATATTTTTTCAATGAAATTCAATACCTAATTTAAAGTTTGAAGATGTTAAATATGTTTATGCTTATCGCAAATGTTAAAATTTTTACATTTCCTACATACATAGTAGTATGTATAGGGGAAGTTTTGTGACGGGGTTGACAGTTTGAATTCGAATTTTCGACGAAAGAACACGTTTTCAGCATCCATTAACTCCAATCGAACATTTTCAGATGATATCTGTGTGTATATATGTGCGTCCGTGAGTCTGTGGATGCGATATCTTCCGAAGGAATGAAGCGCTTCGCACCTAATTTGGTACGATTATTATGATCATTGAACACTAGGACCGATTTGTTTCAAACGTGATCGGACGTTACCCCTCCGATGAAGACCTCTCCAATGATCAAATGAATTTAGAAAGAATTATAAATAAATTAGAACATTCAATAATGTTAAACAGATATTTACTTTATACGTAGTTTTTTTATTCTAAAACGAATGACACAAACTTTAGACAGCTAGCTTAAACCATTCTTGAGATATTACACTTTTTCAAATAAATGTATATTAAAAATTACGTAACACGACAGTAGCATCATCAAATATTTAACACTTGTTGACAAATTTGGCGACATCAGCGACTCATTTATCGAAATATCGCCAACTTAACTTTTATAAAGTGATGATTTAACATATTTTAATATAATGGAGTATATTGCTTAGCAGATGTTAGCAATATTTTCAGTTGTCAAGTTATATTTGCAGGAAATAAAAGTTAATTTTCTATTTCAAAATAATTTGACATGTTGTCATCCAGAAAAACGCTCAATGTCAGTGCATTTATCAACATTACTGTCGTACCGAGGAATTGTTATTTGAATATGTTGAGGAATAATTAGATGAACATTGTATATTTATTTGCAATTATGAAATATGGTACGTGTATAGTGGTTATTCCAGGTTCACGCTTTGTGCTTGGGGATATACACAAAGCATAGACCCAAACAAAACAACAATAATTAAATTGAAGAACAAAATAGTTAATCATTAATGTGGTGGAGGTAAAGTAACCACTCCTGAGAGTTTTGCTGGCATATATTTTTATTAACTTTTTTCACACAAGTATTAAAAGATGAGATCAACTGATATGGAAAACAGAACATAACCAAGACATCTCTCTGACATTTGCAGAGGGAAAATATGCAGTTTCAAAATAAGCATATAACATATATGACGATTATTGACGCTTGTGAGTTTATATTTCTATATCACATTACAAATACTTTTACAACTATTTACGAGATCTTGAATTGAAAATAAGATCCATCAAACAAGAATAGGCAAGACTGTACTTACAATTTCCGGCTTTAAAAGAGAAATATCTTAAACATAACTTCCATTTTTTTGTCATACCGATGTGTAGAACTATTCCATTCGAACCGTATGACTTTTCGGAGAAGATCATCATAATCGTTCAATATATTAACTTTATTGCTTAGTTGGTGCTAGTTATATTTCTAATTGTCAAGTTAGATTTGCACAAAATGAAAGTTAATTTAATACTTCGAAATATTTTTACGCGTTACCACCTAGAAAAGTGCTCAATGTACAATTCAACGCCAAAAACATTGTACTCTGGATTCTTTTACATCCTTATTAAATTGTGAAAAAAGCAGTCATTGCATTACGCAGGGAAATCATTTGCTGCCTGGATCACACTTTTATCTATGTGAACATGTAAAACCATAGATCTATGTTTTATAAGTTAAACTCAATTAACAAAACTAGGGGTCGAACCCGGGTCTCCTAGTTTGCTCCGAATCACGGTAACAACTATACAACTCCAGCCACGAATTGAATTACTTTCAATTGCTTTGCATACTTAATATAAAACATGTTTATCTTAGTATACTTCCTATTTTCACATATTTATTACGAGAAAAATACTCACTACTTAACGAACTCAATATCTAAAACTACAGATCTATGTTTTATAAATAAAACTCTAATCAACAAAATTAGGGTTTGAACCCGGTTCTCCTGGTTTGCTCCGAATCACGGTAACAACTATACAACTCCAGCTACGAAATGAATTACTTTCAATTGCTTTGGATGTTCAACATAAAACATGTTTATCTTAGTATGCTTCCAATTTTCAAATATTTATTACGGGAAAAATACTCACTAATTAACGAATTCAATATATAAAACAACAGATCTATGTTTTATAAATAAAACTCAATAAACAAAACTAGGGTTCGAACCCGGATCACCTGGTTTGCTCCGAATCATGGTAACAACTTGAAGTCCAACCACGAAATGAATTACTTTCAATTGCTTTGTTTGCATGCTTTACATAAACATGTTTATTTTAGTATACTTCTAATTTTCAAATATTTATTACTTAAAAGTAGTACTCGCTCATTAACGAACTCAACATTTACGAAATAAATGTGACTATCATAGCAGCTTTACGAGCTTTTATCTCATCATGCTGCTTTGAAAATCAGACACTGTCACCTCAACTTCACCAGAAGGTACTCCCTTTAAAGTATTTAGTGTCACAGGCTGAAAGCTCATAAGGATTATCCACTCCGTCAGTGACAATTTAATTATCTCCGGTTAACTTCGTGGTTTGCCGACGAATCTAAACTGATGGGTATTGGCTACTATTGGCTCTTCAACGAATATTGTTGAAACCTGGTGCAAAACTAGGTCAGGTTGCGTTGTATTGATTTCACTATCTAAAGAATATGTAGCTCTAATATTAAATCCAATTGAATATATGGAGCTCTAATACTAACTTCAATAAATATATGTAGACCTACTAAGATATGTAGCCCTACTGAAACTTCTCATAGCTTTAAAACTGCTTTGCTGGTTTATTTAATTTATTTTCTACAATACATAGCATATATAAAATGAAAGAGTTTGATGAGACTCAAAAATCTGATCCTTAGATTTTGAAGAATCTTCACGTTCTAAACATTTTTAACACGGATTAACATTTTACAAAATAGTTAAAAAGTGTTTGTGAATTTGTTCATTCATTCTGTCTGACCGTTCACACGATAACTGCCGTAAAACTGACTTTATCAAAATGAAATTTTAGCATGTTGTTCAGACTGTCTATGGGACCTATGGGAATATAAATGAATAATATCACCCAATTAGTTTTGGATTGAACCCGGGTTGAAAAAATGACATACATGGAACCCTATGGGACCTAATTATTCAAACGTATTTAAAGCGGTTTAAAATTCACAAATTGCTTCGAAAGTTTTTTGAAATATGCAAATTATCCCATAAAATATATAAAAAAATTTCAGTAAAATATATTCAGTAGTTTTTTAAATAAAAATTAAAATAACAATTACATCCATATCATATGCTCCTAAAATAATAATTACACCCATATCATACGGTCCCTGTGGATGCCTCCCCCACTGGGTTCCGGTCTAAATTAGGTGGCACTTCCCGGCCGTCCAAACAGTTACCTTACACCTTTCTGGTAGGTCGGACGGTCTGGGTCTCAACAACAACCCATATCATATGAAGAGATCACGTGATCCATTTCAAAATAAAATCCGGCATCCATCTTGTGTCAAAATCGTAATTTAATTCATTTTTAGTGTTACATCCGTCCTAAAACCGCTTTATTTTTGCTTAATTTCTGTGCATCTATATTCTAAAATAGCGCAATTACAATACATTTGAGTTTAAATAATCAATGTCATCCATTTTGTGTCAACGTCCAGATTTTTAAAGTTCTTCTTAATATATACTTAGTGTTGTATCCGTCCTAAAACCGCTTTATTTTTGCTTAATTTCTCTGCATCTATGTTCTGAAACAACGCAATTACAATATATTTTAATATAAAAGATCTCCAAACTTTGATTATTTCTACAACGGAGCCTAATTTTCATGTATGGAGAATGTAAACACATCAAGCTGTAACATGAGTTGAACAATAATTGCTGAATTTCTTTAACGCAAAATTATTTAGCTCTGGAGTCTGTAATATAGCTGATATGAATGAAACATTCATTGATTTTATACAGAGAAGCAGACGATTTTTAGCAGGCTTTTTCGATGAATTTAAACATAGTGTTAAATTCCTTTTACCTCCATGGTTTTAAGTTTTTAAGTAAAATAAATTATTATAGTATTGTGATAATTTTAAAAAATAGCGCTGCTGAATGAAAGGAATGGAAAAAAGTTTATGATGAAGTATTTACTGCTTTTATATAGAGAGCCAGGAGATTTAAAGTTCATTTATTTTCAACAAGTTTTCAAATATTATAAATTGTTGTAGTATTGTGATAATTTAAAAAACATCACCGCTGAACGCATCGCGTTTTAGAGATGTTTAAATAAAATTGCATTTCAGTTAGAAAGTGTTTTTCCGATGTTAAAGCAAATACATCTGTTCTTCAGTTGTTGTTCAATTCTGTTCATGATGTAACTTAGGAAATGAATTGTCTTGAGCCTAGTTGTGCGTTTAAGTTTAGTTTGTCAAAAGTCCTCTTGATATCAATGGACGTTAAGGCTGAATAATAACCTGTTGATTTCTACGATTAACTTGGATAAGATTTCGTGCGTGTTCTGTGGATTTAATTTCCCGGAAGCTATACTGGAATTGGCGTAATTTTGTGGTTTGACTCTAGATAGTATGTTAATCTGATAAAGCGTATTTTTCCTGAGAAAAAAAATTACCAGTCTCACTTTCCATGATTGTAGGAATGCATTGAATTTTAGGGTAAAGGTGTTTCAGTATTCGTGGCTATGACTTATGAAGCTTTCTTAGGATCCTAAGCTCAATAGCATCTGGCATGGTACTTTGTTTAGATTCAAGTGCAAGATAGCAAGTTTCAGCTTTTCTGTTGCGACTGGTGGCACAGTTACTTGTGGTACGTTGAACAAGGCTATTTGCTGATTGGTAAAATTTAGTCATTTAGAGGCATAACATCATACCATATACCATTTGTATTTGTTGCGACTTATTTATTTGTATTTTTTCTGTATACGAAGTTTTTATATTATTGAGTTTTTATTGCAGAAGTTTTCTTGTCCTTTTTGAATATTTAATCTATATAACAGTTTTAAAAGTATAAGCTTTTAAACAATGTTTTCTTTGTTTCAAACTGTACTCCGAAAAAAAAATCGCATTTTTATCACTAAAACTTTTACATTTTACTTGATAATCAACCTAAAGTAAACAGACTATGACAATATTTTCCCATTTTGATGAAGTTTTTATGAAAGAAAAATTCTGGCGATAATGGGGTTTTGAAGAGCCAGAATAATGTTAAAGGGATTTCTTTGAATTTTTCCATGACATTAATTCAAGAAATCAACGCCTGCTTCCTGTTTTAAAATTACGAAAATTAAATGCAAATGTCAGAAGATGTCTTTAGATATTTCTCATGCATATTTATAAGCTTTCTTTTGTGTTGAAACTAAAGCGATACGGCTACAAAAAATCTAATATTATGTTGATATCAAGAATCCGATAAAGAATAAATTTGATGTGGACAGTATAGTACTTTCGCTACATACTCTAATTACCTTCCCTTTCGTTCGTTTATCATTGTCCTGCAAATGAATTTTAAAGCATACAATAATATACGAATTAAGCATTTTTTTAGATGTTATTGCATTAACACAAAACCAACAATATCATAAAAGCAAAGATATCGCATAATCAAGCTGAACAGTTCTATAACCGCTTATGCTCTACTTGTATCTGTGTATTGTTAAGCCTTGTTGGTACGTTAAATGCTCCCCGTACCCCGATAGGGCAGCCTCCTGAAACTTGCCTCATCCTGTAGCATCACTGGGGTTTTCTATACACCTGCATAAAAAATATACAATGATTGTAATACTTCTCACGTTATTTGCCTGATCCATGACTTTTCTTGAAACGCTCTATATGTCTCATTGAATTCATTTTTTTCAATTCCGAAATGTTTGCAACGAGCGTGTCAAAAGAGATAAATTGAATATATGTCTTTTAAATAAGGATGAATAACAAAAGAGAATATGCCAGTTTGAAGAGAAACTCACGAGAATCACTCTTCATCCCATTTGTTTAAGAGAGATGATGACTCACTCTTATTTAATAAATGTGATGAAAAACTAAGTCAACATCATCTTTCTTCATTACGTTTGTTGAATATAATTTAGCTATTAGCGTCAGATAATTCCTACAAATCAAAAATCAAACCAGACGTCCTATCAACTTACAAAGCATCGCGTAATCTATATAAATGAAATTGGAATTCTGCCGTATGTGTGTGTGTGCCTCGTCATTATTGGTGAACGGCCACACCCAATTTAAGAAATTTTGTGGGTAGTTTTGGAATAGCTTCGCTTAAAATTGAGTCTATGTATCGAGTTTATAGAAGTATGGGTACTCGATATATTAATAACAAACGAACTCTCTATAGTACTAACATTATGCTGACGATATATTTTCCTCTAATTTATCTGAAGGAAAATATATCATGTTGCTTAGAAATGGAATTAAATCCAATACTTTTATACAGCAGACGATTTTCATTACATATTTTTAGATTCTGATAATGAAATATATATATATATATATATATTAGAAATATATAATAATAAAAAAAAATTATGTAATAAAAAAATTCAAGTAATATTAACATCACCATAGAAGCAAATTCACGGCCATAATGCCGATAATAGAAGAGAACAGCACCAGCCCAAATTCGATGATTTGTCAGAGTCAAATTCCTCCTCAGGTCTGAGTATTTAACTATAACTAACCCAAACACATGCCTGTTTCAGATAGAGCAATAGTACATTACTATAAATACTCCAACCCAGACTACAGGCATCAAAAAATGAAAATAGGATACATTAAGAAAATTTGTATTACCATGCGGCATGAACCCTTCTTCCACCTCGTGTATACACGATCAACCTCAACAGCTTAATTATCTAGAAGCACCGGAATGAACAAGTCGAAATGCTACCAGGGAGGCAGTACGAACGTTCACAGAAATACTCCCAGACCCGTCCAGTGAATCTAAGCTGGAGACCGGACAAGCAATTCAGAATATGAACATCCCATATATTCAATCCTGAATATGAACATGAATCAAAGATGAAAATTCTTACTAAACAAGTAATTCATAGGAAAACTGGATAAACGAGAATGCCACTATACACCATTATAAGGGCGCACAAATCGTAGTTTCTATACTGGCAAAAGTTACAATTTTTTTGCGAAAATAAAATTCAAAACATTAATGTTAATGCATCTTATTTTCCGATTTTTTGATTTTTCTAATTTTTTTTTTTGGACTTAGTTTATTATTTTTCATTTTTATTTATTTATATAATTAATAAATAATTATATATATATATATTTTTTTATTTTTTTTTATGTATGTTAGCCACTATAATTGGGAAAGTTTTCTAGGATGTTATCGAGTGAAAGTTGAAACACTGAGTTGATAATTTTAATAACAAACTTGGGAGGATATGCATTATTAGTCACTGTACTCTATAATTCCATAAAATGCGCTAATTTATAATATTCATCACAAATTTTATTGATTCTAAGAGCCTGGTTTATTATAATATTTCTAAATACAGATATATGCAAACAAGAGTCAAAATGCTGAATTTTTGATATATATATATATATCGGAAATGCATTTTTGACTGGAATATATCAATTACGGGTTTCGGGTTTAATGATTACGAGAATGATTAATATTTTCGAATTTTTATGTCGTCCTTCTTTTGGAAAATATTTTTCAAACTTCTTGTGTTTAGTCAACTAACTCATATATTATATTTAGCCAATTGTTGAAATGAGATAAAGGTAGTGTGGGTATATCTTCTAATACCATTTTAGCGCTTTCAATTTGGCATATATTGATCCAATTTCATAATTCTTACATTTTGGCATAGATTGATCCAATTTCATATTTTGGTAAATTTGTATAGAGACGGGACATGGACATTCATTTTTTAGATCTGCCTGTGAAAATACATTTGTATCGCAAGATCAGATATTCTTATATTTCTTTTGAGGAAAATTAAATTTTAAATTAGATATTTTAATAGAATAGTTTAATGTAATATGTTGAATAACAATGTCATTTAGAATACTACAGGGATTTGCACTTGATTGTGAATTATAAGTTTATTTTTATAATATACTCCACGAAAAACTGTTATACTGCTAGAATAAAATAAATAAATTTTAGAGCAATAGAGTCAATATAAATTATACAATACATTTCATTGCTGATAAATTTATTGAGCGTATTGGCTATAAATTATACTTCTCAAAGTTCTTTTCTAAGTCCTCTAAAATGCACAATACAACAGCTAAAAGAAGATGTATACTGCACATTTTATCCCAAAAGAGTTGAGTTGTTTCACACTTCACTTTGGCTTTCTGGTAGGTCGGACGGTCTGGGTCTCAACAACAACACTTCACTTTGGAAGAGGGTGTGAAAAGGAAACCAAACAATGAGATAAACTCTCAAAACCATTTTAGGAAATAACCGGAAAATGTCCGGAAAAAATAAATAAGATATTTTGAAATTACTTTCTAAGTAGAAATGATTTTTATTGTTTTATTCAGTACAGACTGCTTTATAAACGTATGCAAAAGAATTGGGAGAAATGTTTTAAATGCGGCAATTCGGAACTGTGAGTGACTGTTATTTTCTGTAAAATAAATATCATAGATATAAACCATGGAGATAAAAGGAGTTAAATCTTCGTTTTAAGAAAACGCCCATATCGTTTGAGACAATCATTTAGGTGGCGCTGGGATAAAGTAAGTAGTCCTGCACTGTATGAATTTCTATGGCGAAAGGCCTTGAGTATTTATTTAAACTGTCCATTTTGAAATTAATTAAAATAAATAAATTAAAAAGTGAAAATAAATTTTTATCGCAATGCAAAGTAGAACTGAAACAATAAAGAATATCCCTACGTATTCAAAATTGTTTTACCTTTCAATCTATATTTATCTCCATATATTTTGTACTCTATTCTACAACTATGAACAAAATTATACGCATAATTAGGTAACCCTTCATTTAAAAACAATCAAAAATACATATACTAAAAACTACGTCTTTCTGTTGTATCTACTAACAATAGCAGCCATTTTACTAACACAAGTGAACCTCGATATAAATCTTAAATCATTATGGCATTTTCAAGCGTTTCATCAACAAGAGTTTTATCTCCTTCTTCCTAACTCCATGGTTCCGACACACTTCCTCCACATTCTAGGTTATCCGATTCTGGCAACACCTAAAAAGCAGGTTTAATAAGCGGAAGTTCTAATTATTGGACCGATGATTAAAACATGCAACGATATTTTAAAGTATAATATGTTTATCTCTTTTTACGTACATGGTACACATTTTTCGAAATATGAGTAGTATTTAAAAAACAATTAAATATAGATAATGGAATCCCTGCCTATTTCAATACCAATTTCGATATTACTGGTTTAAAAACATAATATTATATTGCTAATTTACTTCTTCCACCACTTTCAAAACTAACACTAAACAAGCTGCTGCTTGTAAACCAAGTACTTAACAACTTCCTTGTAAAAATTAGACATATCTCAGTTAGGAGACTACAATTGTTTCGACAGCGTTATAAGCCCTCTTCTTCAGGCTGAAACAGAACAGTTGGAACAGTATGCACCCTTAACACAAGCTGAGAGCGAATTCGCTCTCAGCTTTAGCGTAATTCTGTTAATAAAAATGTCAATACATGCTATAGTTGTTAATTTGCTTTATTTATCCTGACAAAAAAGACCTTTCGCTTTTAAAACCGGTTGCCATATATAAAGAAGTATTTTTATTTTCAGACTTCTCTTGCGAATTTAATCAAAATTTGATAATCAATGATATTGCAACAATCTTATACCTATGTTTCATAACGTATAGAAAGATATAAATCCAGTGGCTAAAAGGAGATTTATACTCTCCCACTTGCCCTAAGAGGATAGTGTTATTTCACACTTTGAAAGAAACCATGAAAAAGAAACATGTAAGAGGATAAACTCCCGAAAATCTCCCCAGGAAACATCCAGGAGATGTTTGGTATAAGAAAAATTGGGTACGAAAAACTATCAAATGCTTTTATAAGTCACTAGGTGTGGAATAGTTTTATTCAGCTTTTTTTTTTTCTTTTTTTTTTTTTGTGTGTGTGTGTGTGTGTGTGTGATTGAATTTATTATATTTTGCAAAAAAATATAGTCGGTAACACTGCTAGTCACTACAGATTAATATAAAACATTCCTTTCGTATTTCCAAAAGAAAAAATATGATATGAACAGCACAGGACTTTCCCTACAGACACAACTTCATTTTCTCTTTATTTCTTTAATTCGTTAAATTGAGTTTAATTTCACAATTTTAATTTTCGCTTTCTTGTGGTAACCTGACGTATTTTCAGAGCCGGCGTAGCAAATATGCAAAGAACCTAAAATATCTCAAGAACGGCTAGTCCTAGAATAATGCGGTTGGTCTTATTCTTTACATCGTGAAAAATTACGTATCAAACAAGCATGTCATTGATACATTTGAGCGTACGTAGTTTTTTATTTTAGATTTTGGCGATTTTTAGGGGCATTTTGCATAAAACGGCAAGCTTTTTTTCCCGAATAGTAACAAAATCTAATCAGCATCAGAGTAATCCACCAATGACTTATCGACCAAATTTCGGAAAATTTGGTCAATTAGATTTTTAGTTGGAGTGGATACATACAATTTTTGAAGACCATTTCTAAAAAAAAGTCAGGTTCTTTTATCCCGAATCAAATTGAAATCAGTACCAGGAAAATTCATACAATTCTTTTTTTTTTAATTTTGTCCATTAGTTTTTGAGTTAGAGTGGACATATACATTGTATAGACAGACACACGCACAGAAACGTTATGTTAAAAATGTAGTTTTTTTTTCGTATTCTAGAGGCCCCAAAACGTGTAGAATCGTCGGAAACTTGAGTTACGACACGATTCCAATACGTTCCCTATACATTACCATGTATAGAAGAAAAAGTAAAAAATTACTGAATGTTGTGTGAAGCAATAGTACAAGGCACCAAAGAAAAGATATTGATACTTTTTTATTTCAAAAACATTTTGGAATTTTTTTTTAATTACACAGTTTAAATAGATGGATAGAATGCCGTTTATTTCTTTCGTCTCGGAACACAAATGACGAAGATATCGACGATGAACTGTTTGGATGCGACGTTTGCAAAATCACTCCACTCAACAGCAGCAGTAAGTGTATACATGCGTATAGCACAAATGCTATGCACAGATTTCGCAGATTTATAATTTACTTATCTTTTGTCTTATCTACCAGAAATATTTTATAATATAGCTTAAAGTGCGTTTAAAATTTCATATCTTCGTTTAAAATTTCATATCTTCGTTTAAAATTTCATATCTTATCTGCGTTTAAAATTTCATATCTTCGCGAGGATAGGCGAAGAGGTGGTGGTTTAATGTTTTTAATCAGAAATATTAATTATGAATGCGTACAACTGAACCCTCCTGAAAACTCAGAGCTTGAAGCACAAGCCATTAAAGTCAAATGGAATAACAAAAGTACTAACATTTATAATGCCTATCAGCCTAATAATTATAATCCTAATAATAACGGACTTTTCTCGGATACTTTGATCCCAATGTTTTCGAAAATATCTATAATCGTGGGAGATTTTAATGCAAAGCACCCATTATGGGGAAGCTCTGTTGCTAATCAAAGAGGTAATGACCTTTCAAACCTTGTGGATGACAACGCTTTTTGCATTCTGAATGATGGGATACCAACATATTGCTCATATAGTTACGACAGCAGAGATGCATTGGATCTCCCGTTTACCAGCTCAGATATTTATTCAAGTTGTAGCTGGACAGTCCTGGATTCGATTGGGAGTGACCACTCGCCAATCCTCCTAGAAATTAGGCATTTTCACAAAAACCCCAATAGCAAAAATGCTTACTGGAACTTCAAAAAAGCCAACTGGGAGGTATGTAAAACCTCTCTGGACAGTTTTCTGAATCAGGCTATGGTCTTTAGTGATCTTGATAGTAAATGGCGGCATTTCAGAAATTCTGTCCAAAGGGCCGCTGGGCTGGTCATTCCCAGAGGCAATAGGAAAAAATTTAAGTCAAACTTTATCCATAATGCTGAGGCCCTTTCGCCTCTTATACATCAGAGAAACACTCTTCAGCGCGATCTTCTGACTTCTCCTTCTTCGCCCCTTAGGTATGCTTGGAACCTGGTAAACGCAAATATTAAACATTTGTATGCGAATTTCAGGAGAGAGTGTTGGAACAACTTGTGTGAAAAACTTGACTCTCGTATTTCTACCTCAAAACTTTGGAAATTGGTAAAAAATATTGATAGGATACAGCCGCAGGTTGAAAAGATCAATTCTTTTAACCACCCTGATGGATCTTTGTGCAGTGACAGCGAGGTTGAAAATACGTTAGGTAGACATTATCAGAGGAAGAGTCGACTTTCTTTTAATATAGAAGACAGACTGATTGCAAAGTCAGCGAGAGTTTTTATTCATAAAACTCGATGTAATCCCGGTGATTACCCTGTTTTTAATAAGGATTTTACCAGTGAGGAACTAGATATTGCTTTCCATGATATGGATCCTAACAAATCGCCTGGCCTGGATGGGATCCATGGTCAATTTGAGTCACTTGGGCAAAAATTTTCTTCTTGATATTTTTAACACTTCTTGGAATATTGGAGGACTCCCGAGGGAATGGAAAGATGCTCTTGTTATCCCCATTAGAAAACAGGAAAAACAGGCTAATGATCCAAACAGTTTTAGGCCCATCGCCTTGACCAGCATTTCGTGCAAACTCATGGAGAGGATTGTCCTGCGTAGACTTACTTATCATCTTGACCACAATGGTCTGCTACCTGTTGAACAGTATGGCTTTAGAAGGGGCCACTGCACGATGGATCAGATTTTATATTTTGGTCAAAAGGTCAGGGACGCTCAAAATCGTAGGCCTACAAATCACACTGTGGCCGCCTTCCTTGACCTGTCTAAGGCCTTCGACAGGGTTTGGAAAAACAAACTCCTTTGCAAACTATATAGCAACTTATCAGGGGGGGAAGTTCTTGCCGTGGCTCGCTGACTTTTTAAGGGCCAGGTATATTAGAGTGAAGTTTAAAGAAAGTGTTTTTGGAAGATTCAGACTGAGTCAGGGTATTCCCCTGGGCTCTGTGCTTAGCCCTACTCTGTTCTCTCTTTTTATTGCTGGTATAGAGGCAGGGACCAATGCCAATCACTGCATGGGATTGTATGCTGATGATATAATTATTTGGAGCAGCAACTCAAGTATCACTTCTGCCCAGGAAAATATTAATTCTTCCATCCTTGATTTCGAGAATTTCGTTGCGGAGCATAAGATCGTTTCTAATCCCTCTAAGTCAGTTTCCAGTGTATTTACCACCAGTAGACATCTGTATAACCTGGAGCCTAACATCTTTCTTCTGGGCAGGAGACTAAATTGTGAAAAACATCCCAATTGTGAAAAACATCCACAACATTGGGGTTCATTTCGGACCAGGAGATACTTAGCCGTACTCATATAGACAATTTGGTTTTGGGAGGTAAACAGAGACTCAGAATTTTGAAATATATTTCTGCTAGAGATTGGGATGCGGATGCGGGGACCCTGAGAAACACATTCACTGCTCTTATTCGACCGATCCTGGAGTACGGTGTTTAGGTCTATCAGGCTGCCTCTGTCAGCAACTTGGATAAACTGGAAAGGATTCAGTTTTCTGCTGCCAGAACTACAACTGGTCTCCGCAATAGCTGTCCGAGGGACATAGTACTGTATGAAGTCGACCTCCAACCCCCAGGCTTCGGAGTAGGTTTCTCCTGGCCAAATATTTTGCAAAGCTCATAAGTTATGGAAATCAGCACAGCAGAGAACACTACTTATGTGTGTGGCTGGTGCAACAATCGTCGTCTTAAGAGAGAAAGTCCGCTTAGCCGCGCTGAAAGTGAGGGGTGGCTGCAAGGCGAAGTTGAACAGGTCTCTCTGGCCTGCTGTATGGAGGTTACTGCGTCATTCCGTGATCGGGTCTTTTTCAGGACTGAACTCTGCTCATACGCTAACAAAGGTACGCAGCATCCAGATTATCTTAAACAGCTCGCTTTGAAAACTATTTATAAAATCCCCAGTGACGCGTTGCAGATTTATACTGATGGAAGTAAGGGTGATGGCGCCATCTCCGGTAGCGGGGTCTACATCAGGCAGGGAAATGGTATTAGGACATGTAGGAGAAACCCCGACTACTACTCAGTTTTTCGGGCGGAACTCATAGCCATTGGGGAGGCCTTGAGTTATTGTGTCAAAGAGGGAGTCAATACATACATCTGGATTCTAAATGATAGCCTTAGTTCTATTCAGCACCTGGCTGAATGGTGGAGACATGGTGACGGAACGACATTGAACATTGTCCAGCATTTGGGTTACTTGTGTGCCCATAATAGGATATTTTTTCAATGGGTGCCATCTCACGTAGACATTTACGGTAATGAGGTTGCGGATGGTCTGGCCAAGGAGGGCAGCCTTAGGAGTTCTATTGACGGTGGCTATCTTTCTTTCTCGGAACTTGCCTCACGAGTCAAACTTGAAATCAACTCCACTTGGAGAAAGGCCCTCGTGCATGAGTGGTATGATTGTAGTCGTCATGGTGCTGCTTTGATTGGGGCAGGCAGTAGGGGTGAACAGACGGCTCTGGCCAGACTCCGCAGCGGCCATCTTCGTGCTTTTAGGCATGTGTTGGGTTCAAAGGTTTATCCCCTTTGCCCGAAGAGCAATTTAGTTCAGGCCTCTCCTACCCATGCCTTGACATATATTGGATGCCAGAGGAGGCAGCTGTACTCCAGTCCTGGAGTAGTTCTTCATCTTTTAAAGACTCACGGATTCATGGACTTGATCTGATGCTGCTGTCGGTCAAGTGGGATAAGAAACAACAACAAAACTTCATATTTGTGCTCTAATATTTGTGAGTAGCGCGGGTGGATTAGGTCGCGGAGCTCAAGGTGTATATATGAGTATAATCGGAAAAAAATTATGTAATATTATGCTCTGTACTGATTTCGGCAAACACTTTTACTCATATCACGTCAAAAATCCAACTGAACGACGAAAAACGACGTTACATACGATAACCTCTGTAAAAAGTGCTGGAAAAAGTACGTAACTCGCGAAGTTCTTAGCCAATTAAGAAAGTTCGAGACGTTTCTGGAATTCGTCAAAATTCGCCGCAAAGTTAGTGAATATTACTCCATATTTGTTTCAAAGATCACCGCATGGGTCGCCCAGGTTAAAGACCTTTAAATTATAACAACGACAAAATGATGTGACTTTCGTTACATATTGCCGTTCTATCCTTGTCATAGAGTGAGAGAAACCAGGCGGGATGGGCGAGCTGGACTGAAGCGAGAGCTGCTGCACGCGATCGTCGTGTTTGGAAATCAAAGCTGAAGGCCTTAAGTGCCACTTAGGCTTGAAGAGAATGATGATGATCCTTATCATATTTCTCTCACGATTTATTCTATCTCGTGCCTTCAGATGTTTCACATCAATAAGGAAAATGTTTTTAAACTAGGGCGTTCTAGATTCATGTGCAATTGTTTTAATGATGCAAGAATTTCCTATCAAGTGAAACAAAGGTAAAACAGAAACATCGTGAATTGGATCTCAAAAATGATGAGACATCAACTTAAATATTGTTTCAGTCATTCCATAGTAATCAAGTCATAACAAAATGCTTTTCTGTTACAATAATGCTTCTATTAAACGAATTAATTTAAATTTCCTGATAAAAAGAGGAAAGTATGTTTATCCTGTTAGAAATATAACGCTTTCTGAACCAAGAAAACTGTCAATAAGAGATTCTCTAAAGAATCAACCAGCCATTTCACATCGTTGGATTTTTATAAACTGAAAATTTCTAGAGTGCGCAAGACGTAAATCCGACGAAAATTCTAATTCAATTTTTAACACAATGCCAATGCTTCCTTTACAATATTGTTGCGAACTCGTGAAACGCTATGGAGTGTCTTTTCCGCCTCTCGCTTTCGAAGACCAGACGGAGAAAGCACCCGTACAGGCATCCTTTCCCATGACGTGAGACTAGGGTTGTAACTGAAGGTCGAAGAAGGGTTGCCAAGTTTGGAAATTTATCGCCAATTTGGCAATATTTGGCGACTCTGCGAAGGAATATGAAACACCTCAAAATAACCAATATTTTACGTGATATGAGAGATTTCGAGAAGTTTCTGTGGCGAGTTTATAAAAGGAGTCGTCCGTTTATAAACGAAACAGTTTTGCAGTTAACGAAATACATTGAAATGTGATTTTCGTCAATGTTTTGAAAATGGTATCAATTATTTTGTAAAATAAGTGAAGCACTAGCCGAAACCCGTTGAAAATCAACGGTCCCATAATAAGCAACCCCCGGATAAAGTAAATTTTTAAGTAATTCGTGTTTCACATTTATTCGGAAAATGCGGAACCCTCTAAAGAAAAAAATATTGGGAAACTGAAATTGCTCACT
This sequence comes from Amaurobius ferox, assembly GCA_951213105.1. Lineage (NCBI taxonomy): Eukaryota > Metazoa > Arthropoda > Arachnida > Araneae > Amaurobiidae > Amaurobius > Amaurobius ferox. The sequence continues at coordinate 9,198,819 of OX578138.1, read as the reverse complement.
TTCTTCCTTTCGAACTATCTACCGCACACCAAATTTGAAGTCTCTATCTCATACTGAAGCATGCAATTTTATCATTGCATCTGTCGAACGTTTTTATATAGAACAACACCCTCTTAAAAGAACATTTATGAAAAACTCTATTCGACTTAGGTTTTTTATCAAATGATTAGCCTATATACCAAATTTCAAGCCTTTATCAAATTCTAAAGTATGCATTTCTCATTTACTAGGCTAATCGAATATTTTGGTACGTGACACCCCTTAAAGTAGCAAATATTGGAAAGCTGAAATTGTACACTTTCTTCCTTTAGAACGATATCCCCATACACCAAATTGGAAGTTTCTATCTCATCGAAAAACATTTTTTTCTATCATTTAACTTTTCGAACGTTTTGATGTAAGGAACCCCCCAAAATTACAAATGTTGGAAATTTTCTATTGCACACTTTATCCTTTTGAACTATCTACCTATATACCAAATTTGAAGTTTCTATTCCATTCAAAGCATATTTTCCCTATCCTTTCACTTTTTGATCGTTTTCACGTGGAGTAGCTACCCCCTTACATGAATATTTTTGAAAAACCCGATTCTTTTGTTTTTTATCAGATGATTGCCCCATATACCAAATATCAAACCTCTATTACATTTTTAAAGCAGGCGTTTCTCATTTATTCGGAAAATCGAATATTTGTCTTTGCAGAACCCCTTAAAGTAGAAAATATCGGAAAACTGAAATTGCACATGCTCTTCCTTTCGAACTATCAACCCATACACCAAATTTGATGTCTCTGTCGCATCTCAAAGCATGTTTTTCGTCATTTCAGTTTTCGAACGTATTTCCATGAAGCACCCCTTTAAACGAACGTTTCTGAAAAACTCTTTTGTCTTGGAAGTTTTCATCAGATTATTAGCCCATATACCAAATTTCAAGTCTTTATCACATTTTAAAGCAGATGTTTCTTATTTGTTCGGTAAATCGAATATTTCAGTGCACAACATCCCCTTAAGTAGCAAACATTGAAAATCTGAAATTGCACACTTTCTTCCTTTCGAAAGATTTCACACTAAATTTGAAATCTTTATCTCATCGCAAAGTATGCTTTCCCATCATGTCACTTTTCGAACGTTTTGGTGTGGTAACTCCCTCTACAGTACATTTGTGAAAAATTCGATTTTTCCAGGAAGTTTTATCGAACGATCGACCCGTGTACCAAATTGCATCTATTCGGGAAGTGCCTAAATAAGCGTAACAGATAGACAGATGGACACTTGGCAATTAGTATAATAGACAGATTTAAAGTGTTGTTTTACTATATATTGTTCCTGCTTACGCTATCCCTGTGAATAAACGTGTTAGTTATCCAGAAATGTAGACTGATTCTTGTATCCTGAGCCCACACCCACGATTCCGTCGTATCACAATATGTATTGCAAAACTCTCTCTCCTATTTTGCAAGAACTTCTAAGTCAAATTTTATTCAAATATCGAAGTAAAAGTGACATTAAGCAATTCAGAATTTAAAAAATCATTCTTGTTTGAAGTCAAGTCCATCTTCTCCAAAATGCGCTGTTAGAATTATTGACGCAGGAAAATAAATGTGTCTGCTTCGAGAGGATGATTCATGATTGCGTTTACTCAATGCCTTCCCCATTTTATATGAATTTCAAAAAGCAACATATTTGTGACCTCAATCTTTTCATATTGAGTTTTCTTATTTCAAAAGATGTATTTTTATTTGCTTCTGCGAAATAAAGGGTGCATATGTTCATGTGAACACTCATCTATACTAATGTAGAACAGTTCGTATATAAATCACATTACTATTCGAATATGGCGAATTAAGTGTCAGATAACCTAGATGCAAATTTCGGTGGATTTAAAAAAATAAATATGAAGAAGTTAATCTACGGATTCGGTTCAAACATCGTTGGAAAGAACATTCTTCGATCTGGGTCAAGATGGAAACTTTGTGATAATATTTTATATAATATGTGATAATATTTTATATAATATTGTGATAATATTTTATATATACAAACCCGGGTAATTTGTTGAAGTTAAAAATATATCGATTTACATTGTCAACGATTCAGAGGAAAGAGTTTCTGATCTTTCACTGCTACTTTCGAATATTTTATTGGCCAGAAAAATATAAATGTAAATTTTTGCATTTTCCAGTGTTACAGCAACCTATAAAAAATGTGAAGCAATTGGTTGTCTATGATGCGCATCTCGATATTGGAAATTCAAATTTCTGAAAGAAAACTTTGTAAAAGTGACCGCGGTATAAAGCTCAAAATCTACATATTCTCCATATATAGAGGAAAGAAATTCAGGAAGAAAATATATGTAATAATATCCCCCTTTCCTGGATGGGCAGAATCATTTTACGTAATTTCATGAAAATTCTACAGCAATTGAAAAGAAAATGTGATGTTGGCAGAACGTGTCTATCTCTACAGATTTGGTCGTTTTTTTCTTCATTTTATAGAGGCAAAATTTTGGCCTCATTATTCTTTTTACTAATTGTTTTTTTTTATTAAAGTATTGCTACGTGTTACATTTTCTAAGCCTCCATTTTTCGAGATATGTTATAATTAGAGCTTAGATGATGACTGATATTAATTCAGTTCCAAATTATGTAAGGGGTAGTGGGAGCACTAAAGATTTACCTTTTATTTTTCTTACGGATCAAAAAATTTCTTTAAAACACCAATCTCTTGGAATTAGTTATGCATAGAGATCAAATGATTGCTTATATGGATTCAACATCGAATTTTGCACGGGTTGAAGCATTCATTAAGGATGTCAACTTCAGGGGGGGGGGAGGGTTCACTTCTATTTCAAACTTTTTCCTTGAAACATGCATATTGTTTTAGAATCAACTTTTGATAGAAATTTGATGATGACTGATATAGAATCATCATCAAACTCTGGAAAGGGGTTCGGTGGTTATGGAGTTCACTAAGAATTTCCACTTCCGGTCCTAGATATATAACCTTCCTTAAAAATTCGTATGACTGTACAAATTAAGGGTGAAAAGTGTATAATGTTTAATAGTTCAGCCGGAAATGAAGTGTACACTTGTCACCCTATGAAAGTTCCTTCATGAATTTCTTGTTTATATATATTTTTTAATTTGAATTTTAATAACATTTTTTAAAAACTGTAATATATATTTCAATTTGAATAATTCTGTAACATTAAGAATGCATTAAATGAATATTTGTTTGAAATTACATGAAAAATAAGCATACGAAGTTTGTAAATGTTTTTGTTCTGTGCTTGGTGACTTTATTTGGGACTATTTTGAATTTTAATGTTCAAATTTTATTTACAATTTAATTTATTTACTTTCATAAAAACATTTTAAATACATTATTATACTTGTTTTTATAATTTATATTTAATTTTCAACGTTTATTTATATTTTAATTTATTTACTGTCATGCATACATTTTTAATACATTATTATACATATTTTTAATTTAAATTTAATTCACAACCTTTATTTACAATTTATTTGCCATAAATACATTTTTAATAAATCATTATATACTTATTTTTTCTTTAATTTAAATTGAATTTTCAACAAAATAGTGTAATTCCATTAAAAACAAGATATGCATTAGAATTGTATAGGACAAAAAAATCATGGAATCGTAAATCATGGAATACTGAAATAATATAAAATGGAGTTTGAGGTGTTTTGAATTACAACTTTTATTCGGTGACTTTGCTCAAAGAATGAGACTATATTTTGTTTTATAAATTTCAACTTTTATTTACAATTTAGGTTATTTACTATCATAAATAAATTTTTAATGCATTAATATGCTTTTTTAAGTTCCTTAAAATATCCAGCAAGAGACTGGTTTAATAATGCACTTCTGGAAAGTACTGCTCTGAGATCTTCTGTAATTTTGGAAATTAGATCTATGGATTTTTATCTTTCAGCTGAATTTATATTTCAGATGAAAATCGACCATTATGGTATTCATAAATAAGAATGTCATGTTAAAGTATAAATTATATGGGAATAATAAATAGAAAATGTAGGAATGAAAGTTTTTTCGTTTGGCTTTTATTAAGTACTTTTTATATAAAAAAATTAAATTAACAATATTGGAGTCTGGGTGGTTTTATTAATATATCCTTATGTATTTCGTTTATGTATGTTTTTGTGTATCGTCTTTGTTTATGTGTATTGTTTCTGCATATTGTACATGTATTACTTAGTGTTATTTCTTTTTATTTTCCTGGCCGCTCCTTGTAACTGCTCAACACCCTTTGGGTTAGTTTACAGCTTAGGTAATAATAAAAACTGGGGGAAAAAAAAAAGAAAACAACAAAGTGCAGTTGGCAGACGATAAGGGTTAGAACTTCACAACAGTTTAAAAAAATGTGTATTTTGCCCAAAATTTCAAGGAATAAAATAAAAGAATTATACAAATAATTTAAAATTTTGATATTGCAGAAATACATAAATGTAGATTTGCGCCCTTTTCCGTGGTGTACTACAGCATACCGAAACGTTACAACCGTGGTCTATTTTAATCGATTTCGATATTGGAATTTTAAATTTTTCGGAGAAAATTCTGAAGCAGATACTAAACAATTCCTGATTGCAGCTCAAAATCTAAATATTTTCGAAGGGGAAAAAAACGGATACACGAGGCAAAAGAATGTGCAATGATTTTCTTCGCCACTTGTTATTTTCTGAACGGACAACAGAATTGGAAGGTTTTTTTTTTTTTTTTTTGTGGGGGGCGGGGGGGAGGGTAGTTCATGAAAAAAAGTATGTAGCTATTTAGAAAATTGAGATCGCCTGAATTATGAAACACCATGCATATGGATAAAATAAGTGGTTATGAAACATGATATTTGTAATTAGGGATTGATTTCCACTGTTTTTAAATCTCTCTAAACTAACTAAGATTCTAAGTCACATATTTTATTATTATTTACTACTGGCATGCAGCTTATCTCCAGATATTCAAGATAAAATATTTGTTTCAAATATATAGTAGTAAAAATTGGATGGGGCATCCAATATTGCCCTTGAAAATTCATAATTATTTCTTTTTTACACAACTTCGATCAGAATATACATAGTACATATATACTACAGAGTAGTCCAAAAGATATTAGGCAAACTTTAAGGGTAGACCAGGCGTGCAAAATCAATCCATTTTGCCTAGGAACATGTGGCGGCAAACGTTACTACAGAGTACTACAGATGCAGAAACGAAAAGAAATGAATGTAGTTACTGCAACACAGGTTTATTAGGCATAACAATTACAAGTATCAATTAAAATTGTTTATCACAGTATTAAAGTAGGTGTTCCAATTTTGTGCCATCCACAGTTACGCATGTTTCAACCCGTTTATATAAGACTATCCCAAAAGGACATTTCCTGCAATGGCAAGAACACTGAATACCTATTTTAATACTATGATAAACAATTGTAATTGATACTTGTAATTGTTATGTTTAATAAACCTGTGTTGTATTATCTGTATTCTTTTCTTTTTGCTTCTTCCTGCATCTGTAGCACCCCAGGGTGACGCTTGTGGTCACATGTTCCTATGGAATATTGGCTTGATTGTGTATGCCTGACCTACCCTTAAAGTTTGTCCAAGACTTTCTGGACCACCTTGTATAATGCACGTAGAAGGGCGATAATGCACGTAGGGTCTTATAATGCACGTTGTGTCTATAATGCACGTATGGGTCTATAATGCACGTAGAAGGGATTTTGACCGGCCGCAGGAAGATAAGTCTCAGCAAATAAGAAATGCAAAACTTAGAACAAATTAAATTGTTATTTTAAGGGTCCTATCGTTACAGATACCAAAAGATACGTTGAAGTATCGGTTTGTGAAAAAAAACGCTCAAAATGGAGCTTTAACATTACATGACTAAAAAACTTATTCGAATAAAAAAATAGGTCCAAATTGTCTTCGGACCTGACCGGAAGTATCATTGTATCGAATTTCGTAGCTGTGGATCGTTTAGATTTTCCGCCACGGAACCAAAAAAAACAAACATATATATTTTATTATTATGGAAAGTATTTCGTACATGAATTTTCAGTTTTAAAACAATTTCCCTCTTCCAATGGCAAGGCAACGAGTACGCTATGAAAAGACGTGAAGTCTTCCAAAGTGAAAGAAGATAACTGATAAATACTAATTAAGAAAGATAATTTTCTAAGAGAAATAGATAGTCTTCTGAATATGAATGAAATGTTCTTTCACATTTTTACACTTAATTCAACATTTAGCAGTAATGGCCGGTTTGGGTCTTTTAGAGCTTATACAGGGTGTCCCAAAAAGAATGCAAAGCACTTTAATTCGTTACCTGTTGGCGATAAGTGGGTAAAATAAATTGCAAAAATGTTGAAAGTAAGGTAGAAAGTAAGACTACGTTAATGAAATAGTCTTCCCATTCATTTTAAAAAAGTTGCACTTTTTAAATTTTTATACGACCCCCTTAGACAAATTGGGTCAATCAGAAAATTTTTATTTTTAATGCAACAAGATTATTAAAAAAATCCACATATCTGTATCTTTAAAATCAACTGAATTATGATAAAGGAAAATATCTTACTTATGCCACTTTTCCGTACCATGTTAAAGGCTGTTTCATCAGTGAAATAGGGATCATAAACAAATTGACGATGGAAATTGTTTAGATAAAAAAGTACTTAAAAGTACTTAATTACTGAAAAAGTACTTAATTATTGAAAAGTACTTAAGAATCTGTGAATGCATCGTGAGCCTACGCAAAACTCGCTAAAATGTCTCTTATGTATTATCATTCAGTTTTATCTTTTTGTGATATGTCACAAATTTACATTTATAATTTGATATAGGGTCCCCATTCACAATGTTCAATTTTTAATTAAATATAACTCGCCCAATTTTAAAGATACAGATATGCGGTTTTTTTTAATGATCTTGTTGCATTAAAAATAAAAATTTTCTGAATAACCAAATTTGTCTAAGAGAGTCGTATAAAAATTTAAAAATATAACTTTTTGAAAATGAATGGGAGGGCCATTTCATTAGCGTAATCTTATTTCCTACCTTACTTTACCCACTTATCTCCAACAGGTAAAGAATTAAAGGGTGTTTCAATCTTTTTGGAACACCCTGTATACTACCAGTCTTATGAAATTTAACAATCAGACTGATACTGTTGACGTTAGAAATTGCAGAAAGGGGGGAAATATGAGCTAAAACTCGTCTAGATGCATACGAATATAAGATTTATGAATGAAAAATTTTCAGTAATAAATACGTTCATTCTTGAAAAACGTCATAAATGGCACAAAATACTTTTTTTTCCCCAATGGCCAGGCACTAGACTACTCTAGCACTAGACTCTACGTCGACTTACGTCGTTTTACCCTATGTGCGGCCGAAATCGTGAACCATTTTGCCGTCCTAGGACGTTGTCCCAGGCGCACCAGAGGGGGGCGGAACACACTGCGCCCACAACACAGAACATCCATGTCTTACGTGGGACTCGAACCCACAACGTGGCGGCCGATCGATCGCTGGAAACGCTCGCCTTGACCGTCCGGCCACCACGTCGACTTAAATGAGCCAACAGCACACGGCGTTCCCAGGTGGTCACCCACCCAAGTACTATCCGCGCCCGATGTTGCTTAACTTCGGTGATCTAACGGGAACCGGTGTTTTAAGCACAAAATACAAGAATGGATATTTAAAGAAGACTGGGACATGCCAAAATAATTCTAATTGCTTATTACGGTTGAAATTCAGTGCAATAACACTAACTGAGCTGAGGGTAAGTTATACATTTTCGAATGGTAGGTTGCGATCTTCTTGAGCATCCCATGGTTTTGTAACTCGCTTTCATTATAAAATTATTTTAAATTTAAAAAACAATCGAAATACTTTTTCCCAAAAAGTTTTATAATTTAAACTTTAACATTTACGATAAAAATGCTTTAATGAAAGGTTAAAGAAAATATAACGTTTATGGTTAATAAAATTTTAATGGGACGAAAATTACTCTACAAATCTGCATTTTCTCACGCCAACAAAGTGAACCATTTAAATTGAAAAAAAAAACACAAATAAAAACATTATGTTCCACACAGCATCTTTACACCAGAAGCTGTAAAATAAATCGCTTAAGCTAATGAAAAACAGCGAACAATAAAAAGAAAAATTTAATTTTCTCCACAAAATTCACATTTGCGGTGGAATAAAAAAAGCCCGCGAAACCAAATTAAAGTCAGACGATAAAACGCGCAAGAATTACTCACCCAATGAAATGAACTTTCTATGGAAATTATCTTCAATTTCAAAATAAATATGAAATGTTACTAACCTAAAAAAAATAAAAATAAAAGTGTAAGTTGTAACAAATATTCTTTGCTGTAAATTTAAATTTATGAAACATTTTCACAGGTAATCAGTGAAAACCCATATTTGAAAATGGGCAATAACAATACATGAAAATATGTACATAATGTAAACATGGCATTATTTATTTATTCGTTAGCTACAGAAATTTATCCTTTCATTACAAAATGCTACCTGAAAGTAATACTTATTTACATTTACATCAAATTTTCGCTTTAGCAGCAATTTTATTTCTTATTTACCTGTTCAATACATTTGAAAATGGTCCCAACGTGCCAAAATTTCTAAAAACTTGACATGTTCATAAATGATGAACCATACAAATGAATAAATCACAGAGAAAATAACAAATTAGAGCTAAGAAAAATTTAGATATTTCTTAGGATTTAATTACCTATAAAATCAAGATCTTTGTTGTTAAATCTTACAAGTAACATGGCAAGTTTTATGAAAATTGATTCATTATTTCAAGAGATATTAGATTTCCTGTGAGAAAAGTAAAATTTCTAGTATTTCAGAACAGGCTCGTGATAACTACTAAAAATTGTTGCAATTCATATAAAGTTAAAAATATTTAAAAGTCATCAATGTGTTTGATAATAATAGTGTATGTACTTAATTTATATGTTTTTTTTTTCTATTTCAAATTATAAACGTGCAATATCTAAAAAGCGGCGTCTGCTAGTGATCTATAAATTATACCATTCGTTATTAAATAAAGTAACCAGATACCACATAATACGTATCTGTTCAAGGTGATTTGCAGTTGATCAGATACCACAAATACGTATCTGCTCAAGATTATTTGCAGCTGATCAGATACCACATAATACGTATCTGCTCAAGGTTATTTGCAGCTGACCCTGTATTTGTAGGAGGAAATTTCCAATTCTTACTTTTGCCATACGTAGTATTGAGAAAGAATTGTTTCCACGAAAATTTTCGGTTTCCAGATTTTGATGTCGATATATGTTTTAGGGTATTCTGAATTCATTTTGACTATTTTTAGAGTGACGGCCATATGTCTGTAATCAGTTTCTTGTATACACGACAACTGTCATAAATATTAATATACTTCCTCGAATCTTTATATTTGGCTTGATTAAAAACTGTGAAATTTATTCGGAATTTTACGATTGTAAACTGCGAATTGTATTCGAAATTTTACATTTTCTTTTTACATTGACATCATAGGACAAAATTTGATCTAACCGCGCATAAAAGGGGTTATTTAACGCTCAATGATCACGAAACTGGATAGCTTCAACCATTGCAGTGAAAAATAACCGTAATACATTTTTTGTGCCCGTGACGTCATTAGCCTCTCGGGGAAGGGGGGGGGGGGTTATCCTCGAGTTAAGAGTATACTCTCAAACTTGGCATGAATTGAAATATTTTTGTGACCTTTAAAATGAAGGTCAACATGCTCTAATTGTAATTAATTATACTAACGATACAGAATTTTTTCTTGTAAAATTTGAAATTGTAATTTTCCAGAGGAGCAACAACACATATTATGGTACCGTGACCAGGATCCTCCGATCATTGAGTGGACCCTTTGCAAACGATTGGTGAAAATTGGGGTCACCAGTACACTTGCGGGTGTCCATTTTTATTAAAAAACCGTAGAGTCCTTTGCCAGATCTCACGGTCTGCAGCTGGTCCGTTCGAAATCAGAACTTTGGAATACTCTAAATGTTTCCTGAGAGGGGGTTGTGACATTCCTTAAGAGTGAAGTAGTGACAAGAAATTCAAACTATGTCCCACGACATATGGATGGATCCAACATGAACACCCATGGCTCCTTTTCTTGCAAAATTATTATATTGCTTATTTATTGTTAGTGCTTATTACAATACTTTGCCCTGGTCCCAAATAAGTGCCCGCTGCTTAAACAGTGCATTTACAGACAACAGCACTTGTTTTCTAAATCATCTTCAAAACAGTTTGTTTTCAAATATCAGTTTCAATCCAAATACCCACTCATGCGAAATCCTTAGTTTAAGGGCATCCACAAAAGTCCATTGCTCCACAACCGTGGAAAGAAACAAAAAAACGAAGAAAAAAAAGATGCGATCCTCTCTGTAGAAAAGAGGGCGTGGCTTAAACCCGCCGAGAGTTAGACATGCGCAGTCGATCGGTAGAAAATTCCACTGGATGATGTGAGCGGAATTGTTAATATCAGTTTTATGCGTTGGCTTAAAAAATCAGCAAACAATATAATAATGCATTAAATCAAATCTTTTTGTTAAAATGCAAAGATATACACACAATTTTTTGCCAAAATATAGAATTGTGCAAATCTTAATGTTTTGGATGCGACGAAATAAGTATCAGATAACTCCAAAAATGCATTTCGATGTATTTAAAAATAAATAAATAAATAAATAAATAAATGTGAAGGAATTATCCTACGGATTCGGTTAAAAGATCGTTGGAAAGAACATTATTTGATCTTCTCGATGGTGTCAAGATATGTGATAATATTTTAAGTTACTAATGAACCGATTTGAATATTAATTGCTCAAAATCGTGTTAAAATATAAAATAACTAAACTAATTCGGATTTTAAAAAAATCTCACTGAAGCGCATTGTCCTGGATCCAGAAGTATCTGTGAATAAAACTTCATGACTGTACGATTCTCAGATTTTCCACTGCAGACAACGCACACAGAAACACAATTATCTTCTTTCATTATGTAAGATTTATTACAGGTAAAGTAAATAACACTTATGCTTAGTGCACACTTATCCAAAAATTCGGTCCTAAATTTCAGCATTTCCGCCTTGAATAAAGAAACTCATCAATCTTAATATTTTTTTCCGAAACTTGTTAAGAAAACATCTCCAAGAAAACAACATTTCCCCTCCAGCTCTTTTAAAAGAAAGTAATGAAAAAAATCAGGAAAAACTTAAATTAATTTAAAGAAGTTTTTATACTCACAATCAGAATTAATGGAGATTGCTTTTCTTGGAAGAGATTACCCATAATGCACTATTAAATATTTCTTTCTTTCTCTACATGCTTGATTTGAAATTAATTAAATTCTGTTAACTGCATTGTTATATTGCTACTTCTTTTCAGTATCCCAAAGAAGAACGATCTCGTTTCCAATACTGTTAAAAACATTAATTTTGTTGGTGGTAAAATTTTTGCTATACCACACTGCTTTTACACAAAGCTTTTTATCAATCTATTTCTCAGGATCTACTATAGATAGAATTTAGATAATGACTGATATGGATTCAGCATCAAATTGTCGAGGAGGTAGAGAGGGAGGTTCACCAAGCATTTGCACTTCCTGTTCCTTCTCCATTTCCCTTTTACAAAATTTATTTGAAATGTTTTTTTCTTAATAACATAGAGTTTAGTAAATAACTTATGGATTTACGAAAACTTATTTTCTAGTTTCGATTCAAACATTTTCCTTAAAAATTTTATTTCCGAAGATTGGCTATAGATAGATCTTTGACTATGACTGCTATGGTTTCAATATGCAGTTATAGAAGGGGTAGGGTGATTAATTAAGAATTTAAGCTTCCGGTTCTGAAGATGTTACTTCCAATTCAAAAATTTCTATTTTTCTTGCAACATCTAATTTTTTAGAATCAGCTACAGATATTGGCGACTGATATGGACTCAGCATCCAATTCTGGAGAAGTTTGGGGGTTCAATAAAGAATTCCATTTCCAGTTTTTTCCACTTACGCTCAAAAAATTACCTTAACACATATTTTTACAGGATTAGCAATAGATTTCAGATGATGAGTGTAATGGATTCAGCAACATATTCCAGAGAGATTAGGGACATAATGAGGATTAACACTTTCGCTTTTTCCCAATTCCGGTTCATAAACTTTCATTTTTCCTTGAAATATCAATTTCTGTTTTTCAGGAATGGCAATAGATAGAGCTTAAGTGACAACTGACATGGATTCAGAATTGGATTTTGAAAGGGAAAGACAATTCACTAAGGATATTAATTTCCTGTTCTGAAGATTCACTTCCTGTTTTTCCCCAAATTCGTATAAATGCTTAATAGATCTGATGAAAATGAAGTGCCGCTTTATTAAACAAAGAATTCAGGTGAAATAAAATGCACTAACAGATAAAACTACATTCTTGATGAATAATACAACTATCTTGAAAAAAAGATATCTGGTCAAAGTCATTTGTCTTTTTCATGAAGACGCAATACAATAAAATACTAACTTTAACTTTTACTTAAACTTTAATTAGAACATTTTCATTATTTTAATATACATGTTACATATATACTAACTTGTAATCTTTGATGTTGTAATTATTAATTAAAATATTTCTGTAAAAAACTTTATTAATTATGAAATATACATCTTTTTAAAGTAAATGTTCTTCTACTACCAAAATACTGCTGATAAATTATCTCAGCAAATACTCTCTAAACCTAAAAGGCTATTTTTTTTCTTGCAAAGCATGTTTGTGGTCTTTACAAATTGAAATAGTTATAATGTTTATGCCTCTTTGATTGAATTGCTTTTTAGAGGTTATGGAAATACATTTATTAACGGAAGGGCATTAAATCAGATTATGGAAGAACAATTAAGAAAAAACTTATTTAAACTTAATTGAGGATTCACACAGCTAAAGTTCTATTTTAATTTACAAAAATATTGAGTATGATAATGAAAACAAAAACATATATTTAAAGTAAATGTCTAAAAGTATCACAGTTTTCAGTTTTAAGTATAAACTGTATTTGCCCTTGTTTATGGAGAAGTACACATTTATTTAAAAAACATTGATATTTTTCCTTGCCAGTTACAGTATAGTATTAGTTTCAGTTGTTGAATTGTTAATATGGAACCATACTATCTGCGGTGTCCGTAACTAGCTGTCACTAAATACAGAGACAAATTTTTAATAGTAATCAATTTTTAGCAAGTTCAGCATCCGCTTACAAATCAACAAAAGCTAGTCGAGTTCAGAATGAGCAGCAGGTCGAGTGGGTCCAAAGCAGAGTCAAAAATAGAACATGAAATTGCATTACAATCACAGCAAGAGTAGCTAAGATATATAAAAATGCAGATTTCAGATATGAGAGGCCATCCCCTTCTCCCCAACCGCCTTTTCCCCCAAAGAGCCAAGAGTAAATATTGCAAGGGGGCATCCCATCACTCCCTCTGGCATACATTCATTTTCGGTAATAAGAGCGGCTGAACTTAAATCGAAAATAATAAGAACTTTTTCGGATGTACTAAGCTGAATGTGCAGCAGCACTCTGAAATATAAGTTATTGACTTCTTTATTTAATTGTAAACAAGTACCAAATAAAGTGATAAAGAGAAAGTTGCATATTTCAAAAGCTAAAGAATAAGAGTTTAATTTATAATGACAAATTTTGAAGACCGTACATCGAAAAGTGTTTGGTTAGCGACAGTTTAAGAATGACCAATATGGAGCAAACTCGAAAATATACAGGGTGTCCCAAAAAGATTGAAACGCGCTTCAATTATTTACCTGTTGAAGATAAGTGGGCAGTGTAAATTGCAAAAATGTTGAAAGTAAGATAGAAAATAAGACTACGTTAATGAAATAGTCCTCTCATTCATTTCAATTTTATTTATATAGATAATGCAACACATTTATTAACACCATTGTGGTGGATATAGTTTGTTCTAATTCACAAGAAAATAATTTTATAATGTTATATTTTGAGGCCCAAACATTCTCCAGTAGTCATTTATTTCAGGATGTGATTAAACTTCATAATATTTATGAATACGATTTTGAACGTGAATATGAATAAGTTATTCTGTATAGACATTAAGTTTCCAGTTAAGTATCCAGTTTCAATTTATGTGATGTTAAATCAATGCCAAAAACATTGTGCTGCGAGTGAATCCTGTACATCATAATTTCGTTTTGAAAAAAGACGGAAAGTATTGATTGGACTGTTCACATCAAATATTTTCGGAATAGGTTGAATATGAAATCTGAAAAATCATACTATTACTTTTCCTACAATATAAGATAATGTATAGTAAAAATATTGGAATCGTGGCGAAAATTGCATTTCGGGTTTCCGACAGATTTACATCGTTTCTAAACCTCTAGGGCTAATGTGCAATGTATGTATCCACCCTTATTCAGAAACTAATGGAACCGATTTCATAAAATTTGGTAAGTCACTTGTGTATGATTTTGGTGCTAATTCGTTTTTGGTACGATTCGGGATAAAAGAACCTGCCTTTTTTTGCGATATGGTCCGCAATAATTGTATATACCCATTCTAGCTAAAACACGAATTGCGGAAATTTCACTCAATTTGCTAGATAAGTCACTTGTGGGTTTGTGGGCTTCTCTAATGCTGACTAGATTTTGTTACGAGTCGGGAAAATAACCTACGGAATGGCCTGCAAAAATCGTCAAAAAATTAAAGACTATGCATGTATCCTTGTTTCAGACGTTTTTTTTTATACTCTGAAAAGAATAAGACCAACCCCATTACTTTAAGACTAGCCGTTCTCGAGATATTTTGTTTCACTTTTTTGCATTTTCGCTGCGGCACCTTTGAAAATACGTCCACTTACGCAAGAAAAATAAAATTGTTTTAAAAGAGCCAATTGAGTGTTAGTTCAAATAATGATGAGTGTTACTTTGTGCCATTTAATTCAATTTAATGAATGATTGAAGACTCAAAGAGAAAATGAATTTGAGTCTGTAGGGAAAGTCATGTGCTGTCCACAACAGATTATTTACTGTCCCTGCAATACATGGTGATGTATAGGGAAAGTATTGGAATCATACCAATAATCGCAACTCGAGTTTCCGACGGATCTATACTTTTTGGGATTTCTAGAATACGAAAAAACTATTTTAGCGTGCCGTCTGTGTATCTGCATCTATGTCTGTCTGTCTGTCTGTCTGTGCAATGTATGTATCCACTCATTCTTGTAATAATTTTGAACTAAATCCGAAGTGAAACTAAACACAGTATGAAATGTATAAGAAAATAGACAAATAGACTGGCGGATCTCACATTAGACACCTTTTCTAAGATTTCCTACTCAATCTCCCAATTTCCCGCAATTTAGCAATATGACAGTTCGCTATTTACGTGCATCACCCAATCTCTACTGAGTTCTCTCGCTTCTGAACGGGCTGCTTTCTTTCTCTCATGAACCCAAGCTGTGCGTGTGGTCCCTGAGATAAACACGAAGCCGCAATTAGCGGCTAATTTAGTCAAGTTTGACGTTCCGTCCAATTCCTTCTGCTTTCATTTCTGGCACATGAAAGACAAGAGACGATGCCACAGATCACGGAATAAGTGGCGGCAAGAACATCACCAAAGTGAGATAATGGACAGCTCATGCCCAGGAAGGTCACGGAGAGTTAAGCCGGCTTGTCCCTCACTCTCGGTTATAAGAAAAATCTGATGTGAGCAGCACATGACTTTCGCTGCAGACTCAAATTCGCGTTCTCTTTATTTCTTCAATAATTCGTTGAATTGAGTTTAATGGCACCAAATAACAGCCATAATGACTTTAACTGATACTGAATTTGCACTTTTAATTCAATTTTCGTTTTCATTGAGTAACTGGATTTATTTTCAAAGGTGGCGTAGCCAAAATGCGAAAAAGCTCAAATATCTCGAGAATGGCTACTGCTAGAGTAATGAGGTTCGTCTTACTCTTTTTGGCGTAAAAGTAACGTTCAAAATAAGCATTTAATTGATATGTTTGAGTATACGTAGTCTATTATTTTTAGATTAAACGATTTTTGTGGGCTATTTTGCCAAAAAAGGCAGGTTTTTCTTTCCGAATCATACCAAAATCTAATAAGAACTAAGTTAACTTACAAGTGATTTATCTACCAAATTTTGTGAAATTTGATCTATTAGTTTTTCAGCTAGAGTGGAAACAGGCCATTTTTGCGGGCCATTTCTCAGATAAAGGCGGGCTCTTTTATCGCGGGCTCGTACCAAAATCTAATCAGCACCAAGGTCACACACAAGTGACTTACCTACCATATTTTATGAAATTGGGTCCATTAGTTTTTGAGTTAGAGTGGTTACATATATTGCACACACAGACGTCACGCTAAAAATAGTTTTTTATATTTTAGAGGCCTCAAAACGTGTAGATCCGTCGAAAACCCGAGTTGCGGTTTTCGGCACGATTCCAATATTTTTTCCAATTACCATATATTGCAGGGAAAGTGAAACATGATACTGTATGGCAGTTTATGTTTATACTATATGTCAATTTCTGTATTACTAAAAACTGTACCCGTCGTTGCCCGAAATTCAAAGCAGGGATTTATTGAATGAATTAATTAAGATTTGCGAAAGGTTTAGTCGTCCTCTGCGCGAACTTAAATTATAAAACGTATACAAATTAGCGCCTAATTACACCTTGGACCGCTGCTCAGATACGCAATATGTCTTGGTATTGGCATTGTACACATTGAATGCTACACCCTAACACGACTGGGCGCTATGTTATAAATACGCTTTTTGTTCTCTGCATAGGTTTATTTGCTCTTTTGATACGCTCCAAATAAGTTCGTTCGATACGCCTTGAATAAGTTATTTGATACATCCTAAATAAGTTCCTTTGATACGCCCTGAATAATCTCTTTGGATATGCCATAAATAAGTTCTTTCGATTCTCTCCAAATACGCTTTTCATCCTCATCGAGTGTGTATAACTCTTTTGATACTCCTAAATAAGTTCTTTTGATATACATTAAATAAGTTCTTTTGATACGAATAATTAATTTTGAATATTACAAGCTCTTATTAGGGGAATTACGAAAACTGCTATCTTATTTTAAGTTTTTTACACAATATATGCATATTTACAACTTCATGAAGCTGCTGGAGCGAATAATTTGGCGTTTCCCCGGACCCTAAATAAGCGCTCGATACTTGATACATTTACAGATACCACTCAATTTCCAAATCGTCTCTGCAAAGCCTAGAAATCCTAAACAGCCACCAAATAATTTCCTAGTTTCAAACTAAAACTCTACGTACGCTCTCCGCAAATTCAGAAAAGAAAGAAAGAAAGAAAAAGAAGAAATGATAATCTGTACTGGAGAAAAAGTGTGGTTTAAAACTTCCAAGGTAGGTATGTGCAGAAAAATCCTAGAACGCGAATGAAAACCGCATTCTTCTATAAAAAATGAGGTTGTTGCTTTTATACGGTCGCTCAAAATATCACCAAAATTAAAATAACGTAATAATTCAGAAAGCAATTTGCTGGAATACCAAGATACACACACACAACTTTTTGCCATACTATAGAATTATTCTAATTTCACTTTTTTGAATGCGGCGTAGTAGTAGTAGTAGCGTATGGCCTTAAGTAGCATATGACCTAAAAATGCAAATTTCGATGTATTTACAAATACTTAAATATGAAAAAATTGCCGTGCAATTGGTCTAAACATCGTTGGGAAATGCTTTCTTCGATCTTTCTGATGGTGTCAGGATGGAAACTCTGTGATAATATTTTGGATCGCTAAGGAACCAATTTGGGTGAAGATAGCTCAAAATCATGCTAAAACAAACATAATTAAGAAACTAATTCGAATTAAAAAAAAAACTCGCATTCTGAAGTACCTATGTACAAATTTTGTCCGATGGTTAGATTCTCCGCTATTGACGGCAGAGACAGACAGACATACACACACCCTAACATACACACACACACTCTAACACATACGCACCGTAACACCCCCCCCCTAACACAGTAATACACAATCACACACTAACACAATCATACACACTAACACCCATACACAATCACACACAGACCCTAACACACTCATACACAATCACACACACACGCATACCCTAACATACTCATACACAATCACACACACACAAACACAGACAGGCATCCTCCCTTATTACGTAGGATGTGCAATTGCTCAAGTTATCGTCTGCACACCTTAACAGATAAACATACAGATACCATACACATACATATGAACATATTTTCCAAAGCGAATATGTTCAGGAAATATACTCAGAGGTCTTAAAATGCGTGTACCAAATTTGAAACATTTAAGCAACACATTTTTCTAATATTGAAATGACTGATGTATTTCATCACAATTTATATCTAATTCTAAAACTATATTCCTCGCCACCATCCCCGTTACACTAACAGCATTTTTTTTCACAGTGACGTAAGATTTACGTCACACTGTGACTTTGGGACATCACAGGACGTCACAGTACATCTCGGCAATATCATATTGAGGTCATAGCGAAGTCACTTTGGTCATTTTCATGGTCGTTCGTAACACCGCATATTAACTTGTTTGTGACGTCACATTGTAATTGCCATTGTAATGTCGTCTAAACGTCACAGAATATAGTCACAATGAAGTTACAAAGTTACTGATACGTAACGTCGCATAGAAGTCACAAATATGATGTCACATTGTGACCCAGGTGTCGCGTGACTACAATTTCACTGTCACACATGTGACGATCTTTGCTGTGAAGGTTATAACTCGAAAGAAGATGTATTTATTTTAAGAAATGCTAAATTCTATCATTCTTCCAAGACTTAGATGAATTGATTTTTACCCCTTTGCTGCACCTTCTACTTTGAAACAGTTATGTCGAAAACAATAAAATATACTCCGTTGTTCATAATTATCCATTTAACAATCATATTCCTACGACTTTAAAAAAGCAAATACTTCGATTCCATTACGCTAACATTCAAATTGTACTGGCTATAAATGAGGAACCATTAGAAGCAAGTATTTGGAGACTCTACAAATTGATACTTCCATTAAAATATCTCGTTTATTTTCGGTAAACAGAAGTCGTTACCACGCACTTTGCAGAAATGAGCTGTTATTGCTTAAGAAATGAGTGAATATTGCAATTGTTCAGCCTGTGAACTTTAACATCGCGTTTCAATAAACATGGATGATATTTATATTGGTTTTTTTTTTTGCGTCATTTGACTTAAAGTTGTATTTTTAAATGCAGTTACTTGATTGAGGTATGCAAAGAATAACGAAGTCAAAATGGAACGCCCATTATTACCTATTTCTATATAAATTGTTGAAATTGGAAATTAGAATTCAGCGTGTCAACACGGTGTATGCCAGGTTTGGGATATTTCAGTCAGAATCTTTAAAACGAAGCTTTTCCAGGAAAAATAATACTTTATGTCAATACGACAGTTTTCGAAAGGAAGAAAAAAAATCTGATGTGGGCAACACATGACTTTTCTAATATAATGTAATGAATTTACTACTTTTACAGTAAAAAATACGTTTTTCTTATAGTAGATACTAATATTCTTTAAAGACATTGAATTTTGACAATTAGTCGTCATTTTCATTGATTTAGCGTCATTTTTATCCATTTGGCGAGATTTTCGTTAATTTTGCAACACTTCAAAAAGTCGCCAAGTTGGCGACATTCCGCCAAATTCGTTGCCAAAGTCTCGCCAAGCGTTATGCACTAAGAAATAAGTTATTCTTACAGCAGATAAATGACTATTAGCGTTCAAATACTAAAGTATTACTCAAAGTATCTTTTTTCATGAATGGAACGAGCTAGATCCACGAGAATGATGTCACCCAATTTATCGCATGGTATTACATTTGAAAAGTGAACATGTTTATCAATAGGAAATATTTTTTTTTTATTTTATATGACTTTTTGATATTTTTTTGAAAAATGTACAATATCTCGAGAACGGTTCATGTCAGCGTTCTAAAATTTATGTCAATCGTTTTCTAATGAAAAATTACATAAGAAATGTCTATTTGTGTAACTTTAGTAGTGGTTTTGATTTTTTGACGATTTTTTCAAAATTTCATTCGAAAATTTAGAGGTGTTCTGAACATTCGATTGCGTATAAAAACAATAGGCTTCCAGTGTTTATGGATTGTGATTTTTGTACCAAATTTGGTTCGAATCGCTCCATTCGTTCGTGAGATATCGTCTCCATCAGACTCACGCGTATATACACACACACACACACACACACACACATACTTTCACACACACACACACACACACACACACACAGACATCACTTCAAAAATGTTTGATTCGTGATCAGGGATGCTTGAAACGTGCTCTCCCGTCGAAAACTCGAATTCGAATTTTCGACCCCGTCACAATACTTTCCTTATACATTATGTATATAAAGAAAGTAAAAAGGTGATGTAAGCAGCACATGACTTTAGCTACAAATTCAAATTCATTTTCTCTCTTTTTTTATTCTTTTTAATACTTTATTACATTGAGTTTAATGGTACAACATAACACTCATAATTATTTGAAATAACACTAAATTTGCACTTTTAATTCGATTTACGTTTTTATTGGGTAACTGGACGTACGGCGACATAGCAAAAATGAAATAAAACTACAATATCTCGAGAAAAGCTAGTTCTAGAATAATGGGGTTGGTCTAATTCTTTTCATCGTCAAAAATTACGTTTAAAACAGGAATTTAATTAATACTTTTGAGCATACGTAGTCTTATTACAGATTTCAACGATTTTCACAGGCCATTTCGTAAGAAAAGGCAGGTAGGTTATTGTAAACCCGAATCGTATCAAAATCTAATTAGCACCAGAGTCACTACTTATCTATCAAATTTTGTGAAATTTGATCAATTCGTCTTATATCTAGAGTGGATACATATGATTTTTGAAGACCATTTCGCAAAAAAGGCAGGTTCTTTTATTCCGGACCATACCAAAATCAAATCAGCACCAGGGTTACCCACAAGTAACTTTCCGATAAAATGTTATGAAATTGGGTCATTTGGTTTTTGAGTTAGAATGTGGATACATACAATATATGCGTACACACACCACTCTAAATAGTTTTTACTTTCCTTATATACATAATGTATAAGGAAAGTATTGTGACGGGGTCGAAAATTCGAATTCGAGTTTTCGACGGGAGAGCACGTTTCAAGCATCCCTGATCACGAATCAAACATTTTTGAAGTGATGTCTGTGTGTGTGTGTGAAAGTATGTGTGTGTGTGTCAGTGAGTCTGTGGAGACGATAACTGACGAACGAATGGACCGATTCGAACAAAATTTGGCACAAAAATCACAATCCATAAATACTGGAAGCCTTTTGTTTTTATACGCAATCTAATGTTCAGAACTCCCCTAAATTTTCGAATGAAATTTTGAAAAAATTGTCAAAAAATCAAAACGGCTAATAAAGTTACGCAAATAGTCATTTCTTATGTAATTTTTCATTAGAAAACGATTGACATAATTTTTAGAACGCTAACATGAACCGTTCTCGAGATAATGGGCATTTTTCAAAAAAATTATCAAAAAGTCATAAAATTAAAAAATATATATTTCCTATTGAGAAACATGTTCACTTTTCATATGTAATACCATGCGATAAATTGGGTGACATCATTCTCGTAGATCTAGCTCGTTCCATTCATGAAAAAAGATATTTTGAATAATACTTTTGTATTTGAACGCCAATAGTCCTTTATCTGCTGTATGAACAACTTATTTCTCCGTCCATAACGTTTGGCGAGATTTTGGAGACGAATTTAGTGGAATGTCGCCAACTTGGAGACTTTTTGAAATGTTGCCAAATTAAAGAAAATCTCGCCAAATGGATAAAAAATGACGCTAAAACAATGAAAATGACGACCAATTGTCGAAAATTCAATATCTTAGAAATAATATTAGTATCTATTATAAGAAAAAACCTTTTTTTTAACACTTTACAACAAAGTTGAAAAGTGTTTATGACTTTGTTCATTCTGTCTGTCTGTCTGTCCGTTAGCACGATAACTGCCGTAAAAATGACTTAATCAAAATGAAATTTTAGTATGTTGTTCAGACGGTCTGTAGGACCTATGGGAATATAAATGAATAATATCACACAATTAGTTTTGCATTGAACCCGGGTTGAAAAAATGAAATACATTGAGCCCTATGGGACCTAATTTTTCTAACATTTTTTCAGCGGATTTAAAATTCACAAATTGCTTCGAAAATTTTAGGTAATAGTCAAATTGTTCCATAAAATATATAAAAAAAAATTCAGCTAAATATATTCAGTAGTTTTTAAAATAAAAATTAAAATAATAATTACACATCTTATATGAAACGATCACATGACCATGATATGAAACGATCACATGACCCACTTCAAAATGAGATATGGCATCCATCTTGTTTCAAATTCGTGATTTTTTAAAGTTCTTTTTAATTCATATTGAGTGTTGTATCCATCCTAAAACTACTTTATTTCTGCTTAAATTCTGTGCATCTACATACTAAAACAACACAATGACAATATATTTGAGTTTAAATTCTCATTCAAATTTGATTATTTCTACAATTAAGCCTATTTTTCCCCTATGTAAAATGTAAACAGCAAAATATGTAGAATGAGTTGTATTAGAATTACTGTATTTCTTTAACACAAAATAATTCAGTCCATGGAGTCTGCATGGCTGATATGAATGAAATATTAATTGATTTTATAAACAGAAGGACGATATTTTTCGATGAAGTTTTAAGCCTAAAGTTTATGAATTGTAGCTCCATGGTCTTAATTTTTAATTAAAATAAATTATTATAGTATTGTGATGAATGAAATCCTGCTTTTATAGAGAGATCCAGGCGTGTTATTTTTTCTATGACGTCATTTGAATTAATTTCAGTTGTTTTCGATGAAGTTTTCAAATATAATAAATTATCGTAGTATTATGATAGATTTAAAAATATTACCGTGGAATGTATTGCATTTTAGAGATATTTAAACCACGCAATTTATATTTCAATGCCGTCTTTTGAATGAAGTTCATTTTTTTCAATGAAGGTTTAAGTTTTCAAATATAATAAATCAATGTAGTATCGTGATAAGTTTTAAAATATTACCGAGGAATGTATTGCATTTTCGACTTTTTTAAATAAAATTGCATTGAAGTTGGAAAGTGTTTCATAATCAATGCTTTAAGCATGATTGATCTTTCTTGTTTTACTTTATAAGTAGTAAATTTATTACATTATATAAGGAAAGTCATGTGTTGCCCACATCAGATTTTTTTTTCGTGTTCTAGAATTCTTAAAACGCTTAGATCCGTCGAAAACTCGATTTTCGGCATATATTTTCCCTATACATTACCGTGTATCGTAGGGAAAGTAAAAGTAAGAAAATACGCTTTATCTTAAAACTTTTCAGGCTAGTGTCGCTCTGATTCGGGGGCCTAACAGTACAAGTAGACTTTTAATATGATAAGGCGGTTCTTCAGGAGAATAGAAGCCTATTCGAATCTTTTTTATCCATCATTTTCCTCCAGGGGCCACTTCTTCTGATTATAAATCTGCCTCGAGTACTCCAGCTATATTTATGACATTGATAAATTATACCCTGCTTGAATTGAACTTTTTTAGCTCTTCGTTTCTTTAGGGTAGTGTTTGCAACATACAGATAACTATCCCTATCTTAATTCAGCCCCACGCTTGCTTTAATGTAATATTAAATACTGGAGAAAAGTGGAAAGTTAGGAGATTTTTGAGAGAAATCGTAGATGTATAATAAATGGCATTTTTTCTATGCTACATGTCCCTTATGCATTCCCTGTAATAAGGTAAATTACAGAAAACTTTGCGAGGTACTGACAATAATTGTAAATATTAGTTAATGGGTGGTAAAATTTTGACATAATATTGTTTGCTTTTTTAACTTCAAAGTCAAATGGTGGTGGCTTTTTTAACTTAAAGTCAAATGGTGAATGATTTGGATTCAACATCAAATTACGGTGGGATTAGGGGCTTCACTAAAGCCTTTATTTCCTTGTATTTTTTCTTTTCATTTTATGGCTCAAAATCCATTTTACCTAACGCGTCTGTGGCGATTGTGCGTCGCCAGTCCCGAACTCGGGACCTAGTGCTTACAAGACAACATTATAATCACTGAGGAAAAGCTAGCTCCTCCTCTGTTCTTATAATTCTGGAACAGGCTCCAAACATCTTTGATAGATGTCTTTGCTGCCGAACACTCCCTCCGCTGATGAGGAATGCCGGAAGGCGTGTCGCCTCGGCGTGACGGACTGTCGTGGTCAACTAGGAAGGGAGTGTCAAGGCTTCTGACTCCGTGTGGTGCTGCCATCTCGTGCTGAGAGGTGAAGTCGTTGGAGATGAAGGTTGCGTGTTTCAAACGTCCAGTCATCATTGTGGCGATTGTGCGTCGCCAGTCCCGAGCCAGGACCGAACTCGGGACCTAGTGCTTACAAGACCGACATTATAATCACTGAGCAAAAGCTAGCTCCTCCTCTGTTCTAATAATTCGGGAACAGGCTCCAAGCATCTTTGATAGTTGTCTTTGCTGCCGCACGTCTATATCTTAAACAGGGTTCTAAACACAGTTCTAAGTACAGCTTAGATGATAACTGATATGGATTCAGCATAAAATTTTGGAAGTGATAGTGTTATTAATTAAGAATTTTCATTTTCTGTTCCTTTTCACCTTCTAATTCAAATGTTTCACTTAAAACATATATATATATATATAATAAACGTTTTAAAGTCCAATGAAAGAAAAGTGAGAAGCTGTAACTCGAAAAACCTAACTTTCGAACAAACTTACAAAATAAAAGTATAAATAAGCAAATATTCAAGCAAATGGAAAAAAAAATACAAATTTCGAATCATCAAGTTAATGAAAATTATCAAAAATCAATGGTATAGAATCGATAAAAGAAAAACAGCTGAAATCCAAGCATTAATGCTATACACGTGGACAAGGTCTAGGCCTAAATCATGGATTTGTTCACTTCTTCAAAACTCTTTCTCAAGTCCAAGTGTCTTGTAGAAACAAACACAAAAATGTATGTTTCTGAAGAAATAGATAGATTATATCTATAAACTATTTCTACTTAGACAACATACATAAAGAAGAAAAATAAAAGAAAAAAAGAATACCTGGAACATAACTCAACAAATGCACGAACCTGTCGAACCCGGGAACGCAGAATGAAGCGACCACTGTTGCCATATTCAAAGGAAAAAGATATGAGCTACTGTTGCCATTCGTAAGAAATAAATAACATTAATGCGAAAAGGCAAGTATAAGAGATAATATACAATCAGGAGGGGCTAAAATTAAAAGGCAAATGTGTAAGTGGATATAAAAATAAATTACATAACTTTTATTGCAATTATTTGCCTTTAAAATTCCCTACTAGAATTATTTGTTATTAAAATATCCACTATTAGTCGATGAAAAAACTGAGCTCTTGCCAACTTTTAAACAGATATTTATGAGTCCATCAATAAATACGAACTACAATTTATTCCTCAATAGTATTGATTAACTAATTACTGCACTTAGTCCTCATTACTATTGATTTCGCGCGATTAAATCACCAGTGTAAATTATAATAAAATTGAAATCGATATTCCACGAATTATGACAAGCCATTTTCTTTCAACGAATTATATTACAAGAGCTGTGGAATCTTCGGAAACTAATTAATTGGCGATTTGCTGACGATCTGTGAACAAACACAGATTCAAATTAAATACCTTAAAAGACCTGTTATCAGCTCATACAGCGATAATTAATAGCTCTGGAGATCATAAAATCAAATGATTTCCTTTGGTAATGATCAGGCAATCTGGATTAAGAGATTTTCCCTCATTAATAATGATTCCGAATGAATCTCAATCAGGGCAAATTGCAAACAATTAAAGACGTTCTTTAAATGAGAAAGATACACTTTATTTCAAGAACTTATATAGAACAAAGAAAGGAATCTTACGAGTTAATTGTATAGAACTTACTGAAGACCTTTGACCGACGCGTCTTAAAGACCTAAAAATCATCAATGACAATCAAAATATTCAATGACTTCCGTGCTAATGCTAATGGGTAAATAAATACTCCTCCATAATATTAATTTCGATGGAATATATCAATTTACTCAGAAAGTTACAATAAGGTTAAAGATGATCGTTCATAAATTTTATGCCATTTCCTTTCAAGAAGTTCTAATACATAAAAAGCTGATTCTTTGATAATTAACTCAGAGTTTGCTGAAGATGCATTCTAATTGAATGTCCAGAAAAATCCCTGTAAGTAGCTCATAAAGCTATCATTAACAGCTCTGGACATTAAAATATTCAATTGCATCTATGTTAATGATCTGGTATTATGGTAAATGAATGCAGCCTCATTAATATTGATTTCTGTGAAATAAATCATTCCACACAGAAAGTTGTAACAAGGTTAAAGATGATGCTTTATAAATTCTCATGGGCTATTTTCTTTCAAAAAAATTGTATTAAGCAAAGTACGATGGTTCGGAACTAATTAATAAGGAATTTGCTGAAGACGCTTTAACAACTCATCTTAATTAAATGCCCCTAAAATCCCGGTTAATAACTCATAGAAATCATTGACAACTCTGGTCATCAAAATTCTCAATGAATTTTGTGTTAAAGATCACGTTAATGGATTAATGCCTGCCCCTTCATGCATATTGATTTCTGTGGAATAATAAATCAATCCACTCATCAAGTTGTAACAAAATGGATGGTATTCCATAAATTTCCAGGCCCCATTTTCGTTTAAGAAATTCTAATAAACAAAGAATTGATTCTTCAACGCTAATTGATAGAGAATTTGCTGAAGACATTTGAGTACCCCTTTCTAATTGCATGATCCGAAAAGCCCTGTAAGCAGCTCATAAAGCGATCATTAACAGCTTTGGACATCATCATATTCATTGATTTTCATGTTAATGATCTGGTGTTATGGATTAATGGATGCTTCTTCATTAATAATGATTTCCATAAATAAATCACCCCCACACATTAAGTTGCAACAAAGTTGAAGATGGTGTTCTATACATTCTTATGTGTCATTTTCTTCAAAACAATTCTACTACACAAACAGCCGATTCTTCTGAACTAATTAATATGGGATTTGAAAGACCTTTGAACAACATACCCTAATTGGATGCTTGATAAGTCTTGTTAGCAGCTCGTAAAATGATCATTAACAACTCAGGACATCATAATATTCAATGACTCCCGTGTTAACAATCAGTTATTATGGATTAATAAGGGCTTGTGCGAGCTTTCATAAATATGGATATAGCCTGTTTACA
The DNA here is from genome assembly GCA_951213105.1 of Amaurobius ferox. Classification (NCBI taxonomy): domain Eukaryota; kingdom Metazoa; phylum Arthropoda; class Arachnida; order Araneae; family Amaurobiidae; genus Amaurobius; species Amaurobius ferox. The sequence continues at coordinate 9,171,271 of OX578138.1, read as the reverse complement.
GATGTGCGCGGCTATAAATGATGAAATATTTAAATGAAATGGTTTGGTAGCGGGAGTTTTAATGAAGAATGGAGTTAGGGTCAGCTTTTGATTAGAATATTTAAGATGCCGAGAGAATGCATTGGATTAATTTCCTTAACTCCTGTTCATTCTGTATTTTAAATGATCTCGATAAGATAGCACATTCTTGTGTTGACTATACTCCAATACAATGAAAATGAATATATATGATGTTTAATTCATAAATCTGGACCCTATACATGTTTCTTCAATCCATATTTTTATGGAAATTACGCTGGTAAATTAGATATGTTTCCATTGTTAGTAATGGATGGAAAACGAACTTTATTAAGGAATTTCAAACCTATAATTAAATTTAAATATTTGAGTTTGAGTTTTTATTTGACTTTCTCATTTCATATTACATAGTTTAATATACTTCTATCATAATCAGCAGATAAAAAACTATGTTTATTAGTTTTCTTTCCAATGCTATTCTACCACTTTTTTTTTTAATTTTGTATTCTTTATCATATCATCTTATACTATTGTATAGAGAAAATATGGTTTTTCCTCAAAAATTTTTAATTCAAGATGTGATGGCTAACCACGTTTTAAGACCTCTTGAACCCATTTCAAACCCTTTTGGAAAGATACTAATGTATGTCTGTGTGTAAGTGTGTGAAGTTTGGATATGATAACTAAAATGTGAATGCATCTACTGCTGTAAAATTTTGTTGTTGTTGAGACCCAGAAAGTCCGTAACTGTATGGACGGCCGGGAAGTGCCACCCAATTTAGACCGGAACCCAGTGGGGGAGGCATTCACAGGGACCGTACCCTCCTCCCCCTACCACCAACCTCTCGGAAGGACTTACGGACCCACATGTTTAACGTGATCGTACTCCGCATGAACACGGCGGCATTTGTGGTAGCGTGCAAATCTAGCGCGCAAACCACGGGGATACCGCACCCGAGATGGCCAACAGCACGCGGTGTTCCGAGGTGGTCACCCACCAAGTACTAACCGCGCCCGATGCTGCTTGACTTCGGTGATCTAACGAGAACCGGTGTTATCAGCACGGTACGGCCGTTGGCCCAGCTGTAAAATTTTGTGTAAAACCATTGTGTAAAGAACAAGAATTGATGAGTGTGTTTTTGCCATGGTCATCATTATAACTCTAAAGATATATTAACCTATTTTAATAACATTATTTCCAAAAGGAAACAATGATAATTGCAGAAACAATGATGGTAGTATATTGTATATGAAGTAAACTGCGATATGAATATTAAGGGTATAAAAATATTTTATAATTAACTATGACTGGTGTCTAGAAGTAAACTTGCATTTTTATCTTGTGTACTTTTACTTAATGGTATATAAAACAACTAATAAGTAAGATAAAGCAATATATTTTCAAATGCCATACATAACAGTATTATTTGATTTAAAAATCATATATTCTAAAGAAAAAACACTTAGAAATTATTCGCGGAGGGAAATTGGTGAGACTAGCAATCATATGACCTGATGCTAAACGTGCTAAATACAAATAAGTGATAAAGTATTGGAAATTCTATGATCAGCTATTCAAGTAGGGGGTTCAGAAGCACGATTGACGGAGGGAATTACAGAAATTTCAACGATAAAAATTTCTCCGTGTAACAGAACCTTAACTTTGGCTGGCATTCTCATTTGCGGGCTACATAGAAACATTTCTGTGGCGGCGCAGTGGGTTACAGGTAAAACCACGGAGGATGAATATTTTCCTAGATAACCCATAAAATATCACTAGATAACCCATTTATGGCTGACCGTTTACTGACATTTACCAGACATCTTGCAAATATTTGATTAAGAACATCATTTTACAAACCTCATTTATTTTCTTTTGATCAATCTGTAAACTAAAATGAGCATTTCTGAAACATCAGGAGTGAAAAATTGTGTCAAAAAAATAGAAAATTTTGAGAGATCAACAAGTCTCGTGAATAACAATTAAAATCGTTGTAATTTAGTCTCGAATAATTCAGCAAAATAAGCAGTGAAAGCTCTATAAATATAGCAAGTTATTATGAATCCCTGATAAAACTAAATAATGAATCCAATCCTACTCTTTTAATTTAGTTTTCTAAGGGAGAGTAATCATTTTTTTTTCTAAAACCTCTCAGATACACTAATCAAGACCGAACAAATTCGTCCAATACTGTAAACAAAGTAGCGCCCACTCAAAAAAGTAAACTTTTTATACTTTTTATCTCCGATGTAATTTTTCGGACAAAACATCAGACTGCACAAAGAAAAAAAACTTTTCCCTTCTGTGATTGAAAACCTTTTGTTTCAACTGCCGTTGCCAACATTTGAAAGATTTCTTTGAAAAGTTTTTCCGTACACAACTACTTAAGAAGGCAGTCCCCAGGGACAGAAAAAGCATTTGATTTTTCAAAGATACAAAATTAACTTTTATATTAACTGCTCGAGGATCTACAGGAAAATTGTTTATCTTATCTTGACAAAGAAAAAGAAAATTCTGAAATAAGTATAATTTCTACAATGATTTACTTTTTCTTACAAACCAGTATTACCAGTATTACAAACCAGTAGTAAACCAGTATGAGCGTGTCAATATATTCAATTACAATTTAAGATGGACTATTAGCGGTACGATGTAAAAGCTGCGGAATAAAAAATCTGATGCGAGCAGCACATGCCTTTCTATGCAGATTCAAATTCATTTTATAATTTTTAATTTCATTATGAATTAAATGGAGTTTAATTGCAGAAAGTAATATGGATAATTTTCTGATATTATATCCAATTCGTTTTTTCAATGGATCTTCCCTTCGTTTGGCAAATTAATTCACTTTAAATACTTACCTTAAAATTTCAAAAACTACAATATCTCGAGAACGGTTTCTCCTACAGTCATGGGGTTAGATTGATTCGCTTAGTTGTCAAATTTTACACGTAGAACAAGTACTTAATTGATATATTTCATCCATTTTAGTCATTTATTTCAGAGTTTCACTATCTTGCGCATGTAGCATTTTATTTAGGATTGAATATATTAGATTTGCGGGTCATTTCGCAAACAAAAGGCAGATTCTTTTTTCTGAATCGTATAAAAATTTAACCAGCATCACAGTTTCCTACGAACGACTTATCTACCAAATTTTGTGTAATTTGATCAATTAGTTTGTCAGCTGGAGTGAATTCACACAATTTTTGCGGGCCATTTCGCAATAAAGGCAGGTTCATTTATCTCGAATCGTACCAAAATCTAATCAGCACCAAGATCGGCCACAAGTGACTTATCCACCAATTTTTATGATATTCAGTCGATTAGTTGAATTACAGTGAATATATATAATTTTTAGGGACATTTCGTAAAATAATGCAGGTTCTTCTCTTTCGAATAGTATCAAAATCTAATCAGTACCAGGGTGACCCACAAGTGACTTATCTACCAAATTTTGTAAAATATGATCCATTAGTTATTCTGTTAGAGTGGATGCAGGCAATTTTTGCGAGCCATTTTGCAGAAAAAGACTGGTTGTTTTATTCCGAATCGTACCAAAACCTAATCAGCACCAGGATCGCACATAAGTGGCTTAACTACCAAATTTTATGAAATTCGGTCCACTAGCTTTTGAGTTAGCGTGGATACATACATTGCACAAACAGACACACAGAGACACACACACACAGACGTCATGCTAAAAATAGCTTTTTCGTATTCTAGAAGTCTCAAAATGAGTAGATCTGTCGAAAACTCGACTTGCGATTTTCGACATGATTCCAATACTTTCCCTATACATTACCATGTATTGCAGGAAAAGTAAAATTTCCCCATCCCTTTTTAATTGGACATCGTTTATAGTAAAGCAAATTTTAAAATACCATTCGATTAGGAATAACGTCACAAACTTCGAAATTTTCAATGTCAACACCCGATTTTGACGTCATGAACAAATTCTAGACCCCAAATATTAGTCCAAATTGAAAGATAAGAACTGCTCGAAAATTTACATCTGGAGACTTTCAATATTCCGAAATGTTCCCATTTTAGAGATCAGATCCATATTGAAAACCGCAATTTGATAGGCGAGATTTCGTTGATTGACCACAACTGTTCTAAGAGTGTGGGCCATTTTCTATTTTTTTAAGAAATGCTACTAGTTTATTCTGATATTTCATCTTGTGCTTGACAACGTAAAACCCCCTTCAATCTTATGGGATTTTAAAACGGTTGAATTAATGGACAGATTACGCAAATGATAGAATAAACGCGTTGTAATAACATTTGAATATGTGTGAGATTAGTTCATCCACAATTAAACATCAGAGCCAACCGCGATACGGTGCTGAAAACAACGGTTCTCGTTAGATCACCGAAGTTAAGCAGCATCGGGCGCGGTTAGCACTTGGGTGGGTGACCACCTGGGAGCACCGCGTGCTGTTGGCACATTTTGAGTGCGGTAGCCCGGTGGTTTGCGCGCTGGATTTGCACACTGCCACAACTGCCGCCGTGTTCATGCGGCGTACGATCACGTTAAACATGTGGATCCGTAAGTCCTTTCGAGAGGTTTGTGGTAGGGGAAGGAGGGTACGGTCCCTGTGAATGCTTCCCCCCCTGGGTCCCGGTTTAAATTGGGTGGCACTTTTCGGTCGTCCAAACGGTTACTTTACACCTTTCTGGTAGCTCTCCCGGCCGTCCAAATAGATGCTCAAGTCCTCAGGACGAGTCGGACGGTCTGGGTCTTCAACACCTTTCTGGTAGGTCGGACGGTCTGGGTCTCAACAACAATTATTCATTAATTGAATTTCTTAGGTTGTTTCAACGTTTCTTAGGTTGTTGCAATAACTATCATACTAAACTCTAAATTTGCAAATTAGTCTTTTGACGTGGAGCTACGTCTTATGATAATTAGTATCACATAATTTTATTATTTATTATTTTCTATCATAATGTTTTACGTATCTATTACAATTTTTACAACTATTTTATTATCATAAATTATTACATAATTTTCTGACCGATTTCAATTCTCAATAATCCGAAACTATTTATTGTAGAGTAATAAAATTGCATCATTAGATAACAAAAAAATCAAAACTTTTAAGAATGTTACTTAATTAACCATTTATTACGTAACTTATTAGTAGAAAACAATTGTAAGAAAAATTTTGAACACTAGCATGAACTGTTTCCGAGAAATTGTATATATATATAAAAAATACATAAAACTAAAACAAAGTATCAACCATCGAGAGATATGTTTACTTTTCATTTACAATATTACACAAAATATTTATTACCATCATTGTAGTGCACCTAGTGCGTCCAATTCACGAGAGAAGATACTTTATGTAACAGTTCTGTATTTTGATGCCCAACAATTCGTCAATAGTCATTTATTTATAAATGAGAAAGGCCCGTATATATCCGTCTATCTGTAATGCTTAAAGATGAATTTAGCGACTCATTTGGCGAAGCAACGCTAACTTAGCAAATTTTTAATGGTGCTAAATTGACGAAAATAACAACAGAATACAAAAGGGACGCTACGTTAACGAAAATGACGTCAAATTAATGAATTAAAATATTTTTAATATATGAACTATATTGCTTATTGTAGATACTGTCAATACTGCTAATTTTCATTTTTCTACATGACTACCTTTGTGAGGGTTTTAAATAATTAATTTATCTTTAATAAGCAGAGGTAGCGCATACTTTAATATCACCGTCAACATAAGTATTAAAAGTGGCAAACATTCTATTAGGGGTATGACAATAATTATTACAAGGAGGCAAAGGTACCGACAAAACACTTAAATAAGGCACTGGTGACTTTTTTCACTTTGGGTAATCAGTACATCCAGAAAAAACAGAAAATTATTGCATTCTATGTCACAGGTAAACTAAATACAAGAATCATCAAAAATGATAATGAAAAAAAAAACACTGTCAAAATCATCATTATACTGGTCAAGTATATCAAAGCAATTATCCCCGCAATAAGCATGAAAAGGTAACTCAATAAAATTAAACAATACATCTTTGAAATAGTGTATGTAAATGTCACACAAAACGGAATTCAGAGGATTATCCATGGCTAAATGATCAAACATTTTGAATAAATTATCTTGAGAAACAAAGTAATAAATAAGTGTCAAAGAACTAAAGCCATCAATCCTCACAGTCATGCGTATATTGGGTGTAAATATATTTTATTGCAAATCAATCATTTTTATTCAATCATTTTATTTCACGGATTAAAAAAAATAGTTCAAAAGTAACTGGTAGAGAAACATTATATTAACTTTGAAAACTTAGAGGTATTTCCTGTAACCAAAGAATAGTTGGAAAAGGTTGGTAAAAGATATGAATTGGTCTTTTTGCGTGTCAGGCGCAAATATTTATGCAAAATAGACAGTAAAAGTATAAGTGCAATTTAACTAAAAAAATATAGCAAGGAATGCCAAGTGCCTTTTTTTTTTTTGCATATCTCGTTATTTACCAAAATAGGTGACGACGAAGATTATGTTTCCTAAAGCCTAACTAGCAGCTTAATCATGAACGAAAAAAGAAGAAGCTGGGGGATATCCCTGTTCAAAAATGAATGTATTTCATTTTGTTATCACTCCAATTGTCTGGAAAAAAACAAAGGCTCTTTAAAGAAAAACAATTTTCTTTCCCCTGTGATCGAAAATTCGTTTGTTTCGTCTCCCGTTGCGAACATTTGAAGGATTTCTCTAAAAAGTTGTCCTAGCAAAACTACAAATGAAAGGAGCAGTCCCCGAACACAGAAACAGTATTGCAATTTTGTTTGCAGAAGAGATACGAAATTAACTTTTATCTCAAACCTCTCTTTTCCTAAGGTTTTAGTGGGGATTTTTCCATTTTACGTCGACGGATAGGAAAGAAAAGACGGCAGTAACATTTTCTATTACATGCCTTTTGTCTTTATTCAGTTTAAGCTCGGCCCTAAAGTTCGCGAGATCTGTGACGCGTGCCCTCCTCTCACCCCCCTTACGGCAAAAGATGTTTCCTCAGATACTTTCTATCCCCTAAAACAACTTTCAAGAAAGGAGAAATAAATCACCAAAAATACACATCCTTATTAAAAAAATCTGATGTGGGCAACACATGACTTTCCTTATATAATGCAATGAATTTACTACTTTTACAGTAAAAAAAATAGGTTTTTCTTATAGTAGATACTTATATTCTTTCCAAGATACTGAATTTTCGACAATTAGTCTTCATTTTCATTGATTTAGCGTCATTTTAATCCATTTGGCGAGATTTTCGTTAATTTGGCAACATTTCAAAAAGTCGCCAAGTTGGCGACATTCTGCCAAATTCGTCGCCAAAATCTCGCCAAGCTTTACTGACGGAGAAATAAGTTATTCTTATAACAGATAAATATTGGCGTTCAAATACAAATGTATTACTCGAAGTATATTTTCTCATGAATGGAACGAGCTAGATCCACGAGAATGATGTCACCCAATTTATCGCATGGTATTACATATGAAAAGTGAACATGTTTCTCAATGGGAAATATATATTTTTTATTTTATATGACTTTTGGATAATTTTTTTGAAAAATGTTAAATATCTCGACAACGGTTCATGTTAGCGTTCTAAATTTTATGTTAATCGTTTTCTAATGAAAAATTACATAAGAAATGTCTATTTGCGTAACATTATTAGCGGTTTTGATTTTTTGGCGATTTTTTCAAAATTTCACTCGAAAATTTAGGCGGGTTCTGAACATTCGATTACGTTTAAAAACAATAGGCTTCCAGTGTTTACGGATTGTGATTTTTGTACCAAATTTCGTTCGAATCGGTCCATTCGTTCATTAGTTATCGTCTGCACAGACCCACTGACACACACACACACACATACTTTCACACACACACACAGAGACATCACTTCAAAAATGTTTGATTCGTGATCAGGGATGCTTGAAACGTGCTCTCCCGTCGAAAACTCGAATTCGAATTTTCGCCCCGTCGCAATACTTTCCTTATACATTATGTATATAAGGAAAGTAAAGAATAGAAAGTTGTGTCTAAAACATGCTATGATATCAAACTGCCAAGTTTTTAACACTTTACAACAAAGTTGAAAAGTGTTTATGACTTTGTTCATTCTGTCTGTCTGTCTGTCCGTTAGCACGATAACTGCCGTAAAAATGACTTAATAAAAATGAAATTTTAGTATGTTGTTCAGACGGTCTGTAGGACCTATGGGAATATAAATGAATAATATCACCCAATTAGTTTTGGATTGAACCCGGCTTGAAAAAAGGAAATACATTGAGCCCTATGGGACCTAATTTTTCAAGCATTTTTTAAGCGGATTTAAAATTCACAAATTGCTTTGAAAATTTTAGGCTATATTCAAATTGTTCCATAAAATATATAAAAAAAAATTCAACGAAATATATTCAGTAGTTTTTAAAATAAAAATTAAATTAATAATAACACCTCTTATATGAAGCGATCACGTGACCATGATATGAAACGATCACGTGACATACTTCAAAATGATATATGGCATCCATCTTGTCTCAAAATCATGATTTTTAAAGTTCTTTTTAATTCATATTGAGTGTTGTATCCGTCCTAAAACTACTTTATTTTTGCCTAAATTCTGTGCATCTACATACTGAAACAACGCAATGACAATATATTTGTGTTTAAATGCTCATCCCAAATTTGATTATTTCTACAACTAAGCCTATTTTTCACCTACGTAAAATGTAAGCAGCAAAATATGTAGAATGAGTTGTATTAGAATTGCTGTAATTCTCTTTAACACAAAATCATTTAGTGAATGGAGTCTGCTTAGCTGATATGAATGAAATATTCATTGATTTTAGAAGGAGAAGGACGATATTTTTCGATGAAGTTTTACGCATATAGTTTAATTACTCGTAGCTCCATGGTCTTAATTTTTAAATAAAATAAATTATTATAGTATTGTGATGAATGACATGAATGGGGGAATTATTTATGAATGAAATGTTGCTTTTATAGAGAGAGCCAGGCGTGTTATTTTTTCTATGACGTCATTTGAATGGATTTCAGTTGCTTTCGATGAAGTTTTCAAATATAATAAATTATCGTATTATTATGACAATTCTAAAATTATTACCGAGGAATGTATCACATTTTAGAGATGTTTAAAGCAGGCAATTTATACTTTAATGCCGTCATTTGAATGAAGTTAATTTTTTTTTATGAAGGTTTAAGGTTTCAAATATAATAAATTAATGTAGTATTGTGATAAGTTTTAAAATATTACCGAGGAATGTATTGCACATTTTAGACATGTTTAAATAAAATTGCATTGAAGTTGGAAAGTGTTACATAATCAATGCTTTAAGCATGATTGATCTTTCCTGTTACTTTATAATTCTGGTACTTAATTAACATTTCGTAACAATTTATTTTTCATATATGTAAGCAAATTTTATACCATGTTAATTACAACCCTTCTCCCTAAGAAGAATACATAACGTGTTTCTGAAAATAAAATTTATTATATTTTATACGCTCGGCAACCATCTTTTGATGTTTAACATAAATTTATTAGATCTGTATTACAAAACAATATATGTAATTTAATTGTATCCATTTTACCCTCACACATTTCAACAAAGTATGTGCTACTATTTATTTATATTTTTTAATGTAGAAACTAGCAATTTAAGATAGCTATGAAGGAGAATGATACTATTTTTACTTTCCTTATATACATAATGTATAAGGAAAGTATTGTGACGGGGTCGAAAATTCGAATTCGAGTTTTCGACGGGAGAGCACGTTTCAAGCATCCCTGATCACGAATCAAACATTTTTGAAGTGATGTCTGTGTGTGTGTGTGTGTGTGTGTGTGTGTGTGTGTCAGTGAGTCTGTGGAGACGATAACTGACGAACGAATGGACCGATTCGAACGAAATTTGGTGCAAAAATCAAAATCCGTAAACACTGGAAGCTTATTGTTTTTAAATGTAATCGAATGTTCAGAACCCCCCTAAATTCTCGAGTGCAATTTTGAAAAAATCGTCAAAAAATCAAAACAGCTAATAAAATTACGCAAATAGACATTTCTTATGTAATTTTTCATTAGAAAACGATTAACATAAATTTTAGAACGCTAACATGAACCGTTCTCGAGATATTGCACATTTTTCAAAAAAATTATCAAAAAGTCATATAAAATAAGGGAAATATATTTCTTATTGAGAAACATGTTCACTTTTCATGTGTAATACCATGCGACAAAGTTGGTGACAGCATTCTCGTGGATCTAGCTCGATCCATTCATGAGAAAAGATATTTCGTGTAATACTTTTGTATTTGAACTCCAATAGTCATTTATCTGCTATAAGAATATCTTATTTCTCCGTCAGTAAAGCTTGGCGAGATTTTGGCGACGAATTTGGCGGAATGTCGCCAACTTGGCAAATTTTTTAAATGTTGCCAAATTGACGAAAATCTCGCCAAATGGATAAAAATGACGCTATATCAATGAAAATGACGACTAATTGTCGAAAATTAAAAATCTTGGAAAGAATATGTATCTACTATAAGAAAAACCTATTTTTTTACTGTAAAAGTAGTAAATTCATTGCATTATATAAGGAAAGTCATGTGTTGCCCACATCAGATTTTTTTGTAAAGGTGGCAACCAAGCGCCGAGTGTATAAAATGTAAATGTTACGAAATGTTAATTAAGTACAAGAATTAAAATATCAAATTCTTAGCAATTTTTATACAGCAGCATTTTTTAGACACAACATTATCTTTTTATTTTCTTATACGTAGTATTGAAAAAGCATTGTCTTTACAAAAAATTTCGATTTCGAGAATTTGATGTCAATCTATGTTTTAGGACCACCTGCACACGTTTAACTATTTTGGTGTAATGTTCGTCTGTCTGCCGTCTGTACGTCGAGTGAGAATTTATTCGCTGTTTCAATAATCTTTGTGACGTAGAGATCACATGACTGAAAGGGCGGGGTCTATCTTGAAAAATGTGGAATCGGAGTGGTTCCGAAATAAAAGCACATGCGCAGTTAGCAGAGTTCAATTATGCCGTGATTGTGCATAATGGGAAGGGGTTTATTAATGTGTGTTGTAATTATCCACTTCCTTTATTCTTATCATTTTTAAAAGAGTATAAATTATCTTTCAATTAATTTTGATTAAAAAATGTACAATTAAAACTGCGGCCGTGAGATAATGTAAAGTTTACTCCATAGTAAAGGGCGTAGAAATGATCCGATTTCTTAAATATATATCATAAACTAAAGTATGTATAATTATCAATATGTATAATTATACATATTATATGTATAATAATATGTGTAATTATATGTACAATAATATCAATGTATAATTATCATAATCAGTCGAGTTTCATAGATTTTAATTTTGGCGTTTGTCCATATCCATTTTTACTTTCCTTATATACATAATATATAAGGAAAGTATTGTGACGGAGTCGAACATTCGAATTCCGAGTTTTCGACGGGAGAGCACGTTTCAAGCATCCCTGATCACGAATCAAACATTTTTGAAGTGATGTCTGTGTGTGTGTGTGGTGTGGGTGGGTGTCAGTGAGTCTGTGGAGACGATAACTGACGAACGAATGGACCGATTCGAACGAAATTTCGTTCAAAAATCAGAATCCATAAACACTGGAAGTCTATTGTTTTTATACGCAATCGAATGATCAGAACCCCTCTAAATTTTTGAGTGAAATTTTGAAAAAATCGTCAAAAAATCAAAACCGCTAATAAAGTTATGCAAAAAGACATTTCTTACGTAATTTTTCATTAGAAAACGATTGACATAAATTTTAGAACGCTAACATAAACCGTTCTCGAGATATTTCATATTTTTCAAAAAAATTATTAAAAAGTCATAAAATAAAAAAAAATATTTCCTATTGAGAAACATGTTCACTTTTCATATGTAATATCATGCGATAAATTGGGTGACATCATCCTCGTGGATCTAGTTCGTTGTTCCATTCATGAAAAAAGATACTTTGAGTAATATTTTTGTATTTGAACGCCAATAGTCATTTATCTGCTGTAAGAATAACTTATTTCTCCGTCCATAACGCTTGGCAAGATTTTATCGACGAATTTGGCGGAATGTCGCCAACTTGGCGACATTTTAAATTGTTGCCAAATTAACAAAAATCTCGACAAATGGATAAAAATGACGCTAAATCAATAAAAATGACGACTCATTGAAGAAAATTCAATATCTTGGAAAGAATATAAGTATCTACTATAAGAAAAATATATTTCTTTTACTGTAAAAGTAGTAAATTCATTGCATTATATAAGGAAAGTCATGTGTTGCCCACATCAGATTTTTTACAGTGAAATTGCGAGATTTAACTAATTATAGGAAGTTTCAAAAATTATTTTACAGGAATCTAAAACAAATTTTTAGCTTATTTTGTACTTCTGACGTTATTATGCCAATGTTCAGTTTTTTTGAAAAAAAAACTATTTCAGCATGCAGAAATTACATTTCATTTTTAAATTGCCATCCTTCGCTGTCAGTTTATTTCACAAATAAAATATTCAGGCACTATAAAATGTGCATGCATTCTATTAATCACAAACTTTACTGCTAATATGTGGGACAATTTTTAAATTTTTGGAAAACATTTTAAATTAGTGATCTTACAATTTTTTTTCGGCTCTACGAGTGAATTTGTAAAATTTCTCACCCATTACTCAGAGGAACTGGATATGGCAATTACAATGTCACTGCTTTCTTCCAAAATATTGTATTAAATAACTATTTTTTGTTAAAAAAAATACATTTTATATTTTTAATTAATTTACATTTATGAAGAATTTTAAAAATTAATTATTATTGGTAAGCTAAATCAATCCTAAAAAGAAAATTCGTCAATTACACATCTCTATATGGCAGAGTTTAAAGTTTTGTTATTCAAATAATTAAAATTAGAATTTTTAATTTTCTGAAATTTAAACTGACGAAGGAAGTTAGCTCCTTAGCCGTTAGATAAATCAAACCACAAGCAAATCCGTCAATGGCACACCTCTGTAGCTTGGTCGAAAGTTTTAGAGAAGAATTGTCAGAATCAGTAACTTTTCGGAAATTTTATAACGTTATATTTTTGTTGATTTTTTACTTTGAAAGTCCGTTTAATTAGCATTTTAAAACTCTCGGAGAAATCTATTGAAATAGTTTTAACTTATTTTTGTACGATGCCTGGTGCAACAGTTACGCCACGTTTTAAGCCAAGTTTGGCGCTTTGGCCAGAGTATTATTACCAAAGTGTATTATTCTCACACTGGCGTCCGCCGTCTTGTCTTTCATCTCTATCGCAGACCAAAAGGTGCATCTGAGTGTTTTCTCCAGAATACAGCGGTACGAACATTCTTTCCCTGACGTCACTCTATTGCCAGAATTTCGAGTCAGAATCCGGTTTGCCAGATTTGGCGATTTACCACCAATTTGGCGACATCCCGAACTTCGAGAAACATAGTCAAATAACGATTATTCTACGAGATATTAGATAATTGAAATTTCCACAGAGATTTCCAAAAGTTTCTAGAGAGAGATTATGACAGGACTCATCCCTCCGTTGCAATGGAGTTGACGAATGGACGTGACACGAGCTACATTGGACTGTGATTTTTGTCAATGTTTTTAGAATAGTAGCTGCTGTTTTGTGAAATGACTTTCGTCAGTATTATGATAATAATATCGCTTATTCTGTGAAATGAGTGGAGCATTTAAGTGCTGTTTGACTGTATATTATTCCTGTTTACTTTGTGCCTGTGAATAAACGTAAGTTATCCAGAAACTTGGACTAATTTTTGTATCCTGCGTATACACCCACGATTCTTGAGGATAAGTTAGCAAAAAACGCAGAAGCTCTCTCGGCTGCAGTGTTCGATTGCTTTGTTTCTTTTATTACGCGTTCTTTCTTGCTCTTTAGTTTGTTTCTCAACACCCTATCAAGCAGGCCGTCGCCGATTGACGTACTTGATAGGGTGTTGAGAAACGGGTTGATCAAAAGAGAAGTACTGTTATATTTGTAAAGACCTTTCTTCTTTCGTTTGGAATAAATAACGTTTATGGTTTACACATACAAACCACACAATTAACCACAAGTCAGTGGCCAACCTGTTATGGTCTTTACAAAGCGTTTTAAGGTTGGCTGCACATACATAGAGGTAAATTAAAAAGTCGCTAAAAGCATACATGCATCAAGAAAAGTGGTATAAATCACAATCTCTATCATCAAATTTTCCTCTCGGTCTAGGATGAGGAAAGTAAAAATTCCTCATATATTGTTACAAACGTGTAAAATGCTCTCACTAAAGTCGCTTTTGAAAATCAGACTGAAAAAGCACCTGTACAGGCAACCTTTCCTATGACGTGAATCTAGGGTTGCCAGATTCTGAAGTTCAAAAGAGGGTTGGCAGATTTGACGATTTATCGCAAATTTGAAACATTTGGCGGCTTTTCGAAGGTTCGAGAAACACCTCGAAATAACCAGTATTCTACGAGCTATAAGATTTCCAGAAGTTTCAGTGGAGGGTCTATAAAAGGGAGTCATCACTCAGTTGGAGAGCAGTTGATTTGATACGAGCTACATTGAACTGTCACATTCGTCAACGTTTTGAGAATAGTATGGGTTGTTTTATGGAATGAGTGAAGCCTTTAAGTGCTGTTTTACTATATATTGTTCCCGATTACGCTGTGCTTGTGAATAAATGGATTAGTTATCCAGAAACTGGGATTCATTCTCGGAACCTAAGCGCCCACCCATGATTCCAGAGGACGAGACTTCGTAACAATATCATATACAACGTAAATATTTTATACACTCTATTTTCAGGCTGTTTCTGCATATTTTTCGGAATACGATCTTTTGGCGGGAAATCCCGATTTTGTTCTAACACCCACTGAATAATGAATCATATCTCCCGACAGCACCGTGACGTTCCCCAGAAAACGGATGAGGTGTCGACGAAAATACAAATCGAAAATAGATCCAAACTGGCAAACTTCATTCTATTACCCCCGTAAACCCTCCCTATATTTCTTCCGTGGTTCAAGATATGACAAAAATAAATGGATCATCCACTTGTAAAAGAATTATTTGGAATGATTTACTCTTTTTTTTCTCCGTCTTTTCAGAAGAACTTAATTCTCATCGGCACCTCGGTATGTGTGGATTAACCTTTCACGGGCACTACAACAGAAGTAAGAAAATTGTGTTGTGCATTTCAGCGAGGTATCTCAGTTACATTCATGACCTACAAACTTTGCATTTTGGGGTGGCAAAAGTTTGCCAAACTATTGTTTTTACTAGGAACTTTTTTGAAGCATCCATTTCCCTGGAACTTCTAGAGAAAGATCTTTCATGATGACTGATGTGAATTCAGCATCAAATTACGGAATGAGGTTCGAAGATTTACTAATAGTTTCTAATTTCTGTTCTTCTTTTTCAAATTTACAATTCAAATTTTTTTACCTTACTTGCAACATACGTATCCCAGAATTGGCTGTAATTGGATAATAATTGACATAGATTCATAATCGAATTCGCAAAGAGCTGTGGCTAAATAACTTTGAATTTCCAATTCTGGTTCCTTTCCACCCTCCAGTTCCAAAATTTTCTTTGAAATGTCTAGTTTTCAGGATTGGTTATAGATAAGAGTTGCAAAGACGGGAAAAAAACAAAATTTCCGGGAGCAAACATGAAATTTTGAAAAAAACTGGAAACTTTAAAATTTTCCGAAAAGTGCGAATTTTTACTCGTTTTAGTTTGCATTGTAAAAGAAATACCGGGTGTCCCATAAATTCGTAAATATTTTTAAATTGCATAAAAATTGAAGAAATTTGTATAGTTGAATGCGGTTCGCGACAAACATATTCTCATGAAGGGAGATTTTTTTTAATTAGTTCGAATTTTCGTCGATAGCTGCAGGTATTCGAATCACAAAATTCCGTGAAAAAACGACGTTCCTTTTGCATTTAGGCACATGTTTACAAGCATATCAGAGCAGACATTGCTCTATGTGTCCTCCACACTTTGCGAGTGAGTGAAAACACCGTTAGCTGAAGCATATAGCATATCCGGATGAATGCCGGAGATTTACTGGCGAATGGCATCCTTGAACTTCGCTAAAGAAGAAAACCTGGGACTTAACGTAACTCCAGAGCCAAACATCAACTGGTGCCACGTCCGGTGAGCGAGAAGACCATTAATTCTAACAGTTACGACTGCTTAGTTGTTCATCACCAAACGTGCTGCTCAGGAACTGCTGCACTGGAGATGCGATATGAGGAGGTGCCCCGTCTTGCATGAATGTGGCTGTGTAAATGACATTACGTTCCAATAAGCAGGGTAACACTTTCTTCTGTAACATTTTCAAGTACCGTTTTGCATTAAGAGCTCGTCTTCCAGCCTGCTTTTGCACACGGCAGTTCGAAGAGAAAAGGATCCACCATAATGGACGCAGTGAAGCTACTCCAATGAAAATCATACGTCTGCGCTAGTGAAAAGGTGATATATGAGCTGTTCGTCGTACACCCTGCATTTTATAGGACTCTGATTTGCATATTTACTGTGGTTAGAATGCGTGCAGCGCCCTCTGTCAACAAAAATGGGAACTATTTTTTTCTACCAACTCCCCCCCCCTCCTTCATGAGAATATGTTTGTCGCAAACCGCATTCAAATACAAAAATTCATAAAAATTGAAGGAATTGGTAAAGTATTTACGATTTTATGGGACACCCGGTACGTATGACACATAATATATATATATATAATTTTTTTTTTTGCAAACAGCTAAAGCATGTGAAATTGGGAGAGATTTATTAGATCCCAAGAAAACTATTTAAATTATGTAACTTTCTTAATGAAAATTAATTCCACATTTAAATTGTAATTTAATTTGTAAATATTTTAAAAAGTAAAGACACACCGAACAATGAAATACTTATTATAATGTAATTAAATTCATTCATATTTATTTAATATTGAACGATAATAAAAATCTATTATGAATTCCAAAAACATTTTAATAATTTCGTGACAAAATTTGCACATTTTCAACAAAATTTTTGTAATTTCAAATTTTAAAAATGTTATTTTAATGAACTTTACCTTTAAACTAATACAAACATTTGCTAAATCCATCTAAATGGCGATCCACCATTAAGGTTCAAACTACATAATGTGCCGGAGCAGCTAGAGCATACAAGATATATGCAATTTTTTTCTTCCTATCCAAGTTTCCAATGCGTCTAAAATATCCGATTAATTCGCCAAAATTTTCAAATTTATTCCCGCTTATTAAAATTTCCGGGATTTTCGTAACTCTAGCTATAGGTACAATTTAGACGATGACTGATATGGATTGATCATCAAATTCCGGAGGTTAGGAGGCTCACTAAAGGTTTCCACTCCTGTTTCTGGGGATGCCACTTCCAATTGAAAAATGTACACTTTCCTTATAACATGTATTTCTCAAAATTGACTGTAGATAGAGCTTAGATGATGACTGATATGGATTCAGCATTAAATTTCTGAAGCATTAAATTTCTTCTCCAATCAATTCTACGCTGAAGGCGCTGCAATAATTTTTATAAAATGAAGTACACTCATTTTAATATAAATAGACCTCACGTGTGCAATTAAGGAAATTTTATTTCGAAGTTAATTGGGAGCTTAAGGTCTTTCCCAAGAACCCTGTATACAGGTGTAACTTCTAAAATGAAAACAATACATTAAAAAACTTATATAAAGTTGCATTTAAGAGGATTTCTGAAGCGGGGTTAAGATAAGTACCTACAAATGAAAAGAGTTCAATTCAGGGCATTTCATTATATTTCCCCCCATACACTTTTCGCCGGAAAAACTAAATTATTTTTAAATTCCCTGGAATAATGAATTATATTTCAATATTTCAAAGAGGCGTTCTTCAAAAGATGAATGGGGTGGTCAGCCAACTTACAAATCGATTCAGTATTCATTATACAACTTAACCCCACTTCAGAAATCATCCAACATACAATTTTACGCAAAAAGATATCTAAAGAGTTCAATTCCAGGCATTCCAAACACTCCCTTTTGGCGGGGAAAAAATGTATTCCAAACCTCCAAGTATATTGACTCATATTCCTCAATTTCACTGTAACTTTCTTCAAAAGATGAACGAGATGGTAATCAACTTGCATATCAATTTAGTATTTATTATAAAACTTAACTTTACCCTACTCCAAAGTCCCTCCAAAATACAATTTCACACGAATACAGATTCAAAGCGTCCAATTCCAGGCACTTCAATTCATTTCCCCAAATGCTCTCTTTTGGCGGGAAAAAACAAATTTATTCTAAAGCCCCTGGAATAATGAATCATCTTCCATGATTTCACTGCGACGTTCTTCAAAAGACGAATGGGATGCCAACCAACTTACAAATCGAATATAGATCCCGCCTGGCAGACCTCATCCCCTTTTTCATATAACTGTCTGCCCTCAGATATTTGTTCCGTCGTTTCAGTTCTGACACAAACAAATGGATTTTTCCACTTGAAAAGAAATTTTAAGATTGATGCGCATTTTCTTCATACTTACTTTGGTGATGACTTAATCTGAGCTTACAACTCAATGTGCCGGTGATCTACGGTTTCATGCAACAGCATACGATATAGAAACAGTTTTACTTTCTTAATCAAGTGTTTTAGTATGCTCTTCAATTTTATTGATGTCCATGATTGTTAATTGAAAGTAAAATATTCACAAAATATAGATGAAATAAAGTGATAATCCTGGTTAAATTGAACACCGATTAGCAAAGTAGCAGATAGTTGCAAAGGAATAAAAATATATAGGTTGATGAGACGTTGAGAGAGATTTTAACCATTAACAAAATGCATTATTAATCTCTATTGATCAAATAAATATTGCATTAAATTAAAGACAATAAATCGTGGATTAAAAGGGTCATTTAATAAAAACCATCCTTTATGACGCACAGATATTAAGAAAGGACAGAACGCTTTCGGGTATCACCATACCCTTAATCAGTGGCTGTATAAAATTTACAAGCTTATATACAGACCCAATCGGCAGACAAAATTTGCATAAATCAGCTACGGAACAATGATAATCAAATTGTATTATAAACAGGATATTTAAGATTAAATTATTACAAAAATATATTAAATTGCATTATAAAAAGGAAGTTTAAGATTAAAGAAGTATTAAATACAAGTACAAAAAAGAAAATGAAACGTGCCCCAAATTCCAGCAAAGCATATATTGCATCAAAATGAAGCGTCACAGATAACTATGTAGAGGTTTGACACGCATAGAGTCGACGGGGCGCGGTAGCCCATTGGTTAGCGCGCTGGAGTTGCACTCGGTCGGCCCGGGTTCGATTCCAGCCACTGCCAAAATTGCCGCCGTGTTCACGCGGAGTACGATCACGTTAAACATGTGGGTCCGTAAGTCCTTCCGAGAGGTTGGTGGTAGGGGAAGGAGGGTACGGTCTCTGTGGATGCCTCCCCCACTGGGTTCCGGTCCAAATTGGGTGGCACTTCTCGGCCGTCCAAACAGTTACCTTACACCTTTCTGGTAGGTCGGACGATCTGGGTCTCAACAACAACAACGCATAGAGTCGGCGCATAGAGTCGAGGTTTGACACGCATATAGTCGCTTGGCCAACGGCCGTACCGTGCTGAAAATACCGGTTCTCGTTAGATCACCGAAGTCAAGCAGCATCGGGCGCGGTTAGTACTTGGTGGGTGACCACCTCGGAACATCGCGTGCTGTTGGCCATCTCGGGTGCGGTATCCCCGTGGTTTGCGCGCTAGATTTGCACGCTACCACAAATGCCGCCGTGTTCATGCGGAGTACGATCACGTTAAACATGTGGGTCCGTAAGTCCTTCCGAGAGGTTGGTGGTAGGGGAAGGAGGGTACGGTCCCTGTGGATGCCTCCCCCACTGGGTTCCGGTCTAAATTGGGTGGCACTTCCCGACCGTCCAAACAGTTACCTTACACCTTTCTGGTAGGTCGGACGGTCTGGGTTTCAACAACAACAACGCATATAGTCGCTTGGGTGGGTGACCACCTGGAAACACCGCGTGCTGTTGACACATCTCGGCCGCGGTAGCCCGGTGGTTTGCGCGCTGGATTTGCACGCTGCCACAACTGCCGCCGTGTTCATGCGGAATATAATCACGTTAAACATGTGGTTCCGTAAGTCCTTCCGAGAGGTTGGTAGTAGGGGAAGGAGGGTACAGTCCCCTCCCCCACTTGGTTCCGGTCTAAATTGGGTGGCACTTCCCAGCCGTCCAAACGGTTGCCTTACACCTTTCTGGTAGGTAGGACGGTCTGGGTCTCAACAACAACGCAGAGTCGAGAACGAGTCTCCAAGCATGACTTAAAATTTGCACAGGATCAAAATTACAAATGGAATAAAGGCACATATAAATAAACAAGGATTCATAAAAAAGAATGTTACGAGAGTTAATGCAACTAATTAAAAAGGGAGTTTTCTCAAAAAAGGGTTGAAAGTTGTCGTTAACAGCACATTGGGCAAGAGCCGTAGAAAGTTTACCATTCTTGACGTCACGAGCTTGTTCAGCTAAATGGATACCGACAGTAATACCGACAATAAATATTGTTGACAAAAATTTTATATATGTATGTTTAAGCAAATCTAGAAAACGTACCCAGCGATGCCATGGATTGATTTCACATATTACTTCAATTTTTTTTTAAAAGGAGTAATCACTCACCTTCTTCACTCACGTGGACTATGTCTCCTCCCGCTAAGCAGGCGTAATACGTCTTATATAAGTTACTAAATCTGTCTAAGCCCTCTATCTCTACGCCTTAACCTTTTGCTTACGGGTGGAGGCTGTCCCACCCATAAATAAAAGATTAAAACGGTCGCATAAGATAGTACTTTAATTTCACTTATAATAATCAGGAAAATTAAAAAACTTTTGCAATATAGGATATCGCAATATTACGTTGCTTTCAGAACACCTCACATCTAGAAAAAAAAAAAAGAAATTGAATAAAGTATTCTACATTTCAAACACACACACATTTCAAACATGACGGGCTTTTTCACGAATACAATTTCACAAAGGTACTCCTTCTCTATGACTTCAGAGATTAAGATGCAAACAGCCATAATTCACAGTGCATTCTCGGAAAGCAAAGACCGCTTTATATACCGATTTCGAACAAAAATAAAAACCATGCTGTAACGTCACGACTTCCGAGACCGTAACGCTAAGATGAAACCCGTAGCAAGGGATACGGTCAACAGTTGCGACGTCAACAAGCTCGAGCCATATTTCTCGCTCAGGAATGAAACGAACAAAAATGAAATTCTCCGTTCAAAGTCAACAAGAAAGATCAATCATGCAAAAAGCAATGATTATGAAACACTTTCCAACTGCAATGCAATTTTATTTAAACATCTCTAAAATGCGATTCATTCAACGGTGATATTTTTAAAATTATCAAAATACTACAATTTATTATATTTGAAAACTTCATAAAAAATCTGATGTGGGCAACACATGACTTTCCTTATATAATGCAACGAATTTACTACTTTTACATTAAAAAAAAAATTGGTTTTTCTTATAGTAGATACTTATATTCTTTCCACAATATTGAATTTTCGACAGTGAGTCGTCATTTTCATTGATTTAGAGTCATTTTTATCCATTTGGCGGTATTTCCGTTAATTTGGCAACATTTCAAAAAGTCGCCAAGTTGGCGACATTCCGCCAAATTCATCGCCAAAATGTCATCAAGCGTTATGGAAGGAGAAAAAAGTTATTCTTATATCAGATAAATGACTATTGACGTTCAAATACAAAAGTATTACTCAAAGTACCTTTTCTCAAGAATGGAACGAGCTAGATTCACGAGAATGATGTCACCCAATTTATCGCATGATATTACATATGAAAAGTGAACATGTTTCTCAACAGTTAATATTTTTTTAATTTATGGGATATTTTGATAAATTTATTTGAAAAATGTGCAATATCTCGAGAACGGTTCAGGCTAGCGTTCTAAAGTTTATGTCAATCGTTTTCTAAGGAAAATTCACATAAGAAATGTCTATTTGCGTAACTTTATTAAAGGTTTTGATTCTTTGATGATTTTTTCAAAATTCCACTCAGAAATTTAGGGGGGTTCTGAACATTCGATTGTGTTTAAAAGCAATAAGCTTCCAGTGTTCACGGATTGTGATTTTTGTACCAAATTTGATTCGAATTGCTCCATTCGTTTGTGAGATATCGTCTCCACAGACTCACTGACATACACACACACACACACAGACATCACTTCAAAAATGTTTTGATTCGTGATCAGGGATGCTTGAAACGTGCTCTCCCGTCGAAAACTCGAATCCGAATTTTCGACCCCGTCACAATACTTTCCTTATACATTATGTATATAAGGAAAGTAAAAATAAATGAGTTTTATTCAAATAACGTCATCGAAATATAAATCGCTTGACTCTATAAAAGCAGTGAATAAACATTTTTCCATTCCTTTCGTTCAGCGGCGATATTTTTAAAATTATCTCAATACTACAATAATTTATTTTACTTAAAACTTAAAATCATGTCTAATGCATTCAATCTATATTCAGGGCAAAAATTGGAATTGTGAGAATCTTCAATTTTACAGATAACAATATACATATAAAAATTCATAAATTATGCATATTTTACTAAATTTTTGTATGGAATTGTCTTACGGTTTCAGTTTAAAGCTCGTTATAAAGATCGTTTTTTGAGACTTCGTATGGTGTCAAGATGTAAACGATGTAATAATATTTTCATTCGCTCGAGAACCAATATATGTGACAGTTACTCATAATTGCATTTCATCATTAAATAATTGAAAAACATGGAATTAAAAAAAGTATTGAAAAGTTACTTCCACTCGGAAGTAAAGGTACTACTGTATAAATTGCATATCTGTACGTCGCTTATATTTTCTCGATAGAGATGGCACAAACAGACATCTTATTATTATAGATATTTTTGTCGTAAAATAAATAATTGCCTATCTAAATACGTTTAAAACAATTGAAAAATCATTCATTTAATTTTCCACCTTTATCTTCATACTACACAATGATGAATAGTTGAAAATACTTTATTTGAAATATGAGTTTCCTATTTTTACTTTCCTTATATACATAACGTATAAGGAAAGTATTGTGACGGGGTCGAAAATTCGAATTCGAGTTTTCGACGGGAGAGCACGTTTCAAGCATCCCTGATCACAAATCAAACATTTTTGAAGTTATGTCTGTGTGTGTGTGTGTGTGTGTGTGTGTCAGTGAGTCTGTGGAGACGATAACTGACGAACGAATGGACCGATGCGAACGAAATTTGGTACAAAAATCACAATCCGTAAACACTGGAAGCCTATTGCTTTTATACGCAATCGAATGTTCAGAATCCCCCTGAATTTTCAAATGAAATTTAGAAAAAATCGTCAAAAAATCAAAACCACTAATAAAGTTACGCAAATAGACATTTCTTATGTCATTTTTCATTAGAAAACGATTGGCATAAATTTTAGAACGCTAACACAAACCGTTCTCCAGATATTGCACATTTTTCAAAAAAATTATCAAAAAGTCATAAAATAAAAATAAAATATTTCCTATTGCGAAACATGTTCACTTTTCATATGTTATACCATACGATAAATCGGGTGACATCATTCTCGTGGATTTAGCTCGTTCATGGAAAAATATGCTTTGAGTAATACTTTTGTATTTGAACGCCAATAGTCATTTGTCTGCTGTAAGAATAACTTATTTCTCCATCCATAACGCTTGGCGAGATTTTGGTGACGAATTTGGCGGAATGTCGCCAACTTGGCGACTGTTCGAAATGTTGCCAAATTAACGAAAATCTCGCCAAATGGATAAAAATGACGCTAAATCAATGAAAATGACGACTCATTGTCGAAAATTCAATATCTTGGAAAGAATATTAGTATCTACTATAAGAAAAACCTATTTTTTACTGTCAAAGTAGTAAATTCATTACATTATATAAGGAAAGTCATGTGTTGCCCACATCAGATTTTTTTTTTTGGCTCAATACCTTTTAAACAATACTTAAATCAGTTGCCGTAGAATTCTAAGTATGCATACAATATATATATAAACAATAAACAACCCATTAAAACAGAAATAAGAATCTGATGTGGGCAGCACATGACTTTCCCTGCAGAGTTATATACACATTCTCTATATTTTAATTAAATTTAATCCACTATTAATTCAATTTTCGTTCTCATTTGGTAACTGGACTCATTTTCAAAAGGTGACGTAGAGAAAAAACGAAGAAACAAAAATATCTCGAGAACGGCTAGTCCTAGTGTAATGGGATTGGTTTTAATATTTTCTTCGTTAAAAATTACGTATAAAACAAGTATTTAATGGATATATTTTAGCATACGTAGTTTTTTATTTTAGATTTTGTCGATTTTTGCGGGCCATTTTGCAAAAAAAGGCAGGTTATTTTTTTCTGACTCGTACCAAATTCTAATCAGCACCAGTATCATCGACAAGTGACTTATCTACCAAATTTTGTGAAAGTCGGTCCATTAGTTTTTCAGTTAGAGTGGATACAAACTTTTGAGGGTCATTTGGCAAAAAAAGGCAGGTTCTTTTATCCCGAATCGTACCCAAAGCTAATCAGCAACAGACTCGCCTACAAGGGATATACCTACCAAATTTTGTGAAATTCGGTTCATTAGTTTTGCAATTAGAGTGGACACAAAATCTGCACAGACAGACACACAGACGTCACGCTAAAAATGGTTTATTTGTATTCTAGAGGTCTTGAAACGTGTAGCTCCGTCGAAAACTCGAGTTGCGATTTTCGACATGATTCCAATACTTTCCCTATACATTACCATGTATTGCAGGGAAAGTAAAAATCTGATGTGGGCAGCACATGACTTTCCCTGCAGACTTATATCCACGTTCTCTTTATTTCAATTAAATTTGATTCACTTTTAATTCAATTTTCGTTCTCATTTGATAACTGGACTTATTTTCAAAGGTGGCATGGAGAAAATACGAAAAGAACTAAAATATCTCGAGAACGGCTAGTCCTAGTGGAATGAGGTTGATCTTATTCTTTTCTTCGTTAAAAACTACGTATAAAACAAGCTTTTAATGGATATATTTGAGCGTACATAATGTCTTGTTTTAAATTTTGGAGATTTTTGCGGGCCTGTGGCATTTTGCAAAAAAAGGCAGGCTATTTTTTTTTCAAATCGTACCAAAATCTAAGCAGCACCAGGGTGACCCACAAGCGACTTATCTACCAACTTTTGTGAAATTCGGTCCATTAGATTTTTAGCTAGAGTGGATACAAACTTTTGAGGGCCATTTCGCAAAAAAAGGGGGGTTCTTTTATCCCGAATCGTACCCAAAACTAATCAGCACCATATTCGCCCACAAGTGACTTATCTACCAAATTTTACGAAAATCGGTCAATTAGTTTTTTTGTTAGAGTGGATACAAAATCTGCACAGACAGACACACAGACACACACACAGACGTCACGCTAAAAATTGTTTTTTCGTATTCTAGAGGTCTCGAAACGTGTAGATCCGTCGAAAACTCGAGTTCTGATTTTCGGTATGATTCCAATACTTTCCCTATACATTACCATGTATTGCAGGGAAAGTAAAAATGAAAGTTACAGTTCACAGCAGTTTAGAATTTCTTATCGCAATTCTAGTTATTTACATGTATCAATGCAAACATGCAATCATATTTTTAAAAAAAGAAAAAAAGAAAAGATAATTCGGTATCAATGACTGGTAATTTGCAAAATGTCTATAATTGACCATTTTCGCAATTGCTGGTAATCGAAAAATTGACAATAATTGACCACTTATGTTGTTCCTCATATGATTGATGCACACAGAAGACTGCATTTGTGTGGTAAAGCGAATTTTTTCCCGCTGGTGGTTGCAGATAATCATAGGATATTAGCTCGAAATGACACTGTATTTCAAAGATATGTTTGTTTACCCTGTGGCTAAGCTGAACGCCAGAAAAAATGACTTTAGCTCGCATCAGTGCTAGTTCGAGTGCTTATATCGAAATTATCCTCATTTACTGAAGAATGGATAAGGAAATATGGAATTCAGTAAGAAAAATATAGAAGACAAAATTAAATTAGAATATTCAAGATTTTCATTTGTACTTTCAATCGTTGCGATTAGCATCAAAATATGAAAATAATCCAATTGCCAATTCTAGACAGAGTTCCTGTATGAGAATAATATCCTGTTTGTTGTAACCCTCGTGAATGGATAACTGCTGCCATAAATTGCTATGTCCTTGCACCCTCGAAACTTATTTTCGAGACTATTAATTTAAATATTTTAATTGAACGCTATAAATAACAATGTCATTTAGAACACCATAGGAATTTGCACAAGATTGTGAATTTTAAGTTTCTTTATAGTATTGCATTACGAAGAACGGGTATACTGTTGGGCTACAAATATAAAATTGAAAATCTGTCTATGGGTATATATGCGGATGAGTTTGTCTCATCACGGTAGAACGGCTGAACTGATTTTTATAGAGAGGTAGGAGATGTGCAGAGGTAATTGGACTGTTTTTTTTATTTTAAACAGGAATTCTGGGCAGTGGCCATGGCTAGAGAGCGTCCAGCATAACTGTTTAGAGGGGTATGCAAAATTCGGTTATGGCTTTTAGAATGAGGTTGAATCTGAATCTCCCATTAATGGTATTAATGACATTGCCCTCTTATCTTGGTTTAATGGTGTTGCCCTATTGACGCTTCCTGGGTATGTATATTTTATGTAAAATTTTACATAGAATTCAGGAGTTTTAAAATGGAATGTTGACATGCTTGTGCTCTCTACTGTCTATTTTGGTAAGGGAGTCTGCTCTCTCGTTACAGGTGATTTATTGAGTTATACTACTGGGAGCCATTAAAATACAGTACTGAATTATACTACTGTGGGCATATATTGAGTTATACCCATCCCCATACTACTTGAGATATCGGGATAACCCAGTGGTTAAGGCCCGAGGATTTCACCAGGAGGACTTGAGTTCGATTCCCGGCGCTGACCAACCTATCCCAGTGTCTACACTGAATAAGTGCACCTTAAATTTGTGAGTTGAAAAGCCCTTCCGGAGGTTAGTAAGAAGTTTTGATGGTTAATAAGAAAGGAGGGTACTAGAAAGAGTTATACTACTTGGGGATATTGCGCACACTCCTTATAAGCACTCTTTATTTCACACCTCTCATTTTTTAAAACTTAAGGAAAGTCAGTTCGTGGCGGCCATCCATTTCACCGCAGAATATTAATATACATTTCATATATGGACCATTTTCCTATGTTTTTGAAAAGTGTAGAACAATTCAATGGTCACTATTGAGTTATACTGCTGGGGAACTTGCAATGACTCCATAAATAGTATCCTAGTCCATTTTTTGTGTAGAGAAAGTCTGTTTATAGCCACTATCAACATATATTACTTCCAAAAACACATATAAATAACACAAATGGTCAATAATCGCATTTCTGTTTAAAAAAAAAAAAATACTTTATTGATTTATACTACTCTGGGAACGTTGCCATACACCCAATAAGTAGGATCCTAGGCCTTTTTTTCAGAAAGTATGGGAAAATATAATTCGTGGCCACCAATCACACATGAGGACCACGATACCCTATGTATCAAATTTATTCATTACTATACGACCTGTAATAACTATACACCCTTAATAAAAAAAATTATATTTGCGAATCTTTGTTCTACAAACAAAACCTCACTTTATTTTGAATCAAGAATAAATCCAACGATGCAACAAGGATCATCAAAGAAATGAAACATAACTATCCGAGATATTAAATTTTTCATTAATTTGAGGATATTTTTGTCAATTCGGCAATATTTCACCAAATGTGTTGCTGTCGTCAAATTCTCGCGAAATGTGTCGGTAAGTGGAACAAACAGGCAGGAAGTATAGTTTTTTGTATATTTATTACGTTATTTAGAGTAATTTAGAGAAAACTTGTAGACCAATCATGGTGATAGATTTGAGAAGATATGTAAATATGGTCACACGACAAATTTGATCTTTTTTCTCCGGGAACGACGGCTCGGTAAGATTATTTTTTTAAATTCAAATCAAGTGTTTTATATTAAAACACAACTTTAAATGATTTTCACACAAATTGGTTCTTAACTTCTTAACTATCAAAAATATTATCAGAAACATTTTTACATTTTCACATCATCGGAAAGATCTAAAAACATACTTTTCAACTATTTTTGAATCAGATCGGTACTACAATTCCTTCATAGTTATATGTTTATTTTTAAATACATCCAAATATGCATATCTTAGGTTATTTCATTCTTATTTTCTTGCATTCAAAAATGAAGATTAGCATTATTGTGGCAAACATTTGGGTGTATAACTCTGTATTCTAATAAAATACCTAATTACCCTATTTTTTTTTATTTTCTACGAATATTCAAACAAAACCATAAAAATTGAGATTTTCTATTTCGCTCAGGAAACGCTCCATTCTCCGGTTCGCTAGTTGCTCTGCTCTGAACGTTACAACTGATGTCACAACTTGTATTTGTTACTATGTGAAACAGTGACGTATCTATCGTAAAAGCGTTTTTGGGTTTTCGATAATTCGCTGTATGATCCGGTGTACTTTTAATCAGAAGTTTGCATCTTAAATTCTGGGCAACGCCTAACAGATTTTCGAGTAAGCAACAATTTCCATAGATGTATCCATTGGCGTCACTTGACTGTTGCCAACTTGAAAAAATAAAATTTAAAGAATTTATATGAAGTATTAAGGGCTTCAGGACTCTTAAAAGCATCGTAAACAGAGTGAATGCCCCTGTTTCACGTTTTATTTTATGCTTCTATACATCAATAATACCTAAAAGTTGTATGGCTAACAAGTGAATGCCTATAGCATATAGGATCCTTGTTTCAATAAGGTGAATCTGATAAGAAAATTTTTAAAATTTTTTTAATGTTCATGAATTTATTAATATTTTATTTTGATATTGGTTGCCTGTGCTCATGATTGCAACAAAACTATTGCTTCCAGAAGCAAAGATATTGCTGATTATAATGCAAAAAGATCCATTCAAAAAGTTATGTAGCTCAAAATAAATACATTTGCGTAATTATTTTTTAAAAGTTTCTAAAAGTTAAATTATGAAAAATTAAAAATGTAAATTTAAAATTTAATTTTTTTTAATTTAAATTATGCAAATGTTTTTGCTTTGAACTATAACTTTTGGAATGAATACTTTTCCATCCTAATCAGCAATATTTTTGCTTCCGGAAACTAAAGTTCTGTAGCAATCATGCGAGCAAGCAAGATATATACCAAAATAAAATTTTAATACATTCATGCACATTACACAATTATTAAAAATATTATCAGAGTCACCTTATCGAAAAAATGAGCATATGTGCTGCAGGTATTCACTCATTCGCCATAAAAATGTTTAGGTTTTATCAATTCATAGGAGAAGAGCTGCAAAATAAAACATAAAACATGGAAATTCACTTTGATATTGCACTTTTAAAAGTCCTGAGGTCCCTTATAAGAGTCATTTTGACTCGGAATCTGGAAAGATAAATATTTTCATTCTCATAGTGTTTGTGACACGCGCAGAATTATAGCACACTGGAAAATGAATGCATGAGATAGTCGAAGAAGACTCATACTCCAAATATTTTGTACGAGTTAGCGTGATTTGTTTAAACATAAGGTCGTGTTAGATTGGCCTTGCTACTATTTGGAGTCCCCTCTTAAGTATCGAGTATGATAAATGGGGACACCCCTGTCCCCACTTCAAAAAATACCATTGAAACACGGATTCATAAATCAAGTATTACAAGACGACATTTCTTGCGGGTTCCTTTTTTAAAAAGCAAAGACGACAATAAACTATTCACTCTGTATTATCTATAAGAGCACCCTAGGAGAACATTATCTCTTACACAAAAAGATTGATTTTTGTTTTTTGTCGTTGTCACAATATCTATAAGCGTTTTGTTTCTGTTTCACATTTATAATTCTTGACTTGAGTATTGTCTAGGAGCGTTATAAAAAAGGAGCGTTATGAATCGCAGCGTTATGAAAAATATAAACACTTTGGATGTTTATATCGCCGACGATAATGCATAAAAATATAAGCAATTTATGTTTGTTTCGTCGTGAATAAGGTATCATTTGTGATTATACAAAGATAATTTCAATATTTGAATGTTTTGAACTTTTCTTTCTTTTTATGTAAAAAAAAAGTTTTTGCCCTAGCTAGTATTCGTTTAGAGTTTCGTTTAACTCGAAATGCCTTCTAAACTATAAAAAATAGAGATAAATAGTAAACGATAAAATATTTTGTAGAAAATCCAGTTTCTAGATTAATAATTCAATTTTACACACCTTGTATAGTTTTTGAACAATCATTTTGCCAAATTGAAGAGGATGGAAAAGGTTTCCATTCTTAAAATATTGTAATGCTTATATCTTGAAAACTTAAGGTGCCAGCTATGTATACTTAGCAATAAATTGTATCCCTTTAAAATCACTATAAAGATGTATAGGGTATTTATATATTGATGAGTGGAAATTTTTTGAGCCATTAATTGTAAACATATACAATATATCTTAGTATAATTAATATATATACATATATATGTGTATATATATATATATATACGCATATATAGATATATATTACACACACACAGAGATACCACGCTAGAAATAGTTTTACCTTGTTATAGATAGCTCGAAACGTGTAGATCTGTTGAAAATTTACTTTCCGATTTTCGTCACGATTCGAATACTTTCCCTATACTTCACTATGCATTTCAGTACCCATACAAATTAAAAATGCATGTGCATAATGATTAAAATGTGGAAAATTATGCCTTTTATTCAACAATAAAAAATACAGGGGAAATAAAAGGGTATTTTCGTTTCCTTGGTTTTTGCATCTACCATATGCACTTTTCAAACATCTAGCGAATTTAAATATACGTCTAGGACATTTGGTTGCTTTAGAATACTGTAATGTAAAAATAAATTAATTTTTTCTGCAGTAAAAAGTAATGTTTTGAATTTAGTATAATGTAAGAATTAATGTAACATTTACTGCAGTAAAGTTGAGGGATGATTACGTGGGACCTATTACATTTTTGTACACTATTCTTCAGCAGTAATGAATTGTAAATGGCTCTATTGCATTAAAAAGTCTTAAATATTGTAAAATGATTGCTAAATACAGTTTTATTGGAAACCAAATTATCGTTATAGAAAAGTTTGATATGCATTTGTACGATGGAAAATCTGCGGAATCGTGAAAAATATCGTTAAGGAAAATGTTCTTGCTATAAGTAATATCAATATAAAATGAAAACAAGAAAGATCAATCTTGCACAAAGAATTCATTATAAAACACTTTCCAACAGTAATTTTATTTAAACATATCGAACATGCCATACATTGAGCGCCGATATTTTTTTAATTATCACAGAACTACAATAATTTATTTTATTTGGAAAATTAAAACCATAGAGGTAAAGGTACTGTCTTAACTCCATCCCTAAAACTTTATTCAAACTTTATTCAAATGACGTCATCGAAATCTAAATAGTATGTGTTCCAAGGCAAATATGGAACATTGCAAATTATGGAGGGAGTACAACCTACAAAGATGGTCCCTGTGCTTCTCCTACAATTCATATACAGTTCCCTAAGAGAACACCTGCAAAAGGATGAGCAAGCCATGTTTCTGGGAAATATGGACAGCGATGGCTCAGTTACAGAGGGGCGCACAGCAGGGCGTTCTTGGGGAGAGCTGACCCACAGAATACTATATTCAGAAGGTTCACTCCCATAGGACCCTATGGCAACATTTTTAACATGGGATGTCGCATAGACACTAGAGCTCGTGAGTTGGACCAACTGAACTACGATGCGTCTGCCAGATTTGGCGCGTTATCGCTCGCTTGGCGATTTTTTTTAAAACGGGAGGGGAACAAAATGTTGAGGACTGTACTTTTATAATTTTTGAAACTATAGAAATGATCAGGATTTAAAAATACATTCATCTGCAACATAAATATATTCATTAGTTTAAGTAAATTTAAGTAAACATAGTTATATATTTAATTCAAATAATCATAAAATAGATTAAAAAATAGACACATTGCATTGTCTCACTATAAAACATAATGCACAAAAAATTACAAGCTAACATACTCAAAAGACTGAAATATTATATAATATTTTCAGTCTAAAAAGTATACTAGCGTGTTGATCGTTAATTACTTGATCCTTAATTTGTTCTGGGATACTGATAATAGACTTTTTTTTAAATATAAAAATATTCATATAGTAAATATAAAACTTACATAAATACACTATCGAAGTTGTGGAACTCAATCATTAATTACCCGAGGGAGGGGGTGTGAATTTTCCACCATAAGGCACTTAATAAAAATTTGACATAAATATATACACATACAATATCACATTCAACTAAGAAAAAGCTATCCAAATATCAATTATTTCACATTTTATAAAAATACGAAAAATATTTTTTAACTAATTATACCACTACCTCTTAAAATTTAGTCTAATCCGGCAGTAATAACACAGCACTAATTTCGTATGATGAACACATGTATACTTATATGAACACGTGTATACTTATGAACACGTTTATACTTATAATGAACACGTATGTAGGATAGTGATAACTAAAATTATTTCAATTTTAATAAAAATAAATTACATACCCTGTAACGCAACCAGTTTTCTTTTATCAATCCATTTCTATGAAATGATCTAAACACTTAACAAATAATCCTTTTTCACGTTACTCAAACCACGCTAGTCTGTTGTTCTACGTTTTCGTCGAGCGAAATAGGGTTATAACATTGAAAATCGTCTTGGACTCAAACCAGACCATCGCCAAGCGCTCAGACCAAACCAGACCATCGCCAAGAGCGCGCCAACCCTCGTTTTGGTCTATCTCTAATGGCCGCCGCGAAAACGAAACTATCGAGAGTGGCAGGTCTGTATAATATTAGTCTGTGAGATGACCCTTGTCCAGTTCGGCCGCACGTGCACCCAAGGTCGTGGGAACACTGGTCCACCTGCCAGATATTAATTCTGGGGTGATCGCCGTCCTCCTGTCATCACAGCACCCAATAGCTGGACATAATTCTGAAATATCCAATGAAAATACCAGGGGCTTCAATTGGGGGAACCAGTAATAAACCTGGGGCTTAATTGCGTAGGAGGAGACATTTTTCGGATGTTCGAGAGAGTGTTAGATTTTTCAAAAAGGGAGAAGCGAATTGATTTTGTGCTTCGGAGAGAAAGTTCTCCAAAAGACGTCTGCAGCGATGACCGGCGTTTCCTCCGCGGTCGAAGTTCCCCGCATCCAGCGACGACCCAACGAAGCATCGAAGGTATGAAATGCATGTCTCTTATACTCAGTCTGTTTGACACTATGTTAGTTAATTTCGCACTCTCTCGACATCTTATTCAATTTACACGTGAGTGAAATAATCAGGGTGAATTTAATTGTAAACTTAAATGAAGGAGATTTTTAATTATATACTTTAAATATTCATGATTAAGAAAATGTCAAACACGAATGTCAATGAAGAGTGATTATAATTTAGTAAGAGTGTTAATTGAATCAATTAAATATGTTTTTATTATTATTTTTAATTTCCTTTTTGTTAATAAATATATTGTTAATGTTTTATATCATGTCCGTTGTCCTCATTTTCCATTAATTTGATTTTTATGTATTTTATTTCGACACGGCCAATGTCGGAGATTGTTTTAATGAACAATATTACTGAATTATGCGTTCTGACCGGACGTGTGGTTAAAATCCACATAACAGTATGGCT
This sequence comes from Amaurobius ferox, assembly GCA_951213105.1. Classification (NCBI taxonomy): domain Eukaryota; kingdom Metazoa; phylum Arthropoda; class Arachnida; order Araneae; family Amaurobiidae; genus Amaurobius; species Amaurobius ferox. The sequence goes on along the minus strand of OX578138.1, from coordinate 9,137,165 downwards.
CTGTAAAATCAATGAAAATTTCATTCATATCACTTTTATTCCAGACTCCTAAGTTAAATAATTTTGAGTGAAAAAATATTCAGCAATTCCTATACAACTTATAATTAATTTGTTTACATTCTGCATGCATTAAAAGTATACTTCGTTGTAGATACAATCAAACTTTGATGATCATTTAAACACAGAATATTGTAATTGCGTAGGCACGGATTTTAGATACACAGATATTACGCTAAAATAAAGTGGTTTTAAGAAGGATGCAGCATTAACTATAAATTAAAAAGAACTTGAAAAATCACTATTTTGACCCAAGATGGATGTCATATTTCATTTTGAAGTGGGTCACTTGACCTCTTCATATTATATGGGTATCATTATTAATTTAATTTTTATTTAAAAAACTACCGAACATATTTTGCTGAAATTCGTGTTATAAATTTCAATGGATCATTTGAATATTTCCTAAAATTTTCGAAGCAATTTGTGAATTTTAACTTAGCTTAAAAAATGCTAGATGTCATTTTTAAGGCAGTTATCGTGCGAACGGACGAACAGACAGGAGGACCAAAGTCATAAACACTTTTCAACTATGTTGGAAAGTGTTAAAAACATCGTTAAAACAGTATATAATAAAGTGTTAAAAGTATCGACAGGTTTTTAAAGTAAAAGCAGCCTTTATCGTCAGTACGCACAAAAAGTGCACCCTAACTCGTTAGAGACTGATCAGGGATTACTGCGGCTTTATGCTTTGGTAGTAGTTTGAGCCGTACACATAAATATCGTTATAGCCAGGTATTGTCACTGTATTTACGCGTTTTGTAAATCACTGCTTGCTAAGTATAAACAAAGCAATAAAATAATTATTAACTTACATTTTAATAAATTGATCGAAAATCACATGTTTTGTTAGAAATTCAAAGAAAAGCCATTTACAAAGGTTGCAAAGTAATATTGACACACACGCAGATGAAAAAATAAATAAAATAAAAATAGAAACAATAACAGACCTGAAGCGATAGCTTTCTCCACATTAATTTTAAGAGGTACAATGGTAAAAGGAAATAGTCACTTCCACACACTACCCAATGTTCAAAGTAATTCCAAAAGGATAAACATTATCTCTTGCTAATGAAAATTTATTACACTTAATGCGGACTTTTAATTTAATTATGTTTTATACTGTAGGATTCACGTAGTCAAGGCTGAATCGAAAAAAACTATAAGGCAGGGTTCGCACTTGCTATTTCCAGTACTTTTTCAGGACTATCCAGTCAACTTAATTCCAATAAAGCAATAATTACTTAGTACGTTTTTTCTTTCTTGTTCATCAGTAGATTCAGTAGTTTGTATCATTAATCAAAACAAAACCTCAACTAGAATTAATAGGGAGCATGATTAATAACGTTAGATTTTAACAAAATAAGAATTTTAACAATATGTTTATTCTTAGGAATATTTTTGCTTTTCGTAGACATAGCTCCTAGATTTGTCCTTAACTACCGCAATAACTTCGCAAGGAAAGTCCATGAGTGTACGTCTTAAGTCGATCGATAGTAAAGTGACCCTAGCAGATCAAAATTAAATAGAATGCAGCGCCTCTAGCGGACAATTTAAAATGGTAGGATAATGAACTCCTATTACTCGGAAACAAAGAGAAAACTCTGTATACTCGAACTTATTATTATTATTATTTTAATATAAGTGTTAAATGTATGCTGACTTATACCTTTGATGGTAAAGTCATCGATTAAATTATTCTGTAAATGACACTTTATTAATTATCAAATTACACTTTATTAATTACACTTTATTATTATACATCTTATTACGATAAAAAATGGCTTTCCTGTTACTAAAATACTGCTTATAAAATCTGTCAGCAATTACTTGAAATCTAAAAGTGTAATTTTTTTTTCTATGAAATCATGTGTGGCTGCAGCGAGTCTGCGGCTTCCTTCATCGATCAACCACGATAGTACTATACACGTTTATAGTGTCGGTCTTGTAAGCTATTGTACGTAAACTAATGTTGGTCTTGTAAGCTAACGCGTTCATAGTGTCGGTCTTGTAAGCTATTGCACGTAAGCTAATATCGGTCTTGTAAGTTAACATGCTTATAGTGTCGGCCTTTGTAAGCTAATATTTATTTTTAGTCCCGGCCTGGCCGGGAGCAAAAACAACCATTGCCACAGTGGTGAACTGGCTGGGAGAATTGATCACGTAACCAACCCGAGTTGACAGCACCATACTGAGCACAAAGGCGCATTCCACGTCTTTTCTCGCGTCTGGCAACAATTTGTATTATGGTGTTATGCAGTATTACTTGTATTATGGTGTCCAGCAATTTTACAGCAACACCATACATCTCAATGGGAAAAAATCTTGCCACCAAATTGCCGCAATTCGTTCGTACTCGACAATAAAAATTCCTCAATTTCTGAGCTGCAAACCAATCACAGGACGATAAAATTGGACGCCACTCCGCTCCGCCGTTCCTCTCCTGAATGGTATTTGAGATGGCGATGACGACTGTAATGCAAGCACATCGAAGCAGCTCAATTGCGTTAGAATCTGGATATGGAAAAAATGATAGAACTTCTACCAAACTGCAGACACCTGTGGGATATAAAAGATCCAAATTATACGATAAAACGCACTAAAGAATGCTTCCTGAAATCGGCGGCATTAGAGAGGAAGGGCCTGTTAGAAAGACGGGGCCTAAAGTATCATTGCCAGGCGGAATTGCTGAAGTCTGGAGATGGAGGGTACGCACCTTAAAAAGTATGTTTTTTCTTTTAATTGTTTTTGCCTTAAGAGGGCTTATCATAAAAGTGTTGTTCGGTTTTCAACAATTCCCAGTATGTTCCGGTGTAATTTTAAACTGAATTTTCCATTTTAAATCCCGAGCAATGTGGGCATTCCGTACAATATTTTGATCAGTAGGTAAATATAGATATATTTTTTTATCTTAGTGTAAACATGTTTAGTAACAGTATAATCAGTTGACTTAAAGTATTAACAGATATCGTGCCAAAAATCATCCTCCCCGTCCTCAAGATCTAGAAGCAAAGGAATAACACCATTTAAAAGCATGTCAATAAATAGTTACATCACGTGATCCTGGACACTATTATACAACAATTTACCGACCATTTATTGTGACACAACTATTCATAAACATATGCTTTCCTGTCTTTGCTGGTATGGTTACAGAAGAGAAACTGCTGTAATCCATAATCTCAGCTGCTTTGAAAGTATTTCTGAAACTAGAAATATACTTTCTGTCGCGAATGTAAACTTATTTCACTTAATTCAAGCCTTAATTTAATTAGATTTTTTTATGTAAGGTTCACACTGACAAGGTTGGATCAAAAGAAGTGGTAAAGAACGACACCGTTTGCTATTTCGAGTCGTTCTTCATGCAAATGTAATTAAACTTGATTGGGCTTACGCAATAACTTAATGAGTTTACTTTTTCCCAAATAAGTGGTTGCGGTAGTTTGCGAAACTCGTTAAGCAGACCGAAATGTCAACGAAATTAATCAGAAGTGTGCGAGCTACTTAATTGCCTTAGATTTTAACTGGAACTTTCGGCAGAAGTTTATATTAAGAACTACTTGTACCTTTCAATTTTGTATGTATATACTCAAGATTAAACCGTAATACAGTATTAAATCACGCTGTCAATGTAGTGACAATTTGGTGACACGCTTTCAATTTAGTGACTTTTTAATTTAAATGTACTGACAATTTTTCAATGTAGTTTCAATTAGTGCAGCACCGGTTTAGTGATTTTGGGCGATATTTAACACCAAATACTGTATAGTAATGATAAATGATTTCAGTAAATTTCATCCGTTTTGGTACAATATATTTTTCACAATAAATTTCTCCCACACTGGGTTCCGGTCTAAATTGGGTGGCTCTTCCCGGTCGTCCAAAACAGTTGCTTTACACTTTTCTGGTAGGTCGGACAGTCTGAGTCTCAACAACAACAGCATACAATAAATAGACAGATTCAGGGCAAGTTCACAGAAAAATTACATTTTGTTCGTATCATGTACAATGTTTTGGTCAAGCCTTTTGGTCTTATTCCAAAGCTTGCACAAAATGTTCTTTTCATATTGTACTAGAAATTGTACTCAGTGTTGCCCGAGATTAAAGATGATTGATCGTAGCGTAGCCATGTGTGCACCCACAGTATAGTTTTTTTTATTTTAGTTATAAGCGAACGAATTGTTAAAAAGTTCTTTGGTTTTCCTGGAATCTACTGCGAGCTCTGATTTTAACAGATATTTGAGTCTTAAATTCTCGGCAACGACGGAACGTTCTATAAAATGTACCCGCCGTTGCCCAGGATTTAGAAAGCAAAACTTTGATAAGAATCACACAGGAACTCGCAGTAAATTCTCGAAAATCAAAGAACGCTTTAACAATGTGTCCTCTAATGATAACAAAAAAAATAAAGTAAAATATAAAAAAACACCGCACCGATGGTGTTAAAATATAAACTCTGCAAAGATATCTAAGGTGAGTCATATCTGAAGAGATTACGTCTTCACACAAAAAGTATATATAATTAAACAATTCTTGAAAATTCGACTATTAGTCGCATGGATTCCGTTTAAAGATTGTTTGAAAGAGAATATTTTTGGTGTTCCCGATGGTGTTAAGACAAAAGATAAAATAACATTTTCGGCCACTAATGAACCAGTTTGTGTAAAAATACTAAAACATATAATACTAAATAATTAACGCATGAATTCGAATTTTAAACAAATCTCGCCGAGGTGTATCGCTTCGTGTCCTGAATGACCAATGCACCAAATTTCGCCGTTGAACGACGTTTAAATTTTTTGCTGCAGACGACACAAACTGATAGACATATTCCTTTATTACAGATTTTCCAAACTGCTTCATATTTATGCCGAAACTTGCCTCCGAAAGGGAAATGCAACTTTACCTAGTAAATTGATATGCACTACAAGAAAAGTTGCTGCGTATTTTGTTACGCTCTGCGGTGACGTACAAGTTTTCTAGCGCCAAGCAGCTGGCACTGAAATTTATATAAGATCATAAAATGTACCGGACGTTGTCCAGTATTTAAGATTTAAACATCTCATTAATAAGACACCTTTACACAGCCAATTCTTCACATTCCAACAACATTTCACGATACGTCCGCTTACAATAAAGCATAAACAACTTACTGCACGCGCGTAAGACGTCCTAATTGGGAATGCATGTAGGGTGCATGTAATCCGGATACTTTGATAGCTCAAGCTGAAAAGCATAGTATTTTAAACTAAACTCTAGGGTAATTAAAAGCTGAGATATGATCAAGCAGTGAAATGTCTAAAATTAGGAAGTGTGTGTGGGGGGGGGGGGGGTGCAACTCGAAAATCGTATCATTATGTTACTTTCAAAGCTCCTCACATTGTCCTCTGACCACTGTCCTTTGTCTCAAGGACTCAATGGACAGTGGTCAGAGAACTGTCCAGGAGGGTATTAAATCCCCCCTTAAAAATCTAGCGAAAGGAAAAAGATCATGAAAAAGATTCCTAAAATTATAGCGTTTATATCTAGCTGTTGCTTGGGAGGGGGTGATGGCCGAAGTCATGCCCTTCTTCGAAACTTGAGATATGAAGGACTAGGGTCCAAGTAGACATCTAGTAGGAATAAAGGAAGGTAAAATGGGTAGAGAGGCTATGGACAAGGGGTGTTGGGTCATGAGGGTAGCCGTAAGTTTTTAAATGCCAGGGAAGAGTATGGGTATACCTAGAAGCCATGATCAATGAAATGAGAGTAGTATAGAACTTGCTAGACGAGTCCATTTTGGGAGACCAAAAACTCACAGCGAATTTATTTCAAATAATCTTTAATCTTATAAACAATTAATTTCACATTATCTTTAGACATAACAACCATTCTATGTGGTTTTTGAAGTGAGTTTTTCCCATGGAGAAACAACGCATGTAATACGTGTAAACCCAAGGAGAGACGCCCTATGGGGGAAGTTATGTGTAATACGGCATAACAGCTTTATGAAAATGCATTGTTGTTCAGGAAACTGGATTTCCTATTGAACATTTTTACACTTGCGGTTTATGTCCATATTTCATAGTTTAACATTTTGAGGGAAAGTAAGCAAAGTGAAACGAAAACCCGCTTCGCTTTGCACGCAAAAGTTAATATGTTTTTTCAAAATATTAAAACATTAAAATTTTGAAAATATTTTACTATATTCATAAATGGTACGCTATTGCCGACAAAACAAGTACAAATGGTTTATATTTCAATTTATTAGATTGGGATCAGTATTTAACTTTTCGAAATTCTCCGATTGAACTGGATACACCGGCCATAGTCGTTATTACCGCCAAAAGCCATTTACAAATTCTGAAAAGTAAAATGGACGCAAACAAAACATTAGTACAGCTCTCACTCATTAAAGCAATAGCACTTTTCGCATCTATTGAAAGTCGCAATGGCGAAAATAAAACACTCTCTTCCATACTATCTTGCTATTTTCAAAGGATTTCTAAAACAAGAAACACTTTCCGTTGCTAATGGAAATGTATTGCACTTAATTCAAACCTTTAATTTAATTAGACTTTTTTCTATCGGTGTCACACCAAGAAGGTTGCATCGCGAGAATTGGGTAAAGGAAATGTTTTCTATTTGCCATTTCGAATGTTTCATGTTAATGTTGTTAAACTTGGTTCGACTGGCGCAATTACCTTAAGAGATTTATTTTCTTATACGTAGTATTGAGAGAGTATTGTTTTCACGAAAATTTTCGATCTCGAGATTTAGATGCCAATGCATGCTTTAAGACCTCCTGAACACGTTTTGACTATTTTTAGATAGATAGACAGACAGACGAACATCAATCTGATATCTGTGGTAGATTTCTTGTGTACACTATTGCGGCCATACATATTAATGGATTTTTACGAAATTTTATATCCGACTTTGTTGTAAAAAATATAGAACTAGACAGAATATTTTTACATTCGAGCGTGAAAACTTCGAAATGGATTCGAAATTTTATATTTTTAACATGGCAGCATAAGACAAAATTGGACATAATCACGCATAAAAGGGTTTACTTACGGTTCAATGATCACGATACTTAATAGTTTCAATCTTCGTTGTGAAAAATCGCCGTAATATAAGTTTTTTTATTCGTGGTGTCATTAGCCCCATTGGGGAGGCAAGTTACCCTCCCTTGGGGGGAAGGGGGTACATTGAAAAGTATGGTATCAATCGAAATATTCTTTTCAAATCATTTAAAGAGAAGGTTAACAAGCTATAGTTGCAATCATTTGGACCCACGTTACTGAATTTTCAAAATATTTCTCCTAAAATTTGAAAAAATGAATAATAATTCTGGCATTGATCCACACTTCTGTTAATTTCATCTTTGTCAAGAAGATGAAGTGGTTAGTATAACTCACAAAGCAAAACAAAATGCCATTGAGAATACGTCATAAAAATGCTAGCTAATTAATTACTTTTAAGTGCACCCAGAAGTTGAGAGAATACGTCATAAGAATATTAAAATATTTGATAATTTGTTATTTTTGTTATTATATATTGTCAGTCGTCCGTTTTGTGAAGTTATAACATTTTTCTATGTTAATTAATCGAATGAAAATTGCCAATTAAAAATAATTACTTAAAAATGAACACTAACTCATGCATATTTATGAACAAAGTATATGCTGTACGTTTCATTATACACGTAGTGTGAGGCCTATTTCCTAACCCTTATTGTCATTTAAAACGTTTATTCCATTGCTGTTATGATGACATGTATCGTCCATAAACACACACATTAATGTTCTAAAGAACCTTAACGCTAAAGGAAAAGTAACACAACAAGGTGCATAAATCGAATGTTGGAAATCAAGAAGACGTTAACAAGGCGTAATTCTAATAAGCATTTATATCAAAAAATAAATATAGTTTTATTATGTACACGCAGTGTGATCCAGGTGCTAATGAATTATGGATGCGGTTATAATGGGGACACATACTTTTTCCTAACTCAGTTGGGGTGAATTATTCCGCAGAACTTATGAAATATTCATAGCAGCTGATAAGATGTTTTTGAGCAAAATGAAATACACTTTCACTTAGCATCATAAACACTTGTTATTCGGTGACTTTACCTGAAATGTCAGTTTTCATTTATATATGTATTTGTATATGTATCTCATTTGTCTCACAATTAGTTTCATGGTAGAAAAAATGGAAAAATAAATGAAATTTGAGCTTTGGCTCGTAATTTGTTCTTTAGAAAATTTTTGAAGTTTTAATAGATTATAATATGATAGTAGGTCAATCAAGATTACGTTGCATACATTAAGCTTACGTGAAATAACAATTTATATACATATATATATATATATATATATATATATATATATATATAGAGAGAGAGAGAGGGAGAGCTCAAGGTATATATAGATATACACCTTGAGCTCTACTAAAGATATAGCTTAGAGGATGACTGGTATGGATTTAGCATCGAATTCTGGAGGTGGAAGAGCATTTTACTGAGTATTTCTACTTCTAGTCCTTTTTTCACTTTCGGTTCAAATAATTTTTATGAAATGTGCATTTCTCAAGATGGATAGAGATTAGATGATGATTGCGATAGAAAAATATTAGATGATGACTGATAGAAATTCTGCATTCCATTCCGGAGGAGGTTCGAGTTTTACTAAAGATTTGCTCTTCTGGTTCAAAATACACTCTAAGACAAAAACATTGACGCACCAAGAAAGAATTATCCAAAGGAGGCAAAATCTGGTACGTGTAATTTGGATGTACAGAAAAAGAAATGATTAGAATTTCATAACAATTGGATGATTTATTGCACTGAAAGATCTACACAAAGTGAGCACGTCAATGTGGCGTTGGTCCACCTCTGGCTTTGATACAAACTGTTACCCTATGTGGCATTGATGCATGAAGTTGCCGGATGGTGTTCTGAGGGATGTCGTTCCAAATGGCCTCCAATTGACGAGCTAATTCGTCTACATTCTGGGATGGTCGCAGGCGAAGCTCCGTCTCGGCCCAAATTTGTTCAATAGCTGAGAGATCTTTGGATCTGGCTGGCCAATGAAGTGTGTCGTAAGCACGCATACAATCAATAGAGATGCTTGCCGTGTGTGGTCTGGCATTATATTGCTGAAGAGTTAGCCCGAGGTGTCGCGAAAGAAATGACAATACAACGGATCGTAGAATGTCGGCAACGTACCGCTGTGCTGTGATGGTGCCACGGAGGACTATCAAAGGGGAGGTATCAAACGAAATGGCACCCCAGACCATATGTTGTCGGGCCGAGTGGCATGTGACAGTAAGAACAGGATCCTGACGATGTCCGGGCTGTCTCCAGATATATCTGCGCTAGCTTTCGGGACTCAGTTCGAAACGGGACTCATCACTGAAGACAATTCGTTCCCAATCCGAACAATTCCACGTTGATCGGCCCCGGCACCATTGCAATTGCTGTTGACTGTGTATACTGGTCAGTGGTAGGCGACGTAATGGGCACCGCGAGTATAGATTCCGCTCCCGTAGTCTTCTATTAATGGTCCAGGTGGTCTTTTCCGTGTTTGTCACACGTTGGATGGTTGATATCGACGAATCTCATGCTGTCACAGCTGCTCTGACAATCGCTCTATTTTCCCGTCCTGCCGTTGCTCTATCCGTCCGCTACCCGCTGAAACCTACCATTCCGGACCCAATCCTGCCCACATCGTCTAATTGCTACATCGCTCCTACCCAAATGCCGAGCGATTGTAGGTGTGCCTATCCAGCCTCGTGCAGTCCGACGGCACGCCCTCTCCCAAACTCCTTCATATGCTCGTAGTGGTCGCGAATTTACCGGCGACACATTGTTACAATCAAGGTACGTAAGCGCAATCAAAATCCACTGCACGATTTGTTCCTGAAAGCGAGGTTCGCTGCTTATATACACCACCATGGTGCTCAGTTTCAACGAGCAGTAGTTCCGAGTATTCATTCATTGGCTGCGAATTTTTTATCCTTTGTATATTCGATCGGCAGGTGTTTGCATGTACAGTTTCATTACTATCGGAATATTTTGCGGAGTGCGTCGATTTTTTTGTCTTAGAGTGTATTTCCTTGAAACATATCTATTTCTCAAGATTGGTTATAGATAGATCGAAATGATGATTAATATGGATTCAGCAACAAATTCCACAGAGGCGTTCACAGGATGGAGAGGTTCACGGAGGATTTCCATATCCGGTTTTGGAGCCGATATTTCCGTTTTTTCCCAAAATTCGTATGGCTGTACGAAATAAGTACCGAACGAGAATAAAAATGCTTGATAGTTCTGTCAAAAATGAAGCATGCACATCATTTGTCTCAACATGACGGCTCCTTCATAACTTTCTCGTCCATATTTGTTAATTCATTAAGTTTCTGAAAAAGCGTGAAAAGCTTCCCAGGGATGGTGGACGCAATGTGCAGAAACGAAGGTCCTAGTATTTAAAAGGAATTATTTGGGTATTCATTTCGAAAACGATGCGTATTTTTTGTATCATTCCGATCATGATTGTGATGAAAGTAGGACTAAACATTATGGAACATGAATGTACAATTTTTTTTGTTTCTTTCTGATAATGTTTGTGATGCGAGTTAACATTATGGAACATGAATGTACAAATTTTTTTTTGTTTCTTTTTAATAATGATTGTGATGCGAGTAGAATTAAACATTATGGAACATGAATGTGAAATATTTTTTGTTTCATTCTGATAATGATTGTGATGCAGGTAGAACTAAACATTATGGAGCATGAATGTAGAAAAAGGGGATTAGGGACTTGCTGCCAGAATACTTTGTTTTATTTTCCCCCACAAACTCTTGATTTGATAATTTGCAGGGGATGCATGTACTGAACACATCATATGCTTTAAACGCATGTGCCATATTTAGCAATGAAAAGTTGAGTAAACTCACCACAAAATATCCTTTAAATCAATTTTAAGCACTGGGAGCAGATGCGGTGTGTAACTTTTACGGCGCAAAGATAATATATTAGGAGAAACAAATTCCCAAAGTAATTTAAAGTAAGTAGACTTTAAAGTTTTTAGCATACATCGTTTTACAAAATATACTTGCTATGAAAATCACATATTGAAAAATCGCTTTATCAGCAAAGTTAAGAAGCCATTAAATATAATAAATATATACAGCATGCTGCACATAAAATTTTCAATAAAACTATACTCATTTATTTAAAAACCGTTGGGGAACTGCGATGGAATATAAAATTAATCTTTTAGAAGAATTTTCTCCTTTTGTTATTAAGCATGTTCTCAAATCGAAAATGTTCTTTGTTGTGAGTAATGAATAAAAAATCTGATGCCAGCAGCACATGACTTTCTCTACAGAATCAAATAAATTATATCTTTATTTCTTTCATAATTCCTTAAAGTGAGTTTGGCACAAAATAACACGCATAATTACTTGAAATTATACTAATTGTACTGGCTACACTTTCAAAAGCGACGTTGCAAAAATGTGAAAAAAATAAAATATCTCGATAATGGTGGCTCCTAGAGTTATGAGGTTGGTCTTATTATTTCTGTCTTTAAAAATTACGAAATAAATATTTAATGGATACATTTGAGCATATGTAGCTTTATATTTTAGAATATGACTATTTCTGCAGGCTATTTCACAAACATAAGCAGATTCTTTTTCTACGAATTGTACCAAAATCTAATAAAAACCAAGATCATCCGCAGGTGACTTATTTTCCAAATTTCGTGAAATTCGATCCATTAGTTTTTGACCTAGAGTTGATATATACATTGCACAAGCAGACACACAGACATCAGACTAAAATTATTTTCTTTTCGGTTCTAGAGTGATTTAAGTTGCAATTTTTGACATGGTACCAACACTTTACCTATGCATTACCCTATGTTGGAGGGAATGCAAAAATAATAAGTAATTCTCATCTAAAACAGCATTGAAATATTTAGAAAAATATTCAGGTTTTAGGTTATGAAATCAATGTACAGACCCTCCAGGTCGTAGGTGATTTCGAAGACTGAATTTTTGCTCCCTTATAATATCGACAACGGAGTAAAACGGATGGAGCTGAAACTCTGATTTCATCTTCGGGAGAGAACAAAATGATGGGGTGGGAAAGGACGGTCCAGGCGCCCCAGATGTCCATCGATGACCTAAAATGCTGGAGATTAGCACACTTATAATATTGATCACGACCAGAAGATAATCAAACCAACTTTCGATTAAGAACTTATTTGGATTAAGAGCCTAAGGGAAAGCGGATTCCAATTACCCAAGAGCGGAAAATGGAAGGGAAATTTTCGTAAAGTCTTTGCAGACACCCCCAAAACCACCGGTTGATCTAGATGACTAAATCATTTCATATATACTTAAAGTATCAATTTCTGGATAGATCCCAGCATAACCTGAATTTATCCCCCCTCCCCTTGGAGGCAAAGAGAAAAGGAAGAAGGACTTAGGAAAAGACTTTACAGACTTCCCAGGAGGTTATTTCTTATACGGTGATCTAGAAGGCTGAATCTTTAAATACTTATAGTACAAACCGCAGGACTGAACCTACCCGGGGAACAGAACTTACCGCAGAATAGAACCTAACCAGACTGGAATTTCGATTTCTTTGACAAGGACGAACGAAATGCAGAGGGCTCGATAAGTTATTCCAAAGTCTCTCTATGATCAAGGACGCTGAAAATTTGCACATTTATAGTTCTTACTACTGGACAGAAATTAACTAAACCGATTTTTAGTCAAGATGATAATTTTTAATGCTACGCAACATGCATTTAAACAGAATAAAGCATATTGAAAAAAAAATAGACAGAGAGCCAATACTTGTTGTTTTCAACCTATTTTCCGTTTCGCTGGATCTCATTTATTCTTGTTCAGGCATGATTTATTTCTCATGTTGGGATATTCTTGCTGTGTTTTACTGCAAGCCAATCTTGTGTGATCGTCCTTATATTGGTCAAGCTGAACGTGCTTCAAAATTCCGTAATTAGGAACATAAAAACTATGTCAAAAAAACATGAATTTATTAAATCTTCAATTGCTCAACAGTGTTTTCCAATTTAACCACCGTTTTTTTTTTCAGCAAAGATCATACAAAAATGCACTTCGATCTATGATCCTGACTTCTTTAAAGCCTTCCACGTCCAGAAAAATTCTACTAATTTAGTGAATGACTTGTTCAATATCCACGGTCTGACGGATGACCCATCCTTCCCGGACGGATGACCCTGTAACTTTTTCCACTTTCTTCTTTATATTCCTTTGGGGCTCTCGTGCGTCATTTTAACCTATTTTTAGTCTTCTTGGGTCTCATTTATTCTTGTTCCGATTTGATTTGACTTGTGGGTTGCAAGCCAGTTTAGCGCATGCCAGTCTTGTCTGTTACTGCTCGTTTCGGATTGTCTGGACTGTTCTTCATGCTACTTTCTGATTGGCTCTCTCTTAATTCAGTTCTTGGGTATATAATCCCTTTCCCTTCGCTCCCATTCGTATTTTGGACTTTGGGTTTGTCGGTTCTCTTGCGGTGACGAAGAGGATCCAGAGTATCCTAGAAACGGCTGTATGCTACATTGTATTATTTGTGCTTATTTACGTTGTTGTTGTTGTTGTCGTGTCTCTAACATTACATTTAAGGAAGAATGAGTGCACACTTATTTACGTTGCTCTAGCTTAAAAGAAAGTTACAGATTTTTGGAAACGTAAAGATTAATACGTTTCAACCTTACTATAATGATTTTTCGTCTCACAATATGCAAGCGGAAGAGTCATTTTTATTGTTTATCTTATACCTGAACTTCCATATCAGTTATTGCGAATATCGGTTATAACGAATATTTCCCCCTGTGCCTCACGACTTCACTATATGCGGGATTCACTTTACATAATTCTCAAAAAACACATCAAACATTCATCCGTTTAAAGTTTTCGCTTTGCTTCAATTTCTAAATTCGAATATCAAAGATAAGTATTTCAAGAGTTCTTGACGACAAAGCGCAGGAGCCGTTACGCAAACATTTCTCGCTTCATGTCATTAAAAGTGGCAAATTATAACATTGTTGGGAAATGTACGCGTGCTTCTTTTTCAAACATGAAGAATTTTGACAAGGAATTTGTTTAATTAAGGGTTTTAAAGGGTGTGTTTATGTACAAAAGAATGCGATTATTTGCAGTAAATTTCTAACGGAACTCTTCGCGTTTATTTCTTTTTATTTTGTTTTTGCTACTTACAGAAGTATAATTGCAATTAGTGTTGTCACTCAAGAGTCTTATATAAGGGTGGAATCAATTTATTTTGAAAATTCTTGCTAACTGCGACATATATTTTGTATTTTAACAATTCATTTTCAGATTATTTAACTTTTTTAATATATATTAGCAGCTGCAAAGATAATTTTTATATTTCTTGACTGAAGTCACCGCTAATTCAATGGCCAATCTATGTTTTATACAACTTTAAGCTGCAGAAAAATCTATACACAGAAGGAGAGGTGCCAATCGGCCTACTCATACATACATTTTATATGGTTTTAGGATAACTATTAAGTCCATGCAATAATAGTTATCCTAATATAAAGAACAGCTTATCTTCCTTTCATTCAAACTAATTATTTAAAAAAAATTCTTACATTATTTAAAATGTTTTTTTTTTTTTCAAATGAGCAACATATTTGTCACTCTGGTGAATTTCTCTCATTTCGCTAATACATTAAACTTTATGACACTTTACACACATCATGAATTTCAAATTATTAGTTAACCAAAATTAGATGGAGATGCTTAGTTTCCTGAGCTCCAATCATCAATTCTGTTTAGTCAAGAATATTTTTTGAGGCTTCTATTCCGAATTCTGAAACAATACCCTTGACACATATGCCTGATTGATTATATATTTCTTACTTATTCATCAACTTTTACTTTTGTTATCTAACATTTTATACTGATTCCTTAGTATTACCAGAGATTTTTTCTGTGTATAGGGTTTCCCCAACTTTAGATTCTCTACATAGTATCCGCAAAGTATACAGGGTGATTGAAATAAAATGGGTTTAAACTTTAGTAGGTAGTAATACACACCAAACCAAGCATGTCAACGGCCCTACCGTGATGAAAACACCGGTTCTCGTTAGATCACCGAAGTCAAGCAGCATCGGGCGCGGTTAGTACTTGGGTGAGTGACCACCTTGGAACACCGCGTGCTGTTGGCAAATTTCGGGCGCGGTAGCTCGGTGGTTTGCGCGCTGGATTTACACGCTGTCACTATTGCCGCCGTGTTCATGCGGAGTACGATCACGTTAAACATGTGGGTTCATAAGTCCTTCCGAGAGGTTGGTGGTAGGGAAAGGAGAGTACGGTCCCTGTGGATGCCTCCCCCACTGGGTTCCGGTCTAAATTGGGTGGCACTTCCCGGCCGTCCAAACGGTTACCTTACACCTTTCTGGTAGGTCGGACGGTCTGGGTCTCAACAACAACAACACCAAACCAAGCATTTTTGTCATAGTTTACCGGGTCGAAAATGAAACGTAAAGAGGTTACAGGGCATTATTTAATCTTTGGGAAACGGCCGCTCCACAAACTCAAATGCGTCATTCTGGTTGTTATTTTCTAGTTGAAGAAGAAAATCACGTATGCAACTTTCATCTGCGGAAGAATAACCCTTATGCAAATTTTCGTAACACGGAATGTACGGCCTTATCAGTTTGCAACAATTATTCACAGCTCCAACTTTTGAGAAGATGGAGCAATTTACAAATAGCGATAAAGCCGATATGCATTTCATCTATGGAGCTGCAAATGGGAATGACAGAGAGGCACAATGACTGTACGGCGAACGTTTCCCCACATAGGCGGTTTCTCAATCGTAAAACATTCGAACGCTTGAATCGACAGCTCTATGAATCGGGATTAGTTTTTGCTACCAAGTCTGATGAGAGTCGTCAGGATCGCCGCTACTAGGTTTGATTCAGATTGGCGGTCGCTCTTTTGTGCAATTACCGTAATCATTATTTATTAAATGTCACTTTATAACACTTCTAAGTCATTCTTGTGTTTTAGACTCACCTCATCGATTTCACAATTAAGCGCCCTCTGGCGCTTTTAAGTTTCATTTCCGACCGGGTAAACTATGACGAAAAATGCGTGATTTGGTGTATACTACCACCTCGTAAAGTTTGGCCTATCTTTTTCGAAACACCCTGTATAGTTAGTTCTTATGTACCATATTTTGCTGTATTTTACTCTTTTAGAGTTTTTGTTTTGCAGGAGTCTGTCTAACCTTCATTTTTATTCTTATTCATATATAAAGAAGTGAGTTCAAGAGCTTTACGTAGCGTATGACACCAGACACTGAAAGTGAGACTATGATATTATTTTATATCTGATAATTTTATAAATTTTTATTTAGGAAACCATACAACTCGGATTGCCACGTTCA
This sequence comes from Amaurobius ferox, assembly GCA_951213105.1. Lineage (NCBI taxonomy): Eukaryota > Metazoa > Arthropoda > Arachnida > Araneae > Amaurobiidae > Amaurobius > Amaurobius ferox. The sequence goes on along the minus strand of OX578138.1, from coordinate 9,120,640 downwards.
ATTCGTTAAGATGTTTAATCATGGAGTTAGAGTGAAGGGGTAAAACTCCTACTGATGAAACTCTTAAAAATGTCATAACGCTTTGAGAATTATATCTAGGTGTCACTAGTGTTAGCAAGGTAGCTGCTGTTATTTGACACAACAGAAAGATGTAGTATTTAGTATATGTATTTTTGATTAATTTTTCATGAAGGGTTCCTTAATGATGAGTATAATTAACCAGTATTTTTTCACAATTGTAGGATAGAGTACAGAATACAGGGAGATAAAAATAAATTGAAAGATAAAATAATTTTCAATTTTCCTTATTGTTTCAGTTTTAATTACTATTTCTACAAAATGGACAGTTTGAATAAATATTTTAAGCTATTCGCCATAGAAATCCATACGATGCAGGTGCTCTTACCTTATCTCAGCGCCATCTGAATGATTGTGTCAAATGATATTGGCGTTTTCTTGGTATGTAGTTATCAGGAAGCATTTTACGGTCATGCTCCTGATGCGATAAACATGGGGAGTATATACACCAAGTAGTACTACTCATCAATAATTAATATATAAACTTCATACAAAGTGTAATTATCCTTGTTCTAATACAGTAAATAAAAGATCATTAAGTGGTTAGATTTTAAATACAGATGTCCTTAAAAGAAGCTGTAATGAAAATCTAATTTAAATTCAATTAATTCCAAAAGTTAGAAGCAAGTAAAACCAGTTGAAGTGGCAAAAGAAATTCATTTATTATGTATATAGGTATATGCAGAAATATATCATTATAATCTGTAATCCTTAATACTGTTTACCAATATACTTTAAAGCAAATTCCATATATCATTGCTTAATATATTATAAATGGTATAGCATTTTTCTGCATATAAGTATCATATTTTGACATTTACATTTAGTAGACATTGAATAAAATATACGATATTCTTCCTCTAAGGTCTAGGTGGGAAGATTATTTTAGATTTTGATCAAAAATAGGTTTAAGCATTGTGAGACAAATGCTATATCATAATCAACATAAAATGAATTGAAATTATATTAATAAAACTCTTCTTTGTGTTAAAAATGTAAAAAACCCTTAATTTCTGGATTTAGATCTCTTAAAAATTATCTAAAAGGCTTTAGAGTCTTTAATTACTAAGAAGCAATACAATGAAGTAAGAAGATGACTTACGTTGGAGGAACATTCTGCAGGGCTGATGCTGTAGCTGTAGGCTATGACTAATTCCGCAATGGTCTCGAATCGCTGGTTCTTGGACAATCAGTGAGTGGATTAAATATCATGAGGTCAAGTCAAGAAAAAGTCAGCTTTTTCGGCAAAGTTATCTTCATGCGCACCATACATTGTTACGTCAGCTGCCGATCTAGTGGGCAGCCACCAATAAAATGTTAAACTCGTTGTGTCGCTGCATAGGACCTATGTCCGTAATAGGCTTAGCTCGAGCTAGTAGCCAAAACCCTACCTATAATCTAGAGTTTTTGATGAAAAGTTAAAGTGAAAAGAGGACCTATGTCATAACTAGAAGTCGCTCAAAAGTTAAAAGGAGGACCCATGTCCTGAATATCAGTCGCTGGGCTCAAAAGTATAGCCAACATTCAGAGAAGTCGCTCAAAGTAAAAGGGAGGACCCATGTCCTGAATATCAGTCGCTGGGCTCAAAAATATAGCCAACATTCAAAAAAGTCGCTCAAGGTAAAAGGAAGGATCCATATTCTGAATATCAGTCGCTGTGCTCAAAAGTATAGCCAACATTCAAAAAAGTCGCTCAAAGTAAAAGAGAGGATCCATGTCTTGAATATCAGTCGCTGGGCTCAAAATATAGCCAACATTCAGAGAAGTCGCTCAAAGTAAAAGGGAGGACCCATGTCCTGAATATTATCGCTGGGCTCAAAAGTATTGCCAACATTCAGAGAAGTCGCTCAAAGTAAAAAAGAGGACACATGTTTTGTATATCAATCGCTGGGCTCATAAGTATAGCCAACATTCAGAGAAGTCGCTCAAAGTAAAAGGGAGGACTCATGTCCTGAATATCAGTCGCTGGACTCAAAAGTATAGCCAGCATTCAGAGGTCTGTCCCAGACTAAAATTTAAAACGTAATGACTGATGAAAAAGCCCATAGTTTCCGACATAATACCGGACCACACTTACAATGAATATGCTTACATCTTCTCTTCTATCTACGCAATATGCGCTAAAACTCAGGCTGTACTAAGGACCCACGTCATTGGCTGTGAAGTGGTATTAAAATTGATCTTATGGGTCATAGCCTTGGTAATGCTAAAATAAAAGGGTGCAATATTGTTGACCCTCTTGGGACAAGGTGGATCCATCTGCGAATTCTGTCCAAGCCGAATTGTGTAGTAGGCGTGGCCTTTCGCACATTACTTTTTGTAAGATGACAGAAATAATTGGTTTCTTCATAGGACTCAGAATGTTATTGGGCAGGGTGTGGAATTCGATGCTTTAAGTTCCTGGGGGAATCTGTATTCCTGCCTGCGAAGGAATTTTGACCGTTATGGGTAAAAGCATGTAAAAACCTTTCACGTGTTTTTAGTGGGGGAGGAGCGAGGAAGTTACTTGTGACTACCCTCGTGTACTTACTGCTGTGGACACACATTGCAGATGTTAGCTTTAGAGTGATAAAATAAGATGGAATAACAACTAGTTAACCATGGCTGCTGTCTTTAGAAGTATTTAAAATAAAGTAAAATGTGAATATAAAATTTTGACCTAAAAATAAAATTACAATTAAATTTTTAAAAATGAGTTAAAATGTTTTAAAATACATGAATTAATTAAAATTAAGCAAAATGTCATATTCACTACGACAGTAGTTTTAACTCCCTTCCTTCACTTCCATGTGTTTAACACACAAAATACTTCAAGCTTCCGACAAAAGTAAAAAATTTTCTTGGGTGTTATTTGCTTATTACTTATAGGGAAGACTACATGCGAGTCTCACAAGTTAACTTAAATTTAAAAGCATTTTTAAAGCCCTTTTACGAATTTATAATAAGTGATATTTCTTTCAATTTATTTTTACTTTAACATTAGAATTAAGATCTTAATTTCTACTCTTTCAACGGCGGCGAGACATCAATAGGAACCGCTTTGTTAGAAGATTGTGACACTATTATGTCCTTTGATTATCGTCTGATTTTAGGTGCGTTATTAACACTTTCCAATATAATTGAAAAGTGTTGATTGTGATTTTAAAGTCATTTTATATTAATATTTAATGTTTCATCCGCCCTAAAACCGCTTTATTTTTGTGTATTTTCTGTGCATCTGTATTCTGTGCCAACGACAGCAATTACTATATTTTTTAGTTTAAATGTTCATCAAACTTTGATTATTTGTACAACGAAGTCTAATTTTAATGGACGTAGAATGATTGTAAGATGAGATGTATAAAAATTGCTGAATTTTTTTTCACGCAAAATTATTTTTCTCTGGAGTCTGGAATAAAAGTGATATGAATGAAATATATATTGTTTTTACATAGAGAGCCAGACGATTTATATTTCGATGACGTCATTTGAATAAAGTTCATATTTTTATGAAGTTTTCGAATATAATAAATTATTGTAGTACTGTGTTAATTTAAAAGATATCAGAGCTGAATGTATAGTATTTTAGAAATGTTTCAATAAAATTGCATTGCATTTGGAAAGTTTTTCATAATCAATGCTTTATGCATGATTGATCTTTATTGTTATCTTTTAAATACGAAAACCACATTTATTGAAATCGGTTTCTCCTTATGTCTGTTTTCCTATCTGTCGTGATCTTTGCAAACTATAATATACAGCATCTTCAGACAATTTTGCCGAGGCAAAATAAAATGTGTTAAAATTAGCTGAAATTTAAAGAGTTAGAAGCAATTTTTTATTTTCACTCCACTGTTTGTTACGCAGGAAAGGACATCTTGAATTGACTCGAAGAAATTTTAATAACCTAATTTTGGCATTCCATGCTTTGATACATAAAATATAGTTTACATTTAATTGAAATTATTTTTAAATAACTCAATAACAAGCAACTTTAGTGGTAAAGTTTATTACTATCATATATACTATCATAGTTAAAGGCCAAACGTTACTGTCTATCATGGTTGAGAGACAAACGTAACATCATTGTTGAGGGACAAACGTATTCAAACCATCGAACAAAAATTACATTAATTTTTTTTTACTTTCTCATACTATGTCATGTATGTATAATAATGTATGTATGTGTTGTGAAAGTATTGTTTTCCCGAAAATTTTCGAATTCGAGATTTTGATACTAATATATGTTTTAGGATCTCCTCAACCCGCTTCGGCTATTTATGGAATGATGTCCGTCCGTCTGTCTGTATGTATGTATGTGTTCGATTTCTGTTGCCACAAATATTAACGAGTTGCCACAAATATTAAGGGATTTTCACGAAACTTTATATCCGGCTTTGTTATCAAAAAATCTAGAAAAAATTTAATTCGTGCGAAAACTTGGAAATTGTGTATTTATTTAACATGGCAGCATAGGACAAGATTGGACATAATCATGCACAAAAGGAGTTATATATGGCTCAATGATCAGGAGATTTAATAACTTCAATTAATGGTGTGAAAAATAACAGCGATACAATTTTTGTGTTTGTGAAGTCATTAACGTCTCTTAGGAAGGAGGTATGTTATCCCCACGGAAGCACATTTTCAAGTATGGTATCAATCGAAAGATTTTTTCAATACACAATTCACATAACAAGTATTTTCTTGCGGCCATCGCCATTATCGGCTGTACCAAGTTAAAAGAGCATGATTTTAGGTGATTTTTTGGGGTTATTTCATTTTTCTCTCTGTCTCCTAAACTACACATGAATAGTAGCATAAAAGTACAATATGTTTGAAAAATCTAACTACATACTGAAACATTCAATCAAATATATCCAAAATGTTGTCTATTTTCATCTATTTCATTCACAGTTTCTCCCGAAATAAATAAATCTATTTTCTTTCCTTTGGTTCTGCAGGAAACCTTATCCTTACACACATTCGTGTGTCATCAAATACATCCATTCATTCATGAATGAGCCACAAAAGAAACCAAATATTTTTGTCGTTGAGGAATGGCAACAAGGTAATTTGTGTTTGCGCTGCTTTTATTATTTTTATCTTCGATATAAATACACTTATTTTTATTCCTGAAAGAGTTTCTTCTAACTAAGAACATATTTACTAGTTGGGTGTGTATTTAACGTAGCATTGTGAAAGATTTACTCAAATATAAATGTATTCTTTTTTAGTACAAAAAAGTCCTCTCCAAGTCGTCTTTCAATTAATCTATTAATGCCATGTAATTTGTATTCGCTTTCGTTTATAAGAGATTAAACTAATTGATTCTCGTTCCGTATTAAGGCACTTTTATCATTCTAGTTTTAAAATAATAAGTACAGCCCATATTTATAAGCACTAAAAATCTCAAAATAGGCAGACAAAGTAGACACTAAAACGAAAAAGATGTACTGAAAAAATAAATAAGCACTAAATAGGTAAAATAAGCACTTAAAATAGGCACTTAAATGTAAAATAAGAACTTAAAATAGGCACTAAAAAGTATAATAAGCACGTAAAATAGGCACGAAAAAGTAAAATAAGTACGTAAAAAGGCACGAAAAAGATAAAATCAGCACTTTAAATAGGCACTAAAAATGTAAAACAAGCACTTAAAATAGACACTAAAAAGGTAAAATAACAAAAATTAAAACTTGACGAACTATGATTTAGACGTTACATACATTTTTATCGATTAACTACTTTTTGAAAAATATATATTAAATGAAACTCGTTCCCGAAGTTGTTTATAATGACTAGAATATGTATTTGCCAGGAACACAACAAGATAAACAGCTTTGAAACAATTGACTTTCACAAGACTGTGTGGGCAATTATGGCATATAGGATAATATTGTGTGGATGTGTTCTGAAATGATTGAGAGAAGACATCAAAGACGGGACTATAAGCACGTAGGATGACTAGTTGGGTGATGATCGTCAAATTCATTGACCAGCCCATTACGTCGTTTAGCTACTTGTATGGTAAACCTATTGACCACCAGGTGACCGATAATAGCTACCATCCCTTAACCCATTATCCGTAGAAAGAATTTTAACGCTTTGCAAAAATGGGATCGTCTATTGAGCTGCTTACCACTAACCTCAATAGTCTAGAGTGGCATCATTCCCGAGTCATCTGGTATTCAAATATTGGTCCCAGCGTCTTCAGTGACGAATCCCTTTTCTTCGTAGGCTATGACGAGGACATGCATTTCATATGCAGACAACATCGCAAACCAAAATATCCAGAAATTTTGTCAAAGGATACACATCCCGAAGTCCATGAGCTATGGTCTGTGGATTTATCAGCTATGATAACTGTTTCCATTCTGGTCTTTATTAAAAGTAATTTAACAGTTCGACATTATGCTGCTAAAATCTTAGAAAGTGTAAGTATTCCACTTAATACTTGGTGTGAATTATGTAATTTTGTTCACGATAATGCCTGTCCACATACAATAATCATCCCAGGAGTATGCCAACGATGTGCCAACATAATAATGTGGCTTATCAGATCAATTGAATTTTCTCCATTAGAAAATGATGATATTCTCAATTGAATACATATCACGAGTAGACCTACGAGGTACTAACATAATAATGTGGCTTATCAGATCCCTTGTTTTTCCCCAATAGAAAAATGATGATGTTCTCAATAGAATACTATCTGACGAGTATGCCTACGACGTACCAACATAATAATGTGGCTTATCAGATCCCTTGAATTTTCTCCATTAGAAAAGGATGATATTCTCAATTGAATACATATCACGAGTAGACCTACGAGGTACTAACATAATAATGTGGCTTATCAGATCCCTTGATTTTTCCCCAATAGAAAATGATGATATTCTCGATAGAATACCATCTCACAAGTATGCCTACGAGGTACCAACATAATAATGTGGCATATCAGATCCCTTGAAAAATAATGATGTTCTCAATAGAATGCCATCTCACGAGACTGTACGAAGTATTTATATAATTCTCTGGCTTATCAGATCCCTTGATTTTTTCCCAGTAAAAAATACCTGTAATAGCTTTGAGATGTCATCTACAAGCAGTGATAGAACCACCACAAACAACAGAAAATATTCGTCAACAGGTTGTGCAAGCATGCCGAGCAATACCTGAAGACTGTATACGATATCTGTACAATTGAATGCTGCGATGAGAGTGAAACTAACAAAGGATAATCTACTCTATAATAGTATAGTCATAAACACCATTTGTTGCACAATAAATGTTGATATTTAGTATTGAAATGCAGATATTTACTATTGAAAAAAATGGACACCTATTAATGTTTATTATGTTTGTCATGTGTTTAAAATATTAACGATCTGAACTAACTAAGCAAACAGATTGTAATTAAATGGTTCACAATCAAGTAATTTACGTATCCAATTTGATATACCAATACAGTTGTGGGTTCATAAGTTCAAAAGAGTTTATAAGTGTTTTGAGTCAAGCTGGGATATATGTTGTCCCCCTTATTTCCCCTGAAAATATATAGTTATAAATTTAATATTGGCAGTACTAAACGAATTATGGTATTACAGTATCTTAACATGCTCATGATATTAAATATAAAAAATTCCCACTGCCTTATCCCAAACTGCTGTCAATGATAATTTTGTCCTGAATTTTGATAAAAAAAAAACCTTTTAAACTAATTGTAATAATTCGCAAAATATCTTGCTTTTGCGAATAATGTGTTTTATTTATATTTATCGTGTCGCCATCTGTAATTACAACCCTGTACAAAATGACACTTTTGAGTGGTGTTTCATTCTTGATTCATTGAAGATTTTAATCTGCATGTTTAGACATCTAAATGCGTTTATTTTGTATTTTGTTTCTGCTGCGTCAATTTTGTTATTATACGTTTTTTGAATCCTATGTCTGTCCCTGTGTAATTTCGTCATTAATGATATCCAAATTTTGTTCGCGTTTTATGACTGGGCATAAAAGGCCCAATGATTATTTTTCTTATAATATGCCCTCTGATGAAGTAGGGGTGATTATCCCGGGCATGACTACCTTCATTATTTTTACTTGGCTCTGCGCATTTGACGAGATGGGAATTAAGAACGCGCGCATTTTGTTCTGGGGCTCTCAAGAGGGATCGAACTTGTTAACTGCGACTGTCATCTTCTCCAACGACGTCACTAAACTTCCTTGGACATTACTGAATCCTGTGTGCAGAGCACAATTTAAAAGCTTTGAAGAAGTTGTTTACGCCTGGATATAACCACTTCAAAAGAAACAAACAATTTTTAACTGTGACAATGCGAAAACTTTTTGTGTTTTAGCAACTCCTCTCAAAGCTACTCTGAACAGTGACATCACGAATGACGAAACTTAATTTCCATAGCGTAAAGCTGACAATTTTTTGATTGGTTGCCAGACTGAGTGCCCAAACTTGTATTAAATAACCTTGTGATGTAAGACATTTTATATCGGAAAGTACTCAGGCTTGTAATGTGTTTGAACGTCTGTTAGTGCGATCAAATAAATACTTTTATTTTGAAGTGAAAGTAAAGTAATACTTAAATTATAAAACAATTCAATTTAAATAAACAGCACCTATCAACAACTCCATTAATAGCAACTCCATAATTCAGTTTATGAAAATCACATTTAAAGAAAATATTCTTATATTTTTCCAAAACAATAATGGCAACAGGAGAGAAATTACTCTTTGCGATTCACTGAACATAAATTCCCGTCAAAGGTGGATATCAAATTCCCAAGTTAACAACCCATAAACTACAAAATGTGACACCTTTGGTTCCTGAAATGCACCAGCACAGCCATCGTTAGCAATAAATTCTACGCCCGAACGCAAAATGTTACAACTCAACCCGTCAAACACTTTGGGTGGAAAGCTGGCAGATTATTAATTGAGTCCCAAGAGGAAAATTAATACAAGCTCGGAAATTTCTCTTTTTTCAGTTTGTCAAAATGTTTATCGGTTTAAAACAATTTACGATTAATTGAAATTTTGATAGTGATTTAAACGGCAATATTCGTATTTCATTATTTTATTGTTAATTACCCATCTAAATAAGCGGCCACTATTTATAATTCAATAAGCGCCACTACTTATATTTCAATAAGCGCTCGCTACTTAAGCAGCCACTACTTATAAATAAATAATCAATCAAGCGCCCGCTACTTAAGTAGTACATCCTAAATAAGCGCCCACTAATTAAAACACACAGTATTAAATGTGTTTTCTAATAGGTAGCGTTTAAGAGAAAAAGGATCGAGACATCAATGGCAAACGCTCCACTGATTCAAAAATTTTGAAGAGTTCGCTCAGTTAAAAAAATGTATAATTAATCAACGAATGGGTTTGAGAAATTAATTTTTTATTCTGGAGCAGTCTTTGATATCTTAAGGAGTTGGTGTTAAATTATAAACGTCGGATTACACGTATATCGTGATATAAAAATCGGGGAGGTTTAAAACGCAAGAAAAGTATATAACTTTTAAAAAATTCGTCTTAAAAGTTTCTTTGAAAGAGAATTTATCGATCTTTCCGATGACGTGAAGATCAAAGCACTATGGTAATATTTTAGGTCGCTAAGAATCAATTTGTTACATTTTCGACCAAAATCGTTGCCAAAACTTTAAATAACTAAAAAAATATTCACAATTAAAAGAAATAATAATAATAACGCCAAGATGCACATATTCGAGAACTAAAGTGTCTGTGTACCAAATTTTATGGCCATACGATGCTTAGATTTTCCTCAACAGACTGCGCGCGCTCACACATACACACACATCACACGTACGCACAGAGAGAGACATTCTTTATTATGTAAGATTTATTATTTTTGGTTTTAATTTATAAGCAATCCAACAATTGGGGAAGAAAATTTACTTATGAGTGGAGTACCGAATGTGAATCTTCTACGATTGTCAATACATCGATAATCTATTAAAATGCGTCCAACTATGTATGGTTGAAAGTATGTTTATACGTATAGATATTTAAAACGCAAATTTTTGGCCTAGAAAGTCACAGTTTTATTTAAATGAGAGGTCTAACCCTGTGCACAAAATATTTAAAATTCAAACATATTTTAAAGTATTTTAATTAGCAACGAAAAACCGCCACAAAATCTTAAATTGAAGACATTTCTTTACATACACTAGTAAAACGTTAATTTTGGCCCTAGAAACTCATACTTTTTTTAACGGGTGTAACAATCCTTGCATATGCATAAAATATTAGAAACAAATATATATATATAAACATATTTTCAAATGTTTACAAGAAATGGTGGCATCATTGTCGAATATATTTAGATCTCCTGCTTTATTTTATGAAGTCATTTTTGTTGTGCAAAGGGTTGTGTACGGTTAGGTCAATTCATAGACAATCATCGCCTTAGGGACGAATCGCCGGTCTAGGAATTAGAAAATTCCTCCGGCTCTAGCACTAGAATTGTCGGATCCAGCCAATTATTAGTCTGAAAATTCTGGTATTTCAGACTAATGGCTGTAAATTAGACTAGCTGAAGTTGAGCACTGGAACTGTGGAATCGAGCCAGATATTAGTCTGAAAATTCTAGTATTTCAGACTAATACCTGGAAATTGGACTAATACCTGGAAATTAGACTAATACCTGAAATAGCACTAGCTGAAGCTCAGCACTAGAACTGTCGGATCGAGCTAGGTATTAATATGAAAATTCTGGTATTTCAGACTAATACCTGGAAAATAGACCAATGCCTGAAAATTCTGGTATTTCAACTAATACCTGGAAAATAGATTAATACCTGAAATAGCACTAGCTATTAAGGCTAGTCTGAATAGCACTAGACTAGTGTGAAGTGAACGCTTTTACTGAAGGGTTCTACTGCAGGATTTAATTGTTCAGCCGCCTTTGCAAAAAATTTTCTCAGTAAGGAATCGAATCTCATGTTTCTGAATGGTTACACAACGCGGTACCTCATAAACACTGGTACGATTATGTTTGGAAAGAAAATTGCAATATATTTTATTACAATGGTTTTTCTAATCTGTTTTTATATACTATCTATTTTCACCCGCGCTTCGCGAGATCGAAATGGTTATTGGTCACTGAAAGTGACACCTCACACTTCATAAAATTTGTTGATTCCTTTTCTGAATATCAAAAACGGATTTTATCGTAAAAATGGAGCAAATTTAATAACTCCATTAATATGTTAAATGAAAAATATATTGAATATAATTTCTGCACGTGGCAAAAATATTTATTTATTTAATTTCTCTGATTGGCATCGAAAAAATTTCATATTGTGTTTTTATTAATTTTGAAAGGCAAAGTGGTGAACGTTTTCTAAATCCCTTTATATCATTATTCTTAATTCGAATCTTAGGAATTTTCGATATTTTCGTTGATCTTGAATCTGATACGGATCGAATGAAACCAACATTCTATCTAGTGAGAAAGTACTGAATAATTTTGATATTTTTACTTTCCTTATATTCATAATGTATAAGGAAAGTATTGTGACGGGGTCGAAAATTCGAATTCGAGTTTTCGACGGGAGAGCACGTTTCAAGCATCCCTAATCACGAATAGAACATTTTTGAGGTGATGTCTGTGTGTGTGTGTGTGTGTGTGTGAAAGAATATGTGTGTGCGTGTGTGTGTGTCAATGAGTCTGTGGAGACGATAACGGACGAACGAATGGACCGATTCGAACCACATTTGGTACAAAAATCACAATCCGTAAACAGTGAACGCCTATTGTTTTTACACGCAATCGAATGTTCAGAACCCTCTTAAATTTTCGAATAAAATTTTGAAGAAATCGTCAAAAAATCAGAACCACTAATAAAGTTACGCAAATAGACATTTCTTATGTAATTTTTCATTAGAAAACAATTGGCATAAATTTTAGAACGCTAACACAAACCGTTCTCGAGATATTGCACATTTTTTAAAAAAATTATCAAAAAGTCATATAAAATAAAAAAAAAACATTTCCTATTGAGAAACATGTTCACTTTTCATATGTAATACCATACGATAAATTGGGTGATGTCATTCTCGTGGATCTAGCTCGCTCCATTCATGGAAAAAGATACTTTGAGTAATACTTTTGTATTTGAATGCCAATAGTCATTTGTCTGCTGTAAGAGTAACTTATTTCTTCATCCATAACGCTTGGCGAGATTTTGGCGACGAATTTGGCGGAATGTCGCCAACTTGGCGACTTTTTGAAATGTTGCCAAAGTAACGAAAATGTCGCCAAATGGATAAAAATGACGCTAAATCAATGAAAATGACGACTAATTGTCGAAAATTCAATATCTTGGAAAGAATATTAGTATCTACTATAAGAAAAACCTATTTTTTTACTGTAAAAGTAGTAAATTCATTACATTATATAAGGAAAGTCATGTGTTGGTCACATCAGATTTTTTTATTCATTATCACTTCGCATGCTCCCCCCATATTGGAATTTTCGACATATTAGAATTTTCCATTGATCTAGAAGCTGAGACGGATCGAATGAGACCCAACCGAATTTCCAGCTAGACCTGCAGTACTCGATAATTATGAAAAGTGGTTTGGAGTGTTTGATTATTCCTATGCATTCGTCATCCTTAATTCTAATTTTCAAAATAATAAGATGTATTCCGGTGATCTGGAAGTTGAGACGAATCGAATGAGATCAAAACAGAGATTCTGGCGTGGCTGTATGGAAGTGCTCAATTTAAAAAGTGTTTCGATCATCTCTTCGCAATCGTCACCATGAATTTTCGAAACTTCAGATATGAATTATTTTCGATATATTATTATTCGAATTATTTTCGGTATTATTTCAGTTGGTCTCGAATCTAAGACGGATCGAATGACATCAAAACCAAGATTCTAGCTGTAATGGAAGTGCTGGATAATTTTGATGTGCCACTCAATCAGCCATCCAATAAATTTGTGAGTTCAAATGCATACCATAGAGATAAAACGCCTATGGGTGAAACGCTTGAAAATGCCATAATACTTTGAGAATTATATCTAGGTGTCGATAATGTTAGTTAAGCAGTCGCTATTGCTAGTTGACACAATAGAATAGCGTAATATTTAGTATATGTATTTTTGACTATTTTTAAATTAGGGGTTACCTCATTATGAGTATAATTATCTAGTATTATTTTCCTTATATACATAATGCATAAGGAAAGTATTGTGACGGTGTCGAAAATTCGAATTCGAGTTTTCGACGGGAGAGTACGTTTCAAGCATCCCTTATCACGAATCGGACATTTTTGAGGTGATGTCTGTGTGTGTGTGTTTATGTGTGTGAAAGTATATGTGTGTGTGTGTGTGTCAGAGTCTGTGGAGACGATATCTCACGAACAAATGGAGCGATTCAAATGAAATTTGGCACAAAAATCACAATTCGTGTATACTGGAAGCCTATTGTTTTTAAACACAATTGAATGTTCAGAACCTCCCCCCTAAATTTTCGAGAGAAATTTTAAAAAAATCATCAAAAGATCAAAACCTTTAATAAAGTTACGCAAATAGATATTTCTTATGTAATGTTTCCTTAGAAAACGATTGACATAAACTGTAGAACGCTAGCATGAACCGTTCTCGAGATATTGCACATTTTTCAAATAAATGTATCAAAAAATCAAGTAAAATAAAGAAAATATTAACTGTTAAGAAACATGTTCCCTTTTCATATGTAATATCATGCTATAAATCTGGTGACATCATTCTCGTGGATCTAACTCGTTGCATTCACGAGAAAAGATACTTTGAGTTATACTTTTGTATTTGAACGCCAATATTCATTTATCTGCTGTAAGAATAACTTATTTCGCCGTCCATAACGCTTGGCGAGATTTTGGCGACGAATTTGGGGGAATATCGCCAGCATGGCGACTTTTTAAATGTTGCCAAATTATCGAAAATCTTTCCAAATGGAAAAAAATGAGGCTAAATCCATGAAAATGCCGGCTCATTGAAGAAAATTCAATATCTTGGAAAGAATATAAGTACCTACTATAAGAAACATATTTTTTTAACTGTAAACGTAGTAAATTCATTGCATTGTTATATAAGGAAAGTCATGTGCTGCCCACATCAGATTTTTTTTTATAGTTGTAGGATAGAGAACAGAATAAAGGGAGATAAAAAATAAATTGAAAGGTAAAATCATTTTGAATACGTAGAAATATTATTTATTCTTTCAGTTCTAATTTGCATTGAGCTGATCCATTATTTTTACAAAATAGACAGTTTAAAGAAATATTACAGGCTTTTCTCCACAGAAATACATACAATGCTGGAGTACTTATCTTATCCCATCGCTACTATAATGATTGTCTCAAATGATATTGGTGTTACCTTAATATGAAGCTAGGAGATAAAAGTAAGGAGTTAAAACTTCATATTAAGAAAACGGTAATATCGTTGGAGACAATCATTCAGGTGGCGCTGGGATAAGATAGGTAACCCTAAATTGTATGCATTTCAATAACGAACGGACTAAAATATTTATTTAAACTGCCAGTTTTATAAGCGCAATTAAGTTAGTTTTATAAGCGCTTTTAAATTATTAGCGCAATGCAACGTAGAACTGAAACAATAAAGAATATTTCTACGTATTCAAAACTGTTTTGCCTTTCAATTAGTTTTTATCTTCCTATATTCTGCACTCTATCCTACAACTATGAAAAGATACTAGTTAATTATACTTATAATTACGGAATCCTTAATTTAAAATAATCAAATATACATATTCTAAGTACTAAGACTGCTGTTGTGTCAATTAACAATAGCAGCTACTTTACTAACACTATCGAGACCTACATATAATTCTCAAAGCATTGTGGCATTTTTAAGCATTTCTTCCATAAGAGTTTTATCTCCTTTCTAACTCCATGCTAATTACACTAAATGGACTTTATTCAAATAACGTCATTGTAATGTAAATCGTCTGCCTCTATATGCAAAATCAATGAATATTTCATCATTAAAAATAAAAAATATTTTAATTGTGTTTTCTCAGAATTTAGATAAACAGATAATGCATCCATAAAAGTTTTATCTCCTGTCTAACTCCATGATATGAAGTTTTAACTCCTTACGTTTACCTCCATGGTGCATACCATTATGATTTCCTATTATGCTGTTTTTGAAGATAAATAAAACTCCTCTATTGGTTAGCTCACAGAACATAACTCCAAGATAAATTGCCCCTAGCGCTTCTTATATCCATCCCCTTCCAAAATGGATATCAAATTCCCAAGCAAACAATCCATAACTACAAAACGTGACACATATGGTTCTCGACATCCATCAGCGCAGCTATTGCCAGCAATAAATTCCACACCCAGGCGCAAAATGCTACAACTTAAACCCGTCGAACACCCCCGATAGAAAGCCAGCAATTTATTAATGGAGTCTCACGAGAAAAATTAAGTTAAGTTCTTAAATTTTTCCCCATTAATTCGGGTATTTTATCGCGGACAGGGAATTTTTGTCGGTTAAAAGCAATCCACGTCAAATTAGTTCTCGTTTTCGAAAGTGATTAAAACAGACACTCCTTGTAATCATTTCGTAATTTATTATTTTCGTTTTTAATTAACAAGCAATGCAGTGGTGGGTTAAGAAAAATTACCTTTAAGCAATGTCTTAAATTTTGTCTTGAAGAAAAATTAGAGATTTAAATTATTTCTATAATTTTCTGAATTGGATTTCAAAAGTATAAAGACGATTAGTCACTATATATTCCCATGCATTCAAATTTTATAGTAGTTAGCTCTATTGGTTCGTAATCCTGAAGGGGAAATATGAATGAGTTACAAATCATTCCATTGCCATCTGTGTGACATTATTTAAGCAATTCTTACTAGATACATTAGGAAAAGTATTTTTATTTGTACTTTTTTCCTGTTTCGCCCTTTCTCATACGTAGTATTGAAAAAGTATCATTTTCACGAAAATTTTCAATTTCGAGATTTTCATGACATATGTTTTAAGACCTTCTGAACACGTAATGATTTTTTTTTTGAGTGATGTCCCTCTGTCTGTCTGTCTGATGCCTGTGGTCGATTTCTTGTGTACACGATAGCAGCCACAAATATAAATGGATTTTCATGAAACTTTACATCCGGCTTTATTATCCAAAAAATCTAGAACTACACTTTTTTTTATATTCTAGGGAAATTCCTCGAAATTTAATATTATTTTAACATGGTATTAATTTGAAATAATTATGCATAAAATACTTTATTTATAGCTCAATGATTTAAGAACTTAAAGCTTTCTTCTTGTCTTTAAGCACATAGACAGAAAGAAGCCATCTACCAAACAACATCATTACATAATTCCAATATAAACGTAAAATTTATAACAGAAACTATATTTATCATAGGCCACCACAATCCCATTATTTACCATCTTTATCGGCTCCAGGTTGAAAAAGGATTTTTAGATTAACTACTGCAAAAAATTTCAATGATTAATTAGCATTTTTCTCTTTTGGGAATCGTTCATCTGCGGTTTAAACACGAAAGAATAGATCTGAAGAAATGCATTTTGAGTATTTTGAAAATACAAAATATTCTTGAAATGTATTTTCGATACATTAACAAAATACTTTAGTTTTTCTCAGTTTAAAATACAAAATACAAATGTATTTTAAAATGTATTTCAAATGCATGTATTTTCACGATACTGCCCAACTCTGTGCTCACATATATCCATTAAAAGCTTGTTTTGCATACGTAATTTTTGACGACAAAAAGGATAAGACCAACCCCATTACTCTAGGTCTAGTCATTCGTTCTTAAGATATTTTAGTTATTTCACAGTTTCGCTACGCCACCTTTGAAAATAAATCCAGTTACCAAATGAAAACAAAAATAGAATTAAAAGTTCAAATTCAGTGTCATTTCAAATAACTATGCGTGTTATTTTGGGAAACTAAACTCTAATGAATGATTGAAGAAATAAAGAGAACGTAAATATGAGTCTGCAGGGAAAGTCATGTGCTGTCCATCAGTTTTTTTATTTATTACTTATAGTGCAGAATGCCAGCGAGTTTCATTAGTATAATTAATGCAAATACTTTGTCGATATATAAATTCACAAAAATCAATTTATTTATAAAAAAAAAATTCTTGGACCGTTAAACAATTTGACTCTTACGACTACATTGTAACACATAATCCAATTCACCCAGAGGCATGTCTTAACAAGCTCTCATTAGACATACTGCCCACCTACTCCTTCAATCAAAAGCTACTAATAAGCCCCAAAAGAAAAGAAAAAGAAAGCGCGCCGCGCAGTGTCAAAGATCCGAACTATCCATCATTTGATTATGATAAGCATCTTTTCCTTAATTCGCATGTCATCCATTTTCGCTAAATTAATAAATATTTTTTATCTGGCACACAATCTCTCACGGACGTACCTATCCCTCCAGTCGAACTTTTCGGGCGGACCTGACGTACCCTGGGGATTGATTGAATTAACTATTTCTTCATGTCTTTGGCAACGCGAGGGAGGCAATGGCTGATTAGGAGTTGGAGCTAAGGCAATTATTAAAGACGAACTTGTTAAAAAGAAAGGTTATATACCAAAGAAACGAGAAAAAAATTAATTTGAGTTGGCATGCAGGGTGGGGGAAATTGAAGTTTCACTTCAAAATCAATCAAAATTTGGAAAATTACAATGGAAGTAAGTTGTCATTTGAGAGAATAGTATTTCTTATTAATCTGATGATCACCTGATAGCAGTGATGTGTAGATAGCAGTTTTTGAAGGTCAAAATGATTTATATTTTGCTATGACTTCAATTTTGAATAAAATAATAGATTTTTTTTTTATACAATTTTAAAAGATTTAATTTCTTTAATATTTGTATGTTGTTTATATGAAAATATTACAGTTTTATTAATTTTGGCAAATTTTTAACATATTATTTCAAAGATACGTTATAGCTTAAAAGAAATAATCAAGATCCCTGCCCACAAGATTATTTTTAATCTAAAGTTATGCTTCTATGGACAAAACCTAAATTATGAGAAAATATTTTACAAAAAAGTATTTTTAAAACATCATAAATGCTAAAAAATTTTAACACTTTCCAACATAGTTGTAAAGTGTTCATGACTTTGTTCATTCTGTCTGTCTGTCCGTTCGCACGATAACTGCCGTAAAAATGACTTTATCAAAATGAAATTTTAGTTTGTTGTTGAAACGATATAAAAAGAATACTATCACCCAATTAGTTTTGGATTGAACCCGGGATGTAAAAATGAAATACTTTGAACTCTATGGGCATAATTTTTCAAACATTTTAAAGCGAAGTTAAAATTCACACATTACTTCGAAAATTTTAGGAAATATTCAAATTATCACTTAAAATGTGTAAAAAAATTTTCAGAAAAATAAGTTACGTGAATTTTGAAATAAAAATTGAAATAATAATGACACCCATGATATATGAAGAGATTACGTGACTCCTTTAAAATAAAATATGGCTTCAATTTTTTTTCGGTGTGTAAAGATCGTGATATTTAAGGATCTTTAAAATTTATATTTAGTGTCGCATCCGTCATAAAACCGCATTACTTTTAACACTTTACAACATAGTTGAAAAGTGTTTATGACTTTGTTTATTCTGTCTGTCTGTCTGTCCGTTAGCACGATAACGGCCGTAAAAATGACGTTATCAAAATGAAATTTTACTATGTTGTTCAGACGGTCTGTGGGACCTATGGGAATATAAATTAATAATATCACCCAATTAGTTTTAGATTGAACCCGGGTTGAAAAAATGAAATACATTGAACCCTATGGGACCTAATTTTTCAAACATTTTTTAAGCGAATTTAAAATTCACAAATTGCTTCGGAAGTTTTAAGAAATATTCAAATTATGCCATAAAATATATAAAAAAATTTCTGTAAAATATATACAGTAGTTTTTTTAAATAAAAATCGAAATAGTAATTGCAACCTTTATATGAAGAGATCACGTGGCCATTATATGAAGAGATCACGTGACCCACTTTAAAATAAAATATGGCATCCATCTTGTCTCAAAATAGTGATTTTTAAAGTTCTTTTTAATCCATATTTATTGTTGCATCCGTCCTAAAACCGCTTTATTTTTGCTTAAATTCTGTGCATCTACATACTGAAACAAAGCAATTACAATAAATTTGAGTTTAAATGATCATCCAACTTTGATTATTTCTATAACGAAGCCTAATTTTCACTTATGGTGAATGTAAACACCAAAATATGTAGAATGAGTTGTATAAGAATTGCTGCATTTCTTTAACGCAAAATTATTGAGCTCATTGACTCTGCAATATAGCTGATATGAATGAAACATCCTTGATTTTACACAGAGAACCAACCAGACGATTTTTCTATGAAGCTTCAAGCATAGAGTTAAATTACTTGTACCTCCATGGTTTTAAGTTTTTAAATAAAATAAATTATTATATTATTGTGATGAATGAAAAGAATGGAAAAAGTTTATGAATGAAATACCGCTTTTATATAGAGGCGATTTATTCATAATTCGATAAGTTCATTTGCTTTCGATAAAGTTTTCAAATATAATAAATTATTGTAGTATTATAATTTAAAAAATATTACCCAGGAATGTATCGCATTTTAGAGATGTTTGAACCGGGCAATTTATATTTCTATGCCGTCATTTGAATGAAGTTCATTTTTTAAAAAGAAGTTTTACGTTTTCAAATATAATAAATGAGTGTAGTATTGAGATAATTTTAAAAATATTACCGAGGAATGGATCGCGTTTTAGAGATGTTTATATAAAATTGCATTGAAGTTGGAAAGTGTTTTATAATCAATGCTTTATGCATGATTGATCTTTCCTGTTATATATTATCTGTGTATCGAAATTCTGTGCCTACGCAATTAAACTATTTTTTATTTTAAATTATTACTAAACTTTAATTATTTCTACAACGAAGCCTGATTTTAACGTATGCAAAGTGTAAACAAATCTGGCAATTGTAAGATGAGTTTTAAAAGAATTTTTTAGCTGTTTTAATCAAAATTATTTAATTCTAGAGCCTAGTTATGAATGAAATATTCATTGATTTGTTATAGAGAAGCAGGCGATCTTAGCGTTGCCATTCTTGATGAAGTGCTTAGTTTCCAAGTAAAATAAATTACTGTAGTACTGTGATAATTAAAAAAGCATCACTGATGAATATCGCATTTTAGAGATGCTTGAAAAAATTGTATTTCAATTGGAAAGTGTTTCATAAGCAATGCTTTATGCATGATTAATTTTTCTTTTTGTTACATTGTTTTATTTTCTATTGAGACCAAAGTATATATATTATATATTTTTTCTTTTAAAAATTAAAAAAAAACATCAGGTTTATTGCTTGTCTACTTATTAGTTCAACAAATTTTCCTCTAGTGTCTATATTTAATCAAATAGGATACCTTTTTTTTAATCATGCAGTTACAATAAAATTTGAAATCACTTTTTTAATTACGTCCGATTTTGATTTTAATTACGTCCGATTTTGAAAATGCCATATTAGTAAGTAATAAATCCTCTCCTGCCAGCTATACAAGTCGATTTTGATGCTGTTTGTTTTAAATTAATTCTAAAAATACAATTCATTCTGTTGCAAAATATATATATATATACACCCGTAAGACATTGAGCTACAGCCGCGAAATCCGATATGTATATATCGTGTGAGGAGATATGCAATTTATTAGAATTTGGGAGAAATGGTGGCAACAAGAAAATGCCATATTAGTAAGTAATAAATCCTCTCCTGCCAGCTATACACGCCGATATTTGATGCGGTATAATGTTAATAAAGTTACTAATGTTCCTCTGCGCATCATTCTGTCACAAGTATTGCAACGGGTCAGCTAATTCAGAGGTATTATGAGAATACTATAATAGTCGTCCCAGCATGCCCCAGTCGTGTACCGTATGATAGGCCTGTTGACCTGGATGTCCATGGGAGTGTATTGATTTCCCGAAGACGTTGTTCAGAATTTCGGGCAATATGTGGTAGAGCGCTGTCCTATTGTTAAATGGAACCTAAGAGGTAGAAGGAGTTGCCAACAGCGAAACGAAAATAACAGATAAAACCATGGAAGAAGGAACGAATCGTAGGACACTAAGAATGAACGGCAAAATGCCAAAGAGGAAAGTGAACGTCCATCAAAAGGATTCAAAACACTTGTTTCGTATGCGTAATTACAAACATGAGTGTCTTTAATATAAAAAAAGGCAACAAGGCGGTTTCGGAACTTACATGGCTCGATCGAACCAGCTGCAAAGATAAACAAATACGACAGATAATTAGAACAAAAAATGAAAGGTTTTGGAAGTTAAAAGAGCTCATTTATCAGATTCCTGAAAAACTGAAATTATTTTTTCATTAACCCAAACGTAATGCATTTTTATGCATCATTTTTGAAGACTAATGAACTGACAATTAATTTTGATGTTGAAACATTAATATAAGCTCTTTTTGCTATAAACAGATTTAAAAAAGAATCCTGCTGGATGTATCAGCTAACAAAGAGTTTCTCAATCGATAATTTAAAAAAGCAGCCTGAAAAATAGAGGGTGCTTAATTATTTGTCAGGTTTTTGTTACCATTCCAAACCTATCCATTATTTAAAGTTTAACATATTTAACATCTAGTTTCTCTTCAGAAGCACTATTTGGAAAAAAAAATAGTTTATTTGCATAAAAAACAACACATTTTTTTCTGTAGTCTATGAATCATTAATTTCGAATTCTGGATATTTCAAACTCATTTGAAAACTGTTTGGATACTGACTTTTCGTTCCATGTTGTTCTGTCTTCGTTTAAAAAAGTTTTCCTAGAAGCTATTTTAATGGTTTTGTTTAAATAAGGATTGTTGTTATCTGAATTTTACTTTTCTATCCACAAAAGTTTCTGGAGAGAAAAAAATACTCATGCAGGTTTTTGCTTTATAATTCAAGAGAAGTTCTGTGGATTTTTGAGAACAACTAAAAAAATCTACTGTGTTCAGCACATGACTTTCCCTACAGACTCAAATTCATTTTCTCCTAATTTATGTAATAATTCATTCAATTGAATTTAATTGCTCAAAATAACACGCATTATTATTTGAAATAATACTAAATTTGCATTTTTAACCGAATTTTCGTTTGTATTTGGTAGTTGGACGTAATTTCAAAGGTAGCGTAATAAAAATGCAAAAAAATTAAAATATCTCGAAAACGGCTGGTCCTAAAGTAATAGGGTTGATCTTATTCCTCCCATCGTCGAAAATTACGTATAAAACAAGCATTTAATAGATACATTTAAGCATACGTAGCATATTTAAATTTTTGCGGACCATTTTGCAAAAAAGCACAGCCGGTCTACACTCAGGCCATGGCGCCAGAATCATGACGTGACGCTAGAAGGGGAACTCTCGCTAACTCGGTAAAACTTGCAAATTGAGAATTAAAAAATAATTCAAAATAATTACACTTTTACTCATTTCTATGCCTAAATTTTAGCACAGTTAATTTCATAAAGATTATCTAAACTTAGATGTGGGGCGGGGGGGGGGGGGATATTTTTTTACTGGAGCTCCCACAAAGCAAGAACTACTCTGTTTAAATGATTACAAAATTATATATAATCTAGATCCTTTTACAGTTACAAACCCAGTGCTAATGAATATTAAGCTTTCATTTTTTTCTACTACTGTAAACAATGCAATTAATATGACATCAAAATTTCTACAACCATATGTATAATAGCAAAAAAATATTGTGTGACAATTCTATTTTTACATATAATTTGAAATATTTTCACATTGCTGATGAGAAAAATCACTTCAATTGATTTCTAATAAATATTTTAGGTTCATTAGGATTTAACGAAGCCCAATTTATTGCCAAACTTACTTTAAAATACAGTCGCAGATGTAATGGACAATTTTACAACATATTATAGTATAAATCAGGGTACTGCAATTTAGTGTCTTTTACATTTAACCAATTATTTCTTATAGATTTTAATAAATGAACAGGATCATACATCAAATACAGAGGTATATCAGGAATACTTGGATTATATACAGCATCATTAATTTATCCTGTTTCTTAGAAAAAGCAAACATGCTTCTATTAATATTGTTATCAGTAATAACAGACAATACATTAAGGTTAAGTTCTTTTAACTTCCAAATTAACATAGATGCCAAATTATAGAGCTTTTGTCCAAAAATATATTGAAACTGGGGCAATTGCTATTACGTCTTTATAATTCGAAAACATAGATGTAATCAAAAACACTTGGGCAGTTTTTGCGTTTTCATTACTATCAAAACAATCACCGGTAACGTGTAATTTAAACGTATACCTACGATCAACATAAATCTCATCAATTAAGAGAGAGGAAAATTTTTGGTCTTCGTTTAAACATTGTACCCTGCGTTTTAAATAACTATTACACAGCTTAAAAAAATCTGAATCCACATTTAACTTTTTTGAAATTCTACTTAATGTTCTCACATGAGGCAATGTCAACACCTTTGAATTTCTAAATGCCTTATAGCACGAAGAACGAGATAAGTATATTTTAAAGCATAGAATAAACAGTTCTTGCGAAAATTGAAGCAATTTCTAAGCATACCTGCTTCTGTTTCTTCAACAGCTTCACTGCCACTTCGATATAATTAAGTTGTGATGGAGTAGAATGCACAGTTTCAGATGCACTTATTAATAAATCCAGATCACGTTTATTTGAAATTAGGCTAAATTGTATTCCACATTTTCGTAGCTGCTTCTCACTGCACTAGAGATTTTCAAAAAACGCATCGAACGTTTTTTCTTGGCATATGCTGATACTCGCAATAACACATGGCACAGATGATGCATTAATGCGAACTTTAAGAGATATAAACTATTTAAAAATGGCTCTAAAGCACCCATGAACGTTAGTTAGATGATAATAAAACATAAGAACAACTTATTATGCACAAAACACGATGCTATGAAACTAATAGAACATTCCGAAAACCTCAAAAACGTTTTGCAATCATCAACCTACGAGGGACGTTGACCGCTCTTGGATTTTTGTTATCTTCCTTTCGAATGCTCCCCTCTTACCGTGACGTCACGACAATTTCTCCTCAGTGGCACCACGGCCTGTGTGTAGACCGGCTGTGAAAAAAGGCAGGTCTTTTTACTTTCCTTATATACAATAATGTATAAGGAAAGTATTGTGACGGGGTCGAAAATTCGAATTCGAGTTTTCGACCCCGAATTCGAGGAGAGCGCGTTTCAAGCATCCCTGATCACGAATCAAACATTTTTGAAGTAATGTCTGTGTGTGTGTGTGTGTGTGTGTGTCAGTGGAGACGATAATTGACGAACGAATGGACCAATTCGAACATTATTTGGCACAAAAATCATAATCCGTAAACACTGGAAGCTTATTGTTGTTATACGCAATCGAATGTTCAGAATCCCCCTAAATGTCCGAGTGAAATTTTGAAAAAATCGTCAAAAAATCAAAAACCCTCTAAAAAAGTTACATAAATGGACATTTATTTAATTTTTCATTAGAAAACGATTGACATAAATTTTAGAACGCTAACATGAACCGTTCTCGAGATATTGCACATTTTTCAAAAAAATTATAAAAAGTTATATAAAATTAAAAAAAAATATTTCCTATTGAGAAGCATGTTCACTTTTCATATGTAATACCATGCGATAAATTGGGTGACATCATTCTCGTGGATCTAGCTCATTCCATTCATGAAAAAAGATACTTTTAGTAATACTTTTGTATATGAATGCCAATAGTCATTTATCTGCTGTAAGAATAACTTATTTCTTCGTCCAAAACGCTTGACGAGATTTTGAGGACGAATTTGGTGGAATGTCGTCAACTTGGCGACTTTTTAAAATCTTGCTAAATTAACGAAAAACTCGCCAAATGGATAAAAATGACGCTAAACCAATGACGTCTCATTGATGATGACGACATGGAAAATGACGACTCTAACGAAAATTCAATATCTTGGAAAGAATATAAATAACTACTATAAAAATAATCTATTTTTTAACTGTAAAAGTAGTAAATTCATTGCATTATAAAAGGAAAGTCATGTGCTGCTCACATCAGATTTTTTCCGTATTGTACCAAAATATAATAAGCAACAGGACAATAAGTGACTTGCCTGTAAAATTTTATGAAATTTGACCAATTACTTTTTGAGTTAGAGTGTATTCATACATTACACAGAGAGATACACACACAAAGACACTTACACATGTACATATACACATGTACATACACATATGTACACATATATACGTCACTTTAAAAATGTTTTTTCTGGTGTTCGAGGTGTCTCGAAACGTATAGATCCTCCATTTTACACACAGTTCCAATACTTTGCCTATATATTACCATGTATTGTAGTGAAAGTAATATTACACACTTTCATATTCTTGAAATTTGCTCTTAATCCACATTAGATTAAATAACAAATGAATATTTAAAATCTTACTCATTGCTATTTACACTATTACTTTATTTTTATAGTATCTTTTTGTTCTTTGTTTTTCTAATAAACTCGCATCAAAAAATCGCACTTGCGCTAAATTAAAGTGCTGTACAAAAATTAAATCATTATCGTGTGTCAATTTTGGCGACTTTGTTGGCGGAGTCTTTTAATTCGAAAACGTCACGAAATAGCAGCAATCTCCATTTGAGTTAAAAAAAAATATGATGTGGGCAGCACAGTCTTTTCCCAACATAGACATATTTTTTTTTCTCTTTCTCTTTTTCATTATTCAATGAATTGATTTTAATTGCACAAAATAGCATGAGCAATTATTTGAAATGACACAGAATTTACAGCTTTCATTCAAATTTTGTTTTCATTGGGTGACTAGACGTGTTTTTAAACACAACATACCAAAAATACGAGAAACCTACAATATCGCAAGAACGGTTAATTATAGAGTAACTAGACTCATTATTTTCGTCGTCAAAAATCATGCATGTAAAAAGTATTTAGTTGATGCATTTAAGTAAACTTAATCTTTTATTTTCGATTTTAATGTTCTTTGCAGGCCATTTTACGAGCAAAAACAATCTGATGTGGGCAGCACATGATTTTCCTTATATAATGCAATGAATTTACTACTTTTGCAGCAAAAAAAAAAAAAGGTTATTCTTATAGTAGATACTTATATTTTTTCCAAGATATTGAATTTTCGACAATTAGTCGTCATTTTCATTGATTTAGCGTTATTTTTATCCATTTGGCGAGATTTTCGTTAATTTGGCAACATTTCAAAAAGTCGCCAAGTTGGCGATATTCCGCCAAATTCGTCTCCAAAATCTCGCCAAGCGTTATGGACGAAGAAATAAGTTATTCTTACAGCAGATAAATGACTATTGGCGTTAAAATACAAAAGTCTTACTTAAAGTATCTTTCTTCATGAATGGAACGAGCTAGATCCACGAGAATGATGTCACCCAATTTATCGCATGGTATTACACATGAAAAGTGAACATGTTTCTTAATAGGAAATATTTTTTTTAAATTTTATATGACTTTTTGATATTTTTTGGAAAATGGGCAATATCTCAAGAACGGTTCATGTTAGCGTTCTAAAATTTATGTCAATCGTTTTCTAATGAAAAATTACATAAGAAATGTCTATTTGCGTAACTTCATTAGCGGTTTTGATTTTTTGACGATTTTTTCAAAATTTCACTCGAAAATTCAGAGGGGTTCTGAACATTCGAGATTGCGTATAAAAACTATAGGCTTCCAGTGTTTACGGATTGCGATTTTTGTAAAATTTTGTTCGAATCGATCCATTCGTTCGTCAGTTATCGTCTCCACAGACTCACTGACACACACACACACACACACACACACACACACACACAGACATCACTTCAAAAATGTTTGATTCGTGATCAAGGATGATTGAAACGTGTTCTCCCGTCGAAAACTCGAATTCGAATTTTCGACCCCGTCACAATACTTCCTTATACATTATGTATATAAGGAAAGTAAAAAAGAAAGGCAGATTCTTATTCTCCGAGTCATACCGAAAACTAATCAACACATGGTAATCAATCAAGGTACCCCACAAGTGACTCATCAACCAAATTTCGTGAAATAGAATCCATTGGGTCTTCAGCTAGAGTGGATACATTCTTCCAGACACACACCCAGACGTCAGGCTAAAAATAGTTTTTGCCTGTTCTAAAAGTGTTCGAAACGTGTAAATCCGTCGAAAACTCGAGTTGCGATTTTCAACACGATTCAAATACTTTTCCTATACATGACCATGTATTGTAGGGAAAGTAAAAAGAAAAATGCTGTGGGCAACACCTGTTTTTCCCTATACATTACCGTATAGCGTAGGGAAAGTGAAAAATAGGATGTGGACAGCACATGACTTTCCCTGAACACTGCAATCCCTGTTTTTACTTCTTTCGCATGGAAATAATGGTTGAAAAGACCCACAGTACACAGTTTTTGGCACTGATTTATTAACAGAAATTCAAATTTGCCAACTTATTTGGCGCCTTCGCGCGTTTTTTTCGCGAGTTTTCAGCAACTTATTAATCTAAAGAGAAAGACTTATTTATACTCGCGACAAAATCTTCATTGTGAGCTTAGATAGCTCAGTGATTAAGACGAGGAGATCGCGGACGGTAGATCCTGGTTTGATTATAGACTGAGCCTCAAACTGTCTCCGTGTCTACGAAGAGTATGGGCCCGAGGACGTACTTTCGAACCCAGAGAACTTTGAATAATTTGAAATACGTACGAAAGAGAGCGAATTTCGCATATATTACTAAGCACACTACGATCAGTTAACTGTGCTATACCCTTTATTACTTTCCTTATATACATAATGTATAAGGAAAGTATTGTGACGGGATCGAAAATTCGAATTTGAGTTTTAGAAGGGAGAGCTCGTTTCAAGCATCCCTGATCACGAATCAAACATTCTTGAAGTGATGGCTGTGTGTGTGTGTGTGTGTGTGTCAGTGGAGACGATAACTGACGAACGAATGGACCGATACGAACGAAATGTGGTACAAAACTCACAATCCGTAAACACTGGAAGCCTATTGTTTTTATACGCAATCGAATGTTCAGAACCCCTCTAAATTTTCGAGTGAAATTTTGAAAAAATCGTCAAAAATCAAAACCGCTAATAAAGTTACGCAAATAGACATTTTTTATGTAATTGTTCATTAAGAAAACTATTGACATACATTTTAGAACGCTAACATGAACCGTTCTCGAGATATTGCACATTTTTCAAAAAAATTATCAAAAAGTCATAAAATAAAAAAAAAATATTTCCTATTGAGAAACATGCTCACTTTTCATATGTAATACCATGCGATAAATTGGATGACATCACTCTTGTGGATGTAGCTCGTTCCATTCATGAAAAGAGATACTTTGAGTATTACTTTTGTATTTGTACGCCAATAGTCATTTATCTGTTGTATGAATAACTTATTTCTTCGTCCGCTTGACGAAATTTTTAACGCTTGACGAAATTTTGTCGATGAATTTGGTGGAATGTCGCCAACTTGGCGAATTTTTTAAATGTTACTAAATTAACGAAAAACTCGCTAAATGGATAAAATGACGCTACATCCATGACGACTCATTGATGATGACGACTTGAAAAATGACGACTCATTAATGATGACGACATGGAAAATGACGACTCATTGACGAAAATTCAATATCTTGGAAAGAATATAAATAACTACTATAAAAATAATCTATTTTTTTTGTGTTGCCCACATCATGTGTTGCCCACATCAGATTTCTTTAATTGCATTGAATATTTATTTAAACAGCCAGTAGCTGTATCAGTTTTATTTGAATTAATAAATCAGTTTGTATTTTTAAATCCTAGTGTCTGTGTGTATAATCGATTCATTTGTAAGAAGTATTGAGTTGAGTAACTTTTTATGTGAATACATAGAAAACCAAAAAATACTTTTCAAAGTGTCTTTTCTCGTAAATGAAAAAACTAGAACCAAGAGATTGATGTTAACAGATTTGTTGCATAATATCACGTATGGAAGTGAACATTTATCACAATACTTAATACTTTTCAAATTTTATATCATTTTCATTTAATTTGTTTGAAAGACCTACAATTTCTCGATAAAGCTTCATGATAGCGTTCTAAAGCTTGTGCCGATCGTTTTATAATGAAAAATTGCATAAGAAATGCTTATTTACGTAATGCTATTGAATTTCTTGATTTTTTTTCTGGAAAAAAAAATCAAAACTTCCTTCGAAAAATTAAAGGTTTTCCGAATATTTGAGTGAGTTTAAAATCAATAGAATTCCAGTATTCACCGATTGTAATTTTTGTATCAAATTTCGTTCAAAACGATCCATACCTTTTGTGAGATAACGCTTATAAAGATTGTATAATTCGTTTTTGAATAAAGAATAACGCATGAAATAAGTATTTATTTCACAGTATTGAAAGATACACAAGTATTTATTTAACAATAACTTTATTTAAAAAGTCCTGATATTTTAATCATTTTTTTTATCAAATATTTATTTAAAAATTGGTAAGGCTTTTTCCAAACATCTATAGTTTAAAATGAAAACTAGGGTTCCAGCATAAAATAATTGTAATAATCGTACCAAATTATTTTTAAAGCGCTTAGATATCACGTTCACAAACTCATGAATACACACCCACATCACTTTAAAAATGTTCTATTGGATTTAAGGGATACCAAAACATCGGATTTGCCCCCTCCCCTTCCCGAAAATTAGAATTCAAATTTTCGACCTCATCACGATACTTTTCTTATACATTATACTATGTATATAGGGAATGTAACATATATTTCAAAAAAATAGTGAACTCACTGAAGAACATATTAACGAATTAACAACATGTTATTACTTTTCTTATATACATAGTATAATGTATAAGGAAAGTATTGTGACGGAGTCGAAAATTCGAATTCGAGTTTTCAACGGGAGAGCACG